>JAITYX010000040.1:0-1232500 GCA_021018815.1 Talinum fruticosum
GTTATTAGACTCGGATTCTGTCTTTGCCTCTTTTACGCGCAAAAGTGTGTATTTTCGAAAAGAATTTTCTATCACCCTATTCACCCCCTCTAGGGTGACTCGAGACTCTCCTTGAGCAAACCTTCGAGCTGAGTTAACCCTTACAGCTCGATCAAAGGACCTTACTCGGAAAGTAAGAAAGAAAATTTGTAATTGATTATAAGACCTTACAACTCGGAAAAATGTTAAGTATAGAGTTGGAGTTATAAGTAGAAGATTGAATATGAATACAAAGACTTTTGCTCAAATATATGTATTGACAATCGTTCCAACAATCTTCAAGTCTTGAGAGTTGGCTTCTATATATAGATGACCAAGCGGATTAGCGCTGTGACTAGCTTCGAATAGAAGTCCTCTGTGATCGTTGTAATGGCTTTTACGAGTCGCTTAGAAAAGAGCCGTTGAGATGTGAACGTTGTGCAATGACTCTTGACTCCTTTGGATGTCCCAATCTACTGGTGGTGTCCGAAAAGTAAGGTGGAAACCACTTGTTAGCTTACCATTGACGGTTTCAGTTTTGGAAACAAACAACCACGACACGATATCCGGGCCTTGTTCGGAACTAGAAAAAGCCTTGTCTGTTGGAAATTTGACATCTTGAAGCCGGTTTCTTTTGTAATTCAAAAGTAGGATAATGTCGTTTAGATAACCTACAAAAGTAATCAATTTTGGTTCTCAAAGTATAAAATACTTTGGTCCAGGATTAGACATAGATAATAATTTAATTAGATAATTAAGTGCATAATTATCCGAGTCGGAAGAGAACGAAATTTTCTAAGTCTAATATTCATTATACTCAAATTTCATCTAAGTCAATCCGGAGAAAGATCAAGTTACATAAAGAATATCGAGTAAGAATACTTGATCTAGACAAATATGGTTCAAACAAAATAAGTCGACTTAGAAAGATGAATTAACACTGTAATTCACTTGAACTTAGGATATGAAGTCGGACCTAAGTTTAAATGTGTTAGAGCGAGTGTTTGAACATACAATAAGTACGAGTGTTGTCCGAGTGACTCGGAACTATAAGTGCGAAACTATAAGCAAGAGTATGCTTTTGAGTCACTTAGAATCAAAAGAAAACATAGGCAATAGGTTCTATAACACTCGGAAAAGGTTTTGTACTACTCGGAAAAGTTTCTACAACACTTAGAATGACTTGTAATCAAAACTTACAAGAGATTAAGTTTGTACCTGATTCCTCATAATGTTATACATGCCAAGTCCGAGTCTTCATTTACCATGCCGGATATTAAGTTTAAGGGTTCGAGAATCCGCACCATCATGTTCGCAACTTCTTAGGACAAATGACTTTGAAGAACATTCCGGAAGACACTTACCACATTATCTTCCCCTAGACTTTCGATACTAACATAATGAAGTGGTACAACGCGGTTCACCCACGCAAGGTTACCAAGCTGGACTGATCCGTGCAAGGTGAGACGGAGAGCTTCACAAACTTCTTCACCAAATGGAGAGCAAAGGTAGCCCATATGGTAGACCGACCCTCTAAAAGGAGTAAGTCGGGATCATTGTGAAGAACTTTCAACCCAATTACAATCAGCATCTTAAGTTCCCGCCCATGGTGAACTTTTTAACCCTTAGAGATGTTGGCTTGCTGATAGAAGAAGAGCTATCTACCATGACCAAAAAATTCGTAACCAGGTATAGAGGTAATTATCACTCCAAAGATAAGAAAACCTCTAACATAGGCAATATTAGCGAGGGTGCGGATGTCAATGCGCTCAACGGGCATACTAACTACACTCCTATCGATACTACTTATACTCAATCCCTTGACCGTCTACGAGTCATTAGCGGGGAAAGATTGAATTGCGACCCATTAGAGTAGAATCGAAACCGCGAAACAGTCCAAAAACTAGGACGCGAGAAAATTTTGCAAATACCATCGTGCACGAGGACACGACATCGAACAATGTTGGACATTCAAGAACAAAATAGAAAGCATGTTTCGAAATGGCCAACTCCCTTTCCCTAAGGCTGCCCAAAATCAAGTAATGATAAAAATCCTTTCGGCGGAACCTTAGCTATTTTCACTTGAACCCACTCTAGGTCGAGTGGGACTCGTCTGTCTTCATCCAAGATATTGATGAGTCCAAACCACTTCTTAGCTTGCCTCCTTTAGATCTACAAGTCCATGGGCTATAGATAAGTGATGAAGAAGATGTTTACGAAACGAAGAGTAACAATGACAACAACGACGACGACTTACGGGGCACACCACCCTTAAAAGAGGAAGACTTTTAGGAAGAAAATAAAGGTCCAGCAGCCCAATTCCTTACCATATTTGGACGACATCGTGTACCCCTAGGTTCACAATAGACACAAGAAGCCCCAAAAGAGCCTAAAGCAATAAAAGAAGAAGACTCAATCCTGAAATAGCTTCAAAAGTTAAAAGTTGATATCTTGATTTGGCAACTAATATCCGCTTCCCAGAAACATAGACAAGCTTTGATTGATGCACTTAGCAAGATCGAGATCTCTCCCGAAACTACGCTAGAGAAAGTAGTAGGATTAGTTAACAATGGGGATGGAACCATTACCTTTGATAAAAAGGATCTCCCGAGAAGAAGGCGTTGCACACAACAATGCCCTTTACTTAACTATAACTTGCATCAACAAGTTTGTTCCCTTAACCCTAGTAGATGACGGATCGGCGGTGAATGTTTGTCCCTGGAGAAGCTGCCGGAAGGTTAGGAATTAGAGAGCAACAACTCTCTAAATAAAGCTGTCCATCTTCAAGCTTACGATAATTCCAAGTGAACAGTCTTAGGAATAGTGACCTTGCCAATCAATATAGGGCCGGTAGAAAGGAACATCGAATTCGAGTCCTAGATATCCCATCAACCTTCAATTTACTCCTAGGACGCCCTTGGTTGCATGATCATCGAGCGAGTGCCCTCTACACTTGCATCGGAAAGTTAAAATGATCATCAAAGGTCAAGTTGTAGCTGTCAGCGGGGACGATCTTTGTGCTATATCACTTCCAAGGATTACGTGGTTAAGATCGAGAATGATGCCAACGATGAGGAACTATATGGGTTTCGGATTGTCGCTACCTTATAAAGGGATGAAGCACCTCTTAACTTTAATCCTTACGGTAACCCTAGTGTCCATTCGATGTTAGGATGAAGGGGTACTTTCCGGTCTTCTTTGTAGAGGTGAAGGGCGAGACCACCCTATTTTTCCGCCCTTGAACCCACTGGCAACTACAACTTTGGGTTAGGATATCAACCTATTGCTAAGGAAATAGCCCAAGCCAAGTGGGAAATTCAAACTAAGAGGATTACACCTCAAACGATCTGCTCTATCAAGCCCTTTCCCTGTACTCTAAATGAGCGAGTTCTTAAAGGAAGGAGATGTCTTTCCTTATTATGGTTTTCCTGAGCCCCACTACATCAAGGAGAAAGGCATCCTGGTACCTGGTTTGGAGATTTTCAGTGATTGCTATATCTTGGAGAAGGACGCACCCTACCTCCTCGAAGAGGGACAGTCCGGACAGGCTGGACCAACCTGGATAGGAATGATCTTTTTGGTCTTCTGTTCGGACAAGAAATGAACTTAGAGGAGAATTCGAGTCCGGTAGTGTCACGAGCCATATTGCACCCGCGATTCGATCCGCTCAAGTTCATCACCGAGCATTGATAATGAAGGCTCTAAGCACATCACTTTGATTGACACGAGGAGCACTAGGAATTCGCCATCGGCTTAGGAGGGCATCCCCTTCCCGAGTCTAGTGCTAGAGCTTTTAATTCTTCTTTTATTATTCCTTTTCCTAATTCTATTTACGAGTCCATTTGTACTCATTTCTTCTTTCAATAAAGTGAATCTTTCTACTTTACTCTTTGCCTCCTCTTGCTTTCAAATTGCTTTGCCTCTAATGATGAATAAGAAATCCCTAAGGAACTAATAAAAACTATAGAAGATCATGAAAATTGCTCACCAATAATATAGGAAATAATAATATTTAATCTAGGATCGGTGGATCAACCTTAAGAGGTCAAGATCGGAAAACTCTAGATAAAGAAGAGCGAAGTAATTTACTTTGCACCTTATAGAGTTCACAAATGTCTTTGCATGGTCCTAGAAAGACATGCTTGGGGATAGATCTAAATATAACGAACACAAAATTCCACTTTTACGAAGATGCTAATCCACTTAAGTAAAAGCTAAGGATGATGAAGCTCGATTAGGCATTGAAGATTAAGGAAGACGTTCGGAAGCGGTTAGAGGCTGGGTTTATCAAGGTAGTTCACTATCCTAAGTGGGTAGCAAATATAGTACCGGTTTCGAAGAAGTATGGTAGGGCACTCATGTGCATCGACTTTAGAGATCTGAATAAGGCAAGCCCTAAGAACGATTTCCCGCTACACTATATCGACATACTTGTGGATAACACAGCGGGTTATGCTTTCCTTTCGTTCATGGGTGGCTACTGCTGGATATAATCAAGTGAAGATGGCTGAAGAGGACACGGAAAAGACAACCTTCATCAATCAATGGGGATCGTACTTGTTATGTGGTGATGCCATTTGGGCTCAAGAACACCGACGCCACATACCATAGAACGACTACAAATCTATTGCATGACGTGATCCACAAAGAAGCTAAAGTCTATGTGGATGACATGATCATAAAGTCTAAAGATAGGGCAAGACACCTACCCGGCCTAAAGAAGTTCTTCAGAGACTCGAGAAAATACAACATGCGCCTTAATCCTCAAAAATGTGCCTTCGGGGTAACCTTAGGTAAACTGTTAGGCTATGTTTTTAATCTTAGAGGAATTAAAGTTAATCCATCCAAGATCAAAGCCATTAAGGAAATCCATTTGCCAAATACGAGAGAAGGAAATAAGGGGTTTTCTAGGATGTTTATAGTACATTAGTCGTTTCATATCAAAGCTGAGTATAGTATGTAAACCCATTTTCAAGAAATAGAAGAAAGGATCCGAGCCTATTTGGGATACCGAGTGCCAACAAGCATTCAAGAATGTTATGGAATATCTAGCTAACCCTCCGATGCTAGTTCCACCCCAACTAGGGAAACCTTTACTTTTGTACCGACCATGACAAAGATAGCTATGGCAGCCATGCTAGCTCAATGAGATGGGAAAGACGAGCATGCAATCTATTATCTCAGCAATAAATTCTTAGATTATGAGACTAGATATAGACCATTAGAGAAGACATCATTGGCATTAGTCTAGGCTACCAAGAAGCTCGGGGAATACATGTTAGCCCACACGGTACATGTGGTAGCACCTATTGATCCCATTAAGTATTTACTTAAGCAACCAACCATCAGCAATAAGATAGCAAGATGGACTATCATGCTATCGAGAATTCAAAATCACGTATATGCCTCAAAAGCGATCAAAGGAAGGGTAATGTTAGAATTCTTAGTTGATTTTCCTATAAGCTGAATCGCCATCCGAACACCTTGACTTTCCAGGACGAAGATATTTTACAAGTAGAGGTGGTCGTTTGGACAATGTACTTCGACGACATTGCTCCATCAAAAACACATTACAACTCCATATGTACATAGATATATACTAAAGATACAGGTGAAAACCCACCTTCTAGGAAGGGTGGCTTTCCACAAGTAGCTTAAGCAAGAGAATAAAAAATTATGAGCTTAATTCACCAACCCATTTTACTGTCTTGAGGAGACATCTACATGCTAAGTTTTAATATTCTAACTTTAACGTCCTATTTGATACTCCTATACAGCCCCTTTGCTGAATTTTCTTTGCTTTGAAAAATCCTCTTCCCTCATTCAATCCAAACATAGTATATGCATGCTGACAAAATTGCTCCGGCTATTTGTTTCCTTATAACGAGACCCTTTTTGTTTGATGAACTTTTGCTTCCATTTAGTGTGAGGTATTGATATTCTAGTCCATTTGCAAACTTCCCCAAGCACCTCCTGACTATATGAGCATTGAAAGAATAAGTGCGAGCTGTCTTCGGTTGTATGTTTGCGAGAAAACACAACATTTATCGGTATTTGCAGCCCCATTTTGTGCAATCTCTCTCTTATTAATAGCCTATCCAACATCGGTAGCCACACAATGAACCTATGATTGGGGATAGTTACTTGGGTTCCAGACAAGTCTCCAAAAGTTTGCAAGTGGTTTTGCTTCTCTTAACCAATTATATCCTGAGTTGATGTTGTATTTCCCATCATAGGTTTGCATCCATTTTGTTCCAATATATCCGCGCTGAATTGCTCCTTCAATTTGTTTAGTCTTCTCTAGTTCTAGCGAGTGCCATGTGGATGATGTGTAGTCCTAAAAGTCTCTACCTTTTAGATAAATCTCATTTATCCATTTAACCCACAATGTATCGGCCTTTGATGCCACTGCCAACACTAGTTTCCTAATTGCGACCACGTTTCATCTTTTACTGCATCTAATAGCAGCACCTCCTTCTTTTTTGGACATCAAAGTCTTTCCCAAGCTACCAAAGCAATACCAGTTATTTCCACATCACCCCAAAGAAAAGATCTTTGCATACTTGCTCAATTTGTTTAAGTACAGCACTAGGTAACAAAAATATAGAGCTCCGAGTATGAAAGAATGGATAGTAGTAGAGAATTGATGATTTGACACTTTACGGCGTAAGAGAAATGCCTTGTATTGATGATATGCAATCTGGCTTGTACTTTCTCAACTATCTTCGGCAATCAGCTATACTCCATTTACTTGGTGATAGTGGCATTCCCGAGATACGTAATAGGGAAATCTCCGACTCCAAAACCTGTTCTTTGTTCAAAGCTTTCTTTTGTAGCTTGATTTATGCCATTCACATACAATTGGGATTTTGCTTTGTTTGCTTTGAGGCTTGTTAACTAGGAGAAATGTTTAAAGCCTTCTCAAGATATCTAAACCCCTTATTTCAGATTTTGCAGAACATCATTAGATCATCGGCGAATAGTAGGGAGACCAATTTCGATTTTTACATCCGGGGTGATATTTAAACCCCTTTTGCTTTGTGATTGATGTTGTAGAGTTACTGGAGAGATATTCCATGACCATAACGAACAATAAGGGGGACAAGGGATCTCCCTGTCTCAACCCTCTACCACCTCTACAATTCCCAAATACCTCACCATTTAGAGTTAAGGAGAAAGTAACTGAAGCCGACACAATTGGTGATCCAGTTCACAAAAGTTGGAGGGATTTTGTACACAATCGATATTTGACGCAAGCATTTCCATGATACGGAGTCATAGGCCTTATGTATATCTACTTTCATTAAGCACCTTGGAGATGCATTCTTCCTTTTATACAATTGTGTAATATCTTGGCTGATTAAGACATTCTCAATAATGTTTACGCCGACCACAAAACCACCTTTACCAAGATTTGCGAGAATCACGAGTAAGTCGAGTGCATAAAATTTTAGTAATGCACTTATATAACACATTACAACAAGCTATAGAATTAAATTCACCAGCTTTGGTAACCTTTGGCATAAGGGTGAGGATGGTGTTATTTAGATGTTCAAACATCTGGCCTCTTTTAAAGAACTCCGAGTATGGCAGCAATGATCTCTGTCCAATAATATACCAAGCTGATTTGAAGAAACCACTTCCAAAGCCATCGGGTCCCAAACTTTTGTTCCGATCAATTAAGAACATAGCAGCTTATACCTCTTGTGATGTAAATGGCTGGATTAGATTTAAATGTTGTTTTATGTTTAGCGCAAGACCCATCTAAATTATTTGATCGTTAATAGCGAGTTTGCAGGTGATGTAGTCCCCAGCATGTCTTTATAATACTTGAGGAAGATATCCCGTATTTCATGTTGATCTTATCTAATCACTCCAGTCTCATCCTTCAAAGCCACAATATTGTTCTTGTAGTTTCTTTTACGGAGGGAGTCATAAAAAACTTTGGAGTTATGATCACTGTCCAAGATCCACTTTTCCTTGTATTTTTGTTGTAGGAATGCCATTTCTAAGGCAACTTTATTGGTGAAATTTGTCAATGCCTCTCTCTCTTTTAGTTGCAGCTCAATTTTGAAAGGATCTTCTTGAAGTTCCTTTATAGCTTATGTAGAGCATCACTACTTGCCGCGCTTATTTTCCAATATGATTGAATTCTTCTCTATTAAGTCTCCTGAACTTGCTCTGCAATCGGTCCATATTTTTGCACATCCGAGCCATTTTGTCTACTTTGGGGCATTTTTTCCAATTTTGAATTACGAGGTCCTCAAAATTCTTTGAGGTACTCCACAAGTTGAAGTAGTAGAACCTGCCCCTTCTAGTGATACTTTTGCCAGTGAGGGCCTGTTCGTTTCGAGTTGTTAAAACTAGCAATTATGCCTTTATAGCGTTTATGAGTCTGTTATGAGTCATTACGAGCTGTTATGAGTATGTTGTAATTAGCGGTTATAAGTTGTTATGAGTTGTATAGCGGTTATAAGTTGATATAGCGGTTATGAGCGATTATAAGTCTGTTATAATGGTAATAATAATATTAATAATTAACTTTTTAATAATAATGACAATAATAATAATAATAATAATAATAATAATAATAATAATAATAATAATAATAATAATAATAATAGTAATGTTGTATGAAAATATTATCCAAAAATATCATGAAATTGTCGCAAGAGTATTATAATGATGACAATGATGACCATTATAATAACAAGTTACAACGACGATAATGATAATAACAATAATAATTATAGTAATGATATTACTAAAAGTTTTAAATATAATAATATTTTTTAGCAATAATAATAATAATAATAATAATAATAATAATAATAATAATAATAATAATAATAATAATAATAATAATAATAATAATAATAATAATAATAATATGAGTTTATGATTAGTTGTTATAGTGGGTAGTCTGTTATAGCGGTTATAACTAGTTGTTATGAGCTGTTATGAGCTCGTTATAGCGATTATGAGCGGTTATGAGCGTTTATAAGCGGTTTTGAGCGATTATGAGTGTTTATAAGTGGTTGTGGCGGTTATGAACGTTTATGAACGGTTATGAGCGTTTTATGAGCGGTTATTAGCGGTTAGCGGTTATAAACGCTTTTATAAATGCTAATTCAAATAGGACTCGAGTCTCACAAAGATTGGAGAGTGGTCGAGATACATCTCTTGACAGGAATTGCATCTGGGATCAACCCATATTTATTTATCCAAGCAATGTTGCCCAACGCTCTATCAATTTCGGAATAGATCCTTGTTCCATCAACATGGTTGTTACACCATGTGTATCTTTGACCAGTCCATTTAACTTCCTCTAGATCACACCTATCCAAGCAATTTGAGAAGTCCTTGTAATCGGTAGGGCGGATCGGTAGTCCTCAAATCCTATCATCGGTATGTAAAACATTATTAAAGTCCCCTAAAACCAGCTAAGGCTCGTGAGTAGCCATATTGCATAAAGATGTCCAAAGAAGACTTCTCGATCATCATCATTTGAACCATACACAAAAGTTATGAAAGCTGTGTCTAGCCATAATGACGACTTTGCAATGTATAAACTGTGAATCCATTCTCAAGATATCTAAATCAACCAAAGTTTTATTCCAAAAGATCCAAACTCTACCTCTTGGGTGTGTGCTATTGTTGTTTATTGAACCCCAATCTTGATAGAGGTTATCATGCACCTTTGTAGCATTACCATCTCTAACCTTGGTTTCCAATAGCCCCCATATACGAGGCTCTCTTATTTCTACAAAAAGCCGCAACTACTTTACGCTTATTAGGGCTATTTAACCCTCTAACATTCCAAGCGACAATGTTATCCATATCCAATAGGCGAATTTTCAACTATTAGTGCCCCATTTTCATTCATTCCCTCATCTAGTCCCGATATTTGTATGAAGGATTTCCGAGTGTAGCCACTTAGATAGGTGCAACTTCAGATTCTATTATAGGCGTAGAGTTTTTAATAGGCTTAGTCTGTGTCTTCTAAGTTGGCTGTATGTTCTTCTTAACCCTCCACACCCATGTTTCTTACTTCCTTTTGCATTGTTCCTCATTGTGGCCATGTCCCTTACAGTTTGTGCACTTCATTAGCTTCCATTCAAAAACAACTTATTATTCAAGCGAGTAACCCATATTCATTCTAAAAAAGACCTTGTTCAATATTTGTCTCATATCTCTACCTCAATTAGCATCCTTGTATAATTAGCTCTTGTTCGAGCTTCGAGTGATTCTATCAGTCATGATAGGCATACAAATAAGGCTACCAATCTTACTCAAAGATGTAGGGCTCCAGTACTTTAAATCTAACCCGGGCGGTTGTATCCATACTGGCATAGATTTGATTTCATCTCTAAAGTTCGCAAAATCTGGGCACCAAGGTTTCATTACCAAGGGCCTATTATTAAAATGATAGAAACTAGATTATAGAACCTAGTCTCTGCTTTCAATATTATCAAATCGGATAAGAAAAATTCCATTCTCTAGTAGAAGTATTTTCTTAATGGAAAATTTCCCCCAAATTCATTCTAGGAATCCTTTCATGATGACAAAGGGGGCTAGCACCCAAGACAGAGCAAATTAAGGAAGATTGCCAGTATGCCACTTCTCGTTCTACATCCATTGCCACAATTTTCCCAATCGACTTACCATCAATTTCCTTCGGTTGTACAAAGCTTAACTTCGATCCAGCATTTGGTAGGTTGCTGATATCAAAGTCGTCCCATATTGATTTCTTGTTGTTCGCAATCTTCATAGAGTGTGGTGTTATCTCCGGTTGTGCGGATAAAACTTCTCCAGAATTAGGGTTACCAGATTTCTTAGGAGTTGGGGCTTTAGACTGGTTCAATGTGGGCTGAATTTCCATCACCGGGGTCTAGGTTGCGTTTTTTTATCGTGCCTTTTCATTCTACTACCCTCGAGCACTGAGATTTGGCCTTCCTTACCATGGTAGTGGTGAAGCACTCGTTTGCTCACCGAGAGGAGACCATTCCGATTTTGAATATGATTTTAAAGATTGATTTTGAATATGGTTTTAGAAAGTCCATTTTGGAATGTGGGGATGAACCTTTTATTAAAATTTTCGAGTTTTGTTAAATCTGATTTAAAGCGAATTAAGCAAAGTTGAATGGAGATTTTATTAACCTTTTATTTAGAAATTATTTTAAGAAGTCCCAGGATATTATTTCTTAACCAAAAGATAAATAAAATTAGGGTTTACATTACAGTTGTGAGGCCGGACCGGTGTGAAAACACCGGTCGAACCGAAGCCTCACCCACTGGCTGTCCGGCGCCGGCCGGAACCAAAGCCGTACGAGTGAGCGGTGTTGGCCGGTGGCCGTGGCTGAAGTAATTCAGCCTCGGCTTCCGGCCTAGCTGGCGAGATCCAGAATCCCTTCTTTCTTTTATCCTACGAGTGAGAAAAACCGAGATGCAATGCAATAGAAATAAAGCAAAAGAGGAGTCGCTAGTAAGTTTTTAGGAAAGAAAAACTAATAAAAACAAAAGTAAAATTTGCTCTTATAATCTTAGTATGGATAAACTAAGACTAAAAGAGGCTAAAAATGACTCCATCGGTCTTTGAACCGAGAATCGGATTCGGGGCGAGGGTACAAAACGTAGGGATAAACCCTTCCATTCCGCCCGTCCGAAGATGACCGTTAGTAGTTCGAGTAGTAAATTAGAATAATGCGAAAACAAGCAAGCACACAACATACAATAAAGAATTATAGCGACCAGAACATGAATGAAAGCGATAACGGCTAATGTAAAAGAAAACGGCAAAGGCGAAACGAAAAGAAAAAGAAAAGGCCAAGCGGAAAGATAAGAAAGCGGAAAACTAAATTATTACATTAGGCGAGGAGGAAGTAAAAGAGATATATCATTTTTCCAGAATACGAAAGCAATAAAAGAAAGCATAAAGGTAAACAATAAACCGTTGAAGATAAAATTTGTGCCCTCATGTTGTCCCACCTAGCGACGGTGGCGAATTGAAGGGGCTTTTGTGAGTTTTTGTGGAGATAGGTAGGCAGATGTGTGACTTTGTGGTGAGATTGGAGAGTAGAATGGGGATACGCTGAAAAGGGACCAACGGATCGGAATACGGAATGGAGTATTTAGTAGCTTTTAGGGGCGAATTTCAGCAAAGTAAGGAATAACACTGGGGTTTATGCTTGTCCGGTCGTCCAAAGGCAGCAACAAAAATCGAGCGAAGATCAAAGTGATAAGACTGGATAAAGGTGAGGATAGAATCAAATAGGATCCGGTTCACAACACCGGCCACCAAGGGTGTTATCTAAGGTTTTAAGCCCTAGTTTGCTTCCAAGGAGTCTCCGGGGCAAATGCAGTGTTCCACTTAAGGTTTTGGGATGGTAGGTGCCGACCATAGTGCCTTTCCAAAAATATAAAGTTTTCATTTTTGACGAGTTTCCATTTTTGGTAGGTTTCTACTTTTAGCATGTTTTATTTTTAATAAGGGATGCGTACTCCTAGTCTCGGGTGGACTGTGTTGGAGCTATAATGTAGTACTTTGATGCTTATGATCATGAAATGTAGCATCTAATGTCGTCTTGAGGTCTTCGACTCCTTGTCGGGTTAGAGCGAAGTGAAACGCGAGTGTTCTAAGCCTGAAATTCCAAAGTACGCGACCTTGGACTCCGTCATCTCTAAAGGCTTGGCCCGGTATTGGATAGTCCGAAAGAAATGAGGATTTAGGGATCGACCCAAGGAAAAGGCTATTTATGTGGTGTTGGGGTTCTTTGTGGTTAATTAGCTTCCGTCGCACCAATCGAACATAGTCCGAGATCCATATCCTCAAACAGGACATGAGATTTCATCATGGGCCAACTAAAAAAAACCAGAGAAAAGGACGAAACTTTTTCGTGTCTATAGCTGCCAATCGAAGGGATTTGGAGTAAGGATTCTAGTCTCATCGAAGGGAGCACATACTCCCATTTTAGTTAAGTTAGACTTCGAGGTCACCAAGAACGTCGTAGAGTACGAAGCTTGCATCACGGGACTTGAAGCTACTGTAGAAATTAGGGTCAAGAATAGCAGGGTTTTCGGTGACTCCGGTCGATCATTAATCAGATTTCGCAAAAATGGAAGGTACATAGTAAAGCCTTGGCACCCTACCGGGAGTATCTAATAGAACTGTCCAAGCATAATATTTCTTTCACCTACCTACCTAGGGATGATGACCGGTTTGCGAATTCCTTACCTAAATTAGCATCCATGATTGAAGACTCGGACACTTCTCAACGCATTAAATGAATCGGGTATAACCATCTCATACTTATAGAGTTTTGATTCCAAGGCATTCTCCGTATCTCGAAACTTCTTTGAGTAAAATGGTATCTTCTCTAAGTGATACGACTTTTACCTCTTATATTTCTTGCTTATCTGTAAGTGACTCGAAAAGCGGTTCTCTGTTGCGAGTCCCTTATTACTCAGATTTATCGCAGATTGAATAGACTAGTATTTCGTCTTTTCTCACTCAGAATCGACTTACGGTGATAAGCTCTATTATATTATAGTCGGTACTTTTAGTATGATTATTACTTAGTCTATATCAAGGTCTTTTCACTCGATATTCTTTACGGAACTTGATCCTTCACTTAGACTAAATCGGATGGAATTCGAGTATTATTGATATTGGACTCGGAAAATTCCATTCCTCTTCGACTCGAGATAATTAGCTGTTTAATTATCATAATTATTTTATTATCTGTGTCTAATCTTGGACCAAAGTATGTTATACTTTGAGAACCAAAATTGTTTTACTTTTGTAGGTTATTCAAACGAGGATACACCTTTTCAAACCACAAAAGTAACCGGCTTCGAACGTCAAATCACCGAGTAGACATGGCTTTTCACCTTCTCTGCTCCGGTCCCAGAAGATTGTGTCGAGGCTGTCTGTTTCCAAATCTGGAAAAGCTGGAACGCCAAGCTTAACGAGTGGTTTCCACCTTATCTTTCAAGACACTGCCAATGGTTTTGGGACTTCCAAGAGAGTTAAACCGTTGTCCAACGTTCACATTACAACGGATACTTTCGAGTGACTCGAAAGCTTCTATCAACGGTCACGAGAGGACTCTCGGTCGCGAGATGAAGATAACGGCTACTCTGCCTGGTCTTCTATAAATAGAAGCCACTTCACAAGACTTGAAGATTGCCGAACATATTGTTAAAACACATACTTGCTCAAAGTCTTTGTATACATTCTCAATCTTCTACTTACAACTCCTACTACGAAATGTATTAGTTTCGATTTGTAAGGTCTTGTACTTAGTTATAAACTATTTCTTACATTCTTTGTAAGGTCCCTTGACTAAGCTGTAAGGGTTAACTCAGCTTAGTTGTCCCTAGCTGTAAGGGTTATCTCGGTTAGGAAGTACTAGATCGAGATAAGGGAATTTCGAGTCTAGGAAAACTTGTATAGAGTTGTCTAAGGGAGCAACTCGGGTTCGGTCAGTTCACGGTATTTTGTAGACTCAAAATAGTGGATTTGACTTCGTGTCCGGATTGACACGGTTCGTGGTTTTCTGCCCTAGGAGGGTTTCCATGTAATTTCTAAGTGTTATCTTTCCGAGTTCATTCTAAACTCAAACAGTCATATTACTCCTGCTTGACTTGCTTGTTTATTCGTGATAGCATTTCGAGTCCAAGCTTTTCGACCTTCTTTGTTTGACTCGGAACCTGTCTCTGTCTCTTCGTTAACAAAAGAGCTAACGTTTCCACGAAAAACTTCTATCACCCTATTCAGCCCCCTCTAGGGTGACTCGAGACTCTCCCCGAGCAAACCTTCAATGATTAATATCCCTAACAACATTCACTCAATACCGGTAAATAAATAGCAACGGAGTCGGCCAACACACATTTACGTATTAGAAGTGTCTAATACTGACCACACTAGTTGGTATCATGACATTTATCAGTATCTGGATAACTAAGAATAACCCTTGGACTCCACACCTAGCGCCCAACGAGCTATCGGGATGTTAGTTGCCAAATTTTTCATCAATCAAGGACAATTGTACAAGAAAACCAACACAAGGATCAACTTAATTTGCGTCAACCAAAATGAAGCAAAGTGCATCATGGACGAGATTCATGGTGGGGAATGTAGACCCCATATGAGCGGGAAGATTTTGCTTCGAAGATTAAGAAACTCGGATATTACTTGGTCAACCATGGCAGCAGATCGCCATGAGTTAGTTAGAAAGTGCCATAAGTTTCGGTGTATGTAAATTTACAACACCAACCACTCTCATTTCTCATAACATTAGCACCCTCCTGGCCATTCTCGGTTTAGAGAATAGACATTATTGGGAAGGTAACCCCTAAAGGAATACACGGTCATGAATTCGTGTTAGTAGAAATTGACTACTTCACCAAATGGGTAGAAGCAACCTCTTATGCAACCTTGACATCAAAACAGTAGCCGAGTTCCTTACCCGAAATATCATTTGCTATTATGGGGTGCCCCACGAGCTAATCGGTGAGCATGGCAGTCATTTTAAGAAAGAGGTAGCAGACTTGTTGGATAAATACAAGATCAAGCACCATAAATCTTCTCCCTGTCGTCCTTAGACTAACGAGTAGTTGAGGCCGCAAACAAGAATATTCATAGAATGGTGGAGAAGATGGCAGTCACCATACTCCCTAGTTAATGGCATGGGAGCGAGTCCTTCCTATAGAGATTACCTTCCCTCGTTAAGAATCATCGACGAAAGATAGATTCCAAAAGCATAGTGGGCTAAAGCATGCTACGAAGAGTTAGTGTTGCTTGGACGAGAGGCTCCTCAACGCCTTACACAATGCCCAAATATATCGGACACGTATATCAATGGCATTCAACAAGAGAGTGAAGTCTCGGAATCTACAAATTGGAGATTTGGTCCTCAAAGATATTAAAACACTAATTTAGGATCCACGAGGGAAGTTTAGGCCTAATTGGCAAGGCCCATTTGTCCTTACGCTGTTGGGGATCCACTTGTATTATCTATTCCGGATAATAGGCAAATATAACAGATATTTGGTTTGCATGTAAGTGTCAACAATCTAGGCAAGTTTACCCGAGTATTCGGACCACGACTTCACTCGCCTGGTATTGCCAAATCCTTCAAATAGGTCAAAGTTAGCGGGCTAGATACGGTTCGATAAAGGAATTACTTGCTCTCTTCCCATCTACCGGAACACATGGTCAAGGAAGTAATAGGTGCTGCTATCTAGGCCTAGTAGGCGTACATATGGATGTTGTAGGGTATGTGTCCTAAAGCGTGACACTTTCTAGTGTACGATTGTAGAAACCTAAAAAGTGTTTTCCTATTTTATGTTTTTTATTTTTGGCCCGATGATGAAATCTCAAGTCCTGTTTAAGGATTTGGGTGTCGGACTATGTTTGATTGGTTCGACTGAAGCTAGTAAACCACAAAGAACCCCCAACACCAAATAAATAGTCTTTTGCCTTCGATCGATCCAAAAATCCTCTTTTCCTTCGGACGATCCAAAATCGGGCCAAGCCTTCAAGCACAACGAAGTCCGAGTGCCGCGTATCGGGGAATTCCAAGCTTAGAACACTGTGTTACACTTTAGACTAACCGGACAAGGAGCCAAGACCTCAAGACGACGTTAGAGGCTGCATTTCATGATCACAAGCATCAAAGTGCTGCATTCTAGCTCCAAGACAGTCCACCCGAGACTAGGAGCACGTATCCCGCACCAAAATGAAACCCGCCAAAAATACAAACCTGCTAAAAATGGAAAATTGCGAAAAATGAAAACTTTCCATTTTTTAAAAGCTGTTATGGCCGGCGCCTGCCACCCCAAAATATTAAGTGGAATGCTGAGTTCCAGCCTGAGGAATCGTGGGGCAAAACGCTCGGGCACGAAACCCTAGAAAGCCTTTTGTGGCCAGGGCCGTGAGCCGAACTTTTTCGATTTTATCTCTTCTTTATCCAGTTCAATCTCAAGATATTCTAGGCCCAATTTTGCTACTTGCTTTTAGATGGCTGGCTGAACATAAACCAAGGAAATCTAAACATAAATCTAGGTCTTTCCTTGACCTAGCCTCTCCCTATAAATAGAGAGCTTTAGCTCTCATTTCGATACGGCTTCCTCCTGTAGCATTACGAGTGCTGCATTCCACCTACCATAGCTCATCCCTTTCTGTTACACTTGCTGAAACTTAATTAAGAGCTACTAAATACTCATCTTTGTATTCCGATCTCTTAGTCTCTTTTCAGCCTACTTCCATCATACTCCCTACATCCGATCCCTAAACTCCATCAATCATATTTCTACCTACTCATCTCGATAAAATAATCTCAAAAGGCCCCTTGAATTCACCATCATTGCATCTAGAGATCCAAAGCCGAGGTCCAGATCGGCATGTGGGACAACTTAAGGGCACATATTCAATCCCCACAACAGTTTATATTACTTTTATGCTTTCTTTATCGCTTTCCAGTATTGTGGAGCAAATGATGTATCACTTTTAATTCCTCCTCACCCGATATAATATTTTAGATTTCTCGCTTTCCTTTCTTTTTCACTTTCCTTTTTCTTTGCCATTTCTTTTTGTTTTCCTTTTGCTTTTCTTTTCGTTATTTCTTTCTTTACCGCTTTCTTTATTTTTGCCTTTATTGCTTTCATAATTATGTTACGGTTACTTTAATTTCGCTTAGCATGTTGTTGTATGCTTATGTTTTTCTCATTATTTTAATTCACTACTCGAACTAGTAATGGCCGTCTTTGGACGGGCGAGACGGAAGGGTTTATCCTCCGTTTCGTACCCTCACCTTCGAATCGATTCTCGGTTCAAAGACCGATGGAGTCATTTTAGCCTCTTTTAGTCTTAGTGTTTCCATATTAAGATTGGAACAACAAAGTTTATTTTGTCTTTGTTAGTTTTCTCTCCTTAAAGCCGATCGGCAACTCCTTTTCGATTTACTTCTATTAATCGCTTCCGGTTATTTCGATCGAACGAGTAAGAAACCAGGATCTGGATTTGCCAAGTTATGGCGAGAGGCTGAGGTTGATCTCCTCGGCCGTGGCCTCCGATCGGGCTGGCCACCATTGGGTGTAGGTCGTTGCACTGCACCGAGCGGTCGATAGGCATGGCTTCGGTCCGGATTGGTGTTTTCACACTGATATGGCCATAAAGCCTCACGGTAGATTTAACACCCTAATTTTATTTATCGTTCGGTTAAGAAATAATATCCCGAGAATTCTAAAAATGATTAGTAAAATAAAATAATTAATAAAATCACCATTCACTTTGCTAATCACATTTAATAAAACTCAAAAATCTTAATAAAAGATTCATCCCCACTTTCTAAAACCATCTTCAAAAACCCTAAATCATTCATTAAAGCTTTCTAAACCCTTACGCTATGGTATGTGAGGAAGCTCGATCTGTTCCGGCGGCCGTGGTTCCTACAACGATATACTATTGACTATTGTTTCTATGATTCCTGAGATACTCCTCCCACCAGGAAGCGGGGTGATCGGCTACCACCTCTTCCCGCTTTTGCTGACGAAGTGTACCACTAAGTATGCATCAATATTCGCAAGAGCTTGGATTAGCTTTAGGTGTTCCATTAACCAAATCTGCACATCGTAAATATAAAAAAAATATAAGTGTCCTGCATGGTAAAAATTCAACCTTTTTAGGCCTAACAAGAGCAAAATCAATGACAAAAAAAGAGAACGAAAAAGTGAAAAGAGCAAGAAAATCGAGACTTTTGGTGTGAACAGGAGGCAATTCGGCCTTAGTGGTGCCGGGACAGGCATGATGTGGCCGGCTTCGCCGACCGTCCTACACCGTTTAGTGTCGTCAACTCGTTATTTACTCACCTGCAACAACGGGAGGCTCCCAGCGAAAGTCCTCCTCATAATTTTCGTCGACCCGATCTAAACGTATCATCGTCTTAGCAACTATTAGTGGTGTTAGGGAACAATAATTCTCTAACTGCTCAACTAAGCTCAGCAGTGCCGCTGGCACCATATCATCATGACATCCTACCAGTAGGAATCTACCTATCGGGCGGTGTTAATTGCTCGATGTCTTGGGATAATGATCACCTTCGAATATGCATAAATGTGCCGTAGTGCTTCATTAGGTTCATCGGATTCACCGATTTTTAACAAGAAGCCACCCTAGATTTTTATTGCTCAATTTTAGTAGGCACTTGTAAGTCTCACGCATATTTTTGGAAGACTTAGGTAAGACGAGGTTTTGAACGCCTTTGGATGACTAGTATAACATCAAATTCTTCAAGCGGGGGCACATTTCCTTATCCCCAAACCTCGAAGATGTGGTGGTGAGGACCCCAAAAGGCCACAGTAGCCCTTAAGAAAGTCCAATAACTATCACTTGGTTAATACTAAATAATGTATTCAACTTATAATTTGATAACGCTAATCTTTTAGTATTGCTCATCTCTTGCATCCACCAAGATAGGTCGTTCATGAAGTTTATTTTTTAGAAGATGATAGAAGGCACTAGGTAGTTCTATTTGATTCGCGAAGATTTTGCGTAAGGCACATTTTTTAAGTATCGATTTGGGTCATATTTATAGGAGTTTTCCAGAGCTTTAGAGTCCTATAGCACCTCAACTATTGCAACTCGCCGGAACCTTGGTCTTCGGGGGTGGCGAAGCCGGCCACAACCCCGGTCCAGCCGGTTTTTTTATTGTTTGTAAACCCAAGAACTCCTTGAGCCATATTTCTTCGCCCCAACCCATTATGTGCGCGCCATATTGTTTGAAGGTTTGCTTGAAGGTTTGCTCAAGGAGAGTCCGAGTCACCCTAGAGGGGGTGAATAGGGTGATAGAAAATTCTTTACGAAAATACACACTTTGCGCGGTAAAGAGGCAAAGAGAGAATGCGAGTCTAATAACGAGTCGAAAAGATTGGACTCGAAAGCAATGAATCGAAGAAGCAAGAGCACTAAGGTCATGTCGAGTCTAGAATGAACTCAAAAAAGAACACGAGAGATTTTACGTGGAAACCCTCCCGGGGCGAGAAAACCACGGCCCGTGTCAATCCGGACACGAAGTCAAATCCACTATTTTGAGTCCACAAAATACCGTGAACTTGACGGAACCCGAGTTGCTCCCTTAGACAACTCTATACAGATTTTCCTAGACTCGAAGTTACCTTATTTGATCTAGTACTTCCTAGCTGAGATAACCCTTCCAGCTAGGGACAACTAAGCTGAGTTAACCTTTACAGCTTAGTCAAGGGACCTTACAAAGAATGTAAGAAGAGTTTGTAACTAAGTACAAGACCTTACAACTCGGAAAGTAATGAATTACGAGTGGGAGTTGTAAGTTGAAGATTGAGAGTAAATACAATAACTTTGATCAAGTAAGTGTATAGACAATATGTTCGGCAACCTTCAAGTCTTGTGAAGTGGCTTTTATTTATAGATAACCAAGCGAGTAGCCGTTATCTTCATCTGCTGACCGAGAGTCTTCCGTGACCGTTGGTAGAAGTTTTACGAGTCACTCGAAAGTATCCGTTGAAATATGAACATTAAACAACGGTTTAACTCTCTTGGAAGTCCCAAAACCATCGGTTGTGTCTTGAAAAATGAGGTGGAAACCACCGTTAGGCTTAGCGTTCCATTTTTCCAGATATGGAAGCATGACGACTTCGACACAATCTTACGGGACTAAAGCGGGGTAGGTGAAAAGCCATATCTGCTTGGTGATTTGACGTTACGAGCCGGCTACTTTTGTAGTTTGAAAAGACATCCTCGATTGGATAACCTACAAAAGTAAAACAACTTTGGTTTTCAAAGTATAAAATACTTTGGTCCAAGGTTAGACACGAGATAATAAAATAATCATGATAATTAACCAACAGATTATCCGAGTCGGAAAAGAAATGGAATTTTACGAGTCTAAAATCCATGATGCTCAAAATTCCATAAGACTTAGTCTTAAGCAAAGAATCAAGTTCTATAACGAATATCGGAGAGGGAAAAACTTGATATAGACTAAGTACGAAAAAACTACGAATGCTAACTATGCAAACAGTAGAGTAAATAACCACAAGTCGGATTCCGAGTGAGAAACGGCGGAATCTCGGTATATTCGAAATGCGATTAATCCGAGTGAGAGTGGACTCGGAATAAAGAACCAGTTTTCCGAGTCGCTAACCGAAAAGCGATAACGAGAGATGAGTGAGGGTCGAATCACTTAGAGAAGATACTATTTTACTCAAGTAAGTTTCTAAGACACGAGAGAATGCCTTGGAATCAAAACTCTATAAGAATGACATCGTTATACCGATTCCTTTTGCATGACTCGAAAGATATTGAGCGATGTCTCGAGTCTTCATTTGCACTTAGAGAGTCCTAGTCACCTTAGAGGGGGTGAATAAGGTGGTGAGGAAATTTTAACAAACTTAGATAGAATAAGCTTGAAAAGAATGAATCGGACAATTTGAGTCTAGATTGGATTTAGAAAATTGTAAACTCAAAGATACGTGGAAACCCTCCTGGGGCAAAAACCACGGACAGTTCTAGTCCAAGCACTAACTCAAATCCATTATTTTGAATCCACAAAATACAGCGGATCGACTCAACCAGAATGGCTCCCTTAATCAATTCCTTACAAAGTTTTCGTAGACTCATAAATTCCCTTATCCGATCTATTACTTCCTAAGCGAGGTAACCTTTATAGCTAGGAACAACTAAGCTGAGTTAACCCTTATAGCTCAGTCAAGGGACCTTACTTAGAAAATAAAAAGAGTATTTAACTGATTATAAGACTTTACAACTCGGAAAGTATGAATTACAAGATGGGGATTGTAAAATAGAAGATTGAGTATAAAAACAATAACTTTTGCTTAAGTAATGTGTATCAACAATAATTCCAGCAATCTTCAAATCTTGAGAGTTGGCTTCTATTTATAGATGATCAAGCGGATTAGTCTGTTGTGACTAATTTACGAACGGAAGTCCTTCTTGATCGTTGTAATGCTTCTTCTGCGTCGCTCAAAAAGATTCGTTGGGATGTGAACATTGTGCAATGGCTCTTGGCTCCTAAAGGTGCTCTAGCCAGCTGGTGATGTATAAAAAGTAAGGTGGACACCACCATTGAGCTTATCATTGAAGTTTTCCAGTTTTGGAAACAGACAACCCCGACATAGCGTCCGAGCCTTGTTCGAAGTAGAAAAGCCTTGTCTGCTAGTGATTGACAGCTTGAAGCCGATTACTTTTGTAATTCAAAAATAAGATAACCTCGTTTAGATAACCTACAAAAGTAAATAATTTTGATTCTCAAAGTATAAAATACATTGGTCCATGATTAGCTACATGTAATAATTTAATTAAGATAATTAGGTGCATAATTATCTCGAGGCCTAAAGGAGTGGAATTTTCCGAGTCTAATATTTATTATACTCAAATTCCATAAGTGTCGATGCTAAGAAAGATCAAGTTATAATAGTGAAAACATCATAGTATAAGGACTTGATCGGGAGAAATAATTCTCAAACAAACGTACTAACTTAGAAAGATGAATTAACACTGTAATTCGGTTTTCTTCAAGATATGCAGATCGGAACCCGGATAAAAAGTGTTAGAGAGATTATTTGGACATACAATAAATCTGAGTGATGTCCGAGTGACTGAGAAACATCAACGTGAGAGGATAAACAAGAATGCGATTTACGAGTCGGTCGGAATCGAATGAAAACTTATGTAGGAGTTTCTATAACACTCGGAATGACTTGTAATCAAAACTTAGGAGGGATGAGGTTTGTACCTGAGTCCTTAGGTAGTACTCGGAATTATCTAGTTTCGAGTCCGAGTCTTCATTGTTATTTTGGACCATGCACTTATGTTTTCCCATTTTATTTTTATTATTTTCTTTTGAGGGAATGGGGGCTAGTTTAATTTTTTTATTTGTCTTTGTAATTTTTCCCTAAGACTTTTTGCATCATGTTTAATAAAAGAAAGCATTTCTTTAGAAATCGAGTCTCCTTGCATTCCATCCTATTGCATAAGAGTCGCAACATCGTATAACAAATGTTAACCAACAATAACACCCTACAAGGGGCTTTCTAATCATCAATAGCAGCAGTGACAAATGATCTACTATTCATCACCATTGGCAGCGTCATCGAAGTTGTAATTTCGAAGTCCTCCAAGACGGATGTGGAGAATCGGCCACCTTCACCACCTTGAGAAGAGTTACCTCCATAGTCCTAAGATGGAGAATGGGACGGTCCCCGTAAGAAGCCCGAGAGAAATAAAGTGGGTTTACAAGTAGGTCAAAGACTTGAAGTGTCAAGATGTTTAGAATCTCTTCAACAAAATTAGGCCCCGCACTAGACAAACTAGGCCGGAAATGTTAGCCCCAGCTCGAAGTACTCTAATGATGTGTATCCCGTGAAGAGCGTTGCGAAATACCTTGTCTAGTGGTGCTACTAGAGGGTGTTTGTTAGCGAGGATGGATGTGTTTGTGCCCGGGTCCACCAGGATGACTTCCAGGTGGAGGTGCTCTATATCGATGCCTTTACAAAAAGAAAGAGCAATTAGTACACCTACTAAAAGCTCGATAATGTTAGCACTCCACTAACTAGAGACTTATCCGGAAGGTTGGGACAGATCTCCCGGTGAGGAAATTTTGGATTCCCAGAAGAGTAGATTGAAGCCTAATGGACATGGTTGAGGATTTCTCCGATCATACAACACAATTCATTCAATGCCATTAGTAAAAATACTTTTAGCATACAACTAAAAGCAATGAGCATAAAACTCTTACCCTCGGCCAGTTTCGAGGGAAAGGATGCCCAACATATTCTCACTCGGGAATTTCGGGAATCCTCATGTAACGAGGAGGCTGCCAGGGTCATCTAACATCCACATCGAGGCTTGAAATTTGGATATCCTCTAATTTAAGCTACAACAACTGAAGTTAATTTCCATACAAGAAATTTAACTATACAATAGAAAGAAAAGAAGTGAGAACTTACTAGCTAAGTCATTATCCGCCTCGCATGACATGCATAAGATATGTACAAATTCAAAAATTTGGTATAAGGATACCCGATGGCAGCAACGACTTGCTCTTGTTGAGGAAGAGAACCAACGCAGATGATGGTTTGAAGTGGATCAACCGGAGCAAAATGAGGCCATGTGTTAAGCCCGATTTGTGATGTGACCCTCTCACCGAGATACTAACAAAACCCAAAAGGACTTTCAAGCAAGATTCTTCTTTCACTTAATTCCCGTGATATGATCACACTTGGAGGGCGTTGGAGTTGGGCTCGAGGATGGAAATTCGCCTGTACATACAAGACTTATCAAGAAACAAGCAAACAAGAATGAAAAACAACAAAAAAGGGCATAAAGCGTGCATAACCATGGCTGGCGCCCACCACCGGCAGTCCCACAAAATCTACCACGGGCGGTGGGTAATGGCAACCAACTAATCGGTGAAGCAAAAATTTTCTAGGCACAATTTCTAGCTGAATTTTATTCTAAAAGTCAACATACCAAGGTCACACGGTTAAGGGCTGATCTCAAGAAGCCTACACCATGAATTGTGGACTGTTGAAGGTAGATTTGAGCCCACGACATGGAGGTCAAAAACACGGGACAATTCGTTAAACCGAGAGAAAGGAAGTACTCCTATAACCATGGCGACATTTGCATATGAAGTAAGTTTTTTTCATCCATATAAGATGAAAAATACTTTGGAAACAAGTGAACAATTTTAGCATACCTCAATGTTCTTCCACAAACCGCACAATGGAAGATAATTTGTCAAGTCTATCTGAAGTTTTGTGTGCCGCACACCAGCACGAAGGCCCTTAATGAGATAAGTGCACGCAAGAGCACCCTAGTTGAGCTCCTTTACTTTAACAAGGTCTGCTAAGTTCACCAAATAGTGAACGTGAACCTTGGAGGCTTGATCGAAAAGAGCACCATACTCAATAAAAGAGCTAGCACAATCCGAACTTGTTGAGGAGAATGGCGAGCCTAAAACCGAGCATCCTCAAAAGCGCCCAAAAGAATGGTGTACTTAAATGAAATTTTCTTGAGGAAACATGTTAGCTATGAGGCCAAAATGACGATGAAGATGACCATGGTCTTTACACAAAATCTCGTCATAGGTTAGAGGCTCCCTCGAGAAGCCCAAACCGGACAAAATAGGAAAATCAAAAGGAGTTATGGTAATTTCGTCGAAGGGAAGGTGGAAAGTGTTCGTGTTATCCCAAAAGTGCTTACTAATGGCCCTAATAGGATCCTGCTCTCTCTTATAACAAGGGTGATTTAAAGCAAGGAAAAGAGAGTCAAACCCAACATTTTGCATGATGTCTTCAAGAGGAAAATTCATCTTTCCGCACATCTCCAGTAATTTGGAAATAGCTCCGAGTACTCCAAATTATGCCCTTCTACAAGACAAATCCAATAAGATTTTAGTTGAAGAACTACTCTCAATGAGTAAAGGAAGAAACTTAAGCCAACTAGCTTACCAAAGGAGTGATGGCAAGGGAAGAAATGTGACTTGTAGCCTCCACCAAGAGGTCGTTTGGGTTCCATTCATTCGGTTGACGCCATTCCCGCTCGAGGAAGTTATCTTGGACAAACGTTTTAGCTCTCGACCTTCCGGCAGGAAAAGGTTTTCTCCTAGACATTGTGAAGAGAAGATTTTTGAAACCAATAAGTTTTCAAAGAGAACAAAGTAAGAAAGCACAAGAACAAGGCAAGAATGCAAGAGAAGGAGTAAGTGTATAGAATGAATACATCAAGCATCCCTTTTATGGACCCTTTCGGTCAAGCCGGCTAAGAATACAAGACAAGAGTCAAAAAAGTAGTTGGAGACCAAGGGAATCGGTAGAACACGCTGGGGGCCAGGCCTACCAAGGGCTGGCCGAGCAACGACCACGGGGCACCGTAATGTCCAATCGGCGACAACTTTGCAACCCTAGGTGTTGGCCTAGCTTGTGGAGTCCCATCGGCGGTAGCATGTGACTTCTTGGCACTTTATGCATGCAAGTGGGAGCTGTTGGACCCACCAATAAGCTTTTTCATATCAGATTTTTCAGTATGTTTTCGATCGAGTTATTCATGTAAAACACTAAACTTTTGTCAATTTGATTATCCACTAATAAGTATGTTAGTGTAGCAAATGATTTAGCTAAGCGTCGGATTAAAAAAATGTTCGATGTTTTAGCATCAAAATGTACCAAGCTTTAGGTCCCGATCAAGCCAAGTTTAGGACCCTTTTACCGAACTTCGAACGCATGCATTACGATAAAGTCCAGGCCTCTTTCTAGAGTTCGGGTTCAACGAAACCAATTCTAGATATTACGCAACAATTAGTAAAAAATCGTCGAATAGAATCGAGGTAAGTACCCTTTATCGTCTACTTTGACCCTTCGTCTTTTTAGACACGGTCAAAGTGGGGGCTAATTGTAAACACCTAAAATGTGTCATCTCTTATCTCATTTAATTCAGTAATTTACTTTGTTAGCTCGATGATGAAATCCCAAGTGTTGTTTGACGATTTGCATCATGGATTGTGTTCGATTGGTGCGATAGAAGCTAGGAAGCCACGAGAGAACCCCCATCACCAAATAAATAGCCTTTTGCCGTGGGTCGATCCAAAAATCCACTTTTCCTTCGAACGATCCAAGACCTAGCCAAACCTCCCGAGACGACAAAGTCCGAGTGCCACATACTTGGAAAATTCCAGGATCATAATTGCTTTTGTCTAATCGGACAAGGAGCTGAAGAGCTCCAAAAAGACGTTAGATGCCGCATTTCATGATCACCAATATCAAAGTGTCGCGCTTAAGCTTAAAGACAATCAGCGGGAGACTAGGAGTTGTCTCCCTCAAAACGAGTGTCGTATGGCCGGCTTACGCAACCCTTGGATTTTGAGTGAAACACAACGTTTCGCCCGGAGACTCCCTTGAAAACACGCTACGGCATGAAACCCTAGGCAGGCCCAGGTGCCCGGCGCCGTGGATCGGATTCTATCCGGTTTTATCCTCTCTCTATCCGGTTCAATCTTAAGATATTCTGGCCTAGTTTTTTCTCAACTATTTAGACACTTGGCTAAGAGCAACCTAGGTCATTTGTGACCTAGGTCTCTTCCTATAAACAAAGAGCTTAAAGGGACAACTTCTCCTATGGATTATGATACAAAACACTAACCTGAGCAAACATCCATTAACGTTACTCCACCGAAAAATAGCTTCAAACACTCCTCTTTTCTAAACAGCGGCTTTGAATTTGTGCAAAGTGTTAAAGAATATTTAGTTATTCTGATTTTTGGGTATTCATTCAACTGATCTTTCTTACTCCCTACAAACTCACCTTTTTAAGATTTATAAAAACAAGCCGTTTCCTTGGATTTTTCGCCATCGCATCAAGAAATCTAGTGCGTAGATCCAAATCAGCGAGATGGGACATCCCGAGGGCCACCATTCAGCCTTTGAACAGCTTATCTAATTTATGCTTTTTTGTATCATTTTCCGTATTGTGGATCAAAGAGATGTAACCGCATTTTAATTCCTCCACGCCCAATGTAATCTTTTAGTTTTTCGGTTTTCTTTTCTTTTTTGGTTTATTGTTTTCTTTACTGACTTTCTTTATTGCTTTCTTTATCACTTTCTTTTAATTATATTTGGTTGCTTTTATTTTTTCGTTCAGCATGTGCTTGACTTTAGCACGTTCTTTTAGTATACTACTCAGATTAGTAATTGCCATCTTCGAACAGGCGGAACGGAAGGGGTTTCCCTACATCTCGTACCCTCACCCCCGGATCGGATTCTCGGTTCTAAGATCGATGGAGTCACTTTTAGCCTTTTCGGTCTTAGTTTTTGTTTATCACTAAGATCGAAAGAGCAATTTCGTATTTTTTTTTTTTTAGTTTTTCTCTCATAAAAACTTACTGGCGATTCCTCTTTTTGGTTTATTTACGTTAAAAATGCATCTAAGTTATTTTCTAATTGTAGGGTTAAAAAAGGAGTTCTAGATCCGCCAGCCGGGCCGAAGCCGAGGCTAACTGTTTCGACCAAGATCCTCGGCCCCAGCCGATGACCGCCTAGTGCATGCTTCCGCTTCCACTGGGTGGTCGATGGCTGAGGTTTAGGTCCCGACCAATGTCTTCACACATGCCCGGCCCTAAAGCCTCACAACAGAACCCTAATTTCTAACATTTTTCTTTTCTTCAATTAGGAAATAATATCCTTGGTATTCTAAAAATAATTTATAAAATAAAATAATTAATAAAACCACCAATCAAATCCGATTCAACTCATTAACTTGGTTTAATAAAATTCGGAACTCGCTATAAGAGATCAATCTCCACATTCAAAATCTTTTTCCAATTATCTCTCTCTAATCTCTCTTCCAAAATCCTCCCCTTTTTCAAAAACCCTTACGCCAAGGTACCGTGGGGAAGCACGTGGCGCCCTTCCCCCGTGGGGTGGAGAAGGCCCCGTGGTTCCTACAGGTAACAACCATAACCTTTTTCTTCTTTCTGTCCTTCTTTCTCTTTGGACAATCTTTGACTATGTACTCCTTGCTGCCACACTCAAAATAGCTAGAGTTCTTAGTTAAAGACAAATTTGAAGAGGATGAAGATTTACCTTTTCTGTAATTCTTGTAAAACTCTTGCTTGGGCCTCTTTTGCTACTTTTTGTATTTCATCATTTTCTTGAAACCTCGGGTTAGAAGTTCCATGGGGTCTTTTCAGAATCCGAGGAGCTCAGATTTGGACTTATTTCTTTTGAGGCCTTGAGAGAAATATTTCTTTTGGTTCTAACCTCAATGTCGTTTTCTTCTAGCCGTAACTCATAGGTGAGTAGTTTTCCGATGAGTTTATCTCGGATTGAGTTGAGATAAGTTATGAGCGTCCTCTATGCCTCGTCACCTTGGGACCCCATCTTCTATTGGGTAGACTCCTCATAATCTTCCCGACTACTTCTTCATGAGTCATTTTCTTTCCCCAAGACTTAAGATTGTTGACAATCTCAGTGAAGCGAATGTACATCCGAGTTATGTTCTCACCGGGATCCATATTGAACAACTCATACGTGTGGAGATATTGACTTATTTTGGCTTACTTCACTTGACTGGTACCTTCATCTGTAGTGACTAGTGTATCGCAAACTTCTTTGGTTGTGTCACATGTAGATACCGTAGTGTATTATGCTTGAATCAATTGTGCACATGGTGTGTTCGTTACCTTAAAGTTCTTTCTATACTTCTCGTTTTCTTCAAGTGTGAACTCGGACTTCGGCTTAGGAACATATTGTGTTCCTTCCATCTTCATGAGAGTATAGTTGCCATTGCAAATGATGTTCAAAACGTCCTCATCGTAATATTAGATGAAGCACTCCACGATCTTCTAGTGTGCAAAGTTTGATCCATTGAACTTGGGTGGTTTGGTGAAAGATCTTCCTTGATCGAACTCTCCGTAGTTAAGAGTCATTTGATCTTTATACCTTGGATTTATTAGATCCTTTGAGAAGGCTAGGCTCGATACCAATTCAAGATTTTCTCTTTGAGATTCTGAATAACCCTAAGGGGTTGAATAGGGTGTAAAGGAAATTTTGCGGAATTAATAAAGTTTTCTATAAAGAAAAGACTTAGAAAACTATTATGAGTCTAGATTAGATTCGAACTCGTAGAACTCGAGATTTTACATGGAAACCCTCCTGGAGCAGAAAACCAAGGACAATGCTAATCCAAGCACTAAGTGAAATTTAATATTTTGAATCCACAAAATACAAGGACTGACTCTAACCAATTTGCTCCCTTAAACAATTCAATACAAGTTTTCCTAGACATAGAAGTTCCCTTATCTGTTCTAGTACTTCCTAACCGAGATAACCCTTACAGCTAGGGGCAACCGAGTTGGGTTAACCCTTACAGTTAAGTCAAGGGACTTTACACAGAATTGAAATAAGAGTGATCACAAGGCTTTTCTCTTTATAATCGAGAAAGTATAAACTTAAGTACGGAGTTAGAAGGCTAGAAGATTGAGAGAGATAAAGTATTTTGTTCCAATAATATGTTTGTCCATCTTCAAGTCTTATAAGAAGGCTTCTATTTATATTAAGGCCGACTAGCCATTATGACTGATTCCTAACATGGAAGGTCCACTAGCCCGTTGTAACGGATAGTCCGAGTCACTCGTAAAAGGAGCCGTTGCAAATGTGAATGTTGTGCTTAAGTCCTTGGCTCAAAAAGTAGTCTATCCCACTGGTTGTGACTAAAATATGGGAGGGAAACAACCATTTGACTCAAAGTTGAAATTACCGGATTTGGTAACAAACAACCATGACATGGTATCCGAGCCTTATCCTGGAACAATGCTTTTCTGTCTACTAGTGTTTAACGGTTAGAAGCCGGTTGCTTTTGCTTTTCAAAATAAGATGAAAATACTATAATCAACCTGCAAAAGCAAATCAAAGTGGTACTCAAAGTATAAAAATACTTTGGTCCAAGATTAGGAAAGGATAAAAATTAATTCATCATGATTAAAAGCTTAATTATCCTTAACTCGAGAAAATGGAATTTTCTAAGTCTAGTATTCAATAGGTTCAAATTCCATATTGTGTATATCTTTTAAATGACTAAGATATGAAATAATTATATAAACACCATGCATCAAATTGATAAGGTAAATAATTTATATAAAAGGAACTGACTTAGAAATAAGAATTAATGCACTAATTAATTTTCGGTTAACTCATAAAGTCGGTGCTTAAAAAAGATTTGTTCGTGAAATTATTTACTCATGACAAATGTGTAAGTTGCATCCGAGTGTGTCGAAACCCAGGTGAAGTGTGTTCTACTCAAGAAATGATTTCGAGTAGGTCGGATAGTAATGAAAGCTTAATGCTAAGCTTCTTAAAGACTAAAAATGACTCTAAGAAGAATTCCCGTCCAATGAACAAAGCACCGGAACCGTCTCCCATCATCACCTTGCTCAATGAAACATCAGCTAAGATGGAAGCCCAGATTGAGGCTCAAGATCGAGAAAATAGATTTTATATCAATCACTCTCGAAGCTATCTTAAAAGCTATCGAGGATAGTAAGAAAGACAAAGAAGAAGAATTATTAAGAGGAGGTCCTCCATCCCCACCCAGTCCATCTCCTCCGGGTAGTCCCAAACATGAACCTAAGCTTGATCTACGTATAGATCGAGATAGAACAAATGTTAAGGGAGTCGACAATGTTCGAGTAATCACTACTTTGACTATAATGGATTCACATCAATCCCTAAAGGGAAACTACACCCAAAGTTCACCATGTCGGATATCAAGTTTCGAATTTCGAGAATCCCTATCATTATGTTGACAACTTTTTGAGAGCAATGACTCTTAAGAACATACCACAAGACACCTACCTTATCATCTTTCCATGGACTCTTGACAGTGATGTAATGAAATGGTATAACGCAGTTGACCTATGCAAGGTTACCTATTGGACTCATCTGTCTAAGGAGTTACTACACAAATACTTCTACAACATTGATCTACCTGTCACATTAAGAGACTTGGAGTTGATCAAGTAGGTGAGAAAGAGACCTTTACAAACTTTTTTCACCGGATGCATGGTAAAGGCTGCCCACATGGTAGGCCGACATTCCGAGAAGGATCAAGTATGGATTATTGTGAAGAACCTTCAACCGGCCTACAATCAGCACCTCAAATTCCTACCTTTCATGAGTTTCTCAGTCCCTTAGAGATGCTAGCATGATGATAGAAGAAGAGTTATCTATCGTGACCACAAAAGTCATGACCGGATATAGAGTAACTATCGGTCTAAGAGCAAGAAAACCTTTAACCAAGGCAACACCGGTAGGGGTGCAGATGTCAATGCCCTTAATAGGTATAATGACTACACTCGATTTATGCTCAAGCCCTTCACCGCCTATTAGCTAAAGGGAAAATAGAATTGGAACTTATAAGAGCATAATTAGAAACTACATAACAGTCTAAAAACTGGGACGTTGGAAAATTCCGCAAATACCATCGTGCATGAGGACACGACACCGAGCATTGTAGGACGTTTAAGAACAAGCTGCACAGCATGTTCCGCAATCTTCAACTACCTCTCCCTAAGGCTGCCCGAAGCCAAGCAATAATAAGAATCCTTTCAGCGGTACCTTAGCTATTTTCTCCGAACCATTCCAGGTCAGTGGGGCCCATCTGTCTTCATTGAAGACATCAATGAGTCCAAACCGCTTCCTAGCTCGCCTCCTTTAAACCCTAAAGTCCATAGATTGTGGGTAAGTGATGAAGAAGACGTGTACAAAACCAAAGACAATGGTGACAACAACGACAACATCTAGGGCACACCACCCTTAGAAGAAGAAGAATTTTAGGGAGAACCTAAGAAACCAAAAATACAATTCCTTACTCGGATCTAGAAAGCATAATGCACCCATGGGTCCACAACAGATTCAGGAAGCCCTAAAAGAACCTGAAGTTGTTAAAGAAGGAGACCCAATCCTGAAATAGCTTTAAAAGCTAAAAGTTGACATCTCTATCTAGCAACTCATACGTGCTTCCCAAAAGCATAGGCATGCTTTAATTAACACACTTAGAAAAATTGGGGTCTCTCCCGAAACCACGCCTCAGGAAGTAGTAGGATTGGTCAACAGTGGGGACGGAACCATTACCATTGACCAGAAAGACCTCCCCGAAGAAAGGCATTTCACACAACAATGCCCTTTACTTAACTATAACATGCCTTAACAAATTCATTCCCCTAACCTTAATAGGTAATGGATTTGCTTGTGAATGTTTGTCCTTAGAGGATTGCTAAAAGGTTTGGTATTAGAGAGCAACAACTCTTTAAACAGAGTGTTCATCTCCGTGACTATGATAATTTTAAAAGAACAGTCTTGGGAATGGTGAATTTACCCATTAATGTGGGACAAGTAGTAAATAACATTGACTTCAAGGTCCTAGACATTCCAGCTACATTTAACCTACTTCTAGGATGCCCTTGATTACATGACCATCAAGCAGTACCCTTTACACCGAACCAGAAAGTTAAGGGGATAATCTTTGTGCTAGTATCACCTCCAAATAATCGGTCGTCAAAATTGAATACGACACTAACGATGAGGAACTTTATGAGTATGAGACTGTCACTACTTTAGACAAGGATTGAGCACCTCTCAACTTCAATCCTTATGGAAACCCTAGTGTCCACTTGATGCTAAGGAAGAAAGGATATTTTATAGGCTTAGTTTTAGGCAGGAGGGCATACCACCCGATCTTTCCACCCCTTGAACCCACTAATAACTATAAATTCGAGCTAGGCTCTCAACCTATCGGCAAAGAAATAGCCAAGCTAAGTGGGAAATTCAAACTAGGAGGATTGCACCATACACAATCTGTTCTATCAAGCCTTTTCCTCATACCCTAAATAGGTAGTTTCCGAAAGAAGGGGACGACTTCCCCTACTATGGCTTTCCTAAGCCTTATTACCTTAAAGATAAGGGCACTTTAGTACCCAGTTTAGAAATTTTTAATGACTACCATGTACTAGAAAAGGAGGCACCCTACCTTCTTGAAAGAGAGAGTCCACACCAGACTGGACAAACTTGACTGGGAGTAATATCTTTGGTCTACTATTTGGATATGAGAAAAACCTACAAGGGAATTTTGTCTCGGTACTATCTCTAACTATGTCGCACCCGCAGTTCGATTTGTCTAGATTAATCACGGACATCGACATCGAAGTGTCCAAGCATATTACTTGGATCGATGCTGAGGAGGGCCAAGAATTTGCTGTTAGGTTAGGAGATTATCTCATTCTTGAGTCTAACACTAGGGCTTTTGTTTCTGCTCCTCTTTCTTCTAGTTCAGCTTCTAGTAATATTGTTTTTAATTTCGTAATTTCTATTTTTGAGTCCGATGTACTCGTTTCTTTATTCAATAAGATGAACCTTTCGCTTACTCCTTGCATTCTCCTATCTTTAATTGTTTTGCCTCTAATGATGAACAAGAAATCCTTAAAGAATTAATAAAGGTTATGGAAGATCATGAAAATCACTCACCAATAATAATTAATCTAGGATCGGTTGATTAACCCCAAGAGGTTAAAATTGGGAAAACACTCTAGAAGAGCGAAGCAATTCACTTCGCTCCTTACAGAGTTCATAGATGTCTTTGTACGGTCCTACAAAGACATGTCGGAGATAGATCCGAGTATAGCGGAACATAGAATTGAATTTTATGAAGACGCCAAGGCGGTTAAACGAAACTCGGGAGGATAAAACCTGAATGGGCCTTAAAGATTAAGGAAGAGGTTCGAATTAGTTAGAAGCATGGTTTATTAAGGTGGGTAACTATCCTCAGTGGGTAGCAAACATAGTGCCGATCCTGAAGAAAGATTGCAGGATTAGTATGCTCGTTGACTTAAGGGATTTAAACTAGGCGAGCCCTAAAGATGACTTCTCATTGCCCCATATCGACATCCCCGTAGATAACATAGCGGGACACACCTTGCTCTTATTCATGGATGTATATGTTAGGTATAATTAGGTGAAAATGGCTGAAGACCATATGGAGAGGACAACCTTTACCACTCAATAGGGGATGTACTACTATGTGGTGATGCCGATTGGGCTCAAGAACGTAAGAGCTATATATCGAGAGGATGGCTAACACATTACTCCACGATATGATCCATAAGGAAGCTGAAATCTACATGGATGACATGATCCTTAAGTCCAAGGATAGGGTAGGGCACTTAACCAGCCTTAGCAAATTCTTCGAAAGACTGAGAAAGTACAACATGCACCTTAATCCTCAAAAGTATGCCTTCGAGGTAACTTCAGGAAAACTATTAGGCTATATTGTTAGTATTAGAGGAATCGAAGTTAATCTATCCAAGATCAAAGCTATCCAAGTGATCCTGCTGCTGGAGATAGGAGGTTTCCTAGGAAGTTTATAGTACATTAGTTGTTTTATATGAAAACTAATTATGGTTTGTGAACCCATTTTCAAGAAGTCGAAGAAAGGCTCTGAGCCTATTTAGGATGATGAGTGCCAAAACGTATTTGAAAAGGTTAAGGAATATCTAACCAATCCACCAGTGCTAGTTCCGCCCCAACTAGGGAAGCCTTTACTTTTATACCTTGCCACAACGAAACCGCTATGGAAGCCATACTAGCTCAATGAGATGGAAAGGAAAAGCATGTAGTACATTATCTAAGAAAAAAATTCTTAGATTATGAGACTAGATACATGCTATTAGAGAAGATATCATTGGCATTAGTCTATGCTACCAAGAAGCTCGAGCACTACATGTTGGCCCACATGGTACATGTGGTAGCACAAATGGATCCCATTAAGTACATCCTTGAGTGATCTACCATCAGAAACAAAATAGCTCGATGGACTCGTCATGCTATTTGAATTCAAACTCAAATATGTCCCTTAGAAAGTGATCAAAGGAAGGGTTGGGTAGTGTTCGAATTCCTAACCGATCTACCTATAACTAAATCCCAACCGTAAAAGCTCGACTTCCGAGACGAAAATATTTTGCAAGTAGAGGTGGATATGTGGACTATGTACTTTGATGGCGCTTCGAATCGAAGGGCTTTTAAGAAGGGATCCTTCTAGTCTTACCGAGAGGAGCACATACTCCCATTCAATCAAGTTAGATTTTGAGGTGATCAACAACACCACAGAATATGAAACATGCATCATTAGACTTCAAACTAGTATAGAGATCGGGGCCAGGAGCAACATGGTTTTCGGTGTGTCTAGTCCGATCATTAATAAGATCTCACAAAAGTGGAAGGTACGTAGTAAAGCCTTAGCACCATACCGGACACATCCGATTGAATTAGCAAAACATTTAGAGAGCATTTTATACACATACCTTCCTAGGGATAACAACTAATTAGCCGATGCTTTAGCTAAATTATAATTAACATCCCTAATGACATTCATTCAATGCCCATCCATATAGAGCGATGGAGTCAGCTTGCGCACGTAAATGCACTCAAAGTGTCTAATACTAACATAATTAGTTGGTACCATGGAACCTATTAGTATCTAGATAAGCAAGCATATCCATTGGACTTCACGCCTAGGGCCCAACGAGCCATCAGGATGCTAGCAGCTCGGCTTTTCATCAACCAAGGACAACTGTACAAGAAAACTAACACGGGAATAAGCTTACTTTGTGTCAACGAGCATAAAGCAGAGCGAATCGAGGATGAAATTCAATGTAGGGAATATAGGCCCCATACGAATGGAAAGATGTTGGTTCAAAAATTTAGAGGTTAGGATACTATTGGTCAACCACAGCAGCAGATTGCCATGAATTTGTTAAGAAGTACCACAAGTGTCGGTGTATGCAAACTTGCAGCACCAACCACCATCTTTTCTCAAGACACTTGCATCATCTTGGCCATTCTTGGTTTAGGGAATAATATCATTGGCAAAGTGACCCCTAAAAGAATGGGCATTCACGAATTTTTGTTAGTAGCAATTGACTACTTTATCGAGTGGGTAGAAGTAGCCTCCTATGCAACCTTGACATCAAAACAGTAGCCAAGTTCATTACTCGAACATTATTTGTCGATATAGGGTGCCCCGAGAACCGATTAATGACCATAGTAGTCACTTCAAGAAGGAAATAGTAGATCTATTTGAAAAACACAATATCAAACATCACAAGCCTTCTCCCTATCGCCCTCAAACCAACGGAGCGAGTAGAGGTTGCCAACAAAAATATTCTCAAAATAGTGGAGATGATGGCTGCTAGCTATAAGGATTAGCCTAACGTATATTAAGGACATTTAATAAGAAAGTGAAGCCTCGTAATTTGCAGGTCGGAGATCTGATCCTATAAGAGATTAGGGCATTGATCGAAGATCCTTGAGGAATGTTTAGGCCCAATCGGCGGGGCCCGGTTGTAATTAGCCAAATACTCGCTGGGAGGAGCAATAAATTTGACTGATTTGGATGATAAAGAGATCTTTTAGTATACAAACTTGGATCATCTAAAGAAATACTATATTTAGCATGCCACTAAACAATTCATGGAATGGCTCAAGCCCGACCCAATCAGGTCATGCCATGGGTAGAGTCGGCCACCACCCGGACAACGCTGGGCTACCCGGTCGAGTAATCCCACCTGGCCTTATTTTGTAGATATTTGTTTCGACGGTCCAATCAGTACGACCCGCTTATCTAATTAATTATTATTGTATTTTGGACGGTCCAATTAGATAGTCCATTAATTTAATTAATTCTTTAATTATTGTGATTAATTTTAAGGATAATCCAATTAGGCGGTCCAAATTTATTTAACCCTTTAGGTGAGTGATAAAATATAAAAAAAATGAACGAAGCATGAAATTGAGCATAAAACTTACTTTTATTAATAAAAAGGTAAGCCTACTACTTAATTACATAGCCGATAAAAGGGAAATAAACAAGCATACTACTTGGAATAAATCAACTACTCTAAAGAGGCAAAACTAAACATCCTAAATTCTTCTATTGTTCCTAAAAAATATATCTCTAAAAATTAAGCCCTAGTCGATGTTCACTTTCCGCCTTTTCGGATCACTAGATTCAGCCGCATTATCTTGGGTGCATTTCTTTATCTCTTCAATCCTGCGGGCACTCCTCTCTTAAGCCTCCTTAGCCTCACATTCCCTTCTGCGGGCTCATTCATCAATTTCACTACTACAAGAACAACTTTTAACTACAGTTCAAAACAACCTTTAATTACAATTATCAAGCGTCGTGTATGTGGCCATCGTTGTAGGTGGGTATCTTTAATTATGGTTCACAACCGTAGTCAAAGAAGCCTATGACGATAGTTCGGATGAAGAACCATAGTCATAGGTCACTGTATGACAAGGGTTCATTATTGGTCACTTTATGACGACGGTTCTTCATCTAAATCGTCGTTATAGGCCTTCAACCAGACCTTTTATTATTGTTCTTCTAGGTCTGATTTTTTTCTTAGTAATTTTTCTTGTGTTTGCTTGCCCTCTATACATTATAAAATTATATACAACCTTACACATTCAGAATAGACAAACCACAATCCAATACAGTCTTGACCATAATATGTGCAAAACAGACATATTCATCACATTTGTATATGATACATATAAAAGACAAGTGTAAATGTAAATATATATACCTATGTACATATATACCTATAACTCGTATGACTATTAAAATCACAAACTTGACCAACCGGATAATGAAGAATAAGTGTAAATATATACCTATGTCTTTACACTATTATATACAAACTCTGTCCAACCTTGTTTTAACTTATTGAGTATTTCATCTATATAGGGAGTGGGTGGGTTCTTTCCTAGGAAACATTGTAACTAATTATATAAAAGACATATTAATTAGGTTAACTGCAAGTGTGATCATGCTGAAAAAGAACATTAAAAAATTATTTTTTTCATAAGCAATTACAAGTGCAAGTTCAAGTATACCTCTTGAGGAATAGAATTATTTAAATCGAGTGTCGATCATAATCTCTTTCATGTACTAGAGAATGTAGAAGCCGCAGATCCACGTTCCTTAGTTGTTTATAGTACTACAATGATAAAATAGATAACCAACACATAGAGAATTAATTAGTACTGTATGTAGCTAGCAAGAAATATGATAAAACAATTAAAGTAGACTCTAACCAAGAGAACCTCACCTTGACGGGGACAATTAATGGCTTTGATTTCGCTCGTCGGTCTTCCAAGCCTCTACCATAATAATAACATGATAGAGCACTATTTTTCAATAGAAAAATAAAATTCAAATTAGACATACAATTGAAATGAATACTAATTAACAAAATAACATAAAATGATTAAAGTATGAACTCACGTCTCAAGTACATTCTTGATGTCTTCCCTCACGAGTATGACCCGGAGGATCAAGCCGATACGGGATATTAGCCCTTGGAAATATGGCAACAAGCAACAAGCAACAAATGGTGGCTACACAACCACAAATAACACATTTGTATAAGTATGTATAACAACATAAAAACTTCAGTTAATTAGTAGTTTATTTATACACTTACCTCTCATTGAACGGCACCAAGTACAATGTTTTATCATGCGCATTACGTTTCATGAATTCGAAGATATAGTTTACTCATTCTTCATGTTTCGCCGAACTCCTTGAATGGAATTAGGGTTGAGAAATTCAACGAAGTCCTTTCCAATCTCGTGCAGCCACCTTACATATTAATTATATGTAGTTAGAGATTGAAATTCATAGCAAAAAAAGAACTTATTATGAATGTAGTCACTCACATAATGCCATGCATAAAAATGGATGCGCCGATATCCTCCATCTCTAAAAGTTGCAGTATGTCGTTCGGGAAGACAAAGAAGGTAACGTCCCTATTATCCCCTTCACGTTGCTCAAACACATGACCTGGCTCGATACTGGATCAACGACTCCACTGCTGATAGAGTCTTCACATAACTTTGTACAGTAGCACACCAATCGTGTCGGACTCCTCAATGGATACGAGAGGAGACTTTTCGGACGACGAACGGGTGCGGCTAAACGTTTGCTTGTGCCAACCGAGGGAGATGGAGTGCCTTTAATCCTACTCTCGGATCTGTCCTCGATACACTTGTAAATAATCAATATAAAAATTAGAACTATATATACGTGATATTAACAACAACGAAATCTAATATTTTAAGTGAAAATAAATTATCGTAAAGAGGATGACCAAACTCTTGGGCCAACGAAGAAAACTATTGATTGCGTGTTACGAGAATCTATTGCATTCGTTTTCACCGGCTTCGACCGACTCGAAAGCATACTCTTACATGTCTTTCTACACACTTGTTCGAGTCACTCAAACAACACTCAAATATATTGCATGCTCAAACATTTACTATAACGTGCATAAACTCATATCCGACTTCGTATTCCAAGAATTACCATGTTAACTCATTCTTCCAAGTCAGCATATTTTGTTTGAACTTTGCTTTGTCTAAATCAAGTTTGTCTACTCCGATATTCTCTATTTGACTAGATTCTCTTTTAGACTCGACTCAAAATGGATTTTGAGTCTCATGGATATTAGACTCAAAAAATTCCGTTCCTTTTCTTACTCGGATCATTATGCATTTAATTATCCTAATTAATTTATTATCTCGTGTCTAATCTTGGACTAAAGTATTTTATACTTTGAGAACCAAATTGATTTACTTTTGTAGGTTATTCAAACGAGGCTATCCTATTTTTGAATTACAAAAGTAACCGGCCTCAAAACGTCAAATCACCAAGCAGACAAGGCTTTTTCTACCTATGACCAAGGCCCGGACAATCGTGTCGGGGTTGTCTGTTTCCAAAGCTGGAAATCTGCAATGCTAAGCTTAACGATGGTTTCCACCTTACTTTTGAAGACACCACCAGTGAATTGGGACTTCCAAAGGAGTCAAGAACCGTTGCCCAACGTTCACATCTCAACGGATATTTTCCGAGTGACTCGGAAAATCCATTACAACGGTCACAAACGACTTCCGATCGGAAGATGGTCACAACGGCTAATCCGCTTGGTTATCTATAAATAGAAGCCAACTCTCAAGAAATGAAGATTGCTGAACCAATTGACAATACACGAACTTAAGCAAATGTCTTTGTATTCATACTCAATCTTCTACTTACAACTCCAACTCGTATTTAACATTCTTCCGAGTTGTAAGGTCTTGTAATCGGTTACAAACACTTATTCTTACTTTTTGAGTAAGGTCCCTTGATCGAGCTGTAAGGATTAACTCAGCTTAGTTGTCTCTAGCTGTAAAGGTTACCTAAGTTAGGAAGTACTAGATCGGATAAGGGAACTTCTAAGTCTAGGAAAAATTTGTCGGGAGTTGTCTAAGGGAGCAATTCGGTTGAGTCTGTCTCACTGTATTTTGTGGATTCAAAATAGTGGATTTGACTTGGTGCTTGGATTAGCACTGTCCGTGGTTTTCTACCCCAGGTTAGTTTCCACTTAAATCTGAGTTCATACTTTTCTAAGCAAAAACGACGCCGAGGTACCCCGAGTTATTGTAAAACTATTTTTAGACCCCAAGTTATGAAAAATGATTCTAAGTCCCCCTAAATTATGTGAAAACTATATTCTTGGCCCAAATCGGCCCGGAGGGTAAACGGCGTTGTGAAATGTCAATTTTGCCCATGACGTTTTGCGCGAATAAATGAGAAACTAATTTTGTCCGATTAGATTCATTAACTTCCTCGATTTTCCCCTCCATTCTAACTCTGCCTCTCTCTCTTTCTATCTTTCACTCTCTCTCTCATACGGGTGGACGATTTTGTTTGAGAAATATCAATCGATCGCCATTGTTGATCAAGCCTGGCAAGCGAAATCAAAGGAGAAAGTTGAAGTTTAGCAGGAAGTGAAGATTAGGAAGACGAAAATGGTATGCGATTTCATTTTTTTTTTTCGAGCAGTTTCAAATTTCATCTTCGAATTTTAGGGGTTTTATGAAATCGGTGGGTTTTTTCGTTTTGATTGAGTGGAATAATGTGTTTTAGAAGGATCATGTATAAGAATTATGAAGTTAATTGAAATTATAATGAATAATTCGTGGGTTTACATGAAGTTATTATCTTTGAAAATCAAAATTTTTAGGGTTTCGTGAAATTATGAAGTGATGTTTGGTGATGTTTGGCGATGTTTTTGTTTTCGAATCTGTTGTGGATGTGGTTGTTGGTGTTTTGTGAGGCCTTATTTGCTGTAATTTTGTTTTAATGGTGAATTTTTGTTTTAATGGTGAATTTTTGTGATATGTGTGGAACAGGGGAAGAACAGGGGAAGCTTTCACAGAGCAAGTTCGAAACTTTTGATGAAGCTTTCAAGCTTTCACAGAGCTAGCTTTCACAGAGCAAAATATTAAACACTAAGGTAGAATAAAGAAGAGGGCGAGAGAAAAAGAAGAAGGATGAAGAGCAATAATGGAGAAGAATGAAGAGCAATGGAGAAGATGAATGAAGAAGAAGAATGGAAAGATTTTATAATTTGCAAACATGACCATTGGAGAGAGAGAGATAGTGCTTTTAGGGATTTCAATCGAAAGGGTAATTTGGGGCTTTCAAATCAAATTTTTATAAATCCCGCCTAACCACCCGGTTTTCGACGTCATCAACCGGATTTGGGCCAAGAATATAGTTTTCACATAATTTAGGGGGACTTAGAATCATTTTTCAGAACATGGGGTCTAAAAAATAGTTTTACAATAACTCGGGGTACCTCGAGCGTCGTTTTTGCTTTTCCGAGTTCATTCTAGACTCGGAATCTGTTTTCGTATCTATTCTATACAACAGAGTTTGGTTTTCAGAAAAATCTTCCATCACTATAGTCACCCCCTCTAGGGTGACTTAACTACTCCAGGAGCAAACCTTCACCAAGCACCAAGTCAAATCCACTATTTTGAATCCACGAAATATAAGGAATGACTCTTTACAAAATTGCTCCCTTAAACAATGCGATTTCAAGTTTTCCTAGACTTAAAAATTCCCTTATCTAATCTAGTACTTCCTAACTAAGATACCCTTTACAGTTAGGGACAATTGACCTGAGTTAACCCTTACAGCTCAATCAAGGGACTTAAAAAGAGTAGAAAGAGTAAAAGTGACTATCTCTTTACAACTCGAAGTAAGAATTATAGAATTGGAGTTGTAAGATGAAGATTCGAGTAAGTATGCACTAAGTGTTAAGCAATGTGTTCACAAATCTTGAAGTCTTGTAGAGTTGCTTCTATTTAAATATAGCATGGCAAATTAGCCATTGAGACTTGTTACGAACCGGTGCGCTTCAATAGTTGTTGTAACGGCTAGTTTGTGTCACTTAGAAAATGATCCATTGTAATATGAACGTTGTGTGGTGGTCCTTGGCTTGAAATGTTGTCCATCCCTCTGGTTGTAACTAAATTTTGGGATGGAAACAATCATTGGACTCAAAAAGTTGAAGTTTACCATATCCGGAAACAAACAACCACGACAAGGTGTCCGAGCCATGTCCGAAATGGCTAATTTTTGTCTCGCTGGTGTTTAACGGTTAGAAACCTAGGTTACTTTTGCTTTCCAAAAATAGATTAAATTACTTTAATTAACCTGCAATACAAATCAAAGTGGTACTCAAATTATCAAAATACTTTGGTCAAAAATTGGACAAAAAATAATTAATTCATAATAATTAAGCACTTAATTATCTTCGACCTAAGAGAATGGAATTTTTGAGTCTAATATTCATTAGGTTTAAATTTCATCTTAAGTCAATGTGAGACCCGGAATTTTGAGTAGATTAATTATATAGTTAAATTAAGCTAAGTATTTATATGTAATTTATTTTATGTGATTAGTATGTGCTTATATGTTTACATAGCTTAATTAATAAGGATAATTGCTCGTTTCGTCGCTATTAAACAAAATAGAAACTCGGGATAAACTTATAGTTAACTAGTCCGATTTTAATCAAGATAATCTCAAAAAAAATTAAAATTAGGACGAGGATTAGTGTTAAACAGCGAGTGCTGGCTGCACTTGATGAGGCCGCCAAAAAAAGAAAAAGAAAGGAGCGAGAGGAAAAGGAAAGAAGGGAAGAGGGACCGAAGAGAAGAAGGAAACGGGAGAGAGACACCAAGCGAGGGAGACAGAGCAAGAGCGAGAGGGCGAGCCAGCATGAGGGCAAGGAAAAGCGGCCGGAGGCCGCGAGGCTGAACGGCGGACGGAAGGAAGGCGGCGGCGAACGCAGGGTAAGCAACGAGGGGCACGAAGGAGAAGTGAAATCGGGACCTCAAGAGGGGAAGCCGGTGAGCGCGGGAACCGTGACCAGCGATAACGTTAGGCGTGGAGGAAGGCGGCAAAATCGGGGCTGGCAACCGGGAAGAGGAAGGAAAGGAGGAACTAACCCAGGTGAACCTTAACCTCGAGCAAACCTTCAATCCCCGAATCGAGGTCGGTAGTCTTATACTCTAAACTATTAGTAATTTTGAAACCCAAATGAGTTTTGTTGTGAATATTAAATGTTTATGTGATAGAATGAAGTTAGAAAGTGGTTAGGACTGAATTAGGTTATGAGAAAATCGAATTGAACTATTAAGTCCGAATCGGAACTCGAAGGAGCTTAGTAGTTGGTTAGGGCTGAGTTGAGATGTTGAAAGTTTAGAAGGAGTTAGGTTACATAGGTATAAAGAGTATTGTGAAGATCTCATATAACACTTAAGGATGAAGAAGTGGTGAATTGATGCTTCGGTTAAGCTGTAGAGATTTCCTATGTTCTTGCGTTGGAAGGTAACGAAGCATATTAGGGAACAAAGATTTGAGTATAAAGGAGGGGCGTGACTTCATCTTGATTAACACATAATTGAGGTAGAGAAATGGCGAGCTGGGAATTGTAAGGTTAAATTTGAAGGTTTGCTCTTGGAGAGTCTTAGTCACCCTAGAGGGGGTGAATAGGGTGATGAGGAAATTTAAACAATAAATAGAGGGTTAAAGTTTAAATTGAATAATCAAGACTGTCTCGATCCGGGTTGGACTCAAAAACGTATGAACTCATAATTACATGGAAACCCTCCTAGAGCGAGAAAATCACGGCTAGTGCTAATCCAAGCACCAAGTCAAATCCACTATTTTGAATCCACAAAATACAATAAACCGACTCAACCAGAATTACTCCCTTAGACAATTCCTTAAAAAGTTTTCCTAGACTCAAAAGTTCCCTTATCTAATCTAGTACTTCCTAACCGAGGTAACCTTTATAGCTAGGGACAATTGAGCTAAGTTAAACCTTACGGCTCGGTTAAGGGACCTTACTTAGAGAGTAAGAAAGAGTTTGTGACTCGATTACAAGACCTTACAACTTAGAAAAAGTGTTAAGTACAGATCGGGAGTTGTAAGAAGAAGATTAAAAGAGTATTATACAAAGAGATATAATTTCAGCAATGGGTTCAGCAATCTTCAAGTCTTGCAAAGTGGCTTCTATTTATAGATCACCAAGCAGATTAGCCGTTGTCACTATCTTCCGAATAGAAGTCCTCTATGACTTGTTGTAACGGTTCTTCTAAGTCGCTTAGAAAAGACCCGTTGAGATGTGAACATTGTGCAATGGCTCTTGACTACTTAGGATGTCCCAATCCACTGGCGAGTGTTTGAAAAGAAGGGTGGAAACCACCGTTGAGCTTAGCATTGAATATTTCAAGTTTTGGAAACAAGCAATCCTAACACACTTGTCAGGGCCTTGTTCGAAGTAGATAAGCCTTATCTATCGGTGATTGATAGCTTGAAGCCGGTTACTTTTATAATTCAAAAAGTAGGATAACCTCATTTAGATAACCTACAAAAGTAAACCAATTTCGGTTCTCAAAGTATAAAATACTTTGGTCCAAGATTAGGAACGAGATAATAATTTAATTAAGATAGTTAAGGCATAATTATCCGAGTCCTAAAAGAGTGGAATTTTCCGAGTCTAATATTCATTATACTTAAATTCCATCCGAATCGGTGTAGAGAAAGATCAAGTTAGAAAGAGAATAACAAAGCATGCGTACTTGATCTAGACAAACATATTTCAATTAAAACATGCTTGACTTAGAAAGTTGAATTAACGCTGTAATTCACTTTAACTTAGAATATGAAGTCGAAATTAGTTTGAAAGAGTTAGAGTGAATGTTTGAACATGTGATAAATCTTAGTGATGTTTGAGTGACTCAAAACTATCGAGTGAATTGATGAACAATAGAGTGCTTTCGAGTCGGTTAGAATCGAAGGAAAACATATGCAATAGTTTACGTAACGCTTAGAAAAGTTTCTATAACACTCAAAATGACTTGTACTCAAAACCTAAAAGGGATGAGATTTGTATCGAATTCCTTGTTAGTACTCGAATAATATAAATGTAGAGTCCGAGTCTTCAATCTCCCCTTTTTGATGAAAGGCATTCCATACTCGGATAGAAACTTTGTTAATGAAACAATCCGAGTTTTCATTCTTACTCAAAGAGTGTATCGAGTTTAGAGATAGAATAGCAAAAATAGCTAAAGTGATTCAAACTTAGATTGTATCGAGCTATTATACTTAGATTGTATCAAAGCTAAGAATAAAATATCGCATAGAAATTAATGAAGTGACTCGGACTTAGAATATTGCTTATATCGAGATAGATACATAACTAAGCCGATATATCGGAGCAAAATATACTAAGAGATTGAAACTCAGAACTAAGCACGAAACTTCATTCATATTCACATAAACACGAGAAAAAAATATATACAACAAGGGTGAGAAAACTCCCCTAAACATGACAACAAATTTTCTAAGTATTCCCCCTTGCCTTTCAAGCAAAAACAAAAAGAGGAAGAATGTATCAAGTAGATACAATTTGTTTGTCTGGACAAAATAAAAGAACATAAAAAGAAAAACTAAATTAGAAATCTAGAAAAAAAAATTTAGATGATGGAGTGGGAGTAGTCCGAGTTGAAGTGGATGAACAGGCGGTGCACCTACGCTGGTATGAGCGAGAAGTCGTTGAAGATCTTGGCGAGGGCAACACTAGTAACTCCGGGATGGGCTCAGCTCCGAGTGGCCGACCCGGAACAAGATCGTCCAAAGGTTCATCCTCTTGGAACTCGATGGAGGGTGGTGCTTCCTCGAGGCTTGATTGCTGCCGACTAACCTTTGTTGGCGGGGTCTTCGAGTAACTCAAACTATTGTCCGAGCTAATAAGCTCCAATTGAGGGCGAGAGCACCTTGTCCCTCGGCTTCTTCCTTTTCTCGCTCCTACTTCCTCCTTCTCTTCTTCTTCCTTCTCCCCTTCCTCCTTTTTCTTCAAAAGGAGCCGCTTCAGCCGCAACCTATTCTTCTTCTTCTTCAACCTCTCTTAAAGGAGATTTGGCGGGGCTCGAGGACACTTCGATGTATCCGATCCGACGGGGTCTTGAGCCGCTTTGAGCGCCTTTCTTGAAGGAGCTCGATCAATTCCTTCTACTCCTTAACAAGAGCCTTCATCTCAAGGAGCACATCCTGCTGCTCTCATATTTGAGATTGGGTCTGTCTTTTGTTATGGTCATAGGTCGAATGACCGGAGAGTGCCCTCGATCTCGGTGGACAAAGAGGACAGCTTTTATAACATTGTGTTAGAGAAAGCGAAGAGAGAACGTGAGAAGCACTTGAGGTGTAAGCACCATTAGGTGGAGGACGTAAAGGGAAAGGAGTCTCGAGTCCGAGGTGGAGGAGAAGGTTGCCTCGGTTCCGAGCCGTGGACCCGGACACCCGGTTGGGTCTCCCGGTATCCATAGCCTAGAAGCTCTTTTTGCCAACTACTATGGCAGCCTCGAAACCGCGTTAGGATCCGAGGGAGCGGGACTTTGAATTGCTTGAAAATGAAGGTGAGGAGAGCCCCAAAAGGAAGAGGGTGGAGTTCTTTGTTTGAGCTGGTGCAGAGGCCATCTATTCTATGATTGGTCTACTTTGTAGCCCTCTAGAATGTCAAAAAGAACCTTAAGAATCTTAGAGTTTGGATTCTCTTTACTAGAATGCTTGAGAGAAGAAGGTTCTCATCAGCGAGGAAACAAAGAAGACGAGCTTCGTTTTCATCCGAGTGACAGAGAAGTTTTTGCGTGACTTAGGGATTTCTTTAGTGTAGTTCTCGAAGAATTCATCAGCAACCTCGTTGAAAGGTGTAGGGTTGTCTGTTGAGGAAAAGAGATGATACTTTGAATAAGCGGTGAAGCAGAGAGACGTGGACTCGAACAACTACATCTTGAACTCCGGAGGTGAGGATCCCCTCGAGCTAGAAAGATTTGAATAGAACTCGAAACGAGTTCGAGGTATATAAACTCGTTGAAACAGAGGAAATGGTAAACCCCTGTAGTTTTGATACGATTCAACCACGAAAATTTTGTGGTTGGGAAGAATTTGTCATCCAGCGTTAGGTGTTGGGTGACAAGGATTTTAGAGGGGTTGGAAAGACCCTCTTGGCTTTTGGTTCGGGGCTTCTTGGTTGCAAAACCAAGAAAGTTTGGAGCTAAACCTCTTTTCGGCATAGTTATGGATTTTTGAGAAGAGAAGAGATGAACTTGGAGAGAGAGAGAAGATAGCTCGACGAGAGAGAGAGAGTTAAAAAAAAAAAAGTGAGTAGAGAGAGCTGAGAGCTTTTGGTGCTCACTTGAGATGTTTCTTGCTTGTTTGAGAGATCATGTTTGCTCTTTGAAAACACGAGAACTTGCTTGTGAGGTAGTATGCGAGAGTGTGAGTAAGTAGAGAGTAAAGTAACGAAATGAAGGAAAAGGATGCTATTTATAGTGAAAGAAGCTGTCCTTCAGTATTCGTTCGACCCAACTTTCCAACGGTTGCCTCGGATCGATGTGACTGTTACGCTCTCCAATGGTTAGAATTCTAGTGTTTGTCTTTTAATGACTAGTTCTCCGATTGATACGCGCGAGAGAGAGAGAAAAAGAGAAATTTTAAAAGAGATTTCTAAAATTTTCCACTAATCTAAAGATGATTTCGGAAGTTTGATGTCCATTTTTCTTAAAAACTAAGTCTGACTTCAGTAATGTTTACGAGTCACTCGAAACAACGAGACAAGTAATAACTCATAACTCGGTATCACTGGTTCAACCGATCTAATTGTTATTAAAGCACAAAAAGAAACATTTAACACATAATCATGCATTAATCATGCTAAGTTCATTCCTAATAAAGCAAAATTGATCCTCACTAAGTGGCTTAGTAAAGATATCGGCTAGTTGAAGTTCGGTAGGAATGAATTCAAGTTCAATATCACCTTTCTCGGAATGGTCTCTTAGAAAATGATATCCGACCTCAATATGCTTTGTCTTTGAGTGCTGAACTTGATTCTTAATGATGCTGATTGCACTTTGATTGTCACACTTGATTGGAATTAATTTGAGTGAAAGTTGAAGATCTCTCAAGTGTTGCTTGATCCATAGAATCTAAGCACGGTATGCTCGAGCTGCAATGTACTCGGCTTCAGCACTTTGAGTGCCAAGATATAAGGGATTGACCCGAAACTAGCGAGGCTCTTGAGGTGCTTTTTCTATCAACTATATATCCAAGCATAGTCGAGCATCCGAGTATCCAGGTGAGAGTCGGTTCCGAGTCTCTTGAGTATCATAGACCTAGATTCCGAGTCCCTGTAAGATATCCGAAAATTCTCTTCACCGCAGATGAGATATGATTCTTTTGGATTAGCTTGAAATCTTGCACATAGACATACACTAAACATTATGTCCGGCCTACTAAAAGTAAGATACGGTAGAAATCCAATCATACCTTGATAGAGTTTCGATCTACTTGCTTTACCTTTTTCGTCCGAGTCCGGTTTTACGCTGCTACTCATTGGTGTTCGCTGCATGTTTTGGATCTTGTAGTTTGCATTTCTTCAGCAACTCCTTGGTATTCTTTGATTGATAGACATAGATGCCATCTTTGTCTTACTTAATTTATAGACCAAGGAAGAAATTGAGTTCTCCCATCATACTCATTTGAAATTCATGTCTCATTAACTCGGAAAATTCTCGACGAGAGAATCTCATTAGTAGCTCAAAATATTATATCATCAACATATATTTGAGCAATAAGAAAGTCTTTCCCCTTGGTTTTTATGAAAAGAGTCTTGTCAATCTGACCTCTTCTAAGATCATTTTCAACTAAGAAACTACCTAGTCTTTTGTACCAAGCTCTTGGAGCTTGTTTAAGACCATAAAGAGCTTTTGCGACTTGAAAACATGATTTGGGAATTCTGAGTTTTCAAATCTAGGGGGTTGCTCAACATAGACTTCCTCTTGAATGAAACCATTAAGAAAAGAACATTTGACATCCATCCGATACAATTTGATATTCATGCTTGGTGCAAATACCAATAGGATTCTAATAGCTTCAATTCTAGCAACCGGTGTAAAGGTTTCCCCACAATCAATTCCTTCTTCTTGATTATAACCTTGAGGCACAAGTCTAGCCTTATTTCTAACTACCAATCCACCCTCATCCAGTTTGTTCTTGAAAACCCATTTGGTTCCTATGCCTAGGTGGTCGAGAAAGTCGTTTGGTCGAGTCCGGACTTGGTTTCTTTCGAATTAATTGAGTTCCTCTTGCATGGCCTCTACCCATTCAGGTTCATTTAAGGCCTCTAGTGCATTTCGAGTTCGAGTTATGGATATGAATGCAGTGAATGCACATAGATTTTACAAAGAAGAACGAGTTCTTATCCCACTTGTTGATGTCAAACAAGATGTTTTTGAGTGGGTTACTCGAAGCATATTTGAATGCTCTACCTGTTCTTTGGTTCACCAGATTTGTAGGTTGAATTGGTTAATCTTTAGAAGTCTTATCCGATTGAGCTTGCTCATCCGATTGACCTTCGACATTCCGAGCCGACTCTTGAGGTGATTGATTCCGAGTCATGGTGTTCTAAGTTACCTTATTCCGAGTGACTTTTCCTTGACTCTGTCTAGGCTCATCTTCGATGAGATAATCATCTCGACCGAGCTTTAGATCCGAGAATGTTGACTCACTTGGTTTTCCTTAATCAATCTCATCGAAAACAACGTGGATACTTTCTTCCACTTTGTTAGTTCTTTTATTAAAAATGCGATATGCTTTACTATTGATGAATAACAAAGAAAGATACCTTCATTTAACCAAGCATCAAACTTAGTCGGGTGATCCTTACAGCTTGTTGTGAACATAACACTTACATCCAAAGGGTTTGAAGTATGAAATGTTGGGTTTCTTCCCTTTGTAGAGCTCGTATGGAGTTTTCTTCAAGATGGGTCCGATAAGGCATCTCGTTAAGAGTGTAGTTTGTCTGTGTTGATCGCCTCGGCCCTGAAATAGTAAGGTAGATCATCTTCAATCATCATCGTCCTTCCTATTTCTTCAAGAGTTCGGTTCTTTCTCTCCACTACTCCATTCCGTTGAGGAGTTCTTGGTGTTGAGAAGTTGTGGGAGATACCGTTCTTATAACATAACTCTGCAAAATATGAGTAAAAGAACTCTCTTCCATGGTCGGTTTGAATTCTTTTGATCCGAGTCCGAGACTCAACTTGAATTTTCCCGCAGAGCTTGCTTAACACTTTGAAAGCTTCTTTTTGTGCTTAAGAAAACAAACCTAGGTAAATCGTGAGTAGTCATAAACTATCACAAGTACATATAATTTACCTCCGAGACTCTTTACGAGAATTTCACCACATAAGTCCACATGCCACAATTCAAGCACTTTGGATGTGGAAACAGCTTTGAGAGATTTGAAAGATGATCTAACCTCGTTTCCCTTTTGTGCATGCTTTACAAATTTTATCTTTCTTAAATTCATAGTTAGGGAAACCTATGACTAAACCATGAAATGCAAGCCTTTTAATGGCGTGCATGCTAACATGACCTAGTCTATGATGCCATATCTAAGAATCATCATGTAGAGATGCTTTTAAACGAGATAAATTCCGGCTTAGGTCGAGAGAGGAATAGTGTAGGTATTACATGATCTTTTAGCTGAGAGCTTAGTCTCCTTGATAGTTTCATCGAAATATATCAATTGGTCCGATTGAATCTTACCTCTTGACCTTTGTCACATAATTGAGAGATGCTTGAGTAGATTGTACCTTAATCCCTTGACAAGGTAGACTGGCCTAACTAGATTGTCTCCTTTTCCAATCTTGCCTATCCCAACTATCTTCCCTTGCTATCATCTCCAAAAGTGACTTTGCCTCCCTTGTATTTTTCTAACACGTAAAAGAGTCTTGAATATTCTTACATGTGGCGTGAGCATCCACCGTCCGGTACCAATGCCCTTTTGTTCTTTTCCGAGCTACCTGCAAGTCGAAACAAACTAACCCTTCTCACTTCCTCTAACAAACCCAATAACTACCTTTACTCGTGGTTCTTTTTGAGGAGGAAGACTCTTGGGAACCCAGATTTGAATTACTTTAGGTTTGGTCTAATTCCGAGTCTTCCTTTTGAAAACCGAGTATGTCTCTTTCTTTTGAAAATCTTTCCTTTTATAAACCGATGGAGAAGGTTTTCTCCTGAAAGTCGGTCCGGGCTCGAGTCCTCTTTTCATTCTTATGAATAGGACCGTGCTCAGCCTTCTTGAACTTCATAGTTCTGGACTCCTTTTGAAAAGATCCGAGTAGGAATTAGATTCCTCCTCTTTGTTAAAACCAAGTCCTTATTTTTGAAGGAGACACATTGATACCCTAAGAGCATGTCCAGGTTTTTCGACCTTGAGTAAACTTTAAAACAAGTTCCGGAGACTCATTGAGCTTTTGTTTCGGATGCTCATTTTCTCTTCGAGTGTCCCAAACTAAGTCTCATTAGCTTGAGTACTAGTCTTGAGCTCTCTTAGAGTAAGCCTCGGTTTCTCTAATTCATTTTTCAAACAGATGCTCTCGAAGTGATAGACTCAAGTGGTTCTTTAAATTTAGAGGAATCGAATTAGATTTTTTTCCAAAGTATAAATATATTTAGCTAAATCAACTTTGGAAAACTTGAGAAAATATTCAATTACCTCCCGAGGATTCGTTTCCTCATTGTCCGAGTGATCGTAGTCCGACTCGGATTTAGCTTCGAGTTTGATAGAGCCATCGGACACTTTGAGTCGTCCGACTCTTCATCCTCTTCGGATGAGTCTTCATCACTCCATGTGGCCATCATAGCCTTCTTTTTCTTTCTATCCCTCTTTCTCCTTGGACAGTCTTTGACTATGTAATCTTTGCTGCTACATTCAAAACAACCAGAGTTCGTAGTTAAAGATAACTTGGAAGGGCAAGAGTGTTTACCTTTTCTATCCTTTTTATCTTTTTTATAGAGCTTATCTCTTAGCCTTTTCTCCTATCTCTTATGCTTCATCATTCTTTTGAAGCCTCGAGCGATAAGTGCCATGGGATCTTCTTTTGAGTCCGACGAACTCGGATTTTCTTCTTTGCTTTCTCGAGGCCTTCGATGCAATATTCTTTTTAGTGCTCGACCTCGGCGTCCTCTTCTTCCGAGATGGATCTCATGGATGAGTAGCTTCCCAATGAGTTCGTCCGGCTTTAATAGAGAGAGGTTCCGGGCTTCCTCAATGGCTGTCACCTTGGGACCTCATCTTCTCTTGGGTAGACTTCTTAGAATCTTTCTGCACATTTCTTCATGGGAAATCTTTCTACCGAGAGATTTGAGATTGTTAGTAATCTCGGTAAAGCGGATGAATAACCGAGTGATGTTTTCTTCGGCTCCATCTTGAACGGCTCATATTTGTGAAGATATTGACTTATCTTTGCTTGTCTTACTTTGCTTGTTCCTTCATATGTGTTGACAAGAGTGTCCCACACTTCCTTCGCTATGTCATAAGCCGACGTTACGTTGTATTCTTCTTAGCTAGTGGCGCACATCATAATGTTCATTGCTTTAAAGTTCTTTTTGAACTTTTCTGCCTCTTCGAGTGGTGTACTCGAGCTTTACTTTAGGCACGAGTCTTGTTTCCTCCATCCTCATTGGAATGTAATTGCCTTCTCGTATAATGTTCCATACATTTTCATCGTTATCCAGTAGAAAGCATTCCACGAGCTTCTTCCGAGTGTATGAAATTTTGTCCTTTAAACTTTTGTGGGCTGCCGGAAGATCTTCCTTCATCGAACTCTCTATTGTTCCGAGCCATTTGATCTTTAAACCTTTGGATTGTTAGATCCTTTACGAAAGGCTAGGCTCTAATACTAATTGAAGATTTGCTCTTAGAGAGTCTTAGTCACCCTAGAGGGGGTGAATAGGGTGATGGGGAAATTTAAACAATAAATAGAGGGTTAAAGTTTAAATTGAATAATCAAGACCTGTCTAAGTCTAGATTGGACTCGAAACGTATGAACTCGGAATTACATGGAAACCCTCTTGGGGCAGAAAATCCACAAAATATAGTAGACTGACTCAACTAGAATTGCTCCCTTAGACAATTCCTTAAAAAGTTTTCCTAGACTCGAAGTTCCCTTATCCGATCTAGTACTTCTTAACTGCGGTAAACTTTACGAGTTAGGGACAACTAAGCTGAGTTAAGCCTTACAGCTCAGTCAAGGGACCTTACTTAGAGAGTAAGAAAAAGTTTGTGATCGATTATAAGACTTTACAACTCGGAAAAGTGTTAAGTACGAGACTTAGAGTTGTAAAAAGAAGATTGAAAGAGTATTATACAAAGAGATATAATTTCAGCAATGGGTTCAGCAATCTTCAAGTCTTGCAAAGTGGCTTCTATTTATAGATGACCAAGTAGATTAGCCCTTATGACTATCTTCCGAATAAAAGTCCTCTCGTGACCGTTGTACTGGTTCTTCCGAGTTGCTTAGAAAAGACCCGTTGAGATGTGAATGTTGTGCAACGGCTCTTGACTCCTTAGGACGTCCCAATCCACTGGCGGTGTCTAAAAAGTTGGATGGAAACCACCGTTGAGCTTAGCGTTGAATATTTCAAGTTTTGGAAACAAGCAATCCCGACACAATGTCTAGGCCTTGTTTAGAAGTAGTTAAGCCTTGTCTACTGGTGATTGACACCTTGAAGCTAGGTTACTTTTGTAATTCAAAAGTAGGATAACCTCGTTTAGATAACTTACAAAAGTAAACCAATTTTGGTTCTCAAAGTATAAAATACTTTGGTTCAAGATTAGGAACAGATAATAATTTAATTAAGATAATTAAGGCATAATTATCTCGAGTCCTAAAAGAGTGGAATTTTCACGAGTCTAATATTCATTATAGTTAAATTCCATCTAAGTCGGTCTAGAGAAAGATCAAGTTAGAAAGAGAATAACAAAGTATGCTTACTTGATCTATACAAACATATTTCATTCACAACATGTTGACTTAGAAAGTTAAATTAAATGTTGCAATTCACTTTAACTTAGAATATGAAGTCGAACATCGTTTGAAAGAGTTAGAGTGAATGTTTGAACATGTGACAAATCTTAGTGATGTCCGAGTGACTCGGAACTATCAAAGTGAATTGATGAACAATAGAGTGCTTTCTCGAGTAAGTCGAATCGAACGAAAACATATGTCATAGTTTACGTAACACTCGAAAAGTTTCTATAACACTCGGAATGACTTGTAATCAAAACCTAGAAGGGATGAGATTTGTACCGATTCCTTGTTAGTACTCGGAATAATATAAATGCGAGTTTGAGTCTTCAAAATTGAGTTAGGAATATATCTAAGTCCTTGATATTAAATCATGTTTCAAGATAAGCATAGCGTGAGGGACTTCAGCGATAAAGTGAGATTAAGAGTTGTGTGGTTGAGTATGGGCAAAAGAAGTTAAGTTATAAAGTAGATACATAAAATGAGGTATTGAGGTAAAGACAATGAATTATGAAAAGTTGAAATGTTGAATTAGATGGTATTTGCTTGTGGATATTATTGCTCGGAAGAGGAATCAATCTTAGTAAATTGGGGAATTGAGAAAGGTATGGTTAGGAATGGAGCAGAGGATGACTATCTCGTGATTGAATCATAGTTGTTTGTGCAAGTTATGGTGTTAAATGATGTTCAAAAGTAATTTTGAAAGGAGTTTTGTATTTTACGCAAAATAATCCTTGGATGCAACTTCTTGATAACCGCCTTTCAAATGTGATTATGTTTCCAAAGAAGTGAATCTGATTGTGAAACCGAATTTAGAAGTATGGCAATTGGTGTTATGCCTTCCATCGTGTTAAATCAATTTGACAAAACTGTTTAAAGTAGATGTGATGAATGATTATGTGCAAATTGTTTTGAATCGATTGGCTAAGGATCATTTAGCATACCGGAGGATTCGAACCGGGGTCCTCATTTGTGAGGATGCCTGGTTAGAAACTTCGAGGGAAGGGTTCTAACAAGGGTCCTGCAGCGGCAGGATGCCCGATCTAAGACTTCCTAGAAGATAGGTCCTCGAAGCCTTTTGTTTAGGGTCGCGCCCTAGAAATTAAGAAGTGCTAATTCGAATCCATGAAAGCCCAAAAAGTTGGTTCGGTTCCAAAAGAATTATTTATGAATGTGAAATTGTGCTTTGAAATGATTGAAGAGTTATGATCTTTATGTTGCAAGAGATTTCATTGAAAGTAGCTAGATTTGTATTATGTTATTATGTTTTCGCCGATTTCATTATTATGAGTAGTATGTGTAAAGAATTTCCATTTTAAGGGTGTAAGACTTTCTAGTGAGCCCGTGGTGTATTCCTCAACCCCACAAATTTCCCCTTTTCCCCTCCTAGTTGCAAGTACCCCTTGATATGGTTGGCTGGAATGCTTGACTTGGATGGTGATCGTGGGTTGAAGTTGGTTCATGTATTTTCCTGTTTAGCATGCTGTATATATTCGGTTACTTATGTAAATAGGAAATAATGTATGGTAAGTTAGATGTATGTACCGAGACCCGAAGTAGTGGCTTTGACAAGCCGGGGATTTCCTTTCACTGGCAATTTTGCTCTTGAGTGGTTGTAATTTAGTCTTTAGCTTAGTTTGTACCTTGAATTATAACTCAGTATGGAATTTAGGTTTTATGGTTATGAATATGCTCGGCATGTGGCCATTAAGCTGCACACTCCGAGCGTGTGGCTCATTAAATTTTATTGTGACTTTCATGCAGGTTTTAAGGCTTTTTAAGCCTATGGATTGGGTCATATTTCAAACAGAACTCGCCAAAATTTTTAGAAAACTTCTAACCCTTGTGGAAAATTTCATTCCTTACCCTTAAATTAGATTAACACAGCTAACTCTAGCGGTGTAATACTCCTAGGGTGGGTTTTAGGGTGTTACATTTTATTGTATCGAGCATTAGGATCACCCAATTTAGCTCCAATTAGGTTTCAAGTCCTAGAGCATAGGATATGTGTGCTATATGTGATTATATGTGCATTGTTTTCTGCCTTAGTTGAGGCGTCATTTTGTTTGATCACTTTAGATGCCACCGCAAAGAGAGCAAGTTCCACCTCTACCCCCTCCACCTCCGGGGCCTATAGCAATGGAAATGGTTTACTAGTTTCAAAAATTAAAACCCCTAAATTTGCTTGGGAGGGACAGACCCTTTAGTATACGAGGAATGGTTATAACTATGGAGGGTCTTTTTAAGGTAATGGAGTGCCCGGAGCGATTCAAGGTACAATTAGCTACCATCGGTTTGAACGCGAAGCCCGATTTCGGTGGCAAATAGTTAAGCCCCGTGAGGGAGAAATCCATGTTGAAAGTATACCCATAGTGAGAGAATTTGGAGAAATATTCAAATAGGTGCCGAGGCTACTTCTAGATCGGGAAGTTGAGTTCACTATAGACTTAGTGCCGGGCACTATAACCATATCTAAGACACCATATAGAATGGCACCAGTGGAGTTGGCAGAGTCAAAGGTACAATTGTAAGAGTTACTAGATAAGGGGCTACTTCAACCCCAATGTTTTAGCTTGCGGAGCACCAGTACTCTTTGTGAAAAAGAAAGATGGTAGCATAGGGTTCCGTATTGATTATAGAGAATTGAACAAAGTGACCATTAAGAATAAGTATCCGCTCCTAAGAATAGATGACCTCTTTGATCAACTTGGAGGCTCATATGTGTTCTCAAAGATCGACTTAAGGTCGGGCTACCACGAGTTGAGAATCAAGAAAGAAGAAATTCCTAGAGTGCTTTTAGGACACGGTATGGTCACTACGAGTTCCTAGTTCTTCCATTTGGGCTTACCAATGCTCCCGCCATCTTCATAGACTTGATGAACAGAGTGTTCTACCCTTTCCTTGATAAGTTCATTGTGGTCTTTATTGATGACATCCTCATATATTCCAAAAGTAGAAAGGAACATGACGAACACCTAAGCATAGTACTCCAAACCTTGCAAAGGCATCGGTTATACACCACACTTAAGAAATGCGAGTTTTGGTTAGAAAAAGTCCACTTTTTGGTGCACGTAGTGTCCTGGAGAGGGCAAATCCGTGGACCCAGCTAAAACGAAGCTATAGTGAATTGGCCACGGCCCACGAAAGTATTTGAGGTGAGAAGTTTCCTGGGTATAGCGGGCTACTACCGCAAGTTCATGGAAAAGTTTTCCGAATTTCTCTTCCTCTCACTTCGTTAACACGTAAAGGAAACAAGTTTGAATGGACTAAAAAGTGTGAGGATAGCTTTCAAGAGCTAAAGAGACGGGTAGTGTCGGCCCCAGTTTTAGCAATTCCCAAGGGAATAGAAGGATTAGTTGTGTACAAGTGATGCTTCGGGAAAAGGGCTTAGATGCGTATCGATGCAAAATGGTAAAATGATTGCTTATGCACCACGACGACTAAAGACATATGAAGAAAATTACCCAACTCATGACTTGGAATTAGCCGCAGTAATTTTTGTGCTAAAAATTTAGAGGCACTACCTATATGGCATAAGGTGTGAAATTTATACCGACCACAAAAGGCTCAAGTACATCTTTATGCAAAAGGAATTAAACATAAGGCAGCGGAGATGGCTAGAACTTCTAAAGGATTATGACATAGAAATCAAATATCATCCAAGTAAAGCAAATGTGGTGGCGAGATGCCCTCAGCAGAGAAAACAGGGTCGGTAGCTTGTTTGCTCACTAGAATGATGGATCTATGAGGATGTGTATAAATCACCATCAAGTATCAACATCCTATACCACGACTTGAAGATATGTTGGATGAACTTTATAGTTCTAAGGTATTTTATATGATTGATCTCGAAGTTGATGAATGGAAAATCGCTTTCCAAACCAAAGGAAGGTTATGTGAATGACTCATTATGCCCTTTGGTTTGACTAATGCTCCGACTACTTTCATGCGACCGATGAATTAGGTTTTCAGACCAATTATTGGGGAGTTTGTTGTGGTCTACTTTGATGATATTCGATCTATAGTTAGAGCGAGGAAGAGAATTCTCACCACCTCATATAAGTTGTTCAACTTTTGGAGAAAGAGAAGTTGTATGGGAATGCGTAGAAGTGTTCGTTCTTTAGTTCGAACTCACCTTTCTAGGTTATGTTGTTTCAAGCCAAGGTGTAAAAATGGATGAGAGTAAAGTATAGGCTAATCTATCTTGGCCTACACCTAAAAGCAAACACGATGTGTGAAGCGTTAATGGGATTGCATCTTGTTATAGGAGATTCATCAAAGACATTAGCACCATCACTGCTCCTATGACCGATGTGCTTACAAACAATGCTTTTGTTTGGACACCTCAAACTCATAAGTCTTTTGAAGCTGTCAAGACAAAGCTAACTCGGACACTTGTCTTAGCCTTACCCAGTTTTGATAAAATCTTTAAAGCTAAGTTTGATGCCACAGGTGTGGGCATTAGTAGAATCCTAACTCAAGAAGGTCGTCCTATAGCTTACTTGAGTGAGAAGCTATATGATACAAAAGGAAGATACTCTACTTATGACAAGGAATTTTATGTTATCATTCGGTTATTAGAGTATTGGAGTCATTATTTAGTGGCTAAGTAGTTTATTCTACACTTAGATCACATAGCCCTCAAGTATATTCAAGCCCAACACAAGTTGAATTCGTGCCATGTAAAGTGGATTAAGTACCTTCGGACTTTTCATTTCACAATCAAGCACAAATCTAGTAAGCTTAACAAGGGCGCTGATGCTCTACCAAGGAGGTACTTAATCTTGTTTCAATTAGAAGCTTCGGTTTTGGTTTTTAACATCCGAAGTGTTTGTATGTGGATGATAAGGATTTTAAAACGTCGTACCAAGAATGTCAAGCACAACCTAAGGGTGAATTCCAAATCCAAGGTGGATACTTATTCAAAGGAATCGAGTGTGTACCTAGCTATGGTACAAGAGAATTGATTATCTAAGAGATACATTGTGCGGGTTTAGTTGGCCATTTCAAAGAAAAAAGACAGCTCGGATGCTCAAAGAGCACTATTTCTCGGCCGAGCATGTATAAGGGTGTACAACATCTCATCAAGCAATGTGTGGTTTCCCAATATGCCAAAAGTCATTCCTTACCCCTGGGACTTTACACTCCACTGCCCGTTCTAACTTAGCCATGGGTGGATGTAAGTCTTGACTTTATTCGGGTCTACCTCGGACTCGAGAGGGGAAAGATTCATATCTAGTAATTGTTGATAGATTTTCAAAGATGGCTCACTTCATTGCTTGCAACAAGACCAATGATGCTACATTAATTGTTAACCTATACTTGAAGGAAATGGTTAGATTGCATAGGATCCCAAGGACAATGGTCTCGGATAGGGACACAAAGTTCTTTTGTCATTTCGGGTCACCATATGGAAGAAGCTAGGAACTAAACTAAAGTATAACACCACTTGCCTTTCTCAAACAAATGGGTAGACTAAGGTGACCAATAGAACTTTGGGAGTCCAACTCTTAACCTTGATCAAGTCGAATGCTATGGCATGGGATCAACTTCATGCACATGTTGAGTTTTCTTACAACCATACGCCAAGCAAGACTACCACTAGGTCTCCGTTCAAGGGTATGTATAGCGTGGAACCACTGTCACCACTTGATATGACCCCGAGAGCTTATAATGAGAAGCCTCATGCTGATGCAATGAAAATAGCTCCTCGGATTCGGGAGTTGCGTAAGAAAGTGAAGGCGAGGATTGTGCAAGCTAATCCGACTTATGAGGCTAGCACTAACGTAAACTAGAGGAGGATAATTTTTCAGCCATGTGATCTCATATGAATTCACTTGAGGAAAGAACATTTTCCTTCAAAGCGCAAGTCTAAGCCGATGCTAAGGGCATATGGTCCTTTTGAAGTAATTGAAAGAATCCATTACAATGCTTACAAGGTGAACTAGCCCGAAGACTATGTTGTCTCGGCTACGTTCAATGTGACTGATTCATCTCCGTACTTGGAAGATAATTCACTTAAGAATTTGAGGCCAAATTCTTTTTAAGGCAGGGAGGATAATGGTGAGAGTACCCCAAGCCAAACTCGATCGATAATAACAACCAGCTCGTGCCGCCTACTAATGTTCACACATGTAGCAAGGGAGTTTTGGCAACACTCGTAAATACTTGTGTGCCTTCTCGGACAGGAGTAAAGGGGAGAAGGGTCGACAAGTCTAAAGTTATTTGGAGATAATAAGTCTAAGTTGATCTTTTCGAAGTTCAAAGTCTTCTAAGAGCCGACCATTTTTGCAGCTACACTAAGATCTACTTAGGTATAATAACGCAGAGCTAGAAAGTGAAACTTGAAGAATCGGAATATAGAGAGAATGTTGTGATATTGACTGTAGTTATCACCATCCTCGAATTGTACTATTATGTACTATTTATGTGGGTTGATTCTATGGTCCCCTCCTATTTCTACTATCCTATTTTCTGTTGTAATTATGTTATTATTTGTCCTTATTTTTGTTCTTTATTTTACTGAATACATCACAACCTTTGGATTTAAAAGGGGATTTATAACCCTTGTATTAGAGTGATGTAACTATGATTAAGGCCCTATAAAATATGCATAGGCCTTCCCTTGTAAGGCTTATCTATGATTTTAAATATTGGCTATATGCTAAGTAAAGTTGAGTTGAGCTCCTTACAACCCTAAATTCTCTTTTGCTTGTCTAATTAGTAGTGTAATTGTGTCATGTCCGAAGAGTCTAGTTATACTTAGAGTGGTGTGACTGTATCTCGTAAGTATGATTAGCGCCCTAGTCTTATACTTAGTGGTGTGGCTGTATCCTTAGGTATTTCTTGTCCATCTTGGTCTCCTTACATCCATACTGGTTACCATTGTTAATCATCTCTCATAGAGTTATTAGCTAAAGCTCTTGGTGTTTACTGCCCTATTCATAATTTTTTAGTCCTTCGAACTGTGCATTTTCATACTCTATTTCATGATCGGTGTAGCCTTGCGTCTTCGCACACCAAGAGCACACCCTTCCTTGCACGGTTGCACGGGTGTGAAATATATTATTCCTTTATTCCTCCTTTTGGCCCTTTATTCTACTCAATGAACAACACAAAACCAATAACTCTCCTTCATTAGCTTCCTTTACAATCTCCTCTAACCCTTCCATGAGACATAACTCATGGGAAGACTCATCTTCAACCCATGGTGGCTTATCAAATTCAGCTAAGGTAACGACACTCCAGTTTTGTCATTCGAAAGCAATGTGACAAGGCCTTGGCATTTGTAATACCTGCGGTTAGCATTGCTCCCAAAGGGTGGCTTCACTTGTGGGGTTGGGTTTTTGCGGTGGAAGTGGGTTGGAAACCATAGGTTTTTGGAAAGAGAGTGGTCTAGGCTTTCTTGGAAAGGGGTTGGGTCTAGGAGGAGGGAATTTTGGGGTGTCTTTCTTGAAGGGCCAAAGCTTCTTGTGTTTTTCCACCTTGTGTGCCAAGACACACACCTCATCAAAGGTGGAGTATTGTTGAAGTTCAACCACTTGTGCATAATTTGGCTCCATGTCTCCCAAGTATCTCACAATAGTTTGGTCCTCGTTTTCTTAGATGTCATATTTGATGAGGTGTTGTTCAAACTCCCTTATGTATTCCTCCAGGATCATACTCCCTTATTAAAGAGTATATAGCTTAGCATATCTATCTTCCACGTAGGTGGTTCGTAGAAAATGTCCCTTGAGCTTTGAACGCATCTTCTCCCAACTCCGGATCTTAGGCTTGTGTTGTTTAGCCCTTTTGTGCACCAAATTTTCCCACCAAGTAGAAGCAAACCCACAAAGTTTAATGGCCACTCGCTTGACCTTATTCTCTTCAAGCACCTCTTTGTAATCAAAGATCCTCTCCACCATTTACAACCAATCAAGGAATTCATCCGGGTTTAGTCTACCTCAAATTCTGAAATTTGAACTTTGAAATCATGGGTTTAAGAACGTTGGTGATGTATTTTCCCTCTCTTTTCTCGGCTCCTCTCTCACTCATTGGAAGGGGCAAATGGGTTGCTCTCTTCCCCCTCACTCTGAAAAGGGTTTGTATATGGAGAGCTAGGTGGATACTCCTCAAGTTTGTGTTGCTTTTTCTTCATAGAATCACCAAGTTGTTTATGGAGGTATGCATTTTGATTTCTCAAATCCTCATAGTTCTTCATCAACATCTCAAATATCTCCTTTAGTGGCATGCTAGCACTCATCTTGATCTTTTTGTTTAGGAATGGTTAGGGGTGAAAATGGGTGAAAGGAAGGCCAAGGAGAGTATCTTAGGATTTTATACCAAATATGGTGTTCCAAGAAAATAAGAAACAAGGATGGGGAAAAGTGAGCTAAGACACAAAACACAAGTCGAGTTGAATTGTGGTGTCCTCGGTAACAGCTTCGGAAGAAAGAAGGATGGGGGTTATTTTGTTTGGAATTTAGGTTTTAAATTTAGTGTGGAATTAGTTATGACCTTGGGAAAGAAGAGGGGCAAAGCAAAGATGCAACCAAGGTCAAGTTAATAAATGGGAGTGCATACAAACAACTTAAGACTCACGGATTTCAAAATAAACACACTTTGTTTGCATTTTAGGTAGGGAACAAAGAAGATCTTTGATGGAGCTGAAACTTGGGGATTATCAACTCAACATGTTGGGGAAAAAGAAGGGAAGGATTCTAGAAGTTGAGCTAAAATCGACGAGAGGGAGAATTTGTAACAAGCACCAAGATAGTGAAAAAGTTAAATCCGGATAAGACCACCACTTGATCTAGGTTTAAGGCCACTAATCTGGTTTACTAGATAAAACACACCACCACTAAGCTAGATTAGACTCTAATGCACCACTTAAATAGGCCATATTTAAGGTAAGCATTGACATAATTTGAAGGATTAAGGAGCAAGGCTCAACTTTAGATTAAGCATCAACCGTGCCTTGTGATTCCTCACACTTATGTATTTATAGTATAGGTCTCCCTAGGGTTAATACATAACATTCAAATGTCGAAATTACATATCCATCATCCAACAGCTTGAATTACATTCAGCTAAGCAAATACAAAGGCATAAAGCACAAAGTATAAAGCATAAAATCAATAACATAAAAGGTCGAAAGCGACGCTTTCACCGGCAGCACTTGTTCGGAGGTAGTTTTAACTACCATATCTTCTTGGGTAAGGTTCCATATGCAGCTCGAAAGTGATGGTTGGAAAGCTTATGATGTGATGTGCTAAGATGCAAGGCTACACGGATCTATAAAAATAGAGTAAGAACAAATGCGGTTATGAGGGACTTAGAAAGGACTTCGAAACGATAACGATGAAAGTAACTCGACCAAAACTAAGCTAATCACGTTGAGATAGATGATTAAAAGTGATAATCAATAGTAAAGTAACAAGAACAACATAGATGAGAGATATTCAAGGATACAGATCACATCACCAAGGATAAAATTAGGGTGCTAGTCACACTTAGAGATACGAGATAACACCACTCTAAGTATTATTAGATTCTGTACACACAGACTTAATTACACCACTAATTAGACAAGAAAAGAGAATTTAGAGTTGAAAGCAGCTCGGCTCAACTTTACTTAGCATATAGCCACTGCTAAAAATAAGAGATATCCCTTCCAAAAGAAAACCCATGCATATTTATAGGGCCTTGATCTAGGTTGCATCACTCTAATCCAAGGGTTAAAAATCCCTTTTACAATTAAAGGCTTTGACGCATTCAACAAAATAAAAGGACAAAAACAAGGACAAAAGTAGCATATTTCCAGCAGAAAAATAGTGCGGCAGAAAAGGAGGGGACCGGAAAATCAACCAACATGAATAGTACAATTTTAAGGATGGTGACAAATGCAGTCGATATCAACACATTCTCTCTGTGTTCTCATCCTTAAAGTTTCCCTTTTAGCTATTCCCGATGATGCCCAAGTAGATATGAGAGTAGGCTGTAAAACGGTCCGAGCTCGGAAAATATGAACTTAGACCTATTATATTCGAATAACTACAGTCTTGTCCGAGGATTCAAACAAGTATTTCGAGTGTTGCCAAAACTCACTTGCCATATGTGTTATAAATAAAGACCCAACAAGTATATTCCGAGGGCTCAATAGTGGATTCGAGGAGTCGAATTATCAAGCACTACTTGGCTGGTTCTCATTATCATTCAAAATTTAGCTTGGGGTGTTCTCCTCATCATCCTCCTTTGCTTGAAAAGAAATCGCCCTCAAATTCTCGAGTGAATTATCTTCCAAGGAGATAAATCAGCAATATTGAAGGTAGTTGAGACAGACATCGTCTTCGAGCACCTCAAATGGACCATCTCGCCCTTGGCATCGGCTTAGACTTGTGTTTTGAAGGAAAATGCTCCTTCATAAGGTGGATCCAAACAAGATAACTTGCCTTAAAAACCATCTTCCTACGGTTCTTGTTTGATCTATCCTGGTAGGTCGGATAAGTTTCATCATTCCTTGCTTTCACCTTTTCATGTATCTCTTGGATCTACGTAGCTCTCTTGGTCGCATCCATGTAAGGTTTCTCATGAAAAGCCCTTGGGGTCGGATCAACCGGTGACACTGGTTCCACACCATAAACAACTTCGAATGGAGACATATTGGTGGCTTTTCTTGGCATGCGATTGTAAGAAAACTCGGTGTGTGGAAGAAGTTTATCCCACGCCTTAGTATTAGACTTGATAAATGTTCCGAGCAGGACTCTTAAAGTTCCGCTAGTGACATCAGTTTGACCATCCGTCCGAAGGATCACAAGTGGTGCTGTATTTCACCTTAGTTCCCAGTTTCTTCCATTAGGTGACCCGAAATGACTAAGGAACTTTGCATCCCTGTTTGAGACCATTTTCCTCGGGATCCCATGCAATCTCAACACTTCCTCAAAGTATAGGTCAACAACCAGCTAAGCATCATTTTTTTGTTACAAGCAATGAAGTGAGCCATCTTGGAAAATCTATCAACGACCACCAGAATAGAATCTTTCCCTCTCGAGTCCTACGTAGACCTAGAATGAAGTCTACACTTACATCCACCCGAGGCTGAGTTGGAACGGGAAATGGAGTATAAAGTCCTTTGGGTAGGGAATTCTCTTGGCATCCATGTCCATGCTCGGTTAGAAATAAAGCTCCTTGAGCATCTAAGTTGTCTTCCTTTCTCCTAAATAGCCAGCTAGACCTCCATAATGTATATCTTTGATAATTAGTTCCCTTGTGCAACAGCTTAGGCACACACAATCTAATACCCTTGAAAAAGTATCCTCCTTGGACCAAGAATTCACCTTTTGGTCGTGCTTGACATTCTTGGTATAGAGTCCTTATCATCTACATACAAACACTTCAAATGTTCAAAACTTAAAACACAAGTTTCTAACTGAAACAAACGTAGGTACCTTATTGATAAAGCATCAACACCTTTGTTCAGCTTTCTAGATTTATGCTTGATAGTGAAATGGAAAGTCCGAAGGTACTCAACCCACTTAGCATGGCGTGAATCTAATTTGTGTTAGCCCTAAATTATTTGATAGCTTCGTGATTTGAGTGAAGAATAAACTCCTGAGCCACTAAGTAATGTCTCCAATACTCTAATGGCTGAATCATATCATAGAATTCCTTGTCATAAGTAGAGTATCTTCATTTTCTATTACATAGCTTGTCACTGAAATATTCAATAGGACGACCGTCTTGAGTTAGGACTCCACCAATTCCCACATCCGAGGCATTGCACTTAACTTGAAAGATTTTATCAAAATTGGGAAAGGCTAAGATAGGAGCATGAGTCGGTGTTTCCTTAATATCTTCAAAAATACTTCGAGCCCGAGGTGTCTAAATAAAAGAGTTGTTTCGAGAACCTCGATCATAGGAGTAGTGATGGTGCTCGAAGTCTTTGATGAATGTCTTATAAACATATACAAGCCCATGAAAGCTTCGCATATCATGCATACTTGTAGGAGTAGACCAAGACAGAATAGCCTCTACTTTGCTTTCATCCACCTTTACACCTTGGGCTAAAACAACATAACTCAAAAAGGTGATTTCTAAGTCTGAAGAATGAACACGCCTTCATATTCTCTTACAATTTTTCTTTCTCCGGAAGATGAATCATTTATCCGAGGTGGTCGAATGTTCTTCCTCGTTCGAATGTAGATCAGAATATCATCAAAGTAAACTATAACAAACTTCCTAATGAAAGATCCGAAAACCTAATTCATCAATCTCTTAAAGGTGTTAGGAGCATTAGTCAACCCAAAGGGCATGATAAGCCACTTACATAGTCCTCCTTTAGTTTTGAAAGCAGTTTTCCATTCATCTCCTTTTCGATTCGAATATGATAATATCCATTTATGAGGTCTATCATAGAGAAGACCTTAGAACCATGTAACTCATCCAATATATCTTCAAGTCGTACTATATGATGCCTATACTTGATGGTGATTTTTTTAATAGCATGACTATCTGTACATATTCTCATGGAACCATCCTTCTTTAGTACCCATATTGCTGGCACAGACACATAGGATCGGACTTTCTCTTAACAAACCTTTAGACACCAACTCTTCTCAACTTGCCTCTACACTTCGAGGTGTCTTTAGGGTTCATTTTATAGGCTAGCTTGTTTGGCCAAATAGATCATGGGATAAGGTCTATATGGTGCTGGATATTTCATTTGGGTGGTAAACAAAGGGGTATCTCCTCAGGAAACACATAAACATACCGAGAAATAAGGACTTTCGCTAAGGGGTGTCCGAGTTTTAAGACTCACACTCATTCTGATCCGGAAGGATTAACTATTTTAGGGGTCTCAATTCATGATGCATGGATTGTAGATAAGTTTCCCTAGGGTCGAAATAACTCATAATGACCGGGTGTCCGAGTGGGTTTGGGTTTTGGCATTTCTCACGGATGAAGTGGGGCTAGGGTTTTCTTTTTGTCATCTTTGGTAAAGGTGCATATGTATTTGAACCCATCATTCATAACCCTACGATCAAACAACCAAGGTCTACCCAACAGCAAATGACATGCATCCATAGGATATCAAACAATGAGAATTAACTTAGAGGCCCTTACCTTGACTCAGCCATTGTATGTTGTATGGGTGAGGGTGCAACTTAGTTTGCGATTGAAGCTTCTTTATCATGCTCACCGAAGCAACGATGGTGCAACTCCCTCCATCAACAATAATCGAGAAAACTTTCCCCGAGCCTCATTGAACCTCACTTGGATCCTTTTATCAACCTAAGGCTCGTATAAACATAAGCAATTCCCCTTTGTCAGCCTCTCCAACAATTTCTTCCATATATTCAATAAGGTATAGTTCTCTTTCTAGCTCATCCTCTTCAAGCAGTGTCTCATCACTCTCAACAATAGTGATTACCCTTACGTTAGGACCCTCGAAGTAAAGTGTCGAAAACCTTGACACTTAACACACTTGCGATTTGACTTAGTACAAGGTTTGTTACGAGGTTGAGGATGAGTAGCAACGAGTAAGTTGGGGCACGAGTCTGGGTTTGGGAGCGAGAGAACTTGTATCAATTCCGAGAGTTAGAAAAAGTCTTACCAAACCGAGTAGGCTTTTATGGTTGAGTTTTCGGAATGTCCCTCCCGATGGTTCCGACATTCCTTTGTCTGCTCTACCTTGTGTGCTAAAAGACACACCTCATCGAACGTTGAGCATTACTGCAGCTCCAGGACATTAGCATACCTCGGGTTCACTCCTCTCGGATATCTAACTATAGTCGATTCTCAAACTCTTGAAGATCACATTTAATCATCAATCTTTTGAACTACCCGGAATACTCCTCCATACTCATCAAGCCCTGTTAGAAGTTGTGCAACTTAGAATAGTTTTCATGGATGTACATGGGAGGTAAGAATCGAGCCTTCAATTTAGACCTCATTTTCTCCCAATTTCTTATCTTGGGTTTGATTTAAACCGCATGCTTCTTCAGCAAGTTTTCCTTTCATGTTGAGGCAAAACCTCCGAGCTTGATAGCAACAAGCTTAACCTTCTTCTCATCCGTCACTTCTTTGTAATCAAAGATTCTTTCGATTGTCCGTAACTAGTCCGGAAACTCATTTGGGTTAAGGTTGCCTTCAAACTCCGGGATTTCAACTTTGAAATCTGAGTTTAGACGAGGGCAAGTGACACCTTCTTCCTCTTATTGGTTCCTGCTCACTAGAAGAAGCAAACGGGTTGCTCTCTTCTTCATCATCCCCGTGTGAGTGGGTATGAGGTGGTGAGTCGGCTGGTGACTCCTCCGTCTTACGATGCTTCTTCTTCATCATATCTCCCGAGTTGCTTTCTCAGGTAGATGTTGTGAGCACGCAACTCATCATACTTGTTCATGAGCATTTCAAAACGCTCTTCCAACGGCATACTTGCACTTATCTTCTATTTATGGGTTCTTTGTAGATCGATGTGTTTGGGCTTAAAGGGTTGTGTGTGGGGTTAAGGAAACTCATCCTAGAAAAGGCTCCAAAGCTCGATACCAAAACATAAGTGCCAAGATGCAAGGCTACACCGATCTAGAAAATAGAGTAAGAACAAACATAGTTCTAGGCACATAAAAAGGACTCGAAACGATAGTAGTGAAAGTAATCGATCAAGAACTAAGTTAATCACCATGAGATAGATGATTAACAAAGATAACCACACTAAAGTAACAAGAACAAGATAGACTAGAGATATCCAAGGATAAAGTCACACCACCAAGGATAAAATTAGGGCGCTAATCACACTCCGAGGTATAGATAACACCACTCTAAGTATAATTAGACTCTTCAAACAAAGTCTAATTAGGGTGCTAATCTACTGTTAAGTCTTCACTTTTGACACAAGCCTCCAAGGAGTTTTGGCAACACCTCAAAAATACTTGTTTTCCTCCTCTAACACTAGTAAAGGCCTAAACAAGACTAAAGATAGTCGGATATAATAAGTCAAAGTTGTTCTTTTCGAGTCAACAGTCTTCGAACTTAAACCATTTTGCAGCTACACATAGATCTACTAGGGTATCATCAACAGAGCTAGAAAAGAAAACATTAAGGATCATAATGCAAAGAGAATGTTGAGCTCCTTTTAACCTCAAAATTCTCTTTTGCTTGTCTAACTAGTGGCATAATTGGACTGTGTTTGAAGAGTCTAATTTTACTTAGAGTGGTGTGACTATATCTCTAAGTGTGATTAGCGTCCTAGTTTTATCATTGGTGGTGTGACTTAACCTTAGATATGTCTAGTCTATTTTTCTTTTTTTTTTTTGCTTATTTAGTGTTGGAACCCATAGTGAATCATCTATCATTAAGTGATTAACTAAGTTCTTAGTATTTTACTCGTCCTGTCATCATTTCTTAGGTCATTCCGAGTCCCCGTGAACTGCGTGTCTTCATATATTATTTAAAGTTTGGTGTAGCCTGTCATCTTGGCACATCGGTTTTGGTATTAGAGCTTTGGAGCCTTCCTAGGCTGAGTTTCCATAACCTAAAGCACAACCCTTTAAGCCCAAACGCATCAGGCCACAAAGAACCCATAACTAAAAATGAGTAGAGGTATACCATTGGAAGAGCGTATTGAAATGCTCATGAACAACTATGATGAGTTACGTGCTCGGAAAATCTATCTCGAGAAAGAAACTTGGAGATATGATGAAGAAGAAACGTCGAGATATAGAGGAGTGTAGACACCAAAAAGTGTCGCCCTTTTCTCTGTTTTTTTTTTTTTGGTTGGCCCAATGATGAAATCTCGTCCTGTTTGAGGCTTTAGATCTCGGACTATGTTTGATTGGTGCAATATAAGCCAGTATACCATGAAGAACACCCAGGACAAACCATCATAGACAATAGAGTCCAATGTTTTGTAAAAGGAAATTATCGGCTTAGAACACTCGTGTTTCACTTCAGTCCAACCAGACAAGGAGTCGAAGACCTCAAGACGACGTTAGAGGCTATATTTTATGATCATAAGCATCAAAGTGCTACATTGTGGCTCCAAGACAGTCCACTCGAGACTCGGAGCACACATCTCGCACTAAAAATGCCAAAAATAGAAACTTACCAAATATGAAAACGTGTCAAAAATAGAAAGTTTCCATTTTTGAAACTTACTATGGCCGGCGCCTAACACCTATTTTTTCCATCGCAAAATGCTGCATTCTTGCCATGGACCGGGTTCTATCTGGTCTTATCTGTTCTTTATCTAGTTCAATCTTTACAATATCCTGCCTAGTTTTATACCTACTCTTGACAGGTTAGTCGAGCATCAAACCTAGGTCATTTCCAAAACTTAGAGATGACTATTAACCAGAGTTCAATAGAGATAGATTGCCAATGATACCATAATTAGCAACCTACAAGCCCAAATGCAATCTCAACCTTTCTAGGATCCAAAAGAAAATATGAGTGTCATAATAGTTAATAGTGGGAAAGAGTTAGAGGAACCTAGTAAAAACATAGAGGTATAGCCGAACTAGACGTAAAGGAATTTAAATTTGACTAAATAAAGATAAGGTCTCTAATGCTAAGGAAATTGGTGAAAATAAGAAAGATCTTTACAAGTCTATCGCACTTTTTCCTAGTAGACTAATAAGCAACTCCTACAATAGATGAGGAAATTGAAGATATCATAGAAATATCTAGGAAGGCAGAAACAAACATTCATGTTTTAGATACCATGAAACGGGAACCTCGTTATGCTAAGTTCCTTAAAGATCTATTCACAAACAAATTAAAATTGAAAAGAATAAAAAGATAAGTATGGGGAAGAATACATCTACTGTTTAGTGTGGGAAATGCAATTGAATGATCCTTGAGCTGCAAAAGTGTCGAGCCAAAGACGAGTAAACAAAGGCACTTGGTTGGGAGGCAACCCAACATTTTTCAGGGAAGTTTCTATAATTTTTGCTTTTTTATTTTATTTTGCATGGATTAGGTACGATGCATGAATTAAGGGTGGGGAGTGCATCCTACATTTTAATTTTATGCATTTATCTTTTCATCTTATTTTTTGAAAAAAAAATTTAGTGTCTTTCTTTTGGAGAAATGCATGAACATGAATATATGTTAGGTTAACTTACTTAAATTTTTCTGTTTATAGGTTTATTTCCCCTTTGTAAGTGAGAAATTTGAGCATGTTAAGTATCATTCAGAGTTGTCCGAGCTGATCCTCATATATTTCTTCAATTAGTGACGATCACAATTTTTCATTTTTATTTTGATCATGTTATATGACCGTGATAGAGGCAATAAATTGACTTAAATCGTTCACCTAGACTGCTGAATTTAACATAATAACTCATTGAAAATTTAATTTTTCTTGTCTTTCCTATTAAAGTTTAGAATATATTGGTTTACCAACATAGGTTGGCTCAAGTGGTACGGAACTTGTTCGCTTATGCGGCTTGTATATGGAAAAGACCTATGTTGGAAGAGTTAACCCAGTTCAGGGTCATTTACAACTCGAAACATGCCAACCACAAAACAAAAGAAAAAGGAAAATGTTAATTTACCAACATGGGTCAAAGTTGGAGCTCGACACCATTTCCCCTTAAGTTTAGGTCCGAAGTTGACCTTTATGAATGGAGTAACTCATGTTGGAAGAGTCATGCTCCTTTTGGGCCAATCAATGGCTCAAACCATATCGACGAAAAAAAGGTGTTAACTCCAACACCTCTATTTGGGTGAGTGTGACACAGGGAGTGTTATATTTTTAAGACCCTATGTGGGCCTCGAATATGTGCTTGAATGGAGTTTAAAAAAATTGAAGGAAGAAAAAAAAGTTGAAATAAAAGTTTGCACACCGAGTACTAAACCTTAGCACGAAGAGCCTAGGAAATAAGATATCTCGCTTCCACACCGGTACGGTCAACACCAATACGTACCACACCAGTACGTCCCATATTAGCACGTACCACATCAATGCAACCAACATCTTTACTTATAACACCAGCTCGCCGCCCAAGGTCTAAACACAATCCTCCTAAAAAATGGCCAACCAGCCGGAGCAAACCCCCATCATGACATTGATCAAAGAGTCTTTGCTAAAGTAGAAGCTAAGATTGAGGATCAAGATAAGAAAATTGAGTTCATATCTAAAACCCTTAGTCTCATACTCAAAGAACTGGAGAAGAAATCAAAATCCAAAGATAAATCAAACAGAGAAGGATCCTCCCCGAACCTTAATCCAGGCCTTAATCAAATCCAATAATAGATCGGAGATAGAAGATGTTATGAGAGTCATTAATGTTCAATCACGACTATATGACCCAGGATTCACTTCAATCCCTAAAGGCAAGCTACCCCCTAAGTTTACCATGCCTAACATTAAGTCTCATGGAACCGAGAACCCTCACCATCACGTGAGAAACTTTGCGGGAGAAATGACTTTGAACAATGTACTTGGAGGACACATACCACATCATCTTCCCATGGACTTTTGATATCGATGTAATGAAATAGTACAATGCTATGGTCACCAACTAGACTAATATGTGCAAGGAGTTTCTACATCAGTACTCCTACAATGCAGATTTACCGAGTCACTCATCGAGATCTAGAGTTGATCAAGCAAGGACATGATGAAAGCTTCACCAACTTCCTCACTTGCTAGAGAGCGACGATCGCCCAAATGACCGATTGACCACCTGGAAAATATTAGGTCAGAATCAGCATCAAGAACCTCCAACATGCCTACCATCAGCATCTCGAAGTTCTTGCCTATCATGGACTTCAAAACACTCGGAGATGCTTGGCATGCTTGTAGAAGAAGAACACGCTTCATCCGATAAGAAGATCATCCAATGAGCCCATCACTCATCAAGGATGCCAATAATGCTTGCTTTTTCCCCTTTTCCTTATCCATTGTATGTTTATTTCCCTTTTCCTGCTTTCCAAAAAAAAGCCCAATCACTTCCTTTTTGAACTACAAAGGCCTAATTTTCGCTATAACGGATACGTAGAAAACCCATGAGGTTAGGCCAAAATCCTAGCCTTAAACCCAATTTCTAATTCGTATTTCCAATTTCCCAAATCCAAAAACCACTTTGCCCTATCCAAAGGAGCAGAAACTAATCGCAAAAAGGCACCAAATCATCAAGAAGTATGCCGATCCGATTCAGCACCAAACCATTAGGTTCAAGGTCCATAAGCGAGCAGACATTACACTTCGAGCGCCCGGCCTTCTTTAGGCTTTACTTCGGGGAGTGGGGGCTAAAGTGCAATTTTTGTCTTTGTCTTTTTCAACTTTTTGCATCATCTTAATATAAGAATGCATTTGTTCTTATGATTGAGTCTTGCATACATCTCCTTTGCATGAGTCGAACTCCTAAAAATACAAAACTTAATAACAAAGCACCCAACAGGAAATTATTTAATCGAGCAGCACCAAGCACCAAGCATCAAGCATCATCAAGAATCTGATCGGCATTAGGAACGTCACTAACACCACCACCTTTAAAGTGATTCCGTCGTAGCTAGTTAACTCTCTAACATTCAAGAAGAGCTAGACACAAGCACCACAAAAGAACGTGGGGGCTCAAGATCGAAAAGGTCATACAACCACAACAACTCCAAGAATACTAAGGGGAAGACACAAATCATCTACCTTACAACGGATCAATTAGCACAAAAACTAAAGATTTATTTTCTAACTCTAAGTCATTCTGAGTATTACATGACGACATAGGTATAAATCCTATCTCTCTTAAGTTTTGATTTCAAGTCATTTTGAGTACTATAGAAACTCGTGTGTAAATTCATTATGTTCTGCGTGACTCACTCGGACATCACTCGGAACTATCGCATGCTTAAATAACTTCTCTAACACTCTTATTCCGAGTATCGGCTATTTCAATGCAAAGAGAATTACAGTGTTAATTCTTTATTCTAAGTCAACTTATTTCCTAGAGAATTATTTGACCGGATCAAGTTATTAAACTTTGATATCTTACTCTCTCTACTTGATCATCCTTAGGATTGACTCGGATGAAATTTGAGTATATTAAATATTAGACTTAGAAAATTCCATTCTTCTAAGCCAAAGATAATTAAGCATTTAATTTTTCTAATTTAATTATTATATGTGCCTAATCTTCGACCAAAGTATTTTATACTTTGAGAACCAGTATGGTTTACTTTTGTAGATTATTCAAATGAGGCTAACTCATTTTTAAAATACAAAAGTAACGAGGCTTCTAGCTAACAAACACTAGTCGACAAGTTTTACCTACTTCGAACATGGCTTAGACACCGTGTGAGGGTTGTTTGTTTCCAAAACTGGAAAACTCCAACTCTAGGCTTAACGGATGTTTCCACCATAACTTTCAGTCACCACCAAGTGATTGGACCATCTTTTGGAGCCAAGAGCCATTGCACAACGTTCACATCCCAACGGATCTTTTCGAGTGACTTAGAAGAACCGTTACAACGGCTAGTGAAGACTTCTGTCAAAGAACCAAGAGTCAACGGTCACTCTACCTGGTTGGATATAAATAGAAGCCACTTCACAAGACAAGAAGATTGCTAAATAGATTACTGAATACATTGCTTGAACTGAATTTATTGTTCTCACTCCTATTCAATCTTCTATTTACAACTCCAAGTCTCGTGTTTTATATTTTCCGAGTTGTAAAGAAAGTCTTGTAATTAGTCACATTCTTTTGTTACTTTCGAGTAAGGTCCCTAGACTAAGCTGTAAGGGTTAACTCAGCTCGGTTGTCCTTGATTGTAAAGGTTACTTAAGTTAGGAAGTACTTGTAATGACTCGACCTTAAATCACATTATTTATTTTAAATCACATTATTTATTTTATTAATTACACTATTTATATAATTGAGCACGTGCACTTCAATTCGATATTTTGTATTTACATTATCCTTATACATGTGTTATGCAGCTAAGGCGACGAAGTGGCCCTAATAAAAATTTCATAATAAGATTTTAATTTGTGAACATCATTATTAAAACAAAATTAAAAGTAACAATAAAAGAAAACAAAGTATATAAATAAATCAAAATAAATTAAAATAATAAAAACCAGATTTTTTTAAAAGTAACATCCAGAAATAGAAAAAAATAAAATAAAATAAAAAAAAAGGGGAAAGGCGGTTAAGATCGAAATAATTAGGCAAGCTCGGTTTCAATTGCTCCCCGCTTTCCCCTGCTCCTTCCGTCCTCCCCTGCTCCCCCTGCTCCTCCCGTCCTCCCTCGCTTCTTCTTCTCCGTGGGCGCCTTCTCCGGCCACCAGCGCCATCGACGCCGGCGGGAGACCGGCGCCGGTTGTCCCCTGTTCCTCTCTGTCTCGCTTCCTCCCTCTCTCGCTGTCTCTCTCGCCTCCCGCTAGGCGCTGCGGGATTCGCCCGCCTCCACTTGCAGCCCGCTCCCGGCCACCAAGCGCCACCAACGCCGGCCGAAGCCGACGTCGGCGTCGTCGGGGAGGCGCTCGACGCCTCTCTCTCGCCACCGCTCTCTCTCGCACACGGGCGAGATGCCCCGCCTCACCACTCCCGGCGACCCATTCTCGCTGTCCATCCATCAGCCGCGGCTCGGCCGTCGGAGCTCAACGCCGGTGCTTGCCCCACGTCGCCGGAGCTACTATGCGCCACCGACATCCCCTCCTTCCTTTCCTTGAGTCCTCCTCTGTGAATTCGAAGGTAAAAGCCCTAAACCCTAAATTATCAAGTTCGTTATTTATTTGAGCAATTATAATTGTGAATTGAATTATTTGATTTATAAATATGTTTGTGGAGTGAAGTTAAAGATTAATTTAGGAAAATTCGAATTGGTGTGGAGGATTTAGGTTTGGTGTTGTGGTGAATTGATTATACGAATGTGAATAAATGTGATTCTTTTTGGGAAATTATGAATTGACAAATGAGATTGAGGAGGTTTTATTAGCGAATGGAACAATTTGGTGGAACTATTACGTTTTGGAAATGATTGAGCAAACGAAGGAAAAGGTGTGCGTAGAAGTTGAAATTCGATAATGTACAAGTATACATGCAGGGAAAATAATTGAGTATTAGGTTGCCTAATTGTGAGTGTGAATGTGAATGTTATTGTGTGAATAAGGCTCGTGACCTTAAGTTGGTATATGAATGAAATTTTGAGCAATTTGGGTAATTATAAGGCCTACCTATGGAAAGGCGTCATTAGACTCGAATAATCGCATAGCTATGGGCTTAAATTCGATAAGTGAGGAATGAATTAAAAATGAGTGTTTGGGCATGTATATCTATATACACCATTTTCAATCCAAGTCAACTAACAAATCGAATAACACCAACATCATTTGGGTATTTAGTTAACCTAATCAACTTTTTTTAATTAATAGGAATTATATTCAATAAGCGTAGTAGAGCGGAGTAATACAAACATTAATTTAATCGATTTTCATACGAGTTTAAGAAATGAAATACATTGTTAAAGCTTATCCAAATTCAAACATGAAAACTCAAGAAAACATTATTAACCCTAGAAATCCATTTTAAACAGAACCGAGGCCACTTCAGTTACCGAATAGTCGGTGACTCAAATTTCGCAAAAGGGGAGAAATAAATATTTTCAACTCGAGTACGTTCATTGCTCGTACCTTTCGAAAATTCACATGTTTCATCAAATTTCAATATTTCTCATATATACAAATAACAATGAATCATTTACAAGGCAAGTTTTGCCACCTAATTAAGCGATCCCCGCCCAATTATCAATTACCAAGGGCTTAGGCCCGCCAATTATACCAGCGCGCGGCGTCAACTCGGGTTATCGATCGGCCGGGGTGACACCTGTTCAACGGTTGTATCAATTACCAAGGGGTTCCACTTCCAGATAATAACCGGCAAGCAATCTTACTTATATTCTCTCCCCGATTTCAAACTAAAATGAATTGAAATGCGCGCGCTCAATTAAAATTAATTTTCAAAGTTATTTTACAGATGCAGGAATGTTCGTATCGAGTTTCGACTCACTCTTTCAAATATTTTACTGTTTTTGTTTTAGGAAGAAGCATTGGTGAACCATCAACCATTTCCTAAGTCCGATGAAGGCAAACCCTAGCCAGCCACGTGGCATTCGCAGATCCGAAGGTACATAGACGCTCACAGTGATTTTACCTTCGACCGGGGTTAGGTATGACCTTGGGAATTGTTATACATTGTATATTATCTTGTGGATTAGACAAAAATCTAGGTTGTATAAATATTATACTTGCTAAACCCGTAAACTGTATTTTGGGATGACCTAGCTACTTGAGTAGTAAGTAGCTACTCTTAACAGGATCATTGGGAATATAACGGTGGATGCACAAATTGTAGTTCATTTTATTTCAATTATTTAGCCTTGTCCTATATTTAGGACGGCGGTAACGTCTTCGATCGTTACCTTCCGCTGCGACCTTACGTAATAGTCATTAATGAAGGGTTTATTATGTAATGGTGATTGGGGGCGTTACGAGTACTAGATCGGATAAGGTAATTTCCAAGTCTTGGAAAACTTTGTAGGGAATTGTTTAAGGGAGCAATTCAGGTCGAGACAGATCTGCTGTATTTTGTGGATTCAAAATAGTGGATTTGACTTGGTGCTTGGATTAGCATTGTCCGTGGTTTTCCGCCCCGGGAGGGTTTCCACGTAAATCTATGTTATCACTTTTCCGAGTCCAATCTAGACTCGGAATCCGTTGTTTAGCCGATTTGTTGCAAAAATCGTTTAATTTTCTCCACCACCCTATTCACCCCCTCCCCCTTATGGTGAATTAGACTCTACACGAGCAAACCTTCAATTGGTATTAGAGCCTAGCCTTTCAAGAGGATCTCGCCATCCAAAGGTATGAAGATCGGATGGTTCGAGAACAATGGAGAGTTCAATGAAGGAAGATGATGGAATTTTTCCTAATGGACAATGATGAAGATGTTTGGAACATCATCCAAGCAGGCAACTTCATTCCAATGAAGACGGAGAATGCAACTCTTGTACCTAAAGTAAAATCTGAGTTCACCACAGAGGAGACCGAGAAATTCGAAAGAATTTTAAATCTACGAGCATACTTGATATGTGCCATTAGCACGGAAGAATACAACGGGGTTTTAGCTCGTGACACAACCAAAGAGGTGTGGGACACTCTTGTCAACACCAATGAAGGAACAAGCCATGTGAAGCAAGTAAAGATAAGTCAATATCTTCATAAGAATGAGTTGTTAAATATGAAATCGAAGAAAACATCATTAAAATGTATATTCGGTACACAAAGATTACTAATAATCTCAAATCTCCGGGTAGAAAAGTTTCTCAAGAAGAGATACGGCCCTAAGGTGACAGCCACTGAAGAAGCTCAAAACCTTTCTCAACTAAGGCCATAAGAGCTTATTGGCAAGCTACGGACCCATGAGATTCATCCGAAGGAAGAGGATGCAAAGGTTAGCACCAAAAAGAATATTGCGTCTGAAGGCCTCGGAAAACATACGTGAAAGTCTAAGCTCTTCAGAATCATAAGAGGATCCTATGGCACTCATAGCTCGGGGCTTCAAGAGAATAATGAAATACAAGTGGGAAAAGAGACCAAAGGATGAGTTTTACAAGAAAGATAAGAAGGATAGAAAATTTAAATATTCTTCTCCTTCAAAGTTATCTTTATCTTAAAACTCTAGTTGCTTTGAATGTGGCAGACAAAGAGCACATAGTCAAAGACTGTCCCAAGAGAAAGAAGGACAGAAAAAGAAGGCTATGATGGCTACCTGGAGTGATGATGACTCATTTAAAGAAGATGAGTCGGACAACTCAAAGTGTCTTATGACACTTACAGATTCGAAGCGGAATCCGAGTCGGACAACGAGGACTCGGATATTGATGAGTAGTTGAATACTTTCTCAAATTTTCTAAAGTTGATCTAGCACGATATATTTTTCACTTTAGAAGAAAAGTCCAATTCGACTCTTTCCAGTTCAAAGAATGACTTAAGTCTCTTACTCGATGAAAGCAATGCTTTGAAAAATGAATTAAAAAACTTGAGACAAAATCGAAAGAAGTTAAGACCGAGTACTCAAGCAAATGAGACTGTGTCTAAGTCACTCGAACGGAGAATCAAGAACTGGAAAGAAAGCTCAATGAGTCTCAAGAGCTTGTTTTAAAATTTACTCAAGGTCAGAAAAACCTTGATATATTATTAGGCTCTCAGTGTGTCTCACTCAGGAAAGAAGGACTTGGTTTCAATGAAGAAGAGGAATTAAAATCCTATTCTAATCTTTTCAAAAAGGATTCCAAAACTGTAAAGTTCAGGAAGGCTGAGCATGGTCCCATTCATACAAATGAATAGAGGACTAAGCTCAAACAAACTTAAAGGAAAAAGCCTTCTCCTCCGTTTTACAAAAGAAAAGATTTTCAAAAGAAAGAGACATAGACTTAGTTTTCTGGAAGAAAGACTTAGAATCAAACTAGTCCCAAAATTATTCAAATCTAGGTTCCCAAAAGTGCTCTTCCAGTAGAAAAGGACCACGAGTAAAGGGAGTTACTTGGGTTCTAAGAGGAAGTGAGAAGGGTTAGTTTATTTCTATCTTGCAGATAACTCAAAAGAAGAAGAAAGGTCATTGGTACTTAGACGGTGGTTGCTCACGCCACATGTCGGGAGATTCAAGACTCTTCTCCGAGCTATAAGATCCGAAAGGAGGAAAAGTCACATTTGGAGATAACGAGTATAGGCAAAATAGTAGGGATTCACAAAATTGGTGAAGGAATCAACACAATCAGCCCAGTCTACCTTGTCAAAGGACTCAAGTACAATCTTCTTAGCATTTCTCGGTTGTGTGACAAAGGTCAAGAGGTAATGTTCACTCGCGACCAACTGCTATATCTCCGATGCAGTCACCAAAGAGACTAAGCTCTCAAGTCCGAGGTTAGGTAAAACTTACATTATTCCTCTTTCGATTCATGTCAGAATTTATCTTGTTTGAAAGCATTTGTGAATGATGATTCATGGACCTAACATCGTAGATCTAGGTCATATCAGCATGTATACTATTAAAAACTTGCATCTCATCGATTGGCTAGGGGTTGACCTAACTATGCTTTTAAGAAAGATAAAATTTTTGAGGCATACACAAAAGGTAAGCAAGTTATATCGTCTTTCAAGCAACTCAAAACTGTATCTACATCCAAAGTGCTTGAATTGCTTCATATGGATTTGTATGGTGAAATTCTCGTGAAAATTCTTAGAGGTAAATCGTATTTACTTGTTATTGTTGATGATTTCTCACGATTTACTTGCGTGTGTTTTCTTAAGAACAAGAACAAAGCCTTCAAAGGATTCACTAAGCTCTGCAAAAAATTTAAGTGGAGTCTCGGACTCATATCGGAAGGATTTGAACCGACCATGGAAGGGAGTTCGATTACTCAAAATTTGTAGACATCTCGTGATAAGAATGGCATCTCTCATAACTTCTCTGTACTAAGAACTTCTCAATAGAATGGAGTAGTGGAGAGAAAGAACAGAGCCCATGAATAAATAGGAAGGACTATGATGATTAAAATGATCTACCTTACTATTTCGGGTTGAGCTAAAGCGATCAATACAGACAAATTAAACACTCAACGGATGCCTCATCGGACCCATCTTGAAGAAAACACCCTATGAGCTTTAGAATGGGAAGAAACCCAACATCTCCTGCTTTAAACCATTCTAGTGTAATTACTTTGTCCACAACAATGGTAAGGAGCATCGACTAAGTTTGATGCTAGGTCGGATTAAGGTATATTTCTAGGTTATTCATCTCCTAGCAAAGCTTATCGAGTTTTTAACAAAAGAACTAACAAAGTGGAACAAAGTATCCACGTTGTCTTTGATGAAATTGATCTTAGCAGGATAAGTGAGTCCACATTCTCGGATCTCAAACTCAACAGAGATGAAGACGACCTTGCTGAGGCTAAGCTCGAAAGAGTCAAAACAAAATTACCGAGGTAACACATAATGGAGCAACTCGGAATGTTATGACTTAGATCGAACAAACTCAAGAGCCAGCTCATAATAGTGAACAACAAGTCAATGAAACTCAACAAGATCAACTAACTGAAGATCAGCCTGGTCAACCAACAAACTTGGAAAATCAAATGACAGGTAAAGTCTTCAAATATACACTATAAGCCCTAAATGAACCTGAATGGGTAGAGGCCATGCAAGAAGAGCTCAATCAATTTGAAAGAAACCAAGTCCGGACTTTGACCAAATGACCATCTAATCACCCATTCATAGGAACCAAATGGGTTTTTAAGAACAAACTGGATGAGGAAGGGTTGGTAGTAAAAAATAAGGCTAGACTTGTTGCCCAGGGTTACAATCAAGAAAAAGGAATTGATTGTAGGGAAACCTTTCCACCTGTTGTTAGGATAGAGGCAATCGGAATCTTGTTGGCATTTGCATCCGGCATGAACATCAAGCTTTATCAAATGGATGTCAAGTGTGCTTTTATAAATGGTTTCATTCAACAAGAAGTCTATGTTGGGCGACCCCTGGATTTGAAAACTCAGAATTTCCAAATTATGTTTTCAAATTGCAAAAAGTTTTATATGGTCTTAAACAAGCTCTCGAGCTTGGTATGAATGAATAAGCAGTTTCTTAGTTGAAAATGATTTCAAAAGAGGTTAGATTGACAAAACTCTTTTCATAAAAACCAAGGGGAAAGATTTTCTTATTGCTCGGATCTATGTTGATGATATCATTTTTGGAGCTACTAATGAAACCTTTGTCAAGAGTTTTCTAAGTTGATGAGATAGGAGTTCTAAATGAGTATCATGGGAGAACTTAACTTCTTTCTTGGTCTACAAATCAAACAAGACAAGGATGGCATTTATGTCCATCAATCCAAGTATACCAAGGAGCTTTCGAAGAAGTACAAACTACAAGATGTGAAGCATGCAGCAACACCTATGAGTAGCAGTTTGAAACTAAACTCGGATGAGAAAGGTGAAGCTATAGATCGAAACTCTATAGTGGTATGATTGGATCTCTACTTTATCTCACATCTAGTAGGCCAAATACCATGTCTAGTGTCTGGCTTTGTGCAAGATTTCAAGCTAATCCAAAAGAATCACATCTTACTGCGGTGAAGAGAATTTTTAGATATCTTGCAGGGACTCAAAATCTTGGTATATGGTTTTCAAAAGACCCACAACTAACTCGCACTAGATACTCGGATGCTGATTATGCTGGATACAAAGTTGATAGAAAGAGTGCATTAGGAGCATGCCGATTTCTAGGTCAATCCCTCATCTCCTAGCACTCAAAGAAACAAAATTATGTTGCTTTATCAACTAACGAAGCCGACTACATTGCAAGCTGGAGCTTGTTGTGCTCAAATTCTATGGATCAAGCAGCACTTGAAGGATCTAGGGCTATCATCCAAATCTATCCTAATTAAGTGTGACAATTAGAGTGCAATTAGCATTACCAAGAATTCGGTTCAAGCACTCAAAAAACAAAGCATATTGAGGTCAAGTATCATTTTCGAGAGACCATTCCGAGAAAGGTGATATTGAACTTGAATTCATTCTTACGAAATTTTAGTTAGCTAATATTTTCACTAAACCACTTATTGAGGATCAGCTTTGTTTTATTACGAATGTGCTTGGTATGATTAATTCCTAATTATGTGATTTATTTTTCCTTGCATAATTATGTGTTATATGTTTTCTTTTGTTTTAATAACAAATGGATCAGCTTGACCGAGTGAAACCGAGCTATAAGTTATTAGGTCTCTAAGTGTTCCGAGTCACTCGGAAAACTTACTAGGTTAGACTCGGTTTTGAGCAATATGGACATCAAACTTCCGGAATTATCTCTAGATAAATGGAGAATTTCATAAATATTTTTAAAAAGTCTTTCCTCTCTCTCTCTCTCTCTCGCCACGCGTTTCGATCGGAGAAAACTAGTCATTGGAAGAAAGTCTGCTGGAATTCTAGCCGTTGAAAAGCGGAACATCACACCCGTCCGAGATCTGCGGTTAGAGCTTCGAGTCGGATTGAAGGCCAAATGTCATTTCTTTTTGCTATAAATAGCATCCCTTTACCTTTATTTTGTTACTTTACTCATCTGCTTTCTTGCTCTCCACTCTAAGAATTCTTGCTCTCTCTCTCTCTCTCTCTTTCTCCGAATTCTAAGCACTCTCTCTCTCTTTTCTCTCTCGTGTCCTCTCTGTTTCACAAAAAATCTGACCATGCCTAAAAGAGGTTCAAGCACCTAATTTATTGGGGTCTGCTACCAAAAAGCCCCTCACCAAAACTCCTAAAGAGGGTACTTCCAACCCCTCCAAAATCTTTGTCACCTAACATCTCATATTGGATGATAAATTCTTCCCAACCATTTCCTTTTCGTGGTTGCGGCACATCAAAAGCACTGGAGTGTACAATTATTTGCGCTTCGATGAATTCATTTATCCTGAAATTGTTGCTGAGTTCTATTCTAAAATGTCTTACTCGAGGGAATCATTACCTTACAAGTTCAAGAGAAGGTTGTTTGTGTCAACCTCTCTCTTCTTCATAGACTTTGCAAAGTCTCTTCTCTCTTTCTAAACTACAATCCCATATTATTTGTGGAGATTGTTGATGAATTCTTTGAGAAGTATGCCAAGGAAGTTCCTGAGTCACGCAAGAATTTCTCGGTGACTCGGATGAAGACCGAGGCAAAACTACTCTGTTTCATTTTGATGAAAACTTTCTTCTCACATCATTCTAGCAAAGAGAATCCTAACTAAAAGATTCTCAAGGCTTTGTTTGACATCTTACGGGGCTACAACGTAGACCTCTTCCCCTCTATCATTAAGCATATGGCTTCTATGCCACCTCAATCAAAGAAATCTGCTCCATTTCCCTTCGAAGCCCTTTTGACTATTATTTTCAAAAAGTTCTAAGTTCCCCTCCCCTTAGATCCAAATGCTATTTTTGAGGCTGCCATTGTGGTTGGCAGAAAGGAGCTTCGGGCTACGGGTATCGGGAAGTCAAGCCTCGTGTCTAGGTCCATGGGTTTCAGTCAAAACCTTCTTCACCCCCTCCCACTCGGACTTAGACTCTTCTACCACATCCTCCTCCCTCTCGTTGGTCCTCTACTTCTCAACCACCTCCTTCAGCCTATCTTGCTATGTTTACCGTATTGGTAGACAAAATTATTTCTATGTCCGAAGAACTTTGAGGCACTCTCTGCTATCTCTAAAATGTCCTTCAAGGCCTGGGTATCAACTTGAAGACCAGCGAATCTCATATCCGGGAGAACCGGGACCTATTGATCAAGCTCAAGGGCATCATCAATGAGCAGTGCGAGCAGCTCCAACTTCTTCAAGAACGTAGATCCAATGTTGCCGAGGACCTAGAAACTTCGGATACTTCGGAGGAGTCCTCTAACCTAGCCAAGACTACATTGGTCGAGGTAAACGAAGTAGCTGAAGCGACCAAGCTCGAGGTGGAGAAGGAAAAGGAGAAAGACAAAGAAGAGGTCACTCAACCTAAGGGCCAAGGTGTAGCGAGCTTATGAACAAGAACCGATCTCCTCAAATCTCGATCCGAGTGGGTCGGAAGAAGTTGGGGACGTTGGTCAGTCCACGACTGCTAAGTCGAAGCACCACCCTCTGTCGTGTTTCGGGAGGATGAGCCTAAGGAAGACATGCCCCTGGCTCAAGCAACTAAGACAGAGCAACTTCCGGACATCCATGTGCTACCGCCGCTACGACCATCGACCTCCTCCTAAGCTTATCGGCGCCGAGTGCACTCGCCCGTCCCTCCTCCTCTCGACAACGACGCCCCTTATCTTAATCTTACTTTTTCTCGTCCAACATCAATTGTTTTTTTTTTTTTTGGCTATTTTCTTCCCTCTTTTTAATGAAATGCTAAGGGGAGAGAATATGGAAACTTGATGTTGTCTTTAGAGGGAGCTCACCCTCTCTTTCATTGAGCAATGAATGAATATTTTTTTGTAAACGAGACTTATCTATGAGTTATATGTTTCGAAGTTAGATACTTCTTCTTACTTTTTGCTCCGATATAATCTATTCATTTCTTTGCTCTGATTTATTTTTCATATAACTATTATGAGTGATGTTATGATTTGAAATACATTTTATAAGTATGGAATGCCTCTCATCCATGAGTCTTCACTCTAATATGTTCTTATCATTAAAAATGAAAACTCATATCTCGCACTAACAAGTTTCTATCTAAGTATGGAATGCCTTTCATAAAAAATGGGGAGATTGAATACTAAGTTTCTAACTCTAAGTCATTCTAAGTATTACATCAAGACTCGGGTATAAATCTTATCTACCTTAAGTTTTGGTTTTAAGTCATTCCGAGTACTATAGAAACTTGTCTCGTAAGTTTTCATTCCGTTACGACCGACTCGAAAGAACCTTATTACAGATCTCCTACACCGATGTTTCGACTCGCTCGGACATCACTCAAAACCATCGCACGCTCAAATAACTTCTCTAACACTCTTATTCTAAGTACTGACTATGTATTTCAACGTAAAGAGAATTAAAGTGTTGATTCCTTATTCTAAGATAATTTATTTCTAGGAGAATTATTTCACCGGATCAAGTTGTTATACTCGATATTTTACTCTCTCTACTTGATCATCCTTAGGATTGACTCGGATGAAATTTGAGTACATTGAATATTAGACTTAGAAAATTCCATTCTTCTAGGCCAAAGATAATTAAGCATTTAATTTTTCTAATTTAATTATTATATGTGCCTAATCTTCGACCAAAGTATTTTATACTTTGAGAACCAATATGGTTTACTTTTGTAGATTATTCAAATGAGGCTAACTCATTTTTAAAATACAAAAGTAACCGGCTTCTAGCTCACAAACACTAGTAGACAAGTTTTTCCAACTTCGAACATGGCTCGGACACCGTGTTGGGGTTGATTGTTTCTAAAGCTGGAAAACTCCAACTCTAGGCTTAACGGATGTTTCTACCACAACTTTCAGTCACCACCAAGTGATTGGACCATCTTTTGGAGCCAAGAGCCATTGCACAACGTTCACATCCCAACAGATCTTTTCCGAGTGACTTAGAAGAACCGTTACAACGGCTAGTGAAGACTTACGTCCGGAACCAAGAGTCAACAGTCACTCTACCTGGTTGGATATAAATAGAAGTCACCTCACAAGACAAGAAGATTGCTGAATAGATCGCTAAACACATTGCTTGAGCTGAATTTATTGTCTTCACTCCTATTCAATCTTCTATTTATAACTCTAAGTCTCGTGTTTAATATTTTCCGAGTTGTGAAGAAAGTCTTGTAATTAGTCACATTCTTTTGTTACTTTCTGAGTAAGGTCCCTTGACCGAGCTGTAAGGGTTAACTCAACTGAGTTGTCCTATATTGTAAAGGTTGCTTCGATCAAGAAGTACTATATCGGATAAGGTAACTTCGTGGCTAGGAAAACGTTGTAAGGAATTGTTTAAGGGAGCAATTTTGGTAGAGTCAATCCTTGTATTTTGTGGATTCAAAATAATGGATTTGACTTGGTGCTTGGATTAGCACTGTTCGTGGTTTTCTGCCCCAGGAGGGTTTCCACGTAAATTTGTGTTATCTCTTTTTGAGTCCAATCTAGACTTGGACTCTACTTGTTTAGCTTATTAGTCGAAAAAATCGTTTGATTTTCTCCATCACCCTATTCACCCCCTGCCTCTAGGGTTGAAAGACTCTCCATGAGAAAACCTTCAATTGGTCTCAAAGCCTAGCCTTTCAAGAGGATTTCACCATCCAAAGGTATAAAGATTAGATGGCTCGGAGCAATAGAGAGTTCGATGAAGAAAGATCATCCACCGGACCACCAAAGTTCAAAGGGTCAAACATCGCCCATTGGAAGAAGATGATGGAATGTTTCCTGTTGGACAATGATGAAGATGTTTGGAAGATTGTCCAAGCCGGTAACTACATTCCAATGAAGACCGAGAATGCAACTCCTGTACCTAAAGCAAAATCCGAGCTCACCACTTAGGAGACCGAGAAATTCGGAAAGAATTTCAAAGCTATGAACACACCGATGTGTGCCATTACCACACAAGAATACAAAAGGGTCTAAGCCTATGACACAGTCCGAAGAGGTATGGGACACTCTCGTCAACACCTATGAAGGAACAAGCCAAGTGAAGCAGGCGAAGATAAGTTAATATCTTCATAAGTATAAGTTGTTCAAGATAGAGCCGGAAGAACACATCACTCGGATGTATATTCGGTTCACAGAGATTACCAATAATCTCAAATCTCCGGGTTGAAAAATTTCTCACAAAGAAATGTCCAGAAAAATTTTAAGATGTCTACCAAAGAAGAGATGGGGCCCTAAGGTGACAGCCATTGAAGAAGCTCGGAACCTTTCTCAACTAAGGCCGGACGAGCTTATTGGCAAGCTACCGATCCACAAGATTTATCCGGAGCAAGAGGATGCACAAGTTAGCACCACAAAGAATATTATGCTAAAGGCCTTAGAAAGTAGACGTGAGAGTCTAAGCTCCTCAAAATCGAGAGAAGATCCTAGGGCACTCATAGCCCGCAGCTTCAAAAGAATGATGAAATACAAGAAGTGGGAAAAGAGTCTAAAGGATGATTTCTATAAGAAAGATAAGAAGGATACAAAAGGTAAATATTCTTCTCCTTCAAAGTTACCATTATCTAAGAACTCTGGTTGCTTTGAATGTGGCAACAAAGAGCACATAGTCAAAGACTGTTCCAAGAGAAAGAAGGACAGAAAGAAGAAGGCTATGATGGCTACCTAGAGTGATGATGACTCATCCGAAGAAGATGACTCGGACGACTCAAAGTGTCTTATGGCACTTATGGATTCGAAGTTTAATCCGAGTCGGACAACGAGGACTCGAGATATTGATGTCTCGGAAGAAGAAGAAAGGTCATTGGTACTTAGATAGTGGTTGCTCACGCCACATGTCGAAGATTCAAGACTCTTCTCTAAGCTATAAGATCCGAATGGAGGAAACGTCACATTTGGAGATAACATCATAGGCAAGATAGTAAGGATTGCCAAAATTGGTGAAGGAATCAACACGATCAACCCAGTCTACCTTGTCAAAGGACTCAAGTACAATCTTCTTAGCATTTCTCAGCCATGTGACCAAGGTCAAGAGGTCATGTTCACTCAAACCAACTGCTATATATCCGATGCAATCACCAAAGAAACTAAGCTCTCTAGTCCGAGGTTAGGTAACACTTACATTATTCCTCTCTTAGATTCAAGTTAGCATTTATCTTATTTGAAAGCACCCGTGAATGATTATTCATGGACCTAGTATTGTAGACTAGGTCATATAAGCATGCATACTATCAAGAAACTTGCATCGCATGCATTAGTTACGAGTTTACCTAACTATGCTTTTAAGAAAGATAAAATCTGTGAGGCATGCACAAAAGGTAAGCAAGTTAGATCATCTTTCAAGCCACTCAAAATTTTATCTACATCAAAACTTCTTAAATTTGCTTCATATGGATTTGTGTGGTGAAATTCCTGTGAAAATTCTTAGAGTTAAATCGTAGGAGAAACATAAATGTTGGACAAAAATAAATATAAAAAAATAGAGAAAACTAAAAGGGGGTAGAGAAGTGCGATTTGAGGAGGAGGAATGAGGTTCCATGTGTCTGCACCTGTAGCGTTGAGATTAAGATGCAGGTTGAGCGATGCACGCGGTAGGAGGACATGAGGTACTTGTTCTTGCAAAGTAGTCCTTCGAACTAAAAGTGTTATTTCCGCCACTTCCTCTTTAGAGCCCTCGGCTTCCTCGGCTTAAGTGGCTTGTGCGAGATGGTTGGGCTTGGGACTCGACCAACATCCCCAACTTCCTTAGAGGCTAACTCAAGCATGCTTCTAGGAGACAACCTCCGGCTCCTTTTCTCCTTGGTCTTCAGCTTCGTCTGCTCTCGGCTTCTTCTACTTCTTCTCCTTCCTTTTCTTCTTACTCTAAGTCAAAAGAGGTGGAAGACTCGAGGATAAGTCCGAGTTAGAAGCCGATTCCGCTTCTTCGAGTAGCCTTGGATTTCTAGTCTTGGAGACGGTTGATCTGTTCTTGTTACCTCTTCATGACGTCCTTGAGCTTAAATGACCAAAGCTTAACTCGATCATTCCGAGTTGTGCTCGAAGTTGAGTCGGGAAAGTCTTGAAAGCTCGAAAAGCACTAAGAGTTTATTGCAACTCTTTGACGAGAGCACCGAATTGTGATGCCACCTTGTGAAGTAAAACAAGTAGAAGGGGCGGGCTAAGAAGATGAAGGACCAGCGAGTCAGGAGAAGAGTTTCATTACTTTTCTTAGTTTGAGAAGGAGGAGGAGGGAGCTCAAAGCTGTGGATCCGGACATGAGGTGCGGTTTCCTAGTATCCTAGATTGATAAGCTCAACCTTGCCAATGCTGAAAACTAGCTTAAAAACTTTATGGGGATCATTTGGAAGCTCCACTTCAAATGTGTAATGATAATTGAGAGCAGAGCTCAAAAAGTTAGAGGGGTTTCTTCTTAAAGACTCGGCATAACTCTCTATCTCTCTAGAGTTTGATTGTAACTCATTTTATGCTTTTAAGAAACTCATATCTAAGTTTTCATCCTGTTCGACCCACTCGAAACCAGTCAATCAAGCACAACACATTCTTAAGCTGTGTTTCTAACCTACTCGAGACACAACTCAAAACAATGGCATGAGTAAATAATTTTTCTAACACATTTATTTTGAGCACCGACTTGTTGTTCCAAGTGAAAATGAATTACAACGTTAATTCTAATTTCTAAGTGACTTTATTTATTGAGAATTATTTACTTGATTACTTTTATGTATTCTAATATCTTAGTCTTTCTAACTTGATCATTTTAAGGATTTACTTAAGATGGAATCAGAACCTAATGAATATTAGGCTGAGAAAATTCCATTCTTTTCGATCGAAGATAATGAGTGCTTAATAACTTTGATTTACTTATTATCTTTGCCTAATCCTGGACCAAAGTATTTTTATACTTTGAGCACCACTTTGATTTGCTTTTGTAGGTTGATTAAACAAGCCTAAAATACTTTTGAAATACAAAAGCAGTTGGTTTTTAGCCATTAAACACCAGCGAGATAGAAATCAACCATTTGTGGACATGACGTAGACACCGTGTCGGGGTTGTTTGTTTCCAAATTTGGAAAACTTCAACTTTGAGTCTAGTGGTTGTTTCCACCCTAAATTTCAATCACAACTAGAGGGATGGACCATATTTTGAGCCAAGAACCACCACACAATGATCACATCTCAACGGATCATTTTCCGAGCAACTCGGACTAGCTATTACAACGACTTATTAAGGCTCATTAGTCTAGAACAAGTCTCAACGGCCATTCTGCCTTATTGTGTATAAATAGAAGCCACTCCACAAGACTTGAAGCTTTCTAGAACTGAACATATTCTACTCTTACTTAATCTTCCATCTTTTATAACTCCAACTCTGTATTACTTTCGAATTGTAAAGAAAGTCTTGTAATCACTCATGCTCTTTCTACTTTCTTTGTAAGTCCCTTGATTGAGCTATAAGGGCTAACTCAAGTCAATTGCCCCTAACAGTAAAGGGTATCTCAGTCAAGAAATATTAGATCATATAAGGGAACTTCGAGTCTAGGAAAACTTATAAAGGAATTGTCTAAGGGAACAATACTTGTGAAGAGTCGATCTGTTGCATTTTGAGGATTTAAAATAGTGGATTTGACATGGTGCTTGGATTAGCACTGTCCAGTGGTTTTCTGCCCTAGGAGGGTTTCCACGTATTGCTTTGTCAAGGTTTAAAGATCGGATGGCTCAGAATAATGGAGAGTTTGATAAAGGAAGATCATCCACTACATAACCTAAGATAAACTTATTGGGAAGCTACTTACTCATGATCTAAACCTAGAAGAAGAGGATGTCAAGGTCAACACCAAAAAGAACATTTCACTCGAAGGCCTCAAAAAGTAGACGAGAAAGTCTAAGATCCTTAGACTAAAAAGAGGATCCCATGGCACTCATTACTCGAGGCTTCAAAAAGATGATAAAGTAAAAAAAGTGGCAAAAGAGGCCAAAGGAGGAGGTCTACCAAAAACACAAAAAAGACAAGAAAGGTAAATACTCATCCCCATCTAAGTTGTCTTTAACTAAGAACTCCTGCTGCTTTGAGTGTGGCAGCAAGGAGCACATAGTCAAGTACTTTCTAAAGAGAAAGAAAGACAAAAAGAAGAAAAAGGTTATGGTGGCTACCTGGATCGATGATGATTCCTCAAAAGATGACGATTCCGATGACTCAAAGTGTCTAATGCCACCGACGGACTTTGAAGCTGGATTTGAGTCAAACACCGACAATTCGGATTCCGAGGAAACAAGTCCTCATAAGGTAATTGAATACTTCTAAAGGTTTGCTCTTAGAGAGGTTAAGTAACCCTAGCAGGGGGTGAATAGGGTGATGGAAGATTTTGAGAAAAATCGAACTCTTTTGTAGAGAACATAATAGAAACAGATTCTAAGTCTAGATTGGACTCGGAAAGTTAAACAGTTAGAAATACGCGAAAACCCTCCCGGGGTAGAAAACCACGAGATAGTGCTAATCCAAGCACCAAGTCAAATCCACTAATTGAATCCTCAATTATAAAGGATTGACTTTAACCGAATTGCTCCCTTAGAAAATTTCTTGACAAATTTTTCCTAGACACGAAATTCCCTTATATTATCTTGTACTTCCTTACCGAGGTAACCCTTATAGTCACGTAGAACTAAGCTAAGTTAGCCCTTACATCTCGGTTGAGGGACTAAGAAATAAAGTAAAGTGTCGAAGTGAATAAAAGACTTTCATTACAACTTAAAAAGTAAGAAAATACAGATTAGGAGTTGTACACTCGAAGATTGAATAAGAGTGAACTAAGTAAGAGTTAAGCAATGTGTTCAGCAATCTTCAAGTCTTGTGGAGTGGCTTTTATTTATAAACACCAAGGCAGAGTGACCGTTGAGATTGGTTCCGTACTAGTGAGCTTCATTAGCCATTGTAACGGCTAGTCCGAGTCACTCGAAAAAGATCCATTGAGATGTGAACATTGTGTAACGATTCTTGGAGTCCAACCCTCCGGTGGTGATTAAAATATGGGGTGGAAACAATCGTTAGACTCAAAGTTGCAATTTTTCAATTTTGGAAACAAACAACCTTGACATGGTGTCCGAGCCATGTCCAGAAATGGTTAATCTTTATCTGCTTGGTGTTTAACGACTAGAAACCTAGGTTGCTTTTGTAATTCAAACATAGATTAGGATTTTTAAGCAACCTACAAAACCAAATCAAAATGGTACTCAAAGTATAAAAATACTTTGGTCCAAGATTAGGCACGAGATAGAAATAAAATCGGAGTAATTAAGCACTTAATTATCTTCGGCCTAAAAGAATGAAAATTTTCTGAGTCTAATATCTATTAGGTTTAGATTCCATCTTGAGTCAATCCTTAAAATGATCAAGTTAGAAAGAATAAGATATCAAGATACATAAACTTGATCAAGCAAATAATTCTCCACAAATAAACTGACTTAGAAATTACAATTAATGTTGTAATTTTCACTTAAAACATAAAGTCGAGTACTTAGAATAAAAGTGTTGGAGAGATTATTTACTCATGTGATAGTTCTAAGTTATGTCCGAGTGGGTCGAAACACAATTAAGAATGTTATGCTAAAAGACTGGTTTCTACACGGGTCGGAACAAAATGAAAACTTAGATAATGGCTTCTATAAAGCACAGAATGACTTAGAATCAAAACCCAAGAGAGATAGAGAGTTATATCCGAATCTTCAATCTCCCCTTTTTGATGAAAGGCATTCCATACTTAAGATAGAAACTTGTCGGTTCAAAGAGTTAAGTTTTGATAAAGATTTGATCAAAGTAGAAAAATATCGATCAAAGTATAAAATATCTATATAAGTTCAACTTAGATCAAAACACAACTCGGAACATGTTTCTTGAAGTAATTAGAGCAATGATGTTAAAGAGGCAAATGTCGAGTGCAAAAGAATATATAACTTAGAAACATATATGCTCATAAATGGGTAAATTTCATTCATTGTAAGAAATATATGTACAAGAATAAAGTAAGATAAGCTCGAGAAAACAACAAACGGAAAACTACCCCTAAACCAAACATCTAATTTTCAATCTTTTCTCTCATCCTATGCATTTAAGTAAAGATACATCAAAAGGAGGCGGGAAAAAGCAAGTAATTACGGAAGATGTTGGACAAAACAAGATAAACAGGAAAAAAATGATATTTGAGTTTGAGAAAATTAAGAGGGAGGGGGCGATCTGTCTTGAGGATGAAGAACAAGTTGTGCGCCTTAACTTATAAGCTTGACTCGATGTAGCTGGGCGAGGTGGCTACGAGAATGGGTACATCCGGAAGTGGAGAGATCCTAGTTCTATGAACCAAAGGCATATCGTCCTCTTCTTCTTTATCTTTATCAAAGACTCGTTGTTGGTCGTGATTATGAGTCGGGGACTTTGGATTGACCAGCTTTACCAACCTCTTCCGAGGCACTTTTAGTGTGATTTAAGGAGATCGACTCAAGTTCTTTGTTGCCTGGTTCTCAGTCGAACAACTTCTTCTTTTTTTCTTCTTCTTCTTCTCCTCCTTAAGCTTCTCCTTCTTCCGCTTCTTCTTCAGCTGCTTCGAGTTGGATATAGAAGGACTACAGGACTCCTTAGATGTTTCGAGAGGATTCTTGGTCCTCTCGCTGCCTTAAACCTTATCTCTTGGAGGCGCCGAATCCGATCAAGTCGCTCCTTGATCGGCTCCTTGAGCTTAGAGATCGGTTTTCTAACTCTCGTTGAGCTGAGTCTAAGCCTGGCTTTGCATCAAAGTCGAGTTGGGACATAACCCTTGAAGGCCCAAAAGTTATTTGTAAGTCTAGGACCAAAGAAGCAAACTTGTTGGCCACTTTTTCAAGAAGCTCAACAAAGGGAGCAGGCACAAAAGTAGAGGGTCCAGGAGGTAGGAGTGGAACCACTGGAGTTATATGAGTCCGAGGTCGAGGTAACTCGGATGAATGAATCCGGACACCAGGTTTGACTTCCTGGTATCCCGGACCCATAAGCTCATTCTTGCCAAGACAAATAGGAGGCTCCAAGCAATCATTTGAGTCGAAAGGAGAGGGATTTGGAGCTGAATGAAAACAGATGAGTCGAAGAGCTCCATAATGAGGGATTTGTAATCGAATAAAAATAATAGTCGAAGAGCTCCAAAAGAATATGGAGCTGACTTCTTATAATCAGCGAGCATAGTTGCCATCCGCTCCAAAATGAAAGGAAAAAGGTGTACATCGTAGCCCTTGAGAATGTCATAGAGAACCTTGAGAACATTGGAGTTAGGGTTCTCTTTAGGCGAGTGATTAGAGAACAAAGTTCTCATCATAATAAAACAAAGAAGCCTTGTTTCTTACTTCATCCGAGTCACGGAAAAATTCTTTCGGGACTGAGGAGGCTCTTTAGTGTATTTGTTAAAGAAATTATCAGCGATTCCATTGCACAAACGAGGATTAGAGTTGAGAAAGAGAGTCTTCACATTGAAAAGTTTAACGCAAATGATCTTACCTTGGACGAGAGAAGTGATGATGGCAGTCATGGGTGTGTAGAACTCGGACACAAGGTGCAGGTAGATGTACTTAGAGAAACAAAGATAGTTGCTCTCACCGGTTTTGTCGATATGTTTCCACCAAGAGAAGGAGGTTTTAGGGAAGAACTTTTCATCCACAATGATGTGTTAGGCGACAATGTGTTTTGGTTTTTCTGAGGCGGGCTCTTTGCCTTTTCCTTGCAAAACCTCGGCACGAGTAGATTTGGTTCTGGCCTTCTTAGTGGTTGAAACTCCTTCTTTAGCAGCTCCTCTCTTAGGCATGGTTAGACAGTTGAGAGTGATTGAGAGAAACGAGAGGAGTGGAGAACAAAGAAGATTGAGAATCGGAGAGAGAAAGAGTGAACACGAGTGAGCTAGAGAATTTCGAGAGCAAAGAGAGTGAGATAGCAAGCAATAAGTGGGTAAAGTAGAGAAAAGAAAGTGAAGCGGTGCTATTTATAGCGAGAAAAGGCTCCCAATCGACTTTCGACTCGGTTACTAAGCAAGGTTATTAGACCGTTGAGTCTTTCGGCACGATAATGGCTAGTTTCTCTAACGACTTTCTTCCAATGGCTAGTTTCTACTGATCTGTTTGCGTGACAAAGAGAGAGAGAGAAGAAAGAGTTTTCAAAAACATTTATAAGATTCTCCATTTATCTAGAGATGACCTCGGTATTTTGATGCCCATTTTGCTCATAATCCGAGTCTACTCGATAAGGTGTCTAACTCGACTCGGAATACTCAAAAATTTTATAACTCATAGCTCGGTCTCATTCCGAGTCAACTGATCCATTTGTTATCTATTCAAGGCATATAACCCTCAATCATAAAATAATAAATCATAAAATAAATCACATAATCATGCCAAGCTTATTCATAATAAAGTAGAACTGATCTTCACTCACAAGCTTAATGAAGATATCCGCTAATTGAAATTTCATAGGAATAAACTTAAGTTCAATATCACCTTTTTAAGAATGGTCTCTTAGATAATGATATCGGATCTCAATATGCTTTGTCTTTGAGTGTTGGAATGGATTCTTAGTGATGTTGATTACACTTTGATTGTCACACTTGATTGGGACACATGTGAATGATATTCCAAGATCCTTCAAGTGTTGCTTGATCTAGAGAATGCGAGCACGGCAAGCTCTAGCTACGATGTACTCGGCCTCGGCAATTGATAGACCAACCGAGTTCTACTTCTTAAGTGCCAGGAGATGAGGGATTGACCAAGAAATTGGCATGCTCCCTATGTAATCTTTCTATCAACCTTGTATCCAGCATAGTCGGCATTTGAGTATCCAGTAAAAGTCGGCTCTTAGTTTTTGAAAACCATAGACCAAGATTTTAAGTCCCTACAAGATATCTAAAGATTCTTTTCACCGCGAGTGAGATTTGATTCCTCAATATGCTTTGTCTTTGAGTGCTGAAATGGATTCTTGGTGATGTTGATTACACTTTGATTGTCACACTTGATTGGATTAGATGTGATCAATAATCTAAGATCCTTCAAGTATTGCTTGATCTAGAGAATCCGAGCACGGCAAGCTCCGACTACAATGTACTCGGCCTCGGCAATTGATAAAGCAACCGAGTTCTATTTCTTTAAGTGCCGGGAGATGAGGGATTGACCCAGAAATTAGCATGCTCCTGATGTGCTCTTTTTATTAACCTTATATCTAGCATAGTCAGCCTCCGAGTATCTAGTGAGAGTCGATTCCGAGTTCTTTAAAAACCATAGACCAAGATTACGAGTCCCTACAAGATATCTAAAGATTCTTTTCACTACAGGTGAGATTCGATTCCTTAAGATTATCTTGAAATCTTACATAAAGGCAGACACTAAACATGTTATTTGGCCTACTAGATGTGAGATAAAGCAAAGATATAATCATACCTTTGTAGAGTTTCTAATCTATAGCTTTATCTTTCTTCTCCGAGTCTAGTTTCAAACTGCTTGTTCATAGATGTTGTTGCATGCTTCACATCTTGTAGCTTGTATTTCTTTAATAACTCCTTGGTGTACTTAGATTTATGGACATAGATGCCATCCTTGTCTTGTTTGATTTGCGGACCAAGAAAGAAATTAAGTTCTCCCATCATGCTTATTTCGAACTTCTGTCTCATTAAGTCAAAAAACTCTTGACATAGAGTTTCATTAGTAGCTCCAAAGATAATATCATAAATATATATTTGAATGATAAGAAAGTGATTCCCCTTAGTTTTTGTTGAAAGAGTTTTGTCAATCGACCTCTTTTAAAATCATTTTCAACCAAGAAACTGCTTGGTCTTTCATACCAACCTCTTGGAGCATGTCTAAGACCATATAAAGCCTTTTGCAATTTGAAAACATGATTTGGAAATTATGAGCTTTCAAATCTAGTGGGTTGCTCAACATAAACCTCTTCTTGAATATAACCATTAAGAAATGCACATTTGATAAAGCTTGATGTTCATGTTAGATGCAAATGCTAAGAGAATTCTACTTGCCTCAATCCTAACAATAGGTGCAAAGGTTTCCCCACAATTAATACCCTCTTCTTGGTTATACCCCTGAACAACTAATCTAGCCTTATTTCTAACTACCAACCCTTCCTCATCCAATTTGTTCTTTAAAACCCATTTGGTTCCTATTATTGGGTGCTCGGAATGTCATTTGGTTAGAGTACATGGTTTCTCTCAAATTAATTTAGCTCTTCTTACATGGCCTCTACCTATTCGAGGCTAATTTAAGGCTTCTAGTGAATTTTTAGGTTTTATTAATGATATGAATTTAGAAAATGCACAAAACTTTTGCAAAGAACAACGAGTTCTTACCCCACTATAGATATCGAAAGTATGCTCTTTGAAGGTTTGCTCGGGAGAGTCCGAGTCACCCTAGAGGGGGTGAATAGGGTGATAGAAGTTTTTCGTGGAAACTTCCCCTCTTCTGTCAAAAACAAGACAGAGACAGATTACGAGTCTATCAACGAGGTCGAGAAAAATTGGACTCGAAAGGCTATCAAGTAGAAAGAGCAAGAGCGAGTAAACGCATGCGAGTCTAGAATGAACTCGGAACGATAACACTTAGAATTTACGTGGAAACCCTCCTAGGGTAGAAAACCACGGACCGTGTCAATCCGGACATGAAGTCAAATTCACTATTTTGAGTCCACAAAATACCGTGAGCCGATCGAACCCGAGTTGTTCCCTTAGACAACTCTATACAAGTTTTCCTAGACTCGAAATTCCCTTATCCGATCTAGTACTTCCTAGCTGAGATAACCCTTACAGCTAGGGACAACTAAGCTGAGTTAACCCTTACAGCTTAGTCAAGGGACCTTACAGAGAATGTAAGAAAGAGTTCAGTAGCGAGTACAAGACGTTACAACTCGGAAAGTAAAGAATTACAAAGTGGGAGTTGTAAGTAGAAGATTGAAAGTGAGTACAACGACTTTGAGCAAGTATGTGTATTAGCAATATGTTCGTCAATCTTCAAGTCTTGTGAGATGGCTTCTATTTATAGATGACCAGGGCGAGAATAGCCGTTATCTTCGTCTGCTGACCGAGAGTTCTCTCGTGACCGTTGATAGAAGCTTTCGAGTCACTCGGAAAGTATCCGTTGTAATATGAACGTTGGACAACGGTTTAACTCTTCTTGGAAGTCCTAAAACCATTAACGGTGTCTTAAAAGATAAGGTGCAAACCATCGTTAAGCTTGGCGTTCCAGTTTTCCAGATTTGGAAACGAGACGGCCACGACACAATCTACTGGGACCTGGAGCGAGAGAAGGTGAAGAGCCATGTCTGCCTGGTGATTTGACGTTACGAAGCCGTTTACTTTTGTAGTTTGAAAAGTGTATCCTCGATTGAATAACCTACAAAAGTAAATCAATTTTAGTTCTCAAAGTATAAAATACTTCGACCCAAGATTAGACACGGGTAATAAAATAATTACGATAAATGAACCAGCTGATTATCCGAGTCGAAACGAAATGGAATTTTACGAGTCCAATATCCATGATACTCATAATTCCATCCGACTTAGTCTAAGCGAAGAATCAAGTTCGAGTAAAGAATATCGAGTGAATTAACTTGATATAGACTAAGCATGAAACAAGCTAAAAATACTGACTATTACAAAATAGGACTTATAACCACAAGTTAGATTACGAGTGAGAGAAGACGAAATACTTGGTCTATTCAATCTACGATAAAACTTAGTGATGCTTGGACTCGGAACAAAGAACCAGTTTTACGAGTCAGCTACGAGATAAGCAAGAAATATAATAAGTAAGAGCTGTATCACTTAGAAAAGATACTATTTTTCTCAAATAAGTTTACGAGATACGAGAGAATGCCTTGGAATCAAAACTCTATAGGTATGAGATTGTTATACCTAATTCCATTTATACAACTCGGAAAAGTATTGAGCGAGTGTTCGAGTCTTCAATCTCCCCTTTTTGATGAAAGGCATTCCATACTTAAACAGAAACTTTGTTAGTAAAAAAATTTGATTCCGAGTGGTTGCACATGAGATGAGATGAGTAAGGCATACTCAATGTATCGAGCAATACTTAATGTAACAGAGCAAAAAGTAAAGTATGCTTTATTAAGTAATTAACATTAACTCGTAAAGAAAAAAAAATGTGCTAGCAATAATGAACTCAAAAATTAATAATGAAATGCATTAGTCCATTAAAATACAAAAGGGCGAAAAAACTCCCCTTAACAGGACAACAAGTTTTTCGACTCTATTTCTCTATTTCTCCCCCTTGCCTTTCAGCAAAAACAATCAAGAAAAAGAAGGGAAGAAAAGAGCAAGTAGTACAACTTAGATGTCGGGACAAAAAGAAAGAAAAACAAAATTCGAAAGAAGAAGACTCGGCCGAGCGAGGAATTGTGACTCGGTGCATGGCGCCTAAGAAGGAGAGGGAGATTTACGAGTGGAGGCGGAGGGAGCGGAGTTAGCCGGCGCGATATGATCTTGACGATGTGCTTGAGCGCGGCGAAGGGAGAACCGGGATTATCGTCGGGGCTCGGCTCCGAGTGGGCGACCCGGAGTGAGTGGATCGAGGGTTCTTCCCTTGGAACCTCGGTAGGCTGGAGGGGCCACTGCTGTCGACCCGCCGGAGTAGCGAGGTCTTCGACCCACCCGGACTCGCTGTCCGAGTTGAGTACTGACTATTTGAGCTTGTGGAGCAATCGACCCTCGGCGGTTCCCACTGCTTCTTCTTGGTGTTCCTCCCCTTGCCGGAAGGACTGCCTCGGCCGCGAGTTCCTCGGCGTTTGCGGCTTCTGCATCTGCAGCTTCTTCTTCTTCATCCTCGCTATCCGAGGAGGTCGGACTCGGGCTCGAAGACGCTTCGATGCATCCGAGTCATCGTGGTCCTGAACCGCCTTGGACCGTCTCTCTCGAGGAGCTCGACCAACTCCTTCGCTCCTTTACCAGTTCCCTCATCTCAAGAACTAGAGGCTGCTGCTCTCGGATTTGGGATTGACCGGTCTTTTGGTTGATGGTCGATTTTGGAGAACAGATTTGAAAGATCGGAGCATGTCTCCGAAATTAGAAGACATGGAGCTGATCTTGTCCATAAAAACGAGGGACAAGAGAGCGGAGAGAGATTTTGAGGCATCCGAGGTGGAGGCACCACCAGGTGGAGAGGGAGAGAGAGAGGGGTTGATCTTTACGGCTTATTGGTGCGAGGCTTTTGGAAGATGAGGAGACCTGGAAGTCGGGATGGTTTCCTCTTTTAGGCATATTGAAGAAGGAAGGAAAGATGAAACTTTCGAGTAGGAAAGAGAAAGAGAGGTAGAAGAGAAGAAACGAAAAGATGTAGAAGAAAAGGATGAGAGCGAGTCGAAACTTACAAGAGATGGCTTCTTCGATGCTTGCAGACGTTCAAGGATAACTGTTCACGTAGTAATCTTCCTCGAGAGGTTTCGTTTGAGAGAGATGGAGTTTAGAGTACCGAGACGAAGATGAATAGACACTATTTATAAAAAATAAGCGCGCCCGTCAACTATCCATTAAGTATAACTCCGTTCTAACTCGGCTTGTCCATCGGTCACCAAAGACCGGTGTGACGGTTCTCTTCAACGGTTAAGATTCCAGCGGTTAAAAATCCATGGCTAAAATCGATCACAGCGCTCGAGAGAGAGAGAAAGATTTTGAAAATATGATCCGAAACTCTCCACTATTCTAGAGATAGTTTCGAAAAATTTGAAGTCCAAGTTTCTCTACGTCCGAGTTTGACTTAGAATGGTTTCGAGTGACTCGAAACACGAAATAACTACCATCCCAATATCACTGAATCAAGCTGAGCTAATGGTTATTAAAAGTGAAAACACATAACATAGAATTATGCAATGGATAGCATATGATTAAGCATTTAACATACCAAGCTCATTCGAATAAAACAAAAGCTGATCTTCACCAAGAGGCTTAGTAAAGATATCAACCAATTGAAGGTTAGTAGGAATGAACTCAAGTTCAATATCACCTTTTTTGAGTGATCACGTAGGAAGTGATATCGACTTCAATATGCTTTGTTTTCGAGTCTTTGGACAGGATTCTTGGTGATGCTGATTGCGCTTTGGTTGTCGGACTTCATTGGGCCGAGTTGAGGAATAGTCCAAGATCCTTTAAGTGTTGCTTAATCCATAGAATCCGAGCGCAACAGGCTCCAGCTGCAATATATTCAGCTTCGGCAGTTGATAGAGCTACCGAGTTACGCTTCTTTGAGTGCCAAGATATTAGGGATTGACCCGAAATTGGCAAGCTCCAAATGTGCTCTTTCGATCAACTTTGTATCCTGCGTAGTCTGCGTCCGAGTTTCCGGTAAGAGTCGGTTACGAGTCTCTGGAATACCATAGACCAAAATTCCGAGTACTGCAAGATATCTGAATATTCTTTTCACCGCGAGTGAGATGTGATTCTTTTGGGTTAGCTTGAAATCTTGCGCATAGGCAAACACTGAACATTATATATGGCCTGCTGGAAGTAAGGTATAGCAAAGATCCAATCATACCTCGATAGAGTTTCGATCTATTGCTTTACCTTTCTCATCCGAGTCAAGCTTTATACTTGGTGCTCATAGGGGTAGATGCGTGCTTTGCATCTTGAAGTTTGTATTTCTTCAGCAGTTCCTTGGTGTACTTTGATTGATGAACAAAGATTCCATCTTTGTCTTATTTGATTTGTAACCCAAGGAAGAAATTGAGTTCTCCCATCATACTCATTTCGAATTCTTGACTCATCAACTCGAGAAAATTCTCGGCATAGAAACACATTAGTAGCACCGAAAATAATATCATCAACATAGATTTGAACAATAAGGAAATCTTTCCCTTTGGTCTTTATGAAGAGAGTCTTGTCGATCTGACCTCTTTTAAAATCATTTTGGACCAAGAAGCTACTCAGCCTATCATACCAAGCTCGAGGTGCTTGTTTAAGACCATAGAGAGCCTTTTGAAGTTTGAAAACATGATTTGGAAATTCCGAGTTTTCAAAACCAAGAGGCTGCTCGACATAGACTTCTTCTTCAATAAAACCATTGAGAAACACACACTTAACATCCATTTGATATAGTTTAATATGCATGCTTTGGATGCAAATGCCAACGATATTCTAATGGCTTCAATTCAGCTACTTGGTGCAAAGGTTTCCGCACGATCAATTCCTTCTTCTTGATTGTAACCTTGAGCCACAAGTCTAGCCTTGTTTCGACTACCACTCCACCCTCATCTAGCTTGTTCTTGAAAACCCATTTGGTTCCTATAACTGGGTGGTTAGATGGTCGGTTGGTCGAGTCCGGACTTGGTTTCTCTCGAATTGATTGAGTTCCTCTTGCATGGCCTCTACCCATTCAGGTTCATTAAGGGCCTCTAGTGCATTTTTGGGTTCGAGTTAATGAAATGAATGCGGTGAATGCACATAGATTATGTAGAGAGGAACGAGTTCTTACCCCACTATTGATATCGAAATGATGTTTTCTTGGGGATGACTGGAAGTAAATTTGAATGCTTTACCAGTTCTTTGATTCACCGAGGTTTGTGGGTTGAACAACTTGATCTTGTTCCGAGTGATCTTCTTCATTGGCTTGTTCGTTCGAGTGAGCTCTTGAGTTGTCACATTCCGAGTTTCCTCGTTACGAGTGACCTCATTTTGAGCGGGTTGAGTCCGAGTCTTTGTAGTCTTGACTTCGTCATCATCTCTACTGAGCTTCGGTTCAGAGTATGATGACTCACTTGGCTTTTCTTGTTCAAACTCATCAAATACTACGTGGATGCTTTCTTCCACTTTGTTAGTGCTTTTTTAAAGACACGATAAGCTTTACTATGAGAAGAGTAACCCGGAAAAATACCTTCATCGACCTGGCATCAAACTTGGTCGGGTGATTCTTACCATTATTGTGAATAAAACACTTGCAACCAAAGGGCTCAAAGTATGAGATGTTTGGCTTCTTCCCTTTGTAGAGCACGTAGGGTGTTTTCTTGAGAATGGGTCCGATGAGGCATCTGTTCAAAGTGTAGTTAAGCTGTGTTGATCGCCTCAGCCCAGAAATAGTAAGGCAAATTGTGTTCAATCATCATTGTCCTTGCTATTTCTTCAAGGGTTCTGTTCTTTCTCTCTACTACTCCATTCTGTTGAGGAGTTCTTGGTGCTGAGAAGTTGTGAGAGATTCCATTCGATCGCGAGCTTTGAGAATTCCGAGTAGTCGAACTCCCTTCCATGGTCGGTTCAAATCTTTTGAATATGAGTCCGAGACTCAACTTGAATCTTTCTACAGAGCTTGCTGAAATCTTTGAAGGCTTCATTTTTATGCTTGAGAAAACACACCCGGGTAAATCTTGAAAAGTCATCAATAATGACAAAAATGTAGGATTTACCTCAGAGGCTTTTTACTGGAATTTCACCACATAAATCCATATGTAGCAGTTCAAGCACCTTTGATGTCGAAACAGATCTTGAGAGATTTGAATGAGGATCTGACCTGTTTCCCCTTGTACATGCTTCACAAACTTTGTCTTTCTCAAAGACACGATTAGGTAAACCTCTAACCGGACTATGAGATGCCGGCTTTTTGATAGTATGCATGCTAATATGACCTAATCTATGATGCCAAGACCATGAATCATCATGAAGAGATGCTTTTAAGCGAGGATAAATTCTGGCTTGGGTCAGAAAGAGGAATGATATAAGTGTTACCGGATCTCTTACCCGAGAGCTTTATCTCTTTGGTGGTCTCATCCGAGATGTAGCACTTAGATTGAGTGAATCTTACCTCCGACCTTTGTCACATAGCTGGGAGATGCTAAGTAGATTGTATTTTAGTCCTTTGACAAGGTAGACTGGGCTCACCTGATTGCTTCCATTTCCAATCTTGCCAATACCCACTATCTTGCCTTTGCTTGTCATCTCCAAAAGTCACTTTTCCTCCTTTGTATGATTCTAGCTCGAAAAGAGTCCTTGGTCACTCGACATGTGTCGTGAACATCCGCTGTCCAGTACCAATGTACTTTTGATCTTTTACGAGTGACCTGCAAAAACAGAGAGAATCTAACCCTTCTCACTTCCTCTAACGAACCCAGTAACATTCCTTACTATGGTCCTTTTCGAGGAAGAAGGTGTTTCAAAACCCAGATTTGAATGACTTTGGGTTTTGTCGGATTCCGAGTCTTCTTCTCGAGAAGCCGAGTCCGTGTCTCTTTCTTTTTGAAAGCCTTTCCTTTTGAAACAGGAGAGAATGGTTTCTTTTTGTAAATAGTTACGGGCTTAGTCCTCCCTTCATTTACGTAAATGGGACCGTGCTCGGTTTTCCTGAACTTTACGGTTCCGGAATCCTTTTGAACAATTCTAAGTAGGAATTTGATTTTTCCTCTTTGTTGAAACCAAGACCTTCTTTTCGAAAAGAGACACATTGTGATCCTAAGAGCATGTCAAGGTTCTTCGACCTTAAGTAAACTTTAAAACCAGATCTTGAGACTCGGTGAGCTTCCTTTTTAGTTGCTCATTTTCTTTCCTGAGCAGCTCGGACTCGGTCTCATTAGATTGAGCACTAGTCTTGAGTTCTCCGAATGAGAGTCTCGGTTTTTCTAATTCATTTTTCAAAGAAGTGCTCTCGAAGTGATTGACTCAAGTTGTTCTTTGAATTGAGAAGAATCGAATTGGACTTTTCTTCCAAAGTAAAAATATACTTAGCTAAATCAACTTTGGAGAATTTAAGAAAGTATTCGATTACCTCCTGAGGATTTGTTTCCTCATTGTGCGAGTTTGAGTCGACTCTGTTCGGCTTCCGAATCGAAATTGCCGTCGGACATTTCGGGTCATCCGAGTCCTCATCATCTTCGATGAATCCTCATCGCTCCATGTTGCCATCATGGCTTTCTTCTTCTTTCTGTCCCTTTTCCTTTTTGGACGAGTCCTTGACTATGTGGTCTTTGCTGCCACATTCGAAACAACCAGAATTCTTAGTCAAAGAAAATTTGGACGGGAAGTAAGCTTACCTTTTCTGTCTTTCTTATCTTTCTTGTAGAATTCCTCTCTTGGCCTTTTGTCCCATCTTTTGTGCTTCATCATTCTCTTGAAGCCTCTTGCAATGAGTGCACGGGATCGTCTTCGAGTCATAAGAGCTCGGATTTGCTTTTTGGATTACGAGGCTTTCGGTGCTAAGTTTCTTTGGTACTGCCCTCGGCATCCTCTTCTTCTAGATGTATCTCATGAGTTAGAAGCTTTCCAGATGAGCTCGTCCGGCTTTAAGAGTGAAAGGTTACGAGCCTCCTCTATGGTAGTCACCTTCGGACCCCATCGTCTCTTGGGTAGGCTTCGAGAATTTTCCAGGCACATTTCTTCATGGGAAATTTTCTTTCCCAAAGATTTGAGATTGTTGGTAATCTCGGTGAAGCGAATGAACATCCGAGTAATGTTCTCCTCTGGCTCCATTTTGAAAAGCTCATATTTATGAAGATACTTGACTTATCTTTGCTTGTCTTACCGACTTGTACCTTCGTAGGTGTTGACTAAAGTATCCCACACCTCTTTAGCGAGTCATAGGCGGAGACTCGATTATATTCTTCCGAGCTTATAGCACACATAAGGATGTTCATTGCTTTGAAATTCTTTACGAACTTCTCTGCTTCTCCTGGTGTAAACTCGGCCTTTGTCTTGGGAAGGATTACTGAATTCATCTGTCTTCATTGGAATGTAGTTTCCTCATTGTATGATTTCCCATACCTCTTCATCATGATCCATAAGAAAACATTCCATAAGCTTCTTCCGAGTGCTCAAAGTTTGATCCTTTGAATTTTGGTGGCCTGTTAGAAGATCTTCCATCGTCGAACTCTCCAGGTGTTTTGAGCCATTTGATCTTTAAACCTTTGGATTGTTAGATCCTTTCTTAAAGGCTAGGCTCGGTACCAATTAAAGGTTTGCTCGGGGAGAGTCCGAGTCCCCTAGAGGGGGTGAATAGGGTGATAGAAGTTTTTCGTGGAAACTTCCCCTCTTCTGTCAAAAACAAGACAGAGACAGATTCCGAGTCTATCAACAGGGTCGGAAAAATTGGACTCGAAGGCTATCAAGCGAGAAAGAGCAAGAGCGAGTAAAGCTGTCCGAGTCTAGAATGAACTCGGAACGATAACACTTAGAATTTATGTGGAAACCCTCCTGGGGCGAGAAAACCACGGACCGTGTCAATCCGGACACGAAGTCAAATTCACTATTTTGAGTCCACAAAATACCGTGAGCCGGTCGAACCCGAGTTGTTCCCTTAGACAACTCTATACAAGTTTTCCTAGACTCGAAATTCCCTTATCCGATCTAGTACTTCCTAGCTGAGATAACCCTTACAGCTAGGGACAACTAAGCTGAGTTAACCCTTACAGACTTAGTCAAGGGACCTTACGAGAGAATGTAAGAAAGAGTTCGTAGCCGAGTACAAGACGTTACAACTCGGAAAGTAAAGAATTACAGAGTGGGAGTTGTAAGTAGAAGATTGAAAGTGAGTACAACGACTTTGAGCAAGTATGTGTATTAGCAATATGTTCGTCAATCTGCAAGTCTTGTGAGATTGCTTCTATTTATAGATGACCAGGCGAGAATAGCCATTATCTTCGTCTGCTGGCTGAGAGTCCTCTGTGACCGTTGATAGAAGCTTTACGAGTCACTCGAAAGTATACGTTGTAATATGAACGTTGGACAACGGTTTAACTCTTCTTGGAAGTCCTAAAACCATTAACGGTGTCTTGAAAGATAAGGTGTAAACCACCGTTAAGCTTAGCGTTCGAGTTTTCTAGATTTGGAAACGAGACGGCCACGACACAATCTCTGGGACTCGGAGCGAGAGAAGGTGAAGAGCCATGTCTGCTGGTGATTTGACGTTACGAAGCCAGGTTACTTTTGTAGTTTGAAAAGTGTATCCTCGATTGAATAACCTACAAAAGTAAATCAATTTTGGTTCTCAAAGTATAAAATACTTTGGCCCAAGATTAGACACAAGTAATAAAATAATTATGATAAATAAACCAACCGATTATCCGAGTCGGAAACGAAATGGAATTTTCGAGTCCAATATCCATAATACTCGAATTCCATCTAACTTAGTCTATGCGAAGAATCAAGTTCGATAAAGAATATCGAGTGAATTAACTTGATATAGACTAAGCATGAAACAAGCTAAAAATACTCACTATTGCAAAATAGGACTTATAACCACAAGTTAGATTTTGAGTGAGAAAAGACGAAATCTTGGTCTATTCAATCTGCGATAAAAGCGAGTGATCTTGGACTCGGAACAAAGAACCAGGTTTTCGAGTCAGCTACGAGATAAGCAAGAAATATAATAAGTAAGAGCTGTATCACTTAGAAAAGATACTATTTTACTCAAATAAGTTTTTGAAATACGAGAGAATTCCTTGGAATCAAAACTCTATAGGTATGAGATTGTTATACTTGGTTCCATTTATCCAACTCGGAAAAATATTGAGCGAGTGTCCGAGTCTTTACTCTTAGATGGGTAACTAGATGCGTATTTGAAAGTTGTACATGTCTTGTGATTTACCACATTTGTTGGTTGAACAGGCTTATCTTCGATTGGTTGCTCTTGTTGAGTTTCGCATTGGCTTGTTCTTTATCATTCTCAGTGGCTCTTGAACTTGTTCTTTCTAAGTCACAACATTCCGAGTTTGCTTATTCTAAGTTATCCTAGTTCTTCTTTTTGACTCTTTCCGAGTTCAACTTTAGTAAGGTCATCTTCATCTCTGTTAAGCTTGAGATCCGAGAATAGGGATTCACTTATCCTACCAAGATCAATCTCATCAAAGACAACGTCATACTTTCTTCAATTTTGTTAGTCCTTTTGTTAAACACATGATAATCTTTACTATTAAATGAGTAACACGAAGTATACCTTCATCCGATCTAGCATCAAACTTAGTCGGATGATCCTTACCATTGTTACGCACAAAGAATTTACATCCAAATGGTCTGAAGTAGGAGATGTTGGGTTTCTTTCCCTTCTATAGCTAATAAGGTGTTTTCTTCATAGTAGGTCTAATAAGGCATATGTTGAGTGTATAATTTCGTTGTGTTGATTGCCTCAGCCCAGAAATAGTATGGTAAATCATTTTCAATCATCATGGTTCGTCCTATTTCTTCAAGAGTTCTGTTCTTCCTCTCCACTACTACATTCTATTGAGGAGTTCTTGGTGTACAAAATTTATCGGAGATGCCATTCCGATCACGTAAATCTGCAAATTCCGAGTAATGGAACTCCTTTCTATGGTCGGTTCGAATTCTTCTAATTTGAGTCTTAGACCCCACTTGAATTTTCCTGCAGATCTTAGTGAACTCTTTGAAGGCTTCACTCTTGTTCCTCATAAAAGCAGATCCGGGTAAATTGTGAAAAATCATCAACAATAAGAAGCACATATGATTTACCTCCTAAGCTTTTCACGGGAATTTCACCACACAAATCCATATGAACAAACTCAAGCACTTTGGATGTAAACACAATTTTAAGTGGTTTAAAAGATGATCTGACTCGCTTTCCTTTTGTGCATGCATCACAAATTTTGTCTTTCTTAAATGAACGAGTTAGGTAAACCCCTAACAAATCCATGAGATACAAGTTTCTTGATGGTATGCATGCTAATATGACCTATTTGATGATGCCATGTCCATGAATCATCATTAAGAGATGCTTTCGGGCATGATAAATTCGACTAGAATATAAAAGAAGGATAGTATAAGTGTTACATGACCTTTGACCCGAGAGCTTTGTCTCTTTGGTGACTCGCATCATAAATGTAGTAGTTGGTCCGAGTGAACCTTACCTCTTGACCTTGGTCACATAGATGAGAAATGCTAAGGAGATTGTACTTAATCCCTTTGACAAGGTAGACTAACTAAGCGAGTTGTTTCCTTAACCAATATTGCCAATCCCAACTATCTTGCCGTTATTGTTGGCTCCAAATGTCACTTTTCCTCCCTTCGGATCTTCTAACTCGAGAAGAGTCTTAAATCTCCAAACATATGGCATGAGTAAGAATACACTAAGCAAGTGACGGTTTGCTCTTGGAGAGACTAAGTCACCCTAGACGGGGGTGAATAGGGTGATGAAGAAATTTAAATAAAATTGAACTCGTTAAACAAAAAACTTAGTAAAAACATATTCTAAGTCTAGATTAAACTTAAAAAGATAAACACACGAAGTATATGGAAACTCTCCGGGGTAGAAAACCACGGACGAGTGCTAATCAAAGCACTAAGTCAACTCCGATAATTGAATCCTCAATTACACGGGATCGACTCTAACTAGAATTGCTCCTTTAGACAATTCCTTACATGATTTTCCTTGATTCAGAAGTTCCCTTATCTCATCTAGTACCTCCGAACCGAGTTAACCTTTACAATCGGGGACAATTGAGCTCGGTTAACCCTTACGGCTCGGTCAAGGGACTTATAATGAAAATAAGAAAAGAATGTAACCGATTACAAGACTTTCTTTACAACTCGGACAATATGAAATACGAGTTGGAGTTATAAGTAGAGGATTGAGTGAGTATGAGACCAACAATTGGATCTACAAAAACTTCGGCAACCTTTAAGTTTTGCAAAGTGGCTTCTATTTATAAACATCAATGCGGAATTACCGTTGAGTCTTGTTTACGAGCTGAAATCTTCACTAGCCGTTGTAACGGCTATTCCGAAGTCACTCATAAGAGATCCATTTGGATGTGAACATTGTGCAATGGCTCTTGTCTCCAAAAGATTGTCTAATCATCCGGTGGTGATTGTAAGCGAGGTGGAAATAACCATTAGACATAGAGTTGGAGTTTTCCAATTTTGGAAACAAACAACCACGACACGGTGGCTTAGTCATGCCCAAAAGTAGCTAATTTTTGTATGTTGGTGTTTAATGGCTAGAAGCCGGTTGCTTTTGTATTTTAAAAATAGACTAGCCTTGTTTGAATAACCTACAAAACGAAATCACATTGGTTCTCAAAGTATAAAATACTTTGGTCCAAGATTAGGCACAAATAATAATTAAATTAGAGTAATTAAGTGCTTAATTATCTTTGGCCTAAAAAATAAAATTTTCCGAGTCTAATATCCATTAGGTTCATATTCCATCTTGAGTCAATCCTTAAAAATCAAGTTTGAAATTAAATTAGTAATAAGCATGAACTTAATTCAATCAAATAATTCTCCAAGAAATAAATTGACTTAGAACAAAGAATTAACGTTGTAATTCATTTTAACTTGAATTGCAAAGCCGAGTGCTTAGAATAAATGTGTTAGAGAAAATATTTGATCATGCGATGGTTCCGAGTGATGTCTTAGTGGTTAAGAAGCATAATATAGAGATATTCAATAAATTTCTTTACGAGCCAGTCAAAATAGAATGAAAACTTAGATATGAGTTTCTATAAGGCTCATAATGACTTAGAATCAAAACCTAAGAGAGATAGAGAGTTATACCCGAGTCTTCAATCTCCCCTTTTTGATGAAAGGCATTCCATACTTAAGATAGAAACTTGTTAGTGCAAAAGTAAGTTTCCATATCTAATTAATCAAAGCAAAAATAAATATATTCTTAAAAGAACCTTATAACGTGCAGCTCGGATCATAAAATAAGTTAGAAAAGGATTGTTAGTAATGAATCGGGGCAAGAATTGTAATCGGACCAAATATGTTAAAGAGGCAGGTATCAAAGATGTTTAAAAAATGTAACTTAGAAACAAATGTGCTCAAAAAAAGAAAATTCATTTGCTCGAAGCATATATACACAAAACAAATAAAATAGATAAACTCGGATAAAAGGGAAAAAAACTCCCTTAAACCAAAAATCCAAGTTTATATTTTTCTCCCCTATGCATTTCATCAAAAATAGGGAGAAAGTAATAGAAAAGTGCATCGGATGTTGGATAAAAATAAAATCTGAGTTTTGACATCGAAAAGCTTGTAGAGAAGAGGGACATTAAAAAACTTCTCTTGAACGACGGAAGATATGACACCTTCGGTGGCTGTCATATTAGAGTAGAACTCGGACACGAGTTACGGATAAATGTACTCGCAAGAACACAAGTACTTGTACACACCAGTGTTCTTGATGTATGGCAACCATGAAAAATAAGTAGAAGAAAAGAATTTGTCATCCAATGTGAAGTGTTGGGTGACAAAGCGCTTAGGGGCATCCGAGGTACCTTCTTGAGTAGCCTCCGCCTTTGATTTGGTTAGAGCCTTCTTTGTGGCTGACCCTCGTTCTTGAGTGGTTCCTCTCTTTGGCATTTTCGAGAGAATGGAGAACGAAAGAGAATGAAAACAAAGAGTAGAGTAGAGAGAACAGAGAGAATTGAAAATTCGAGAGAGAAAGAGAGAAAGAGAGAGCAAGTAAGCGGTAGTGATGAGAGCAACGAGATCAAGTAAGTAGTGGTAGCGAAGAAAAGAAAGTGAAGGGTTGCTATTTATAGCGAAAAAGACTTTCAACCTTCTTTCGACCCGAATACCAAGCAACATTCTCGGATCGTTGTGTCTTTCTACACTACAACGACTAGTTTTCCAACAACTAGTTTCTTCGATTGAAACGCGTGATAGAGAGAGAGAGAGAAGAGAGAGTTTTGGAAAACATTTACGAGATTCCCTTTTATCAAGATATGACCTCAAAATTTTGATGTCCATTTTGCTCAAAAGCGAGTCGACTCGAGTATCTTTTCTAAGTGACTAAGAGCACTCATAAAGCTAAAAACTCATAGCTCAATCTCACTCGAGTCAAGCTGATCCATTCGTTATCAAAGCATATAACACATAATCGTGTAGGAATAATTCATGCAATAGATCACATAATCATGCATTAATCATGCCAAGCTCATTCCTAATAAAATAAAACTTATCCTCATTAAGAGGCTTAGTGAAAATATGAGCTAACTGAAACTTAGTAGGAATAAATTCATGCTCAATATCTCCTTTCTCGGAATGGTCTCCCGGAAAATGATACCGACCTCAATATGCTTAGCCTTTGAGTGCTGAACTGGATTCTTAATGACACCGATTACACTTTGTTTGTCACACTTGATTGGGATAGATAGGAATGATAATCCAAAATCTTTCCAGGTGTTGCTTGATCCAAAGAATTTCAGCACAGTAGGTCCAGCTGCAATATACTCAACCTCAGCAATTTATAGTGCAAGCGAGTTCTGTTTGTTTTAATGTCGGGAGATGAGGGATTGACCCCAAAATTGACATGCTCCTGATGTGCTCTTTCTAGATACCTTGTATCCAGCATAATTAGCATCCGAGTATCCAGTGAGAGTCGGTTACGAGTCTTTTGAAAACCATAGACTAAGATTACGAGTCCCTATAAGATATCTAAAAGTTCTCTTCATCGCGAGTTAGATGTGATTCTTTTGGATTATATTGAAATCTTACACAAAGGCGAAACCGAACATGATATCTGGCCTACTAAATGTGAGATAGAGTAGAGATCCAATCATACCTCTGTAGAGTTTATGATGTACAACTTTCTTGTTCTCCTCTCGAGTCCAATTTTAAGCTGCTACTCATAGGTGTTTTTGCACGCTTCACATCTTGTAGCTTCTATTTCTTCAATAACTCCTTGGTATACTTAGATTGATGAACATAGATGCCATCATTGTCTTGTTTGATTTGCAAACCAAGAATGAAATTGAGTTCTCCCACCATACTCATTTGGAATTCTTGTCTCATTAACTCGAGAAAACTCTTGGAATAGAGTTTCATTAGTAGCTCAAAAATGATATCATTAACATAAATATGAATGATAAAAAATCACTCCCCTTGGTTTTTGTAAAATGAGTTTTATCAATCTAACCTCTTTCGAAACCATTTTCGACCAAGAAACTACTTAGTCTTTCATGCCAAGCTCTAGGAGCTTGTTTAAGACCTTATAAAGCCTTTTGCAACTTGAAAACATGATTTGAAAATTCTGAATTTTCAAATCCAGCTGGTTGCTCAACATAAACTTCTTCTTGAGTAAAACCACTTCAAAAAGCACATTTGACATCCATCCGATAAAAACTTGATGTTCATGCCGGATGTAAATGCTAAGAGAATTTTAATTACCTCAATCCTAGGAATAGGTGCAAAGGTTTCCCCACAATCAATTCCTTCCTCCTTGTTGTAACCCTGAGCAACAAGTCTAGCCTTATTTCTGACTTCCAACCCTTCCTCATCTAATTTGTTCTTAAAAACCCATTTGGTTCCTATTACTTGGATGGACAAAAAGTCATTTAGTCAAAGTCCAAACTTGTTTTCTTTCAAATTGATTAAGCTTTTCTTGCATGGCCTCTACCAATTGAGGTTCATTAGGGCCTCTAGTGAATTTTTGGGTTCTATTAATGAAATAAATGCGGACAATGCACACATATTTTGCAAAGAAGAACGAGTTCTTACCCTATTGTTGATATTAGAAAGTATATTTTCGGGTAGGTGAATGGATCCATATTTGAAAGCTCTACATGTCCTCTAATTCACCATGTTTGTTGAATGACCTAATCTTAAGTTGGTTGATCTTGCTTGAATCTCTGTATTAACTTGTTCTTTAGCATTACGAGCTGGCTCTTGAGTTTGTTCAGTATGATTCATAGTATTCCGAGTTAGTTCTATCTAAGTTGCCTCAATTTGAGTTGTCTCGGTTCGTTTGCCTTGACTCTTTCTGAGCTCAACTTCGGTAAGGTCATCTTTATCTCTGTTAAGCTTGACATTTGAGAATAAGGATTCATTTATCCTACCAAGATCAATCTCATCAAAGACAATATGGATACTTTCTTTCACTCTATTAGTCCTTTTGTTAAATACAAGATAATCTTTACTATGAGATGAGTAACCCGGAAATATACCTTCATCCGATGTAGCATCAAACTTAGTCGAGATGATCCTTACCATTGTTATGTATAAAGCATTTACATCCAAATGGTCTGAAGTAGGAGATATTGGGTTTCTTTCCCTTATATAGCTCATAAGGTGTTTTCTTCGGAATAGGTCCGATGAGGTATATGTTGAGTGTATAATTTGCTATGTTGGTTGCCTCGGCCTAGAAATAGTATGGTAGATCATTTTCAATCATCATGCTCCTTCCTATTTCTTTAAGAGTTCTGTTCTTCCTCTCCACTACTCCATTTTGTTTAGGAGTTCGGATGCAGCGAAGTTGTGAGAGAAGCCATTCTTGTCACGAAGTCTGCAAATTCCGAGTAGTTGAACTCCCTTCTATGGTTGGTTTGAATCCCTCTAATCTGAGTCCGAGACTTAACTTAAATTTTCCTGCAGATCTTCGTGAACTCTTTATAAGCTTTATTCTTATTCTTCGAAAGCACACCTAAGTAAAGCGTGAGAAATCATCAACAATGACAAGCACATAAGATTTACCTCCAAGGCTTTTCACATGAATTTCACCAAACAAATCCATATGAACTAATTCAAGTACTCTAGATGTAGACACGGTTTTGAGTGGTTTGAAAGATTATCCGACTTGCTTCCCTTTTGTTCATGCTTCACGATTCACTACTACAAAGCTGTAAAATAGCGACGGAAACCATGCCGTCCCCACTTGGCGACGAGAATCGGCGACGGACACCGACAAAAATTGACACTGTTTGAGACAACGACGGAATTAGCGACGGAACATGGCATTCGTCGCTATTTTGGGATCAGCGACGGAATATTCGTCGGCCGACACGATCAGCGACGGAATATTCCGTCGCTAAGCCGTCGCCAGTATATCGGATATTACAAAACCAAAAAAAACGAAATTAAATTACTTTAGTAGTTAGCGACGGAATTCGCCGTCGCTGGTTCGATCACTTATTAAAATATTTTAATTAGCGACAGAACGGCGACGGATTGTTCCGTCGCTAATTACGCATATATTCGAATCCGGCCGGCCGGGCCGAATATCGCAGCGCAAGAGAGAGAGAGAGTCGAGGTGCGAGCGGCGTTAACCTACCGATTCACCACTGCCAACACCCACTCCCGCCGGCGAATAGGCCCGCCGCCTGCACGGCCGTCCCCTGCTACGGCCGCCGCCCGCCTCCGCTGCTTGAGGAACACGAGGCCGAAGGAGCCGGCGTTGTCCTTGGTTTCGCCCGACCCATGACCCGCCGCTGCTGCCGCTGGGCGGAGGACGCCGTCGACGCACCGGCCCCGCTGCCGCCACACGCTGTCGTTCCGCCATCGCCGCTCTGTGCTGGCACCGGTGCCACCCATAGTTTTGAGGTATGATTTTGTTGATTTTTGTAGATTTATGGTTTTATGAAATTAAAATTGAAATTGATGAATATATGTAATTTGTTGGAAATTAATGTTGTTTGTGAATGAATTTGAGAAGAAAAATGTGCAATTGTGTTGTGTATGGAGTAAATGTTATTGAAGTTAAATTTAGGGTTTTAAAAATTGTAACTTGAAATTGACGAATATATGTAATTTGGTGGGAATGAATGTTGTTTGTGAATGAATTTGAGAAGAAAAATGTGCAATTGTGTTTGTTTCGAGTAAATGTTATTGAAGTTAAATTTAGGGTTTTAAAAAATGTAACTTGAAATTGACGAATATATGTAATTTGGTGGAAATTAATGTTGTTTGTGAATGAATTTGAGAAGAAAAATGTTCAATTGTGTTGTTTATGGAGTAAATGTTATTGAAGTTAAAATTAGGGTTTTAAAAAATGTAACTTGAAATTGACGAATAGAAAAATGTGCAATTGTGTTGGATTTGTTGGACATTATTGTTGAAGTTGAGGGAAATTGTTTTTGTGATTTATATATGTGTAATTGTTTGTTGTTTATTTGTGTGAGGTTGTTTATGCTAATTATGTATGATTATAGGTATGATTATAGTTATGATTAGTTTAATTATATTTATATGAGTTTATTTATGCTAATTAGGTATGATCAGTTTAATTATGATTTAAATATTTACGAGTAAAATATAGAAATTAAAGAAATTTATGTATAATAAAAACATATATAGATTATGTTACGTCATAGAAAATATGTAATCATATAACATCTCCATGTATTGGTATTATTAACTAATAATTTAATAAATTGTTAAATGTCAACCAGAATATATATGGACGGGCCTACGCATCGTAGATGGATGTATCGTAGGTTATTACCCGGTAGAGTTGGGTATAGACAAGAGTTTTTAGACGGGGTTGAGGAGTTTGATGCACATGCTAGAAGCCAATCAGAATTTGTACATAATCAACAATATAGGTGTCCATGTCGCAAATGCGAAATCGGAAGTATAAGGATCCCGATGAAGTTAAGTTGCACCTCTATCAATATGGTTTTCTTCCAAACTATTAGTATTGGACTAGTCATGGAGAAATAGATCCTCATTTATATGAGGATCAAACAATGGTTTCTAACATATTCAACGACGAAAGTGGCGCCAATCATATGAACTACGGCGATGTAGAAACAAATATCAACCGTATGAATGATATGGTCACAAATGCCGTGATCTCAAATCAAAACTCTACAAGTGAGCCTCCAAATACCCATGCCCAAAGTTTCTTCAATATGGTTGAGGCTGCACAACGACCTTTGTGGGTAGGAAATGAAACTCACACTTGAGTTGTCGCCTACCGATTAGAATGTTGAGCATTAAGTCCGACTACAACATGCCTCAAAATTGCTTTAATGAAACTGCTCAACTTATGAAGGAGATTTGTCCACCGATAACCGAGTTCCTCGTGACATTCACCATGCAAAGAAGGTCATTAAAAATCTTGGGATGGATGTTCAAAAAATTGATTGTTGTCGACAAGGTTGCATGTTGTTCTACAAAGAGGACAGCGACCTTGATTCATGCAAGTTTTGTGGTCATGCGAGATGGAAGCGTCAAAGGGAAAGACAAGGCAAAAGTCAAAGAACTCCATTTGCAAGGATGCAGTACTTGCCGTTAATACCAAGACTTCAGCGCTTGTTTGCTTCAAAAACCACGGCAAAGCACATGAGATGGCATTATGAGAATGTAAGAGAGGATGGTGTCCTTTGTCATCCTTCGGATGGTGAAGCATGGAAATGTTTTGATAGAGTTCACCTCGAATTTGCTATCGAACCTAGAAACATAAGACTTGGTTTGTGCGCGGATGGGTTTAATCCATTCAGCCAACCTGGAAGGTCTTATTCAATATGGCCGATCGTTGTTACGCCTTATAATCTACCACCGAGTTATGCATGACAACGCCTTATATGTTCTTGACATGTATCATACCAGGGCCGACAAATCCGAAAAATAAAATTGATGTGTACTTGCAGCCTCTTATTGATGAGTTGAAAACACTATGGGAAGATGGTGTTGAAACATATGATATTTCAAAAGGTGAGAACTTTCTCATGAAGGCTGCATTGATGTGGACCATTAATGATTTCCCGGCCTATGGTATGTTGTTTGGATGGAGTACGCATGGTGCCATGTCATGCCCGGTATGTATGAATCAAAAGAAAGCATTGCAACTTAGAAATGGCCGAAAATTTTCATGGTTTGATTTCCATCGGCGGTTTTGCCCCGAAGTCACGCGTTACGAAGGAATAGCACATCATTTACAAAAGGAAAAACCGTACATTCGGGTCCTCCTCGTCGTTATACGGGGAAGAAATAAAACAATGGGTTGAAAGCTTTCCCAAAGTAACGAAGAGCAAGTAATTAACATTTCGGGGTTCAAAAGGATCATAATTGGACAAAATAAAGCATATTTTGGGAGCTTCCATATTGGAAAGATCAATTGCTTCGCTACAACTTAGATGTGATGCACATTGAGAAAAACTTTTTGAGAATATAATTAACAACTTGTTATGGATATTCCTGGTAAAACAAAGGATGACATCAAGGCAAGAATGGATTTGGAAGAATTGTGTGATCGTGTACGAGTTGAATTTAAAGCATGGAGTCAATGGTAAAATTCTCAAACCGAAGGCAAAATATGTGTTCACGTTGGAGTAGAAGAGGGCAATATGTGAATGGGCAAGAGAGTTGAAAATGCCGGATGATTCTTGCTCTAACATTTCATACCTTGTCGACCCAAACTCCACTAAGTTCCATAGCATGAAAAGTCATGATTGTCATGTTTTCATGGAGAGCCTTCTTCCAATAGCATTTAGTGCACTCCCGGACGAGGTTTTAGGGCCTCTCATTGAAATTAGTGAGTTCTTCAAGAACCTTTGCTCATCTGTTTTACGGGATGCGGAGTTAGAGCAAATGCATCGAAATATTTCAATAACACTTTGTAAATTGGAAACAATATTTCCTCCTGGGTTCTTCAATGTAATGGAACACTTGCTTGGTTCATTTGACGGAGGAAGCAAAATTGGGTGGTCCGGTACAATACCGGTGGATGTATCCATTTAAGAGGTTCTTTGGCCGATTGAAGAGATCCATAGGAAACAAATCGAAGCCTGAAGGGAGTATCGCTGAAAAGTACGCCCGATTTGAAGAAACACATTTTGCATCTTACTATTTCGGCTCTAACGTGCCTTGTATGCGCACTAGAAGTTGACGAAATGAAGACAGCGAAGCTCCAAACCACAATCCTACTCTTTCGGTATTCATACCAGAAGGTGCTCCAATTGGGAAGTGCAATACGCGTTTCCTTGATGATAAGGAAAAGACGGCCGCACATGTGCATGTTTTACTAAATTGTTCGAAGTTAAACCTTACCTAGAGTGAGTTTATCTTGTCGTATTCAACACTCGTTTCAATTATTTTATAGTTTATTCAAAACGATGATGTCATCTTAATAAAATCTTTGAACTCGGCCTCTTCGAACACCAAAAACGAGCTATGTATGGTGATGTTAGTGATGCTTGCAATTGATGCAATGGTGGAATGTGAGTTCGAAGAGTGGTTCAAAGAAGCTGTGAGTATCATATATTAATACTTATTGCTCGTTCCTCAAATTTATTAGTATTGGTTGTTCCATTTTAATAAACTAAACAAACAACTGTGTTATTGACACAGATTCATTGTTATCAAGTATATCATGATGAAAAGCATGTTTACTTGATGCAATTAGCTCAAGGTCCTTTAAGGAGAGTGAAAACATGGACAGCATACACGGTGAATGGAATGATATTTCATGCGAGGCTCGAAGCGAAGGGAGGATGACCTTCAATTGTGGTGTATCGTGTGAAAGGAACTGATGGAGGACAAGTTCAAAATAATTACTACGGCATCTTGCAAGAGGTTGTTGAAGTTGAATATGTTGGTGAACCAATAAAAAGGTGTGTGCTTTGTTTAAATGCGATTGGTTTGACCCTAGTCGTCCTCGGGAACTCGGTGCCATAAATTTAGTTCGTATGTTGAAGTGCATCGTACAAGGCATTATCGTAAGTACGATCCTTTCATATTTGCTAGCACTGCAACTCAGGTGTATTATATGTCATATCCACAAGGGGTCCCTAGAGAAAAACTGAATTGGTTCGTTGTAGTGGCATCAAAACCAAGGGCTAGAGTTGATGACCAATATACTATTCCTCTTGCATTCCAAGAGGATAGTATGGAGTACGATCGATCCAATAATAGAAACTTTGCCGGACACTTTGGTTGATAACTCAATCTCAGCAGAAGAAATAGTTGATGATATTATTCTTAACCGAGAAGATGAGATTGAGGATGTTAGTGAAGAGGATGATGGTGAAGAAGATGAAGAAGGTGAATGGGATGATGATAACATCACCGATGACGAAGAAGAACATATCCTATTCAATGATGCCGAAGAGGATAGTGAAGAAGATGATGATAACACCGATGATGAGGACAATGGCTAGTTGATAATGTTTTTTTTTTTTGGTTTGTTTTATATTGTATAACTTTCATTTCTGTTGTAATCAAATGAATTCTTATTAATGTAATGAAGGTGAAACAATTGAAGCGTAATTTATTCATAGAAGAATATTTATATCTAATGCTTACATGTTTATATGTTTACTATTGTTTATATGTTGTTTTATATGAAATCACTTGAACCGTTGGATGTTTACTAATAGTGTGAATTACTTGTTTATGTTCAGAAAAATGGAGAGAGGTAGAGGCAGGTCCAAAAGATCGGCTACTCGGGAAAGGCTAGAAACACCACTACCGATGGGGAAGGTAATGATGTGAGCACTTCTACCCCCTCTCAAAACCCTCATAACCTTCAATCTCCTGTAGGTGGAGCACTATCTCCACACTCCCCTCACAACCAAACTCCATTGGGGGGTCATTTATTCCCAACCCTCCTTTTTGCAACCCCCAAACTTCCCACACATACAAAACCCAATGGGTGGGTCTTTCTTCCTAAACCCTCCATATTCTCGGCAACCCCATATGTACTCAAACCCGTCGATACATATGCATATCACCAATATGGTACAAATAATGTACCACGCATCCACGTTGGTGCCGAACAAAGGCCACCACAAAGGCCTACAAATGAAGGACTAACTAATGCGAGGAACGAGCATCCTAGTCTTGATTCAAGCGAGTGCTAGCAGCTGAGAAAAGATTCGAATTGAGTCGGATGGTGAAGGGTAAGTGTGATAATAAGTACTAAAATAAATTAAGCATATTAGTTATTAGTAGAACTAACTATTTTATATGTTTCTTGATTAGGTTCTTCCCCATTGACAAAGTTGTGGGTACGATTTCCCACATTTTCCATAGCAAGTACGACGGAGCTTGGCCTACATGGGGTAAAGTCCCTCGATCACAACGTGATCAATGGTTTTTCGAGTTTAAGGTAATGACAAATCTTTAGTTTTCGAAGTTCGGATAACATAATGACTTATTGTGCATGTTCGAACATTATATTATAATTTCATAAGTCATAAACTATTTTTTTATTTATATAGAAATTTTTCACTTGGTCTCCAACCGATGAAGTCCAAATCGAAGAAATTTTGAAAAGAAAGGCGGTGATCGATTAAAGGACTTCATCGTTGAAGGCGATGAAAAATAAGAAGAAGCCGAAATGGTTGGGTGACAACTACTGGCGCGAGTTGCTCGAATATTGGGAAGCTGGCGACTACAAGAAGTTACGTGAGCAAGCTCGGAAAAACCGTTATGCTTGATCAAGGGGACTTGGTTCATCGCTCCATACTTGTGGCTCAATCCCTATGACGGAGCATAAGCGGCGATTGGTACATACCCCTTTCTTATTGATTACGCATGCAACAATTAACATGTTCATATTAGTAAATTGATTCTCTACTAACTTGTTTTTTATTTAGATGCAGGAGCTTAAAGGAGTTCAGCCTCTACCGACCCAACTATTTTCACGAACGCACAAAACAAAAAGGACGAATGGGTGGACAAAAAATCCAAGGCCATTTACGTGAGTAACCATATATATGAATTTCGCATATTTTTCTATCTATGGTTTTCGTTAACAACCTGTGATATTTACATGCCTCAAATATTTATATTATATTCGGGACAAGTTACAACAAGAGTGGGAAGAGTTGCAAAACACTCAACCCACTCAAACTTCCGATGATGACCCCAACTCCTCCGAGGATCATGTCTCCACCCCTTCACAACATGAGTTATGCGTTAAAGCCAATGCGAACAAGAAAGGTAGCATTTATGGACTTGGATGCGAGGCTAGAAACTTGAAACCAACCATGCCCTTCAAATCACCGAAACCTTCTACTACGGATGACTCGGAATTGAGATCAACGGTGCATACTTTGAATTCCGAGTTACAGCAATGGATTGAGCATGCTCGGATGCTTGAGTTGCAAAATAGGCATCTTAAAGAAAAGGTCGACAGTTTCGCTGAGCCAATAGCACATATCAATGAATTTCTGCAGTCTCGGCAAGCATCCGGATCTCACCGTCGACCAACACAACCACAAGAGAAATAGGAAGAGGAAGAGGATGAGGATGAGTGAGGACCATGAATTCATATGTCAACTTTTGTATATATTGGTGATTATCACTTTGCGAACTTGTTTAGATGTGTTTAAGGTTTCTTGTGAGCTATTGTTTGCTTGTTGTGTTGAACTTGTGAATTTGTTTTAAGTATGTTATGATTGTTCATGATGGTGAACATGTAAGTTGGATTTATATATCCAACTTTGATGAATTATTTGTGGCCGGCATATGTAAATGCCAAATGTAAGTGTCACATATGTGAATGTTGGATTTGTATATCCATTCACAATTGTTTGTACTAGGGTAACAAATAACTAAAAAATAATATTCAAATTTTTTACAAAACAGCGACGGATCGGCGACCGAAAAGTTTCAATCGGCGACGGAAATACCCCATTTCCGTCGCTAAATCAGCGACGAGATGACTTTCCGTCGCTGATTTCCATCGGCTACGGAAGAGTAATTAGCGACGGAATGATGTTTCCGTCGCTGATTCCCATCGGCTACGGAAGCCTTTTCCGTCGCTGATCTGTCGCTAATTAGCGACGGATTTCAAAATTTCCGTCGCTGAAATTTAGCGACCCGCGATTTAGCGACGGAATTTTTCCATCGCTAAGTCCGTCTCTAATTTCAAAATTTCGTCGCTATTAGCCGATATTCCGTCGCTATTTCCGTCGCAATTTGGAAGTTTTCTAGTAGTGATTTTATCTTTCTTAAATGCACGATTAACTAATCCATGTGATGTAAGTTTCTTGATTATATGTGTGCTAATATGACCTAGTCTACGATGCCTGTCCATGAATCATCAATAAAAGATGCTTTTAAGCAAGATAATTTCTTACTAGAATTTGACGAGAGGAATGGTATAAGTGTTTGCTGACCTCGGAGCGAGAGCTTAGTCGCTTTGGTGATCTGCATCGAAATGTAGCAATTGGTGCGAGTGAATGCTACCTCTTGGCCTTTGACACATAACTAAGAGATACTAAGGAGATTGTACTTGACCTTTTGACAAGGTAGACTGGATTACCTGAGTTGTTTCCATCACCAATGTTGCCAATCCCTACTATCTTGCCTTTGTTATTGTCTCAAAATGTGACTTTGCCTCCTTTCGAGATCTTCCAATTCGAAAACGAGTCTTGAATCACCGAACATATGGCGTGAGCGAGCCACTGTCTAAGTACCATTGATTTTTCTTTTTCGAGTTGCCTGCAAAACACAAACATACTAACCCTTCTCACTTCCTCTTACAAACCCGAGTAACTCCTATTACTTGTGGTTCTTTCATGAGGAAGAGCAATTTTGGGAACCTAGATTTAAATAATTTTGAGTTTGGTCCGATTCTAAGTCTTCTTTACGGAAAGCCGAGTCCGTGTGTCTTTTCTTTAAAAATCCTTTCTTTTGTAAACAGATGGAGAAGGTTTTTCTTTATAAACTAGCCTAGGCTTAGTCCTCTTTTCATTGGTATGAATGGGACCATGCTTAGCCTTCCTGAACTTTACGGTTTTGGAATCAATTTTGAAAAAGACTAGAATAGGAATTTGATTCTTCTTACGCATTGTAACCAAGTACTTCTTTCCTGAATGAGACACACTAAGAACCAAGTAAAAGATAAAGGATTTTCTAACCTTGAGTGAGTTTCAAAACAAGCTCTTGAGACTCATTGAGCTTCCTTTTCGGTCGCTTATTCTCTATTCTAAGTGACTCGGACTCGGTCTCATTATCTTTAACACTGGTATCAAGTACTTTTAAATTTTGTCTCACGTTTTCTAACTCATTTTTTAAGAGATTACTCTCAGTTGTAAGAGACTCAAGTTGTTCTTTGAAATTTAAAGAGTTAGAATTGGACTTCTCTTCTAAAGTAAAAATATATCCGGCTAAATCAACTTTGGAAAACTTAAGAAAGTATTCAATTATCTCCAAAGGACTTGTCTCCTCAACATCCGAGTTGTCATCGTCGACTCGGATTCAGCTTCGAGCCTATCGGTGCTAAAAGACACTTTGAGTCATCAGAATCATCTTCTTCAAATGACTCATCATCACTCAAGGTAGCCATCATAGCATTCTTCTTTCTGTCCTTCTTTCTTTTGGGATAATCTTTGACTTTGTGCTCCTTGCTGCCACATTCAAAACAACCAAACTTCTTAGTTAAAGATAACGTTGAAGGATATTAGTATTTCCCTTTCCTATTCTTATCTTTCTTGTAGAACTTTTCCTTTGGCCCCTTTTGCCAGTACTTCATCATCTTTTTGAAGCCTCAAGCAATGAGTGCCATAGGATCCTCTTTTGATTACGAGGAGCTCAAACTTGCACATCTACTTTACGAGGCCTTTAGTGCATTGGTTCTTTTGGTGTTGACATCGGCATCTTCTTCTTCCAAATGAATCTCGTGAGTGAGTAGCTTCCCAATAAGCTCGTCCGGCTCTATTAGAGACGGGTTCGAGCCTCTTCTATGGCTGTCACCTTAGCACCCCATCTTCTCTTTGGTAGACTTCTCATAATTTTTCAGACCATTTCTTCGTGTGAAATCTTTCTACGCAGAGATTTGAGATTATTAGTAATCTCCGTGAATCGAGCATACATCCGAGAGATGTTCTCTTCTAGCTCTATCTTGAATATCTCGTATTTGTGAAGATACTTGACTTATCTTCGCCTGCTTCACTTGACATGTTCCTTTATATGTGTTGAAAAGTGTGTCCCTTACCTCTTTTCTTGTGTCACGACTGACACTCTGTTTTATTCTTATGAGTTGATGGCACACATAAGTGTGTTCTTTACTTTGAAGTTCTTTCTAAACTTTTCAATTTCCTCATTTGTGTACTCGGATTTATCTTTAGGCACATATCTTATAGCTTCCATCTTTGTTGGAATGTAGTTCCCATTCTGGATGATGTTTCGGACATCTTCATCGTTATCCATCGGGAACCACTCTGTCATCTTCTTCCAATGTGAAAAGTTTGACCCCTTGAACATAGCTAGTCCGGTAGATGATCTTCCATCATCGAACTCTCAATTGTTACGAGCCATCCGATCTTTAGACCTTTGGATTGTGAGATCCTCTTGAAAGGGTGGGGTCCAATACCAATTGAAGGTTTGCTCTTGGAGAGACTAAATCACCCTAAACGGGGTAAATAGGGTGATGAAGAAATTTAAATAAAATTGAACTCGTTTTACACATAACTTAGTAAAAATAGATTCCGAGTCTATATTGGACTCGGAAAGATAAACACACGAAGTACGTGGAAACCCTCCTAGGGTAGAAAACCACGGATAGTGCTAATCTATGCACCAAGTCAAATCCACTAATTGAATCCTCAATTACACGAGATTGACTCCAACCAGAATTGCTCCCTTAGACAATTCCTCACAAGATTTTCCTAGACTCGGAACTTCCTTATCCGATCTAGTACTTCCTAAATGAGTTAACCTTTACAATCGGGGACAAGCGAGCTGAGTTAACCCTTATAGCTCGGTCAAGGTACTTACAAAGAAAGTAAGAAAAGAATGTAGCTGATTACAAGACGTTCTTTACAACTAAGAAAATATGAAATACAAAGTTGGACTTATAAGTAGAAGATTGAGTGAGTATGAGACCAGCAATTGGTTCTACAAAAAATTTGGCAACCTTCAAGCTTTGCAAAGTGGCTTCTATTTATAAACATCCGAGTCATAATGGTCGTTGAGTCTTGTTTCATGTCTTGAAATCTTCACTAGTCATTGTAACGACTATTCCGAGTCACTCATAAGAGATCCATTTGGATGTGAACGTTATACAATGGCTCTTGGCTCCAAAAGATGGTCAAATCATCTGGTGGTGATTGAAAACTAAGGTGGAAACAACCGTTAGACCTAGAGTTAGAGTTTTCCAATTTTCGAACCAAACAACCACGATACGATGTTTGAGCCATGTCTAGAAGTATCTAACTTTTGTATGCTTGGTGTTTAACGGCTAGAAGCCGGTTGCTTTTGTACTTTAAAAATAGACTAGCCTTGTTTGAATAACCTACAAAAAGAAATCACATTGGTTCTCAAAGTATAAAATACTTTGGTCCAAGATTAGGTGTAGATAATAATTAAATCAAAGTAATTAAGTACTTAATTATCTTTGGCCTAAAAGAATGGAATTTTCTGAGTATAATATCCATTAGATTCATATTCCATCTTGAGTCAATCCTTAAAAGATCATGTTTGAAATTAAATCAGTACTAAGCATGAACTTGATTCGATCTAATAATTCTCCAAGAGATGAACTGACTTAGAATAAAGAATTAATGTTGTAATTCATTTTAGCTTCAAGTGCAAAGTAAGTGCTTAGAATAAATGTGTTAAAGAAAATATTTGATCATGTGATGGTTCGAGTGATGTCCGAGTGGGTCGGAAGCATAACATAGAGATATGCAATGAAGACTCGAGACACTTGCTCAATACTTTTCGAGTTATATAAAAGGAATCGAGTATAACAATTTCATACATATATAGTTTTTATTCTAAGGCATTCTCTGCATCTCGAAACTTATTTGAGTAAAATAGTATATTCTCTAAGTGACACAGCTCTTACTTATTATATTTGTTGCTTATCTGCAGCGACTCGAAAACCGATTCTTTATTACGAGTCCAGACTTCACTCAAATTAATCGCGAGTGTGAATATACCGATATTTCGTCTTTTCTCACTCGGAATCGACTCGTGGTTATAAATCCTATCTTGTTATAATCAGTATTCTTAGCTTATTTCATACTTAGTCTATATCAAGTTAATCGTCTCCGATATTCTTTATTGAACTTGATTCTTCGCTTAGACTAAGTCGGATGGAATTCCGAGTATCATGGATATTGGACTCGGAAAATTCCATTTCATTTCGACTCGGATAATCACTTGGTTTATTTATTGTAATTATTTTATTATCCGTGTCTAATCTTGGGCCAAAGTATTTTATACTTTGAGAACCAAAATTGATTTACTTTTGTAGGTTATTCAATCGAGGATACACTTTTCAAACTACAAAAGTAACCTAGGGTTCGAAACGTCAAATCACCAACAGACATGGCTCTTCACCTTCTCTGCTCCAGTCCCAGTAGATTGTGTCGGGTGCTGCTGTTTCCAAATCTGGAAAACTGGAACGCCAAGCTTAACGGTGGTTTCTACCTTATCTTTCAAGACACCGCTAATGGTTTTGGGACTTCCAAGAGAGTTAAAGCTGTTGTCCAATGTTCATATTACAACGGATACTTTTTGAGTGACTCGGAAAGCTTCTATCAACGGTCACGAGAGGACTCTCGGTCAGCGAGATGAAGATAACGGCTACTCTGCCTGGTCATCTATAAATAGAAGCCATCTCACAAGACTTGAAGATTACCGAATCTATTGTTAATACACATACTTGAGAAAAGTCATTGTATTTACTTTCAATCTTCCACTTACAACTCCCACTCTGTAATTCATTACTTTACGAGTTGTAAGGTCTTGTACTCGATTACAAACTCTTTCTTACATTCTTTGTAAGGTCCCTTGACTAAGCTGTAAGGGTTAACTCGGCTTAGTTGTCCCTAGCTGTAAGGGTTATCTCAGCTAGGAAGTACTAGATCGAGATAAGGGAATTTCGAGTCTAGGAAAACTTGTATAGAGTTGTCTAAGGGAGCAACTCGGGTTCGATCGGTTCACGGTATTTTGTGGACTCAAAATAGTGAATTTGACTTCGTGTGCTGGATTGACACGGTCCGTGGTTTTCCGCCCCGGGAGGATTTCCACGTAAACTCTAAGTGTTATCATTCCGAGTTCATTCTAGACTCGGACGGCTTTCTTGCTCTTGTTCTCTCGATTGATCTCCTTTTGAGTCCAATCTTTTCGACCACTGTTGATAGACTTAGAATCTGTCTTCGTCTCTATTCTGCGCAAAAGAGTTTGATTCCACAAAGAATTTTCTATCACCCTATTCACCCCCTCTAGGGTGACTCGGACTCTCCCGAGCAAACCTTCATGCAATAAAGTGCTTTCGGAGCCAGTCGGAACATGATGAAAACTTAGAGACGAATTTCCGCTCGGAATAACTTAGAATCAAAACCTAAGAGAGATAGAGAGTTATACCGAGTCTTCGATAAGTGTTAAGCAATGTGTTCGGCAATCTTCAAGTCTGGTGGAGTGGCTTCTATTTATAAGCACCAAGTTAGAATGACCTTTGAGGCTTGTTTTGGACTGGTGAGCTTCAATAGCCGTTATAACAACTAGTCCGAATCACTCGAGAAAAGATCCGTTGAGATGTGAACATTGTGTAGTGATCCTTGGCTCAAAAGATGGTCCAGCCCTTTGGTGGGGATTGAAATCTATGGTTGAAACTCCCATTAGACTCAAAGTTGAAGTTTTCCAGTTTTGGAAACAAAGAATCTCGATGCGGTGTCCGAGCCACGTCAAGAAATTGTTGATTTCTATCTGTTGGTGTATCGGTTGCTTTTGTATTTCAAAAATAGATTAGGCTTGTTTAATCAACCTACAAAGCAAATAAAAGTGGTACTCAAAGTATAAAAATACTTTGGTTCAAGATTAGGCATAGATAATAATTAAATCAAAGTAATTAAGTACTTAATTATCTTCAACCTAAAAGAATGGAATTTTATGAGTCTAATATTCACTAGATTCAGATTCCATCATGAGTCGATCCTTAAAATGATCAAGTTAGAAAGAATAAGATATCGAGAATACATAGAACTTGATCAATTAAATAATTCTCAATAAATAAGCTTACTTAGAAATTAGAATTAACGTTGTAATTCATTTTCACTTGAAACACCAAGTCATTGCTCGAAGAAAAGTGTTAGAGAAATTATTTACTCATGCGATTGTTCCGAGTTGTGTGTGGAGTGGGTCGAAACACGATTAAGAATGTAATGCCTGAAGACTGGTTTTCGAGTGCGCTAGAATAGTATTAAAACTTAGATATGAGTTTCTATAAAGCTCATAATGACTTAGAATCAAAACCTAAGAGAGATAGAGAGTTATACCCGAGTTTTCAATCTCCCCTTTTTGATGAAAGGCATTCCATATTGAAGATAGAAACTAATCGGTTCGAGAGTTAAGTTTTCATAGAGAATTGATCAAAGCACGAGTATTTATCAAGACACGAAAAAATAATGATGAACATTTATAATGAAGACTCGGACTTTATACTTGCGCGTTTCGAGTTCCATCAGGGAATCGGGTATAAGACTTCATCACCTATAGAGTTTTGATTCCAAGCCATTCCATGTGCCTTAGAAACTTTTCTAAGTGTTATAGAATCTACTATATACGTTTACGCTTGTTTCGATCGACTTAGAAAGCATACCTCTACATGCCACTTCACACTCGGTTCTTAGTCACTCAACACTCGGGTATATCGCATGTTCAAACACTTTCTTTCTCACGCAGAAACCTAGGTCCGACTTCATGTTCCAGGAATTACATTACTAATTTATTACTCTAAGTCGGCATATCTTGTTTGAACTTTGTTTAGTCTAGATCAAGTTTGTCTACTCGATGTTTTCCTTTTGACTTGATTATATTCTAGACTGACTAAGATAGAATTTGAGTATCATGGATATTAGACTCAAAAAATTCCATTTCTTTTCTAACTCGGATAATTAGTCACATAATTATCTTAATTATGTTATTATCTCGTGTCTAATCTTGGACCAAAGTATTTCATAATTTGAGAATCAAATTGATTTACTTTTGTAGGTGATTCAAACAAGGCTACTCTTTTTGAAATACAAAAGTAACCTAGGCTTTAAAACGTCAAATCACCGAGTAGACAAGGCTTTTTCCACCTCCGACCTAGCCCCGGACACTATGTCGGGGTTGTCTGCATTTCCAAAAATGGAAATCTGCAACACCAAGCTCAACGGTGGTTTCCACCTTACTTTGCAAGACACCACCGAGTGGTTTTGGGACTTCCAAAGGAGTCAAGAGTCGTTGTCCAACGTTCATATCTCAACGTATATTTTCCGAGTAACTCGGAAAATCCTTTACAACGGTCATAAAGGGACTTCCAGTCGGAAGATGGACACAACGGTTAAGCTGCTTGGTCATCTATAAATAGAAGCCAACTTTCAAGACTTGAAGATTGTCGAACCAATTGTGAATATACATACTTGAGCTAAAGTCATTGTATTCATTCTCAATGTTCTACTTACAACTCTAACTCTATATTTAATATTTCTCCGAGTTGTAAGGTCTTGTACTCGATTACAAACTCTCTTTCTTACTTTCTAAGTAAGGTCCCTTGGCTGAGCTGTAAAGGTTAACTCGGCTCGGTTGCCCCTAACTCGTAAGGGTTATCTCGGTTAGGAAGTACTAGATCGAGGTAAGGGAATTTCCGAGCCTAGGAAAAATTGTAAAGAGTTGTCTAAGGGAGCAACTCGGGTTGAGTCAATCTACTGTATTTTGTGGATTCAAAATAGTGGATTTGACTTCGTGCTTGGATTAGCACGGTCCATGGTTTTCTGCCCCGGGAGGGTTTCCACGTACTTTCTAAGCTATCACTTTTTTAGTACATTCTAGACTCGGACAGTTTTAAGTTCGGTTTAATGCGTGTCTACATTCTTTACTCGAACTCGAGTCGAGCTTTTCTAAGTTCATCCTTGACTCCAACTCAGCTCGAGTCATATCTATTTTAAATTTCAAGCAAATTTCATCATCACCCTATTCACCCCTCCCCCTCTAGGGTGACTTAGTCTCTCCAAGAGCTAACTTTCATATAAGTTTGGCTCGGATGAAAGCATATCTCGGAACATGTTTCTTGAAGTAATCAGAGCTAAGATTTAAGAGCAATGATGTTAAAGAGTAGAGATAATATCGAGTAAATATAAAACATGTACTCTGAAATAGATATGCTCAGAAATTAGCTAATTTCGTTCATTGCGAGAAACATGTGTACAAGAACAAAGTAAAGTAAAGTAAACTCAAAAAAACAACTAAGGGAAAAACTCCCCTAAACTAAACACTTATTTTTATCATTTCTCTCCCCTATCCATTTCAAGTAAAAAGAACAAAATGAGGCAGGAAAGAACAAATAAATACATAAGATGTTGGGGAAAAAAAAAGAAAACAAAGAAAATCTGAGTTTGAAATTAGGAGGGAGGCTTAGTCCGGCGTGAAGTGGAAGATCGAGCGGTGCGCCTTCGCCTATAGGCTTGAGTGGAAGTAGCTGGGCGAGGTGCCATCGGAATGGGTACATCCGGAAGTGGAGAAATCCCGGTTCTAGGAACCAAAGGCATATAATCCTATTCTTCTTCCTCTTCATTAGCAAAAGCTGCAGTGGCCGAGCTTCGAGCCGGAGGCCTTAGGCGGCCAACTTGAGCGGCCTCTTCTGCAGCACTTTGAGTGTGATCTAAAGAGATCATCTCGGGTTCTTTGTTGTCGTGGTCCTCAAGTTAAGCAACTTCTTCCTCCTTTTCCTCCTCTTCTTCTCCTCCTTCAACCTCTCCATGTTGGCTACTTTCTCAAGAAGCTCGGAGAAGTAAAAGGTCTAGCGAGTTAGATGTGGGACATCCGGAGTTGTTTGAGTCCGAGATGGAGAACGAGGGGTTCTAACTCAAATGAGTGAAACCGGACACCAGGCTGGACTTCCTGGTATCCAAGACCCATAAGTTCACTCTTGCCAAGACAAACGGCGAGGCTCCAAGACAGATTTAGGGTTAGTAGGAAGAGTGACCCTAAACCGATTGAAACAGACGAGTGAGAAAAGCTCCGAAAGGATATGGAGTCTTCTTAGGTTCGAAGGAACAAAGGCTATCTCGCTCCAAGATGAATGGAGAAAATGTCCTAAAGAACCTTTAAAACTTTTGAGCTGGGGTTCTCTTTAGACGGGGTAATAAGAGAAGAATGTCCTCATTAGAATGAAACACGAAGCCTTGCTTTTGAGGTCATCCGAGTCACTAAAAATTTCTTTCTAGACTAAGGAGGCTCTTTAGCACATTTTGCAAAGAAGTCATCAGAGACTTTGGTGAAAGGAATTGGATTAGAGTTGAGAGAGAGGGTCTTCACATTGAAAACTTTGTGAAGTAAGGCAAGATTGATTCGAATGATCTTACCTTCAACAACGAAGTGATAACACCATCACTGGCTATCATATGAGTGTAGAACTCAAATACTAGGTTTGGGTAGATATACTCACAAAAATAAAGATAGTTGTACAAACGGGTTTTGGCGATGTGTTTTAACCAGGAGAAGGAGGTTTTTGGAAAGAAGTTGTCGTCTAGAATGAACTTGTTGGGCGACATTGCGCATTGGCTCTTTGCCTTTGCCTTTGCCTTGTGTAGCCTTAGCAAAAGTGCACTTGGTTCTGGTATCCTTGGTGGCCGAACCTCCTTCCAAATCAGATCCTCTCTTAGGTATGGTTAGAGAGTACAATGTGTTTAAGAGAAATGATAGAAAGAGTATAGAACAAAGAGAATTGAGAATTAGAGAGAGAGAAAGAGAATGAGCAAGTGAGTGAATGAACTTTGAGAGCAAAGAAAGCGAGAGTGCAAGCATTAAGTAGGTGAAGTAGAAGAAAGAAAGTAAAGCGAGTGCTATTTATAACGAGAAAAGGCTTCCAACCGACTTTCGACTCGGTTACCAAGCAATGGTTATCCGACCGTTTAGTCATTCAGCGTCGTAACGGCTAGTTTCTCCAACAGACTTTTTCCAACGGCTAGTTTCTGCGATCTGTTCGTGTGACGAGAGAGAGAAGAAAGAGTTTTCAAAAACATTACTCGAGATTCTTCATTTTATCTAGGGATGATCCCAAAATTTTGATGTCCATTTTGCTCATAATTCGAGTCCGACTCAGTAAGTGTGTTTGAGTGACTTAGAACACACTCAAAAAATTTATAACTCATAGCTCGGTCTCATTATGAGTTAACTCATCCATTTGTTATCTATTCAAAGCATGTAACAATTAATCATAAAGAGTAATTCATGCAATAACTCGGATAATCATGCATTTAACATGCTAAGCTCATTCCTAATCAAGCAAAACCGATCTTCTATGTCGGCTAATTAAAATTTTGTAGGAATAAACTCATGTTGAATATCACCTTTCTCAAAATGGTCTCTCGAGATAATGATGTCTAACCTCAATGTGCTTTTTCTTTGAGTGTTGAACTCGATTCTTAGTGATGCTTGATTTGTTTGTCACACTTGATTCAAATAGATGTGAATGATAATTCAAGATCCTTCGATGTTGCTTGATCAAGAGAATCTGAGCACAGCAAGCTCCAGCTACAATGTACACGACCTCGGTAGTTAATAGCGCAACCGAGTTCTACTTCTTTGAGTGCGAGGAAATGAGTGATTGACCCAGAAATTTGCATGCTCCTAATGTGCTCTTTTTATCAACCTTGTATCCAGCATAGTCATCATCTAAGTATCCGATGACAAGTAAGTTCTAAGTCCTTTGAAAAGCATACACCAAGATTACGAGTCCATGCAAATCTAAAGATTTTCTTCATCTGCAGTGAGATGTGATTCCTTAGGATTAGTTTGAAATCTTGCACAAAGGCGGACACTAAACATGATATCTCGGCCTACTAGATGTGAGATAAAGTAGAGATCAAATCGGACCTCTATAGAGTTTCTAATCTACAGCGTTACCTTTATCATCTAAGTCCAATTTCAAACTGCTACTCAGTAAGAACCACGGCCTCTCGGAGCCGCACACCGGAACCCGAGCCGAGCTTCCCACATTACCTTGGCTCTCTCAATCTTAGTATGGAAAGACTAAAACTAAAAGAGACTAAAAAGATGACTCCACCGGTTTTTGAACCAAGAATGGGATTCGGGGCTTGGAGTACGAAACAGAGGGATAAACCCTTACTGTTCCGCCCGTCCGAAGACGACCATTACTAATTCGAGTAGTGAATCTAAATAATGTACAAAACCAAGCAAACAACAACATGCGAAGCGAAATTTAAAGCAACTAAAACGAAATTAAAGGAAAAGCAACAAAGAAAGTGGTAAAGAAAGCGATAAAGAAAAGAAAAGCAAAAAACTAAAAGATTAGATCGGGGTAGGGAGGAATTAAAGAATGATTACATCTCTTTTATCCACAATACGAAAGCGGTAAATAAAGCATCAAAATAATAAAGCTGTTTGAAGGCTGCATCATTGCCCTCGGGTTGTCCCACCTTACTAATCCGGATCTCGATGCTAGATCTCTTGATGCAACGATGACAAACAAAAGAAACAAAAAATTCTTATTTTTGTGAATTGTGGATGTAGGGAGTGGTAAAGATCGGTTGAATGAGTGCCCAAAGATCAGAATAATCGAATATTTTCACTAAGCCACTTAGTGAGGATCAGTTTTGTTTTATTAGGAATGAGCTTGGAATGATTAATGCATGATTATGTGATTTTATAAGTGAAATTTTCTTGCGTGATTATGTGTTATATATTTTTTTGTCTTAATAACAAATGGTTCAGTTGACTAAGTGAAACCGAGCTATGAGTTATTAGGTCTCCGAGTGTTCCGAGTCACTCGAAACCATACCGAGTCGGACTCGGTTTTGAGCAAAATGGACATCAAACTTCGAAATCATCTCTAGATAAATGGAGAATTTCATAAATATTTTTCTTTAAGTAATTCTTCTCTCTCTCTCTCTCTCTCTCTCTCTCTCTCTCTCTCTCTCTCTCTCTCTCTCTCTCTCTCTCTATCGAGCGTATCGATTAGAGAAAACTAGCCGTTGGAAGAAAGCTGCTGGAATTCTAACCGTTGGAGAGCGAAACGTCGGACTGCATGCGAGACAGTCGTTAGAGCTTCGAGGTTAGACCGAAGGCTAAAGGTCATTTCTTTTCGCTATAAATAACACCCATTTACCTTCATTTCTTTACTTTATTCACTGCCTTCTTACTCTCTAAGCATTCTCGCTCTCTCTCGAATTCTAATCGCGCTTACACTCTCTCTCTCTCTCGAGTCCACTTGTCTTCTCAAAAAGTCTCACCATGCCTAAAAGGGGTTCTACACAAGATTTTCTGGGGTCTGCTACCAAGAAGCCCCGCACCAAAACTACTCAAGAGGGTACCTCTAACCCCTCTAAAATCTTCATCACCCAACATCTAACGTTGGATGACAAATTCTTTCCAACCACCTCGTTTTCGTGGTTGCAACACATAAAGAGCACTCTGGAGTATACAATTTTTTGTGCTTAAGTGAGTTTATCTATCCTGAACTCATTGCCGATTCCTACTCCAATATGTCTTACTCGAGGGAGTCATTACCTCACAAGTTTAAGACAAGGTTGTTCGCATCAACCTCTCTCTCTTTCACTGAAATTTTCAAAGTTTCTTCTCTCTTTCGAATCGTAATCTCATCCCCTTCACGGAGATTGTAGATGAATTCTTTTAGAAATACACCAAGGAGGTCCCCGAGTCACGCAAAGTTTCTTAGTGACTCGGATGAAGATCGAGGCCAGATTACTCTGTTTTCTTTTGATGAGAACTTTCTTTTCACATCACTCTAGCAAAGAGAGTCCCAACTCCAAGATTCTCAAAGTTCTTTTTGACATTCTAGAGGGCTACAACGTAAACCTCTTTCTTGCTATTCTTGAGCAAATGGCTTCGGTGCTTGGCTCAATCCGAAAAATCTGCTCCATTCCCCTTCAAAGCCCTTCCGATCGCTTGTTTTCAAACAATTCAAGGTTCCCTTCCCTCATATCCTAATGCGGTTTCGAGGGTGCCATAGTGGTAGGCGGGAAGAAGCTTCTAGGCTACGGATATCAAGAAGTTAAGCCTGGTGTCTAGGTCCACAGTGTCCGAATTGAAACCCCCTTCACCCCTCCCACTCAAACTCGGATTCCTCTATCACTCTCTCCTCCATTAGGTGGTCCCTCCACTTCTCAACCACCTCTTGCAACGTTCGATGCTCTGTCTTCCGTTTTGGAAGACAAACTTTCTTCCGTGTCCGAAGAGCTTCGAGGCACCCTCCGCTCTCTAAAGACTCGTCCTTCAAAGCCTAGTGATCAACCAGAAGACAACCTAGTCTCGGATCCAGGAGCACCAGGATCTTCTCATCGAGATTAAGGGCATCATCAAAGAGTGGCACGAGCAACTCCAACTCCTCCAAGAACGTCGATCTAAGGCTGCCCAGGACCCGAAAGTTCAACCACTTCGAGGAGTCCTCGAGCCCAGCTAAGTCTCCTTCGGCTGAGGTTGAAGAAGAAGTTGCAGCTGAGCAGCTCAGCCGAGAGAAGGAGAAGGAAGAGCGGAAGGAAGAGGAGAAAGAGAAAAAGGAGGTCGTTCAACCGAGAGGGACAAGGTGCTCCAGCCCCGAACAAGAAGCGATCGGCTCGGATAAAGATCTCGAGTGGGTCGGAAGACGCTGGGGACATTCGTCAATCCATAGTTGTCAAGTCGAAGCACCTCCCTCTGTTGTCTTCTAGGAGGATGAGCCCAAGGATGACATGGCCTTGGGTCGGACGACTAGAACAGAGCCACTTCGGACATCCCTATGCTGTCGCCGCCACGATCATCAACTTCATCTTAAGCCTACCAGCGCCGGCGCACTACACGTCCCTCCACCTCTCACCGAGTAAGCCCCCTTCTTAATCGTTTTTCTTTTCTTCTTTTATTTTTTTCCAACATCAAGTGTACTTCCTTCATATTTCTCCCCTTTTCGAACATCCATGTCTGCCGCCGCCACGATCATCAACTTCATCTCAAGCCTACCAGTGCTCGGCACACTCGCTCGTCCCTCCACCTCCCACCAGCAAGCCCCCTTCTTAGTCTTTTTTCTTTTCTTCTTTTTATTTGTCCAACATCAAGTGTACTTCCTTGACATTTTTCTTCCCTCTTTTTGATGAAATGCAATGGGGAGAAATACGAAATTTGATCTCTGTTGTGTTTCGGGGAGCTCACCCTCTTTTTTCAACAAATGAATGAATAAATTTTCTTTTCCGAACGGACTTATTTCCGAGTTACTTCTTTCTAAGTTAGATATCTCATATTATTTTTCTGCTCCGATATAATATGTTCATCTTTTTGCTCAAATGTATTATCCGCATAACTTTTATGAGTGATGATAGCATCTGCAATGCATTTTATAAGTATGGAATATTTCTCAATCATTACTTCTCATTCCGAGATGTTCTACTTAGTAAGAATGAAAACTCATGTTTTGCACTAACAAGTTTCTATCTGAATATGGAATGCCTTTCATCAAAAGGGGGAGATTGAAGACTCATATTCTAACTCTAAGTCATTCCGAGTACCACATAATGATTCGGTATAAATCTCACATCTTCTAAGTTTTGATTTCAACACATTCCGAGTGTTATAGAAACTCTCGTATAAGTTTTCATTTGTTTCGACTAACTCGTAAATCACATTTTGAATATCTTCTACAATGATGTTTCCGACTCACTCGGACATCACTCGGAACTATTGCATGTTGAAATAATTTCTATAATACTTTTAGTTTGAGTACTAACTTCATATTTTATCACAAAGTGAATTATAGTGTTAATTTCTTTTTCTAAATCTGTTTCTTTGTTTAAGAATTATTTGTCAAGGTCAAGTTGTTATAATCTAATGATTCTATTCTTTTTATCCATAGGATTGACTCTAATGGAATTTGAGTATATTGAATATTAGACTCGGAAAATTCCACTATTTTAGGCCAAAGATAATTATGCACTTAATTGTCTTAATTTAATTATTATCTCGTGCCTAATTTTCGACAAAAATATTTTATACTTTGCGAACCAAAGTGGTTTACTTTTATAGGTTATTCAAACGAGGCTAACTCATTTTTGAAATACAAAAGTAGCCAACTTCTAGCTATCAATTACCAAGCAGACAAGCTTTATCTACTTTTGAACAGGGCTCGAGACACCATGTCAAGGATGTCTGTTTCCAAAATTGGAAAACTCCAACGCCGAGCCCAACGGTGGTTTCCACCTTGCTTTTCGAGACATCACAAGTTGATCGAAGCACCTTTTAGAGCCAAGAGCCATTGCACAACGTTCACATCCCAATGGATCTTTTCCGAGTTACTCGGAAGAGCCGTTACAACGGAAGTAAAGACTTCGTTCGAACTAAAACACAACGGTCACTTTACTTGGTCATCAATAAATAGAAGCCACTTCACAAGATTTAAAGCTTGCTTGAACATCATTGCAAAACACATTACTTAAGCAAAAGTCATTGTTTTCATACTCAATCTTCGTTTACAACTCCCAGCTTGTAATTAATATTTTCCGAGTTGTAAAGTCTTGTAATCGGTTACATACTTCTCTTACTTTCGAGTAAGGTCCCTTGATCGAGCTCTAAGGGTTAACTCAACTCGGTTGTCCCTTATTGTAAAGGTTATCTCGGTCCGGAAGTACTATATCAAATAAGGGAACTTCGAGTATAGGAAAACATTGTGAAGGTTTACTCTTGGAGAGACTTAGTCAACCTAGAGGGGGTGAATAGGGTGATGAAGAAATTTTAACAATAAATGGAAGATTAAAGTTTAAAAACAAATTTTAAGACTGTCCGAGTCTAGATTGGACTCGGAAAAGTATGAACTCGGAATTTATGTGGAAAACCTCCTGGGGCGAGAAAACCACGGCCGGTGCTAATCTAAGCACTAAGTCAAATCCACTATTTTGAATCCACAAAATACAGTAGAAAGACTTAACCAGAATTGCTCCCTTAGACAATTCCTTACAAGATTTTCCTACACTCGAAGTTCCCTTATCCGATCTAGTACTTCCTAACCGAGGTAACCTTTACAGCTAGGGACAATCGAACCGAGTTAACCCTTACAGCTCGGTTAAGAGACCTTACTCAAAAAGTAAGAATGAAAATTTGTGACTGATTACAAGACCTTAAAACTCGGAAAGATGTTAAGTACGAGTTGGAGTTGTAAGTAGAAGATTGAGTATGAATACAAAGACTTTTGCTTAAGTATGTGTATTAATGGTTCCAGCAATCTTCAAGTCTTGAGAGTTGGCTTCTATATATAAATGACCAAGGAGATTAGCCGTTGTGTCTAGCTTCGATTAGAAGTCCTCCGTGACCAGCTGTAATCGGTTCTTCCGAGTGGCTCGAAAAGATCCGTTGAGATATGAACGTTGTGCAACGACTCTTGATTCCTTAGGATATCCCAATCCACTGGTGGTGTCCGAAAAGTAAGATACAAACTACTTGTTGAGCTTAGCGTTGAAGATTTCTAGTTTTGGAAACGGACAACCCTAACACGATTGTCTGGACCTTGGTCGAAGTAGAAAAGCCTTGTCTGGCTGGTGATTGACGGCTTGAAGCCGGTTACTTTTGTAATTCCAAAATAGGATAGTCTCGTTTAGATAACCTACAAAAGTAAATCAATTTTGGTTCTCAAAGTATAAAATACTTTGGTCCAAGATTAGACACGAGATAATAATTTAATTAAGATAATTAAGTGCATAATTATCTCGAGTCCTAAAAGAGTGGAATTTTCCGAATCTAATATCCATTATACTCAAATTCCATCCGAGTCAATCTAGAGAAAGATCAAGTTAGATAAAGAATATCGAGTAAGAATACGTGATCTAGACAAATATAGTTCAAACAAAACAAGTCGACTTAAAGAGATGAATTAACACCGTAATTCACTTGAACTTAGAATATGAAGTCGGACTCGAGTTTAAACGTGTTAGAACGAATGTTTGAACATGCGATAAATCTGAGTGTTGTCTTAGTGACTCGGAACTACAAATGTGAAATGATGAGCAAGGGTATGCTTTTGGGTCAATCGGAATCAATTGAAAACATATGTAATAGTTTATGTAACACTCAAAAAGGTTCAATACCACTCGAAAAGTTTCTATAGCACTAAGAATGACTTAAAATCAAAACTTACAAGAGATGAAGTTTGTACCTGATTCCTTGATAGTACTCGGAATGTTATACATACAAAGTCCGAGTCTTCAGTCTCCCCTTTTCGATGAAAGGCATTCCATACTTAGATAGAAACTTTGTTAGTGATATAGACCTAATTTTTCATTCTTTCTCAAAGAATATTTCAGAGTATAGAGATAGAATCGCATAAAATAGCTGAAGTAAATCAAACTTAGATTTTATCGAGCTATTATGCTAAGAGTGCATCGAGCTAAAAGCCGAAAAAATCGCATAGAAATGAAGTGAATTGAGCTTAGAGTATTGCTTATATTAGAGCAAAAAAATAAGCTGAGTTGATAGATCGGAGCAAGAAAAGTAATATGTAACCGAGTTGATATATTAGGGCAAAATGAACTCAAAAAACAATTACATTGAGTGATAAAAAAGCACGAAATAGAAACTTCATTAATATTCACAAGTGAGAGAAAAAAAAACAAAAAGGTGAGAGAAACTCCCCTAAATAAGACAACAAATTTTTCTAATTATTCTCCCCTTTGCCTTTCAAGCAAAAACAAAAAGAGGAAGAATGTATCAAGAAGATACAATTTGTTTGTCTCGGACAAAACATAAAATAAAACAAAAAAAATTAGGAAGGTGGAGAGGGAGCGATCGAGTCGAGGTGGATGAGCGAGCGAGTGCGCCTTCGCCGGTAAGAGCAGGATGATGTTGAAGATCGAGGCGGGGGCAGCACTGGGATCTCGTGGATGGGCTCAACTCGACCGGGCGACCCGGAACCGGGTCGTCTAGAGGTTCATCCTCTTGGAACTCGGCCGAGGGAGGTGCTTGCTCGAGCTGGGCCAGCTGCCGACCGACCTTTGTCGAGTAGGGTCTTCCGACCCACTCGGACTACTATCCGAGCCGATCGGTTCCGGCTGGAGGCTTAGAGCACCTTGTCCCTCTCGCTACTTCTTATTCTCGCTCCTTCTTCTTCCTTCTTTTCTTCTTCCTTCTCCCCATCCTCCTTCTCCCCATCCTCCTTCTCCTCGGAGGGAGCTACCTCAGCCGTAGTCTCCTCCTCTTCTTCTTCTTCCGCCTCTCCGGAAGGAGATTTGGTAGGGCTCGAGGACTCCTCAAATATGTTTGAGTCAACAGGGTCCTGAGCGGCCTTGGAGCACCTTTCTTAGAGGAGTACAATCAACTCCTTCGCTTCTTGACGAGTGTCTTCATCTCCAAAGCATATCTTGCTGCTCTCGGATTTGGGACTGAGCGAGTCTTTTAGTTGATGGTCATTGTCTAGAGGACAGTTTTGAATGACCGGAGGGTGTCCTTGATTTCGACGGACACAGAGGAGAGCTTGTCCATCATTATGGTGGACAAAGCGTAAGAAATGACATGAGAAGCACCTGAGGTGGAGGCACCACTAGGTGGAGGAGGTAAAGAAAGAGGAGTTTGAGTCTAAGTCCGAGTTTGAGGCGGAAAATGCGGCCTCGGTTCGAGCTGTGGACCCGGACACCCGGTTGGGTTTCCTGGTATCCATACCCAAGGAGTTCTTTTCGCCAACAAAAATGGCAGCCTTAGAAACTGCGTTAGGATCCGAGGGAAGGGGAACTTTGAATTGCTTGAAAATGAAAGTGAGAAGAGCCCCAAAAGGAAGAGGGGTGGATTTCTTAGTCCGAGCCGGCACAGCGGCCATCCGCTCAATAATAGGCTGGAAAGAGGTCTACTTTGTAGCCCTCGAGAATGTCAAAAGGAGCTTTGAGATGCTTGGAGTTAGGATTTTCTTTGCTCAAATGCTGAGAGAAGAAGGTTCTCATTAGCAGGAAACATAGAAAACGGGCTTCAACTTTAGTTGAGTCACCGAGAAGTTTTTGCGTGACTCGAGGAAATTCTTTTGCGTACTTCTCAAAGAATTCATCAGCAACCTCGTTGAAAGGTATAGGGTTGCTGATGAGGAAAAGAGAAGATACTTTAAATAGGCGATGGAGGAGAGAGACGTTGATACGGACAACAACATCTTGAACTCCGGAGGTGAGTATACCCTCGAGCTAGAGAGGTTTGAGTAAAACTCATAAACGAGTTCCGAGTAGATGAACTCGTAGAAACAGAGGAAATTATAAACCCTTGTGGTTTTGATATTGTTCAACCACGAAAACTTAGTGGTTGGGAAGAATTTTTCATCCAACGTTAGGTGTTGGGTGACAATGATTTTAGAGGGGTTGGAAGGATCCTCTTGGCTTTTTGTGCAAGGTTTCTTGGTTGCGTAACCAAGAAATTCGGGTGAGAACCTCTTTTCGGCATGGTTGAGTGTGAAAAGAGATAAGATGAACTTTGAGAAAGAGAGAGTGTAGAACATAGCTCGAAGAGAGAGAGCGAGTAGAGAATGAAAAGAGTAAAAAAGAGTATAGAGAGAGCTGAGAGCAATCGGTGCATACTTGAGATCTCTTTCACTTAGCTTGAGAGAGACAATTCGTTCTTTGAAAATAGTGAACTTGCTCGAGATGTAGTAAGCGAGAGAGAGAGTATGTAGAGAGTAAAGTAGCAAAATGAAGGAAAAAGGATGCTATTTATAGAGAAAGCATTATCCTTCGATATTCTTTCCGACTCAACTCTCCAACGGTCGCCTCGGCACTGTGTGACTGTTCCGCTCTCCAACGGTTAGAATTTTAGTGATTGTCCGCCAACGACTAGTTCTCTAATCGATGCGCAAGACGAGAGAGAGAGAAAAAGAGAGATTTTAAAAGAAACTTCGAAAATTCTCCACTAATCTAGAGATGATTTCGGAAGATTGATGTCCATTTTTCTCAAAATGCGAGTCCGACTCAGTAAAGTTTCGAGTGACTCGAAAGCGCAAACAAGCAATAACTCATAGCTCGAGTATCACCGATCGAACCGAACTAATTGTTATTAAAGCATAAAAACGAAACATTTAACACATAATCATACAAAGTAATTCCACTCGAAAAGTACATAATTATGCAATAATCATGCCAAGCTCATTCCTAATAAAGCAAAATTGATCCTCACTAAGCGGCTTAGTAAAGATATCAGCTAATTGAAGTTTGGTAGGAATGAAATCAAGTTTAATATCACCTTTCTTAGAATGGTCTCTTAGAAAATGATACCGACCTCAATATGCTTTGTCTTTAAGTGCTCGAACTCGGATTCTTAGTGATGCTAATTACACTTTGATTGTCACACTTGATTGGAATTGATTTGAATGTAAGTCTAAGATCTCTCAAGTGTTGCTTTATCCGTAAAATCTTAGCACGAGCATGCTCCAACCGCAATGTATTCGACTTCAGCAGTTGATAAAGCTACTGAGTTACGCTTCTTTGAGTGCCAAGATATAAGGGATTGACCCGAAACCGGCGGGCTCTCGAGGTGCTCTTTCTATCAACTTCGTATCCAACATAATCAGCATCCGAGTATCTAGTGAGAGTCGGTTCTAAGTCTCTTGAGTACCATAGACCTAGATTCCGAGTCCCTACAAGATATTTGAAAATTCTCTTCACCGCAGGTGAGATGTGATTCTTTTGGATTAGCTTGAAATCTTGCACACGGACATACACTAAACATTATGTCCGGCCTACTGGCAGTAAGATATAGCAGAGATCCAATCATACCTCAATAGAGTTTCGATCTACTTGCTTTACCTTTTTCGTCCGAGTCCAGTTTTATCGTTGCTTGCTCATAGGTGTTGCTTGCATGTTTTGCAGCTTGAAGTTTATACTTCTTCAGCAGCTCCTTGGTATACTTTGATTGATGGACATAGATGGTATCTTTATCTTGCTTGATTTGTAGACCAAGGAAGAAATTGAATTCTCCCATCATGCTCATTTGAAATTCCTATCTCATTAACTCGGAAAAATCTCCACACGAGAATTTCATTAGTAGCTCCAAATATTATATCATCAACATAGATCCGAGCAATAAGAAAGACTTTCCCCTTGGTTTTTATAAAAAGAGTTTTGTTAATCTGACCTCTTCTAAAATCATTTTCAACCAAGAAATTGCTCGAGTCTTTCATACCAAGCTTTGGGAGCTTGTTTAAGACCATAAAGAGCTTTTTGCAATTTGAAAACATGATTTGGAAATTATGAGTTTTCAAATCCATGGGGTTGCTCAACATAGACTTCCTCTTCAATGAAACCATTAAGGAAAGGACATTTAACATCCATTTTATACAGTTCGATATTCATGCTTGATGCAAATGCCAATAAGATTCTAATAGCTTTAATTCTAGCAACATGTGCAAAGGTTTCCCCACAATTAATTCCGTCTTCTTGATTGTATCCTTGAAGCACAAGTCTAGCCTTATTTCGACTACTAACCCACCTTCATCCAGTTTGTTCTTGAAAACCCATTTGGTTCCTATGACTCGGGTGGTCGGATGGTCGTTTGGTCGGAGTCCGGACTTGGTTTCTTTCAAATTGATTGAGTTCCTCTTGCATGGCCTCTACCCATTCAGGTTCATTTAGAGCTTCTAGTGCATTTACGGGTTAAGTTAATGATATGAATGCAATGAATGCACATAGATTTTGTAGAAAGGAACGCGTTCTTACCCCACTGTTGATATCGGACAAGATGTTTTCGAGTGGGTGGCTTGAAGCATATTTGAATGCTCTACCTGTTCGTTGGTTCACCGATTTGTAGGTTGCATTGGTTGATCTTTAGAAGTCCGTTCGAGTGAGTTTTCTCATTTGATTGACCCTCGGCAATCTAAGTTGGCTCTTAAGTCGTTTCATTCCGAGTCGGGTTGTTCCGAGTTACCTCATTCCGAGTGACTTTTCCTTGACTCTTTCTCGGCTCATCTTCGATAAGATCATCACATCGACCGAGCTCGGATCTATGAATGTTGACTAACTTGGTTTTCCCTGTTTAATCTCATCAAAAATAACGTGGATGCTTTCTTCCACTTTGTTAGTTCTTTTATTAAAAATGCAATATGCTTTGCTATAAGATGAATAACCAAGAAAAATACCTTCATCCGACCGAGCATCAAACTTGGTCGAGTGATGCTTACCAATGTTGTGAACAAAGCACTTACATCCAAAGGGTTTGAAGTACAAAATGTTGGGTTTCTTCCCTTTGTAGAGCTCGTATGGAGTTTTCTTCGGGATGGGTGTAATGAGGCATCTATTCGAGTGTGTAGTTTCGTCGTGTTAATCGCCTCAGCCCAGAAATAGTAAGGTAGATCATGTTCAATCATCATTGTCCTTCCTATTTCTTCAAGAGTTCGATTCTTTTTCTCCACTACTCCATTTTGTTGAGGAGTTCTTGGTGCTGAGAAGTTGTGGGAGATACCATTCTTATCACGGAACTCTGTAAATTCCGAGTAGTCGAACTCCCAAGCAATACTCTCGGACCGGTGTGATGTTCTGCACTCCAATAGCTAGTATTCCAGCAGCTTTCTTCCAATGGCTGATTTCTTCTAATTGAAACGCGTGGGAGAGAGAGAGAAGAAAGACTTTTCGAAAACATTTATGAAATTCTCCATTTATCTAGAGATGATCCCGAAGTTTGATGTCCATTTTGCTCAAAAATTGACTTTGACTCGATAGGATTTCCGAGTGACTAAGAACACTCAGAAAACTAATAACTCACAGCTCGAGTCTCACTCGAGTCAACTTATCCATTCGTTATTAAAACACATAACACATAATCATACAAAGATAATTCATCTAATAAATCACATAATCATGCATTAATCATGCCAAGCTCATTCCTAATAAAGAAAAGCTGATTCTCACTAAGAGGCTTAGTGAAAATATCAGCTAACTAAAATTTCATAGGAATGAATTCAAGCTCAATATCACCCTTTTCGGAATGGTCTCTCAAAAATGATACTTAACCTCAATGTGCTTTGTCTTCGAGTGCTAGACTGGATTCCTAATGATACTAATTGCACTCTAATTGTCACACTTGATTGGGATAGATGTGAATGATAATCCAAGATCCTTCTAGTGCTTGCTTGATCCACAAAATCTAAACATAGCAAGCTCCAGCTGCAATGTACTCAGCCTCGACAGTTGATAAAGCAAGCGAGTTACGTTTCTTTTAAAGCCGGGAGATGAGCGATTGACCCGAAATTGTCATGCTCCTGATGTGCTCTTTCTATCATCTTTGTATCCAACATAATTAGTATCCGAATATCCAGGTGAGAGTCGGTTCGAGTGTTTTGAAAACCATAGACCAAGATTTTGAGTCCCTACAAGATATTTGAAAATTCTCTTCATTATAGTGAGATGTGATTCTTTTCGATTAGCTTGAAATCTTGCATAAAGGCGAGACACTCGAATATGATATCTGGCCTACTAGATGTGAGATAGAGTACGGATCCAATCATACCTCTGTAGAGTTTCGATCTATAGCTTTACCTTTCTCGTCTAAATCCAGTTTCAAACCGCTACTCATAGGTGTTGTTGTATGCTTCACATCTCGTAGCTTGTACTTCTTTAACAACTCCTTGGTATACTTAGATTGATGAACATAAATGTCATCCTTGTCTTATTTGATTTGTAGACCAAGAAATAAGTTGAGTTCTCCCATCATACTTATTTGGAACTCCTGTCTCATCAACTCGGAAAACTCTTGACATAGAGTTTCATTAGTAGCTCCAAAAATAATGTTATCAACATATATTTGAATGATAAGAAAATCTTTCCCCTTGGTTTTTATGAAATGAATTTTGTCAATTTGACCTCTTTTGAAATCATTTTTAACCAAGAAACTGCTCGATATTTCATACCAAGCTTTGGGAGCCTGTTTAACACCATATAAAGCCTTTTGCAATTTGAAACATGATTTGGAAATTTTGAGTTTTCAAATCCAGGGGTTGCTCAACATAAACTTCTTTTTGAATGAAACCATTTAGAAAAGCACATTTAACATCCATTTGATAAAGCTTGATATTCATGCTACATGCAAATGCTAACGAGGATTCCGATTGTCTCAATCCTAGCAACGAGTGCAAAGGTTTCCTCATAATCAATCCCTTCCTCTTGATTGTATCCCTGAGCAGACAAGTCTAGCCTTATTTCTTACTACCAACCCTTCCTCATCCAGTTTGTTCTTGAAAACCCATTTGGTTCCTATGATTGGGTGGTTAGAAGGTCATTTGGTCAAGGTCCGAGACTTAGTTTCTTTCAAATTGATTAAGTTGTGCTTGCATGGCCTTTACTATTCAGGTTCATTTAGGGCCTCTAATGCATTTTTGGTTCTATTAATGATATGAATGCTGAAAATGCACACAGAATATGCAAAGAAGATCGAGTTCTTACCCAACTGTTGATGTCAAAAAGTATGTTTTCAGGTGGGTGACTTGGATGCATATTTGAAAGCTTTACTCGTCCTCCGATTTACCAAGTTTATTGGTTGAATAGGCTGATCTTCGGTTGGTTGATCTTGTTGATTCTCTACATTGACTTGTTCTTCAACATTTTTAGCTAGCTCTTGAACTTGTTTAGTCTAAGTCACGGCATTCCGAGTTGCCTCATTCGAGTTTCCTCGGTTTTTCTGTTTTGACTCTTTACGAACTTAGCTTCAGCAATGTCATCTTCATCTCTGTTAAGCTTGAGATCTGAAAATGTGGACTCACTTATCCTGCCAAGATCAATCTCATTAAAAAAACATGGATACTTTCTTCCACTTTGTTAGTTCTCTTGTTAAAAACACGATAAGCTTTGCTATGAGATGAGTAACCAAAAACTATACCTTTATTTGACCTAGCATCAAACTTAGTTAGATGCTCCTTACCATTGTTGTGAACATAACATTTACACCCAAATGGTCCGAAGTAGGAATTGTTGGGTTTCTTTCCCTTGTATAGCTCGTAGGGAGTCTTCTTCAAGATGGGTCTAATGAGGCATCCGTTGAGTGTGTAATTTGCTTGTGATGACTCGCCTCGACCCGAAATAATAAGGTAAATCATTTTCAATCATTATAGTCTTTCCTATTTCTTCAAGAGTTCTATTCTTTCTCTCCACTTCTCCATTTTGTTGAGGAGTTCTTGGTGCGAGAGAAGTTGTGGGAGATGTCATTCTTGTCACGAAGTCTACAAATTCCGAGTAGTCGAACTCCCTTTCATGGTCGGTTCGAATCCTCCTAATCTGAGTTTGAGACTCCACTTGAATTTTCATGTAGATCTTAGTGAACTCTTTGAAGGCTTCTTTCTTGTTCTTAAGAAAACATACCCAAGTAAATCATAAGAAATCATCAACAATGACAAGTACATATGATTTACCTCCAAGGCTTTTTACAGGAATTTCACCACATAAATCCATATGAACTAATTCAAGCACTTTGGATGTAGAAACATGAGTGGTTTGAAAGATGATCCGACTTGCTTTCCTTTCATGCATGTTTCACATATTTTATGAGATATTAACATTTACTTCCCTCGAGGTATTTGGAAATCATTTATAAACCCTTCGGGTATTGGTATTTATTTTTACCCACCACGGGTTTAGAGATAAAAAATATTTAAGATAAAAAAGGCGATAGGTTAATCGGAAATGTAAAAGGATAAGTTTGTCCCTAATTTTTTAAATACAATGACTATGCTACCCCTATTAGTTATTGGCGCCTTAAAAGAGAAAACATCAAATGCTCCTCCTCGAGCTCACCTTCCCGAAGTGAAGAACTTCATCTGCGTTTAGGGTTGGACAAAAAGAGAGAGATGGTGATGTTGTAATGCTTCATCTTGACAATGGGGGAGATCAAACGATTGAAATCGGTAATCGAAGGGAGGGGTTTCTTATAGGTCATTTCGTCAAACAGGTGGAGGGCATCCTCAAGCTTGGTGAAATCATACCTATTTCGGATCTCCCAATTTCTTTTGGGCAATTGGGATTTCACATCTCGCGTATATGAATGATGGGTATGATGATTATGGTACGAGCAACAAGCAAGAAGGGCGAATTCGAGAAGCCGAACCCACAAAAAGAGCGAAAAGCGATGAATGATACCTCCAACTTTCTTCTTCATCTTTCGTCTCATTCTCCTCACTCCAAAGTCCCCTGAGGCTAATCTAGAAAGAGATCTTCCATTGGACCATAAATGTCAATTTAGCTTGAGATTATTCATCTATAGAAAACTGGAACCCCAGACTTGGATTTTAATGGAAGCTACCCTCAAATTGCGAAAGGAAAGAGAAAAACCTATTTTTTTTGGGGAGGGATGCCTTATCTTTTTAAATACGAACGGATATGAGCATTCAAATGAGGGTTCGTCAATGGAGCCTCCCTTCATAATCGAATAGGCCAAGAAAGAAAGAAACCTAATTTTTTTCAACAAAAAGCCTTTTCTTTACTGCAAAGAGGGAAATTATGGCACTTTACCTCATCTTCTTATGCCACATCAGCACATTCACCGTATTTGGATATTTTCTATTATTAAGAACAATGGTCAATGTATACATCAAATATTAACTACTACGGTCGGGGTGGGTAAAAATAAATACCAATACCTGGAGGATTTATAAATGATTTCCAAGTACCTCGAGGGAGGTAAATGTTAATATCTCTTAAATAAAGTGAATATGAGGAGAGTTCGAAGAAGTGCAAAGCCGACATGAATATGAGGGAGTTCGAGAGAGGAGCGAAACCGACATGAAGGGGGGAGGACGAATCGACAAGAAAGAGAAGGGCGGAAGAAGTGAGAAATAATGAAATAACTGTAGCGACAATTATAACCCTAAGAGTGAAGCTAATAAAGAGGTAAATATGGTAAACAAAATTTATACAACACAAAGTCCCTCTTCCCTTTATATATAAAATACATAAGTGGAATTGTTTAATAATATAATTGGCCCCCTAATTCCTTGCTCAACTTACTGCTAACAATCACATTCCCATTTCCTTTTTCTTTTAATTCTATTTTCTGTATTTTCTTGCATATTTCCATTTTCTATTTGTTATTATCACTATGAGATTGGACCTAAATTAATATCACAAGGCCCATTTAATAAAATCATGGTGTGGCTTTAATTTTTGGGTTTTCAATATCGATTCGGAAAATTATAATTTAACTAATTCAATAATTTTAAAATTAATTTAATTTTTAATAATTTAATTGTTTATCAAGCAAATCACCTTAATTTTTACCCTTGGACTAAAAACAAGGAAAAAGTCATAAACTGCGCATCAGAAATTAATTCGCCACATGATTATGCCTTGAGTACATGTAATTTCCGATTTATTTAATTTAAACTTTATATATATAAATTAATATATGCACTTTTTAAAGTTCAACAGTTTATGGGGTTTGGCTATCAAAAATAAAATAAAATAAAAAACAGTTTATGGGGTTGGCTATCAAAAATAAAAATCAAAATAAAAACAGTTTATGGGGTTGGCTATGGTTGGGACTCCTTTAATAGGTCTATTGTTGAATGTTAGGGATACTGAATTATACTTTTGAATCATCTATATCCTACAAGACTGAAGTACTTGCTCTGCTAGTAACTTCTGTGCATTTAGGAATGCAAGCGTACTTGAATAACTATCCATATGCAAAAATGATGCCTTGAACCACTATTAAGAGACCGTTGCGGTTGACTCAATTGAGGGACTGGATCAATACGTCAATTGATCGGATCGTAGGAATCAAGATTGCACCAATTGACCTGATTTTCCGCTGATCCTTATTAGACCAACATGACCAGGTAGGAATATAATGTTTTAGACTAAAATATTAAATATAATAACATATTATTTTCTTTATTTTTCTTGTGTAGAAAAGGTGCTGAAAAAATATCCAAGGTACGTACCGTCATGTTGAATGGTCCATATTAGGAGAGCCATACATCACAACCCAATTAGCAATAGAGCCTTAGAAGGAAATAAAAGGAGGGCAGGGAGGTGAGTTATAATCTGACAGATTATGTCATAATGATAAAGGGGCCCGCACTGTAGTATAGATGTTAGGGATTTCATTTAACTCTGTTTCCCTCTCGCCTCCATCTCAAGCAGCTAAAAGGAACGAGAGAAAATCAGCTTATTCAAATTGTTCCAAAATGTTTATTCAAAAACACATTTTCATCCTTTCCTCTGATGGCTGATTCAAATGTTTTGAAAATCATAATTAATGCTTATTCAAATTCGCCATTGATGTCTTTGATAAGTGATAGATCTCACTCACTTCACAGGCTGAGGAGAGAGATAGCAGGACAGGAAATCAGTGAGCACTTGTAAAAATTTTGGTCAGCTCCAGTCGCAAATAGTTTGCAAACCTTAAGGGCACTTTGATCCGAGAACTCTTAGATTCACCTATATTGTGACTGCAAATCATATTTAGCATAAGAATAAGATATCCTTGAGTTGTTCTTTTTCTTGCAGTTGCCAAAAGCACGTCCAGAACATATCTGAACTTCCCGAGTTTTCAGCTGCTGCATGCCAACTGGATCTGTGTACATTATGATGCTTGTCTATCCACAGGCCAGATTGAAACCAAGTACCGAATACAAGCTGGAAAACGCATTCATTTTCCATTATATGATAGGGAACAAAAGATCTGTTTGATTATAGTTATTTTTCTGATGCTGCTACTTGGCATTTGATACCTAAGCAGCTTAACCACGAAACTTTTTCTGTCACAAGCTGTCTAACCCTTGTAGTATTTTGTATTCGGTAAAAATGCTGGCCCTCTACTCTGCTTGAGTTCTGGGACAGCTCTACATCCTGCTGCAACAAACAGATTAGTGAGCACATGACTGGCAATCTGACATCAACATGTGACAGATTTGGGGCATAGTATATTATAGGCACAAACGAAAGAAAGCCACAACCTATTATGTTCATAGGTGAAATATGTGCCTCAAGCTCAATACCCCGTATTCACCTATGATACCTGAACTTGGTTACCAATATTAAACATTGACATGTGTTCAAGTGTCAAACAGAGCATTTCTACAAGGACTTCTGTGGGAAAGTGAGTTGTGTCCTACCTGTGTACCAAGTGCATGATCATGAGTATGGGAAGATAAAATGATATGTCCGTTTAGAAGTGATGTATATATTGCTACATCATCATGCAAAGCTTGTGAGCACTACAACTCTAAGGAAGCTCAACTTCAATTGAAGGCTCAGACAGTGCAAATTACAGCTCAGCCTATCCTAGCCAATATGAAGCAGTTGCAGATCGCAGCTCAGCCTATTCTAGCCAATCTGAGTACAACTGTGAACTCAGTTCCAGCCTTTACTGACAGTTTGAGTTAAATTGGGAACTCAGTTCCAAGCTTTATAGATAGTCTGAGTTCAACTGAGAACTCAGATTCATACTTTTCAAGCATTATGAGTTCAGCTCAAAACTCAGTTTTTTGCTATTTTCTGAACAATTTATTCAGATCTAGTTTGTAATAATTTGGACAATATTTTAGCTTTGTTTTGAACTCTTTGAGATAGAGCAAAACCATCTCCAATGCTGCCAAGAGGTTTACCAAAGATTCAAACCCGTTCAAGCTTGCACAAGTTCAGCTAGAAGCTAGACGCTAAAGACACAAAATTTGGAGACAGTGCAATTTGAAGCTATCAAGGGTTTGGACAAGTCCTAACTACAGTCAAGGAAGATGATTTATGAACAGAAGGAGTGTCCATGCACGAATTCCAAATTCGGCATGTTGAGTTCTTAGTTTTCACCCAAAATTTTCTATTTTTGAGACAATTTCTGCATCTATTGGTATGTAATAATTGAGACACTTTTTAGTTGTTTTTGGACATTGTAGGATGGTTGAAAAACATCCCTAATGATTTCTGACAGGTTGATAGACTTTCGGCTTAGTGTTTCAGACCCGATCAGAAATAGAAACCGCACTCCCTTCTAGTTAATGGTGGGTAATTTTCAAGGAGTCTTTCTGTGTCCAGAAAAGACTTTACTTAGAACAGGAAGAACTCAGATTGAGAAGACCTGTCTCAAGTCAGCCACGTTCCTGAGCCTCAGAAACTAGCCCACTCTCGCAAGCTAGTTCCTAGGCTACAACCTACCTTTTTGGTGGTCTAATGGGAAGCCTTCTGGTGACAAGATCCAATCATTACCAATCTTTTCAAAGCCAAATCACAGCAGGATCAAAAGGAAGGATTTTAACTGGCTAATTAGAAAGGCTCGGTCATAATATTTTGCAATTTCTGTTTTCTGTTATTCATTTGACTAATTAGTGTAATTAGTGTTAATTAATTACAATTAGTCTTAATCTTTCCTTAGCAATTAGGAAAGGTATTTTGCACGGAAAAGGCTCCTATAAAAGCATTCATTTCAGTTTGTAAAGACATTGAGTGTTGTTGATGAAAATTGGATTCAAACTTCTACCCCTCTAAATTCCTAGGTGCTGTAGCTTGGTTTGGCAACCAAGTGGTGTTCTTCTAGGAGTTTGTAAAGACATTGAGTGTTGTTGATGAAAATTGGATTCAAACTTCTACCCCTCTAAATTCCTAGGTGATGTAGCTTGGTTTGGCAACCAAGTGGTGTTCTTCTAGGTCTTTGAAACTTCATCTGTGGGTTAATTCCTGTTGATTTCGAAGTTAGAATCTTTGTCCCTTCTGAGTCACCAGGAATTATCCCTAGTAATTCTTTGAGCTTTCCTTGGTGCAAGGCAAAGCAAACCTCAAAGCCTACCCCCTGCATTGATCTCAAATCAATCAAATTCTATCCCTTGGGTTGATTATTCAACTAAGATCTTTCCATTTTCTGTTCATTGTACCAAAATTGTGTTTGATTGAAGTTTTGAGCCTTTGATTATGTTGTAGTCAAGGCTTGGATACATCATTTGGTATCAGTGCTCTTCGAGCCCTTCCTAGGACTAAACCTTTTCAGCTTAAACACAACCCAATCCACAAGACAAAATCAGTCACAAAGAACCCCATTTTCAGCATGTTTCGAAGCTTCATTCATGAGAAAGTTGTTGAGCAAAAACTCCACCAATCATTGAGAGAAATGGCAGAATTGGAAGCACAAAGACAGCACCTAATGACTCAATTAGGGAAGCAAGTGAGAGTAGAAACGATTCCTACTGATTCTGAGTTGGCTTGCCTACTTATCCCGGGTTTTCATGGCCAACAAAATCAGTTTTCTAGTTGGTTTTATAAGGTGGAAGAAGCCTATGCATGTCTGAAACTAGATGAGCATGAGATGTGTGAGGTAGTTGTGTCCAAACTAAGGAGTCATGCACTTCTTTAGTGGAGAGACTATAAGTTAAGGAGGAAGAAGGAAGGAAAGAGGAGAGCGTGCACTTGGAGCAAGTTGAGTGGTAAGTTGCTAAAAGTCTGTGGCTTTCTTACTTGCAAACTCCAACCTGTCCAACCTATCCAAAGTATGTCCAAGAAGAGAAGTCCCAAATTTTCTGATTTGGCTTCCCCTTCTAGGGACAGTTTGTCCCATCCTCTTGAACCAACTCCCTCTCCCTTCAATATTCCACAACTGAACCTAACTCCACAAAATCAGCCCCTCCTAGTCCCCCTCCTAGTCCCTGAAATTAAGCTTTCCTTTTCAGCTTGTCCCAACAGCAAAATGTGCACTATCTCAGAAATTCAGGAAGCTTAAGCTTAAACTGAGATTTATGAAGAGGAAATCAAGAAAGAACAAGAACCACTTAGGTTCAGCTTCTGTCCTAACTATGATGTTGATGTTGAGGAGGATACTTCAGCCATGGAGGAAATAGAAGCCCCGAGTCCAGAACCCTCTAATTGTTGTCAAGAAGCCAAAGCTGCAGGCAATGCAAAGACAGTCCATGTCTTTGTTTTCAAAGGAGATTGTTGCCCTCCTACTATGGAATTTGAGGTAACCATAGAACCTAAAATTCCTATGAGTTGTTTTCAAACTGATGAGGCTTGTTGCTTGCATGTTCTATCTTGGTGTACCAATAGAGAGCCTCAAAACTATCAAATTTCTGTCCCTACCTTTATGTTTAAGTCCACTTTGCAAAATCTGAAAGTGAGACAAGAAAAGTTTGATATGTTCTATCCTTTGACCGAGATTTTACATTGGAAGCACAAAGAAACTAATTTTTCTTGAGTGAACTCCCCCAACAGCCCCACTTCTACTTCTACTTTTCTCAATACCTTGTAGTGAAGAAACTTCAAACTTCAACTGAATTTTCTGTTCAAGTGAGATGCAGTCCTCACAAAGGACTTCCCTATGTAAGCCCCATTCTTGTTCCCCCATTGAAACCCCTTTACTCCATTGCCTTATCCAAGAACCAACACCCCAACAACCTTGTCCCTCACTCTTCATTGAGTGCAGCCCCAACTGTTCCAAACCCCACAAAACGAGCCTCAAAAAAGCCATCCTTTGATGTCCACTTCCCTAGTACCTACGTAAAATGAAGATCAAAACATGTGTATGGACAACATGGTCATCCCCAGATTTAGGTCTCCTACACCAAAACGGGAGGACCTTTTTGATGAGTTTAAGGTGTTAAGCACCTAAGGCTGATCCCTGAAGTCCTGCCTAAGGAAGAGTTGAATGGTATCCCTAGCCAAAATAACATTGTTGTTCCACATAATTTTTTTCTTGGCCATGTGTTTTATGAGTGGAAATTCAAGGTGGGAAAAAGGTTGATCTCTCAAGTTTGAGGACAAATTTTTTTCAAAGAAGGGGAATATGATGTATATATTTCTGCATCATAATGCAAAACTTGTGTGCGCTACAACTCTAAGGAAGCTCAACTTCAGTTGAAGGCTCAGACAGTACAACAGTTGCAGATTGCATTGCCTCAACTCACTTACAGCTTATCCTAGCCAATCTAAGTTCAACTAGCCAATCTGTGAACTCGAGAACGCAGTTCCAAGCTTTATAGATAGTTTGGGTTCAACTGAGAACTCTGATTCATACTTTGCAAGCATTCTGAGTTCAGCTCAAAACTCTGTTTTTTTGCTATTTTCTGAACAATTTATTCAGATCTGGTTTGTAATAATTTGGACAGTATTTTAGCTTTGGTTTGAAATCTTTGAGATAGAAAAAACCATCTCCAATGCAGCCAACAGGTTTACCAAACATTCAGACCCGTTCAAGCTTGCACAAGTTCAACTAGAAGCTAAAGACTCGCACAAAATTTGGAGGCAATGCAATTTGAAGTTGTCAAGGGCTTGGACAAGTCCTAAGTGCAGTCAAGGAAGATGATTTATGAAGAGAAGGAATGTCCACGCATGAATTCCAAATTCAGCATGTTTAAGTTCTTAGTTTTCAAGCGGAATTATCTATTTTTGAGAAAATTTCTACATCTATTGGTTGGTAATAATTGAGACACCTTTTAGTTGTTTTTGGACATTGTAGGATGGTTGAAAACCATCCCTAATGATTTCTTACAGGTTGATAGACTTTCGGCCTAGTATTTCTGACCGGGTCAGAAATAGAAACCGCACTCCCTTCTAGTTAATGGTTGGTGATTTTCAAGGAGGAGTCTTTCTAAGTCCAGAGAAGGTGCGGACTTTACTTAGAACAGGAAGAACTCAGATTGAAGATTTGTCTCAAGTCAGCCACATTTCTAAGCCTCAGAAACTAGCCCACTCTCGCAAGTTAGTTCCTAGGCTACAACCTACCTTTTTGGTGATCCAATGGGAAGCCTTCCGGTGACAAGATCCAATCATTACCAATCTTTTCAAAGCCAAATCCCAACAGGATCAAAAGAAAGGATTTTAACTGGCCAATTAGAAAGGCTCGTTCATAATATTTTGCAATTTCTGTTTTCTGTTATTCATTTGACTAATTAGTGTAATTAGTGTTAATTAATTACGATTAGTCTTAATCTTTCCTTATCACTTAGGAACGGTATTTTGGAGGGAAAAGTCTCCTATAAAAGCCTTCATTTCAGTTTGTAAAGACATTAAGTGGTGTTGATGAAAATTGAATGAGTTTTCAAAAAGTTTGTGGATTCAAACTTCTACCCCTCTAAATTCCTAGCTGGTGTAACTTGGTTTGGCAACCAAGTGGTGTTCTTCTAGGTCTTTGAAACTTCACTGTAGGTTAATTCTCTGCCTGTTGATTTCGAAGTTGGAATCTTTGTCCTTTCTAAGTCACCAGGAATTATCCCTAATAATTCTTTGAGCCTTTCTTGTTCGTGCAAGGCCAAGCAAACCTCAAGCCTACGCCCTGCATTGATCTCGAATCAATCAAATTCTATCCCTTGGGTTGATTATTCAACTCAAATCTTTCCATTTTCTGTTTATTGTTCCAAAATTGTGTTTGATTGAAGTTTTCAGCCTTTGATTCTACTCCAGCCGAGGCTTGGATACATCAAGAAGAGTATCATTCAACGAGATAATGCATATGTAAGGCCTATGCATTTTACTTTGAGCAAGTTAAGGCTATAGCTTACAATTCCTCCACTGCTCACAACTACTTGCAACAATATTACAGCTAACTATTACAGCAAGGTAAGGCCTCTGTTTGAGAGTATGTCCACTTAATGCTTTGCTTTGGTCCTCAGCATTTTATTTTATCTCTCACAACTTTGCAATGGCAATTTGCAGTTTAGTATTTTATTCTTAAAAGTAGTGTTTTATGTTTAAATTGGTTTCTTGAATAGAGAATTTGTTGTGGGTCTAATAACCCCCCCAAAAAAAAAAAAAACCTCTAGCTTATGGAGAGAGGAGAGAAGTAGAATGAACCTTGGTGCAGAAGAAGAAAACAGTGGAAAGCAGGGAGATCCATGAAGAATAAAAGAGATGGGAGACAATAGAATGGAAGAAAGGAATTCACACTATTTGTGGAAAATATACCAGATACAATGGATAATTTTATGTTGGGGAAGACTTTTGACAGGCTGAAGTGGTCATAGAAGCATACATTCCAGGGTTGGTAGGTAGGAACTCGAAGTACAAATTTGGTTGTTTCAACTGTACACGGAGGGAGCAATAACGACAATATTAAAAGATTCAAATGGAAGAAAATCAAATGCAAGGAAACCACTGTTCAATGCCAAATATCAGAAGCCAGTATGAAGGAATTTACATAGAACAAACCCGTTACAGGGAAAACAATTTGACAAGAAAGAAGAGAATGGATTTGGGTTCCCAAGAATAAGGTAAATACAAACCCTTATATTTTTTTTGGAGAACCAGGGTTTGCCCTGCAGATACTAGGATGAGACAAAAAGAAGGTAGAAGAGTTCAGTACATTCAAACATGGTTGAATGTGGAGACTTTAGTGATGTACCTAGGAGCCTCAAGGGGAGAGTGGGTAGCAATCACAGCAAAGAAAGCAATACCGCAAACTCTAAGATGAACCAGGGTAGAGCAATCTTAGGAGATTGGTGGAGGGGGAAAATGTAGAGAGGTGGGGGATCTGGAAATTGGTGGATGGATAGTAGGTTGGATGTCGTTTATGAGGGGAAGAGATGGGAGGAAACCAAGAACCTAGGTGAAAGAGGGGGATCCTCAAAGTCACATAAACCGCAAATGGAGCTCGGTTGCACAAGGGGAGTGTTTGAGAGGAAGGAGAAAGAAGGGGACTAGTGAAGGGTTGAATTTTTGCAAGGGGGAAATTAGGTTGATGGGTGAAGGTGAGGGAAAAGATTGAGGGTGAGATGATGAGGGAGTGAAAAGAGGGGATAGATTCAAGTTAGGCTAAAACTGGGTAGACTAATCACCTTGGATGAGATGAGACACACCAACAATAAGATTAGGGCACTAATCTAACCGATGGATAAGAAACACCACCATTAACTAAACTAGACTCTTTGAACACCACTTAATCATGCCAACAATTAAGATAAGCAAAGAGAACTTAAAAGGGGGCAAGGAGCAAAGCTCTACTTTCATTCATCAAATTGGTAAAAGACCCTAAGGGCCTATTCGAACTTACATAAAAATCATGATCTATTTCCGTTCCGTGTTCTTTTATGTTCGTTTATGCCCTTTTATGTTCGTTTTTGTTTTAGGTTATTATTATTATTATTATTATTATTATTATTATTATTATTATTATTATTATTATTATTGTGGTTGTTATTTATTTTTATGAAACGGGTCACTAAAATGATCATATGTGAAGTGTGAAGATTGTATATATTATAAACATACACATAACTTACTAATATAATATTAAAAGCTATCACTTGTGGGGAACATCCCTAACTACACCACTAATCATATAAGCTATTTCATCCCTAACGACATTCATTGTTTTTCTGTTACGATGATTGTACAATACTTCTATCGATGGTTCTTCATACACGATATTAGGCGTGGGGGAAAATTGGTATCCCATTTTTATGCATTTGCATGATTGGTATCATCTCGCGACGAGAAGTGTCGAGCACAGAGAGAGGAGACTAGAGCGAGGGAAACAACGGACACCATCGATTGAGGGAGTTGTAATGTATAAGAAGCGAGAGTAGAATTGGGATTTTTAAAATTTTTGTGGACATTACTTTTTTAATTAATTTTAACTAAAAGAGATAAAAAGAGGAAAGTATTATTGGGGTTTTTTAATTTTTTTATTTGGGTTTTTATAATATTTTAATTCTATATTTTTTTGTCTGTTTCTCAAACTAGATAAAATTATTTTTCTTATATTTGAGAAACATTATAATAAAAATTTTCGATATTTGAGAAACATTATAATAAAATTATTTTTCTTATAAAAATAAAATATAATATTGTAAAATATTATAAATAATAATTTTTCAAATATTCATTATTCACGAAATATTCGATATTGTCAAATACTATCTTTAACAACTCATTTCTGTTCGTTTCGTTCCTTTATGTTCATTTCAGCTCTTTTCTGTTCATTTCCGTTCGTTTATGTTCATTTCTATTTCTATTTCTGTTTATGTGTTTTGTATCTAAGTTCAAACAGACCCTAAGTACTCCCAAGTTTTACATATTTATAGCCAAGGAATGTCTAGGGTATTACATCAGAATCAAAGGGTTTACAACCCCACAAAATAATCATTGGGCTGTGAGAAAACATAGCCAAAAAACAAGAGAGGGGGACAATAAAGTCGCAAGACAAAACGGGAAGTCGGAAAGTACTTGGTGAAAGGAACAACTAACGTGTCCCTACCACTCACAGTAATGGTCCTAATTCAAACGGTCATAAGCCTTAGTACAAAGCTCCAATATGAGAGAAAATGGTATGGTTGGAAAGCTTAGGAAAGAGCTTTCCAACCATATATGAACCATTTACATTGGACTTGTGTGTCAAAAGTTATGATGAAAACAATCAATAAAGGTCAAACTGGGTATTGGAGTTAAATGCTTAACTTGTCTTAAACTTGAAATGCCCATAATCCCCCATCATAGTAGATACTTTAATGATCACCCTTGAGAAAATTGGAAGTCAAATTCCACCTCATGGCTGACTGACAGGCAGAGAAGTTGCCCCATGTAGCGCCATAGCTTATCCCCGTCTAGCACTTGCGGTTACCGGAATGAAGCCAGCCCAGCTTCGATGGGCATTGCATGAGCTCCTCCTTGAGCTATGTTGTCTCCAGTGGGTAGGTCTCCATCATTTAGAGTGATTGAAGAGGAGCATTATCTGCCAAACCAACCACCATGCTGATGTTGACTCTCCCAAAAGTCCTGTTATGGCTGAATTTCCGCTGTTCTTGAAGGTTACTGACACAGGCCATTTTAAGTTTCTTCTCACCTCCCAAGACATTGAAGAAGCAAAAATGGTGCTCAAGGACTATAATGACGTATTATCAACTCGACTTGTCCAATACAGAACTATGATGCTGATAAAAATATCAGGGCATGCTTGGAGCCGAGAGAAGTTATGGCGGACACAGGTTCTTGACCCTCAATGGAAGTTATGATGCACAAGGGGGATGTAGTATGTTTTGAAGCTGTCATTCATAGTACAAGTTCTCGAGCCTCAACAGAAGTTATGGTTTACACAAGCCAACTCAATCCCATCAACGAAAAATTATATTGCAAATTGACAGTGATGGATTTGAATTGATCTTTCAAATAATAAAATTTCAGTCCAAATCTTCCACTTCAATGGACAACCTGTCATTCCTTCTAGCAGTACATCTCACATAATGACAAGGATCAAGTTGATTGCTGAGCATTGAGCCCTAAAGGTGACAATGGCATGGCATTCTCAGGTGATGTTGATTTTGTCAAGAATAGCAATCAGGAGAACAAAAAGATGGGAGAGGCAAAATATTCAAATTGAAATGATTCTTTAGTTCCTAATGATACTGGAATATTATAGCACTTCTTGAGCAACCTCACTTTGGTCAATTGTGTTAATTGGGAAATCAGCACCAACTGGAAAATAGCCAAGTTAAGCAGCCAATCTTGGCATCCAAGCAGTCCACTGCCAGCACAGAAATAAAGATGACAAGATGAAAACTGACCTGGACAGAAACGCAAGGTTGGATGAGACAAATATCAAAAGTGTAAACCCCGAAAAAGAAGGGGAGCCAACATTAAAGACCAACAACCAAAGCAGAGAAACAACACAGAAAAACTCTACTAGTGTAATCAGCTAGCAGAGGAGGCTTGCAAGGTACGCAAGCAAGCTAGTTTGAGAGTAGTGGGTAATGAAGACCAACTCATAAAGAAAATCAGCTACAAGCTTTGAATTAGTACAAAAGTAGGCCTGAACACTTTGAGTGTTAATATTCTTGGCAAGTTACGGACAGGGGATGGGCTACTACTTTCTTGGCAAGTTATGTACACATGGGACTGGTTAGGCTGTGCGTAGGATTGTGCTTGAGGGTAGATATAATGTGCTTAAGTTAAGCTACCAAGAAGCAGTAAGTGCTGTTCAGACTTGGCAGCATATGAAACATTTGGATCAATTTTAGGGTGGAGCAATGGTTCTCTTTTAGCAGGAAAGGTTCCTTTTAGGCTTTTACTCATCATAGGAAGTGCTTTTGTGAGCTAGGTTGGTCATATCGGATTTATCCCTTTTGAAACCCAAAAATAAAAAGAAAAAACCTCTTCAGTAGAATCTTCTTTGATTTCAACTTCAATTTCTCTAATTTAAAAGCCTTCAACCTAGCCTTTCCTCATGGAATCATAATCCCTTTAAATTGAATTCCAAACTTGTTAACACTTTCATATCTCAGCTCTGTATTCAATAGTCATCCAAAAGATATAGCAGCCACGGTCATGTTTTTCCTAACTAGAGATAAATACAGCAGAGCAGGTAAAGTCCAAGTTTTTGCAAGGCCAGGGCCTTCAAGATTATTTCAACTGTAATTTTAAATCCTATTGTTCTCACCAAATTCTAGAAAGGCACTTCTGCTTGAAGTAAATCTTCCAGTTGGCACTGTTTGTATTCTAGATATCTTGCTATTGCAATGTACTAGGAATTGTCCCTTCTACTCATCTTCTGAATTAACTCTGACAAAATCAAAATAAAAATAAAAAAACAATGTTTCCATATACTAATAAGTGAAGCAGAATGTATCCGGCATATGTTTGAAATGAAACTATGGGTTCCTAATGCATATATGGAATTTCATCACAAGAACCTAAAGTTTCAAGTCTGAACAAGATGAAGGGAAAAAGAATCTGACCACATCCACACATTAGAATATAAGTTCCAATAAAGAACGCAATTGAATTTTCTGGAAATAAATGAATATACCTGAATTATATATCCACAAGATCTTCAAGCATTACACAAATCTATCTGCATTGTACCAAGCAGAAAATGAATTCTAACTGTCTTTGAACAAGAATATAGATATAAAAGCAGATGATGGCATATTGGCATTGGTCAACTAACCACGTTACCAAAACAAACCAGCTGAGGCAGAAAAAGGCTTTGCAACTAACTCAAAAGACGCAAGGTGTGGATAAACTGCTAATAAGAGTAAATCATGAAACTGAACAAAGACATCCAATGTGGTCCAACACTACTAAAAATAATTCCATCCAAATGCTTGTCAAATTTTATGTTTTCTTTGTCCAAAAATTGTTGTCAAACTTCCACTACAAGAATCGAGAAATAATACTCCATACGTACGTAGCAATAGGTAGAAAGTAAAGCACAACTGATATTTTTTAAAATTCTTTTCTAAATAAAATATGATAACTGCTAAATCTTAGGCATGGTGATTAAGCCAACAACGAACCACACCAAAAACGATTTTTCCCCAAAGGTGATTTAATGGAATCCCAGCATTTGCAGACGAGTAAATCATTTAATTCAAGTAACTCTAAAGGCACCACCTTTTACCAAGGAGCCCCTAATCTCAGCAAAGTCTAGACTGAGATTAATCAAACTAGAATTGGTCCAATAGTCACCAAGGCATTTATTAACTGCTTAAAGCACCAAACAAACACACTTAGAATTAGATTGGTGAGACCCCATTAACTTTTCCCCTTCTACTCAGGATCGGACAGTTCAAAACTTGATGCTTGTCTCACATGCTTCAAAAATAAGCATTAGCACTGTTGTTTATTACTTATTCTTAGAATCCTATTCCTTTTCTTACTACTTTGAATCTACAAAAGTTTTAGGATTTTTGGAATCTAATAATCCAAACTTCAGCGTGTTTGGAAACTAATAATCCGAACTTAAGAAATTGTAGCCAAGGAGTTGTACTTTTGATGTTACTATTTCTAATATCCCACCACCGGGCTTGACTCGGTGGTGGGATGATGCTGAAATCCATGTGTATTACCAGAGAATTATAAAAATGAAAAGAAAAGCAACTTTTTATTTTTTTAAACATATAAGCCTTATTTGATATAATTATTACTATTTGTTAAAGCCTTTTTCATTAGATTTTTTAACATATAACAATAATAATAATAATAATAATAATAATAATAATTTTTTAATAACAATACTAACAAAAACAAAACCCTTCCTCTTTCCCCTTCCCAAACCCATTCCCTTCCATTACTCCACCTGCTCACCACTACCAACTCCACGGCAACGGCCCCCTCCCAACAGCTACCCACCTCTCTCTCTCCTTCATTATTCATCATTCACAATTCTAGTTTTGCCCCCAACTACTAAAATTTGTTTCTCCTTTCCCTCCTGAGCCAACCCAACCATCAAATCCATGGCCAATAACGTAGGAAACGTAAAATTAGGGTTGGGAGATGCAAGTTTCGACATAAGATTTACCAACCCGTGATCTTTGGACCGATGCATTGGGTCGGGTGTTGGGTTGGGTGATGAGCAACAGGGATGAATGATAGGGCTAGCAGTGGCGTTGGTGAGATGGAGGTAGCACTGCAAGTGATGGTGGGGACTCATCCATGGTGGAGAAGGGAGGAGAGAGAGAGAGAGAGAGAGAGAGGGAGGTTGAGTTTTTTTTAAAAAAAATATATATATATATATTAGTTCATTTTTTTATAAAAAAATTTAAAATTGTACTTTCTTTTTCTAGTAATACTCTGGTAGTACATGTGGACTCCGCCGCGGGCCCATGCATCCCTCCACCGAGTCAAACTCAGTGGAGGAATATTAGAAATAGTAACATCAAAGAACAGCTCATTGGTGACAATTTCTTAAGTTCAGATTATTAGTTTCCAAACACGCTAAAGTTCAAATTAATAGATTTTAAAAATCCAGTTTTATAAGCCACATTAAAAAAAAAAATTTCTCTTCAATTTTTTAATTTTCTTTTCGGTGGGTCTCTCATAATTAGTCTCTGCACCTTATCAAGGGAAAAAAATTCAGTTTCTGCACTTGTAAGTATAAGGCTTCCTACATTCAGATCTTCCCTTCCAATAACTGTTTAAGTAGGATCCATACGGGTTACTGAACTGTGGTGGTGTTTGTAGTAAACATCTTCTAGTTGGAAACTTGTGAAGTATGAGATTAAAGAGAACCTCAACTGATAAAGCTTGAAATCTGGAATATTTACTGTAAGATGCCAAAGAAAGGACCCAGCTCTGCTCCGTTTGCAAATATTCACACTAGAAATAGGCACAGAGCTTAATACTCCTAATGCATAGTGATTGCCTACTTTCTATTTTGGTGTGTTCTAAACTGTGTTATTACTCAACAGATTCAATGCACAACTCTACTGAACCCCATTGCTATTGGTTTCTCTTTTCTTTCTTCCAATATTATATTATTTTTGTTCGCTCTTCTAAAATGTTAGAGAATAAACAGTCAATTCGAACAATTACTTTGGGATGAGGGACGATCAGTTTTTGAGAACTAGGAGGGGGCCCAATGATGCGGAATAGCCAGCATAACTATGATAAAAATAAAAAATAACAAAAAAACTTCAAATCTAAAAGAAGCAGAGAAATCTCAAAACCTTGAAGAACTTCATGTCAGATTTCCTTTCCATAAAATCTTTGTGGCATTATGTTTGAGCCATCTGAAAGCTTCTTCCACCTGGGAAACAAAGTAGCTCCAACGTTAGCACATCTCAAGGAAAATCAACTGATGGAACACGATAAGATCAGAAGAAGATATTTTACATAGATTATCAAGAAGATAAAGAGAAGGAAAAAAAAAAAGAATTAATTAGTGTCTTAATTTCCAAATGTCTATGTAGAATATATCCTACTTACAGTAAGTATCAAAAAATTTAATGTTGAAAAGAAGTGATACAGATAGGGAGCACTATTTACAAGTTCCAAGGAAAACTTGTAGCAAGTACATTTTAGCTTAGGGCTCAGTATACCCTGTCTCTCTGTTTCACCAATCTAGATCCCCTGTCTTCCTGTTTTCTCTCTCCTACTTCTTATCTCTCCTTCATTCTCTCAAAATGGATATTCATCATGTCTTTTTACAAGGAAGTACTTCACTAAGGTAAGCAATACCTTAAATGAACCTCAAGGGAAGTTATTAGTACTTTTAAGTCTAACAAGTACATATGTTTTTGAGAGTCCAAAATCATGTACATAGGGTGTTGAAAGTTGTTAGTACTTTTAACTCTAACAAGTACACATGTTTTTGAGAGTCCAAAATCATGTACATAGGGTGTTGATTCTGAAGTCATCATCTCCAAAGAAACCTCAGTAAGATCAATCTAAACAGCAACAAGTAGCACATATGTATTTTGAATTGGAAGATAGGATAGCATCAGGGGCGGATCCACCTTATCGATAGTGGTGCCATTTGACACCACTCCTTTTAGGGAAAAAGTTTCCTCCTTGTGAAACATTTATATGACAATGAATGTGGTATAGTTATTGACATCATTAAATATCATAAAAGCTAGTTTACCTTAATGGTTTATCCTTAAATTGAGTTTTGTGCTTCCGAGTCCCATGTTTGAATCCAATTGGAGCAGTTTTTATTAATGCTTATTTCAGTCTTCTTCTTCGTTTTGAAACAATTTATTTGAAACAACTTATTTCACCTTTTCTCCGCCTCTCTAAAATTTTAAATCTGTAAGTCTTTCATTTATTTGTGGACATTGGCTTATTAAATTTAATTATGGTTTTAAATCTTATTAAATTTAATTATGGTCTTTAAATCTTAAATTATTTAGTCATTGACTTGAAATTTCTAATCAAAATTATATAGCTTGTAAATATAGCTAGTTGTGATTTGTTGGGGTATGATTTAGTGATTCATTTAATTATAGTTCAGGAAATGAGACTTTGAGAACTTAATTTAATGATTTAATTTTTATGTCTTCAATTACTTAGTGTAGATTATTGATTAATTTCGCTTACTTGCGAGTTTGTTCTTTAGTTAGCTTTACTTGTAGGATGGAGAATTAAATTATTCTTGACTAATTGCAAGTGTAGATTGTTAATTATTGATTAATTGCAAATTATCTTTTAACTTTAGTTTTGAAGTATGTTGATTATCAACTTCCCTGTATTAATGGGTCCCATATTGGGAGCTATTGTTCATTATCATCTCATTATAATATATTAGTTGTTTAATTCATTTTAGCACTAATCTTAAATGTTAAATTTGGAAATCATACGAGTATTATTCCCGGAGCCTGACACCACTTGGTTTGAAGCCTAGATCCGCAACTGGATAGCATAGCCGATAAACACCAATATAACTTGATAGAACAACTTTCTATGAAACAAGTAAGACACGAAGTTGTTGGGATGCAATAATACCAAGTTTTTATGTAAGAGAGACGGGAAAACAAAGCACAAAGTAGAATAAGAAAGAAGGTTCATAGTATGCAAAGGAGATACCTGTTATTTTCAGTTTTTGAGCAAGTTAGAGGATTAGCAATGTCATTTTATATGATCATTACCGACCAACTGATCATCAGTTTGTGTAATTTCTCATTCTCTAAGTGGAACACAAAAACCGAACTTCTTCCAGCAAGGGGATTCACAAATGTCACCAGAAAATCCATCAATACAACTCAGCCTTCTCCTTTCACTGCCAGGAGAAACCAGATAAGTGTGCAGGAACTTCATTACAAAAAATCAGCACAGATCCATATCAGCAGAAGCAAACTGATTGAAGTCAATTGGTGTATCTGCATGTGCTCCCCAAAAGCTCATTCTGCTTACTTATCATCTAGAACTCATCCATCTGTTAACAACGAGTAGGGTTGTCACTCGCGTCCTCCATATCAGTAGCCAATGTCTCCAGCATCCCATATATATGCTCAGATTGCTGGTGTTTCAGATCTTTGGACACAAAATAATTTACATGACCAGAAACCTCAATCCAACTACGGCCAACCTCTTTTCTTTGGCCTCTCTCCTGCATATATTTCCTAACTCTATCAGCAATTTCCCAATTTCCTTCATCTGCGTAAATATTTGATAGCAGCACATGGTACCCACTCCTGCTATTCCTGGACTCCATATCAAGCAACTTTTTGGCAACAATCTTTGCCAGATCATGATGTCGATGAGTTCGGCAAGCAGCAAGAAGTGACCCCCAAGCTTGAATTGCATTACCCTTCTCACCCAATTTTTCAGCCATATCAAAGGCATCCTCTAAGCGGCCATCTCTTCCCAGCATGTCAATCACACAAGCATGATGTTCAATTGAAGGCTTAATTCCATATTTTTCCTCCATTGATTCAAAGATCTGAAGACCTTCATTAACCAAACCAGCATAGCTACAAGCAGATAAAATTGCAATGAAAGTAATGGCATCAGGTCTTAGACCTGAGCTTTGCATTTCACCAAACAAGGAAAGAGCTTTAGTACCCATTCCATGTTGTCCATAACCCAAAATCATGTTAGTGTATGTAACAGGACTTTTTGTGGCAGTTGCTACAAAAACTTTCTCAGCTGAAGCAATGGTACCCAACTTCGAGTACATGTCTACCAAAGTGGTACCAACAAACACATTACTGTCAAGTGAATGACGGACAGAAAAGCAATGGAGCTGCTTACCTAGAGCAATGCTCCCTATTTGACTGCAAGCTGGAAGAATTGATGCTATGGTGACCGCATTAGGAAATATATTTCTCTCCAGCATTTGACGAAATACAACAAAAGCCTCTTCTATCAGGCCATTCCGGGCATTTCCAGAAATCATGGCATTCCATGTAGCTTGATCTCTACTCAAGTCATTGCTTTCTCTAAATAATATTTGCGCTTTCTTTATCAATTCAGATTTCGCATACATGTCTATTAGATAGCTGTCCATACCCTCAAACTCAATCCCGTGCTTGACAAGATATGCATGAGTCTGGCTCCCGATAGCCTCACTTCTAAGATTTGATGCTGCTGAAAGAAGAGCGGTAACTGTCACTGCATCAATTTTAAGCCCCTCCTTCTGCATTTCATAGACAAGCATCATCCCTTCTTCATCCAACCCAGTCTGCACAAGAGCAGTGATCATAGTATTCCATGACACAACATCTCTTTCAATCATGCTATCAAAAACCTTAAATGATTCCTGAACACGATTACACCTTGAATACATGACAATAACAGCATTTTGTACAGTGACAGACAAAGACTTTGACTTTTTCAGCACATGAGCATGCAGCTGTCGACCCAAGGAAACTTGTTGCAACTGTGAGACAGCTGTTAGAGCTGATATATAACTGACATCATCGAGCAACATATGCTCTGAAGTAAGAGCGTCCACAAAGAGATTAAGTGCTTCAATGAAACAGTTATTCTGAATATAGCCACCAATCATGCTATTCCAAACCTCCACATTCTTGTCCAAGCACCCATCAAAAATCTTCCTAGCCAAATCTTCATAGCCCATATCTGAATACATAATTATTGCGGAGCTGATGGCAAACAAGTCATCAACATATCCATCACCAAACTTTATAAGCATCCCATACAACACATTGCCAAGCCCATAATCACAAATGCCCGAAACTCCAGGCAGCAAATTGACAAAGCTTACAGCAGTCGGCTTGATGCCCATCCTCAGCATCAGCCTAAAATGCAGAACAGCCTCAGAAAATCGTTCAGTTTTTACAAACCATGAAATTACAGTATTCCAAGCGACAACATCTCTCTTCTTCATTGTATCAAAGACTCCACGAACTAAATCTACCTCAGAAAACTGGGAAACAACTGTAGTAGCCAAGCAAGTAGAATACATGTTCAACAATGAATTATACACAATTCTGCTGGCATTGATGTTAGACCTTATGACATGGCAATGCACAGCCTTACCAATCCTGAGCAACCTGGTATCTGCGCAAGCTTTAAGTACAGAAGAGTAAGTATAGGAATCACACTTGGTGGAAGGCGCAGACCTCATTCGACAGTAAAACAGGAGTGCCTCAAAAGGGAATCTGTTACAGATAAACCCAATAATAATGGTGTTCCAAAGGACAGTGGTTGGGCGAGGCAATGTGTCGAACACCTGGCGGGCAATGTGGGGTTGGCCATCTTGACACAAACGACTTAAGCGGGATCGAATTGATGGCGTTTTGAGAGCCATTGGGGGTTGATCAAGTGAATTGAGAGGTGGGCCAGGGAGAGAGAAATGTGAAGAGGCTTGGCGGTGAGGTGAGAGATTGTGGGGTGGAGCAGGAGGTAGGGATGGTGTAGGAAAATGATGAGTTGAAGTAGACATAGGAGATGAGTTTTGACTGGGAGATGCAAAGAAAGGAAGAGAGAGAGAGAGAACTGGAGGTTTTACTTCTGCACAGTTTCGCTTCCGTTGCTAACTCAACTCCAAGCTCTGACTATGGCGGGAGATGAGGCTGGCGTAATTTCCTGGTTAGTGGTGACTCTTGACTACTTTCATTCCGTTGCTTATCCACGTAACGATTGGTTTTTTTTTTTTTTTTCTATAACGCAACTCCATACTTTTGTTTTTTTGGCAATGGAGATCGGATTCGGATAAGACTGCTGACCTATATGAGCATTGTCCTCCTAACTTTCGTAGTCAGATGGTGTGCGATTTTGACAATACTTGTGTTGACAATAGTAAATGGTACAAACTGACTAAAAAGATTAATAATTTTACTTCGAAGCAAAGCATTTTCTTAGATCCCTTATTCTTCCTTTTGAATTTCTCTAACCAATTGTAATGAATATGTCTTTATTACCACGTACAATACCCCATTCCTCGTTGTCTCTTCCATTGTTGATTCAACAGCTAGGTAATTCGCATGTAGGGCAGTTTGAGCAAAATAATGAGTTCTTATTTTTATGGATTTTAATTGAACTGTCTTTTCTTATTATTATTTTATAATATATAATTAATACCCAAAATTATGTATGAGTGATAATATTCATCATATATAATATTAATGCTCAAAAAAATCTAACTCAATTACTCACCATATATGATTATTCACCGAACATAATACTAATACTCATATAATTGCTTACCATATATAACACTAATAAATGGTTACCAAATATATTATCCTAATGCTCACAAAATACTTATTGAATATAATATTAATGTAAAATCTAATTTGCATTAGCTATTTGAATATATAAATATGAAATCTTGTAGTTATACGCTTGTAAGTTTAATTATATATGAATATAAATATTTTTTAACAAAATTAAGTATTATAAAATTTTAAAAATTGGAGAAAGTCGGGAGTTTCTTCATTTTGGAGTTTGTTGCAAAAATAAAAAGGAAAATAAAAACACATTGCAATTAAAGGCCAAGGCAGAAACAAATTTTAAAAAAGCAAAATATTGTGATTAAGGGCATGTTCCATTTAACTTTAGCTGCTCTTTATTATTAATTTGATGCAAAAATAATATTAATATCTTTTCTTATTATCATTTTATAATATATAATTAATACCAAAAATTATGTATGAGTGATAATATTCATCATGTATAATATTAATGCTCACTAAAAAAATCTAACTCAATTTCTCACCATATACAATTATTCACCAAACATAATACTAATACTCATATAATTGCTTACCATATATAACATTAATAAATGGTTTACCAAATATATTATCTCGATGCTCACAAAATACTTAACTAATATTATAATTGAAATGTTTTTTTCAATTGTTACTTGCACCACGTTGAATCCCCCTAAATAACCCATCTCAAATTGCTTCCCTCCTTTTTCTATTTTTTGAAATTCAAATAAAATTATTTTTATTTTATCAAAAATATTTGAAATATAATTTATGTAAAGATGATCTCTCTCTATATATATAAAGAGAGTGACGTGTGTGTATATATATATATATATATATATATATATATATATATATATATATATATATATATATATATATATATATATATATATATATTACACTTTTACTAAATATTATTATAAATATTTGTTTATAAAAAACTAACCATTGAAAATATTATATGGCTAGCAATAATTATATAATTATCAAATTTAAAATTATCATTCAAAGTAAATCTAACTTAAAAATTAATCCTTGATAAAAAAAAATTTTAAAATTTTTTCCTTAACAAATATATAACATAGATAATTTTTCCCTCTATTTACTTCTTAAATTCCATTTTCCTTCCAAATTAATTTTTTTACTTTAAATTAGTTCTCCCTTTATATATAACAAATTAGTATAATCATATTGATCTCTTATTCTCTACATATTAATTAGACCATTGTTGGGATGGAATCTTTTTATACGTAAAAATTATTTATTTTAGCTCAAATTTCATATTTAATACTACTTGAATTATGTTCTTTTTTTCATATCATTATTATGCCATGACAACAACCCCACAAGACATTATTTAAGTGAGTATAAAATTTCTCATAAACATGATCATGATGTTGTATATTGTCTCATTAATATATTTTAATATTTTAATTTTTATAAGTGAATCTTTTGACTTAAATTTGGTTATTTTTGTGAGTATTTCCAACTTTCGATATACTTTTATATTCTAAAACTTTTGATATACTTTTATATTCTAAAAATGTAATATTCCTTACATTTTTTTCAAATAAATCAATGGATGTAAAAAGAAAATTGTTAATGGGACATTATTGTCTAATCTTTAGTTCATAGTTGACATTCATCAATGTGTGTTTTTTTGTTTGACCGAGAGTATAATTTGTTTCAGGACATAATTTAATCTTTTATCAATGCATAATTATATTATTATATTATTTATTATTAATTTTAATTACCAATAAAAATATAAGTCTTCAAACTTTATTGTAGATTTTAAATAATTGGATTTTATGATAGTTGAATAATATGTACTCTTTAAAGTTTTTTTTCACAATGTTGGAAGACTACATTCATTTGAATTAGACTACCAAAGTATAATATTTATATGTATGAAAACTTTAATAGAAATGTACTCCTTATGTGTTCCTATAAATTGTATGCTTATAAATTTTATAATTTAAATGGATTATTTTCAAGGTAAATATATATTCATTTTATTGGGAGGGTAGAAGTGGAGTTTTGTGCGTTAGTATAGAAATAATATATGCTTGCCTATTATTGATAATTTATACTCATATGCATAAGCATTTTAATGATGGTTGAAGACTCGGACTCGGATTTATATCATTGTGAGTACTATTAAGGACTCAGGTACAAACCTCATCCCTCATAAGTTTTGATTACAAGTCATTCCGAGTAATATAGAAACTATTGCATATGTTTTCATTCAATTCTTACCGACTCGAATACACATTCTAGTTCATCAACTCACACTCGATATTTCGAGTCACTCGGACACCACTTAGATTTATCGCATGTTCAAATAATCTCTCCAACACTTTTTCTAAGCTCTAACTTCATTTTCTAAGTTAAAGTGAATTAGAACGTTAATTCATCTTTCTTTGTCGAGATCAAGTACTTATACTCGATACTTTTCTCTATAACTTGATCTTTCCTAAGACTCGACTCTAATGGATTCTGAGTGTAATGAATATTAGACTCGGAAAATTCCACTTCTCCAAACATAATATTATTTTACACTTAATTATCTTAATTAAATTATTATCTCGCGCCTAGTCTTGTACCAAAGTATTTTATACTTTGAGAACCAAAATTGTTTACTTTTGTAGGTTATCTAAACAAGGTTATCCTATTTTTGAATTACAAAAGTAACTCGACTTCAAGGTGTCAATCACCGGCAGACAAGGCTTTCCTACTTCGAATAGGGCTCGGACGCTGTATCGGGATTGTCCGTTTCCAAACCGGAAATCTTTAAGGCCAAGCTCAACGGTGGTTTCCACCTTACTTTTCGAGACACCACCAGCTGATTGGAGCACCTTTTGGAGTCAAGTGCCGTTGCACAACGTTCACATCTCAACGGATCTTTTCGAGCGGCTTAGAAGAACCGTTACAATGGTCACAAAGGACTTCTATTCGGAAGATAGTCACAACGACTAATCCGCTTGGTCATCTATAAATAGAAGCCAACTCTCAAGACTTGAAGATTGCTTGGAATTATTGCTGAACACATTACTTAAGCAAAAGTCATTGTATTCATATTCAATCTTCTATTTACAACCCCCAACTTGTAATTCATACTTTCGAGGTGTAAAGTCTTGTAATCAATTACATACTCTTTCTTACTCTCTAAGTAAGGTCCCTTGACCGAGCTGTAAAGGTTAACTCAGCTCAATTGTCTCTAACTCGTAAAGGTTACCTCAATTAGGAAGTAATAGATCGGATAAGAGATTTCTAAGTCTAGGAAAACTCGTTAGCAATTGTTTAAGGGAGCAATTCTAGTTGAGTCAATCTATCGTGTTTTGTGGATTCAAAATAGTGGATTTTGACTTGTCGCTTGGATTAACACCGGCCGTGGTTTTCTCGCCCTAAGAGGGTTTCCACATATATCTCGTGTTCACACTTTTCCGAGTCCAATCTAGACTCATATTGTCTTGATTATTCCTTTCAAGCTTTAATCTTCCAAGTTTGTTAAAATTTCCTCATCACCCTATTCACCCCCTCTAAGGTGACTAAGACTTTCCGAGAGCAAACCTTCAATTGGTATCGAGCCTATCCTTTCATAAAAGGATCTAACAATCCAAAGGTCTAAAGATCAAATGGCTCGTAACAACAGAGAGTTCGATGAAGGAAGATCTTCTAGCCGACCATCAAAGTTCAAAGGATCAAATTTCGTACACTTGGAAGAAGTTCATGGAATGCTTTCTATCGGATCACGATAAAGATGTATAGAACATCATACAAGAAGGTAATTACATTCCGAAGGTTTGCTCGGGAGAGTCCGAGTCACCCTAGAGGGGGTGAATAGGGTGATAGAAAATTCTTTTTGAAAACACACTCTTTTTCTCGTAAAAGAGACAAAGGCAGCTTCGAGTCTATAAACGAGTCGAAAAGATTAGACTCGAAAGCAATGAATCAAAAGAAACAAGAGCGAGAAAGCGCCTGAGTCTAGAATGAACTCGGAAAGAAGACACTTTAGATTTTACGTGGAAACCCTCCCGGGACAGAAAACCACGGTCCGTGTCAATCCGCACACGAAGTCAAATCCACTATTTTGAGTCCACAAAATACCGTGAACTCGACCGAACCCGAGTTGCTCCCTTGGACAACTCTATACAAGTTTTCCTAGACTCGAAGTTACCTTATCCGATCTAGTACTTCCTAACCGAGATAACCCTTACAACTAGGGACAACTAAGCTGAGTTAACCTTTACAGACTTAGTCAAGGGACCTTACAAAGAATGTAAGAGAGTTTGTAATCGAGTACAAGACCTTACAACTCGTAAAGTAATGAATTACAAGATTGAGAATAAATACAATGACTTTTCTCAAGTATGTGTATTAACAAATAGATTCGGCAATCTTCAAGTCTTGTGAAGTGGCTTCTATTTATAGATGACCGAGCGAGTAGCCGTTATCTTCATCTGCTGACCGAGAGTCCTCTCGTGACCGTTGATAAGAGCTTTCGAGTCACTCGTAAAGTATCCGTTGAAATATGAACGTTGGACAACGGTTTAACTCTCTTGGAAGTCCCAAAACCATCGGTTGTGTCTTGAAAAATGAGGTGGAAACCACCGTTAAGCTTAGCGTTCAGCTTTTCCGGATATGGAAGCGCATGCCTTCTTACACAATCTTCCGGGACTAAAGCGGGGAAGGTGAAAAGCCATATCTCGCTGGTGATTTGACGTTACGAGCCAGGTTACTTTAGTAGTTTGAAAAAGGTGTATCCTCGAATGAACAACCTACAAAAGTAAATCAATTTTGGTTCTCAAAGCATAAAATACTTTGGTCCGAAGTTAGACACGAGATAATAAAATAATTACGATAATTACGCAATTGATTATCTCGAGTCGAAATGAAGTGGAATCTTCCGAGTCCAATATCCATGATACTCGGAATTCCATCCGACTTAGTCTAAGCGATAGAGCAAGTTCTATAAAGAATATCGAGTGAGAAAAACTTGATATAGACTACGCATGCTACGTACTAAGGAAATTTACTCTAACATAAATAGAGCTTGTAGACGTAAGTAAGGTTCCGAGTGAGAAAAAGATGAAACATTAGTCTCGCGATAAATCTGAGTGAAGATGGACTCGGAATAAAGAACCATTTTTCGAGTCAAAAACAGATAAGCAACAAAAGTACTAAGTAAACGATGTATCACTCGGAAAGATACTTATTTTACTCAAAGGAGTTTACGTGATACCGAGAATGCCTTGGAATCAAAACTCTAAAAGCATGGGGTTGTTATACCGACTTGTTTAGTGCAACTCGGAAATGCGTTGAGAAATGTCCGAGTCTTCACATTCCAATGAAGATAGAAGATACAAGACCTGTGCCTAAAGTAAAGTTCGAATACACCACCGAAGAAGCGTAAAAGGTCGAAAGAACTTTAAAGCGATGAACATTCCGATGTGTGCCATCGGCTCGGACGAATACAACAGAGTGTCGACTAGTGACACGGCTAAAGAAGTGTGAGACATTCTTGTCAACACATATGAAGGAATCAGCCAAGTAAGATAAGCAAAGATAAGTCAATATCTTCACAAATACGAGCTGCTCAAGATAGAGCCGAAGAAAATATCACTCGGATGTTTATACGCTTCATCGAGATTACAAACAATCTCAAATCTCCGGGTAGAAAGATCTCCCATGAAGAGATGTGCGGAAAAATCCCGAGTCTACCCAAGAGAAGATGGGGTCCCAAGGTGACACTCATCAAGGAAGCTCGTAACCTCTCACAACTAAAGCCGGACGAACCGATTGGGAAGCTACTTACTTATGAAATCCATCCGGAAGAAGAAGATGTCGAAGTCGGCACTAAAAAGAATATTGCGGTGAAGGCCTCGTAAAGCGAGAGGAGAAAATCCGAGTTCCTCGGATTCGAAGACGATCCCATGGCACTCATTACTCGAGGCTTCAAAAGAATGATGAAGCACAAGAAATGGGAGAAAAGGCCAAGAGAAAAGTTCTATAAGAAAGATAAGAAGGATAGAAAAGGTAAACACAACTCCTTCAATGTTATCTTTAACTAAGAACTCTGGTTGTTTTGAATCGTGGCAAGAAAGATCACATAGTCAAAGACTATCCAAGAAGAAAGAGGGATAGAAAGAAGAAGAAGGCTATGATGGCCACATAGAGTGATGAAGATTCATCCGAAGAAGATGAAGACTCGAGACGATTCAAAATGTCCGATGGCTCTATCGGACTCGGAAGTTGAATCGAGTCGGACTCGACAACTCGGACAATGAGGAGACAAATCCTCGGGAGGTAATTGAATACTTCCTTAAGTTTTTCAAAGTTGATTTAGCTAAATATATTTACACTTTGGAAGAAAAGTCCAATTCCGATTCTTCACAATACAAAGAACAACTTGAGTCTCTTACTTCGAGAGCATCGGTTTGAAAAATGAATTGAAAAAGCTGAGACTCACTCTAAGAGAAATCAAGACTAGTACTTAAGCTAATGAGACTGGGTCCGAGAAATTCGGAGAGAAAACGATCATCAAAAACAAAAGCTCAATGAGTCTCAAGAGTTTGTTTTGAAATTTACTCAAAGTCGAAAAGCCTTGACATGCTCTTAGGATCTCAATGTGTCTCTTTCGTAAAGAAAGGACTTGGTTTTAATAAAGAGGAGGAATCAAATTCATACTCGGATCTTTTCAAAAAGGACTCCGTAACTGTTAAGTTCGGGAAGGCTGAGCATGGTCCTATTCATAAGAATGAACCGAGACCGAGCCTGCACCAGCTTACATGAGAAAACCTTCTTCACCGGTTTATAAAAGAAAAGATTTTCAAAAGAAAGAGAAGACTCGGTTTTGCAAAAGAAGACTCGAGAATCAGACCAAACCCAAAGTAATTCAAATTTGGGTTCCCAAGAGTCTTCTTCCTCGTAAAAGGACCACGAGTAAAGGGAGTTACTGGGTTCGTTAGAGGAAGTGAGAAGGGTTAGTATGTTTCGACTTGTAGGTAACTCGAAAAAGACAAAAGGTCATTAGTACCTAGACAGTGGATGCTCACGCCACATGTTAGGAGATTCAAGACTCTTTTCCGAGTTAGAAGATTACAAAGGAGGCAAAGTCACTTTTGGAGATGACAGTAAGGGCAAGATAGTTGGAATAGGCAAGATTGGAAAAGGAGATAACCTGGTCGGCCCAGTCTATCTTGTTAAGGGATTAAAGTACAATCTACTCTTCATCTCTCAATCTGTGTGACAAAGGTCAAGAGGTAAGAGTCACTCGGACCAATTGCTATATTTCGATGCAACTACCAAGGAGACTAAGCTCTCGGGTAAGAGATCAAGTAACACTTACACTATTCCTCTTTCCAACCCTAGTCGAATTTATCTTGTTTAAAAGCATCTCCGCATGATGATTCTTAGATATGGCATCGTAGACTAGGTCATGTTAGCGTGCACACCATCAAAAAGCTTGCATCTCATGGTTTAGTAAGAGGATTACCTAACTGTGCTTTTAAGAAAGATAAAATTTGTGAAGCATGCACTAAAGGGAAACAGTCGGATCATCTTTCAAATATCTCAAAACTGTTTCCACATCCAAAGTGCTTGAAATGTTGCATATGGATTTATGTGGTGAAATCCTTGTAAAGAGTCTCGAGTAAAATCATATGTACTTGAAATTGTTGATGACTACTCACGATTTACATGGGTGTGTTTTCTTGAGCACAAAAATGAAGCTTTCAAAGAGTTCAACAAGCTCTGTAGGAAAATTCAATTTGAGTCTCATACTCGAATCGAAAAGATTCGAACCGACCATGGAAGGGAGTTCGATTACTCGGAATTTGCAGAGTTCTCGCGATAAGAATGGTATCTCCTACAACTTCTCAGCACCCATAACTCCTCAACATAATGGAGTAGTGGAGACAAAGAATAGAACTCTTGAAGAAATAGGAAGGACAATGATGATTGAACATGATCCGCCTTACTATTTCTAGGCCGAGGCGATCAACACAACAAACTACACACTAAACAGATGCCTCATCGGACCCATCTTGAAGAAAACTCTATACGAGCTCTACAAGGGAAAGAAACCCAACATTTCATACTTTAAACCCTTCGGATGTAAGTGCTATGTACACAATAATGGTAAGGATCACTCGACCAAGTTTGATGCCCCGTCGGATGAAGGTATTTTTCTTGGTTATTCATCTCATAGTAAAGCATATCGTATTTTCAATAAAAGAACTAACAAAGTGGAAGAAAGCATCCATGTTGTTTTTGATGAGATTGACCGGGGAAAACCAAGCGAGTCAACATTCTCGGAACCGAAACTCGGTCGAGATGAAGATGATCTTACCGAAGCCGAGATCGGACAGAGTCAATGAAAAGCAACTCGGAATGGGATAGCTCGGAATACCATAACTTAGGCTGAAGCGGTTGTGGAGCCAGCTCGGAATGCTGAAAGTCAAATCGGATCATCGAAGATCAACCAATTCAACCTACAAATCTGGTCAACCGGAGAACAGTAGAGTATTCAAATATGCTTCAAGTCACCCACTCGAAAACATCTTGTCCGACATCAACAATGGGGTAAGAACTAGTTTTTCTTTATAAAATCTATGTGCATTCACTGCATTCATATCATTAATTGAACCCAAAAATGCACTAGAGGCCCTAAATGAACCTGAATGGGTAGAGGCCATGTAAAAGGAACTTAATCAATTTGAAAGAAACCAAGTCCGAACCCCGACCAAACGACGTTCGACCACCCATTCATAGGAACCAAATGGGTTTTCAAAAACAAACTGGATGAGAATGGGTTGTTAGTAAAAAATAAGGCTAGATTTGTGGCTCAAGGTTACAATCAAGAAGAAGGGATTGATTGTGGGGAAGAAGGGATTGATTGTGGGGAAACCTGTCCACCGGTTGCTAGGATTAGAATCCTATTGGCATTTGCATCAAGCATGAATATTAAATTATATCAAATGGATGTCAAATGTGCTTTTCTGAATGGTTTCATTCTAGAGGAAGTCTATGTAGAGCAACCCCTGGATTTGAAAACTCAAAATTTCCAAATCATGTTTTCAAATTGCAAAAAGCTCTTTATGGTCTTAAACAAGCTCCCGGAGCTTGGCATGAAAGATTGAGTAGTTTCTTGGTTGAAAATGATTTCAAAAGAGGTTAGATTGACAAGACTCTCTTCATAAAAACCAAGGGGAAAGACTTTCTTATTGTTTAGATTTATGGCAATGATATAATTTTTGGAGTTACTAATGAAAGTCTCTGTCGAGATTTTTCCGAGTTAATGAGACAGGAATTCTAAATGAGCATGATAGGAGAACTCAATTTCTTCCTTGGTCTACAAATTAAACAAGACAAAGATACGATCTATGTCCATCAATCTAAGTATACCAAGGAGTTGCTTCAAGATGCAAAACATGTAGCAACACTAATGAGTAACAACGATAAAACTAGACTCGGACGAAAAAGGCAAAGCAATAGATCGAAACTCTATCAAGGTATGATTGGATCTCTCGCTATATCTCACATCTAGTAGGCCGGACATAATGTCTAGTGTATGTGTGCAAGATTTCAAGCTAATCTAAAATAATCACATCTCATTGTGGTGAAGAGAATTTTTAGATATCTTGCAGGGACTCGGAATCTAGGTCTATGGTTCTTAAGAGATTCGGAACCGACCCTCACTCGGATACTCGGATGCTAACTATGCTGGATAGAAGGTTGATACAAAGAGCACCTCAGGAGCATGCCAATTTCTAGGTCAATGCCTTATATCTTGGCACTCAAAGAAGTAAAACTCAATTACTCTATCAATCTGCTAAAGCCGAGTACATTGCTGCTAGAGCATGCTGTGCTCGGATTCTATGGATCAAGCAACACTTGAAAGTCCTTGTACTTTCATTCAAATCAATTCCAATCAAGTGTGACAATCGAGTGCAATCAGCATCACTAAGAATCTAGTTGAGCACTCAAAGATAAAGCATATTAAGGTCGGTATCATTTTCTGAGAGACCATTCTGAGAAAGGTGACATTAAACTTGAATTCATTCCTACAAAACTTCAATTAACTGATATCTTTATTAAGCCACTTAGTGATTAGGAATAAACTTAGCATGATAAATGCATGATTATGTGTTTTTCTAAGTGAAATTATCTTGCATGATTATGTGTTACATGTTTCTTCTCTATGTCTTAATAATAATTAGTCCAGTTGACCCAGTGATACTAAGCTAGGAGTTATTATCTGTTTACGCTTTCGAGTCACTCGAAACTTTACCGAGTCGGACTCGCTTTTAAGAAAATTAGACTTCAAACTTCGATATCATCTCTAGATTAGTGGAGAATTTTAGAAATTTCTTTTAAAATCTCTCTTTTTCTCTCTATCTCGCGCGCGTATCGATCAATGAACTAACCATTGGGAGACAGACACTGGAATTCTAACCGTTGGAGAGCGGAACGGACACACCGGTCCGAGGCGACTGTTGGAGAGTTGGGTCGAACGGATATCGAAGGACATTTCGTTCGCTATAAATATCATCTATTTTCCTTCATTTTGCTACTTTACTCTCTACTAAGATTCACTCTCGCATACTTACTCGTACAATCTCAGCTCTCAAGCAATCTCAATTCTCTCAAGTTCTTAGTACTCTCACTCTCTCTCTCTCTTCTTCGAGCTAACTCACTTTCCTCTCAAAAATCTCATAACCATGCCTAAAAGAGGTTCCGCTCCGGATTTTCTTGGTTCTCGCAACCATGAAACCTAGAACAAAAAGCCACGAGGGTCCCTCTAACCCCTCGAAGATCCTTGTCACCTAACACCTTACGTTGGATGACAAATTCTTCCCAACCACAAAATTCTCCTGGTTGAAACACATCAAAACCACAGGGGTATACAATTTTCTCTGTTTCAGCGAATTTATTTACCCGAACTCATAGCTGAGTTCTACTCAAAACTTTCTAGCTCGAAGGGATCATCACCTCTAGAGTTTAAAATATGGTAGTTCGTATTAACCTCTCTCTTCTCCATCGCCTATTCAAAGTATCATCTTTTTCCTCAACAGACAACCCTATCCCCTTCAACAAGGTTGCCGATGAATTTTTGAAAAGTATGCCAAGGATGTCCCCGAGTCACGTAAAAACTTTTCCGTGACTCGGATTAAGACTAAGGCTCGTCTTCTATGCTTCTTGCTCGATGAGAACCTTCTTTTCTTATCATTCAAGCAAAGAGAATCCAAATTCAAAGATTCTCAAGGCTTTGTTTGATATTCTCGAGGGCTATGATGTAGACCTCTTCCCGACCATTATCGAGCGAGATGGCCTCCGTGCTGGCTCGGACCAAGAAATCCACCCCTCTCTCTTTCGGAGCCCTCCTCACTCTCATTTTTAAACAATTCAAGGTTCCACTCCCCTCGGACCCTAACGAAGTGTTTGAGGCTGCCATAATAGTTGGCGTAAAAGAGCTTCTTGGCTATGGATACCAGGAAACCTAATCGGGTGTCTAGGTCCACAGCTCAAAACCGAGGCAACCCTCTCCTCCGCCTTAGACTCGGACTCCTCTCTCACTCCCTCCTCCACCGGCGGTGCTTCCACCTCGGGTCCTCCTTCCTCTCGTCACTGCCGCTTTGTCTACCATGATGATAGACAAGCTCTCCTCTCGTGTCTACGGAAATTCGAGACACTCTCCGCTCCTTTAAGACTCGTCCTTTAGTCTATGACCATCAACCAAAAAATAGCCCAATCTCAAATTCGAGAGCAGCAAGATGTGCTCCTCGAAGTGAAGGCTTTGGTTAAGGAGCAGCAAGAGTTGATTGAGCTCCTCGGAGAAAGGCGCTCCAAAGCGGCTCAGGACTCGGACAACTCAAAAACATCCGAAGAGTCCTCGAGCCCCGCCAAGTCTCCATCTCGGAGAGGCAGCTGAAGAAGAAGAGGAAGGCTGCGGCTGAGCAGCTCCTTCGAGGAGAAGGAGGTAGAAGAGAAGGAACAAGAGAAAGAGGAAGAAGGAGAGAAGCGGGACGAAGCCGAGGGACAAGGTGCTCCCGCTCCTCAATCGAGACCGATCGGCTCGAGCAGCGATCCGAGTAACTCGGAAGACCCTGCCGATGTTGGATAGTCGGCAGCAGTCAAGCCGGAGGAAGCACCTCCTTCCGCAACGTTCCAAGCGGATGACCACCTGGACGACCTTGTTGCGGGTCGGCCACTCGGAGCCGAGCCCATTCCGAGAGATCCCGGTGTTGTTATCGCCAAGATCTTTAACGTCTTCACAGGCATATCGGCGTAGGCGCACAAGCACGCTCATCCGCCTCAACTCATACAGCTCCCACTCCACCATCTTGATTTCTTTTTCTTTTTCTTGTTTTCGGTTTTTTTTTTTGTCCGGACAAACAAATTGTATCAACTTGATACATTCTTCCCCATTTTGATTTTTTGCTTCGAAAGGCAAGGGGAGAATACTTAGAAAAATTTGTTGACTTGTTTAGGGGAGTTTTTTCACCCTCTCTTTTGTATGTTTTTTTGTATATATATGAATGAAGTTTCTAATTTCGAGCATATTGCTTTCGAGTATAAATTCTTTCCGAGTTTAAATGTCTCATTTTGTTTTGCTATGTTATATCAGCTCATTTCTCTATTTTTTTCGATTTAACTACTCGCAATTTTTCATCAAATGAGCTATCTACGATAAAATTCTAAGTCCGAATCACTTCATTTATTATTCGGTATTCTATTCTAAGCTCGATATATTCTTTGTCAAATGAGTAAGAATGAAAACTCTTAATTATTTCACTAACAAAGTTTCTATTTGAGTATGGAATACCTTTCATCAAAAAAGGGAGATTGAAGACTTAAACTCGGATTTATATCATTCTGAGTACTATCAAGGACTCGGTACAAACCTCATCCCTCCTAAGTTTTTATTACAAGTCATTCCGAGTAATATAGAAACTATTACATATGTTTTCATTCAATTCATACTCGACTCATAATACACATTCTAGTTCATCAACTCACAATGATGTTTCGAGTCACTCGGACACCACTTAGATTTATCCATGTTCAAATAATCCATCTAACACTTTTTCTAAGTTCTAACTTCATTTTCTAAGGTAAAGTGAATTACAACGTTAATTTATCTTTCTAAGTCAAGCATTTGTGTTTGAGATTTATTTGTCTAGATCAAGTACTTATACTCCGATATTTTTCTCTATAACTTGATCTTTCTTAAGACTCGACTCGATGGATTCCGAGTGTAATGATTATTAGACTCAGAAAATTCCACTTCTTCGAGTCTAAGATAATTAAGATAATTTTACACTTAATTATCTTAATTAAATTATTATCTGTGCCAAATCTTGGACCAAAGTATTTTATACTTTGAGAACCAAAATTGTTTACTTTTGTAGGTTATCTAAACAAGGTTATCCTATTTTTGAATTACAATAGTAACCGGCTTCAAGTCGTCAATCACCAGTAGACAAGGCTTTTCTACTTCGAATAGGGCTCGGACGCCGTGTCGGGATTGTCTGTTTTCAAAACTGAAAATCTTCAACGCCAAGCTCAACGGTGGTTTCCACCTTACTTTTCGAACACCACTAGCTAATTGGAGCACCTTTTGGAGTCAAGAGCCGTTGCACAATGTTCACATCTCAACATATCTTTTACGAGCGACTTAGAAGAACCATTACAACGGTCACAAAGGACTTCTATTTATAAGATAGTCACAACGGCTAATCTGTTTGGTCATCTATAAATAGAAGTCAACTCTCAAGACTTGAAGATTGCTTGGAATTATTGCTTGAACACATTACTTAATGTAACACCCCAAACCTTAATCGTATCTAACTACTACGAGTTGTATTTTATGATCTTAATATTGTTTAAAAGTAGTGAGTCGCACAAAAATTCGAAACCAAAATAAAAGGTGCGAACAATTTAATAATTGCAAATAATAATGGGTAATTCGTACAAATTTACGTTTGTACCACGAAATGTATATATGTTCGAATAATTTCATTCCGGATCCGAATAATTTAAAATGATAAGAAAATAAATAAATAAATAAATAAAAATTTAAAAAAAAAAGGGAGAGGTTGCTAGAAGGATCGGGAGTTAGAAGAAGGGGGCTTATAATGCACGCCAAACAATTCATCTTCAAGCTCCCTCACCTCTCCTTCTTCACTTCCCCTCACTGCTGCCACTCATCGCCACCGCCAGCCAGCTGTCATCGGCCCTTGCTACTGCCGATAAGTCGCCACCGGTGCCTCGGCCGCCACCACCACCACCTCACTCGCCGCGGTTACCTCCGTCTTCTTTCCCCTGTCTCGCGTCAACAGGCGTAACAACCCTTGCTGCTGCTTCGCCACCGACAGCTGCCATCCTCGGCCGCCGTCAGCGCCCGACGCCGCCCACCAACGTCACGCTGCCGCCGCTCGACACCGAACTCCATCACCGGACCTTCCACCGTCTAATTCCACCTCTAAACCCCTTTTAAGGTATTTCTCTAATCCCCAATTTCTAAGTAAATTATATCACAAATTTATGTTGTACTTGAATAATTAGACAAGTAGTTGTTTTAATTTAAGTTGTAATTGAGTTTTGAATTGATTTTTGGTGGAATTGGAAGAACATTAGGAGCAATTGAAATTGGATTTAGGGCTATTGTACGTTGATATGGAATTGGAAGTTAATATGGGTATGCTCATATTGTGGATATACTTCTTTGATATTCTATTGAGCATGATTGAATTACCTTGTTATGTGAAGGTTGATTGAGTTTGAATTGGTTGCGGTGCAATTGAAAGAACTTTGGGGGATGATTGAAATATGATTATATGTGAAATTAGGGTTGAGTATATGTTTATAAGGTATTGAAAATTTATTTGGGTTTATTCAAATTGTGCATATGCTTATCGAATTTTATATGAGAATGGGTTTGCTTGATTGTGCATAGATTGTTTGAGTTGTAAAGGCATGCTAGGGAAGTGAATTAATCAAAATTAGGTGATGTTAACCCTTGAAAAAAACAAGGAATAGATGAAAGTATATTTGAAAGTTTAATTGGATTTGAGGTGGTTTTTGTGGAATTTAATTAGGTAATTATGTGGTTTTGCTAAAATTGATTTAAGGAGTAAGTGGATGTGAATTGGGCAACTCATATTTGGATTTGAAAGGAAGAATACTACGTGGGTATTGCAAACTTTCAAACTTATAATAATTTCAAAGCCCAAGTGAGATGTTGAATTTATGATATTGTAATTTGATTGAGTTTATGGAGATAAATTACGGTATCTCACATGTAAATGGATTTGGAAGAAATGAGTGCGAATTATGAAAACTTGTGGGTTTTATTGCTTATTTTTATAAGGCATCTTCATGTTCCCTAAATTTGCATGTTTGAGTTGCCCATGATTCGAATTGAATGAACAAGTTGTGAGTTGGGAATTATGATGTGTGGAATTGTGATTGAATAGTAGTTTATGAATGCAAGTTTATGCAAAAATTGTTCGAATGATCTTATATAAGTTTGAAACGATTTGAGAATTGAACTAACGTTGCAGATTTTAACTATGTGATTGGATAAAGTGGTTAACTAATTTATGAAATTTAATATATGTTTTAATGTAATGGTTGCTGTGAAAAACGACTTATAATGGTGTGAAGCCTGCAAAGAAGCTTATTAATAACAAGTTATTAAGGATTCAAGATAATTAGAGGTTTAATTTATTTATTAATTAATGTACATTGTTAGAAACTTACGAATTGAACCCTTATGAGCACGAGATACCAAACTCGAAATAATATAAGAAGAATGAGTTACATGTGGGAGTGTAAAAAGAAAAATAAATGATATCTAAGGTACGTTATTGCTTGTACCTTTCCGAAATGTTTATCTTTATCAATGAGTTTATAGTTTTGATCATAGAAATAATTTGGACCACTTCACAGCTCACGGTTAGAGGTCACAATCACGGTTAGAGGTCACGATCACGATTACGAGTCATAGTTATAGTTCACGGTTGTAGTTTACAAACACGATTACGATTCACGATTCATGATCATAGTTACAGTTCACGATTACAGCTTACGAATATAGTTACAACTCACGATTACGATTTACGAATACGATTACAATTCACAATTATAGTCATAGTTACGATTCACGATTACAATTTACAGACATAGTTACAGATTCACGATTACAATTTACGAACACGATTACGATTCACGATTACGATTATAGACACGATTACAGTTCACGATTACAGCTTATCGACACGATTATGATTCACAACTACGGTTTACATACACGATTCACAGTTCACGGGGCCCTCCTTGATCGATCGAGGATAAATGAATGAATTGTTTATACAGATCACGATTACATAGATGACAATCTCACGAGAATCGCCATGGCATCCATATGTACGAAATGGGTCCTAAACTATTCTAATGATTAATGCATAGTGAAATTACTTTAGTTTTACGCATAAATAGCTTTTGAATTTGATTTTAATTATCTGCGCGCGCTCACTAAATTTTAAAATATATTTTTTACAAGTACAAGGGTAGCGTCATTGGACCTATTGCTCATTCTTGTTTTTATGTTTTCTTAAATGTTTTTAGGGAAAGAAAAGGTTATTAATGTTGGGCAAGAAGTGACAAGAGCAAAGAAATCAGGAAGTGTTGACTCGGATCCGTGATTGGGCTTTGGTTTATTCTTGAAGAGTTTTGTGGTTGGCTTTTGATGGTTGTGTTTTCTTTTTGGTTAAGGAAATCCATGTGGATTTAATTTGCTTGCGGAGTTATTCCTATTGATGGAAAAATCGTTAAATGTCATAATGTATTTTGGGAAGAACAAACTCATGTTTGGTGGTTTAAATTATGTGCATATTGGGTTTGATGTTACGAGACTTTAATTGTAAGTGTTTGGGTAAATTGAAAGATTATCGTATATCTTGTTGTAATGTTAGCCTAGTCTCTCGAGGAGGGACGGTAGTAACGCCCTAATATGACAGTGTTTTCCGCCACCTTGTTATATTATATTTATTCAATAAGCGTGTTTTATAGAGTGATTATATTGGTGCGTTACACTTAAGCAAAAGTCATTGTATTCATATTCAATCTTTTATTTACAACTCCCAACTTGTAATTCATACTTTCCGAGTTGTAAAGTCTTGTAATCAGTTATATACTCTTTTTACTCTCTAAGTAAGGTCCTTTGACTGAGTTGTAAAGGTTAACTCAGCTCGCTTGTCCCTAACTCGTAAAGTTTACCTCGGTTAGGAAGTAATAGATCGAGATAATAGAATTTCTAAGTCTAGGAAAACTCTATTAGGAATTGTTTAAGGGAGCAATTCTAGTTGAATCGACTCTACTGTATTTTGTGGATTCAAAATAGTGGATTTGACTTGGTACTTGGATTAGCACTCGACCGTAATTTTCTCGCCCCGGGAGGGTTTCCACGTATATCCGTGCTCACACTTTTCCGAGTCCAATCTAGACTCGGATTGTCTTGATTATTCTTTTCAAGCTTTAATCTTCCAAATTTGTTAAAATTTCCTCATCACCCTATTCATCCCCCTCTAGGGTGACTAAGACTCTCCGAGAGCAAACCTTCAATGGTTATTAAACTCCCAATCCATATGTAACAATCCTACGATTCTATGATTCATTAGAATCTTATGATCCTAATTTAATTCAAAAAATGTATGGTAGAATTATAAAATGATTCTACGATTCTACAATTCTACACCCTCGATTCATTAGAATTTAATTTCACAATTCTCAATAAAATTCGTAAAGTAACTACTCGATAGTTATATTTTGTATCAAAATTGTCGACAGAGTATAGTTGCACTAAATTTTTATAAATCTTTATGAATGTTACAAAAATTTTTATTTTTATAAAAAATAATTTTATTATTACAAACAAATATTAGAATCTTACAATCATCGATTCGATTCTATGATTCCGATTCTAACCCCTCCCTCCGAATTGATTTTAACTAGGATATCAATTTTAACAACCTTGATTTTAATAGGTTATAATATGTATACTATGTGACGATTAGATTTTTGGTTTATGTATACAAGTATTTTAATACGTTATAATATATATAGTTAGTCGATTAGATTTTTGGCTTATATCATATGATTTTTTTCCCTAAATATTATTTTTACATTATTGGGCATTATTTTTATTAAAATAATTATTATGCATTCTATTATAAGTTATAGAATAAATAGCAATAATTTTGAGACAATATTTTATTACTTTATTCATAATAAGGATTTACGTAATTTTTATTTCGAAATTATTTTTAGAAAGTGTTATTACAAAATATTTTTATGTCATTTAGAATTTGCTTTTAATTTTTCTAAATCCAAGATTTCAAATACTCCATTTTATTCTCCTCTATGGAGAACTCCAATAATTGGGCTTAACATACCCTTAAACAAAAGCATCGAGTTATCCTTACCCTCATGCTATGTGTTATCATCTTTGCAAAGAACAATGTAGAGGCTATATCCACTATTGGGTGAATTTGGTATATTTAAGTAGAGTTTGAGACTTAAACTGGGGCACACTTGCATACACTTGTCTCATGTGAGGATTACGTTGGGGTGCTTGTCTCACCATATTAGAGGACTACAATGGTAGCTATTTACCACTTCCCGAGTTTTGGAGAATCATCGAGGTTTTTCTAAATCCTTGTCTTGGTTTCTCGTATTTATCTTTTGTGGATAAATACTCATGTTGTGAAAATCATATTTACGAGTCATGGTTCTATGAGTATTTTCCACAATTCTAACCTTGTTCATCCAACCATTTGGCTCTCCCAGACAACTATTTCATGGGTGAAAATCTATCATACTCAAGAGATGGTAGATAATCTCGAGTTCTTGCAAGGAGCCCTCAACAATGTGGCACGATAATTCCCTATTTATTTTAGGGTGTGTTTGGTTGGGGGAAAACCATTTTCCGGAAAATGATTTTCCGATTTTCATGTGTTTGGTAGTAGAAGTTTCGGAAAATCATTTTTAGGAAAAATGGATTTTCCCCCTTCAAGTGGAAATTATTTTCCCCTGTGAGCGGGGAAGTTACATTTTCTGCTCCTTTGGTCCTTTCGGTCTCTCCCGCTGTCCCATCTCTCTCCACTCTCCATACCCCGCTCCACCTCTCTCTCTTTCTCCAATCTCTATCCCTTCGCTGCCCGGTCTCCAAGCCTTTGCTTGCTCGGCGCTCTCTCTCTACAGTCTCCATCCTTGCTCCATCCTTGCTCGGCGCTATCTCTTTCCAGTCTCCAAGCCTTCCTCACGTAGCAGTTGTTTCTACCTCCCTACTCGAGACAGTTCTTCGCACAACTCTCTCTCCACTATTGTCAATTTTATCGGTAAGACACACTCTTTTGCTCTTTTTTATTCTGTTGTTTCTATTTTAGGGCTTTGGTTTGCGAATTTTAGGGTTTCGGTTTGTCAATTTTAGGGTTTTTTTTCAATTATTTTGAGGGTTTGGTCTAGTGTCTGTCAGTATTTGTCATGGCTCATTGAGGTGGAATCAATGATTTTGAGTTTGATAGTACACAAACTTGACATGGAGTTGATGCTAGCTGAGTAGGATTGATTAAGGACTCAACATTTTTCTTTGTGTTTTGTTGAATTGAACTCCGGAATCTTCTTGAATGGCAATTGCTCGAGTAAAATATCTACCTTTCCACCTCTTAGCCTTACTCCATCCACTTTTACTCATGTAGGATTGGTTGTCGAGCTTCAAGGAGAAAAATACCCTCTTGATCCATCTTTCAACTGATCAAGGTAATTATTTAATCTTTTCCTTTTTTGTTTTCATTGCATTTTTGTGTATTTGTAAGGAGTGGCTAAATCATATGCCCATCAAAGATGAAGTAGGTTCCGTTTATTTGCCTTTCGAGTACTACGTGAAGGTTTGTAGTGGTGTTAGTGCAAAAACTCGAACTGTTTTTTCACTTGTAATACCTCTGTCAAGCACTCAACTAAAATAGTACACATTTACACTAAAACGTGTGCAATCTTCTAAAATAGGAGTTCGATACTAGATACGTACACTAATTTGAAACTTGTAGATGAGTTTGAGTAGCATAGCTTGGTGCTTCCTACATTTTTGCTTTCCGAATATCGAGTCTCTCAAAAATGGTAGTTTGATGATTTGGACTTTTGGTCTTGCGAGTCCTTCTATGTTTCCTGTTATTACAACCTTTTCCTCTATCCACTCTTCTCAGAGAGTATATAGCCTAGAGCTCAAAAGAAAAAAAACCCCCTCAACTTTGTGCCATAAGATCAATTTCATCTGAACTTAGCTAGTCCGCAGATGGAAAAGATTAGTTTTTAAAACTTCTCTTGATGCTCTAAATCCTTTGTACACTTGGGATTTCATCAACTAGAATGTTTTATTTTCCGGATAAGAACATTTACGAGTTCTCAATCACCGTCCATGATTCAATCGTGTCCTTCAATATCTCGATTTCATGGTGAAAACTAAGACCGTTCGCAAAATGTGCCTATATTGCAAACTAGCTAACAGCTAATAGTTCATCCTATTATCAGTCAACATACTCTCACCTTTAAGCCTCCTCTTCCTTTTTCATTGATTCTTTTTTTGAAAGTCATCTTAATTATCAAGTTGCTCGCTATCTCTTTGGTTCGATCATTCTTTTTTCCTTGGGAGGCTCATTAGCTAAAGGTTATATGTTCATTGTGAATTTCGGGGATAAAATTCTTTTAAGGGGGAAGAAATTTAATAACCGTAATTTTAATCCAGATGATTATATGAGTTAAATTAATTAATTAGTTTTAATAAAATATATTGGTCATCTAGTTAATCATATACACGATTATATCTAAATACTTTATATTCTTTCCTATGTATTAATGTCAAATGAAATAAATAAATGAAACTATCAATTTAGAAATTATACCTGAATTGGACTTATTAGAATAAACCCGGTAAAAATTATTCTAACGCGACCTTTTCCTAACATTTGTAACTTAGTAAAAAAGGAAAAAAAGAGGGAAAGGGATGAGGAAATGGATTTGGCAGTGACTAAATGGGACAATTGGAGGTCCAACATGAGTTAGACACCATTTATCAAATGGTGGAGAGAGAAAGAGCAAAGTTAAAAGAAGAAGAGGGAAAAGATGGAGAAGCAGAAAACAGAACGGGAAAAAAGGAACAGCGAGAGACAAAGAGGCGCCGAGAAAGAGCGAGGCCAAGAAACAGAGAAGAAGGAAGAGACCTTGAGCGAGAGTCTGATACAGACAGGCGGCGAAAGAGAGATACGGAGCGAGGGAGTGAGAACCAGGAACAGCGAGCAGAGAGCGAGACGGAGGCCGAAAAGGAGAAGAAGAAGAGAGGAGACTCGGGAGGCAGGAATGCAAAACCAGAACCAGAGGTAGAGAGCTGGAAGTGAGAGGAAGCGAGAGGGAGTGAGAGACCCAGACCCAGAAGCAGAACGCAAGGAGCCAGAAAGCCAGAGCTAGAAATAGAACGCGAAGAGTGAGGGAGAAGGAAAGAACAAAAGAATGAACAAACAACAGACAAGGAAGAAAGGAAACCAGGAATAAAATCAAATATTCAATCCCTAAAAATTCGAGGTGGGTAATTCAGCTCTTGAATTCATGGAAATTTAGAGCCCAAAGGAATTTGTTATTAGATTATCTGATTTGGTTTGATTTGGTTTAATTTGTGAAATTTGAGATATATAGGATGTGAATAAATTGGGAGAACAAGTTAGATTGAGGGTTTGTGGGTTTGAGATTGAATTACTAGTTTTATGAATTCGTACTCTTGAGTTAGCAGTAGTTGAATTGGGTATGATGAATTGTGGTTTAGAGATTCACGTCAGTATTGTAGTAGGCAAATTGAGATACAAATATAATGATGTTAGAGGTTCCTGTTTCGGTTGTCATGTGACTAGTGAATTTACTAACTGATTACATGTTATTGGAAACGAAAACTGAAATGAATTTGAGGGTTAACGGAATTACAGAAGATGGAATTATGCAATGAAAACTGAGGGGTGTTAGTGTATAATTGAGTTTGAGGGAATATAACAATTTAGTTTGGTTTATGTGAATAGGTAAAGTGGGAATTGCGGATAGTGAGCAATGGAGAAGTAAATGAAAGAATAATTGGGATTTTGTTTACTATTGTTAGTATTTCAGTTAAACGGAACTCTTAGGACTCCTAAATTTTTATATGTTTTAGATCCAATTAATTATACTGAAATAAAGGTATGGAGTGGAAAATAGGGGATGTGAATTTATGTTGACGATTGATGTTCAATTAAGGTTTGAAAATGGTGCATTACTATTGTAGTGCTTGGGCGTGGAGTTATCTTTTAATTGGAAATTATTAGGATTAGAAGGTGGATTTGGTGAAGGGGAGCTAACTTGACATTTTGGGATGACACACATTTTCTATTCGTATACCTATTTTAATCTTCAATTGGCACAGATGCTTGTACGTGTGTTCCATCTAAAGCTCCTACACAATCTTCCAACCATGGAAAAAACCTAGTGTTTTAGATTTTGGATGGAATTGAGGAGCTAGGAGGGTTCACAAATCAGAATACAAATTTAAGATGGCCTAAAAACTGAATGAAAATAATTATGCACAGTCCAAATAGAACGGAAAAATCTCCTGCCTATTGCCCTGAACCTTACATTGTGCCCTATTAAGTGTAAAACATTAGAAGCTGCTCCTTTACACTCACATGCACTATGTTTCTAAGAAGACCCTTCTTTTCAATAATTTCACACAATCTAAACAAGGCATCTGACCTCATTCAAATTTGATTAAGGCAATAAGTGTCCCCATAATACAAAACACTATTGATGTAACTTTTTCTCAGAGCATATCTATCAACAAGAGGTTAACACATGATTTGAGTAACCCAAGTTCATATCTATCAATTGCATAACCAATTGCTTATAACATTGATTATATTGCATGCCATCAAACCAAATGCCACTAAAATGCTCCACATAATCTATACTTGATATATAGGTAATAAGCACATGCTGGCATGCACATGATAAAGCAGCAGCAGAAGCACAATGGTCTGCCTTCTTAAGGTATTAAATAGTAAATACTACTAGTGCCTGCATACATCGAGTAGGATAGTACAGCGAAGACCAGAAGGATCAACAACCCAACGATAATATGCATTTTCTACAGCAGCTTGCTTGCTTCCCACGTATTATAACTAAACAAGACAACTTCTTAGAATTTAACATATAAAAGAAAATTTGATACATGCCTTGAAAACACAAATTTATTTATCAGTCTTTTTCAGTGTGCACTAATCAAAGAGGTCAATCTAGTAAAACAAACAGGCAAGGTGGGCTCTACGGCTTGCTTCCAATACAAGGCAATATCCATTGAACACCCTTCACCTACCCATTCAGTGAACAAATATAAAGTTTCCAAAAAGCCTTAAAAACTAGGAAGCAGAAGCAAGATTCATTTTGTAACACACTGAATCACAACCGTAACACAAAAACTACAAATCATGAACCAGCAATTCCAACTGGAATCACCGCCAACAAGATCTGTGACCAAAAATCCTATAACTATATGATAAGAAAATGCAGATCATGTCGTTATTCAAGCTCTAGGGTTTTGAATTCAAAAATTGCCAAATTAAACTCAAGCATAAAGCAGCCATAAACCCCAGAAAACCCTTCCAATTCAATTCAACACAGGGATCAACACACACAGCCAAACACTACAAATTCTAATGTTCGATTACAATACTTAGCATTGCAAAGTTCAAAAAATTCAGAATAAACAAAGGGAGAGAACAACCCTAAAAAACAATTTCCCAGCTACCTATCATAAGAGGATCCAAATCAGGAGGATTAACAAACGAAACAGGAGAGAGAGAGAGGGCTTACCCAAGAACAAAGCGTGATTGTAGTTATGTGAAAGTAGCAAGGAATTCCTAGAGAATACGATGCTCGGGAGAGTTCAAAAAGAATGGCAGAACTCAATCTAACTCATTTGTTCTTCCTTTAGTTTGAACGATGAGAAAGAAAACAAGTATTTTAGATAAATTGAAACCCTAGTAATAGAAAAGTCTACAAACTAAAGTCAATTCCAATAATTTGTAGAAATTGAAACACTAAATTCTAGATCTTATCGATAAAACCAAAGAGTCTTTAATAATGGAGTCGGGAAATCAACAATAGCGAGGAGTGATGAAGGATGGAGAGAGAGTTTTGAGCAGGGAAGGAGAGATAAAGTTGTGTGAGGAAGGATGGAGAGAGAGAGAGTCTCCAGCAGGGAGAGAGAGAGCTATGAGGAAGAATGGAGAGAGAGAATCTCAACCACGAAGGCATGAGGAAGGCTCGAAGAAGAACTACGATGGAGGGAGAGGGAAAGAGAGCAGTTTGAGGAGGAGGGGGGAATGTAACTTACGATCATAGAAAGGGGAAAATATTCTCCTTTCTCTTGAGGAAAACTAGATCCGGAAATCAGGTCATTCATTTCGAGTTAAGTTTGGTTCGGGTCGACTTCGGTCGATTTCTTTCGAGTCCTGGTTCGGTTTCGATTCGAGTCAACTTCGGTTCGATTCAACTTCAAGTTAATCTCGTTCGAGTCGGGTTTGGTTCGGGTTAATTTCGGATTCGGGTGAAATTAATTCGGGTTGGTTTCGGGTTGGGTTGAGTCGATGTCGGTTCGGGTAGGTTTCGAGTATGGTTTCACGTTAATTGTGGATCGGGTAAAAATCGGGTCGTGTTACTTCCGGGTCGAGTTGGTCATATCATGTCAAATTATTTTACAAAACCTTTTTGAGTTAAAGAAAAACCAAAATTTTTAAAGTTAATTTATTATTAATGTTTGTTTTTTTAGGTTCGGGTCATAATCGAGTCACTTTTCGAGTCAAAATCGGTTCAAAATTATACCCACCAAAAAATATACCACTATAAGTACAAAAGTCCATCTTGACAAACACACCCAAAAAATGTAGGTTGGGTCGATTTGAATTCAAGTCCGTTTGCGTTGGGGTCACTTTTATTCGGGTTAAATCGATTCGGACATGATTCGGTTCGGGTCATTTTGGGTTAAGGTCATAATCGGGTTAATTGTATTTCGGATCGGTTTGCTTTCGGTTCGGGTCCGAATCGAGTTCATTAGATTTTTGGTCGGTTCGTTTCGGGTCCGTTCATTTCGGTTTTCGAGTCAAAATTGGTTCAATTGTTTTGGATATCGATTCGGTTTGGGTTTCGGGTCGTTCGGGTTGACCCGTTCGGTACGGTCGGTTTTGTCGAGTCTAGGGAAAACTCATTTTCCCTGAAAATTATTTTCCGAAATTTTTGGTACCAAACACATGAAAATCGAAAAATAATTTTCTAGGAAAATGATTTTACGTCCAACCAAACACACACTACATAAAAAACAACATCTATTTATGTTTTATGTTCATTTGTGTTTCGTTTAATTCGTTCTATTTTAGGTCATTATTATTATTATTATTATTATTATTATTGTGATTGTTATTATTTTTATGAAACGGACCACTAAAATGATTATATATGAATTATTAAGATTGTAGATATTATAAACGTACACAAACTTACTAATATAATATTAAAAGTTACAACCGTACAAGTTAATAGGGAACATCCCCAACTACACCATTAATCATATACGCTACTTAATCCCTAATGACATTCATTATTTGTCCGTGATGAGGATCGTGTAACGTTTTTATCGATGGTCCTTCATACATGATATTAGGCCTAAGGGAAATTGGTATCCCGTTTTTACGCATTCGGATGAAATTATACAATTGAGGTTTTTTAGGTTTTTTGGATAGTATTTTAATTTTATTTTTTCTCAAATTTTTTGGACAAGTATTTTAATTTAATTTTTTTCTCAAACTATAAAATATTATTTTTCTTTTACTTGAGAAAAATGATAATAAAAATTTTGGTATTTGAGAAACATTATAATAAAATTATTTTTTATAAAAATAAAATACAATATTTTAAAATATTATAGAATAATAATTTTTGAATTATTCATTATACACGAAATATTTGATATTGTGAATAATCTATTTAACAACTCATTCCCTGTTCATTTATGTTCGTTTACGTTCTTTTACGTTCGTTTTATATTCTATTTCTATTTACTCTGTTATGTTCATTTACGTTCGTTTATGTTCGTTTTTATTTCTATTTCTATTTATATGTGTTTTATATGTAAGTTTAAACAACCCCTAAATAATGTTCTAATATACAGTAAAAACCGAAACTTAGGAATAGTAGTATTGATATAACCTCAACACTAAATGTTGTTCTATATTATACTAGATAATGTTATAATATACATTAAACATCTAAAACTTGTCCTTAAAATAAAATCATATTAAAGATCTTGGTATCAGAAAACTAACCTATTATTGTTCATAAAAAATTAACCTTTTTTTACTAAAGAAAATTTTATGTTAAAAATATGTTTTCTTCACTAAAAGTTGTTTAATTCAATAAAAATATATTCGGTGTTTTTAAAAATAAAAATATATAATTTTTATGCTTCACAAAAAAGTTAACATATTGTTTGCTAAAATGTCAGTGATTTAAAACTTCTCATATAAGGTATTCTATTGTTCACTAAAATATATTCTATTGTACACCAAAAGCATATGATACTATCAAAAATTTATGCGGATTAGACACATGTTATATTTTTATTTTTTATTGCTTTTAATTGTACGTTTATAAAATATACTCTCTATTCGAACTTATATAGAAAACACACATAAATAGAAACGTAAACGAAACAAACATAAACGAACATAAATGAACAAAAATGAGTTGTTAAATAAGAAAACAAGCATAAACGAACGAATATAAATGAACATAAAAGAATATAAGTGAACATAAACGAATATAAACAAACATAAAATAACATAAATGAACATAAAACATAAATATATTTTGTTTTTCATGTAAAGTCGGGTTAGTGAACGTATGAATTAAATTTTGTGAACATTACATGCATATTTTTAGTATATAAACCAATCTTAGAATAAAATTTAACGTGACATACGAAAAATTAAAGTAAATGTTGTAAAACGAAGTTTTATATATATATACTGCACAGCTAGATGGAAGACAATTTAGTTTAATAAAAAAAAATACTTAGACCCTATTCGACAATTTAGTAACGAACAACTATTTATGTAGTGGATAGTTGAGGTAACAGATTGTTAGATTTTAAGCGTTAGCGAATAATTGTTTCATTAAGCTATTGAAGAAATGTGTTTGATAAATTTAGTGGTTAAATTAACTGATTATTGTAAATTGACATAAAAGGTTATAAATAATTTGTCAAATATAAATTAATAAAGGGATATTTTTGTCAAGAAAATATGAAACACTACTTTTAAATATAAAAAGTTAATATTCTTAAATTTTCAGAAACACTACTTAAAACGTTATAAGTTACTGTAAACACTAATTAAAACATTACCTTATCAAACACTAACATTTTGATGGTTAGAGTTTTAACTTTTAAAAATATTAATGTTACTTCAAATGACCTTAAAAATCATAGTAAAGGTTGCCTCAAAAACAAGAGAGACAATATGACGAAATTCTTTTTCAAAAAAAAATAAAATTGTGCGCCCTTGGTGGTGTTGAACCCATAAAATCGAAAATCGATTCCAACTTCATGTCTGCCCACTCAACTAACTCCATTCCATAGGAAATTAACGGAAGATATAATATTATATGATTTGCTAGGAACTTTGTACGTTTTGCTTGAACTTGCAGCATTTTCGTGTGCCTGTAGGTATATACAGACAGTATAATTTTCTGTGCAATTAGGTCTCGCATGGGCTTGGCCACGCGAGATTGTCCTATCGTGCCATGCCAGGTAGGAGTAGACTTAGCAAACTGATAATTCGGTTCAGGTAAAAGTTCGATTAATTTTGGATAGAGTCATATTCAAATTTTTGACAGTTCAATTCGGGTTCTGTTTAGATTGGGTAATTTTAAATTGAGGTCTAATAAATAATTTTTTATTAATGCATTAAGTTTATCTTACAAAAACAAGCAAATTTAAAGGAAATTTCAAGTTAGGTTTTGAATCCAATTTATGTTTGGAGTCAATTTAAGTTTAGGTCCAATTAATGATTTTTTATTGATCAGGTCAATATAAGTTTCGAGTTCAATTTTAGGTAAGCTTATTCCGGTTGCTGGGTTGAAGATGTAGGTATGGGTCGTTCAGCTCATTTTTGCCATATTGTAGATAGGCTCCAACTTATCTATTTAAAAGAACAATGTTGTGATTAGGTGTGATTTGATTTGGCCAAAAATCTCTGCTGAACGTGGACATAAATCAAAGATATCTGAGTCCATAACAGATAAGTTCATGCTAGTCATGTAAAGGCAAATTACAGAAAAAACCTCAAACCAATCTATGAATTAGAACCTCATGCAATCAATGGCAGCCAAATAGCACAAAAGTACCCGAATTTTCATGTTTATATATTGCTTTGGCGTAGTAGACATCAATTAGCAACTCATATAATCAACATTATGGTTTTCTTGTTACTGCAGCTGGTTATGCCTGGGAACCAATTCCTACAATTGATGTAACAATGCCTTCACACAATCACAGTTGAGAGTTCAACAAACAAAATTGCTTTGAAGATTAAAACGAGTTCATGAAAGTGAGTTTTTGTAACCATACAACCATAAGATGCTCAGCTGGCCAAGAAGAGAACGATCAATTTCAATATCAAAGCTGAACAGAAAAGGCTCGGCCATTTTTGGCATCTAGCAGTCAGGCCATGAAGCCTGCTTCTCTAGAATCGCACCATGACATATATACACCAAAGAATTTACCTGGACGAGTGTATCTAGAAGTCCCAGTGACCCTCTTACATCATCAGGCCTAAGGTGTGTCACACTAGAAAGTAGATACTAAAATACGAGACTTGAATCTAAATACCAAAAAACAGTGTAGAGAACTCCATTACAGCGGGAATGGTGACGGCAGACTGATTACAGTAGCATTTTTGAAATATTCAGCAGGTACAAGACGGCTGACAAATTGTTACTTCCGACCTGCTCCAGCATTGGACACTAAAAGCAGCAGGAGACGTGTTTTATTCCCAGCTGTTGGAAATGGAAGAAAAGCTGATGTTGGTCAGGAAGCTGAATCCTAGTAAGATTGCTTGTTTGGGCAGTCAGATGCCCTGTGTCCTGTTCTACCACAGTTGAAACATGCACCGCCAAAGTTCCTGATGGACACAGAAAGTAAGATTGTTAATTAACATTAGCAAGGTTAACAAGTGCTGCTTATAATTCAAGGGAAAATTGCCAGTGACAATAACAAGGCAACTGCCTGATCAGCTCCAGAGCACCAATGCCAAGCATCACCTACTTCCGAGCAGGCATGGTAAATGGAGGGCGTCAGATCATGCTGGGCCAGGACCAACCCATTAGCAGACGGTTGAGCCAGGTCAGGGCTGACCCAACGAAGTGGACCTATTCGAATTTCACATGTGAAGTAATGGGTGTCGGGTCAGTCCAGGTTCACTTTACCCAACGCTGGCTTTAACAAGGTCTTCAAATTAAATTACACAAATATGCTTCACATAACAGACAATTTTTTTATGTTGTATTTTTTAAGTTCCCTTTATTTTGTTTTTTTAGGGGGGTTGGATGTCAATAATCCTGCTCTTGCGGGTATTGGACGCCAATAATGCACCTTCCTTAATAAATAATCCCTCATCCTTCACGTGTATTCATTTAATCTATACCACCACCGAGTCGCACATACTTTACACCACTATATTTGTCACATTAAGGGAATCCCGCCCCGTCCGGGCCTGACCCGAGGTGGGGAAAAATCCCCGGGCGGGGACGGGACAGAACCTCCATCCCTGAGCGGGGACGGGGACGGGGATGGGGACAGGGAGAGTCTTGCCCACGTTCCCCGTTTTTTTAACGGATTTTTCAGTCTTTTTAGGGAAGGCTAATTTTGGAATTTCAGAAGTTTTTAACCCTAGTATAAAAGAACACACACACCCACTTCCCCCACCGCCCAGCCGTTTCACACTCTCTCTCTCTCCTACCTACCAGCCCCCCTCTTTTTCTCTCTCTCTGTCTCTGCTACCTACAATCTTCAATGAAAAGCTTGCACCTGCATCTGGAAAAGCTTCCATTCGTCTCCCTGTACTTGCATGTACTCTCTGTCTGCATCTGCATCTGGAAGAAAAGCTTGCAACACTCTTTATAGCACCACCGAGGAATGGCCGCATGCATGGAATCATGGTTCTTTGAATTTTTTTCAGTTGTATAGATCTAACTTTGTTGTACATCTTTTGAACAAATGTGAAAAACTTGATTTCATTGAAGATTGTATAGTTTGTTTGATTTTTTTCTGACTTTGGTTGAATTCGAATTTGGTTCAGGTGTTGTTACCGGGATCGGGGACCCGACGGTGGTCGGGGATCCGTCGGGGCAGGGGATTGGGAGACGCTTCTCTCCCAGAAGCAGGGGGTGTTTGGGCAGCGGGGACAGGGATGGGCAGGGCACCCCCTGCCCCGACCCACCCCGTTGCCATCCCTAGTCACATTGTCACATAGTAGCTTACCTATTATATGTTAAATAGCTGAGATAGCAGGCCATTGTGATTAGGCGTTATTTGGCCAATCCAAGCCAAACAAATAACATGATCTAAATTGGCCACCAACCATAGACCCAAGCCATTATTAACCAAACTTAATGTTAACAAGATCTATATGGGTCATTAAAATGGGCCGAACTGCCTTACCCGATAGGCACCCAACTCATTACCCACCCTTTACGCTCGACGTTGGAACCCAAGAGCCATACTTTACCTATTGAGGAGGCATACGAGCACCATTCTCTGAGCGCCCAGCGCTTACCTCCCTTGGGTCCACTCAACATTGTTAAAAAATGATGGTATCTTCTCCTTTATTTTTATTTTTTTGTGTCAAATGGTAAGCCTTGCACACGCAACAACAATCTAAAGGGAATTGAACCTCAGTCTCCCTTGTGGAAACTAGGCATCCCAATACTAGGGTACTCCCTAAGTGACAAGAATGATGGTATCTTAATGCCCAATATACAAGTAACATACTTGAAATAATGTTGTCATATTGCATTGCCAAATGTCCAACATTTGTCTTCTACCAGGGCGATTTTCCAAACACCATCAAATAGGGGTCAATACCAACACCACAAGAAGATACTATTCATTGGTTGTTTTCTTGCCAATCTGGATCAATGTTTATTTTATGCCTTAAGGTTTTTGGGACTCGCCTCTTAAAATATTTAATGAATTTCTTGACTTAAAGCAACAACCCAAAGTTTCTTCAAAATGCAATTTAGAAACATGTACATTGAGAATAAAGAACTAAGGCGTACCTATCCCTGCTTCCTGATGGCGATGACCAATTTGATCGTTTACTGCCAATTAGCCAATCGTCAAAGCTGCTGCTTCTTGAGCTCGAGGACCTGTTGCCAGACTTGAAGCTCCGGCCTCGCTTAAATGTATTGTCATCACCCTCATCATCAAAAGAAAAGTCCTGGCTTCTACCCCAGCCACGAGGTGCCCGCGAAGCTCTTCTGTCTCTTGAAACTCCACGAGAGCCTCTATCCCTCCCAGAAAATCGGCCATAGTTGTCGCTTGGAGGACCATCATCTTGCAAAGCAGGCAACTGCAAAACACATCATGGCCACAGATTATTAGGCCCAGCAGGTAAAGACTTGAAGAGAGAGAGGGGGAGGGAGGGTTCATGCACATATATACCAGTTAAATGAAAAATGACAATGACTTTAACACCAGTGAGGAAATTCAGACAAAAATAACAAAATAGAGGACAGATTAGATTATATATTGACCTTAGTAATCCTGGTGATAGTGTTTCCTGGTTGTATCTCCTTGTTCAGTAGCACTTTCGCAATTTCCTCGGGAAGATCAAATACAGCACCTTGAACCTGTTATGCTATCATATATTGGTATCCACTAAAGCAATATAAATATAGACTATACATCAAAAGAAGATATTGTATCACCCACCTTCTCATCTGCTATTAATTGTATCTTTCCAACTTCATCAGCAGCAGGAGGGTAAACATCAGACAGAAATCCCATGACTGATCTAGCAGACAAGAATCCTCTTGAATAGCCAGAACTTCGAGTCAATTGCAATGTTAACCACCCCTGCAACAGAAAATTCACTCAATGAAAAAATAGATTTGTACTGTTATGGACATGCCAATCTTGTAAACGAAACAAAACAAGATGCACCCCAATTTACAGTATACGAGGCCTAGAATACAACATCAGACACTAATAACATCGAAATAACTGCATTAAATACAGGAGGGTACATAACCAGAATCTCCTGCATGGAAGTAGCTATTTGGTTGTAAAAACGCAAGATCAGTGAAAAGATCTGAAGACATTTCTGTCAATTACTCTCTCAAAACAAGAGAACTAAGCTACTAAATTTATCTATTTCCAATTGATACGGAAGAGTTGCTTCTGGAAATCTTAATGTTCATCAATTATAAGGGATTGGAGTGACTGGCTTGCTAAATTGTTAAGCTTCTTATGAAACAGCAGACATCAACGGATTAAGCCTTTTATAAGGTTATTTACCCCTCCCCATCCTACCCTAGATGGGAGCCTCATGAGAGGCACTGCAAACATTAAGGTAAAGCACTATACAGTCTGCCGACTACAATAGCAGTGTCAAGTCCAAGAGAATACTGTACCTGCTCATGACTGAGAAGGGATCGTGACGATGGAGGTTGAGAGAAACCACTCAAATGTGCAAGGGCTGCAGCAAGAGCTTTAGTTCCTTGCTCTTCAAATAATTTCTCAGCAGTTGGAGTAAAGAATGCAATGGACTCCGGGTGAACCCCACTGAGAGTAGCAACAACTTGATCAGCCGATGATTCCAAGACCTCCTCAACAGTTGGTGGGCTTACGTACTGAAACCTGCAACCTACATCTCTTTCAAGGGATCGGACTGTTCTCCTCTGGTTGCTACTGAACATCAGAATTGCTGTACCTTCCTTTCCTGCACGCCCTGTACGACCCGAACGATGCACAAAAGTCTCTGGATCATTTGGTAACTCATAATGAATGACCTGAACAAGTAGTCTATTAGCTTTCTCATTGTCAGGAACATAGGCAATACAAGTCTTGGGCAAAACTTAAAGACAATAGAGTTCAAGTTGGGGGACACAAGATCCAGAAGGCTTTGTGGTATGCCAGCTCATAAATACAACACATATCCATGAACATCCACAGAAACATCAGAACTTCGAAGGATGGATAATAAACTGGGAGAAAACAAGTGAAAGAGGGGCATGGAAGAATTACTTCAGAAATGATCATTCAGCAAAGGCGCGGGGGAGGAGGGAGGGGGACATCTCAAGGTGGTATCTTTTATTATGCAGCCATGAGAATGAAGCGTGTTCTACGTATTAGACACTCCTCTATCACCCCCGAGCCTTGAGCATGGGCATCGACAGGTATCAGAACCTCTCGATCTTGAGGCTTCCCCAGCTTTAGCTCCCACCCTCCCCCCAATCTCCAAACAAAAAAAACGCACAGTAATATATGTAATTTCACTAACCAAAAGGTAAAATAGCATCTGGACACACCAGAGAATAATCAGTAAAAATTTGAAAAAACCAATAGTTAAGAACTCTTATGCACTAACCAGGTCGACATTAGGTATATCAAGACCACGAGAAGCGACATCCGTAGCAACAAGCACGGAGAACTTCCCTTGCCGGAAACCGTTTAATGTCCGCTCTCTTTGGTGCTGAGATATATCTCCATGCAGTGCTTCCGAAGCAATACTATTTGTTAATGCCAAGGAGACTTCATCAGCATCTCTTTTTGTCTGTGTGAACACAATGGTTTTCCCACCCTTTGCATACACCTAATAACCAAATAAAAAATGATTGGTATCATAATAAGTGTTCAAGCTACTTTAAGACAGCTACTGCTGACAGAAAAATTTAATAGATCATTTTGGTATCATTCCACATAAGAATTCACAATTCCTCGTAAATGTTAAGGACTTTTCATCTTTTCTTCCCTTCATACACGCAAGCAAATACATGCCAAATACAACAGGAAATGCACATTTCATGACCATAAGCCACATGCACATATCCCCATATACACAACCGGGAGGGCATGGTTACCACACATTTAATCATTTATGCACTGAAGATTTGAGAAGTAATGTGTGTTCATACTTCTTCGTGACACAAATACAGTAGCCGCAATGAAATTCATGGGAAATTAGCACACAAAATCAAAGAAAGACAGAAGCAACTGAACCAGTATCAAAAAGTAGGTTGATATATTTCTTCCTTCATACCGTGATAATGTCACTAAGAATTGTACGTTTCGAAGTAGCAGTAGTTGTAAGTGCAAACAGCTTAATCCCTTCTGCCAACTTCTCTTCCTGCTCACCAACCTGTAGAAATTTACCCCGAAAAGAAAAGGTCACTACCGAGCATGCAAAAAGCTGTAACATAACAACTTATGTGTAATAAATATAGGGGAGATGACAACAAATATTCTTGTCAATGCGAAAACTTAAGATAGTGTTGAGGATAATGCAACCAAGCACCAATTTCCATTTTTCCTTCAAGATTCTATTAAGTGGTGCATCACTACGTTTGACAAACAGTCAATGTTAAGATACAAAAGATGAAAACAAAACTTGGTGCATCAATTTCTTTTCCTTGCTTAGTCTTACTAGCTGGGTCGAGGCTTGGTTGGTTTGATGTATACCTGTTTACTTGTTTACCAGAAAAAGTTTTTAACTTCATTTCGGATGTACTTTCAGGGAATGGATAGAACCATCAGTGATTAACATCTCACAGCACCTTAAGATATCTAAATGAATTGAACACACAAATCTAAAGAGTAGTCAAAAATAGCCATAGCAATAAAGTTAACCACTATTTATACTACACATGGCAAAGTCCTAAAATGTTTCTCAATCAATAGGTCAAAGAAAGAGATGATAATCCTTTAACCATCTATTGACCTTTCATTTGCCATTTTCTTTTTGAGAAACCTTATCTTCCACTTCGGAAAGATTAAAAAAGGGTTAATATTTTACTATTGCTCTTCAGGTGAAAAGGTGGATAATCAATAAGGGTTTATCTCCTATATAATGTAAGAATGTTAACAGATCCTTAAAAAGTTCTATCAAGAAAATAGGACATTAACTGTTGACCAAGGGTGTAGTATTTGGAAAGAGTAATCAATGTGCCTACGATAAAATTTGTGCATCATTTCAACACAAATGTAAACAAAAGCATAAAATCACAGCATAACAAGCATCCTCATTTAACTTTTCACGAAAACATATTGAAGCTCAACTATAGTATTCAACCTTTTCCTGAAGATAAATACCTTGCCAAAACTTATAGGTATAAGGGAACAAATCGACATTTAGAAAAAATCCAATCCAGCGCACACAGGCACTTAACTATACAAACACACTATACTATCAAGATACCAGGACATAAGAAGGATTTACCAAATCTATTGTCAAGGGATTGTCCAGATATTTCCTGGCCAACTTTTTCACCCAACCAGGCATAGTAGCTGAAAACAGCATGCTTTGCCTCTCTGATGGGAGTTGTTCCAATATAACCTCCACATCTTCCTCAAAACCAACCGCAAGCATTTGGTCAGCTTCATCAAGAACCAAATATTCAACTTCTCCTAATTTGAGACTGTTGCTGTTAATCAAGTCAATGATTCTTCCAGGAGTTCCAACCACTACATCAACTCCACGAGAAAGAGCAGACTGCTGTGCAGTATAAGAAACACCACCATAAACACACACAGTGTTCAAGTATGGTGCAGACTCTTTCATTTCCTTTTCCACTTGCTTTGCCAACTCTCTCGTAGGAGCCAGGACCAGTACTCTAGGAAGTCTTCCAGACCGCCTTTAAAACAAACAAATGCATGTTAGTGACTCCAGATGATTATGCACACTCTAGGCACTCATGATAACTATTACCTTGAAACTCTTCCTTCATTGTCTTCACTAAGGCGTTTGAGAATTGGGATCCCAAAAGCCAATGTTTTTCCAGTGCCCGTCTTAGCTCGAGCAATGAGATCTCGTCCTTCTAATGCAGGCACCAATACAGCTCGCTGAAACAGATCACAGAATTATAAGCACATAATAGTATACAAAACTCAATACAATACGTTCTTTCTTTTTGTTTAGCATAAGAGTAATACTCTGAAACTAGAAATGCATTCTGGAGAGCATCTTAAGGAAAATTCATATAAGGATGCTAGGAAGAAATTACGAAGACAAAAAAATGCAGGTTGATTAACATATAACTGCGTAAAAATCAATCCTTCAATTACATTATGAAAGGTCATGACTACCCTTCCAGATGACAATCAAGGATGTAGATAATCAAAAGAGAAGAGGATACATGGGTAAACAATACAGAATTCACTTTCCCCTATTTTCAAGACTCCAAGTGCTAAGAATCAATTATGGGAAAAACCATGTTCATCATGTAGGGAAGTGTTAATTCCAAAGGGAAACAAAAAGTTTGAGCTTGGCTGGATTTCTTTTTGCTGCTAATAACCTAGATGATAAGATCAGCTGATTATGGCAGAAAAGCAACATGCATTAAACATAACAGCTCTTAAACAGAGAGGCCAATTCCCCACTCTTCTGAAAATGGTAAAAGGAAACGAAACAAGAACAGAAAACTACATAGCTTACTGGCACTACAAACAATTTCAACTTCACGCTACGTGAAAAAGCTTCGAGAAAAAGGTCCGGTCCTCAATTAAGCTAACTCCTTAAAAATAATTGGACATTTTAATAACTTGATGTTGCTTCCATTTCAGGCCAATAAAATCTGTCTCACAGGGGGAGAATAGAGTGATAGACAGAGAGTCAGAACAAAGAAAGAAAATGAAAAATAAGCTGAAAACATCTTAAGGAAATCCATGACATATTCACATCATAGGTTAACTATTCAAGAATGAGTTTGAACTCTTTGTTCTCTAATCCTTTTTCAAGCGTAAGCACACTCCACATATATGAAGGCAGATCAAGAAGGAAACAACCACACTGCTTCACCATTTACAGGACAGTTATTTCCTATTATACTCGCTTATGACTTCGTAATATGAACAAAAGGAACTTACTAATGTTTCACAACACCAAGACACCCCCACTCTCTCTTCCTCCGACCACATGCCATTTCCTCAAGCAACAGTTTGACCACACGGTTTCATGTATCCTAATTTAACTATCAAGAGGCCGACATATACAACACAAATAGGATGCTATAATGAAGGAAACTGCAAACAAGAACCCACGACTACATGGCATTTTACTAATTAGCAGCTTTTTTTCAAATACTAATTAGCATCTAATTATCTGCCTAAAAGAGCCATATAATTCACTCAAACAGAACCACCAAATACATGAACTAGCGACAAGCAACTATACCGAACAACTGAGCCAACATAAAACGAAAATAAAAAAGAATAAACTTTAAATTACAGCAATAGAAACGAGTTATCCCCATTAAGAACACATAATAAAGTCCCAACATAATATTAATAAAAACAACCAAAAGGGAACAAAAAAATACCTGTATGGGAAAGAGTTGAATAATGCCGCGTTTGCTAAGAGACTCAACAAGCTTCTCAGGTAGGCCCAATTTTGCAACTTCAAGCTCATCCTCACCCGCGTCCTCACCCTCACCCTCACCCTCACCCTCACCCTCACCCAAACCTTCACCTTCACTCTCAAACTCCCCTCTTCCACCTCCTCAAACTCCTCTCCAAACGAGGCCTTAGAGAACTCCCCTGTAAGCCCTTTAAACGCCTCTTCACTCAACACAGAGTTCGGCGTGGCAATTGCCGAAGAAATCCACTTCAAATTTCTCGCTTTCAAGGCGTGGAAATGGGTTTTCTCGGAATGTGGAAGAGAGAGGAGAGGAATTGGGTACTTTCTGGGTATTGTTTGAAGGGAAGGGGACTGGTAAAAGGTTGAAACCCCAATTATAGAAGAAGCCATTGCCTTTTCTGGTTCTTTAACCAGCCTTTTGCTACAAAACTGAAGGGATTTTTGAGTTTTTGGTGTTGGATTTCTCTTCTCCCTCGCTCTCTCTCTCTCTCTCTCTCTCTCTCTCTGGTTTTTCCTCCAAGAGACTACAGCTCGAAGGAGGAAAAAGGGGCAGGGAATAGATAGGGTGGAAGGAGAGGGATTTGGTTTGGGTGATAAGGCTGGCTCTTATAATGTATGGAGCTGCAGCACTCCACCACATCGATGTTACAAGGCTTTTACACTTTACCCCTTGCAAGTTGAGATATTTTTTGGAGTAGCAGCAAAATATCAACAAGATTTATATAGTTTATGCAAAATTATAAGTAGCTAAGCAAATCGAAAAATAAAAATTCATTTTATATAATACTACTGTAAAAAATATTGCTCTCTCTCTCGCACACCTACGTGAACTAGGGTGTTTACTTGTTTAATATGGTTCGAAATGGTTTCTTTTAATCGGTAATTCGAATTTAACGTCAAGGAAATGTGAATCGTAATCGTAACCAGATAAACAATTAACCAGATTGTTCGATCGGATTTATTAATTAACCGGAACCGGTTAAGAAAAAAATTAACAAGTGATTTTAAAAATGTTACTCAACCCATCACAATAACCAACAGAACAACCACTGTCTCGCCTAGCCTAATTAGCTACTTTCTACCTAGTAGCAACTGCACATCCAGCTACCTTATACTTTGTCTCCGAGACACTGTAACTTGAATTCAATGACTTATAAGTTCCAAGTTTGCAAGTTACAAATTACAAAACAAACTAATGAATACAAAGTTGCTAAAACATTAATTACATGTCCAACATACATATAATAAAAACTCAAAGTACTGACACCATAAAGCATTAAAATTCTTCCACAATAGTTTCATCAATTGCGATGGTAGGTTACTCCAAAGTTAAATCCTTCATACTTATTAAGAAAAAGTAACATGTCAAAGGGAAAGAAATTTAGTAGTTCACATTTTTAACTAAAATATATTATAATTATTATGTATAAGGTAAATAGTAATTGTAGACACCAAAAATGTATTGTTCTTATCCTTTTTTATATATTATTTATTGTTATTAACCCGAGTGTTGAAATCTTAGTCTCGTTTGCGAACTCGGCTCATAATCGGATCGAAATGGCGTGACGGAATCCAAGTAAACCAAAAAAACCATTTAGCTTCACAAAAATAGCCCATTTTCGCTCGGGTCGAGTCACAAACCTCTTTTGGGCTCACCAGTGGTAGGTTTGGACTCCTATACTAGGAACCAAATTGGAGCCGGTCACCAAGCTCTGTGAACGCAACATTTCACTCGGTTTGAAGCCAAACCCGACACACGCACTCGAACGTCGATACGACGACGTTTTTATCGGCTCCGGTTTCCGGGAGTTTTGAAACGATGTCGTTTTGGCCAAAGCGAATATCCGGTTTCTATTTTGTCCCCTTTCGATAATTTCGAGCCCGGTTAAAGATGAACTTGATCGTTATAAACCCTAAAATTTACTATAAATAGGGGTGTACCCCCACTCATTTCTTACCCATTTTCGACTAGAAAAAACCCCATTATCGAAAATTTCTCTCTCACTCTCTCCCATACTCTATTCTCCCCATTTCTCACTCACTTCATTTCAAATCTCATTTCTAAACCCACTCACAAGCCTTCTTGTCACTACTTTTGTGTCGTTGCCCTACCGTTATGTTGCCGAAGTCCGTTCATGGTCAAGTCCGGTAGGTGGTTCAACTTGAGGGCGCATACCATCCATTCTTTTGAATTTGTTTTTATAATTTTATTTAATTATTGTATTTTATTGCTTTCCGTATTGTGGATTAACTTGTATCCCATTTATTTTCCTCCTCATCCAATATAATTTTTATTTATTTTTCGCTTTCTTTTCTACTTTATTTACCGCTTTCTTTATTGCTTTCCTTTATCACTTTTAAGCATATGTTTTGAGTGTTTAAATTATGTCATTCACATGCTAGTTGCTTCTTTGATTTAACGCAATTTTTTCTCACAATTTAGGTTAGTAGAAAATGTCTTTTGATGGGTGTAAGAACTACGACCCATCCTCGGCTAGGGGAGCTAGTGGGACTGCGTTTCCCCACGGAGCGAGTGTCGGCTCTATTTTGATTTTTGATTTAGGTGAGATGGGTCTCTTATTAAGTTGATTTTAGAATCAGATTTTTAAAATGATTTAGGAAAAAGTTTGATTGGCGATTTTATTAACCATTTGATTTTCGAAATAAATTTTAGAGAAGTCTCTAGGCGTTATTTCAAACAACAAAAGTATAGAAATTTAATTAAGTCAATATGCTTGCAAAGTCTCTTGGGCTAGGCATTGAAAACTATCGGACAAGGAGTTAAGCCATTTACCAATAGGAGCCGATCGTTGCTCGCTTCCGATTGGTGACCGATGCCGACTATTTGGCCGAAGCGAGGAATCGGTCTCGGTTAGATATTTTAGGTCTGCCAAAATCACCTATTTTTCCTAATTTTTTTACCTATAATGCCAAGAGGTAATTTTAAGAATAAAAAGTCAAAAATAAAGGAGTCGCCAGTCGGCTTTGACAAAAAAAAAACTAACAAAAATACGAAATATGTTTCTAAATTCAGCATATAAACTAAAATCGAAAAGATTTTAGAAAAAGAGCTCCATTGGTTAAACAAATGATTCGGTGTTGAGGGACGAATGTACGAAATAAGGAGGACTACTCCTTATTTCACTTGTCAATAGAGGGCCTCTACAAATCTAAATTGTGGGTTAAAATTGTATTAAATCAAATAGGCAACCAACATGCTAATTACTGAATTTAAACAATCAAAACATGTTTGAAAGTGATAAAAAAAGTAATAAAGAAAGCGATAAATGAAGCAACAAAAGAAAACGGAAAATAAATAAAAATTACATTGGGTGGGGAGGAAAGTAAATATATACAAGTTTAATCCACAATACGAAAGAAATAAATAAGTGATAATTAAACAAAATTGTAAAAAAAAAAACTCAAAAGTCGATGGATTGCGGCCTCGGGTTAACCCACTGCCGAACTTGAGCCACGAGAGGACTTCGGCGAGTGTAATGGTAAGGCAACGACACAAGAATAGGTTAAAAGAAGGCTTTTTGTGAGAGGTTTAAAAAGCATTTTGAAGTGAAATGAGTAAGCAATGGAGAGAGTGAGAAAGAGAGAGATTTTCAGCAATAGGGGGCTTTCAGGCTAAAAATTGTGCAACAAATGAGATAAAGGGTACACCCCTATAGGTAATTTTAGGCTTGGCAACCAGCTCCGATTTGAATCCTAGTATGGGAGTTCAAACCCGCCACGAGTCAGCCAAAAAGAGGTTTGCGGGCCGGCCCAAGCGAAAATGGGCTGATTTATTGGTTCTAAACGATTTTTGTGGTTTACTACTTTTGTTAAGCCATTTTTAGTCCAATTATGACCCGAGTTCGCTAACGGGAATGAGATTTCATCATCGGGCTGACAAAGATAAATAATATAAATAAAACGATAAGAATGACACGTTTTTGGTGTCTACCGTTAACCTCCACTTTGACCGAGGTCGAAAGACGAAGGATTAAAGTAGACAATAAAGGGAACTTATCTCATTTATCTAGCATTGGTATAAATGCAATTGATTTAAGATGTCCAGAATTAGTTGTTTCTTAACCTAAACCTCGACAAATTGGGGCCCGGACTTGATTGCATCATGCATTCTGAAATCCACCTAGAAAAATCTTGAACTTGGCTTGATCAAAATCCCGAAGATCGGTGAAGACTCAAGTATAAATCTCTATCTCTCTTAGGTTTTGATTCTAAGTCATTCCGAGCATTATAGAAAATTCGTATCTAAGTTTTCATTCCGTTACGATCGACTCGAAAGCGCTTTATTGCATAACTCCTACACTCGGTGTTTCTTACTCACTCCGTTATCACTCGGAACTATTGCATGTTCAAATAATTTCTCTATTACATTTAGTCACGTGCACTCGACTTTGTATTTCAACGCAAAGTGAATTACAATATTAATTCTTTATTCTAAGTTAGTTTATTTCCTTGAGAATTATTTGACCGGATCAAGTTCTTATACTTTGATAATTTACTCTTTCTAACTTGATTATTTTAGGATTGACTCAAAATAGAATTTGAACATACTTGAATATTAAACTTGAAAAATTCCATTCTTTTAGGTGAAAGATGATTAAGCATTTAATTATTCCGATTTAATTATTATATGTGCCTAATCTTGGACCAAAGTATTTTATACTTTGTGAACCAATGTGGTTTGCTTTTGTAGGTTATTCAAACGAGGCTAATCTATTTTTGAATTTCAAAAGCAATCGACTTCTAGCCGTTAAACACCAACGAAACAAGCTTTAGCTACTTCGGATATGGCTCGGACATTGTGTCGGGGTTGTTTGTTTCCAAAACTAGAAAACTCCAACTCTAGGCCTAATGGTTGTTTCCACCTCATTTTTCAGTCACCACCAAGTGATTGGATCATCTTTTGGAGCTAAGAGCCATTGCTTAACATTCACATCCCAACAGATCTTTCTTGAGCGACTTAGAATAACCGTTACAACTACTAGTGAAGATTTTAGTCTAGAACCAAGACTCAACGGTCATTTTGCCCGGTTATTTATAAATAGAAGCCACCGCACAAGACTTGAAGATTGCTGAACACATTGCTTGAATAGATTGCTAGAACCGATTTTATTATTGTTCTCATTCTTACTCAATCTTCTACTTACAACTCCAACTTTGTATTTAATATTCTTTAAGTTGTAATGTAATCAATTACATACTTCTCTTACTTTCTTAGTAAGTCCCTTGACCGAGGTGTAAGGGTTAACTCAACTCGGTTGTCCTTGATTGTAAGGGTTACCTCGATCAAGAAGTATTAGATCAAATAAGGGAACTTCTAAGTCTAAGAAAACTTTGTAAGGAATTGTTTAAAGGAGCAATTCTGGTTGAATGAGTCCTTTGTATTTTGTGGATTCAAAATAGTGGATTTGACTTGGTGCTTAAATTAGCACTGTCTCGTGGTTTTCCGCCCTAGGAGGATTTCCAAGTATATATGTGTATTTATCTTTCCGGGTTCAATCTAGACTCGGAATCTGGTTTTTCTAAGTGATTGTGAGAAAAGTGTTTAAATTTCCTCATCACCCTATTCACCCTCCCTCAAAGGTGAATTAGACTCTCCACGAGCAAACCTTCAATTGGTATCGAGCCTAGCCTTTCAAGAGGATCTCACCATCCAAAGGTCTAAAGATCGGATGACTCGGAACAATAGAGAGTTAGATGAAGGAAGATCATCCACTGGACTACCAAAGTTCAAAGGGTCAAACTTTGCACATTGAAGAAGATGATGGAATGCTTCCTAATGGATAACGATGAAGATGTTTGGAACATCATTCAAACAGGCAACTACATTCCGATGAAGACAGAGAATGGAACTATTGTGCCTAAAGCCAAATTTGAGTACACCATTGAAGAGACAGAGAAGTTCGAAAGAACTTCAAAGTTATGAACACACTCGATGTGTGCCATTAGCATAGAAGAATACAACGAGGTCTCACCTATAACACAACCAAAGAAGTGTGAGACACTCTTGTCAACACCTATGAAGGAACAAGTCAAGTGAAGCGGGCGAAGATAAGTCAATATCTTCATAAATACGAGTTGTTCAAGATTGAGCCGAAGAAAACATCACTCGGATGTATGTTCGGTTCACAGAGATTACTAACAATCTCAAATCTGTGGGTAGAAAGATCTCTCATGAAGAAATGTCCAGAAAGATTTTGAGAAATCTACCAAAGAAGAGATGGGGTCCCAAGGTGACAGCCATTGAAAAAGCTCGGAACCTCTCTCAACTAAGACCGGACGAGCTTATTGGGAAGTTACTTACCCATGAGATTCATCCGGAAGAAGAGGATGCTCGAGGTCGGCACCAAAAGGAACATTGCGTTGAAGGCCTCGAAAGCGGACATGCAAGTTTAAGCTCCTCGGAATTTGAAGAGGATCCTATGGCAGTCATTGCCCACGACTTCAAGAGAATGATGAAGTACAAGAAGTAGGAAAAGAGGCCAAAGGAAGAGTTCTATAAGACGGATAAGAAGGACAGAAAAGGTAAATACTCATCTCCTTAAAAATTATCTTTAACAAAGAACTCGTTATTTTGAATGTGGTAGCAAAGAACACATAGTCAAGGATTGTCCAAAGCGAAAGAAGGACAGAAAGAAGAAGAAAGCTATGATGGCAACTTGGAGTGATGATGACTCATCTGAAGAAGATAATTCGACAACTCAAAGTGTCTTATGGCACTAACAGACTCGAAGTTGAATCCGAGTCGGACAATGAGAGTTCGAGATATTGAGGAGGTAACTCGGAAGAAGAAAGGTCATTGGTACTTGGATGGTGGATGCTCAAGCTATATGTCGGGTGACTCAAGACTCTTTTCCGAGTTAGAAGATGTAAAAGGAGGAAAAGTCACATTTTGAGACAATAGCAAAGGCATAGTAGGGATTGGCAAGATTAGTGAAGGAAACAACACGGTCGAGTCCAGTCTATCTTGTCAAAGGACGAAATACAATCTCCTCAACATTTCTCGACTGTGTGACAAAGGCCAAGAGGTAAGGTTCACTCGGACCAACTACTATATTTCGATGCGAGTCACCTTAGAGACTAAGCTTTCGTGTCCGAGGTCGGGTAACACTTATACTATTCCTCTGTCGATTCAAGTAAGAATTTATCTTGTTTGAAAGCATCTTTGAATGATGATTCATGGACTTCGCATCGTAGACTAGGTCACATTAGCATGCATACTATCAAGAAGCTTGCATCTCATGGATTAGTTAGGGGATTACTTAAGTGTGCATGTAATAAAGATAAAATATGGAGATATTAATATTTACCTCCCTCGAGGTACTTGGAAATCATTTATAAACCCTCTAGGTATTGGTATTTATTTTTACCCACCCTGACCGGAGTAGTTAATATTTGAGGTATACATTGACCATTGTTCTTAATAGTAGAAAACATCCAAATACGCTGAGTGTACTTGATGTGGCATAAGAAGATGAGGTAAAGTGCCATAATTTCCCTCTTTGCAGTAAAGAAAAGGCTTCTTTTTCCGAAAAAAATTAGGTTTCTTTCTTTCTTTCTTGGCCTATTCGATTATGAAGGGAGGCTCCATTGACGAACCCTCATTTGAATGCTCGAATCCGTTCGTATTTAAGAAAGATAAGGCATCCCTCCCCAAAAAATTAGGTTTCTCTCTTTCCTTTCGCAATTTAAGGGTAGCTTCCATTAAAATCCAAGTCTGGGGTTCGCAGTTTTCTATAGATGAATAATCTCAAGCTAAATTGACATTTATGGTCCAATGGATGATCTCTTTCTAGATTAGCCTCGGGGGACTTTGGAGTGAGGAGAATGAGACGAAAGATGAAGAAGAAAGTTGGAGGTATCATTCATTGCTTTTCTGCTCTTTTTGTGGGTTCGGCTTCTCGAATTCGCTCTTCTTACTTGTTGCTCGTACCATAATCATCATACCCATCATTCATATACGCGAGATGTGAAATCCCAATTGCCTAAAAGAAATTGGGAGATCCGAAATATGTATGATTTCACCAAGCTTGAGGATGCCCTCCACCTGTTTGACGAAATGACCTATAAGAAACCCCTCCCTTCGATTCACGATTTCAATCGTTTGATCTCCCTCATTGTCAAAATGAAGCATTACAACATCACCATCTCTCTCTTTTTCTCCAACCCTAAACCCGCATTAAGTTCTTCACTTCGGGTAGCATAGTCATTTGATGTTTATAACCTGGTACATTTGTCATTTGAGGAGCATTTGATGTTTTCTCTTTTAAGGCGCCAATAACTAATGGGGGTAGCATAGTCATTGTATTTAAAAAATCAGGGACAAACTTATCCTTTTACATTTCCGATTAGCCTATCGCCTTTTTTATCTTAAATATTTTTATCTCTAAACCCGGGGTGGGTAAAAATAAATACCAATACCTGGAGGGTTTATAAATGATTTCCAAATATCTCGAGGGAAGTAAATGTTAATATCTCCTTTATTTAACTACATTTCTCCCACCTTTATAAATCAGATTGAGTGTTACGCAAACGATTGTAAAGTTTTAGATTTGGTTATTAATCTTTTGCAAATAATCAAGCCACCTGGTACATTTGTTTCGATTTGTTAACCAATTTCTTTTTCTTTTTCTTTGTTTCAATTTGGTTTTTTTGGGTTTATAACTCTGTTAACTGTACGAATTCAAGCATCAAGCATAATTTTACATGTTCTTCTGTCCTCCATTAACATATCAACTTCACAAATCACCACATACCCATCCAAACTCACAATTTACAATAGTAAAATTTAGAATTCGAGTAGAAGGAGAGAAGACGAGGAGGAAGAATGAAATTCCCATAAGGCGAGGCGATGAATAATTCCGGATTGTAGATGTTATGGGCTCGCTGAAAAACATCAAATATAAAACAATTGAGAGATTCGGGATTGTAAAACATAAAACATATATGTAATTCAACATACCCAAAAACGATTGAGATAAGAGGAAGAGGAGCATTGTTCACATCCAATTCAACATACCCAAATAAGATGTACATAGAGACAGATTGTAGTCCAGCCAGAGAACGCGTGGAAGACGGACCTTAAGAGGGGGAAGGAGGCGGATACCGAGAGAGATGGCTAAAGGAGGAGGTCGGCCGCCGAGACGGAGGCGGAGATCGAGAGAGGGGCGGGGACGGCGAGAAGGACCCATGGAGGACGCCGAGATGAGGGGGAAGGAAGGATACCATCGGAGATTGCTCAACAAGGGGGTCGCCCGGCAAGATTGAGGCGAGAGATCGAGAGAGCGGCAACATGACGATAACCACCCATGAAGGATGCCGAGAAGAGGGTGAAGGTGGAATACTCGAGTTATGGCTCAACGAGGAGGTCGGCGGCGATATTGATACATCGTGCACGCCGAGAAGAGGGGGAGGAGGAGAAGTCTGAAGTGATGAATGACAATGAGGGAGAATGAGTAGGCAAGGGTTCACCTTCACAAATAAGGCCCTCTAATAGCTCCGATAATATATCGATAATAATTAGAAAAATATATATCCAGTAATTTTATTTATGAATATATCGGTAAAAGTTTAAATTCCACTTATATATTCTATAAAGGTAGAATCTTATTTTGAAAATTAAAATTATACACAAACTAAGCTTCTAATGAGACATTATAAAATACAATAATAATTCAAATTGAAAAAAATAAACACAGAATAAATTAAATGATATCAGTATTCCATGATAAGTAATTTTGTTTTCCATAATTTCATAGTTTATAATTTATTGTTTTCTTACAAAAATTACTTTATAATATCATTATATTTCCTTAGTGAAATTTACATTGTACATATTTATAATCTGTCTCTCATATATTACAATTGAATATACAAAATAAGCTTTTAATGGGACATCATAAAAGTAAAAAATAATAATTACAATTGAAAAAATAAATACTTAAAAAATTAAAATGATATTAATATTTAATTGTAAGCAACTTTGTTACCATAATTTTATAGTTTATTTTTTCTTACAAAAACTACTTTATGATATCATTATATTTCCTCAGTGGAATTTACGTTGTACATGTTTATAATATGCCTCTAATGCATTACAATTGAATACACAAAATAAGCCTCTAATGGGACATGGTAAAATAGAATAATAATTACAATTGCAAATAAATAAAAATAATAAAATGATATCAATATTTAATGGTAAAAGAATTTTTTCCCCCATAATTTTATGGTTTATTGTTTTCTTGCAAAAACTACTTTATAATGTCAAATTATGTCCAACTTAAAAAACATTACTCTTTTTAGATAGTTTCACCACTAAAATTTCCTATTAGGTGAATACGATTTTTATTAAAATTCTATACTTATATATAAAATGCTTTTAATTTGAATTTGCACTTTCTATAAAAAAAATAAAATATTTTAAAATATTTCTTTTGTCGAATCGAATATATACTTCTTTAGTTATTTTCATTTAACTTATTTTTTATAACCAACTTTTAATTCTTCTTTGTTGATTTAGACGTACCAAGTTATAAATCTTACTTTTTAACCACCAAGTTTTAAATGTTCAAAAGAGTAAAGATTATAATGTACCAAGTTCTAAATTTTTACATAGAAAAATTAACAAAACTAATGAACTTGCTAATAGCATAGATGGGTTATCAAAATAACTGCTCGATACATAACAATATAAAATAGTGATATTATCATAATTTACATTTCTTTTAAAGTTACTAAACTATTATATTCTTTGATCAAGTAAAGTTGTCATATACAAATACAACAATTGCTCGATTAATTTCATTTCCATTTCTCCTTAGTTACACAATTCCAATGGACAATAGATCACTTCAAATACTAAGTACTCGTTGCTTATCAACGTTTACGAAGACGAAGAATGATATCTAATCAACTCGCTCAAGAAAATGCCACAAATAACACACGAAGAAGGAGGAGGAGGCCTATTCGACAAATGAAAATGAAGGAGCAAATCCACTTGTGTTCACAAGTTCCTGTTCAAATTATACCATCTACATCGGGTTCCTCTAGGCCATCATTGTCCAAAATTTTATATGTGTTACAAAATAACTCCCAATCGGATTATGCAAGTAATGATCATGTATTTTATGTTCCCATTTTATTTCTTAGTATGTACATATATCTATATTTTATGAGTTTTCTATATGGACATCATTAACTCCCCAAACCGCATCAAATCATGTAAGTGTAATCGACCAATCATGTTATTATATAGTTTTGTATAATACGATTTATGAATTCATAACATAAATTATATTGTATTTTCTTTTTTATATAATAAAATATATGAAATCATCAATTTTCTTAACAATTAGTTTTGTTAAATATGGTTTATAACACGTTTTGTATTACATAGAATAATGTACACCTTTAGTTATTTTCTCTTTAATTTATCAAAACTTAATGCTATTTTTTTCATTTTTAGTATTGGATAACACTCATTATCGTGTACGAAAATAGAACAACCAATACACCTATCTATGATGGTCAAAGTAGCATGTTAAACTACTCCATGCATGTTGCTGAAAGCAATAGATCAAATACACTAGGGAATTCTACCCTTAGAGTTCTAAGACAGAGAGTCCACTTTCGTTCGCAATTAACTATCACGAACAAATCGGTGTTCCTATCCTACGATTGCCTTCTCCAAGATCATGTCCCCACCGTGAAGCTCGCTTATTTGGGTATGAAACATTGGAATTGAGTTGTTTATTTGGATAGATTAATTTACCACAAATTATACTTCCGGATGAGTTACTTGCGCTTGACACGGAACGTACACTCGATGTAGTACACTTTAGGAAGAATATTAGAAAATATAATCATGTATTTTCTTTTACTTCTATGGGTGTATATATATATATGACGACTTAGTAAATGCTTAACATGGGGTTTACACTTTTCAGGCTCAAGGTTTCTATATGTCATAGGATAGGCGATTTTATACCAGCTTAAACCTCAATGTCGACCTTGCTTTCTTCGATTGTATATATATATGATACGGATCATGAGCTTGAGCATCAGCTTTCAGAGAGTAATACCTTACGACCTAATATGATTCAAAAACTCAAGGATATTCTTGACGGATATAACCTTTTTGTTCAAAACTTTCGAAATTTGGCACAACGAGAAGACATACATGCACGCAAATGTTATTTCAATTAACTTAAATTTATTTAATTTATTAATATTTACCACAATATAAAATCACGTACAATAACAATTATTATGTATGAGTCATGTACGCATTGCGTGTGACTCAAAGCTAGTGTGGAGTAAGGGGAGGAGGAAAGAGAGAGACCAAAAGAGGGAAATAAGTGAGAGGAACAAGAGCCCGACTAGAGAGGAGAAGCATACAATGAAAGCAGAGGCAAGAGCGAGAGAGTGAGAAATTGAGAGAACTAGAACCAGAACCGGAGAAAAACGAAAGTTTGAAACTAAACAAGGAGAGAGCAAGAAAGCGAGAGACCGAACTGGAACTGTAAAGAGGAAAAAGATGAGCGAGTAAGAGAACCGAGGGAACTAGAAAGGGAACAAGAAAGCAAGAGATACTCCGGAAGAAGAGGAGAGCGAGAGCCACAAATTGAAGGAACCACAAACAAGTGAAAATCAAAGTGCGAGAGTGACGAGAGAAGGGAGACGACGAGTATGTTTGTGGAAAAAAATGAAACCGCCAAACCGAACCATGAATCGATCGAAGCGGACCATTTTTATGGTTAATTGAACCAGATTAACCGAATTGATGAAGCGATAGCCTATCCGGTTTGGTTCCAGTTTGGGATTTAAAATTGACGGTTAACTCGGAACCGAATCGTGATAAAGTTTTAAAAAAATTTAAAAATTGTTATATGACTTTGCCTTGTCCACCACTGTTACTAGTTAGTTGGGAGGATGTGCTATCGCTTGAAGTCTAAAGCCATATTTTGGGCTGCCTTTTTTTTTTTGGTCAAACCTTAGCTAGCCACCCATGTTGCTTCCCGAGTGCCACTGCCTCCTCTCGTTACTCTCACTTCATCTGCAATTCTCTCTCATCTCATGTTCTCTCTCACTCAACCGTTCATGCTTAGGTCCGCCTCCTTCCTCTCACCGGGTTACTTGCTTGTGCTTGGTGAGTAAAATCACCAAAATCCTTTCGTAAATTTTTTAATTTTCAATACTGGTTAATCGATGAATCGAACCGAATAATCCGGTTAATCAACAACCGATTAAACATTTTATCCGGTTACGGTTTCGGTTCGCATTTTCACGAACCGTTTAATTCGGTTAATCAGGTTAAAAAACCCCGATCCGAACCGATATGAACTGTGAACACCCTTAACAACGACAGGTGAAACAAAGAGTGAGTGCGAGAGAGGTTGAGATGAAGGCCAAGAACAAGAAGGAAGAGGAAGTAGAGTCTCGGGAAGAGGAGAAAGAAATCGAAAGGAAGAAGGAAAGACAAGCAAAAACACTAATTCAAACCTTCGAACTAAAATTCCTCAAACCCCGAGAAATCAAAGTGAGTAATTCAAATTCATCTTCTAAAGGTAAAATGAATTAGGTGAATTAAACTTGAAATTTTTGCATGAAATTAGAAACCCTCGGTTTATTGAAAAATTTAGAGGCCTAATTCATTAAATTTAGCAATTTGTGAATCTTGAATCATGTTGTGATTTATATAATTATTGATCTATGATTCATGAATTTAGTGAATGTTTGAATATTATTGAATATGATTATTGAGTTGTATGTTTGAGATTTCTATGAATTTATCTTGAATAGAGTTAGAATGTAAAATCAAAAAAATTGAAAAATAATAGTGTAGATTTTTACGTGTTAACGCCTTTTGTGCCTTCATGAGTAGCCCAAAATTTCCTGAATGTTTTACTATAACTTCATGATAATTTATGACAATTTCCTATAAATTTCAGTAAATTTTGGATGAGTAGAGCATGTTTGGCCTAGTTTTAAAAAAATTATTTTTGTTTTATAAACGAATTTTTTTGAAAATTATTTTTGGAGAAAAATTAAAATATTTGGCCTAAATTTTATATAAGTGTTTTTCAAGTAATTAATTCGTTTCATTTCTACAGGAACCATTTTTAACTATGGTTAAAAATGACATTTAATGACGGTTAATAGCCGTCGTGTATTTGGCCGTCATTGTATGTACCACCTTTGACTACGGTTTAAAAATCGTAGTCATAGGTCAACCTATGACGACAGTTTCTTCATCCGAACCGTCGTCATAGGCCTTCTGCTGTAGTTATTATAGAGAACCTATGACGACGGTTTCTTTATGTGAATAGTCGTCATATAGGAGCATATGACGATGGTTCTTCCTTAAGAACCATCGTCATAAGTGTATTTTTTCAAATAATTTTTCTCATAATTGGTTACCCCTTTGTACGGTAAAAAAAATCATATACAAACACTTATACAAACTACAATCCAATACACTCTTCACCAAAATATATATAAAACAACAAACACATATACTCATCACATTTTGTATATAGGCCTTCCTCTTCACCGAATATAAACAAAACAACAAACACATATACAAACCACAATCCTACGTACATATTTATACCTATAACCGTATATAACTACTAAAATCATAAACTTGACCTATGTAATGATGAAGAATAACTGTAATATATATACCTATTCCTTTATATGGTTGTATATGAACTTTGCCCAACCTTGTTCTAACTCGTTCAACACTTCGTATAGGGAGTGGGTGACTTCTTTCCGGGAAATATTGTGACTAATGCTGTAAAAGACATATGACATATTAATTAGGTTAGTGCAACTGTTAATCAAGGTGAAAAAAGAATATATAATAATTAATGAAAAGTGCAACTATACCTCTTTGGGACTAGCATCCCTTTCGAGTTTGGTCACAATCTCTTTCATGTACTTGGAGAATGTAGAAGCCGCACTCCACGTTCCCCGCTTGTCTATGGCACTACAATAATAAAAATAGATTCCCAACACGTAGAGAATTAATTAGTACTTATGTATCTAGCAAGTAATATGAAATGAAAAACATCTAAAGTGGACTCGTAATAACCAAGAGAACCTCACCTTGACTGGGGACAATTAGTGGTTGTCCTTTCTTCACTCATTTGGGACCTCCGGCAAAATAATAACGGACTAAAACAATATTTTTCAATCAGAAAAAATAAAATTCAAGTTAGACATATCATTGAACGATTACTTAACAAAATAGCATAGAATGATTAAAAAGTATGAACTCACGCCTCGACGACGTCCCCGATATCTTTTCTCACATCATGACCCGGAGGATCAAGGAAGTAAGCCATATTAGCCCTTGGATATATGGCAGCAAGCATCCAATGGTGGCTACAAATAACACATTATATGTATAGGTATGTATAACACGATATAAAAACTTCATCAGTTAGTTAGTTCATTATTTGTCTACTTACCTCTCATTGAACGCCGCCGTGAAATAATGTTTTTTCATCCGTAACATCTTTCATGAAGTCGAAGATATAGGAGATTCATTCGCCATGATTCAGCCTAGCTCCTTGAATAACGGAAGTAGGGTTCGAAACTTAACGTAGTCCTTCCTAATCTCGTGCAGCCACCTTACATATTAATATGTAGTTAGAAATTGAAATTAATTAGTAAAAATAAACTGATTAAGAATATATTAACTCGCATTATGCCAAGCGTAATAGCGGATACGCTGATTTCCTTCGTGCACAAAAATTACAATATGTTCTCCGGGAAGACAAAGACCTACATATTCACTTCACGTAGCCCTAACACGTGACTTGGTATCCTACACATGATCCGGTCGTCTCGTTGACGAGTTTGCACATAACTTTCCGAGTAGCACACCAATCCGTGCGAGAATCCTCAATGGATTTGAAAGGAGAATTCTACGGACTACGAATGGGTGCCATCGAACGTTTGCTTGTGCCATCGGCACCCTTCATCCCACTCTCGGATCTGTCCCCGATATCCTAGTGAATAATGAATACAAAAAATGAGAAATATATGTACGTGATATTAACAATAACTAAATCTAATAATTTTAATACAAATGAATTACTCGTAGTGAGGATGACCAAACTCTTGGGCCAACGAAGAAAAGCGTTACTTGCATTGTCAACAATGTGGAAGTCCGCTCCCGGATCGAGCAACTCACACTCGTCTTTCCCATGTATGACCTCTTTGACACTCACCCTCACCTCATCAGCTGCAAGGGTATCCCGTGAACGACAACGATTGCCCTCCACGGGAAAATAACACCTAATGCCACAACATGCTCTAGGGGAGGGTGATGAGAAGCTAACTTGTAATTCAGTCGGCTACATAAGAATAAGTAAACATTTGACATAGAAGTTAAGTAACCTAAAAACCATGAAAATAAATGGACAGAGTTTCCCCTTTAAAGTAAACATTTTCCTGGGATAACGACCCTTATCCGAAACAACAAAAACATACTAAATAAGTAATTACTCAATGGCCACACGCTGGAGTTATGCAACAACAAAAACATACTATAAGTAATTATTCAACAAGATTATACATTAATTAGTCAAAATATAAATATGCATGCAAGTAAATATAATTAAGTTGCAAAATCTTAATTACCTCCGCCGGAACTTCGAATTGGTCAACGGGTGAGCTCGCATTCACGTTGGCCGGTGTATGGGGTGAGAAAGGACGTACATCATCAAAGTTGCTAGGTAACGACATACCCATGTTGGTGAAGTGCGTCCTCATCTAGGAGCTGCATCTCTGCCCACATCTGCGCCCTCGTCTCTTCCATCTTTGGAGCAAAAAACTACACCGAGGTACCTCGAGTTCTTGTCAAACTATTTTTTAGACTCAAAGTTCTGAAAAATGATTCTAAGTCCCCCTAAATTATGGTGTAAACTATGTTAGTAGCCCAAATCCGGCCCGAAGGGTTAACGAAGGTGTGAAATGTCTATTGTGCCCATTAGATTTTGCGCCAATAAATGAAAAATATAAAGTGAAAATGAAAAATTAAAATTTTCTTATTAGCATCATTAACTTCCTCGATTTTTATTCTCTCCTCTCCCTCTATTCTCAGTAACTCTGCTTGTCTCTTTCTATCTTTCACTCTCTCTCTCATCCGGCTGGACGATTTTGCTTCGAGAAATCTCAATCATCGCCATTTTTATCAAGCATAGCAAGTGAAATCAAAGAAGAAAGTTGAAGTTAAGCAGCAAATAAAGATTAGGAAGACGAAAATGGTATGTGATTATTATGTTTTTGGTGTATACTTGGGCATTTTCGAATTTCATCTTCGAATTTTAGGGGTTTTATGAAATCGGTGGGGTTTTTTTTTTTTCTGTTTAGATTGAGTGGAATAATGTGTTTTAGAAGGATCCCATATGATAATTAGATCCATAGCTCGTCCTTATCAACAACGAGCTGCAAAGCATCTATGGTGGACCCTTCACCTGGATGTGCCCTGAAATTGTTCAAGCTTTTACTTATACAACCTCTCCTCCAACTTCGCGTATCCCCAGGGGACAGCACATGAGGGTATAGATTGCTCTTAAGCCTCTTCCGGTTGGCTTCACCTATCCCTTGCGCAAGTAATATTAAGAAACGAAAATATCGAGTGCATAACTTTTATTTCTTCATTTTTATATCAATTCGACAACCAACATCACACTATATGTATATGAGATTGAATATTGAATGAAATAACCTTGTATTATGGAGAGGTGACATATGACTCAAATATTCTCCAATCCTCCTCTCGTGATACAATTATAGACGTCCTAGGGTCTACCTTCTTGTTTTATCTGCTTTGTTTTGAAGACCCATATAGCGGCAATGTGATATTTGTAGTCTCTAAACTTTTCTTCCGTCAACATGAGGGTCTTGTGTTTAATGGAGGGAATATAAGATTCATCAACGTTCTCTAAAACACAAGAACGATATGCATTAGTACATATATATTAACTATTTACAATATAAGTTGCAATACTAAGTTGAGATGTATTTTCATTTACCCGAATATCGTTCCATATGTTGTCCTTAATGGAATCGGGGATGTCAGCCCATTTTCCGTAGTTGATGTTCACGTGGCAGCGGGTTGCCGTACCAGCGTAGCTCATAAAGGTAGATTTCTTCTCACCCACAGCATTTCGTGGTTATCAAAATCAACCCGTGTAAGGAGAGTTGGATCGTCTCTACTCCTAACCAACTTCTCCTTGTTCATCATAGTTCGGCCCCTCAATTTCTTTGTACTTTTGGTAGAATCCATCTTAGACTGCAAGAAATTATACAACTCTTGATAAATAAACATGTACAATAATTTTTGGATGGAAAACATAAGTTGGGTCGGCAGCGAGCCAACACGGGCTGACCGTGTAGTCTAGCACGACTCATGCTGGCTACCCGAACCATGGTCCTCAATTTTGGTCGCTTTTTTGTCTTTTGTCTTATTTTCATATTCTATCCATTCACATTCCTCAAATATAAGATTAAATTTCCATGTGTAATAACATACAAGTTAAACAACCTAAAGTCCGAGATAAAATAACCATGAAACAACCAAATTAACAAATTCTCATCAAAGCATAAATCTACTCAATCGAACACACAACATCAAGTCCCAAAAATTCAAATAATTTGTCCAAATTAAACCTAAAAATGCTTGAATCTAGATTGAACCCTAAAACCCTAGTTTCATATATATATGAGAAGGGGACGGGAGTGCTGGGGGAACAGAGAGAGATAGAGAGAGAGTGATAGATTTGAAGGTTTGCTCTTGGAGAGTCTTAGTCACCCTAGAGGGGGTGAATAGGGTGATGAAGAAATTTTAACAAACTTGGAAGATTAAAGCTTGAAAGCAATAAACAAGATTATCCGAGTCTAGATTGGACTCGGAAAATTATGAACTTAGATTTACGTGGAAACCCTCCTGGGGCGGAAAACCACAACCAGTGCTAGTCCAAGTACCAAGTCAAATCCACTATTTTGAATCCACAAAATACAGTAGGTCGACTCAACCAGAATTGCTCCCTTAGACAATTCCTTATAGAATTTTCCTAGACTTAGAAGTTCCCTTATCCGATCTAGTACTTCCTAACCGAGGTAACCTTTACAGCTAGGGACAACCGAGCTGAGTTAACCTTTACAGCTCAGTCAAGGGACCTTACTCAGAAAGTAAGAAAGAGTATGCGACTGATTACAAGAGTTTACAACTTAGAAAGTATGAATTATAAGTCGGGAGTTGTAAGTAGAAGATTGAGTGTGTATACAAAGACTTTCGCTTAAGTAATGTGTATTGACAATAATTTCAGCAATCTTCAAGTCTTGAGAGGTGACTTCTATTTATAGATGACCAAGCGGATTAGCTGTTGTGACTATCTTCCGAATAGAGGTCCTTTGTGACCATTATAACGGTTCTTCCGAGTCGCTCATAAAAGATCCGTTGAGTTGTGAACGTTGTGCAATGGCTCTTGACTCCTTAGGATGTCCCAATCCATTGGTGGTGTTTGAAAAGTAGGGTGGAAACCACCGTTGAGCTTAGCATTGAAGATTTCTAGTTTTGGAAACAGACAACCACGACATAGTGTTTGGGCCTAGTTCGAAGTAGAAAAGCCTTGTCTGTCGGTGATTGACGACTTGAAGCCGGTTACTTTTGTATTTCAAAAATAGGATAACCTCATTTAGGTAACCTACAAAAGTAAACAAATTTTGGTTCTCAAAGTATAAAATACTTTGGTCCAAAATTAGGTACATATAATAATTTAATTAAGATAATTAAGTGCATAATTATCCGAGACCCGGAAAGAGTGCAATTTTTTGAGCCTAATATTCATTATACTCAAATTCCATTTGAGTCAGTCTTAGGAAATATCAAGTTATAAAGAGAATATCGAGTATGAGTACTTGATCTAGACAAATACATTTCAAACAAACATATCGACTTAGAAAGTTGAATTAACGCTATAATTCACTTTAACTTAGAATATGAAGTCAAAACTTAGATTAAAAGTATTAGAGAGATTGTTTGAACATGTGTTATATCTAAGTGCTATCTGAGTGACTCGGAAGCATCAATGTGAATTGTTGTCCAAGAAAGTGATTTTTGAGTCGATCGGAATCGAATGAAAACATATGAAATAGTTTCTATAACACTCGGAATGACTTGTAATCAAAACTTAGGAGGGATGAGGTTTGTACCTGAGTCCTTGATAATACTTAAAATGATATAAATTCAGAGTTTGTCTTCAAGATTTATCGGATGAAAGAACGCAGGTAGAAAAAATGCCGATGAAGGAGAAGAGGAGAGCCCCGAGAGGAGAGAGCGAACAACAAATAGCGAGATGAAGACTGAATTCACTTGGTTGAGGCAAATGAAAGTGAGAGGAAAAGGTCTCCGTGGAGAAGAACTCGAGAACAAGAAAACTCGAGGCGGAGAAGGATGCCGGTAGAGGAGAAGAGGAGAGCCCAAGAGGAGATGAGCGAAGCAAGATGGTGGGAATGGAATAGCGAGGGGTTCTACGGGGGTTTTGGTGCAACACTTTAGACGACGGTTCACAACTAAGAACCATCGTCTAAAGTTCTTTATAACGACGATTCATTTACTGAACCGTAGTCTAAGGTTTAGTTCAACCATTAGACGACGGTTGTTCGTTTGAACCGTCGTCATATATAGAGTAAAAGCTGCATTTATTTACAAAAATGTCATCGGCCCATTTTTCATGGCAGTTTGTACTGACCCGTCGTTAAAAGTGATTCATGTAGTAGTGTTTGGCCATGATTTTAGAGAGAGAGACAGAGAGAGGAGAGAGACAGAGAAAGGAGATAGAAAATGTCGAACGAGAGAGAGAGAGAGAGAGAGTGAGAGAGAGAGGAGAGAGAGAGAATGGTGTTGTGGGTGGTCACTCCTATTATTGACGGAGTTTTTCCAGAAATTAGAAACAAAAATAACTATTTGCTATTTTTGTTTTTGGGGATATATTTTTTTAAAATCACTTTTGAAAAACAATTTTAATTTTTAAAAAATTAGTATATGACCTAATTTAAGTTTTTAGAGTTCAAGAATACTTTTAAATATGGGCCAAACACCCACTAAGTAATGAATTTTTGAGTGAAATTGTGTTGTTTTGGCAAAATTGGGATTAAATGTTTAGTATAGTCAAAAATTCCTATTTAAGGAACTATTTTAACACTTTTAAAAGTATGTGATGATTAAAGGAAAGTTGTGATAATATGCAGTTATTAAATGATAATTTTACTAATTTAAAACCCTAGTTAAAATGTTTATGCAATGATTTGTTTATCTTGAGATATATTGAGGTGATTTAAACATGTTTATATGAGTTATGTTAAGCTGAAAAATGTTTATATGCATGGTTAGTAGTGGAGTTGTTGCTTATGAAGCTGATGAACATGATTTATATGGATTAATTGTATGTTGACGAGTAAATGTAAATTATAAGAAAATAATAAGAAGATAAGATATATAAACGACTAAAGATGGAAAAAGGATTGTGTTATTCATATATGACCCCACGAATTAAAGAACCTCTAAAGTTATGGCCATAGAAGTGTCTCGTCAACATGATGCCACGAATTTTATTTTACTTCCACTAATTATTGACATACGCATCCTTTAGAGTTGAGGCCACAAATTATTTTGCCTCCAAGAATTGACCCAACAAATTATTTTGGCTCCAAGAATGAAAAAGCTGGGTCTCTAGAACAAGACAAAATTCCCGTTTCCATTCGATAATTTGACTTAAATCAAGAACTATGATATGATGTTACATGAAACGATTAACAAATGATTATATGAATAAGTTCGAAAAGAAGAAAGATAATGACTGTATGACGAATAAGAATAGAAAGAATGAATAAAGTATGTGTTGGTTGAATTCATGAATAATTGATGTCATGTGTGTCACTCTAAGTCTGGTAAGTTCATGTATGTTACATATCTTGAACATGTACATCTTGAATTGTATGCTAATTGTGAATATTTAACTTACGTGTGATTGTTAATGAATCAACGTGAAAAGTGAAAGAAGGGGCTTGGTTTGGGTTAATTCACTGGACTTAGTGGAGCTGATAACCTCACCAACATTTTCAAGTACGTAATTTAAGACTCTTTGAAGTAATTTATGGTTTCGGAAGAGGCAAACCAATGGATAGGAGATCCTCGGACTTGTTATGAGTATTATGTTTTTAAGTTGTAAGAATCGATTGTATGTTAAACTCAAATTTTGACAATGAATATATAAAAGACCAACGTGTATACTCCGAGTGTGTGACTCCTTGAGTTTGTTGTTGTGTACACTATGAGCTTGTGGTACGTTGAGTTTTTTTGTGGATATTCCAAGCGTGTGGCTCGTTGAATTATGATTGTATCTTGTGCGGGGTTAATGCTTTGAATCTATGGGATTAGCCAAATTACGGATGAAACTCTGCCGATTTTTCCGGAAAATCTTTAGAAACATAGAAACACGGTTCCGCCGGTTTAAGAGGAAAGCTAGCAAACCTAATTTTGGATATCAAAAAGCCTCGGGGCTCCTCTCGAGGAATCTTGGCATAAAATACGCCGACCCGGACCAGGGTGGGGTGTTACATTTCAAATGACTAATGACATGTTTGAATAAAAATTAGTTCAGTGATGAAAGCAAATATTTTGCAATGTTTAAGAACACTTTATGCCAAGAACTCGAGTATTTGACTCTCGTCAAGTTTCAATTAATCCGGTTCAATTAAATTAAATTAATTTAGTTTATAATTATCTTGCTACTTTATTCGTTATTGATTTGAACAAGGTAAGATTACTTACATGCCGTCATAAAACAACGGTGGTTGATTTTTGGCTCTATAAAGATCTTCAAAAATTTTCAGTTCTTAAAGCAAATGAATTCCACTTTTGAGCAAAAGAAAAGTGGGTAGGAGAGCCAAAGTAACGAGACGGTAGTTGATGTAAAATGGTTATTTGGAAACTATTCAAGAGGTTGAAAGATTTAATAGGGTGGAATAAAATGCATGTAAAATATACCCTGTTTATTATCATCACAGGAAATGACATTAAAACTTTTTACTGCGAATTTCATAGCTTGGGAGGGTTTTCAAAACTCATAGGTGATATATATATATATATATATATATATATATATATATATATATATTGAATTTGAAGGTTAAAGGGGATTAGGATACAAAACCTTGGTTTAAAGCCTAGGTCCACAAGCACCACAACTCATTTGCACAACTTATAAGAAAATTGTTTCTACCAAGGTTCGAACTCTAGACGAGAGGGTGGAAGTGTGGATTACTTGCCACTAGACCGACACTCGCTTGGTAGGTAAAATATATATGAAATACATACTTGCCAACCACAAATGAATGGATAATATTGACCAATCGAGTGCATTCGAATTGTATAACACCCTCAATTCTAACCTCGAATATCCCACTATGATAACGAGATTAATAGAACTTGGCAGCAAAATGCTTACTAAGCCGGAGGTATTTTCCCTGCTTGAAACATCAAGCAAGGCAATACGGACAACTAGCACGAAACCGAAAATCTACTCAAATTTAAACATAAGTTATTACATGCTATAACTTTATAAGTATGAGACAAGACTAAAACCTATTACAACCCAACCATCATACCATTGGGACTAGACTTGGGCAATGGTAGGGCCGGGCTTAAAAAGGAGGGTCAAGGCCCATTTATTTAATAAGAGGGTCGGGCCCTAAAGGGCCATCTAAAAGAAGGGTCATTCGCACATCATACATGGGTCATTCACGGGCCAATTCAATGACCCATCTCCTCTTGTCTCTCACGCCCCACTCACTCTCTCTCCTCCCCATCTTCTCTCCGTCTCCTTCCTCGGTCCCTAGCCACCGCGACGTTGTCTTCCTTGCTGTCCCCCCGCTTACTCTCTCTCTCTCTCCATCGCTTTACCTCCCTCGCTTTCTGTCTCCTCCGCTATTTCCAGCATCGACGGTTTCCATCACCGCCTTCTCAATCACCGAATTCGAGCCGCTTCCACCGTTCACCAAAACCCCAATTTTGGTTTGAGTTTGAAGTGCTGTGGTTGCTCCTTTATTTGTGGGTAACTAGTTTCCCATAAAATAGTGATTATTTTGATTTAAAATCAATTTTAAATTTTTAGTTTGAATTTGAGCTTGGTTCTAAGGTCGTTAAGTTCAATGTTCAAATTTTGCTTGTTTTTGTGTTGGATCTTTAGATTAGAGTTTCTTGCTAAGTGAATTGATTGTTGGTTTGAGTTTGCTAGAATTCATTGTTTATTTTGAATCAAATTCGAAGTTTAACGCAAATTTCTATGAGTAATCTATCATACGATTTCTTCCAATTTTTCTAGGGTTTATTCCAACCAGTGAAAAAGGACCTTTACATGCCATTTTTGTTGGTCTTTATGGGTGAAAGTGTCGGAAGCTAAGGGGTTTTAGGGATGCTAACAACTTGGTGAAGGTTTTTGGCAAAGGGGTTTAAGAAATCTTGCGATTCTCTTGGTGGGTTTTCTATCTTTTGGTGAAATGATCTCCTCTTTTCTCTTTTCATACATGGGTTTTCGCTTTTGGATTCTTCAGCTGCTTTTTGTGCGAGGGCGGGGGAGAGAATATTATAACGAGGTTTAAATAAGTGTTGGGAAAGTTTTAAAATATTTGGAGACTTTTGTGTATAGAAAGTTTTGTCCCACATAGAAGTTTTTGAGTAGTTTTCACTACTTTTTATAATTAGGCTTTCCCAAGTGTCTTTGAAGAAGAAACCAAGGGTAGGGCAAGCTAGGCTTGGGCTAGGGTGTGGGTTGGGTCTTAATCTTTTTATTGAAAATTCGTTTTTAAAGTCTCGAAAATTGTTCTCAACAACTATATTTGACTAAACTAAAGGTTTCTACTATTTACAAAACTTCATCGGTTTACGAAGGTGATTTACGATATTCCAAAAACTAATTTTGTGTTTATCAAAGCTGTGATTTTCCAAGGCAAGGCTCTTACTCCTTTCTACTGCTATAAAAGGGGTTCTCCTGTCCGGTTTACATACACTAAAATATCCTTTCATCTCTTCTCTCTTTTTCCTCTGCAAATCTGTTTCTTTTAGGCATGGCCGTTTAGCTCCATCCGGGTTATTAAGAGTGCATGAGATATCCCAGAATTGTGTAATCCTGGGGAGTGGTCGCCATCGAAGAGTTTGCATCCTCGCTCAGGTGAAATCACTTTCGGGATAGTGATTCTTATCACGCCATGGTGAATCTGTTTCGTCTACTTTCCTCATTCTGCTAAAAAGTAAGATCTCTCCAATTTTTGCTATGATCGTGCTATTATTTCCAACAATCTGAAAGTGATTTAATTCAATAATGACAATGAGCAAATTTACCATTCTCGATATGTCAAAAATTAAAGCTTAGATGGAAAGAACTATAAACGATAGGTCGTTAGGATTAGATTCTATCTTGAACAAATTGATATAGCTTATGTTTTGGGTGATAAAAGGAAATTCCCTAATGGAACTGGTGCTAATGTCATAGCCGAGTACAATGAAAAATTTATTAAGGATGACGAGAACCAGTAAGGGCATGTTACTCCACTACATGAACAATGCTTTGCTAGATATTTACATGATTGCTCATGATATTTGGTCTACTCTTGAAAAGAAATATGGTAATGATGATGCTTGGGTCTAAGAGATATGCTTTGTTAGTAAGTGGCTTAATTTTACTGGTTGAGGATGATAAACCGATAATAAATCAGATTCATGATTATGAAAACCCGTGTGCCTTAATTGGTTCTAAAGGTCTAAAAATCTATGATGTGACTCTTGCTATTGTTCGATTGAGAAACTTCCATCTTCTTGGAAAGAATATAGGAATCAACTTATGCATAAGGATACTAATTTAACCTTAGATATTTAGTTGGACATATGAATATTGAGGAAGAAAATCGTCTCAAGGACAAAGGAATTATCAACTATTCTAATTCATATAAGGCTAATCTGGTTGAACAACAAACTTCCTATAATGACAGATTTAAGAACAAAGGCAAATCCATCAATCAAGTCCCTACAATACCCAAGGTAAGAAATACAAGTTTCGGGAAAGTGTCATGAGTGTGGGAAGCCGGGTCACAAAGCTAAGGACTGCAAAAGCAAGAAGAAAGCTGAAGTCAACCTTGCTAAATTGGACATCATCATAGCCATGGTGTTAGAGGTCAACCTTGCTGACAATTCGGTTGAGTCGTTGTTCGACACCGGAGCCACCAAGCACATCTGCTCCAACCGAAGCCTCTTTCAATTCTTTGAAAATACCAACGATGAAAACGTCTTCATGGGCAATGCTACTACTGCCTCTATCCAAGGGAAAGGGAAGATTTCTCTTAAACTCACTTCTAGAAAAATCTTTACCCTTACTAATGTCCTTTATGTGCCCGACATGCGTAGAAATTTGATTTCCGGTAATATACTTTTAAAGCTAGCCTTAAAATTAGTCTCGAGGGAAATCGAGTTATTATTTACTAGAAATAGGGATTTTGTGGGGAAAGGGTTTTGCAATCATTCTAGTCTTATGATTCTTGATGCTACTTGTGAGAAACCGAATGAAAATGTTGGATCCTCTTCCGCTTATATTGTGGAATCTTTGGACTTGTGGCATGCTCGATTAAGACATGTTAATGTAGCTTCTATTAAAAGGTAAAAAATAAAACTTGATTCCTAATATGACCAAGTAATGAATTTACCAAATGTGAAATTTGTGTTGAGGCAAAATTTCATAATAAACCTCACAAATCAATTGGAAGACAAACTGAACTTCTTGAATTAATCCATAGTGACTTAGGAGATTTTAAAAATCATATCAATAGAGGTGGAAAGAGATATTATATCACATTCGCAGATGACTAGTCTCGATTTACCATGGTTTATCTTCTAAACACTAAAGATGAAGTCTGAAGAAATGTTTTTAAAATATAAGGCTGAAGTTGAAAATCAACTTGATAAGAAAATTAAAAGATTAAGAAGTGATAGAGGTGGAGAATATGATCCCACATCTTTGAAAAAATTATGTAAAGCAAATGGAATAATTCACGAAAGAACAACTCTTTACGAACCTCAATAAAATGGCATAGGTGAACGAAAAAATAGAACTTTAAAAAATATGATGAACGCTATGTTGATAAGTTACGGTTTACCGGATAATATGTGGGAGGAAGCTATCCTTTCTGCTTGTCATGTACTTAATCGCATACCTCATAAAAACTAGATAAAACCCCATATGAACTTTGGAAAGGTTACCCACCTAACTTAAAATTCTTAAAAGTGTGGAGGTGTCCGGCTAAGGTAGGATCGCTCGTTAAGCTTGTCGTACAGACAACAAATTAAACCACTACTTAGACTTATAATAAACAATATAGCAAGGGCAAGTAGGGATCGAATTCACGAGGAAAGATATAATAACATGCAAGTTTTAATCTAATTAAATTTGCTACTCTTAAAAACAAAACAGAAAATATAAATTAAAATCAATAATTAAAATTCATAGAAAATTATCTAATAACTAAATAAATAATTTATACAGATGAATAAAACTACAATAACCCAGAAATATTTTTGTATATTTTTTAGAATAATTAAAACAGAAAACTAAAGCAGAAAATAAACAAATTCTAAAACAGAAAATTAAATAAGTAAAATTCTGCACTAAAATAATTACGAAAATAAATATTAAAATTACCCAGAATAATAATACTAATTTTCTAAACCTAACCAGACCCTAAAAATATGAAAAAAAATTTAAAATCTAATTTACGAATTTATTTTATTAAAAACCTGCAGTAATTAAATTCAAGAATTAAATCTGAAAAAATATCAAATTAATTCCAAAAATTCTAAAATTTAATCACAGCAAAATAGGACTCTATCTAAACCCTAAAAGAAAATAAAACATGAAAAATAACAAAAGAAACTATTTTTAAACTAATTTCTAACAAACTAACTCAAAAATAATAAAAACTAACAGAAAATTAATTCTGAAAATTAAAATATATAAAGACTCAAAATTAAATTAAAACAAAATTACTAAAACTAACCTAAAATATTGATCTTTAGGGGGTTTAATGAAATTGATAATAAAAGACTATAACTTTATAAGTAAAAATTAATAAACTCAAGAAAATAACTAAAAGCAAACAAATAATTATCAAAGATAGCAAATTTATAAAAACACTTCGTATAATCTACATCCACCATGTAAATTATTATTTATCATTAACACACAAATTGATCTACCCATGAGCTAAACTGTAGAAGACAACCACTAGCGGATCTTCCCGTTTTTCCTTAGTTATTAGTTTACTTAGGCCTAGCCCTAATATAAACCCTACTAATATTGATAACCCTAGCACTAGAATTTAATCAAATTAGAGCATTAAGTATTAGAAAAACATCATCTAGCACCTAATAACCAATCTACTATCAAATTGATTTAAGAAGGATCTAAGATAATTTCCTAATTAAAAGAGATGGGTATGAGCCATCCATGATTAACTAGGGTGATACTTATGTCTAAAAGATCAAGCAATTACGTACTTAAACCCTTTAAACTATCATATGAATTTATATAAAACTAAGTAGCGTGCACTCTAATTAATTAGACATAAATTCATAAACATTAAACACAAATTATCATAGAATCATGGATTGAATCAATAAGACAATAAAAATCGAAACTTTGCTTCAAAATAAATAATTTAACATGGCTTCAAGTAGATTATACTAAGTATAAAAAGACTACTCACACATAATGTAATTTAAAACATGTAAACTAAATAAAACTAGCATCTTTAATATTAATCTAACAATAAAAATTCAATCTTTACTAGTAAAAAATTACAATACTAAATTATACTACCGATTCCTTGGTTCGGGATGATGATGGTGATGATTATGATGGTGTTGGCATGGGATGATGGGCAGCCGCAGGTGCAGCCAGCCAGGAACAAGGATCAGCGGCAGCAGCAAGAAAAGAACGTGAGGTGGGCAAGGGAAGAGGCAGCAGCTAGGGTGGTCTGTTTGGGGTGTCCGGCAGCGGGGATTGTGTGAGTCTGTGTGTGTGGCTGCCGTGGACAGCAAGTGACGGGAGGTGGTGATTGTGTAGCAGCTGGCTTCCTCCGTCTCCTCTCTCCATGATGATAATAAGTAGTATATATAGGGCGAAGGAGTTAGGGTTTATTTCTCTTTCTTCTCTTCTAAGTTTCCTTTTCTATTCCAATTAGGATTTCCTAAAATATAATATCCCAAAATAAATATTTTATTACATATTATATTTATGGACCGACTTCATATATTTTCTTGGATGCTTGTCGGTAGCTAAAAATCCACTTTTAACGTCTTTTCTTCTCTTCCCACTTTATTCGTCAATTACCTAAAAATAAACAAAATAGGATAATTTAGATAAAATAAACTATATAATATAAACTAAATAACTACTAAAAATACGTATAAAATGCGGCTTAACACTGCTAGGACTTTAAAAGAAATAAAATCGGGCCAAAAGCTGTTGATGCATTATTTATTGGATATGCTTATCAAAGTCCTGCATACATATTTATTAATAAAGGTGTAAATGGGTCTTATATGAGTGGTAGTATCATGGAAGCTAGAGATGCTGATTTCTTTGAACATGTATTTCCATTAAAATGTGCATCTCATGATCCGCCTGCATCTTCTACATGTATTGCATCTTCAACTCTTCAATATGTTGAACATGATAATCAACCTAGAATGAGTAAAAGACCTAGAAAAGATTTTTCTTTCGGTCTCGACTTAATTACTTCTTTCTTGACTGAGCATGATATTTTATGTGATGAACTTGTTTCTATGTATATCATTGAAGAAGATCCTAAAACTTATAATGAAGCAATGAAATCTGTTGAAGCAATCTTTTGTAAAGAAGCTATCAATAATGAACTTGAGTCTACACTTAGTAACAGAGCATGGATTCTAATTGATCTTCCTAGAGGCTGTAAACCTCTTGGAAGTAAATGGGTATTTAAGAAAAAACTCAAGGCGAGATGGATCAATTGATAAATTAAAGCTAGACTAGTGGTTAAAGGCTATAATCAGAAAAAGGAGATTGATTACTTTGATACTTACTCTCCTGTAGCTAAGATTGCCACCATTAGAGCTTTAATTGCTATTGCTTTAATTCATGATTTGTATGTGCATCAAATGGATGTTAAAACCGCTTTTCTAAATGGAGATTTAGATGAAGAAATATACATGGAACAAGCTGAAGGTTTTTATTGTGCACGATCAAAAAACAAAGTTTGTAAACTTGTTAAATCATTGTATAGACTTAAACAAGCTCCCAAACAATGGTATGAGAAATTCGATAGTACTATCACTACCTTCGGATTTATTTCTAATAAAGTCGATACTTGTGTATATTCTAAGCATGATTCCTATGGATGTGTGATAATATGTCTTTATGTAGATGACATGCTTATCTTTGGCATAAATATGAATGTCATAAATGAAGTTAAAACCTTTCTAAGTTCCAAATTTGAAATGAAAGATCTAGGTGAGGCTGATATGATTTTAGGAGTTAAAATTAAAAGAACTCTAGAGGAAATAAGTTTAACTCAGTCTCATTATATTGAGAAAGCACTTAGAAAGTTTAACTCATTTGATGTGGAACCCGTAAAAACACCTTATGATGCTAGTATGCACTTAAAAAACATAAAGCTGCTCCTGTGTATCAATCGAATATGCTAAGGTTATTGGCGAGTGTTATGTTTCTCATGAATTCCACTAGGCCCGACATTGCATATGCTATTAGTAGACTTAGCGAGATACACCTATAATCCAAATAACGAACATTGGAATGCTTTGCAAAGATTGCTTAAGTACTTGAAAGGCACTATTAATTGGTGTTTACTTTTTAGTAAAACTCCTGCTCTACTAGAAGGATATACTCGATGCTAACTCGGGTGTCTAATAATGATGAGATCAACTCAACTAGTGGTTATGTATTTACCCTAATTGGTTGCGCTATATCCTGGAACTCGTCTAAACAATCTTGTACTTGCTATGGAGTCCGAGTTTATTGCTTGAAATGGCAGGTTGTGAGGCTAACTGGTTGAGAAATCTTTTAGCAAATATTCCTCTGCGGGAAACCAGCTCCTTCTGCTGCCTTGCACTATGACAACCAAGCAGCTATTGCGGTGGTTAGAAACAAAGCCTTCAATGGAAAGAAAAGGCACATTTTCCTTAGACACAAGGTTGTCAAGGAGCTCTTAGAGAATAATGTGATACCACTGGACTATGTAAAGTCCGAGAAAAATCTTGCGGATTCGTTTACAAAAGGCCTTTGTAAGAAAATGATCATAGACACATTGAGGGGGATGGGATTGAGACCCACTGACCGATTCATGATGGTGAATCCCCACTTAGCCGAAAGGCAAGTTCCGAGGGTACTAATGAAGCCATTAGTGATTCTGTAGTACCCTTCATATCCCTCCCTATGGTGTGTAAAGATTTGCTCGTGGAGAGTCTAAGTCACCCTAGATGGGGGGTGAATAGGGTGATGGAGAAAGTTAAACGATTTTTATGACAAATCGGTTAAACAGCAGATTCCGAGTCTAGATTGGACTCGGAAAAGTGATAACACGATTTACGTGGAAACCCTCATAGGACTGAAAACTACGGACAGTGCCAATCCAAGCACCAAGTCAAATCTACTATTTTGAATCCACAAAATACAAGGATCGACTCTACCGAATTGCTCCCTTAAACAATTCCTTACAAGGTTTTCCTAGACTCGAAGTTACCTTATCCGATCTAATACTTCTTGATCGAGGTAACCTTTACAATTAGGGACAACCGAGTTGAGTTAACCCTTACAGCTCGAGTCAAGGACCTTACTTAGAAAGTAAGAAAAGAATGTGACTGATTAAAAGACTTTGTTTACAACTCAGAAAATATTAAATACGGACTAGGAGTTGTAAATAGAGGATTGAATACGAATGAGAACAATAACTTCAGCTCAAGTAATGTGTTCAAGCAATAATGTTCAACAATCTTCAGCTCAATGAGGGTTATGGTGGAAACAATTGTTAAGCCTAGAGTTGTAGTTTTCTAGTTTTGGAAACAAAAAACCCTAACACGGTATTTGAGTCATGTCTAGAAGTAGGTAAAACTTGTCCGATGGTGTTTGACGACTAGAAGCCGGTTACTTTTGTATTTCAAAAATGAGTTAGCCTCGTTTGAATAACCTACAAAAGTAAACCATATTGGTTCTCAAAGTATAAAATACTTTGGTCAAAGATTAGGCGCAGGTAATAATTAAATTAGAACAATTAAATGCTTAATTATCTTTGACCTAAAAGAATTGAATTTTCCGATTCTAATATTCAATATACTCAAATTCCATCCGAGTCAATCCTAAGGATGATCAAGTAGAGAGAGTAAAAATATCGAGTATAACAACTTGATCCGGTCAAATAATTCTCTAGGAAATAAACTGACTTAGAATAAGGAATTAACACTCGTAATTCTCTTTGCGTTGAAATACACAGTCGAGTACTTAGAATAAGAGCGTTAGAGAAGTTATTTGAGCATGTGATAGTTCCGAGTGATGTCCGAGTGAGTCGAAACATCGAGTGTAGGAGATATGCAATGAGGTTCTTTTTGAGTCGATCGTAACAGTAATGAAAACTTACACATGAGTTTATATAGTACTCGGAATGACTTGAAATCAAAACATAAGATAGATAGGATTTATACTTGAGTCTTCATGTAATACTCAGAATGACTTAAGAGTTACAAACCGAGTCTTCGGTGTGAATGGGTGCTTGCTACAATGATTGTCTTCATGTAATACTCTTAATGAATTCATATCCATTAAATTAAAGGTGTGAGGTAGCACACACTTGATGAATTCACCTACGTGAGGTGTGAGAACCAGGCTGGGCGTATGGCCAGTATAAGGCGCCAATCACGGAGCATAACACAAATTTTGAGATTATTATGTGACCAAGTAGCGGATTTACAACTTCCTACCGAGTTCCGGACTTAGTTCATTTGGTAGGGTGTTTATCTCAAGCTTGTTATCACTAAGTGTTAATTCAAATTGCAAAATATTAACACTTATGCTTTAATCTCTCTTTGCTTAAATCAAATGTTTTCGAAAATGAACTTTGAACCTTGTGGAGAATTGTTGTGAAAGTTTCAAAGTATTTTGAGACTTTTGTGTATAGAAAGTTTTGTCCCACATAGAAGTTTTTGAGTAGTTTTCACTACTTTCTATACTTGGGCTTTCCCAAGTGTCTTTGAAAAAGAAACCAAGGGTCGGGAGGGCCGGGCTTGAGCGAGGGTATGGGTTGGGTCTTAATATTTTATTGAAAATTCATTTTTAAAGTCTCGGAAATTGTTCCCAACAACTATATTTGACTAAAGTAAAGGTTTTTGTCTGTTTACGAAACTTCATCAATTTACGATGGTGATTTACAGTATTCCAAAACTGATTTTGTGTTTATCAAAACTTTGATTTTCCAAGGCAAGGCTCTTGCTCCTTTCTACTGCTACGAAGGGGTTCTCTTCTCCACTTTTACATACATTGAAAAATCCTCTCCTCTCTTCGCTCTTCTTCCTCTACAAACCTGTTCTTTTGGGCATGGTCGTTTAGCTCCATCCGGGTTATTAAGAGTGCACGAGATATCCCAAAACCATGTAATCCTAGGGAGTGGTCTCCATCAGAAAGTTTGCATCCTCGCTCAGGCGAAATCACTTTCAAGACAGTGATTCTCATCACACCATGGTGAATATGTTTCGTCTACTTTCCTCATTTAGCTAAAAGTAAGATCTCTCCAATTTTTGTTGTGATTGTGCTATTATTTCCAACAATAAGGATTATATTATTGTAATTAGAATGACCTCTCGAGTTGGTAGCTAGCTACAAAGTACGAAGCATTCAAACATGCTCTTGCAATTTTCCTTATTTTCCAGTCTTGAGTGTAGGTGGAAAGATTTTAAACTCACTACAACTATAACCACTACTGCTTGGAGACTATAATTTTAGGCTTTATAATCTCACATAAAAGTACAAACTTTAGAGTTTTTAGAAAGTTGATATACTAATATACTTCATATATCCTTGATTGCATAATGTTTGATGTTGCTTTGAGCCAAATTCCGGACAGGGGTGTGTTATTGCTATGAGTTGAATACAATATTAGGCTATCAAGTTATCATAATTTTCTTAATGAGTGATATGTGCTTTTGGCTTCTGTTAGGTATAATACTCCATCTCTCTAGAGGTTGGGCTTGTACTTTGCATGTAGATCCGTAGTGTTCATGTTTTTAGCTTTGATCATGATGTACGGGTTCCTCCCCATTCATTTCTCTTCCGAATTATCATAATTTTCTTAGTTGATATAGTACTCCATCACCATTGACATAATTTATTCTCTCTATTTATGGTTAACATAGTAATCCATCATTTAGCGTTGATGAAGTAATCCATCATTTAGCTTTGATCTTTTCGAGTTAGAAGAAAACACTATAGTATTCGATACAAAGTCTATGATTGCAGGTGAGAAACAAGGCTGAGTTACTAAAGGTGTTGGATGAATACAACATTGGAGATGAATTTATCCTGAAGATTCGAGAGGGGTAATGAGACGTTAGAGGTGCCTATCAAACTAGAGGAAATGAACTCCGATTTTTGCCACCGGAACTACGAGAATATTGTATATTGTACTTGTCAATTGATCGTTGTTAGATGAGGTTGCCCCTCGGCTAATATGCTGTATTGAGATTTTGTGTAGTCACCTACATAGTTAAAGGATGTAATAGTGAAGGAGTTCGTACAAAATATAATTTGAAGACTCGGACTCTATACTTACACGTTTCGAGTTCCATCGAGGAATCGGGTATAACACTTCATATCTTATAGGGTTTTGATTTCAAGTCATTCTACGTGCCTTAGAAACTTTTCTGAGTGATATAGCATGTTCTCTCGAGTGTTATAGAATCTACTGTATTTGTTTCCAATTGATTCCGACTGACTCGAAAGCATATTTCTACATGCCACTTCACACTCGGTTCTAAGTCACTCAACACTCGGGTATATCGCATGTTCAAACACTTTCTTTCACGCACATAAACTCAGGTCCGACTTCATGTTCCGGAAAATACATTGTTAATTTACTATTCTAAGTCGAGCATATCTTGTTTGAACTTTGTTTAGTCTAGATCAAGTTTATCTACTCGATGTTTTTCCTTGTGACTTGATTATATTCTAGACCGATTAGGATGGAATTTGAGTATCATGAATATTAGACACGGAAAATTCCATTCCTTTTCCGACTTAGATAATTAGTCACTTAATTATCTTAATTATGTTATTATTTGTGTCTAATCTTGGACCAAAGTATTTTATACTTTGAGAACCAAATTGATTTACTTTTGTAGGTGATTCAAACGAGGCTATCCTATTTTTGAATTACAAAAGTAACCTAGCTTCAAAACGTCAAATCACCAGACAGACAAGGCTTTTTCCACTTCCGACCTAGCCCCGCACAATCGTGTCGTGGTTGTATGTTTCCAAAACTGGAAATCTGCAACACTAAGCTCAATGGTGGTTTCCACCTTACTTTTCAAGACACCACCAATAGTTTTGGGACTTCCAAAGGAGTCAAGAGCCATTGTCCAACGTTCATATCTCAACGGATATTTTTCGAGGGACTCGTAAAATCCTTTACAACGATCACAAAGGACTTCTAGTTAGAAGATGGACACAATGGCTAAGCTGCTTGGTCATCTATAAATAGAAGCTAACTTTCAAGACTTGAAGATTGCTGAACCAATTGTTAATATACATACTTGAGCAAAAGTCATTGTATTCATTCTCAATCTTCTACTTACAACTCCAATTCTGTATTTAACATTTCTCCGAGTTGTAAGGTCTTGTACTCGGTTACAAACCCTCTCTCTTACTCTCTAAGTAAGGTCCCTTGACCGAGCTGTAAGGGTTAACTTAGCTCGATTGTCCCTAGCTGTAAGGGTTATCTCAGTTAGGAAGTACTAGATCATATAAGGGAATTTCCGAGTATAGGAAAAACTTGTAAGGAGTTGTCTAAGGGAGCAACTCGGGTTGAGTCATTCTACTGTATTTTGTGGCTTCAAAATAGTGGATTTGACTTCGTGCTTGGATTAGCATGGTCCGTGGTTTTCTCGCCCCAGGAGGGTTTCTACATACTTTATGAGTTATCACTTTTCCGAGTGCATTCTAGACTCAAAAAGTTTTAAAGTTCTATTTAATCTGTTTCTTTATTCTTTACTGAATTCCGAGTCGGTGCTTTTCCGAGCTCATCCTTGACTCTCACTCAGCTCACAGTCATATCTATTTGAACTTTCGAGCAAATTCCATCATCACCCTATTCAACCCCCTCTAGGGTGACTTAGTCTCTCCAAGAGCTAACCTTTAATTGGTATCGAGCCTAGCATTTCAGAAAGGATCTAACCATCCAAAGGCTTAATGATCAAATGGCTCGGAACAACGGAGAGTTCGATGAAGGAAGATCTTCCAGCAGACCACCAAAGTTCAAAGGATCTAACTTCGTGCACTCGGAAGAAGCTTATGGAATGCTTTCTATTGGATCATGATGAAGATGTATGGAACATCATACGAGAAGGCAACTTCATTCCAACAAAGCTAGAAGAAACAAGGCTTGTGCCTAAAGAAAAGGTCGAGTATACAATCGAAGAAACAGAGAAGTTTAGAAAGAACTGCAAGGCAATGAACATTCTAATGTGCGCCATCAGCTCGGAGGAATACAACCGAGTGTCCGCTCGTGACATTACCAAGGAAGTGTGGGACACACTTGTCAACACTTATGAAGGCACAAGTCAGGTCGGACAAGCGAAGATAAGCCAATATCTTCACAAGTACGAGCTGTTCAAGTTGGAGCCGAAGAAAACATCACTCGGATGTTCATCCGCTTCACCGAGATTACCAACAATCTCAAATATCTGGGTAAAAAGATTTCCGACGAGGAAATGTGCAGAAAGATACTCGAAGCCTACGTAAGAGAAGATGGGGTCCCAAGGTGACGGCTATCAAAGAGGTTTAGAACCTGTCACTACTGAAGCCGGACGAACTCATTAGGAAGCTTCTCCCCATGAGATCCACCTGGAAGAGGAGGATGCAGAGGTTAGCACCAAAAAGAACATTGCACTAAAAGCTTCGAAACAAGAGAAGTAGATCCGAGTTCCTCCGACTCGGAAGAAGATCCCATGGCACTTATTGCTAGAGGCTTCAAGAGAATGATGAAGCACAAGAGATGGGATAAGAAGCCAAGAGAAGAGTTCTATAAGAAAGACAAGAAGGATAGAAAAGGTAAACACTCTTCCCCTTCAAAGTTATCTTTGACTAAGAACTCTGTCTGTTTTGAATATGGCAGCAAGGAACACATAGTCAAGGACTGTCCAAGGAGAAAAAGGGACAGAAAGAAGACAAAGGCTATGATGGCCACATGGAGTGACGAGGACTTATCGGAAGATGACGAGGACTCGGATGACTCAAAATGTCCGATGGCACTTTCCGACTCGGAAGTGGAAATAGAGTCGGACTCGGAGCAATCACACAGTGAGGAAACAAATCCTAAAGAGGTAATCGAATACTTTCTTAAGTTCTCCAAAGTTGATTTAGCTAAGTATATTTTCACTGAAAGTTAGCTCTTGGAGAGACTGAGTCACCCTAGAGGAGGGTGAATAGGGTGATGATGAAATTTGCTTGAGTCAATCATTCTGAGAGGATTTCTTTGAAAAATGAATTGGAAAAATTGAGAATTACTCTCGAGAGAACTCAAGACTAGTGCTCAATCTAATAAGATCGAGTCCGAGTTGCTCAAAAGAGAAAATGAGCAACTAAAGGAAAAGCTCAATGTGTCTCAAGATCTTATTTTAAACTTTACACAAGGTCGGAAAAGCCTTGATATGCTCTTAGGATCTCAATGTGTCTCCTTCGTAAAAGAAGGTCTTGGTTTTAACAAAGAGGAGGAATCCAATTCCTACTCGGAACTTTTCAAAAGGATTCCGAACTGTAAAGTTCAGGAAGGCTAAGCACGGTCCCATTCATAAAACTAAAAGAAGGACTGAGCCCGGACCAGCTTACAAGAGAAAACCATCTCCTCCAGGTTTATAAGAGAAAAGCTTTTCAAAAGAAAGAGACACAGACTCATTTCTCTAAACGGAAGACTCGAGAATCGGACCAAACCCAAAGTCATTCAAATGCGGGTTCCGAAAAGTCTTCTTCCTCGGAACAGGACCACAGTAAAGAGTGTTATTGGGTTCATTAGAGGAAGTGAGAAAGGTTAGTATGTTTCGACTCGCAGGTGACTCGAAAAGAACAAGAGGGAATTGGTACCTAGACGGTGGATGCTCACGCCATATGCCAAGAGATTCGGGACTCTTTTCCGAGTTAGAAGAGTACGAGGGAGGAAAAGTCACATTTGGAGATGACAGCAAAGGCAAGAGAATCGGGATTGGCAAGATTGGAAAAGGAAGCAATCTGGTCAGCCCAAGTATACCTTGTCAAAGGGTTAAAATACAATCCGCTTAACATCTCTCAACTGTGTAACAAAGGTCAAGAGGTAAGATTCACTCAAACCAATTGTTATATTTCAAATGTTGCTACCAAGGAGATAAAGCTCTCGGGTAAGAGATCAGGTAACACGTATATTATTCCTCTTTCGACCCGAGTCGAATCTATCATGTTTGAAAGCATCTCTTCATGATGACTCATGGACATGGCATCGTAGACTAGGTCATGTTAGCATGCATACTATTAAGAAACTTGCATCTCATGGTTTAGTCGGAGGATTGCCTAATTGTGCATTTAAGAGAGATAGAATTTGTGAAGCATGCACAAAATGGAAACAAGTCGGATCATCTTTCAAATCTCTAAAGACAGTTTCCACATCCAAGGTGCTTGAAATGCTGCATATGGACTTATGTGGTGAAATCCCTGTTAAGAGCCTCGGACGTAAATCATATGTACTTGTTATTGTTGATGATTACTCACGATTTACCTGGGTGTGTTTTCTTAAGCACAAAAATGAAGCATTCAAAGAGTTCAGCAAGCTCTGCAGGAAAATCCAAGTTGAGTCTCGGACTCGGATCTAGAGAATTCGAACCGACCATGGAAGGGAGTTCGACTACTCGGAATTCTCGAGTTTTGTGATAAAAATGACATCTCCGACAACTTCTCGGTACCAAGGATTCCTCAACAAAATGGAGTAGTGGAGAGAAAGAACAGAACCCTTGAGGAAATAGTTAGGACAATGATGATTAAACACAATCTACCCTACTATTTCGGGTTGAGGCGATTAACATAGCAAACTATACATTGAATAGATGCCTCATCGGACCCATCCTGTAGAAAACACCATATGAGCTCTACAAAGGGAAGAAACCCAATATCTCCTACTTCAAACCCTTTGGATGTAAGTGTTTTGTTCACAACAATGGTAAGGATCACTCGACCAAGTTTGATGCTCGATCGAGATAAAGGTATTTTTCCGGGTTATTCATCTCATAGTAAGGCTTATCGCATTTTCAATAAGAGAACTAACAAAGTGGAAGAAAGCATCCACGTTGTGTTTGATGAGATTGAACAGGAAAAGACAAATGAATCATCGTTCTCGGACTTGAAGCTCAAGCAAAGATGATGACCTTGATAAAAGTGAGCCGATCGAGACTCAAACCCAACTAGCTCGTAACGAAGGGACTCAAAACAATATGACTCGGAATGAGACAACTCAAGAACCCGCTCGTAATGTCTGAAGGACAAACCGATGACTAGGTTTACTTAAAACAAACTTCGAAGATCAACCAATACAGCCTACAAATCTGGTAAACCGGAGAATAGGTAGAGCATTTAAGTATGCTTCTAGTCATCCACTAGAAAGCATACTATCTCGATATCAACAAGGGGGTAAGAACTCGTTCCTCTCTTCGTAATCTATGTGCGTTCACTGTATTCATCTCATTAACTCGAACCTAGAAATGTACTAGAGGCCCTAAATGAACCTGAATGGGTAGAGGCTATGCAAGAGGAAGTCAATCAATTCGAAAGAAACCAAGTCTCGAACTTTGACCAAACGACCTTCCGACCACCCAATCATAGGTACCAAATGGGTTTTCAAGAACAAACTAGATGAAGGTGGGTTGGTAGTCGAAATAAGGCTAGACTTGTGGCTCAAGGCTACAATCAGGAAGAAGGAATTGATTGTGGAGAAACCTTTGCACCTGTAGCCGAATTGAAGCCATTAGAATCCTGTTGGCATTTGCATCTAGCATGAATATCAAATTATATCAAATGGATGTTAAGTGCGCATTTCTTAATGGTTTTATCGAAGAGGAAGTCTATGTTGAGCAACCCCTGGATTTGAAAACTCAGATTTTCCAAATCATGTTTTCAAACTGCAAAGAGCTTTTTATGGTCTTAAACAAGTTCCCGGAGCTTGGTATGAAAGACCGAGCAATTTCTTGGTTCAAAATGATTTTAGAAGAGGTCAGATTGACAAGATTCTCTTTATAAAAACCAAGGGAAAAGACTTCCTTATCACTCGGATATATGTTGATGACATAATTTTTGGAGCTACTAATGAATTTCGTGTTGAGATTTCTTTGAGTTAATGAGACAAGAATTCCAAATAAGTATGATGGGAGAACTTAATTTCTTCCTTGTTCTACAAATCAAGTAAGACAAAGATGGAATCTATGCCCATCAATCAAAGTATACCAAGGAATTGCTGAAAAAGTATAAACTTCAAGATGCGAAGCATGCAAGCAACACCTATGAGTAGTAGCATAAAACCGGACTCGGACTGAAAAAGGTAAAGCAATAGATCGAAGCTCTATCGAGGTATGATTGGATCTTTGCTATATCTTACTTCCAGTGAGGCCAGATATAATGTTTATGTCTGTCTATGTGCAAGATTCCAAGCTAATCCAAAAGAATCACATCTCACTGCAGCTGAAGAGAATATTCGGATATCTTGCAGGGACTCGGAATTTAGGTCTATGGTACTCCGGAGACTCGTAACCGACTCTCACCGGATACTCGGATGCTAATTACACTGGGTATAAAGTTGATCGAAAGAGTACCTCAGGAGCTTGCCAATTTTTGGGTCAATCCTTAATATCTTGGCACTCAAAGAAGCAAAACTCAGTAGCTCTATCAATTGCCAAGGCTGAGTATATTGCAGCTGGGGCATGCTCGTGCTCGGATTTATGGATTAAGCAACACTTGAGAGATCTTGAACTTTCTTTCAAAACAGTTCCAATCAAGTGTGATAATCGAGTGCAATTAGCATCACCAAAAATCCAATTCAAGCACTAAAAACGAAACACAATGAGGTCGAGTATCTTTCTACGTGAAAGGTAATATTGAACTTAAGTTTATTCCTACCAATCTTCAATTAGTTGATATCTTTACTAAGCAACTTAGTGAGGATCGGTTTTGCTTTATTAGGAATGAGCTTGGTATGATAAATGCTTAATTATGTGTTTTCTATGTGAAACTTCTTTGCATGATTGTGTGTTATATGATTACTTGCGTTAATAGACTATTAGTTTAGTTGAACTAGTGATACTGAGCTAAAGAACTATTATTTGATTGTGATTTCCGAGTCACTCGGAATCTTAGCTAAGTTAGACTCGAGACTTTGTGAAAAATGGACATAAAATTTCGAAATCATCTCTAGACAAGTGGAGAATTTCGGAATTTATTTTCAAAATCTTTCTTTTTCTCTCTCTCTCTCTCGCGCCGTGATCGGACAACTAGCCGTTGGGAGATAACCGATGGAATTCTAACCGTTGAAGAAGAGAACAGTCACACCGGTCCGAGGTGACCGCTGAAAGAGCCGAGACAGAACGGATATTGAAGGACGATTATTTTCTTATAAATAGCGCCTATTCTCCTTAATTTCGTTACTCTCTCTCTCTCTCTCAATCAAAACTTCGTGAACAAGCTCTCTGCATCTAAAGCGACACCTGGTGATCTCAAGCTTTGTGAAGAACATCTCAAGTAAGCTTCGTTGCTCTCAATCTCTTTCATCTTCTACTCTTTTACTTTTTCTCTTTCACTCTCTTCGAGTTCTTTTCTCCTCATCTTTCTAAAAGCTCATTTACTCTCTCTTTCTCGCATAAAAATGACAAAAAGAGGTTCTCACCCTGACTTTCTTGGCTCGCCGTAAAGAAACCCCGCATAAAAAGCCAAGAAGGCCCCTCAAATTCAAAACCTCTTGTCACCCAACACCTTGCGCTGGATGATAAATTCTTCCCAACCACAAAATTTTCGTGGTTGCCTCACATACAGTGGACTGGGGTTTACAACTTTCTTTGTTTCAATGAGTTCATCTATCCTGAACTCGTCTCCGAGTTTTACACTCATCTTTCCAACTCGAAGGAATTCTAACCTCCGGAGTTCGAACATTACTTGTTCGAATTAATACTTCTCTCCTCCATCTTCTGTTCAAAGTTACTTCCCTCTTCTTGAACAAGCAATCCAATTCCTTTCAATGAGGTCGCTGATGACTTCGTGAAAAATACGCTAAAGAGTTCCCCGGGTCACGCAAAAACTTCTCTCGTGACCCAACTAAAATTAGAAGCACGTCTTCGTGCTTCTTGCTGATGTGAACCTTCTTCTCACAACATTCAAGCAAGGAGAACCCAATTCCAAGCATCATAAGGCTCTTTTTGACATCCTAGAGGGCTACGAAGTAGACCTCTTTCCTTCGTCATTGAGCAAATGGCAGCTGTGCCAGCTCAAACTCGGAACAAGAAGAACACCCCTCTTCCCTTCGGTGCTCTTCTCACCCTCGTATTCAAGCAGTTCAAAGTTCCTCTTCCCTTAGATCCAAACGCCGTTTACGAGGCTGCCGTTGTTGTTGGCAAAAAGGAAATTCAGGGTACGGATACCAGGAAACCCAACCTGGTGTCCGGGTTCACAGCTCGTAGCCGAGGTCACCCTTTTCGTCTCGGACTCGTAAAGACGCCCCTCTTTCTCTTCCTCGCTCCACCTGGTGGTGCCTCCACCTCAGGTGCTTCTAAATCTATCTCTTCCCTTTTGTCCTCCGCATTCATGGACAAAATCTCTTCTGTGTCCTTGGAACTCAAGGACATTCTTCGATCATTCACAACTGTCTTCTAGTCGATGACCATCAACCGGAAAATCGCCCAATCTCAAATCGAGAGCAGCAGGACGTGCTCCTTGAGATGAAGGCTCAGTGAAGGAGCAGAGGAGCCGATCAAGCTCCTCCAGGAGAGAAGATCCAAGGCAGCTCGGGATCAAGGTAACTCGGACACATTTGAGGAATCCTCGAGCCCTCGCCAAGTCCTCCTCGGACAGAGGAAAGGAGGAGGAAGAAGAAGAAGAAGAAGCGAAGTAGAGGAGCTCGCGGTCGAGCGGCTCCCTCCGAGTAAGGGGAGGAAGAAAAAGAAGGACACGGAGCGAGCAACTAAGGGTCGGGGTGCTCCTGAAGCGCAACCGGAAGTGATAAGCTCGGACGAGTATCTGAGTGGGTCGGAAGACCTCGCCGACCATGGTCGAGTCAGCAGCCGGTCGGCCCGAGCACACCCCTCCAGTCGACGAGTTCCAGGAGGACGAGCCTCGGACGACCTCGTTTTGGGTCAACCACTTAGAACCGAGCCATTGCCGGAGATCCCTGTACTTCCTCCGCCGCGCTGAAGCACATTGTCAAGATCTTATCGCGCCGGCACACCACTCGTCCTTCTTCCTCAACCCAGCATCGCTCCACCTCCATCTTAGTCTTTCTATTTTTATTTTTTTTGTTGTTTAAGGTTTTTTTTTGTCCGGACATTAATATGTACCTTCTTGCTCGTATTCTTCCCATATTTTTTTATTGCTTTTTGCTGAAAGGCAAGGGGAGAATAGATAGAAAATATTGTTGTCTTGTTTAGGGGAGTTAGTCTCACCCTTTGTAAATATTTTTCTTTGACTTTAATAAAGTAATACATTTCATTAATAGTTGTTCCTTGTCTATCGGGATTTATTGCTTTTCCTTCTCTCGATAGCTATGATATCTTAAGTTATTTTCCGAGCAAGTTTGTGTAATCGGATTTATATCACTAACAAAGTTTCGTGTAAGTGTGGAATGCTTTTCATCGAAAAGGGGAGATTAAAGACTCGGACTCTATACTTACACGTTTCTAAGTTCCATCAGGGAATCGGTATAACACTTCATATCTTATAGGGTTTTGATTTCAAGTCATTCTACGTGCCTTAGAAACTTTTCCGAGTGATATAGCATTTTCTCCGAGTGTTATAGAATCTACTGTATTTGTTTCCACTTGATTCCGACTAACTCGTAAAGCATATTTCTACATGCCACTTCACACTCGGTTACGAGTCACTCAACACTCGGGTATATCGCATGTTCAAACACTTTCTTTCACGCATATAAATTCGGGTGTGACTTCATGTTCCAGGAAATACATTGTTAATTTACTATTCTAAGTCAAGCATATCTTGTTTGAACTTTGTTTAGTCTAGATCAAGTTTATCTACTCGATGTTTTTCCTTGTGACTTGATTATATTTTGGATCGATTAGGATGGAATTTGAGTATCATGAATATTAGACTTAAAAATTCCATTCCTTTTCTCGACTCGGATAATTAGTCACTTAATTATCTTAATTATGTTATTATCTCGTGTCTAATCTTGGACCAAAGTATTTTTTACTTTGAGAACCAAATTGATTTACTTTTGTAGGTGATTCAAACGAGGCTATCCTATTTTTGAATTACAAAAGTAATCGGCTTCAAAACGTCAAATCACCAAGTAGACAAGGCTTTTTCCACTTCCGACCTAGCCCCGGACATCTGTGTCGGGGTTGTCTGTTTCCAAAATTGGAAATCCGCAACACTAAGTTCAACGGTGGTTTCCACCTTACTTTTTAAGACACCATCGAGTGGTTTTGGGACTTCCAAAGGAGTCAAGAGCCGTTGTCCAATGTTCATATCTCAACGGATATTTTCTCGAGTGATTCAGAAAATGCTTTACAATGGTCACAAAGGACTTCCAGTTAGAAGATGGACATAATGGCTATGTTGTTTGGTCATCTATAAATAGAAGCCAACTTTCAAGACTTGAAGATTGCTTGAACCAATTGTTAATATACATACTTGAGCAAAAGTCATTGTATTCATTCTCAATCTTCTACTTACAACTCCAATTCTGTATTTAGTATTTCTCTCGAGTTCTAAGGTCTTGTACTCGATTACAAACCCTCTCTCTTACTCTTTAAGTAAGGTTTCTTGATCGAGTCGTAAGGGTTAACTCAGCTCGGTTATCCCTAGTTGTAAGGGTTATCTCGGTTAGGAAGTACTAGATCGGATAAGGGAATTTCGAGTCTAGGAAAAACTTGTAAGGCGTTGTCTAAGGGAGCAACTCGGGTTGAGTCATTCTCGCTGTATTTTGTGGATTCAAAATAGTGGATTTGACTTCGTGCTTGGATTAGCACGGTCCGTGGTTTTCTCGCCCTGGAGGTTTTCCACATACTTTCCGAGTTATCACTTTTCCGAGTGCATTCTAGACTCGAGATAGTTTTAAAGTTCCGTTTAATCTGTTTCTTTATTTTTCATCGAATTCCGAGTCGGTGCTTTTCCGAGCTCATCCTTGACTCTCACTCAGCTCACAGTCATATCTATTTTAACTTTCGAGCAAATTCCATCATCACCCTATTCACCCCCTCTAGGGTGACTTAGTCTCTCTATAGTGGATTACATTGTACATTTCCCTGGACCGGATGTTGAATATATTTGTCTATATTTGCATTTCGGTTTTGTTCACTACAAATTCTAGGGCGGGTCTTGGACGGGTCGTGGTCGGCTCGCCCATAACCCGGCCTGACTCATTTATTTTTTCATGACCCAACCCTACCCTTTATAGTAATGGGTTGGCCTTGGCCCCGCCCGTTGCCCCAACCCTAATTGGGACTATCCATCGGGACAAGCTTGGCCACCTCTCTACGCCTAGTCTAAACTCTCTTAAGCAAAGTAAAAATCCTCCTAGAAACAGACAACACATATGCAGATGATCGTTGTGAAAACACATTATGTAACTTTATTCTTTCCCTTGTCGATAGCTCCCTTTTATGATAAAACAAATTATTTGACAATGCAAAAATAATAAAATTCTTATAAGCTTGTAAGTTACTCTTATCCAGTCAAAATTATGTTCAATTAAATCATGTTGGCTAAAGAAAATGTATAATTTCAGTAAACAAGAAAAGTTTGAAATTCATGATTTTAAATGCTATCAACTCGTAAACCATACTTATACTAAACCTACTAATACTTGTAGGCTCTTAGTTTGCTTCCCATTAATGGCTCTTTTAAAAGCTCTCTTTGTCCTATGTCTTCTTTCTTATTAAATCTTTCTTCAAGACCAAGAATTATCCAAGTCCAAAGGCCTTGTTGTTTCTCCTTTTGCTTCTCATTTTCCCCTTTAATACACTCGGACAACTTGTTCTTTTTACAGACCTAGCCTAACTCTTAAAGCTTCTCCTTACGGACACTATGATTATTCTCTATCTCCCTTTTCATTTCCCTCTCACTTTATAAGAATATTCAGCTTGCTTATAGTAATAAAAGTAAGTATTCTTCAGCAACTTTTGTGAAGTTTTAGAAAGGCAAAATAATGATGAGAATTAATGGAACTTAGGTGACGTATCTCGTTTGCGGGTTAAGAATGAATGGATGAGATTTTCTTGGATGTGTAAGGGCTTAAAGCTGCACCCCCTCCTTTTATAAACTTCCCATGCACCCCCACATATTCAACCATGAATAGTGCTGTCTCTCACTTTTTCCATGCTTGTGTAAAAACCTAACCAAAATCATAAGGTGTCAAAGATTCCTTACTTCTTACCTTATGTATCAATAAACCTTCATAGAAAAGTCTCTTATCCCCTGATAACTATCATAATCGACCGGGATAACATCCTTGGGAATGTCATACTTCAAGGAGATGAGCCTCTAAATTTTGCAAGGAAATACGTTAAGATGTCTACTTCCTTGATATGTTATGGGCATTGTCACAACTAGAGAAAATATAGAAAATTGAGCCAAACATCAAATAGGGTTAATATGTTGGGCCAGTTTGACCTTTGCTCTTTTCTTTAGGCATATCTTTTGACTCAAACCTCCAACGACTATAAACAACATATGGTTTGAAGCTGACTTCTTAAGCTTTTATAGTACATCAAATTTTGAGCTACTGATTTTAAGATACAAGTTTTTGAAGAAGACTCTTTAGTCAAACAACCAAGTGCTCCCCAAGAGTAAGTGGCAAGAGTCTAGGTATAACATCACACCATATTTCATTAAGATAGGGTTTCCTAATGCTAAAAGCTATTAAACAATAAGAATTAACTTTGAGTCCTTTACCTTGACTTAGCCATTGAATGTTGTACGGGTGAGGGTGCATCTCGGTTTGTAGGTGAATCTTCTCTACCATTCCAAGCAAGGCAGCATTTGTGCAACTACCCTTATCAATAATGATTGAGTATACCTTCCCTTACACCATTGCACTAGTGTGGAAGATGTTCTCTCATTGAGCATCCTTAGCATCCTTAAAACTGCTCAAGGTCTTCATAATCACAAGGAACTTACCTTCATTCATCTCTTGAATAATATTTTCCATCTCTTCCATAAGGTAAATCTCTCTATCTTGTTCATCTTCTTCCATCGGCACTTTATCACTCTCGGTGATAGTGATCACCCTCGGTTTGGGCATTTGGATGCAATGTGTCCATAGCCTTGATGGTTGAAGCATTTTCGGTTGGCATTGTACCGAGAAGGCAGTTTGTTATGTGGAGTTGTTTGAGGATTTGTTTGAGGGGTGGTTAGGGTTTTGGGACTTCTCGCTTAAAGGGTCTAACCTTCCTTTGTTGCTCCACCTTATGCGCTAAAAGACACACTTCATCAAACGTATGGTATTGTGGTAACTCTACCACATTGGCTTATCGAGGATCCCATCCTCCTAAGTACCTCACTATGGTTTGATCTTCCAGCTCTTGAAGGTCACACTTAATCATCAACCTCTCGGACTCTCAGGATTACTCTTCCACACTTATTGAGCCTTGTTACAAGTTGTGCAACTTGGAATAGTTGTCTTAGAAGGTGGTAGGTGAAAGGAACCGAACCTTGACCTTGGATCTCTTCTCCTCCCCCAACTCTTGACTTTGGGTTTGCTTTGGTTGACATGCTTGTTGATAGAATTCTCCCACCAAGTGGAAGAAAACCCCTAAGCTTGATTACAACAAGATTAACTCTCTTGTTTTCTCTAACCTCTTTATAGTCAAATATCCTCTTAATCATTTGCAACCAATCAAGGAATTCATCCTGATTGAGCCTCTCTTCAAACTAGAGGATATCTACTTTGAAGTCTTAGTAAGATGATGGGGAGTGACGTCTCCTTCTCCTTCTACTCCCTCTTTGTCCACACTCACTTGAAGAAGAAAACTGTTCACTTTCTTCTTACTCTCCTTGAGAGTGGGTGGTAGGTGGTGAATTTGGTGGAGAATCCTCCAAGTGTTGGTGTTTCTCATTTAAGGAATCTCCGAGTTGTTTCCTCAAAAGGCATTTTGTGACCCCAACTTTTCATAATTCTTTATAAGCATTTCAAACCCCTCTTTGAATGACATACTTGTAGTCATCTTGCTTGTCGGTTTTTTGTGGACTATGTGTTTGGGTTTTTGGGTTATGTTGGCTAGGGAAACTCGACCGAGAAGGGGCTCCAAGAGCTTTGATACCACATATGATGTGCCCAACTACCAAGAATTTTGAATGGAAGAGTAAACCGAACAATACAAGGATGTCCAAGGACAAGGAATAACACTAACCGATGGCTTGACATGCTATCGAGGACAAAGACAAAGGTCTACTAAAGAGGGACTTATCTACCGAGCACAACAGATGGCACTATCTCGAGGACAAAGACAAGGTCTACTAAGGGGGACTTGTCTACCGAGGATAAGGGTGGACGCTAATCGAGGACGAAGACAAAGACAAGGTCTACCTAGGAGAAGGGTGAGGAGGGAATGATGGTGAGCAAAGACATCCCAAGACATGCTAACAAGTGAGAGATGATAGCAGTTGACAAGCAAAGACAACAACACACATACACAATAGACTAGGTTCACCTTGGCTAAGACACACCTCCACAAGTTACGCTAGGGCACTAACTCACCAACAGAGATAAGAGACACCATTCTAAGTGAAATTAGACTCTCAAGTCACATCTTAATCAAGCCACTAATTAAGTAAGCATGAGAGATTTCAGAGTAAAAGCATCAAAGCTCAACTTAACTCAAATTGTCAAAAGTCGCTTTATAAAGAAAAGGCTTACATATATAAGGCCTTGAGTTAGGTTACATTGCATCCAGCCCAAGGGTCTTAATAACCTTACAATATTTAAGGGCCAAAATACATTGAGAACAAATAAGAAAACAACTATGAAAGCAACGAAAAAGTGGCTAGGGATCATAGTGAAAGGGACAACTAACAAGGTCCCTTTCGCCGCTTTAACGCAGGTGCATGAACTTCAAAAAACACACGCACCTTCTCCAAGGATGGCAAAAAGATAACTTTGGCTCCACTTGATCATTACAAACTCACAAAAACGAAGCCAACCTAATCACCAAGCCAAACCGAACTTCTTCTCACCCTTGGAGAGCCTTTCCTTTAAGCTATAAAACATGAGTACAAACCCATAAGAGAGTTGATACTTATCGGCAAGAGGAAAACAAGACCCCTACTCTACACCATCCTCTTGTCGCAAGTTTGCTTGAATGGAATTCCCATGTCTTTCGTAATGAGATACCCCTTGCCTTGTAACCCAAGTGCAACATTTAACATCACATAAACCTTATTCCCGGTTCCATTCTCCTAAACAAACCTGCCTATAGAACAAACCCACATGATACCATGGAAGGACAAAGACAAGTGGATGAGTTAGTCTCTAAAGGACTGGTGAGGGAGAACTTGAGTTCATGCGTCGTAATCACTTTGCTTGTGCCAAGGAAAAACGGTTCAATGCATATGTGTGTGGACAGTCATGCCATAAAGAAAATTACAATCAAATACCAGCATTCTATTCATCGGCTTGAAGACTTGTTGGGTAAGCTCCATGGGTCCAAGGCCTACTACGAAATTTGGATTAGGTAAAGTGATGAGTGGAAAAATGCATTCAAGACCAAAGGAGGACTTTATGAGTGGCTAGTTATGCCCGTTGGCTTGTCATGTGCCCTTGGCACTATCATACGATTAATGAACCAAGTCTTTAGGCCATTCATTGGGCACTTTATTATGGTTTATGTTGATGACATCTTGATCTATAGCCAAGAGGAGAGTGAAAATTATGAGCATCTACAACAAGTGATCCAACTCCTTGAGAAGGAGAAGCTATATGGTAACCTACAAAAGTGTTCATTCTTCAACGAAGAGGTGACTTTCCTTGGATACATTGTTTCAGCCTAAGGCATCAAAGTGGATGAGAGAAAAATTAAGGCCAATAAATCTTGGCCAACTCCCTCAAGGATACATGATGTGCATAGCTTCCATCCATGGCTTTACCTCCTTCTACCGACAATTTTATCAAGGACTTTAGGGCCATCATGACGCCCATGACCGAGGTGCTCAAAGCAGTTTGTTTGTATGGATATCCAAAGCTCAAGAAGCCTTTGAAGCTATCAAAGCCAAACTTACTCAAGCTTCCGTGCTAGCTTTTCCAAGCTTTGACAAAGACTTTAAGGTAGAATGTGATTCTTCCGGCATAGACATTGGTGGAGTCTTGACTAAAGAAAGCCACCCCATAGCTTTCTTTAGTGAGAAATTACGTGACACCAAGATAAAATACTCTGCCTATGCAAGGAGTTTTATACCATTAATTGATCATTGCAGTATGGGAGCCATTACTTGGTTGCTCAAGATTTCATTCTCCACTCCGACCGTGAAGCTCTCAAATACATTCAAGGGTAATACAAGTTGAACCCTCGCCATGCTAAGTAGGTGGAGTACTTCAAAACTTTCCATTTCACCATTAAGCACAAATGCAGTAAGCTTAACAAAGGGGCATACGCTTTGTCAATGGGGTACTTGCTTTTACTTCAATTGGAAACTTGCGCTTTTGGTTTTGAACATCTAAAGTGTTTGTATGTGAATGACAAGGATTTTAGTACTTTGTACCAAGATTGTCAAGCACACCCAAAGGGTGAGTTTGTAGTCCAAGGAGGCTACTTGTTCAAGGGCACTAGATTGTGTGTGCCGTTTAGTGGCACAACAGAGTTGATTATACAAGAGGTGCATGCGGGAGAACTTGCCGACCACTTTGGAGAAGGAAAGACAACTATCACTACTACAAAAACATTATATAGCGACTGAATACGAGTCCATCGCTAACTAGTGACTGAAACAACGACTGAAACCGAAATTTGTCAAATAAAACTTAGGGATCGGAAAAATTCCGTCGCTATTTTACTTATTAGCGACGGACCTAACGACGGAAATGGAAATAATAGCGACAGATTTTTGAAATAAATTTTTTAATTTTTTTAATTAGCGATGGAATCGATCCGTTGCTTGATTCCGTTGCTAAGTCTAATTTTTAAATTTTTTTTTGCGACGGAATCTATCCGTCGCTAAATCTAATTTTTAATTTTTTTATTAGCTATGGAATTAGTCCGTCGCTAATTCAAAATTTTTAAAATTTTAAATTTGCCGCCTATTTTAATTGGAAAAAATATAAAATTTTTCAAATTTAAATTAGCGACGAAATTTTCCGTCGCTAATCCAAAATTTTCAAAATTTAAATGTGCCGCCTATTTTTATTTTTCAAATATATAAAATTTTTCAAATTTTTAATTAGCGATGCACCAGTCCACCGCTAATTCCGTCGCTAACTAAATTTTTTAAGTAGCAACGGATTGCGTCCGTCGCTGATATGTCGTTATGTTGCAAATAAAAGTCGACTTCAACGAGGCTCGAGCAAAACCATAAGGAGAGATAGATTGAGAATTAGAGAGAAGTGAGAGTGTGAGAGAGCAAGAGGCCACCATCGCCACCGCCACCGCCACTCGCCACCGCCTTGCACGTCACCAACTAACCACCTTTAACCTTTTGTAGGTATGCTTTCTCCATCCTCCCTCATTGTTGGTTATATTTATAATTTATTTTGTTTACTATAAAATTTCAGATTTAAGAGGATTTGATATAACTTATTTTAATAGGCATGTTTGGAATGAAAATTAGGTAGAAGGTGAAGATAATGAGAAAGAGGAAGAAGAAGAGGAAAAGGAAGATGAAGAACATAACTTGTGTTTGTGAATAATGTAATACTCTTGGGTTTTTTTTTTCAATTAGTTTTTATGGATGTTGGTGAATTGAAGTTGGATTATTTATGACTTTTGTTTTTGTATATGATTTTTGTGTTTGAATTGAAGTTGAATTTGATGTTGTTCTACTGCTCGGATTATTTGAATTTGTATTTCGTTCAAGATTTTTGTATTAAGCACTCAAAAATACAAAAAATTGTTAATTTTTTTAAAAAGTTGGCGATGAATCAGCGACCGAATTCTACAATTCCGTCGCTGATTAGCGACGAAATTCTACGATTCCGTCATCGATTTTTAGCAACGCAAAAATCAGCGACGAAATTTTTCCATTGCTAATTGTGAAATTCTGTCGCTAAATTACGTTTTTCCATCGCTGTTTCCGTTGCTATATGACGATTTTCTAGTAGTGTATGTTGCTCAAGGAGCATTACTTTTGGCAGAGCATGGACAAAGATGTGTAAGATATCATCAAGTGGTGTGAAGACATGTATGGAATTTGATTATATTGAATATTGGACTTGACAAATTTCAAATTAATAGATTAAGGAATTTTAGTAATCTTATTGGCGAGCATGGACTAATCTTTATGTAATCTTTGGACCAAAGTAAACTTATACATTGACAATCATTTTTCAATCTGTCTTTGCAAGATTATTATAGTAGAATAATCATAGATTAAAGCAAAAGAAAGGCTTCTTTACCATTTGACTGATCGTAGAAAAAAAGTTGGATTTCACGGGTCAATAGCTAAATCAACAACGATCCCAAAACCGAGTTCTCGGACTATCCGTTGCAACGGGCAGCTGACCTAGTTCTTCCAGACCCAAGACCCAACAACTCTTTTCCATGCAGCCTATAAATAGAAGTCCTAATTCAAGACTTACAATATTGATGGAACCAAGAGCTTAATCTACTCATTCTCTCTTCTAGCTTACAAGTACACTCATTATTTTCTCGAGTTCTAACTCTTGTAAAGAAAAGTCTTGTAATCTATTCTTACTTTGAAGGTTTGCTCTTGGAGAGTTTAAGTCACCCTAGAGGGGGTGAATAGGGTGATTTGGAAATTTAAACACTTTTTGCACAAACAATTCAATAAGCGATTTTGAGTCTAGATTGGACTCGAAAGATAAATACACAAATATACATGGAAACCCTCATGGGGCAGAAAACCACGGACAGGTGCTAATCCAAGCACCAAGTCAAATCCACTATTTTAAATCCACAAAATACAATGGACAGACTCAACCAGAATTGCTCCCTTAAACAATTCCTAACAATGTTTTCCTAAACTCGAAGTTCCCTTATCCGATCTAGTACGTCTTGACCGAGATAACCTTTACAATCAAGGACCACCGAGATGAGTTCACCCTTACAACTTAGTTAAGGGACTTACTATGAAAGTAAGAGAAGTATTTAACTTATTACAAGACTTTCTTTACAACTCGGATAATATTAAATACGAGTTGGAGTTGTCGGTAGAAGATTGAGTAAGGATAAGAACAATAAATAGTTCAACAATAAGTTTAGTTCCAGTAATCTACTTAGTAATCTATTCAGCAATCTTCGTGACCATTGAGTCTTGGTTCTAGATCGAAATCTTCACTAGCCGTTGTAACGGCTATTCTAAGTCGCTCAAAAAGATCCGTTGGGATGTGAACGTTGTACAACGGCTCTTGGCTCCAAAAGATGGTCTAATCACTTGGTTACTGAAACCGAGGTGGAAACAACCGTTAGGCCTAGAGTTGGAGTTTTCCAGCTTTAGAAACAAACAATCCTGACACGGTGTTCGAGCCATGTCCAGAACTAGCTAAAGCTTGTCTCGCTGGTGTTTAACGGTTAGAAGCCGGTTGCTTTTGAAATTCAAAAATAGATTAGCCTTGTTCGAATAACCTACAAAAGCAAAAAACATTAGTTCTCAAGTATGAAATATTTTGGTATAAGATTAGACACATATAATAATTAAATCGGAGTAATTAAGAGCTTAATTATCTTAGGCCTAAAAGAATGAAATTTTCTCAGTCTAATATACAATAGGTTCAGATTGCATCTTAAGTCAATCTTAAACGCAATCAAGTTAAATATTAAATTATCAAGAAGCATGAACTTAATACAATCAAATAATTGTCCAGGATGAAAAATAACTTAAAATAAAGAATTAACGTTGTAATTCATTTTGTCTTAGAATAGAAAGTCGATGCTCATAATAAATGTGGTAGAGAAATTATTTGGGCATACGATGGTTCCGAGTGATGTATGAGTGAGTCGAAACACAAGTAAGAGATTATGTAGTAAAGCGCTTTCTCGATCAGTCGAATAGAATGAAAACTTAGATATGAGTTTCTATAAAGCTCAAATGACTTAGAATCAAAACCTAAGAGAGATAGAGAGTTATACCCGAGTATTCATACTTCAAACAATTTTTCTTAGTTATCCCTTGACTAACTTGAGAAAGTTAATTCAACTTAATTGTCTTAAGTTGTAAAGGGTACCTCAACTTGGAAATACTCGGCGGATAAGAGATCTTCCGTGCTTGAAAAAATGTTATAAAGGAATTGTCTAAGGGAGTAGTTTTGATAGTCGGTTACTTTATATTTGTCAATTCAAATAGTAGAGTTTTGACTTTGTCCTTAGATTAGCACAGCTTGTGATTTTGTAACACGTAAGGGTTTCCATGTAAATCACCTGTTTTCTATATTTCGGCATATGATAATCTAGACTCGGTTCGCTTCGAGTTCTTATCTTAGTTTTAGAATTTCAAATTTTCGCAAATTTCTTTTATCACCCTATTTACCTCCTCTAGGGTGATAACCTCTCCAAGTGAACTTTCAAAAATATATAATAAAATTAGTCAAAATATTGAAACTAATATACTAGACCTAACTAAACCCTAAAAATATAAATCAAAATTAATAACCAAAATTGTGAATATATTTAACTAGAAACCTGTAATAATAAATTCAAGAAATAAATATGAAAAATTATCAAATCAATTCTAAAAATTCCAAAATTTCATCGCAGAAAATGGGGAGTCTACATAAACCCTAGAAACACATAATATACATAAATTAATAAAAGAAAATATTATTAACCTAAATTCTAAATAAACTAACTCAAATCTGAAAGAAAAATAATTAAAAAATTAAAATATAAAAAGACTCAAAATTAAATTAATCTAAAACTACTAAAATTCACCTAAAAGACTAATATTTTCGGGGAATAAACAAAATTAATAATGACGACATTAAAATTATAAATAAAATTGACAAACTAAAGAAATAACTAGAAACGACAAATAAAAAATATCAAAGATAGCAAATCTATAAAAAGCACTTAGTAGAATCAATATCCATCATGCAAATTATTTATTATTAGCACATAAATCCTACTAATATTGATAACCCTATCACTAGTACTAGAATTAAATCAAATTATAGCTTTAGGTATTATAAAAACATCATTGAGTACCTTGTAACCAATCTACTAACAAATTGATTTAGCAAAGATCGTGTAATACTCGTAATTTTAACAAAAGCAGATTGTAAAGCATAAGATTATTGAGTATTATTCCGCTAATCTAGGGGGTGAGCGACTAATTTTAATTACAGCCGGACGTATTACTTTAGTATCCCTTTGGAGGCCGCTGTCGAATAAATTAAATCAAGGAAATTACCTCCCTTTTTATTGAGCTGAACTTTGTGCGATTAGACATCGTCGTAAACGATATATCAAAATAAGTTAGGAGACGAAGCATAAGAGGACGGGAGAAGGGAAAGGCATAGACTTGTTTTATGTAGAGGAAGGGATAAGGGAGTCATTTGAGGGTCCAATAGAAGGGAGAGGTGAATTTTGTTTAGCGGTGGTGAGAGATGTACCAAAAAATAAAAGAAAGGAAGAGACCGAAGGCAATGGGGCACAGGAAAGCAAAGGAAAAAGAAGCGGAACGAGAGGAGGAAGAAAGAGGGAGCACCGAACGGAAAGAGAGAGAGAGAGAGAGAGAGAGAGAGAGAGAGAGAGAGGAGGCGAGCGTGCGGAGGCTAGAGAGACCGAGGAGGACCGCGACCACCGCAGTAACCCAAGGCGGCAGCCGAGTGACTCGAGTAGGCGCGATGTAACAACCCGACCCTAAATCACATTATTTATTTTATTAATTACACTATTTATATAATTGAGCGCGTGCACTTCAATTCGATATTTTGTATTTACATTATCCTTATACATGTGTTATGCGGCTAAGGCGACGAAGTGGCCCTAATAAAAATCTCATAATGAGATTTTAATTTGTGAACATCATTATTAAAACAAAATTAAAAGTAACAATAAAAGAAAACAAAATAAATAAAATAAATAAATAAAAATAAAATTTTCAGATTTTTTGAAAGAAAAATCCAGAAACGGATTTTTCCGGAATTTGAGAAAAAAAAACCAACTTCAAATTATCCATCGGGCTTCTTCCTCGTCCTTTTCATTTGGCTCTCCCTCGCTTCCTCTTCCCTTTCCCTTCCCCTGCCTCCCCATGACTCCACTTGGCCGAGCCGGTTCCGGCGACCGGCCACCGCCAACGCCGGTCGTAGCCGACGCTAACGCCGGCTAAAGGCCACCGGCCTTCTCTTTCCCTCTCTCACGCTGTTGCTCTCTCGTCCCTCGCGTGCCTCTCGCTCCCTCCCCGCCTCCACCTGCGGCTCGCTCTCGGCCACCAAGCGCCACCGACGCCGGCCGAAGCCGACGCCGGTATCGTCGATAAGACGCCCGGCGTCTCTCTCCGCGTCTCCCTCTGTCACGCTACCTCTCTGTCTCGCTGCTGCGCTCTCGCTCCCCTACGTCACGGTTCCTCTCGCCGCGGCCACCTAGCAGCCAATCCCAGCCGCAGCAGCTCGCCGGAGCAGTCTCCGACTCTTTCCAATGGCCGCCGGCGCAGCTCGCCGCGCCACCGCCCTCGTTCGTCCTTCTTGAATCCTCCTCTCGTGAGTTTGAAGGTAAAACTCTAAACCCTAAATTATCAATTTCATTATCTATTTGAGCAATTGTAATCGTAAATTGAAGTATATGATTCAGAAATATGTTGTTGAGTGAATTCGAAATTGATTTGGGAAAATCCGAATTGTTGTGAACGATTGAGTTGTGGCAGTTTGATGGGTTAGTTGTCGTATGAATGTGAACGAATATGATTCCTTTTGGGAAAACCGTGATCTAGTGAACGAAATTAGGGATGTTTTGGTTATATAACGGAGTAATTTGATAGATTTTGTTATACTAGAAACGGTTATAGTGAACGAACGAAGGCGAATGAATGTAAGTTCTTTGTAAAATTGTGATTCGATGAATTGAATGGGAAGTATATTGGCGCGTATGTGAACAATTTGGTGGAATTGTTACATTTTGCAAATAGCTAGAATTGAACACAAAGGAAGAAAAAAATATGCAGGGAGGATGAAGTAAGATAATAGATTGTGTAAGAGGCATGGGGGACATTTGAACACTTGGTAGGCTTAATTTGGTTATGAATACGAGTTCAGTCGAGGAAATAATGCTTAGGCACTTAGAATGATGGATATATGAAATTTTGGACGAATCGGCAAAATTGTGAAACCTCCCGATGGAAGGGCGATTACTGGATTAATTAATTAAGTAACTATGGGATTTGAGTGTAGAGAAGGGAGGAGTGAGGAATGAATTAAAAATAAGTGTTTGGGCATTTAACTAAGAACTCTTTCTGTTTTGGATGTGGCAGACAAAGAACACATAGTCAAAGACTGTCCAAGGAGAAAGAGGGACAGAAAGAAGAAGAAGGCTATGATGGCCACATGGAGTGATGAAGATTCATCGAAGAAGATGAAAACTCGGATGACTCAAAGTGTCCGATGGCACTATCGGACTCGAATCACTCGGATCATGAGGAAATGAATCCCTAGGAGGTAATTGAATATTTCCTCAAGTTTTCCAAAGTTGATTTGGCTAAATATATTTATACTTTAGAAGAGAAGTCCAATTCTAATTCTTCTCAATTTAAAAAACAACTTGAGTCTATCACTTCGAGAGCATTTCTTTGAAAAATGAACTTGGTTTTAACCGAGACTAACTCTAAGAGAACCGAAGACTAATGCTCAAACTAATGAACTGAGTCCGAGTCACTCGAAGAGAAAATGAGCATCTAAAACAAAAGCTAAATGAGTCTCAAGAACTTATTTTGAAATTTACTCAAGGTCAAAAAACCTCGACATGCTCTTAGGGTCTCAATGTGTCTCCTTCGTAAAAGGACTTGGTTTTAACGAGGAGGAGGAATCTAATTCCTACTCGGATCTTTTCAAAAATGATTCCGAACCGTGAAGTTCGGGAAGGTTGAGCATGGTCCTATTCATAAGAATGAAAAGAGGACTGAGCCTGCACCAGTTTACAGGAGAAAACCTTCTCCGCTAGTTTATAAGAGAGAAGATTTTCAAAAGAAAGAGACACGGACTCAGTTCTCTAAAAGGAAGACTCAAAATCGGACCAAACCCAAAGTTATTCAAATCCGGGTTCCCAAGATCCTTCTTCCTCGAAAAGGACCACAGTAAAGGGAATTACCGGGTTCGTTAGAGGAAGTGAGAAAGGTTAGTTTGTTTCTGTTTTGCAGGTAGCTCGAAAAGAACAAAAGGGCATTGGTATCCGGTCGGTGGATGCTCACGCCACAAGTCGTGGATTCAAGACTCTTTTTGAGTTGGAAGATTACAAGAGAGGCAAGTCACATTTGGAGATGACAGCAAAGGCAAGATAATTGGGATAGGCAAGATTGGAAAAGGAGACAATCTGGTCAGCCCAGTCTACCTTGTCAAGGGATTGAAATACAATCTACTTAGCATCTCTCAATCATGTGACAAAGGTCAAGAGGTAAGATTCACTCGGACGAACTGCTATATTTCCGATGAAACTACCAAGGAGACCAAGCTCTCGGATGAGAGATTGGGTAATACTTACATTATTCCTCTCTCGACCTGAGTCGAATTTATCTTATTTAAAGGCATCTCTACATGATGATTCATGGACATGGCATCGTAGACTAGGTCATGTGAGCATGCACACCATTAAGAAGCTTGCATCTCATGGTTTCGTCGGAGGCTTGCCTAACTATGCATTTAAGAAAGATAAAATTTGTGAAGCATGCACAAAAAGGAAACAAGTCGGATCATCTTTCAAATCTCTCAAAACTGTTTCCACATCTAAAGTTCTTGAAATGTTGCATATGGATTTATGTGGTGAAATCCCTGTCAAGAGCCTCGGAGGTAAATCATATGTACTTGTGATTGTTGATGACTACTCACGATTTACCTAGGTTCGTTTTCTTAAGCACAAAAATGAAACTTTCAAAGAGTTCAGCAAGTCAGTGCAGGAAAATTCAAGTTGATTCTCGGACTCGGATAAAAAGAATTCGAATTGACCATGAAAGGGAGTTCGACTACTCAATATTTTCAGAGTGCTGTGATAAGAATGGTATCTCCCACAACTTCTCAGCACCAAGAACTCCTCAAAAAAATGGAGTAGTGGAGAGAAAGAATCGAACTCTTGAAGAAATAGGAAAGACAATGATGATTGAACATGATCTACCTTACTATTTCTCGACTGAGGCAGCTTAACACAAGAAACTACACACTTAATAGATGTCTCATCACACCCATCCTGAAGAAAACTCCATACGAGCTCTACAAAGGGAAGAAACCTAACATTTCGTACTTCAAACCCTTTAGATGTAAGTGCTTTGTTCACAACAATGGTAAGGATCACCCGACCAAGTTTGATGCTCGGTCGGATGAAGGTATTTTTCTTGGTTATTCATCTCATAGCAAAGCATACCGCATTTCCAATAAAAGAACTAACAAAGTGGAAGAAAGCATCCACGTTATTTTTGATGAGATTGAACAGGGAAAACCAAGTGAGTCAACATTCACAGATCCGAAGCTCAGCCGAGATGATGATCTTAGTGAAGATGAGGTCGAAAGAGTCAAGGAAAAGTTACTCGGAATAAGGTAGCTTAGAACAACCCGACTCGAGTGAGACAACTCAAGAGCCAACTCAAAATATTGGAGGCCAATCAGATCAGCAAGCTCACCTGCAACGGACATCCGAAGACGAACCAATTCAACCTACAAATCTGGTGAATCGGAGAATAGGTAGAGCTTTCAAAGACGCTTCGAGCCACCCACTCGAAAACATCTTGTTTGATATCAACAAGTGGGGTAAGAACTCGTTCCTCTTTACAAAATCTATGTGCATTCACTGCATTCATTTCATTAACTCGAACCCATGAATGCACTAGAGGCCCTAAATGAACCTGAATGGGTAGAGGCCATGCAAGAGGAACTCAATCAATTTCAAAGAAACCAAGTCCGGACTCGACCAAACGACCATCCGACCACCCAGTTATAGGAACCAAATGGGTTTTCAAGAACAAACTGGATGAAGGTGGGTTGGTAGTTAGAAATAAGGCTTGACTTGTGGCTCAAGGTTATAATCAAGAAGAAGGGATTGATTGTGGGGGAACCCTTGCACCTATTGCCGAATTGAAGCTATTAGAATCTTATTGGCATTTGCATCAAGCATGAATATCAAACCGTATCAAACGGATGTTAAATGTGCTTTCCTTAATGGTGTTATTGAAGAGGAAGTCTATGTTGAGCAACCCCCTGGATTTGAAAACTCGGAATTTCCAAATCATATTTCAAATTGCAAAAAGCTCTTTATGGTCTTAAACAAGCTCCAAGAGCCTGGTATGAAACACTTAGCAATTTCTTGGTTGAAAATGATTTTAGAAGAGGTCAGATTAACAAGACTCTTTTTATAAAAACCAAGAGGAAAGACTTTCTTATTGCTCAGATCTATGTTCATGATATAATATTTGGAGCTACTAATGAAATTCCGTGTCGAGATTTTTCCGAGTTAATGAGACAGAATTTCAAATGAGCATGATGGGAGAACTCAATTTCTTCCTTGATCTACAAATCAAGCAAGATAAAAATGGCATCTATGTCCATCAATCAAAATATTCCAAGGAGTCGCTGAAGAAGTATAAACTTCAAGATGCAAAACATGCAAGCAACACCTATGATCAGCAAGCATAAAACTGGACTCGGACTGAAAAAGGTAAAGTAGTAGATTAGAAACTTTATCGATCTATGATTGGATCTCTGCTATATCTTACTTCCAGTAGGCCGGACATAATGTTTAGTGTATGTCTCGTGTGCAAGATTTCAATCTAATCCAAAAGAATCACATCTCACTACGGTGAAGAAAATTTTCGAGATATCTTGCAGGGACTCGGAATCTAGGTCTATGGTATTCAAGAGACTTAGAACCGACTCTCACTGGATACTCAAATGCTGACTATGATGGATACAAAGTTGATAGAAAGAGCACCTCAAGAGCCTACCAGTTTTGGGTTAATCCTTATATCTTGGCACTCAAAGAAACATAACTCAGTAGCTCTATCAACTATTGAAGCTGAATACATTGCGGTTGGAGCATGCTCGTGCTCAGATTTTATGGATAAAGCAACACTTAAGAGATCTTGGACTTACATTCAAATCAATTCCAATCAAGTGTGCCAATCAAAGTGCAATCAGCATCACTAAGAATCCAGTTCAAGCACTCAAAGACAAAGCATATTGAGGTCAAGTATCATTTTCTGAGAGACCATTCCGAGAAAGGTGATATTGAACTTGATTTCATTCCTACCAAACTTCAATTAGCTGATATCTTTACTAAGCGGGTTAGTGAGGATCAATTTTGCTTTATTAGGAATGAGCTTGGCATGATTAATGCATAATTATGTGCTTTTCCGAAAGGAATTACTTTGCATGATTATGTGTTAAATGTTTCATTTTTATGCTTTAATAACAATCAGTTCGATTGAGCCAGCGATATAGAGCTATGAGTTATTGCTTGTTTACAATTTCGAGTCACTCGAAACTTTATTGAGTCGGACTCGGATTTTGAGAAAAATGGACATCAATCTTCCGGAATCATCTCTAGATTAGTGGAGAATTTCAAAATTTTTTAAAAAATCTCTCTCTCTCACACACATCTATCGAGAGAACTAGCCGTTGGCAAATAATCGCTGAAATTCTAATCGTTGGAGAGTTGAGTCGAATGAATACTCGAAAGACAATGCTTTCTCTATAAATAGCATCCTTTTTCCTTCATTTCGCTACTTTACTCTCTACATACTCTCTCTCTCGCTTACTACATCTCGAGCAAGTTCACTGTTTTCAAAGAACGAATCGTCTCTCTCAAGCTAAGTGAAAGAAATCTCAAGTAAGCACCGATTGCTCTCAGCTCTCTCTATACTCTTTTATTTCTCTTTTCACTCTCTACTCGCTCTCTCTCTTCGAGCTATCTTCTACACTATCTCTTTCTCAATGTTCATCTTCTCTCTTTTCACACTCAACCATGTCGAAAAGAGGTTCCCACCTGCACTTTCTTGGTTCCGCAACCAAGAAACCTTGCACAAAAAGCCAAGAGGGTCCTTCCAACCCCTCTAAAATCATTGTCACCCAACACCTAACGTTGGATGAAAAATTCTTCCCAACCACCAAGTTTTCGCAGTGAACAATATCAAAACCACAAGGGTTTATAATTTCCTCTATTTCAGCGAGTTCATCTACCCGTAACTCGTTTCGAGTTTTACTCAAACCTCTCTAGCTCGAGGGTATACTCAGCTCCGGAGTTCAAGATGTTATTGTCCGTATCAACGTCTCTCTCCTCCACCGGCTATTTAAAGTATATTCTCTTTTCCTCAATAGCAACCCTATACCTTTCAACGAGGTTGCTGATGAATTCTTTGAGAAGTACGCGAAAGAATTTCCTGAGTCATGCAAAAACTTCTCGGTGACTCAACTAAAGTCGAAGCCCGTCTTCTATGTTTCCTGCCGATGAGAACCTTCTTCTCTCAAGCATTCGAGCAAAGAAAATCCTAACTCCAAGCATCTCAAAGCTCTTTTTGACATTCTCAAGGGCTACGAAGTAGACCTCTTTCCAGCTATTATCGAGCGGATGGCCGCTGTGGCAGCTCGGACTAAGAAATCCACCCCTCTTCCTTTTGGGGCTCTTCTCACTTTTATCTTCAAGCAATTCAAAGTTCCCTCCCCTCGGATCCTAACGCTGTTTCGAGGCTACCGTTGTTGTTGGCGTAAAAGAACTTCTTGGATATGGATTCCAAAAGACCCAACCGGGTATGTGGGTCCATAGCTCGAACCGAGGCCACCTTCTCCGCCTCGGACTCGGACTCAAACTTCTCTTTCCCTAACTCCTCCACCTGGTGGTGCCTCCACCTCAAGTGCTTCTCATGTCATTTCTTCCGCTTTGTCCACCGCAATAATGGACAAGCTCTCCTCTATGTCCGCCGAAGTCAAGGACACCCTCCGGTCATTCAAAACCGTCCTCCGGACAATGACCATCAACCATAAGACTGTTCGAGTCCCAAATCCGAGAGCGAGCAAGATGTGCTTCCGGAGATGAAGGCGCTAGTTAAGGAGCAAAAGGAGTTGATTGAACTCCTCTTAGAAAGGCGCTCCAAGGCTGCTCAAGACCGGGTCGACTCGGACACATCCGAGGAGTCTTCGAGCCTCGCCATATCTCCTTCCTGGAGAGGCGGAAGAAGAAGAAGAAAAGGAGATTGCAGCTGAGGCAGCTCCTCTCGAGGAGAAGGAGGAAGGGGAGAAGGAAAAAGAAGCGAAGGAAGAAGGAGCGGAAGAAGAAGCGACGAGAGGGACAAGGTGCTCCAACCCTCCAGCCTGTAACCGATCGGCTCCTCTAGTAGTCCGAGTGGGTTAGAAGACCTTGCCGACAAAGGTCGGTCGCGAGCTGTCCAGCCTGAGCAAGCACCTCCCTCGGCCGAGTTCCAAGAGGATGAACCTCTGGACGACCTAGTTCCGGGTCGGCTACTCGTAGCCGAGCCCATCCCGAAATCCCAGTGCAGCCCCTGCCTAGATCTTCAACATCTCCTCGCTCTTACCAGCAAAGGCGCACTCGCTCGTCCATCCACCTCGACTCGATCGCTCCCTCTCCACCTTCCGAAATTTTTTTTGTTTTATTTTTTATTTTGTCCAAACAAACAAATTTTATCTTCTTGATACATTCTTCCTCTTTTTGTTTTTTGCTGAAAGGCAAGGGGAGAATAATTAGAAAAATTGGTTGTCTTGTTTAGGGGAGTTTCTTTCACCCTTTTTGTATATGTTTTTTTCTCTCTCAATGTGAATATTAATGAAGTTTCGTTTCGTGCTTATTTATCTCTCAGTGCTTGGATTAGCGCCGAGGAGGATTTCCACGTAAATTCGAGTTCATACTTTTCGAGTCCAATCTAGACTCGGACAGTCTTAAAGTTTGTTTTTAAACTTTAATCGTCCATTCATTCTTAAAATTTCCTCGTCACCCTACTCAGCCCCCTTTAGGGTGACTAAGTCTCTCCAAGAGCAAACCTTTAGAAATGATTGCTAATATCGGGAAATAATGAGTGAAGTATAAAGAGGAGTGTGAATTCACATTGAGTGATGCACGATTGAGGCACGGGAATGAGAAGTGTGCGATTATCGAGTTAATTGTGTTCAAGATGTGTTTAAATCCTCGAAGTTGAACTAAACATGAAGGTGAGCGAAGCTAGTGGAAATTAAGTGATGAAAGGCAATTAAGAACTATATAATTGAGGCTGGACGAAAAAGAGTTGATTAATAAGGTAGAGATATTAAATGGAAATTTGAGGTTGGGAAATGGCAAGCCGAGGACGGTGAGGTTAAACTAAGCTGAAGGCATGTCTAAGATCTTTGAGAATGAATTGAACTAAGAGATGAATGGAGCTAAAGGAAACTTCGGTAAAGTAAGTTTAAGAGTATATGGTTGAATGTCGGCAAAAGAAGTTGGTTTATAAAGTAGAGACATAAATTGAGGAATTGAGGTAAAGAATTTCCATTTTAAGGGTATAAGACTCTGGTGAGCGTATGGTTTATTGCTCACCCACTACTACAAAACTGTTAAATAGCAACGGAACTTAGCGACGGATACGATTACGTCGCCACATAGCGACGGAATCAACGACTGAAACCGACAAAACCGGCAACCGTGTCGACAGGTGACGGAAACGAGGATCCGTCGCTAATTTGGAAATAGCGACGGAAATATCCGTCGCCACTCCGTCGCTGATGGACTTAGCGACGGAATTTTCCGTCGCTATCCCGTAGCTGGGGTAGTTCGGATTTTCGGTTCTACGATAACCAAAAACACGAAATTTTTAAATTAATTTAGTTGTTAGCAACGGAATAGTCTGTCACTAATAAACATTTTTTATTAGCGATGGACTCGCTCCGTCACTATGGCCAAATAAATTCGAGATCCGGCCTTTCGGCCGACCGAAAACTCGAAGCGAAGAGAGAGAGAGGACTCCGAGCGACTTTGCGAGCGAGAGTGCCCAACCCGTCGACAACCTCCTCTCGCCGCCGGTTCGCCCGTCGCCGCCATCTCCGTCCGCCCTCGCTTCCGTCCGCCGCCGTTCGTCTTCCGCGTGAGGAACCCGAAGGCCAAAGACGAGTGAGTTCTCCTTGGTTGCTCCCGCCCCTTGTGCCGCGCTGCCGCCGCTTGGAGGATGTCGCCGTCGCCACCGCCCTTCTCGCTGTCGCCACCTAGTTTGAATGTATTGATTTCTTTATTGTTATTAGATTTAGGATTTTTAATAATTTAACTTCAAATTGATGAATTTATATAATTTGTTGCAAATTAATGTTGTTTGTGAATGAATTTGAAAAGAAAAATGTGCAATTGTGTTATTTATGTATAGATGTTGTGTTGTTTAAAGTATGTGAGGTTAGGTTCGTTGGAAATTATTGTTGAAGTTAAAGTAAATGTTATTTGTGTATAGATGATTTGTTGTTTAAAGTATGTGAGATTAGATTCGTTGGAAATTATTATTTAAGTTGAAGTAAATGTTGTTTATGTATAGATGATGTGTTGTTTAAAGTATGTGAGGTTAGATTTGTTGGAAATTATTGTTGAAGTTGAAGTAAATGTTATTTATGTATAGAATTTGTGTTGTTTAAAGTATGTGGTGTTAGATTTGTTGGAAATTATTGTTGAAATTGAAGTAAATATTATTTGTGATTTATATATGTGCAATTGTTTGTGGTTTATTTATAAATGTATTGAACATTTGACAAATTATTAATAAATAGTGGTTAGTTGTGTGAAATTAGAACTGAAATTGTTGTAAATTTTGAAATAATTGTATACATTATAATTGTGTGTGCGTTATTTTATCCTAATTAGGTAGAAATAATGTAATCAATTATATTTATGTGAGTTTATTTATGCCAATTAGATATGATTAGTTTAATTATGACATAAATACTTACGAGTAAAATATAGAAATTGAAGAAATTTATGTATAATAGAAAATTATTAATATATATTATGTTCATTATAAAAGAAATGTAATCACTTTAATCGTTGGATGTTTACTAATAATGTTTTTTTGTTGTTTATATTAGGAAATATGGAGAGAGGTAGAGGGAGATCGAAAAGATCAGCTACTCGGAGAAGGGCTAGAAACGTCGGTACCGATGATGAAGGTAATGATGTAAGCACTTCTACCCCCTCTCAAAACCCTCATAACCTTCAGTCTCTTGTAGGTGGAGCACTATCTCCATACTCCCCTTACAACCAAACTCCAATGGGTGGGTCATTCATTCCCAACCCTCCTTATTTCCAACATCCAAACATCCCACACATGCAAAACCCATTGGGTGGGTCTTTCATCCCAAACCATCCATATTCTCAACACGCTCATATGTACTCAAATACGTACGCATATAACCAATGTGGTACGACCCTTATACCACGCATCGGAGGCTTCCTTGGTGGATCGGGAGCGCAAGCTTATCAATTTGGTCAAGAACCGCCTTTTGGTGGTTCACCTGGGCAGGTATTTCCCGACATCCATCATGGCATGCACATCGTGAGAGTACATCCGAAGTGGGGCCTATCACCTCTTGGCCTAGTGTTTTCGGTACGGGGACCAACTTTTCCGAGGAGAGTCTAGATATCTTGCCTCTTCAAGCCTTCAATCGTCATAGAAACCCTCTTTATTTTCCTCGGGCTTCTTATAGCAGACCATTCGATGGAGCATCGCAATCTTGGGACCACGAACTTAGCTCTTATCAAGGTGGTGGAGACGGCCGATTTTCCACATCTGTCTTAGAGGACTTCGGGAATTACATCTTTGATGACGCTTTCAATGGCGATGATTAGTGGATTCCTTGTAGGGTGTTGCTTGTTGTGTAATATTTATTGTTTTGTAACGTTGTAACTCTTATGCAATGAGATGATAAAATGCAAAGAGACAGGATTTCTATAAAATGCATTCTTTTATTTAATATGATGCAAAATTCCTAGGAAAAATTACAAAGACAAATCGAAAAAAATGCACTAGCCCCCATTTCCCCAAAAGAAAATAATAAAAATAATAAAGGGAATTTGTAAGTGCAGGGTCCAAAAATAAAAATATGGTGCGCACACAAAAATAACAATGGGCCGGCGCAAAAAGATGATGGCCCAAGGATTGCTCGGGCTAAAAGAAATAAGGTAAACCGGTTCGACCAAGGTGGTGGCCGGTGCCGACCACCCGTGAAGACCAAGGTGTTGGCGACTCGAGAAGTTGTGCACGTAGGACTCCGAAGCTCTAGAAAACTCGCTATAAATTGGATCCACGCCGGGGCTAAAAATCGTGCCTCATAGAAAATCATCTCGCAAATCAATGAGAATTTCCCAGTGCCTTCTCCCTTCTAAAACAAAGAACTTTATGAGCGACCTATCTCGTTGGATGCATGAGATGACACATACGGGAAGAGAAGTTTTATCAAATTATGGGTTGAATACGTTATACAGTATTCGCCAAGTGAAAGTCTATTGGACTTTTTAAGGGTCGTTGTGGCCTTTTGGGATCCTTACCGCCATGTCTTCAACTTTGAGGATAAGGAACTGTGCCCCCTGCTAGAAGAGTTTGATGCTATACTTGGGCATCCAACAGCTTGGGAAATTTGTCATGCCCAAATCTTCCGAAAACCTGCGCAAGACCTATAAGCATCTTTTAAAACCGACCAATAGGAATTGGTGGGGGGGAGATTCTTATTGGGAACTAAGAGAATCTGATGAATTTGATGAAGCACTATCTCTAGATGTACGCATTCTCCGAAGCGAGAATTATCCCGAGGCGATGAGTCGTTATTACTCGCCTGATAGGTAAATTCCTACTAGTAGGAGGTTGTGGGGATATGCCACTGGCAAGCACTACTAAGTTTAGTGGAGCACTTAGAGAACTATTGTTCCCTAACACCACTAATAATTGTTAAAAAATTAAAGGCCTAGACTGCCTTAAGGGTAATTCCGAGGAAGACTTTACTAGTGAAGTTTTGCTTTTGGAGAGACTAAGTCACCCTAGAGGGGGTGAATAGGGTGAAGAGGAAATTTGACCAAATAATGGAAGAATAAAAACTAGACAAGTACTCGAGGAGAGTCCGAGTTTAGATTGAACTCATAAAAGTGCTAACTCGGAAAATTACGTGGAAACCCTCATGGGGCGGAAAACCACCTGTCGGTGCTAGTCCAAGCACCAAGTCAAATCCACTATTTTGAATCCACAAAATACGATGAGACGGACTCAACCAGAATTGTTCCCTTAGACAATTCCTTACAAGTTTTTCCTAGACTCAAAAATTCCCTTATCCGATCTAGAACTTCCTAACCGAGGTAACCTTTACAGTTAGGTACAACCGAGCTGAGTTAACCCTTACAGCTCAGTCAACGAACCTTACTAAGAACGTAAGAATGATTGTTTGTAACCGATTACAAGACCTTACAACTCGGAAAGATGTGAAATACGAGTTGGAGTTGTAAGTAGAAGATTGAGTATGAATACAATGACTTTTGCTTAAGTATGTGTATTGACAGTTGGTTCAAGCAATCTTCAATTCTTGAGAGTTAGCTTCTATATATAGATAACCAAGTAGATTAGCCGTTGTGACTATCTTCCGACTGGAAGTCCTTTGTGACCGTTGAAATGGCTTTTCCGAGTCACTCGGAAAATATCCGTTAAAGTGTGAACGTTGGGCAGGCTCTTGACTCCTTTGGAAGTCCCAATTCATTGGTGGTGTCTAAAAAGTAGAGTGGAAACCACTTGTTGAGCTTGGCGTTGCAGATTTTTAGTTTTGGAAACAAACAGCTCTTACACGAGTGTATGGGCGTAGGTCGAAGTAGGAAAAGCCTTGTCTGTCGGTGATTTGACATCTTGAAGTTGGTTACTTTTGTGATTCAAAAATTAGGATAACCTGGTTTGAATAACCTACAAAAGTAAATCAATTTTGGTTCTCAAAGTATAAAATACTTTGGTACAAGATTAGACATAGATAATAATTTAATTAAGATAATTAAGTGTAAAATTATCCGAGTCCTAAAAAGTGGAATTTTCTCGAGTCTAATATCCATTATACTCGTATCCCATCCGAGTCGGTCTAGAAATAAAGCAAGTCGGATAAAGAGCATCGGAGCGAGAGAGACTTGATTTAGACTAACAATGTTCAAACCAAGCATGCTGACTTAGAAAGATGAATTAACGCAATAATTCAAGTAAACTTGGATCACGAAGTCATACATGAGTTTATGCACATAAAAGCAAGTGTTTGAACATTCGATATATCCGAGTGTTATCTAAATTACTCGAATTGAGCGTGAAAAAGTTAAGTAGGAGTATGCTTTATGAGTCGATCGGAATCAAGTAAGAGAAAATGCAATGCTTTCCGTAACACTCGAAAAGATGCTAGATCACTCGAAAAGTTTCTAAGACACATAGAATGACTTGTAATCAAAACCTTAAGCGATGAAGTCTTATACCCGATGCCTTGATGGAACTCGGAATAATGTAAATGTAGAATATAAGTCTTCAATCTCCCCTTTTGATGAAAGGCATTCCATACTTAGACAAAAACTTTGTTAGTGATATAGATCCGATTTTTATCCTTTCAAAGGACAAGACAGAGAAACATGATAGAATTGTATAGAGTAGATATAGTTAATGAAACTCTTATTCTATCGGAGCAAATATGCTGAGATTGCATAAACAGAGCAAAAGTATCGTAGACAAGAAAACTTATTGAGAAAACAGAGCAATGATACATTGAATTGAAACTCGAAATAATGAACTCGAACTTATTGCTTTAAGTAGTAAACTCGTAAATATTTGCAACTCGAAGGTGTTAAACATGAACTTAGAGCAATTATTAATGAAATGCATTAAACATGAAGAGCAGGATTATTAATGAAATGCATGAAACATGAAGAGCAGGATTATTAATGAAATTTCATTATAATTTAAACTTAAAAAGTTACACAAAAGAGGGTGAGAAAAACTCCCCTAAATAAGACAACAAATTTTTCGAACTATTCTCCCCTTGCCTTTCAACAAAACAAAAAAGAGGAAGAATGTATCAAGTAGACACGGATTTGATGTCCTGGACAAAAAAAAATAAAAGAAAATTTAAGATGGAGGAGATGGAGTAGTCTCGAGTCGAGGACGGTAGACGAGCGATGCGCGCCTCGTCGCTATGATCTGCAAGATATTGACGAACCGAGCAGGGGTAGCACCGGGATCTCTAAAATGGGCTCAGCTACGAGCGGCTGACCTAGAACTAGGTTGTCCAGAGGCTCATCCTCCCGGAACTCGTCCGATAAAGGGGTGTGCTCAGGCGACCAGCTGCCGACCGTCCGAGCTTTGAGCCGATCATCTCTGGTTGGGATTCGAGAGCACTCGGCCCTCTATTGCTGCTGCTATCGCTTATTCTCGATTCCTTCTCTCCTTCCTCGGATGGAGCTGCCTCAGCCGCAGGCTCCTCCTCTTCTTCTTCTTCTCCTCCTTCTTCCTCTTCGAGAGGAGGATTTGGCTGGACTCGAGGATGCTTCGGATGGTTCTAAGTCGATCGGATCCCGAGCCGCCTTGGAGCGCCGTTCTCGAAGGAGCTCAATAAGCTCCCTCTGCTCCTTAACCAGTGCCTTCATCTCGAGAAGCACGTCCTACTGCTGTCGAATTTGGGATTGGGCTGCTTTCGGTTAATGGTCATGAACTGTAGGACAGTCTTGAATGACCGGAGGGTGTCCTTAAACTCGGTGGACACCGAGGAGATTTTGCCCATCACAACCGAGGACAAAGCGTAAGAAATTGCTTGAGAAACACTTGAAGTGGAGGCACCACCAGGTGAAAGAGGTAGAGAGAGAGGGGGATTCTTTCGAGTCTAAGTCCGAGGCGGAGAAGGAGGCCTCGGCTCGAGCTATGGACCCGGACACCTGGTTGGGTCTCCCGGTATCCATACCCAAGGAGTTCCTTTTGCCAAAGACAATGGCAGCCTCGAAACCGCGTTCCGATCTAAGGGAAGAGGAACTTTGAATTGTTTGAAGATGAGAGTGAGAAGAGCCCCGAAAGGAAGTGGGGTGTTCTTCTTAGTCCGAGTCTAAGCGAGCACAACTGCCATTTACTCAACTATGGCAGGAAAGAGGTCTACTTTGTTGCCCCCGAGAATGTCGTACAAAGCTTTTAGATGCTTGGAGTTGGGGTTCTCCTTGCTAGAATGCTGTGAGAAGAAAGTTCTCATCGGCAGGAAACAAAAAGGCGAGCTTCTAATATGAGTTGGGTCACAGAGAAGGTTTTGCATGACCTAGGGAATTCTTTAGCATACTTCTCAAAGAAGTCATCAAGCAACCTCATTGAAGGGTATGGGGTTCCTGTTCAAGAACATTGAAGATACTTTAAAGAGGCGGTGGAGAAGAGAGGTGTTGATGCGAACGATGATGTTTTGAACTCCGGAGGTGAGGATACCCTCGGAGCTAGACAGATTGGTATAGAACTCGAGAGACGAGTTCCGAGTAGATGAAATCATTAAAACAGAGGAAATTGTAAACCCTCGTTGATTTGATGTTAGCCAAGCACAAAAACTTAGTGGTCGGAAAGAACTTGTCATCCAACGTTAGGTGTTGGGTGACAATGGGTTTTGAATGATTGGAGGGACCTTCTTGGCTTTTAGTACGAGGTTTCTTAGTGGCAAAACCAAGAAAATTAGGGTGAGAACCTCTTTTCGGCATGTTGGATGTGAAAAGAGAGAGAGAGAGAGAGATTAGCTTTTGTGAAGGAGAAAGAGAGAAGGAGATAGCTCTACGAGAGTGAGCGAAAAGAGAAAATGAAAGAGTAGAAGAAAAGAAAGCCGAGAGTGACGAGGCTTACTTGAGATGAACTTCACTTAGCTTGAGAACGACGAGAGTTTTTCGATCGCAGAGAGGGTGCTTGAGTTGGAGTAAGTAATCGCGAGAGAGAGTGAGTAGAGAGTAAAGTAGAGAAATAAAGGAAAATAAATGCTATTTATAGAGAAATATTCGTCCTTCGGATGTCTTTCGACTCAGCTATCCAACGGTCACCTCGGACCGATGTGATTGTTCCGATCTCCAACAGTTAGAATTCCAATGACTGTCTCTTAACGGCTAGATGTTTGATCGATGTGCGCGACATAGAGAGAAACAGAAAGATTTTGAAAGAAATTTCTGAAATTCTCCCCGATCTAGAGATGATTTCGAAGTTCGATGCCCATTTTTCTCAAAATCCGAGTCGACTCAGTTAAGTTTCCGAGTGACTCGAAACCGCAATCAACTAATAACTATCAGCTCAGTATCACCGATTCAACTGAACTAATGGCAATTAAGAAAAGTAAGCACACAACGCATAATTATGCAAAGTAATTTCACTCGAAAAGCACATAATTATGCATTAATCATACCAAGCTCATTCCTAATAAAGCAAAGCCGATCCTCACTAAGTGGCTTAGTAAAGATATCAGCTAATTGAAGATTTGTAGGAATGAATTCAAGTTCAATATCACCCTTTTCAGAATGATCTCTCGGAAAGTGATACCTGACCTCAATATGTTTAGTCTTTGAGTGCTGAACTGGATTCTTGGTGATGCTGATTGCACTTTGATTATCACACTTGATTGGAATAGATTTGAATGAGAGTCCATGATCTCTCAAGTGTTGTTTGATCCAGTAAAATCTAAGCACAACATGCTCCAACTGCAATATACTTAGCTTTAGTTGTTGATAGAGCTACTGAGTTTTGTTTCTTTGAGTGTCAAGATATCAAGGATTGACCCGAAACTTGCGAGCTCCTGAGGTGCTCTTTCTATCAATTTTGTATCCAAGCATAGTCGGCGTCCGAGTATCCAGGTGAGAGTCGGTTCCAAGTCTCCGGAGTACCAAAGACCTAAATTCCGAGTCCCTGCAAGATATCTAAAGATTCTCTTCACCGTAGTGAGATGTGATTTTCTTGGATTAGATTGAAATCTTGCACACGGACGGACACTAAACATTATGTCCGGCCTATTGGATGTAAGGTACGACAAAGATCTAATCATACCTCGGTAGAGTTTCGATCTACTCGCTTTACCTTTCTCGTTTTAGTCCGGCTTTATCTTCGTCGCTCATAGGTGTTGATGCATGTTTTGCATCTTGAAGTTTGTACTTCTTCAGCAGACTCCTTATTATACTTGGATTGATGGACATAGATGCCATCTTTGTTTTGCTTAATTTGTACACCAAAGAAGAAATTGAGTTCTCCCATCATACTTATTTGAAATTCTGTCTCATTAACTCGGAAAACTCTCGACACGAGTTTCCTTAGTAGCTCCAAAGATTATATCATCAACATAGATCCGAGCAATAAGAAAGTCTTTGCCCTTGGTTTTTATAAAAAGAGTTTTGTCAATCTGACCTCTTCTAAAATCATTTTCATCCAAGAAGGTGCTCAGTCTTTCATACCAAGCTCTAGGGGATTGTTTAAGACCATATAGAGCTTTTTGCAATTTGAAAACATGATTTGAAAATTCCGAGTTTTCAAATCCAGGGTGCTACTCAACATAGACTTCCTCTTCAATGAAACCATTGAGAAAAGCACATTTAACATCCATTTGATACAATTTGATATTCATGCTAGATGCAAATGCCAATAAAATTCTAATAACTTCAATTATGGCAACAGGTGCAAAGGTTTCCCCACAATCAATCCCTTCTTCTTGATTGTAACCTTGAGCCACAAGTCTAGCCTTATTTCGACTATCACACCACCTTCATCCAGTTTGTTTTTGAAAACCCATTTGGTTCCTATGACTGGGTGGTCGGAAGGTCGTTTGGTCCGAGTCCAAACTTGGTTTCTCTTAAATTAATTGAGTTCCTCTTGCATGGCCTCTATACATTCAGGTTCATTAAGGGCCTCTAGTGCATTTCTAGGTTCGAGTTAATGAAATGAATGTAGTGAATGCACATAGATTTTGAAGAGAAGAGCGAGCTCTTACCCCATTGTTGACATGAGATAAGATGTTTTCTAGTGGGTGACTAGTAGCATACTTGAATGCACTACCTGTTCTCTCGATTCACCAGATTTGTAGGTTGAATTGGTTGATCTTCAAAAGTCCGTTCCGAGTGATCTTGTTCGTATGATTGATCTCCAAAATTCTGAGCTGGCTCTTGAGTTGTCTCATTCCGAGTCATGTTGTTCCGAGTCACTTCGTTCTAAGTGACTTCGTTTTGAGTGACATTGATTTGATTCTTGATGAGTTCATTTCCATCAAGATCATCATCTCTGCTAAGCTTCGGTTCGAGAATGTTGACTCGCTTGGTTTTTCCTGCTCAATCTCATCAAATAGAACATGGATGCTTTCTTCCACTTTGTTAGTTCTTTTATTGAAAATACGATATGCTTTGCTATGAGATGAATAACCAAGAAAAATACCTTCATCCGACCGAGCATCAAACTTGGTCAGGTGATCCTTACCATTGTTGTGAATGAAGCACTTACATCCAAAGGGTTTGCAGTATGAAATATTTGGCCTCTTCCCTTTGTAGAGCTCGTATGGATTTGTCGGGTAGGTTATGTTCAATCATCAATGTCCTAGCTATTTCTTTAAGAGTTCGGTTCTTCCTCTCCACCACTCCATTTTGTTGAGGAGTTCTTGGTGCTGAGAAATTGTGAGATATTCCATTCTTGTCACAAAACTCGCAAATTATGAGTAGCCGAACTCCCTTCCATGGTCGGTTTGAATTCTCCGGATCTAAGTCCGAGACTCAACTTGGATTTTCCTATAGAGCTTGCTTGAACTCTTTGAAAGCTTCATTTTTGTGCTTAAGAAAACACACCCGGGTAAATCGTGAGTAATCATCAATAATAACAAGCACATATGATTTACCTCCAAGACTCTTGATAGGGATTACGTGTATTGACAGTTGGTTCAGCAATCTTCAATTCTTGAGAGTTGGCTTCTATTTATAGATAACCAAGCAGATTAACCGTTGTGGCTATCTTCCGACTAGAAGTCCTTTATGACCGTTGTAATGGCTTTTCTAAGTCACTCGAAAATATCCGTTGAAGTCCGAACGTTGGGCAATGGCTCTTGACTCCTTTGGAAGTCCCAATTAATTGGTGGTGTCCGAAAAGTAGAGTGGAATCCACCGTTGAGCTTGGCGTTGCAAATTTCCAGTTTTGGAAACAAACAGATCCGACACGATTGTCCGGGTGTAGGTTAGAAGTAGGAAAAGCCTTGTCTGCTGGTGATTTGACATCTTGATGTTGGTTATTTTTGTGATTCAAAAAGTAGGATAACCTAGTTTGAATAACCTACAAAAGTAAATCAATTTTGGTTCACAAAGTTGAAAATACTTTCGTCCAAGATTAGACACGGATAATAATTTAATTAAGATAATTAAGTGCAAAATTATTTGAGTCCTAAAAAGTGGAATTTTCGAGTCTAATATCTATTATACTCGAATCCTATCTCGAATCGGTCTAGAAATAAAGCAAGTCGGATAAAGAGCATCGAGTAGAAAGACTTGATCTAGACTAACAATGTTCAAACCAAGCATGCTGACTTAGAAAGATGAATTAACACAATAATTCAAGTAAACTTGGATCATGAAGTCATACATGAGTTTATGCACATAAAAGCAAGTGTTTGAACATGTGATATATCCGGGTGTTATCTAAGTGACTCGGAATTGAGTGTGAAAAAGTTAAGCACGAGTATGCTTTCCGAGTCAGTCAAAATCAAGTAAGAGCAAATGCAATGCTTTCTGTAACACTCGAAAAGATGCTAGATCACTCGTAAAAGTTTCTAAGACACATAGAATGACTTGTAATCAAAACCTTAAGAGATGAAGTCTTGTACCTTATTCCTTGATGGAACTCGGAATAATGTAAATGTAGAGTCCGAGTTTTCAACTAAGAGCCCCCTGTTGTTGCAGGTAAGCAAATAACAACCGACGAGACCCAATGGTGTGAGTCGGTCGATGGCGCCGGCCACGAGATGGCTATCTCGGCGTCGCCAAGGCCGAATTGCCTCTATTCACGTTGAAAGTCTCGACTTTTCGCTTTTTGCTATTTTTACTTCAGCTTTTTTTTATTTTGCTCCGTTTGGGCATAAAAAGGTTGAATTTTGACCTTGCAGGACACTTTTTTTATCTCGTTGTGTACGGATCCGGTCGATGGAGCATCTAAAGTCGATTCGAGCTTCGGCAAATATTGATGCATACTTACCGGTGCACTTCGTCAACAAAAATGGAAAGAGGTGGTAACCGATCACCTTGCTTCTTAGTGTGAGGAGCACCTCAAGAATCATAGTAACGACATAGCATGTTATATTGTGCACTCGGAAAGTGTCCCAATTTACATACAACATCCTTTTGTACGCTTGCTGGGCCTAGAAAGCAGCACTTATTACTTCCCCGGCCGTGTGTTGTGACAGATGGGAAGAGAGCAAGTAATCCTTCTATCGGACTATATCTAGCTTGCTACCTTTGAATTATTTAAAGGATATGGCAACTCTAACCAAACAAAATCATGGCTCGAATACTTGGATGAACCCGCCAAAGCTGTTGACACCCATAGGCAAACCGAATACTACTTGTTTCTACCTATTATTTGGAGTGGATAATAGAAGTGGATCCCCAACGGCGTAAGGCATAGAGAGCTAGAGAGATGGACCGTGAAGAAGCTGTCCCTGCTGCTGTAACACTCCAAATTCGCGAACCAAACACTCGCGTGAATCGAACGCGTTCGCCGAAGAGAATCCGGAGCCAAGGAAGCCGAAGAGAGGAGGGCCCGTAGAATTGAGGAGTTGAAGAAGCGTACCCAGGATGATGGGGTTAAGTTTAATGACCCCAAAGGAAAGGAAGTAAAGATAGACCAGTGGTTTAGACTTTAGAATGGATTTTTAGGGAGAAACAAAAGAATATGAGGATTAGTTTTACCTCTTTAGAATGAATTATTTGTTTTTTATTTTTTATTTTCAAGTAGTGTTCTTGTTTTATTTCCATTTCATTAGCTATGTACCCAGATAAGTAGTAGCCTTACCTTTTATTGAATAAAAGCAAGTATTATGTTATAATTTTACACTTTGCATGTTTATCGGTCACCCGGAGGTAAAAATAAATTAGACCACCTAATTGGACCGCCCTTAAAATTAATAAAGAATAAAGTATACAAGGGGACCGCCTATTTGGACTATCCAATAAATAAATAAGGAGACCATATGATTGGACGGTTAAAAATAAATTACGAAATTAAAATTAAAAGGGAATATTCCGGCTCGGCTAGCTCACCGTTGTAGGGGTGGTAGCCGGCACTGTCATAGCATGGCCTGGCTAGGCCAGGCTTGGCCCAACGTCAAGGGTCGTGCAAAACATAGTATTTTTTCAATTGATCTAAGTTTGTGTACTGAAAAATTTCTTTAGCATCTAAATCGGCCAGTTTCACTGCTCCGCCTGTAATATCCGACTAAGCACAAATGTACCTTGCAAATTAGGTCTAAACTTCCCTCGTGGATCCCGAATTTGGTGCTCTAATCTCTTTTAAGAACCAAATCCCCATTTGCGGGTTTTGAGACTTAACTCTTTTATTGAATGCCCTTGATATACGTGCCTGGTATATTTAGACATTATGCGGGCGTTGAGGCGCCTTTCATCCAAGAACACAAATTCTTCATATCGTGCTTTAGCCCACTCGACTTTCGAATTTAACTTTCAGTGATTATTTTTAATGAGGGAATGGTAATCTCTATTAGAAGGACTGCTTCCATGCCGTACACCGGGGACTAAGGTGTTGCTCCCATAGAGGTTCTAATGGATGTTCGATAGCCGTATAAAGCAAAAGGCAACTTATAAGGCCCATCTTTATAGCCAACAACCATCTTCTCCTCTATTTTATAAAAATTCTTATTAGCGGCCTCGATCGCTCTCGTTGGTTTGAGGACGATAAGGAGAGGACTTATGGTGCTTTATCTTGTATCTATCCAACAAGTCAGCCTACCTCCTTTTAAAATTACCGATTAATTCGTGAAGCACCCTAAAACGGCAAATGATGTTTCGAGTGATAAACTTAGCCACCTGCTTTGATGTCGAGTTGTGTAAGAGGTCGCTTCTACCACTTAGTGAAGTAGTCGGTTGCCACTAACAAAAATTTGTGACCACCCGTTCCTTTAGGGGTCACCTTGAAAATAATGTCTATTCCGCAAATCGAGAATGGCTAGGGAGATGCTAATGTTGTGAAAAATGATGGTGGTTGGTGTTGCAAATTTGCATACACCAAACACCTATGGGATTTTCTAACATACTCACTGCAGTCTGCTGCCATAGTCGACTAGTAATATTGGAGTCTCCGAATCTTCCGAACCAACAGACTTACCATTCATATAGGTTCTAAACTCCACACCATGAATCTCGTCCACAATGTGCTTGGCTTCATGTTGGTTGACACAGAGTAAGTTACTGAGTAAGTTGATCCCACTCGCTGGTTTTCTTGTACAATTGTCCTTGATTAATGAAGAATTAGACGGCCAACATCCCGATGGCTCATTGGGCTCTAAGTGTGGAGTCCAATGGGTACTCTTGCTTATCCAGATACTAATAAATGTCAAGATACCAACTAGTTTCATTGATATTAGACATTCCTATCATGTAGACATGCTTTTGTTGACTCCGTGGCTCTATGTGAACAGGCATTGAATGAATGCCATTAGCAATATTAATCATGGATGCTAATTTGCCTAACGCATCCGCAAATTATTTATCATCCCTAGGAAGATAGGTGAAAGAAGTATTCTCAAAATGCTTTGATAGTTCAACTAGGTGTGCTTGGTAGAGTGCTAAGGCTTCACTACGTACCTTCCATTTTTACGAAATCTGATTAATGATCATACTAGAGTCACCGAAAACCCGGATACTCTTGACCCCGAATTCTACACCTAGTTCAAGTCTTGTGATGCACGCTTCATACTCTACGACATTATTGGTGACCTCGAAGTCTTATTTGACTCGAAATGGGAGTATATGCTCCCTGCGGTGAGACTAAAAGAATCCCTACTCCAAAGCCTTTCCGATTGGAAGTTTCGTCGAAGTAAATTATCCAACCTCTACTCCAAGATATTTTCGTCTGGAAAGTCAAGGTGTTGGGGTTGTGATAGAGTTATAAGTAGATCAACTAGGAATTCCGACACTACCCTTCCTTTGATCGCTTTTGAAGAACACACTTAAGTTGGAGTTTTGATTGCATAACAATCGATCTTGCTATAGTATATACTTAATGGGATCCATAGGTGCTACAACATGTACCTTGTGGGCTAACATGTAGTGCCCGAGCTTTTGGTAGCCCGGACTAAAGCCAATGATGCCTTCTCTAATGGCGTATTTCTAGTCTCATAATCAAGGAACTTCTTTCTTAGGTAATAAATTGCATGCTCTTCCTTCTCGTCTCGTTGAGCTAGTATGGCTCCCATAGCCGTCTTTATCGTGGTGAGGTACTGAAGTAAAGGTTTCCTTGGTTAGGGCGAAACTAGCACTCGGAGGATTAGCTAGATATTCCTCAACCTTCTCAAATGCTTGTTGGCACTCAAGCATTCGAAATGGGCTCGGATCCTTTCTTCAATTTATTGAAAATAGGTTCACAAACGATAATCGGTTTTGATATGAAACGACCGATGTACTCAGTAAACATCCTAGGAAACCCCTTATCCCTTTTACGTATTTGGCGGCGGGATCTCCTGAATGGCTTTGATCTTGGATGGATCAACATCAATTCCTCTAAGACCGATAACATAACCTAACAGACTTACCCGAGGTTATCCCAAAGGCACACTCTTGAGGGTTAAGGTGCATGTTGTATTTTCCGAGTCTCTGGAAGAACTTTCCCAGAGTTAGGTAGGTACCCTTCCCTCTCTTTGGATTTTATGATCTTGTCATCTACATAGACCTTGACTTCTTTGTGGATCATGTCATGCAATCCTCCGGTATGTTGCGCTAGTGTTCTTGAGCTCAAATGGCATTACCACATAAAAATATGTCCACCATTGACTGATGAAGGTCATCTTCTCCATGTCTTCTTCAACCATCTTCACCTGCTTGTACCTAGTATAACCTTCAATGAACGAAAGCAAAGCATGACCCGCTATGTTATCTACAAGGACGTCAATATGGGGCAGTAGTATATCATCTTTGGGGCTTGCCTTATTCGGATGTCCGAAATCAACGCACATCCGAACTCTGCCATCATTCTTCGGAATTGGTACTATATTTGTTACCCATTGAGGATAGTGAACTACCTTGATGAATCCAGACCTTTAACTCGCTTCTATATTTGTTACTCGGGTTTTATCCTTCTTAATTTCTACTTGACTCGGCTTAGCGTCTTCGTAAAGTGGAATTTTGTGTTCTGCTATACTTGGATCTATCCTCGGCATGTCTTTATATACTACTGAAAAAACCCTTTCTAACGACGAAAAAGTTTGTCGTTAAAAGCTCTAACAACCAAAAATGTCCGTCGTCATCCGCCGTTATTAGTCCTGTCCTTATTAGTTTTAACGACGAAATGAAAATTTTCGTCATTATTACAATCATGATGAAAAATAGACATGGTCGTTATAAGTTAACTTATCAAAGACCAAAATAATTATTAATAACGACCAAATTATTCACTTGTGTATTTGTAAAATTAAAAATTAAATTTTTATAAGTATTATCATTAACGACTGACATTTGTTTGTCGTGACTTTTCCTAAGCAAGGTTAACAACGAAATATTTTTGTTGAAAATAACTACTACATACATTACTAATGACCAATTGTTTCGTCGTCAATGATGTCATTCAATATTATTATATGATTAATAAAAACAAATCCAATAATAATAAGGACAAATTTGAAATATATACAAACACCATTAGTTTGTAAATATTCATTACAAATTATATAATTATAAAATCAAAAGCATCCTAAAATTTAACAAAATAATTTTAAAAACTAAAAATTGTTACTATTCGTGTAAACATTCAGATATATAAAAAAAGGGGGTAGGGGGACAAGTATTCTCGCATCTTCAACCAATTAAATGATGAAAGTACCAGCGTAGAGGATCCCGTTGTTTTAAGCATCTACAAAATAAAGGATAAAAGTGTAAAAATTCTAAATTCTATAGAATTCTTAACAAAAACCATATATCAACGTGAATATACAAGAAAACAAAGAAAAACAAATAATATATATACTGTTTCAAACCCCACAAAATTCCTGAAAAAATCACTCAAGATAGTATCTACCCCCTGCTAATGATCCCACTGTATCATTGATCTGATTCATCAAAGAAGATAACATATGAAACCATTTGCTAAAGCTTAGAACATTACTTCTTGAAGACCAGAAAAAGAAAGGGTTTAGAATTTAGACATTTGCAACCACTATCATACCGAATACTTCAGTTTAGTTACAAAAAGTTTAGCAGAAAACTTACCTAAGCCGTCATACGCATATCTATACCCTTTCTTTCTATGGCTTTCATTAACTTTTCCACCACATCTTTGTCGACCTATAAATATCCTCCAAAGGCAGTAAATAATGCAATCTCAATTGATGTCTACAGAATTTGCACAAAACTAGATGTCTTGTCCTCGTAAGAAACATGTCACTTTCAGAACATAGATAGAATAGCATTTATCCAGCTAAACTCCTGAAAAGACAAGTTCATAGAAGCTATAAATCACATTTCACTTGTTTCCCTTGTATATTTTCCTTTCAAAAGGAACCTTGCTGGTAATATAATGAATGGACAGAAGTGAACTCAAGATCTATGATAATCAAGCAAACCACAAACCATTAGAACTTTCTAGATTTCTTAATCATAATTAGCATAAATAAAAACTGATATCATCTTTCCTTTGTCGAAATTACCCTTTCTAGATTGAACTGATACCATCTTTCTTCCAAAAAATGAGCCTCTTTCTTGAAGAGATATATACTTACTTTCTAATGACATTGATTCTAGGGCCGCTTCTGTTGATAATTGGCCTCCATTGCCACTGTACATTCTCACTCTAAAAGGTTAATTTTCACTTGTGAGTAGCATATCAGATACAACCTTGAACAGAGAGGGGTTGGAAAAAGAAGAGATTATTTACAAGAGAATGTCATTGCAACTATCACGTGGCCAAACTTTATAATTACATTTTTTCAAAGAAGGGGTTTTTACTCTATACGATCCAATAAATAGGGGCAAATGAATTGTTTTACTTAAGAAAATAGGAGCAAATTGGTCGTAATGTAGTGGAAGTTCATAACAGCAATTGATGTATAGACAAAACTACCCTGGATGACCCCCTCACATTTACTCTGTCATCTCCTTCCTAGAGACACTCACGTAAAACCACTTCACCATTACTTCACTCCCTCACACACACCTCCCATCCTACCACCAATTTGATAATTACAATAATAAGTGGATTTCCATCATTATCACCATTTATTTTGTGGCAATAGTAAATCATAAAGATCTCTTCTTTTGCCAACCCCTCTCTGTTTAAGGTTGAATCTGATATGCTACTGACAAGTCCAAACTAACCTTTTAGAGTGAGAATGCACAGTGGCAATGGAGGCCAAATATCAACAGATACTAATGAATCTACTAACGAGGATACTTATATAGAAAGAACATACCTTCAGAGTTACTTGTCTTCCTCAAATTCTAAATTAAAAAAGAAAGGATATATAAAATTTGGGTTTTGAAATTACTATAGTTTAGAGTATAAGACTATCCATCTCGAGTTTTACAGTTTGAGAAGTGGATTGAGTGTTCTGCGTTCGTTGGGTTCCGGTCTCTCGCTCTCTCGTTCGTTTCTAGTCCGGTCCACTCCCCCGCCCCGGTTCTCATTTCTTGCTCATTCTGTTGCTCCTCTCGGTCTCACTCTACTCATCCGCCTTTCACTTTCTGCTTGCTGGTTCGTCGGCCGCTCCTTTCTTTCCCACCGGTCGCCGTTCCTCTTCCCCCTCATGGTCTTTGTCTCTCGGTCGGTTCCCGCTCGGTCTCTCGATCTCTCGTTCCGCCATCGTTGTCTTGTCGCTGGCCCCTTCTTCGCTCGCCGTGTACCCTTGCTCACCGGTCGCCGAGCTCTTGCTCGTCACGCCAGCCTCCGACCTCCGCTCCGTAATCTCGCACTCGCTTCCCTCTCTGTGTGTTCTCGTCCTCCCTCTCGGCCTCTCGCTCCCTCTCTTCTCCTGTCTCCCGCTTCCTCTTCATTTTTCCCCTTCGTCTCCCGTTTCCTCTTCATTTTTCCCCTTCGCTTCGCTTCGCTTCGCCTCTGCCTCGCCTCGCCTCTTGGTTTCTTTTCCCCGAGCCTCTTCTCTCTTTACTTTTCCTTCAACTGGTTCCCTCTTTCTTTCCTTTTGTGGCTTCACCAAATGTTGCTAGCACACAACTCCAATTTATACTAATCATATTCCCAACTTGCCACTAAATTCCCTTTTTATTCCTTTTTTCATTTTTCTCTTGTTAAACGTAATAATAATTAAACCCACATACGTAACATAAATGGTCTCGGGTTTCTATTTAGCTAACTCGGGCGGAAAATTCAGAGGAAGGAATTAATATGCTTCACTATACATAGTTACATGAACTAATAATAATTTGCTCAAATAAATTTACGAACATCTAACCACGTATATATCTTGGTTATTCGACCTACTCTATTTAATTAAAACTAAATAATTAATTTAAATCATATAACTACCTAACCCAAAATTACGGGTCTTACATTTCTTCCCCTTTCAAAGAATTTCATCCTCGAAATTCGCAACAAGTGGGTAGTACCCTGAAACGAGTAAGATATAGCTATATACACATAGAGCACACCAGTATACGTATCAAGGAAGGAAACTCAATTGGGCAGCCACAGCTATCTGAATCCCTAGGGAGTCTTTATAGGTTGATGAGTTCCAACCTCTTCTCTACCATCATTTTAGTACGTCTGCTCACTTAATTACAAGGCACCAAGGAGCAAATCGCACTAGAAAAGAGCAAATAGTTGGCTTGGAACCATCTCCCACAAAATACTTATGCAATCAACACATCAACACGACACACATCTAGTTCAATATCTCACACCACCCTCTAGCCCCTTATCCTCTACAAACTAAGCAGACTCTATGGCCAAGCTAGTTGGATGGGTTAGTTCAACAGATTATCTATGATGCATCACCAAAACGGTAAGAATGAAACACATACTAGGCAAGTAACATCACCAAAAAGGAAGTAGATAAAGCTCGAAAGTATAATCAAAATGTCGGAGTTGAAACCAAGTCAGGATTTAGAGGCAACCAAACTATATGTGATCATATCCAGCACAATAAGATCCTTAAGTAACTCATAGTAACTACAATAGGTAGTAGGGAGTCCTCAGGTTATTCTTTCACCTCTATGGGGGTTAAGATCAAACCTACGATCCTTATGTAAAACTTAAAGTATCTCACTCCCAAGTAACTTATAGTCACTTCAATGAGCACTAATAAACACAATGAACTCTAGATGAAGTATGGGAGTGATAGAACAACTTCTAGACTTCCTTTATAGACGAGGTACTCCACCTATAAGATTGTTATCAGTACCCAAGGTTTATAAAGAACCCAAGGAAATTACTTCCAAACGATTTCGACGTTTTGATTACTCACAAAGAATTGCCACATCTAAACTCAAAGTGGTGGAGGGCATGATTCCAATATTCACCAATCAACTCCTCTTGATGAGATAGTTAAGTCAAAGGAATTAAAAATGGTGGAAAGCACAACCTTCAATGTGATTCACTTAGCTCCTTCTAGCCTCATGCTCGGCTTATTCTAAACCTTTCTCATAAGTTTTTCATATTGGGACTCATACATGGATCTTCATAACCATTGCATCTTATGTTTGGTCAACCCAAAAACTTAGATGGAAATAGAGAAAATCCCTAAATCAATCTGTTTCTCGAACATAGCTCCCAAATGTACTTAAAAGATACCTTCCAACACATCCGAATAAACATGGACTTCAAGCAAAATACCAAGTTTGACATTCTTGATTATCGACCTAAATCTGATTATCAAGAAAAGCAAATTCCACCAATGATACAACGAATCTTTTATGCTGTATTCCCCATTAATTTTCCTCTCCATAGTCTCTAATTCTTATTTATAACTTCCAAAAGTACCCACCTATGAGTATTTCCGTAAATATATACAAGTATCCTTCAAGCACTTGGGGTGCTCAGCCCTATCCTATTCCACAATGTGACATTTCAATTCATTCCTTAATAACAACTCCCAAAAGGCAGTCTCTATACCTAATTCAACAAACGAGGTCGGGGTCTCCAAGAATACTTCATATATGTTAGTGTATCATATGTCTTTTCTTTTCCCATCTAAGACCAATTATGCACTCTCTAAACTCCTTAGAAATAATCATATACACAACCAATACATAATTGAACACTCGTATGCTTCTTAGGGGTAGAATTCCTAAGTCAACTAACGATTCAAAAGTCACAACACGAAATCAATGAATATGGAAAGGAAATAAAAATTCAGCCACACCTAGTCACATACTTAGCACGCATAAATAACTCACTCATAGAAGCACATAGGTTCACAATTCGGATCACCGAACTCATCCTCCAGCTAATCACATAAGAATTCAAATCAATGAAGTCCTAAAGATAGAAATTTGTAATTCAGGACTCGACGAAATCAATGAGCAATGGACCAGAAATAAGATTTCAGCCACACTTACTCACGCAATTAGCACACACAAGTCACTCACACATCACCTTAATGGGTGGTTTACAATCAAGTAAGTCGACTAGGTAATCACGGATAAGTCAGAGGTTGAACTTAAGGCCACACATATGTCGACCACAAATAAAGCACATTGTCACGGAACAAGGATCCTAGACGGCTATATGCAATGCAAACTTAAGGTCACCAAAATCTATGCTCCGATACCATTTTTATAAGACCCCAAGACACCCCTTAGGAGTATTACATTACCAGAGTTCCTTACAGGAACTCCTAAGGCTCTATCGAGTGTCGGTTCGACTTCTAATTCCAACTTAGAGATAACAAAGGTAGTTCTCCAAAAGAGTTTGAAAATTTTCTAAAAATTTTGGCAGAATTCCGTTTGTAGTATGGACTATCCTATAGGCTTAAAGCCCTAAACCCTACACAAAAATCATAATATAACTCGACGAGCCACACGCTCGGAGTATACAACTCAACGGCCACACGCTGGAGTCTAACCAAGCATGGAATAAAACTTAAAAATCTAAATGGTTCATTATACATCCGGTACAAACTATATGAACTTAATTACATACTACATCATTTAGAACATGTCGAATGCATATCAGCACTTGAGTCACTTTAGCAACAACAGTCAGCGAGACGCCATGCAGGAGTCCCGATTATGCTAAGTACATAACACACCTTCCGAGTGTACCTGCAACAGTGGGAGGGAAAAGGGGGAAATTTGTGGGGTGAGAAATAAACCACGGGCTCATCGAAAGTGTTACACTCTTAAAATGGAAATTCTTTACGCATACTACTCATAATAATGAAATCGGCGAAAGCATAATAACATAATACACATCCATATACTTTTCAATGAAATCTCTTAAAATCATTCGCAACATAAAGCTCATAACACTTCAATCATTCAAAAGCACGGATTGCAATCATTTTGGGAATTAAATCACTTTTAAACAAGATGCCACCTGCACTTTCTTTCAAATACTTTCGAGTCTTAGACTGAATATCCCTTTAGGGTTTTAGACAATTTAACTAGCACCGGACAGTTTCTCGGGCGCGACGCCTTGACTCGGGTTCTCGGGACCTATCTCTAGTCAAATACTGGAAGGCTTCGCTTTCCTTGTCGGGAAAGAATCAACCTCTCTGGTTGATGGGCATCTTGATACGCAAGGACCCTGTGGCCTCGATACGCACGATCACCTCCTATCTTTGGTCTAGACAATCCTTTGCCCAAAATCCGTTCATAACTAAAGTGATCACAATCACTTATCAAACTTGGTTTTAAACCACAATCTCAAATTAGTTTAATATCGTAGAAGGCATAGCACCACGTGCTACCTCTCTAAATTCACCTTTTTCAATCAGTTTCATTACTTTAGAACATATTTCAAGTTTTTAAAAGCAGTTACCAAGAATCATACTCAAGCATTGTTTTCTGTGAACATTTAAACTTTTTCAAAACTAACTTTCAAGCGTTATTTAGAATCAAATCACTTCATGTGTCAAGCATCTCTATATTAAGACTTAACATTCCAAGCTAGCACATTAACTAAAGGATTCACCCAAGTACTTCACTTCTTATATTCATCCACATTTTATTCAAGCAATTCTCATATTTTCCACATACGTAATTCTCATCGTACTCTGTTTTCAATGCCACAAATCAATCTCATAGATACATATTCCCTTGACACTCCAATTTCCTGTTCCTTTTCTATACTCCAACATTTGTTTCTCCTTAACTCAATTCCTTTTCAAGCACAACGAATTCTAGAATTAAACTCTTCCGAGCCACAATAGCCACAAGTAATCACCACTTTACCTTTAATTCTCATCTTATGTTTCTACCTTATTAATCAACTCTTTCCCGCCCATTTTCAATCATATAACTCTCAATTTTCTTTCTTTACTCAATTTTTGCTAGCTCCGCTTATCTTCAAGTTTATTTCAACCTGAAGGATGTAAACGTATTTCAAACTCAATTAACCTAACAATCACCCACTTCTCACTTCCCTACCACACTCGTGTATTAATCAATATGAACTCATACTCTCTCTTTATACTCCAAATTATCACTTCCCAATATCAATAGTTATCTCCCAATGAAAAGAATCCAGGAAGTCCCCGAGGCTCGATTAACTCCTAATTTGCACCCAAATCACAACTTCTTTATTTTCAATTGCTAATAGAACTTCGATATTATTCCTTGGACCTACGCAATCTAACTTCCTCATAATCTCCAGTTTCCTAATTCGACCTTAACACTTAATCATAGTTTCTCAAGTTCTAATTCCTCCCTAACTAATCGGGCGGAAAATTTAGAGGAAGGAATTAATATGCTTCACTATCAATAGTTACACGAACTAATAATTATTTTCTCAAATAAATTTACAAACATCTAACCACGTATATATCTTGGTCATTCGACCTACTCTATTTAATTAAAATTAAATAATTAATTTAACTCATATAACTACCTAACCCAAAATTACGGATCATACAGTTGGATCCTTCATTATCAGCATCGGTGATGAATCTAGACGGATCGAACCGCGAGTGCGACATGGCTCGTGACGATACGAGATTGAATTCCCTCCTAAATTCTTCTCTTGTTAGAACCGTAAACCGAAGAGATTATTCCCACCCGGATCGGTCCTGTCTGGTGTGGACTGTCCCTCTTCAAGGAGGTAGGGTGCCTTCTTTTCTAGGACGCAACAGTCACTAAAAATCTCCAAACCAGGTACCCAAATACCCTTCTCTTTTAGGTAGTAAGGTTAAGGAAAACCATAATAGCGAAAGTCGTCTCCTTCTCTTAAGAATTGCTCGTTTAGAGTATAGGGAAAGGGCTTAGTAGAACGGATTGTGTGAGGTGTCTGTCCTCGTAGTCCGAATTTCCCACTTGGCTTGGCTACTTCCTTAATAGTAGGTCGATATCCTAGCCCAAATTTGTAGATACTAGTGGGTTCAATAGGTGGAAAGATAGGGTGGTATGCCCTTTTTCTTGGAGGTAGACCTAGAAAGTACCCTTTTCTCCTAAGCATCGAATGGACACTAAGGATGCCATAAGGATTGAAGTTAAGAGGTGCTTCATCCTTGTTTAAGGTAGCGACGATCTCAAATTGATATAGTTCCTCGTCATTGGCATCGTGCTCAATCTCAACTACAGATTCCTTAAAAGTGATAGTAGTGTAGAGATTATCCCCATTGACGATTACAACTTGACCTTTGATGATCATCTTAACATTCCGATGCAGTGTAGATGGTTGATGATAATGTAACCAAGGGTGTCCTAGGAGTAAGTTGAATGTAGCTAGGATATCTAGGACCCGGGAATTCAATGTTCCTTTCTACTTGCCCTATATTGATTCGTAAGATCAACGTGCCCAAGACTGTTTTTTAGAGTTGTCGTAAGCTTGACGATGGATAGTCTATTTAGAGAGTTGTTGCGCTTTAATTCCTAACCTTCGGCGGTTCTCCAGGGATAGACATTCACTGCTGATCCATTGTGTACCAAGGTTAAGGGAACAAACTTGTTGATGCAAGTTAGAGTTAAGTAAAGGGCATTGTTGTGTGAAACGTCTTCTTCAGGGAGATCCTTTTGATCAAAAGTAATGGTTCTGTCCCTACTATCAACTAATTTTACTACTTCCTTATGCATAGTTTCAGGAGAAACCTGGATCTTACTAAGTGCATCAGTCAAAACCTACATATGTTTTTGGGAAGTAGATATTTGTTGCCAAATCGAAATATCGACTTTTAACTTGTGAAGAAGTTTAAGGATTGGGTCTTCTTCTTTTGTAGCTTCAGGCTCTTTTAGGGCTTCTTGAGTCTGTTGTGGACCTAGGGGTGCATTATGTCATCGAGATCTAGTAAGGAATTAGATTTTTGGACATTTAGGTTCTCCTTAAAAGTCTTCTTCTTCTAAGCGTGATGTGCCCCATAAATTGTTGTCATGGCTATTGTTTCTCGTTTCATATACATCTTCTTCATCACTTACCCATAGCCCATGGAATTCTGGATTTAAAGGAGGCAAGCTAAGAAGTGGTTTGGACTCACCGATGTCTTGAATGAAGACAGACGGGTCCCACCGACTTGTAGTGGGTTCAGTGAAAATAGCTAAGGTGCCGCTAAAAGGATTTTTGTTGTTACTTGGTTTTTGGGTAGCCTTTAGTAAAGGGAGTTAACCATTTCAAAACATACTCTCTAATTTGTTCTTGAATGTCCAACACTGTTCGGTGTTGTGTCCTCTTGCACAATGGTAGTTATAAAATTTTCTCGCGTCCTAGTTTTTGGACTGTTTCACTATTTCTAATTCTACTCTAATGGGTAGCAATTCTATCTTTCCCTTAGCCAATAGATGATCAAGGGACTTAAGTATAGGTAGTATCGGTAGGAGTGTAGTCGGTATATCTATTGAGGGCATTGACATCTACACCCCGCTAGTATAGCTTGTATTGGAGGTTTTCTTATCTTTGCATTGATAATTACCTCTATACCTTGTCGCGACTTTTGAGTTCGTGGTGGACAGTTCGTCTTCTATCAGCATGCCAAGCATCGGTAAGGGTTGAAAATTTCATCATGGGTAAGAACTTGTGGTGCTGATTGTAGTTAGGCTGAAGGTTTTTCACAATGATCATGACTTGGTCCTTCTCGGAGGGTTGGTCTACTGTGTGGGCAGCCTTTGCTCTCCATCTATTGGGGAATTCTGTGAAGCTTTCTTTCTTGCTTGCTTGATTAATTACAAGTCTCTAAGAGTAACTGGTAAATCGGTGTTATAGGAGTATTGATGTAGGAACTCCTTGCACGGATCAGTCCAGTTAGTAACCTTGTGTGGGTAAATCACGTTATACCACTTAATTACATCAATATCTTGAGTCCATGGGAAGATAATGTTGTAAGTGTCTTCCGGGATGTTCTTAAAAGTCATTGCTCCTAAGAAGTTGCGAACATGATGATGGGGATTCTCGGAACCTCTAAACTTGATATAGGACACGGCAAACTTAGGGGCTAGCTTCCCTTTAGGTATTATAATTAATCCCTTATGATCAAAGTAGTGATTACTCGAACATGAACGACTCGCCATAACATGTGTTCTATCTTATCTACACGTGGATCAGGCTGAGGTTTGGATTCATGCTTAGGGGATTCATGTTTAGGATTGTTTGGAGGAGACAAACTAGGTGAAGGTGGAGGACCCAATCTCCCTCCTTTACTTAAGTGTTCCGCTTCTTCATCTCTCTTACTCGTCCTCAATAGCTTTTAGAACAACCTTAAGATCACTGGATATGGATGCTACCTTCTTATCTTGATAATCCATCCTAGTTTCCACCCTGGCTAAGTTCTCGGTAAGTAAGTGAAAATAGGAAACTGTTTTAGGGATCCATCCATTGAAAGGAAATTCTTTCTAAGAACTGTCTTACGATGAAGGATAGATTGAGCTGGTATGGTATGCACCGAAACTTATCGCACTGGTGTAAACCGTGGAGGAGAACGTGATGCAAAACGAGGAGAAGATGTGCTAGACTCATTGGTGAGGCGTTCTAATCTTTTGGAGCTCGGGTTCCAACAATACTCGATTGTCGTAAACTTCCCTATTCCGTAGCCCACAGGATGAGGCTTACGACCATGTGAAAGAAGACCACTTTTAAGAGGAAGGGACTTAAGCGCAAGACCCAAAAAGAATAAGAATGCTTTTATTTGGATACTCATAAAGAATACGACGAAAAATGAAGTGCATGTGATACCTCATGGCTTAGTTTTGGGATAATTGTATGATTTGGCTAATGCATAATGCATGAATGATTAATCTTTCATGGAAAGATGCTTTTATTTTTGCTAGATGAAATATGATAATTCATTTCCTTATATTTGGAATGAATTTGCAAAATGGACTCACCTAATCTTAGATGAATTTGTTTTGGCTAAAATGCAATATGAACTCACCTCATCCGAGATGAATTTATTTTGGCTAAGTCCAATATGGATTCACCTAATTTGAGGTGAATTTATTTTGGCTAACTACAATATGGATTCACCTAATTTGAGATGAATTTATTTTGGCTAAATGCAATATGAACTCACCTAATCCGAGATGAATTTATTTTGGTTAAATGCAAATGCAAGATCTAAATGCAAAATGAGAATGCAAAAGGAAGGTTAAAAGACGGACTGACCGACCCAAAGATAGAAGGGGACTTTGGTAAGACCTTCTTGGACCGACTGGTGGTGACTACTGAAGACTCAACTATAACTCTCTATCTCTCTTAGGTTTTGATTCGAAGTCATTCCGAGCCTTATAGAAACATTGATCTAAATTTTCATTTTGTTCGACCCACTCGAAAGCATGTTCTTGCATATCTCTCTTAATTATGCTTCTAACCCACTCGGACATCACTCGGAATTATCGCATGAACAAATAATCTCTCTTACATACTTATTCTAAGCACTCGACTTTGTACTCCAAGTTAAAATGAATTACCGCGTTAATTCTTTGTTATTAAGTCAGTTTATTTATGGAGAAGTTATTTGTTAAATCAAGATCATGTATCCTATTGTGTAATTCTTTCTAACTTGATCATTTAAGGATTAACTCAAGATGGAGTCTCGAACCGAATGGATATTAGACTCGGAAAATTTCACTTTTTAGGCCAACATAATTAAGTGCTTAATTACTCTGATTTAATTATTATCTATGCCTAATCTTGGACCAAAGTATTTTTATACTTTGAGTACCAATGTGATTTTCTTTTGTAGGTTATTCAAACAAGCCTAATCTACTTTTAAAATACAAAAGCAACCAATTTTTATCCGTTAAACACCAACGAGATAGAGATTAACCTTTTCTATACATGGCTCATACACTCGTGTCGGGGTTGTTTGTTTCTAAAACTAGAAAACTTTAATTTTGAGTCTAACGGTTGTTTCCACCTCAATTTTTAATCACCACTAGATGATTAGACCATCTTTCGGAGCCAAAAGCCGTTGTACAACGTTTACATCCCAACGGATCTCTTCCGAGTGACTCAAACTAGCCGTTACAACGGCTACTGAAGTTCATCGAGTCTAGAACAAGACCCAACGATCATTCCGCCTTGGTGCTTATAAATAGAAATCACTTTGTAAGACTTTAAGATTTGCTGCTGAACATATTCCAACTCTTACTTAGTGCTTTCTTATTCAATCTTTAGATGACATCCCCTAATCTATAATTTCTTACTTTACGAGTTGTAAAGAAAGTCTTGTAATCACTTACATTCTTTGAAGACTTCGACTCCGAATCTAAACCATTCTGAGTATTAACATAAAGACTTAGGCACAAAACTCATCCCTTCAAAGTTTTAATTACAAGTCATTCGAGTGTTATAGAAACTCTTGTATAAGTTTTCATTCATTTTTTACTGACTCGGAAAACACATTTTGGTTTATCTTCTCACATTGATGATTCTGAGTCACTCGGACATCACTCAAATCTATCGCATGATCAAATAATCTCTCTAACACTTTTTATCTAAGTTCGATCTGCATATTTGAACGAAAAGTGAATTACGAGTGTTAATTCCGTTTTCTAAGTGAGTTTGTGTTTTTGAGAATTATTTGTCTTGATCAAGTCCTTATACTCTGATGTTTTGACTTCTATTACTTGATCTCTCTTAGGACTTACTTTGATGGAATTTGAGTATAATGAATATTACACTCAGAAAATTCCACTTTTTAGGCCTAAGATAATTATGCACTTAATTGTCTTAATTAACTTATATCTATGCCTAATGTTGGACCAAAGTATTTTACACATTAGACCAAAGTAACCGGCTTCAAGCTGTCAATCGCCGATAGACAAGGCTTTTCTACTTTTGAATAAAGCTCGGACGCCGTGTCGGGGTTTTCTGTTTCCAAAGCTGGAAAACTTCTACGCTAAGCTTAACGGTGGTCTTCACCTTACTTTTCGGACATCACCGGTTGACTGGAGCACCTTTAGGAGCCAAGAGCCATTGCACAACGTTCACATCCCAACGAATATTTTCCGAGCGACTTAGAAGAGCCGTTACAACGGCCAAGAAAGACTTCAGTCCAACGAACCGAGACACAACGGCTAATCTACTTGGTCATCTATAAATAGAAGCCACTTCATATGCCTAGAAGATTGCTTGGAACTATTGTTGAAACACATTACTTATGCGAAGTCGGTTTTTCATATTCAATCTTCAATTTACAACTCCCTGCTTGAAATTCATACTTGCTCGAGTTGTAAAGTCTTGTAATAAGTCACACACTTTTCTTACTTTTTGAGTAAGGTCCCTTGATCGAGCTGTAACAGTTAACTCAGCTCGGTTGTCCCTAGCTATAAAGGTTACCTTAGTTAGGAAGTACTAGATCCGTAAGAACCGGAATTTCAAGTAGGTTATTTAAATTAAGTAATCAGTGTGTAAATTATTTTATTTAGCACGAGTTTTTAATCATGTGCATTTTTATAAACAAATTAACGGATTGTGTTATTACCTCCCGATTCCCTTCTCGGACCCGATAATTAAAACCTGAGGTGACTTGTGATTTAATATTTTTTAAAAAAAGAGGAGGAAAAAGGGCTTGAAAAGGGGCCATTAGGTGTTGAGAATAGAAAGACAGGTTAGTGTGAGGGAAAGGTGTGCTGGCAATTTGGGAAGAAGCCACAATAGAAGGAAGGAGGAAAGAAATTAAAGGGAAATGAAAAGAAGAGGGGGTCGGGGAGAGAAGGAGCGAGAAATAGAGCAAAAGGAATGAAAGGGGAAAGCGAGAGGGAGAACACGGAAGAGAGCGAGAGAGGGAGAGAGCGCGGGGAGACAGATGGCTCTGAACGGCGAGAACGCCGCGACCGGTGGACAAGGGAGAACGAAGGCTCGAGAGGTCCGAGCAGAGCAACGAAAAGAAGGAAGAGCGGGAGAGTGACCGAGCGAGGGAGATAGAATGAGAACGAGAAGGCGAGCGAGAGCAGGGAAAGTGACCGGAGGCCGGCGGGCTCCACGATGAACGGAGGTGAGGTGGCCAGCGAGGGTAGGGAACAGCCAGGGCCCGAAGGAGGGCGAAACCGAGGCCGGGAAAAGGGACGCGAACGTGAGAACCGAGAGAGAGAGGAAGCCGGTGAACGCAACAACCGTGGCCGGCGATGGCGTCGAGTGCGGAGAAGGGCGGCAGAACCGGGACTAGTAGTAAGGGATGAGAAAGGAAGGGAGGAACCGACCGGGAAACTCGAACCTCAACAAACCGTCAATCCCCGAATCGAGGTGGGTAGTCTTATACTCTAAACTATTAGTAATTTCAAAACGCAATAAGTTTTGTTGTGATTATTGAATGTTTATGTGATAGAATGAAGTGAGGAAGTGGTTAGGACTTAATTAGGTTATGAGAAAATCGAATTGACCTGTTAAGTCTAAATTAGAAACCCGAAGCTGACTTAGCGATCGGTTAGGAGCTGAGTTAAGATGCTTCGAAAGTTTAAGAGTTAGGTTGTATAGGTATAAAGAGTATTGTGAGGGTCTCAATTAGCACTTAGAAATGGAGAAATGGTGATTTGGGTCTAAACTATGAATTGATGCTTCAGTTGAACTTTAGAGATTTCCTAAGTTCTTTACGTTGGAAGGTAACGGCTTATATTGGGAAATAATGAGTTAAGTATAAAAGAGGAGTGTGAGTTCACACCGAGGGATGCAAATCGAGGCATGGGAGTTAAAGGTGAGTGAGTATTAGGATAATTGAGTTCAAAAGATAATTAAATCCTTGAGGTTGAACTAAATTCAAAGATAAGCGGAACTAGCGGAAGTGGAGCGATGAAAAGAGATTAAGAGCTATATGATTGAGTTTGGACGAGAAAGAGCGATTAATGAAATAGAAACCTAAGATGAGAGCAAATTACACTTGGAGATGAAGGGAGCCTTTTATTTGGGGTCGCGCCCAAGAGAAACCAGAGAAATCAGAGAAACTAAGAGAAATTGCGAAGTGCTAGTTCGAGTCCCAAACCCGGGAAGTGATTCACCAAAAGAGATTCATTAAAAATGATTTATGAGAAGTGATTCAAGTAGAAATGATCCAATGTCCGAGTGAAAGTATTTGAAAGAAAGTGCAGATGAATTCACCTTGTTTAAAGTGTTTCAATTCCCAAAATGATTGCAATTCGGGCTTTGAATGATTGAAATGTTATGATCGTTACGTTGAAAACGATTTCAAGAGATTTCGTTGAAAAGTATATAGATTTGTATTATTTTATTATGCTTTTGCTAATTTCATTATTATGAGTATTATGTGTAAAGAATTTCCATTTTAAGGGTGTAAGACTCCGGTGAGCCCCGTGGTTTATTGCTCACCCCCATAAATTCTTCCCCCACTCCTAATATTGCAGGTACAATTCCTGAAAGTATGATCCACACCTAGCATATTTCGAACTCCACCGATCGGTGATTGTTGTGTGCTTGAGTGATTCGAGTCAAGAATATGCATTTCTTCTATTTGTCAGCATTATAGTTTGTAATTTAGTTCATATAGTTGTACCGGATGTATAATTAACCATTTAGATTATTTTAAGTTTTATCACATGATTGGTTGGACTCCAGCGTGTGGCCGTTGAGTTGTATACTCCGAGCGTATGGCTCGTTGAGTCATAGTGTGGTTTGATGCGGGGTTTTAAGGCTTTAAGCCTATGGGATAGTCCACATTACAAACGAGAACTCTACCAAAATTTTTAGAAAATCTCAATTCTTTTGGAGAACCACCTTTATTATCTTTAAGTTGAGTTTAGATAGCCAAATCGACACCGTAAAGAGCCTTGGGAGTTCCTTTAAGGAACTCGGCAATGTAATACTCCTAGGGGGTGTTTTGGGGTTTTACAAAAATGGTATGAGAGCATAGATTTTGGTGACCTTAAGTTTGCATCGCATATAGCCATCTAGGATGCTTGGTATGTGATCTGTGTGCTTTACTTGTGACTAATATACATGTATTAAGACTAACCTTTGACTCGCAAGCGTTTACCTAGCTGACTTAGTTGAATGAGCTAGACCATGCCCATTAAGGTTTTATGTGTGTAATTTAGGTGTGCTAAGTTCGTGACCGAGTGTGGCTGGAAATTCTATTTCTGGTTTATTACTCGTTTGCTTCACTGAGTCCTGAACTAGAAACCTCTAACTCTAGGACTTCATTGATTTGACTCGCTTATGTGATTAACCCAGAGATGAGTTATGTGATTTGACTTATGAATCTATGTGCCTACATGTGTGTGTGATAGAATTTTGTGTGACTTGTTTTACGTGCATGTGCGGTTCTAGGAATACACCGAGGGGTAACATGCGGAACGGTTAGTAATGATCCCGTGACTCAACCTTATTAGATAGCTAGTGGAAAGGGAAGTAATAAGGCTCATGTGCACAATGATGCAATTAATCCGAGTGATAGGCACTAACCTTCGGAATAGATTTTGAGGTTGCAACTTCCCAAGTTTAGGGATACTACTAGTCCTACTTGAGTTAGATGAGTGAACAAGGGAAAAGTTAGTTTCTATATGGTTATCGTGACTATATTGACCTGAGCGGGTTCATATATTGGGTTGAGCACTTACCATGCCGTCTTTTGGAGAAAGAATGAGGGAAATCGAGTGCGAGTACAATGGTTTTGAGGCCATACAAACCTTGTGATTAGTGAGTGTGCTACGAAAGTCTGTCTCGGGTATTGGAGTATGCATTGTGAAATTATAGGAGGGTGATAAGTTCAACATAAATTCAATTGGAAAATTAAATATGACGGTAAAGGTGAAAAAGAAAGAAGTCGATAAATTGTCAAGATTGGATTAAAGTTTGAAAGCATGAATGAATACGAGCAAATTGTGATAACCCATTATTGTTGATAGTTGGTGATGATTCATGATTATTGGTGACCGTTTGGGTTTGAGTTAAGTTGTCACTTGTTTGCGATAATTCATGGCTATGATGACTCGTGAGAATTGATCTCTTTGGTTACCCGGATATGCTATATTGTGATTGAATTGAGTTTAATGAGACAATGAGGTTTGAAGTATGGAAGAAAACCATGAATTTAAAGTATAGACATTCAAGCGAGTTTTGAAACTTGTAGTAAGTATGTTTGATTTAGTATCCTGTTGGGGTTATGTGTTGTAGTTGGGTTGCATTCGGCGTCTTTAAGTCGTTGAATCAAATCCAAGTTCTGAATGAAACCTGAGCTTGAGGTGTCCCCCTGGAGATGAACTAAATGAGGTAGATTTTAACTACGTATGCTCGATTATGAGGTACATGCTTGAGTAATGAGATGAGAATGTGTAAAGTCCTTGATCGAAAATGTGGATTATGATAAACGGGTGCTAGGAAGTAGAGATACAAAGATGAGAAGAATTTGTGAATTAAGTTATGATGGTAAAGGTGAGAGATTACCCCAATTCGAGTAATCAATTATGAGAATCATTATTCCAATAACCGTGTTTGGGAATAGTCGCGTGATTAAATCTTGCTTCTTGTGGTTCATGTAATTGTGTTTGTATTTGTACTTATTCTAGAGGCTACTGTTCATTGCGAATTTCGAGGACGAAATTCTTTGAAGGGGGAAGAAATGTGAGACCTGGAATTTCAAGTAGGTTATTTAAATTAAGTAATCGGTGTGTAAATTATTTTATTTAGCACGAGTTTTTAATCGTGTGCGTTTTTATAAATAAATTAACAAATTATGTTATTACCTCCCGATTCCCTTCTCGGACCCGATAATTAAAACTTGAGGCGATTTGTGATTTATTATTTTTTAAAAAAAAAGAGGAGGAAAAAGGGCTTGAAAAGGGGCCATTAGTCGTTGAGAATAGAAAGACGGTTAGTGTAAAGGGAAGGTGTGCTTGGAAATTTAAGAAGAAGCCACAACGTGAAAGAAGGAGGAAAGAAATTAAAGGGAAATGAAAAGAAGAGGGGTCGGGGAAAGAAGGAGCAGAAACGAGCAAAAGGAATGAAAGGGGAAAGCGAGAGGGAGAACACGAAGAAAGCGAGAGAGGGAGAGAGAGCGGGGAGACAGATGGCCCGAACGGCGAGAACGCTGCGACCGGTGGACAAGGGAGAACGAAGGCTCGAGATGTCCGAGCAGAGCAACGAAAAGAAGGAAGAGCGGGAGAGAGACCGAGCGAGGGAGATAGAACGAGACAGAGAAGGCGAGCGAGAGCAGGAAAGCGACCAGAGGCCGGCGGGCTCCATGGTAAACGGAGGTGAGGCGGCCAGCGAGCGCAGCTGAACGGCCGAGGCCCGAAGGAGGGCGAAACCGAGGCCGGGAAAAGGGACGCGAATGCGAGAACCGAGAGAGAGAGGAAGCCGGTGAAAGCAACAACCGTGGCCGGCGACGGCGTCAGGCGCGGAGAAGGGTGGCGAACCGGGACTAGTAGTAAGGGATGAGAAAGGAAGGGAGGAACCGACCAGGAAACCTGAACCTCAACAAACTCGTCAATCCCCGAATCGAGGTGGGTAGTCTTATACTCTAAACTATTAGTAATTTCGAAACGCAATAAGTTTTGTTGTGATTATTGAATGTTTATGTGATAGAATGAAGGGAGGAAGTGGTTAGGACTTAATTAGGTTATGAGAAAATCGAATTGACCTGTTAAGTCTAAATTAGAAACCTGAAGCAGCTTAGCGATCGGTTAGGAGCTGAGTTAAGATGCTTGAAAGTTTAGGAGTTAGGTTGTATAGGTATAAAGAGTATTGTGAGGGTCTCAATTAGCACTTAGAAATGGAGAAATGGTGATTTGGGTCTAAAGCGTGAATTGATGCTTCAGTTGAACTTTAGAGATTTCCTAAGTTCTTTACATTGGAAGGTAACGGCTTATATTGGGAAATAATGAATTAAGTATAAAAGAGGAGTATGAGTTCACACCGAGGGATGCACAATCGAGGCATGGGAGTTAGAGGTGAGTGAGTATTAGGATAATTGAGTTCAAAAGATAATTAAATCCTTGAGGTTAAACTAAATTCAAAGATAAGCGGAACTAGTAGAAGCTGGAGCGATGAAAAGAGATTAAGAGCTATATGATTGAGTTTGGACGAGAAAGAGCGATTAATGAAATAGAAAGATAAGATGAGAGCAAATTATAGTTGGAGATGAAGGGAGTCTTTTATTTGGGGTCGCGCCCAAGAGAAACCAGAGAAATCGGAGAAACTAAGAGAAATTGCGAAGTGCTAGTTCGAGTCCCAAACCCGGGAAGTGATTCACCAAAAGAGATTCATTAAAAATGATTTATGAGAAGTGATTCGAGTAGAAATGATCCAACGTCCGATTGAAAGTATTTGAAAGAAAGTGCGGATGAATTCACCTTGTTTAAAGTGTTTCAATTCCCAAAATGATTGCAATTCGTGCTTTGAATGATTGAAATGTTATGATTGTTACGTTGAAAACGATTTCAAGGGATTTCGTTGAAAAGTATATATAGATTTGTATTATGTTATTATGCTTTTGCTTGATTTCATTATTATGAGTATTATGTGTAAAGAATTTCCATTTTAAGGGTGTAAGACTCCGGTGAGCCCCATGGTTTATTGCTCACCCCCACAAATTCTTCCCCCACTCCCGATATTGCAGGTACAATTCCGAAAGTATGATCCACACCTAGCATATTTCGGACTCACTGACTCGCTGTTTGTTGCATGCTTGAGTGATTCGAGTCAAGAATATGCATTTCTTCTATTTGTCAGCATTATAGTTTGTAATTTAGTTCATATAGTTGTACCGGATGTATAATTAACCATTTAGATTATTTAAGTTTTATCACATGATTGGTTGGACTCCGGCGTGTGGCCGTTGAGTTGTATACTCCGAGCGTATGGCTCGTTGAGTCATATTGTGGTTTGATACAGAGTTTTAAGGCTTTAAGCCTATGGGATAGTCCACATTACAAACAAAACTCTGCCAAAATTTTTAGAAAATCTCAATTCTTTCGGAGAACCACCTTTATTACCTTTAAGTTAAGTTTAGACAGCCAAATCGACACCGAAAGAGCCTTGGGAGTTCCTTTAAGGAACTCGGCGATGTAATACTTCTAGGGGGTGTTTGGGGTGTTACAAGATCAGATAAGGGAACTTCGAGTCTAGGAAAACTCGTAACGAATTTTCTAAGGGAGCAATTCTAGTTGAATGAGTTCATTGTGTTTTAAGGATTCCAAATAGTGGATTTGACATAGTACTTGGATTAGCACTGTCCGTGGTTTTCTCGCCCAAAGAGGGTTTCCACGTATCTCCGAGTTTACACATTTCTAAGTCCAATTTAGACTCGGATTATCTTATTCATTCTTTTTAAGCTTAAAGTTTCTAAGTTTGTTAAAATTTCCTCATCACCCTATTCACCCCCTCTACGGTGACTAAGACTCTCCAAGAGCAAACCTTCAATTGGTATCGAGCCTAGCCTTTCAAAAAAGATCTAACAATCCAAAGGTCTAAAGATCAAATGGCTCGGAACTTCGGAGAGTTCGATGAAGGAAGATTTTCCACCAAACCACCAAAGTTCAAAGGATCAAACTTCGTGCACTCGGAAGAAGCTAATGGAATGCTTTCTCCTAGACAATGATTAAGATGTTTGGAACACAAGAAGGCAATTACATTCGAATGAAGTTAGAAGATATAAGATCTATGCCTAAAGAGAAGTTCTAGTACACCAATGAGAAGTCGGAAAAGTTCGGAAAGAACTTCAAAGTGATGAACATTCTGATTTGTGTTATCGGCTAAGAAGAGTACAACAGAGTGTTAGCCTGCGACACGGCTAAAGATGTGTGGGACACTCTTATCAACACGAGATGAAGGAACAAGCCAAGTTAATATCTTCACAAATATGAGTTGTTGAAAATAGAGCCAGAAGAAAACATCACTCGGATGTTTATAAGCTTCACCGAGATTATAAACAATCTCAAATCTCTAGGTAGAAAGATTTCCCATGAAGAAATGTGCGGAAAAATTCTATGAAGTCTACCAAAGAGAAGACGGGGTCCCAAGGTGACAAGCATTGAGGAAGCTCATAACCTCTCTCAAATAAAGCCAGATGAACTGATTGGGAAGCTGCTTACCCATGAAATTCACCTAGAAGAATAGGAAGCCGAGGTCGGCGCTAAAAAGAACATTGTGCTCGAAAGCCTCGGAAAGTAGAGGAGAAAGTCTTAGTTCCTCGGATTCAAAAGAAGACCCTATGGCACTCATTGCCTGAGGCTTCAAAAGAATGATGAAACACAAGAAATGGGAGAAGAAGCTAAAGGAAGAGTTCTACAAGAAAGATAAGAAGGAAAGGAAATGTAAGTAGTCCTCCTCTTCAAAGTTATCTTTAACTAAGAACTCCGGTTGTTTTGAATGTGGCGAGTAAAGATCACATAGTCAAAGACTATCCAAGGAGAAAGAGGGACAGAAAGAAGAAGAAGGTTATGATGGCCACATGGAGTGATGAAGACTCATCTGAAGAAGATGATGATTCTGATGACTTAAAGTGTCTAATGGCACTAACAAACTCGGAAGTTGAATCCGAGTCCGACTCGACAACTCCGGACACCGAGGAGACAAGTCCTCGGGAGGTAGTTGAATACTTTCTCAAGTTCTCCAAAGTTGATTTAGCTTAATATATTTATACTTTGGAAGAAAAGTCCAATTCGATTCTTCTCGGTTCAAAGAACAACTCGAGTCTCTCACTTTTGAGAGCAATGATTTAAAAAATGAATTGGAAAAACCGAGACTAATTCCGAAAGAACTCAAGACTAGTAGTCAAGCTAACGAGACCGAGACTCGAGCCACTCGAAGAGAAAATGAACATCTAAAGAGAAAGCTCAATGAGTCTCAAGAGCTTGTTTTGAAATTCACTCAAGGTCATAAGAACCTTGATGTGCTTTTAGGCTCTCAATGTGTCTCCTTCGGAAAAGGAGTTGGTTTTAACGAAGAGGGGGAATCTAATTCCTACTCAAATCTTTTCAAAAAGGATTCCAGAACTGCGAAGTTCGGGAAGGCTGAGCATAGTCCTATTCATAAGAATGAAAGGAGGGCTGAGCCTGGACCGATTTATAGGAGAAAACCATCTCCACCTATTTATAAAAGAAAAGATTTTCAAAAGAAAGACACACGGACTCGGTTTTCTAGAAGGAAGACTCATAATCAGGCCAAACCCAAAGTCATTCAAATCTGGGTTCCCAAGAGTCTTCTTCCTCGAAAAGGACCATAGTAAAGGGAGTTACTTGGGTTCGTTAGAGGAAGTGAGAAGGGTTAGTGTGTTTGTGACTTGCAGGTAACTCAAAAAAGGACAAAAGGTCATTGGTACTTAGACAATGGACGCTCACGCCACATGTCGGGAGATTCAAGACTCTTTTCCGAGTTGGAAGATTACAAAGGAGGCGAAGTCACTTTTGGAGATAACAAGTAAGGGTAAGATAGTTGGAATAGGCAAGATTAGGAAAGTAGATAACCTGGTCAGCCCAGTCTATCTTGTTAAGGGATTAAAGTACAATCTATTCAGCATCTCTCTATTGTGTGACAAAGGTCAAGAGGAAAATTCATGTAGAATCTCATACTCGGATAAGAAGAATTCGAATTGACCATGGAAGGGAGTTCGATTACTCAAAATTTGCAGAGTTCTCGCGATAAGAATGGTATCTCTCACAACTTCTCGGTACCTAGAACCCCTCAACGAGAATGGTGTGGTGGAGAGAAAGAACCAAACTATTGAAGAAATAGGAAGGACGATGATGATTGAACACGATCTACCTTACTATTTCTAGGCTGAGGCGATCAACACAACAAACTACACACCGAACGGATGCATCACTGCACCCATCTTGAAGAAAACTCCGTACGAGCTCTACAAGGGAAAGAAACCCAACATCTCATACTTCAAACCTTTCAGATGTAAGTGTTTAGTTTACAATAATGGTAAGGATCACCTGACCAAGTTTGATGCTCGGTCGAGATGAAGGTATCTTTCTAGGTTACTCATCTCACGATAACGCATATCGTCTTTTTAATAAAAGCACTAACAAAGTGGAAGAAAGCATCCACGTTGTGTTTGATGAGATTGATCAAGGAAAAACAAGTGAATCAACATTCTCGGATCCGAAACTAAGTCGAGATGAAGATGATCTTGCTGAAGCCGAGCTCGGACAAAGTAAAAAACAAAAGACACTTAGAATAAGGCAACTCGGAACATCATGACTCGATCGAACTAGCTCAAGAGCCAGCTCAAAATGATGAAGGACAAGCAGAAGAGCAAATTTAGGAAACTCGGACCATTGAGGATCAGCCAGTACAACTAACAAACCTCGTGAACTAGAGAACAGGTAGAGCATTCAAATATGCTTCGAGCCACCCACTCGAGAACATTTTGTCCGACATCAACAGTGGGGTAAGAACTTGTTCTTCTTTGTAAAATCTATGTGTATTCATATCATTAACAAAACCCAGAAATGCACTAGAGGCCCTAAATGAACCTGAATGGGTAGAGGCCATGCAAGAGGAACTTAATCAATTTGAGAGAAACCAAGTCTGGACTTTAACTAAACGACCTTCTAACTACCTAGTTATAGGAACCAAATGGGTTTTCAAGAACAAGCTGGATGAGAATGGGTTGGTAGTCGAAATAAGGCTAGACTTACGGCTCAAGGTTATAATCAAGAAGAAGGCACTGATTGTGGAGAAACCTTTGCACCGATTGCTAGAATTGAAGCAATTAGAATCCTCTTGGCATTTGCATCAAGCATGAATATTAAGTTATATCAAATGGATGTCAAATGTGCCTTTCTGAATGGTTTTATTTAAGAGGAAGTCTATGTTGAGCAACCCATGGATTTGAAAACTCTTCTTTCCAAATTATGTTTTCAAATTGCAAAAGGATTTTTATGGTCTTAAACAAGCTCCCGAGCTTTGTATGAAAGACTCGAGCAGTTTCTTGGTTGAAAATGATTTCAAAAGAGGTCAGATTGACAAGAATCTTTTCATAAAAACCAAGGGGAGAGACTTTCTCATTGCTCGGATCTATGTTGATGATATAATTTTTGGAGCTACTAATGAAAATCTCTGTCGAAATTTTTCTAAGTTGATGAGATAGGAATTCTAAATGAGCATGATGGGAGAGCTTAATTTCTTCCTTGGTCTACAAATCGGACATGATAAAGATGGGATCTATGTCAATCAATCCAAATATACCAAGGAGTTATCGAAGAAGTACAAGCTTTATGATGCAAAACATGCAGCAACACCAATGAGTAGCAACATGAAACCGGACTCAAACGACAAAGGTAAAGCAGTAGATCGAAACTCTATCGAGGTATGATTGGATCTCTGCTATATCTCACATCCAATGAGGCCGGACATTATGTTTAGCGTATGTCTCGTGTACAAGATTCTAAGCTAATATAAAAGAATCACATCTCACTGCGGTGAAGAGAATCTTCAGATATCTTACGGTGAAGACTCGGACAATGTTCCGCCCAATTCGAGTTGAACCGAAGGAATCAGGTATAAGAATTTCTCACTTGTAGAGTTTTGATTCCAAGGCATTCTCTCGTACCTTAGAAACTTTTCCGAGTGATATGGTATCTTCTCTAAGTGATATAGCGAGTTACTCCACATATTCTTGCTTGTCTCTTAGTGACTCGAAAACCTGTCTCACTCGGTTCCGAGTCCCTCTTCACTTAGTAATATCGCATGTTCAAACGACTAGTATTTCGCATAATCACACTCGAGTTCGACTTCATGTTATAAGTTCTATTTTGATGGAGTCGATACTTCTAGTCCGAATCGTGCTTAGTCTATATCAAGTTATTTCATTCCGATATTCTTTATATAACTTGATTCTTCGCTTAGATTAACTCGGATGGAATTTTGAGTTTCATGGATATTAGACTCGGAAAATTCCTCTCACTTTCCGACTCGGATAATTAGTTGCTTAATTATCTTATTTACATTATTATCTCGTGTCTAATCTTGGACCAAAGTATTTTACACTTTGAGAACCAAAATTGATTTACTTTTGTAGGATTATTCAAACGAGGATACACTTTTTGAATTACAAAAGTAACCTAGCTTCAAAACATCAAATCACCAAGCAGATATGGCTTTTCCCCTTCTCTCGTCCCGGTCCCAGAGGATTGTGTCGGGGCTGTCTGTTTCCAAATCTGGAAAACTAAAACGCCAAGCTTAACAGTGGTTTCCACCTTATCCTTCAAGACACCGCTCGTGAGACCCCGAAATTTCGGTGTTTGCTTGCTAGTGAATTAGAATTTTTCCGAGTCGGAATTAGAAACTCGAGAATCGAAACCGAGCATGGGCTAGCTAAATTGGGCCTTGAGAAGCTAGTTGGGCCCAATTAAAATAAAAAAAAAAAGAAAAGGAAATGAGAAAGGGAGAGTTGGCGATTACTAAGCAAGGAAGAGAATGGGGTCCAATTAAACTTGGACAAGAGACCCATTAGGTGTGATTAGGAGAAGAGGAGAGAGAGTGAGGCTGGGATTAGGACTGAGATTAAAGAAAAGAACGAGAGGAAGAGGAACAGAGAAAAATGAAAAGAAGCGTAAGTAAAGCAGACGAGAGTGAGAGGAAGCGGAGGAAAGCGATAGAGGAGAAGGCCCGAGAGCCAGCGGCCCGTGGCCGCCTGAACGGCGAGGACGCCGCCGCCGGTGGGCAAAGGGAGAGCGAGGGCTCGGGAGGCCGAGCAGAGCAAAAGAAGAAAGGGAACGCGAGAACGCAGAAGTAGAGGAAAGCGAGAGGAGGACGAGAGGCAGCAGCAGGGACGAGAGAGGTAGAGGAGCACGGCGTGCTCGCACGGCCGGCGAGCGCGAAGAGGGAGCCGGCGAGACCGAACAGAATCGAGGCTAGGGGTTTGAGAACCTGAAAACAACAGAGCAGAGGGAGGCAGCGAGAGTTTAAGCGAGGGTAGAAGCAGTGGGCGCCGGGAAGAAGAAGGAAGGGGGAACCGAGAGGAAGAAAGGGAAACAGAAATTGAAACTAATTCGAAAACCTTCCAAAACTGAATTCTTAGAACCTCTAAGAATCTAAGGTGAGTAATCTGAATTCATCCTCCAAAATAAAATGAATTATGTGGATTGAACATGAATTCGAAGTATGAAATTGGAAACCCTAAGTTAATTGAAGAAGTTAGAGGCTTAAATTCACAAAACTAAGCAACTCACGAATCAAAGAGCATGTTGTGATTATGTGATATCCAGTTCTGAATTTGTGATGTTTAAGTATTATTGAGCATGATTATTGAGAATTGGATGAGACTAGCTTGAGCAGAATTAGGGGAAAAATCGAAAGTTAATTTCATGATTCATGTGCAGATTTCTATGAATTAAGCATGCTGTCCGAATTTCTGTGAATTCATGTGTAGCCCAAATTTCCTGTAATTTTTACTGCAGCTTCATGGCAATTTATGGAAATTTCCCATAAAATTTGGTATGCATTGGATGAGTAGATTGGGAGATATGCAATTTTAAGTGAAAATGTGCTGTTTTGGGCTAAATCGGAACTAAATGAGTAACTCGAATTAAGAACTGAAATTTAAGAAGCTATATGGCTAGATTAAAAGATATATATCGAGTAAGGAAAGTTATGAAACCATAAACCACCTATGCACGTTATTACGCAATCATGAAAACGATAAGTTCGTTGATTAGAAATCCTAATTGACATGTTTATGTGATTATGTGTTTATCCCGAATTACATCGATTATAAATGACATGAGCATGCGGTGAAATGAATTGATTGTACTTGAGTTGGAACTTGCTTATGTGAATTGCTTGTTTTGAAGAAGTTACGCATGAAAGTGTTAAGCATGAATTATATGAATTAAGTGTATCTTATGTATAAGAAGAAGAAGATAAGAAGAAGATAAAGAAAACATAAAGAACTAAAGAAGGGAGAAAGGATTGTGTTATTGATCTAAGACCCCACGAATTAAAGAACCCTCTCGAAGCTATGGCCATAGAAGTGTCTGTCAACCCGAAGCCACGAATTGAATTGCTTCCAAGAATTATTGACAGTATGCATCCTTCGGGGATGGGAGATCGCCTCGAGGCCACGAATTGTATGCCTCCGTGAACCGAGCCCACGAATTGTTTTGGCTCCAAGAACTGGGTCTTTAGAGCAGTGCATAAATCTTCTTTCCATTCGAAACTAAGAATACTTAAGGATTATGATATGAAGAATCGAATGATCATGCATATCGAATAAGAAAGAAAGAACCAATGATTTATGAAATGCACGATTGAACTCAAGAAGAAGAACGAATCTTGATTTCATAAGAAATGTGTGCGATAAGAATTAAGATATGATTTACATGATGAATGATTCTATGACTTACTTGTGTAGAAATATGAATGAAGTATGTTTGATTGAATTCATGAGTAAGTGATGTCATTATATTTCTCAGCAAGTTGGTAAGTTTAGAATCTCACATGTCTTAAGCATGTATGATCCGAATCGCATGTTATGAATGAATTGTGAACTTACATGTGTTTGCTAATGAATTAATGTGCAAAGTGAAACTGGGGTTGGGTTTGGGTTATTCACTGGGCTAGTGAGCTCATGACATCACCAACATTTCAAAGTGCGAAGTAGACTCGCAGGGTTGCCTTCGGCTTTTAGATATAGCATACGGATAGAAGAGCCGAGCTTATTTCATGTTTTGTGTCTTGTTGTAAAGATGTTTGTAAAGACTGTTGTATGTGAACTTAAGTTTTGATTATGAATGTAAAATCCCTATGTGAATACTCCGAGCGTGTGGCTCGTTGAGTTGTGTTGTGTTTCTCCGAGCGTGTGGCTCGTTGAGTTTAAGATTGTGTTTCATGCAGGGTTAGGGCTTTAAGCCTATGGGTTTAGCTAGTTTACGAGAGGAAACTCTGCCGAAATTTCCGAAAAACCTTTGAAAACCTAGAACCGCGCTTCCGCCGATCTAAGAAAGGGTTATTAACCCCAAGTTGAGAACTTAAGCAAGCCTTAGGGGTTCCTCCCAGGGAAACCTGGCATGTAATACTCCTAGGGTGGGTCTAGGGGTGTTACACCGCCGATGGTTTTGGGACTTTCAAGAGAGTTAAACCGTTGTCTCACGTTCATATCACAACGGATACTTTACGAGTGACTCGAAAGCCCTTATCAACGAACACAAAGGACTCTCAGTCGGCAGATGGAGATAACGGTCACTCTGCCTGGTCATCTATAAATAGAAGCCAACTTTCAAGACTTGATGATATAATGTACTTGAGCAAAGTCATTCTCAATCTTCTACTTACAACTTCTACTCGTAATTCATTACTGTCTCGAGTTGTAAGGTCTTGTACTTAGTTACAAACACTTTCTTACTTTCGTGTAAGGTCCCAAGACTAAGCTCGTAAAGGTTAACTCAGCTTAGTTGTGCCTAGCTGTAAGGGTTATCTCAGCTAGGAAGTATTAGATCAAATAAGGGAATTTTTGAGTCTAGGAAAACTTGTAAAGAGTTATCTAAGGGAGCAAATCGAGTTCGATCGGTTCACGGTATTTTGTGGACTCAAAATAGTGGATTTGACTTCGTGCTTGGATTAGCACGGTTCGTGGTTTTCTGCCCCAGGAGGGTTTCCACATAACTTCTTTGTCTTTACCTTTTGAGTTCATTCTAGACTCGGACAGCCTTAAAGTTTCAGCTTTGTCCGACTCACTACTCTTTACTCGCAATTCCGAGTTTATATTTTCCGACCCTGTTTTAGACTCATAATTTGTTTCTGTCTTTTCTTTGGCAAAAGAGTTTGAGTTTCTTTAAAAATCCTCCATAACTTATTCACCCCCTCTAGGGTGACTCAAACTCTCCCCGAGCAAACCTTCAATTGGTATTAGAGCCTTATGTTCAGTGTTTGTTTATGCGCAAGATTCCAAGCTAATCCAAAAGAATCACATCTCATTGCGGTGAAGAGAATATTTAGATATCTTGCAGGAACTCGAAGTTAGGTCTCCGGTACTCAAGAGACTCGGAACCGACTCTCACCTGGATACTCGGACACGGATTACGCAGGGTATAAAGTTGATAGAAAGAGCACTTCAAGTAGCATGGCAATTTCTATCAATCCCTAATATCTTGGCACTTAAAGAAGCAAAATTCAGTGGCTCTATCAACTCCCGAATCCGAGTATATAGCAGCTAGAGCATGTTGCGCTCGGATTCTATGGATAAAGCAATACTTGAGGGATCTCAAACTATCTTTTAAATCGGTTCCAATTAAGTGTGACAATCGAGTGCAATTAGCATCACAAAGAATCCAGTTCAAGCACTCAAAGACAAAACACATTGAGGTCAGGTATCATTTCTTAAGAGACCACTCCGAGAAAGGTGATATTGAACTTGAGTTTATTCCTACTAATCTTCAATTAGCTGATATCTTTACTAAGCCTCTTGGTGAAGATCGGTTTTGCTTTATTCGGAATGAGCTTGGTATGTTAAATGCATAACTATTTTCCATTGCATGATTATGTGTTATGTGTTTTCAAACTGTTAATGACCATTAGTTCGGTTGATCCAGTGATACCGAGCTAGTAGTTGTTAGTTATTTGTAGTTTCGAGTCACTCAAAACCAATCTGAGTCGACTCGGACGTCGAGAAAAATTGGACTTCAAATTTTCCGGAATTATCTCTAGATGAGTGGAGAATTTCAGAATATTTTTATTCTTTTCAAATTCTTTTTCTCTCTCCCGCTCTCTCGCGATCTATGATGAAACGCTAGCCGATGGATTTCAAGCTGCACCGAATCCTAACCGTCGAAGAAGAGAACCATCACATCGGTCAAAGATGACCGATGGACGAGCCGAGTCGAACGGAAAGTTAACGAACGTTTTTCTTTCTATATATAGCGCCTATTCATCTTCGTCTCGTTACTTCACATTCCATTCTCTATCTCTCTCGTACGTAAAACTTCTCGCGGAAGCTTTCTACGTCTACGAGTGCTCTCTGGACATTTTCAAGCGACGCAAAGCTCATCTCAAGTAAGTTCGATCGCTCTCATCTCTTTCTTCTACTCTTTTTCTTTCGTTCTTGTAAACTTTCTCTTTTCTTTACTTCCTCAAAAGTTTCATCTTTCTTTTCTCCATCTCAAAATGCCTAAGAGAGGTAATCATCCCGACTTTCATGCCTCCTCCTCTAAAAAGCCTCGCACCAAGAACCCGTAAAGCTCAACCCCCTCTAAACCCATTGTCACCCAAAGATCTCACGCTGGACGACAAGTTCTTCCCAACCACCAAATTTTCTTGGTTGGCTAACATTCAAACCACCGGAGTATATAACTTTCTTTGTTTCGGGGAGTTTATTTATCCCGAACTCGTTTCGAGTTTTATACTCACCTCATTTTCTCTCGAAGGTGTCCTAACGTCCGTAGTTCCGAATGTGACTGTCTAAATAAACATCTCTCTCCTCCACCGCCTGTTCAAGGTTTCCTCTCTTTTCTTTAACAAGCAACCCCATTCCTTTCACTAAAGTCGCCGATGACTTCTTTGAAAAATACGCTAAAGAATTCCCCGAGTCACGGAAAAATTTCTCGGTGAGTCGGTTGAAGTCGAAGCACGTCTTCGTGCTTCCTGCCGATGAGAACCTTTTTCTCTCAGCATTCCAGCAAGGAGAACCCCAACTCCAAGCATTTGAAATCTCTTTTTGACATTCGTGAGGGCTACGAAGTAGACCTCTTCCCCTCAATAATTGAGCGGATGGCAGCTATGCCAGCTCAACTCCAAACCAAGAAGAACACCCCTCTTCCCTTCGGTGCTCTTCTCACCCTTGTTTTTAAACAATCCAAGGTTCCTCTCCCCTCGGACCCCAATGTCAGTATCCGAGGCCGCCATTGTTGTTGGCAAGAAGGAACTCCGAGGGTACGGATACCAGGAAACTCAACCTGGTGTCCGGGTGCACAACTTACAGTCGAGGCCACCTTCTCCGCCTCGGACTTAGAAAGCAACCCCTCTCTCTCTCTCCCTACCCCACCTGTTGGTACTTCCACCTCGAGTGCCTCAAAATCTCTCTCCGCTAATTTGTCCCCTGTTTTCATGGACAAAATCAGCTCCGTGTCCTCCGAATTCGGTGGACTCGCTCCACTCATTCAAGATTGTATATCGGTCTTTGTTCATCCACCAAAACACCGCCCAATCCCAAATCCGAGAGCAGCAAACAATGGTTCTTGAGATGAGAGAGTTGGTGAAGGAGCAGAAGGAGCTGGTCGAGCTCCTCGAGAGAGAAGGTCTAAGGCGGCTCAGGACCGTGGCGACTCGGACACTTCGAAGCGTCCTCGAGCCTAGGCCCGACCTCCTCGAAAGCGAGGAGGTAGAAGAAGCTGCAAACAATGAAGAAGCAGACGCCGAGGAGCCTGCGACCGAGGCAGCTCCGACAGGGCAAGGGGTGGAACACCAAGAAGAGGCAGCGGGAACCGCCGAGGGTCGATCGCTTCTTAAGGTCAAGTGGTAGTACTCGACTGAGACAGCGAGTCCGAGTGGGTCGAAGACCTTTCTATGCCACGATAACATGCAGCGAGTCAGCCGAGCAGCCCCTTCCAGCTATTGAGGTCCACAGGGAGGAACCGCTAGATCCTCTTGTTCCGGGTCGACCACTCGTAGCCGAGCCCTTAACTGCGGTCCCTGTCCTCCCTCCGCCATGCTCAAGCACATAGTCAAGATCTTACCAGCGCCGGCGTACCTCTCATCCCTCCGCTTCTACTCGGACATCCCCCTCTCCCTCGTAGGCGCCATGCACTCGTGTCACAATTCCACGATCGCCGATTCTTCTTCTTTCCGAGAGATTTCTACTTATTTCTTTTGTCCGGACATCAAATTTGTACTAACTATTGTATTCTTCCCTTTTGTTGTTGTTTTTGCTGAAAGGTAAGGGGAGAATATAGATAGAAAACTTGTTGTCTTGTTTAGGGGAGTTTTCCGTCTCTATCTCGTGTTTTCAAATTACAAAAGTAACCGGCTTCAAAACCTCAAATCACCAGCGAGACATGACTTTTCCCCTTCTCTCTCCCGAGTCCCGGAAGATTGTGTCAAGGCCGTCTGTTTCGAAATCTGGAAAACCGAAACGCCAAGCTTAATGGTGGTTTCCACCTTATCCTTCAAGACAACGCCAGTGGTTTTAGGACTTCCCGGAGAGTTAAACCGTTGTCCAACGTTCATATCACAACGGATACATTATGAGTGACTCGAAAGCCCTTATCAACGGTCACAAAGGACTCTCGGTCAGCAGATGGAGATAACGGTCACTCTGCCTGGTCATCTATAAATAGAAGCCAACTTTCAAGACTTGAAGATTGCCGAACCTATTGTCAATACGTACTTGAGCAAAGTCATTCTCAATCTTCTACTTACAACTCTACTCGTAATTCATTACTTTACGAGTTGTAAGGTCTTGTACTTAGTTACAAACACTTTCTTACTTTCCGAGTAAAGTCCCTGGACTAAGTTGTAAAGGTTAACTAAGCTTAGTTGTGCCTAGTCTGTAAGGGTTATCTCAGCTAGGAAGTACTAGATCGGATAAGGGAATTTCGAGTCTAGGAAAACTTGTAAAGAGTTATCTAAGGGAGCAACTCGGGTTCGGTCAGTTCACGGTATTTTGTGGACTCAAAATAGTGGATTTGACTTCGTGCTTGGATTAGCACGGTCCGTGGTTTTCTCGCCCCAGGAGGGTTTCCACGTAACTTCTTTGTCTTTACCTTCCGAGTTCATTCTAGACTCGGACAATCTTAAAGTTTCAGCTTTGTCGACTCACTACTCTTTACTGCAATTCCGAGTTTATATTTTCCGACCCTGTTTTAGACTCGGAATTTGTTTCTGTCTTTTCTTTGGCAAAAGAGTTTGAGTTTCTTTGAAAATCCTCCATCACCCTATTTACCCCCTCTAGGGTGACTCGGACTCTCCCCGAGCAAACCTTCAACAGGGACTCGGAATCTAGGTCAATGGTTCTCAAGAGACTCGTAACTAACTCTCACTCTGGATACTTAGATGCTTACTATGCTCGGATACAAAGTTGATAGAAAGAGCACATCATGAGCATGCCGGTTTCGGGTCAATCCCTTATATCTTGGTACTCAAAGAAGCAAAACTCGGTTGCTCTATCAACTGCTGAAGCTGAGTACATTGTAGCAGGAGCATGTTGTGCTCGGATTCTATGGATTAAGCAACACTTGAAAGATCTCGTACTTTCATTCCAATCAATTCCAATCAAGTGTGACAATCGAGTATAATCAGCATTACTAAGAATTCAGTTCAAGCACTCAAAGACAAAGCACATTGAGGTCGGTATCATTTTCCGAGAGACCATTCTGAGAAAGGTGATATTGAACTTGAATTCATTCCTACGAAATTTTAGTTAGTGGATATTTTCACTAAGCCACTTAGTGAGGATCAATTTTGCTTTATTGAGCTTGGAATAATTAATACATGATTATGTGATTTTCTAAGTGAAATTGTCTTGCATGATTATGTGTTATATGTTTTCCTTCTTTGCCTTAATAACAATTGGTTCGGTTGACCTACCGAGACCGAGCTAAGAGTTATTATATGTGTTTGCGCTTTCTAGGTCACTCGAAACCATACCGAGTCGGACTCGGTTTTAAGAAAAATGGACTTCAAACTTCGAAATCATCTCTAGATTAGTGGAGAATTTTAGAAATTTCTTTTAAAATTTCTCTTTCTTTCTCTCTCTACCGCACGCATTGATAAGAGAACTAGCCGTTGGGAGAAAGTAACTAGAATTCTAATCATTGGAGAGCAAAAACGTCACACCTGTCTTAGGCGATCGTTGGAGGTTTAGGTCAAACCGAATACCGATGGACATTCCTTTTCACTATAAATAGCATCCCTTAACCTCCATTTTGCTACTTTACTCTCCGATAACTCACTTTCGTGCTTACTTGCTCTTGCTCTCAAAGCTCTCAATACTCTCTCTCTCTCTCTCTCTCTCTCTCTCTCTCTCTCTCTCTCTCTCTCTCTCTCTCTCTTGAGCTCACTCTCTCTCACTACAAAATCATCAACCATGCCTAAAAGAGGTTCGTCCTAAGATTTTCTAGGGTCTGCCACCAAGAAACCTCGCACCAAACAAACTCAACGAGGCACCTCTAACCCCTCAATAATTTTCGTCACCCAACACCTCACGTTGGATGACAAGTTCTTCCCAACCATATCGTTTTCGTAGTTGTCTCACATCAAAACCACTCGGAGTTTACAACTTTCTTTGCTTCAGTGAGTTTATTTACCCGGAACTCGCTGCTGAGTTCTATTCTAATATGTCATGCTCCGAGGGAGTAATCACCTCGAAGTTCACAACACAGCTTGTGTGCATCAACCTTTCCCTCCTCCACCGTCTTTTTAAAGTTTCCTCTCTCTTTCTCAACTGCAATCCCATCCCTTTCAACGAGATTATGGATGAGTATTTCGAAAAATATGCCAAGGAAGTCCCGGAGTCATAAAAGAATTTCACAAGTGACTCGGATGAAGACCGAGGCTAGACTTCTTTGTTTTCTTCCGATGAGAACTTTCTTCTCTCATCACTCGAGCAAAGAGAATCCTAATTCTAAGATTCTCAAAGCTCTGTTTGATATCCTTGAGGGCTATGATGTAAACCTCTTCCTAGCCATCATCGAGCAAATGGCCACTATGCCAGCTCAATCCAAGAAATCCTCTCCTCTCCCCTTTGGAGCCCTTTTTAACCGTGGTTTTCAAGTAGTTTAAGGTTCCCTTCCCTCGGACCCAAATGCAGTGTCCGAGCTGCCATTGTTGTTGGTAGGAAGGAACTTTTGGGATACGGGTACCAGGAAACCAAGCCTAGTGTCCGGGTCCATGGATCAAAATCGAAGCCCTCTTCACCCCCTCCTAAGACTCGGACTCGGACTCCTCTATCTCTCCCTCCTCCACCAGGTGGTGCTTCCACATCAAAACCTCCTCTTGTGGCCTCAGCTGCCTCTTCGAGTCTTGATAAACAAGATCTCTTCTATGACCGAAGAACTTTAGGCCACTCTCCGCTCCTACAAAAATGTCCTTCAAAGTATGTTTATAAACCAAAAGACGACTCGGTCTCGGATCCGGGAGCATCGGGATCTACATCTCGAGATGAAGAGCCTAGTCAAGGAGCAACAGGAGCAACTTCAACTCCTCCTAAAAGAAGAACCAACGCCGCTCAGGACCCGGACAACTCGGATACTTCGAGGAATCCTCGAGCCCCGCCAAGTCTCCTCCGGAGAAGAAGAAGAAGAAGTTGCGGCTAAAGCAGTCTCGGATTGAAGAGAAGGATGAAGAGAAGGAAGAGGAGAAGGAGGAAGAAGGAGAAAAGAAGGAGGAAGCCGAGGGATAGGGTGCTCGAAGCTCCTCAACCAGAGCCGATCGGCTCGGATAGAAGTCCGAGTGGGTCGAAGACCCCGGGGACGTTGGTCAAACCAGAAAAAGCCCCTCCCTCCGTGGTTTTCCAAGAGGATGAACCTCTGGATGACTTAGTTCCGGGTCGACCACTCGGAACCGAGCCACCACCGGAGATCCTAGTGCTCCCACCGCCCCGATCTTCAACGTCATCCCAAGCTTACCAGCGCCGCACACCGTTCGCTCATCCACCTCAACACACACAAGCACCCCCATCTTAATTTCTTTTCTTTTGTTTTGTATTTTTTTTTCCAAACATCAATCTGTTCTTCTTGCTGTATTCTTCCCTATTTTTGTTTTTACTAAAAGATAAGGGGAGAACAATAGAAAAATTTGATATTGTTATGTTTATTTTCTTGTATAAATGAATGAATCTTTCTTTCAAGCATCATTTTTCTAAGTTCACTCTTTCCGAGTTCGATCTCATATTTATTTATTTTTTGCTCCGATATATCCGTCCGTATTTTGTTGTTGCTCTACAATAGCTGTTCATATTTTTTTGCTAAATGTGTTATCCGCATAAATGTTCTAAGTAGTGATAGTATCTCGAAATGCTTTTTCCGAGTATGAATCACTTCAATCACTACTTCTTATTCTAATATGTTCTATCGAGTAAGAATGAAAACTCATGTTTTCACTAACAAAGTTTCTATTTGAGTGTGGAATTCCTTTCATCAAAAAGAGGGAGATTGAAGACGCAGACTCGAATCTAAATCATTCCGAGTACTACATAAAGACTCGTGTACAAAACTCATCCCTCCAAAGTTTTGATTACAAGTCATTCCGAGTGTTATAGAAACTCTTGTATAAGTTTTCATTCATTTTTGATTGCTCGGAAAACACATTCTGGTTTATCTTCTCACATTGATGATTCTAAGTCACTCGGACATTACTTAGATCTAGCGCATGATCAAATAATCTCTCTAACATTTTTTATCCGAGTTCGACTTCATATTTGAACGCAAAGTGAATTATAGTGTTAATTCTGTTTTTCGAAGTTAGTTTGTGTGTTTGAGAATTATTTGTCCCGATCAAGTCCTTATGATCTCTCTTAGGACTCGATTCTTATGGAATTTGAGTACAACGAATATTAGACTTAGAAAATTCCATTCTTCTAGACCTAATATAATTATGTACTTAATTGTCTTAATTAAATTATTATCTCGTGCCTAATCTTGGACCAAAGTATTTTACACTTTGAGAACCAAAGTTGTTGACTTTTGTAGGTTATCCAAACGACATTATCTCATTTTTGAATTACAAAAGTAATCGGTTCAAGCTGTCAATCGCCGCAGAAAAGGCTTATCTACTTCGAACAAAGCTCGATGCTCGTGTCGTGGTTGTCTATTCCCAAAACTAGAAAACTTCTACGCTAAACTCAACGATGGTTTCCACCTTACTTTTCGGACATCACCAATTAACTGGAGCACCTTTAGGAGCCAAGTGTCGTTGCACAACGTTTACATCCCAACGGATATTTTCCGAGCAACTCGGAAGATCCGTTACAACAACCAGGAAAGACTTCAGTCCAACAACCAAACACAACGGCTAATCCGCTTGGTCATCTATCAATAGAAGCCACTTCACAAGACTAGAAGATTACTTGGAACTATTGTTGAAACACATTACTTAAGTAAAAGTCATTGTTTTCATATTCAATCTTCAATTTACAACTCCCTACTTGTAATTCACACTTTCTGAGTTGTAAAGTTTTGTAATCCGTCACCACTTTTCTTACTTTCTGAATAAGGTCCCTTGACTAAGCTATAAGGGTTAACTCGGATCGCTTGTCCCCGGATGTAAAGGTTACCTCAATTAGGAAGTACTAGATCGGATATGGGAACTTCGAGTCTAGGAAAACTCCGTAAGGAATTGTCTAAGGGAGCAATTATGGTTGAGTCAATCCATTGTATTTTGAGGATTGCAAATAATGGATTTGACTTGGTGCTTAAATTAGCACTCGTCCATGGTTTTTTGCCCTAGGAGGCTTTCCACGTATCTTTGAGTTTACACATTTCGAGTCCAATCTAGACTCAAATTATCTTGTTCATTTTTTTCTAAGTTCATTAAAGTTTCTAAGTTCGTTAAAATTTCCTCATCTCCCTATTATCCCCGATTGTAAGGGTTAAGTCGATCGAGAAGTATTAGATCATATAAGGGAACATTTGAGTCTAGGAACACCTGTACGAGAATTGTTTAAGGAAGATATTCTGGTTAGAGTCGAGTCCCTTATAATTGAGGAGTCAATTAGTGGATTTGACTTGATGCTTGGATTAGCACTGTCCATGGTTTTCTCGCCCAGGAGGGTTTCCACGTACTTTTGTTTGTCTATCTTTCGAGTCCATTTTAGACTCGGAATCTATTTATGCTCGATTCTGTTTAAAAAGAGTTTGATTTTATTTAAAAACTTCCAACACCTTATTCACCCCTCTAGTGTAACTTCGCCTCTCTAAGAGCAAACCTTCAATTTGTATCGAGCCTAGCCTTTTCAAGAGGATCTCACAATCCAAAGGTATAAAGATCGAATGGCTCGTAACAATGGAGAGTTCGATCAAGGAAGATCGTCTACCGGACCACCCAAGTTCAAGGGGTAAAACTTTCGCATTGGAAGAAGATGATGGAATGCTTCGTGATGGATAATAATGAAGATGTCTTGAACATCATCCAGGACGGGAACTTCATTCCAATGAAGATGGAAGGTATAAGATCCGTACCTAAACGGACATCCGAGTACACCACTCGAAGAGACCGAGAAGTTCGGAAAGAACTTCAAAGTTATAAACACACCGATGTGTGCCATCAGCTCGGAAGAGTACGATAGAGTTTCGCTCGTGACATATCCAAAGAGGTGTGGGACACCTTTATCAACACCTATGAAGGAACAAGTCAACCGAAGTAGGCGAAAATAAGCCAATATCTTCACAAGTATGAGTTGTTCAAGATGGAGCTAGAAGAGAACATCTCTCGGATGTATGCTCAATTCACAGAGATTACTAATAATCTAAAATCTCTAGGTAGAAAGATCTCACACGAGGAGTTGGAGAAAAATTATGAGAAGCCTACAAAAGAGAAGATGGGGTCCCAAGGTGATAGCCATTGAAGAGGCTTAGAGTCTTTCTTAAATAAAGCCAGACGAGCTCATTGGGAAGCCGCTTACTCATGAGATTCATCTAGAAGAAGAGGATGTTGAGGTCAGCACCAAAAAGAACATTGCACTGAAGGACTCGAAACAGACGTCAAAGTCCGAGCTCCTCGGATGTAGAACAGGATCTCATCGCACTCATTGCCCAAGGCTTTAAAAAGATGATGAAGTACAAGAAGTTGCAAAAGAGGCTAAAGGAAGAGTTCTACAAGAAAGATAAAAAGGACAGGAAAGGTAAACACTCATCCCCTTTAAAGTTATCTTTAAATAAGAACTCCGGTTTCTTTGAATGTGGCAGCAAGGAGCACATAGTCAAGGACTCGTCCAAAGAGAAAGAAGGATAGAAAGAAGAAAAAGGCTATGATGGTTACCTGGAGTGATGATGACTCATCCGAAGAAGATGATTCCGATGACTCATCTCGAAGAAGATGATTCTGATGACTCATCCGAAGAAGATGATTCTAATGACTCGAAGTGTCTTATGGCACCGACAGACTCAAAAGTTGAATCCGAGTCACACAATGACAACTCGGATATTGAAGAGACAAGTCCTCAGGAGGTAATTGAATACTTCCTTAAGTTCTCCAAAGTTTATTTAGCAAGATATATTTTTACTTTGGAAGAAAAGTCCAATTCGACTCTTCAAATTTCAAAAGACAACTTGAGTCTCTTACTCGTTGAGAGCAATGTTTTGAAAAATGAGTTAGAAAACTTGAGACAATCTTAAGGTACTCGAGACCAATGCACAAGATAATAAGACTGAGTCTAAATCACTTAGAACAGAGAATGAGCAACTAAAAAGAAAGCTCAATAAGTCTCAAGAGTTAGCTTTAAAACTCACTCAAGGTCAAAAAACCTTGATCTTTTACTCGACTCTCGGTGCGTCTCATTTAGAAAGGAAGGTCTTGGTTACAATGCTAAAGAGGAATCAAATTTCTATTCTAGTCTTTTCAAAACCGATTCCACAGCTGTAAAGTTCAGGAAGGCTAAGCACAGTCTTATTCATACAAATGAAAAGAGGACTGAGCCCGAGACTAGTTTAAAGAAAAATCCTTCTCCACCTGTTTACAAAAGAAAGGATTTTCAAAGAAAAGAGACACGAGACTTAGTTTCTTAGCAAGAAGGCTCGGAATCGGACTAGACCCAAAATTATTCAAATCTGGGTTCCCAAAGTGCTCTTCCTCATAAAAGGACCATAGTAAAGGGAGTCACTAGGTTTGTAAGAGGAAGTGAGAAGGGTTAGTTTGTTTCTATCTTGTAGGTAACTCAGAAACAAAAGGGTCACTAGTACTTAGACAAGCTTGTTGTTCACGCCATATGTCTAAAGATTCAAGACTCTTCTCGAGTGAAAAGATCTAAAAGGAGGCAAAGTCACATTTGGAGACAATAGCAAAGGCAAGATAGTTAGGATTGGTAAGATTGGTCAAGGAAACAACTCAGTCAGCCTAGTCTACCTTGTCAAAGGGCTTAAGTACAATCTCCTTAGCATTTCTCGGCTATGTGACAAAAGCCAATAGGTAAGGTTCACTCGGACCAACTGCTACATTTATGATGCGAGTCACCAAAGAAACAAAGCTTTCAAGTCCGAGGTTAGGTAACACTTATACTATTCCTCTTTCAGATTTTAGTTAGAATTTATCATACTTGAAAGCATCTTTGAATGATGATTTATGGACATGGCATCGTAGACTAGGTCATATTAGTATGCATACTATGAAAAAACTCGCAACTCATGGATTGGTTAGGGGCTTACCTAACTCGTGCATTTAAGAAAGATAAAATCTATGAAGCATGCACGAAAGGAAAGCAAGTCAGATCATCCTTCAAACCACTCAAAAAAGTATCTACATCCGAGTGCTTGAATTAGTTTATATGGATTTGTGTGGTGAAATTCCTATGAAAAGTTTAGGAGGTAAATCATATGTACTTGTTATTGTTGATAATTATTCACAATTACCCCGGGTGAGTTTTCTGAAGAATAAGAATGAAGCCTTCAAAGAGTTCACTAAGATCCGTAAGAAAAGTCAAGTAGAGTCCGAGACTTAGATCGAAGGATTCGAACCGACTATGGAAGGGAGTTCTACTACTCGGAATTTGCATATTTCTATGACAAGAATGACATCTCCCATAACTTCTTTGCACCTAGAACTCCTTAACAGAATGGAGCAGTGGAGAGAAAGAACAGAACTCTTGAAGAAATAGGAAGGACCATGATGATTGAAAATGATCTACCTTACTATTTCTGGGCTGACGTAGATCAACACAGACAAACTACAAACGTAATAGATACTTCATCGGTCCCATTTTGAAGAAGATGCCCTATGAGCTATATAAGGGAAAGAAGCCCCAACATCTCCTACTTCAGACCATGTGGATGTAAATGCTTTGTGCATAATAATGATAATGAACATCCGACTAAGTTTGATGTTAGGTCAAATGAAGGTATATTTATGGGTTATTCATCTCGTAGTAAAGCTTATCGTGTATTTAACAAAAGGATTAACAAAGTAGAAGAAAGTATCCATGTTGTCTTTGATGAGATTGATCTTGGCAGGATAAGTTAATCCACATTCTCATATCTCAAGCTTAATAGACATAAAGATGACCTTGCTAAAGTTGAGCTCGAAAGAGTCAAAACGGAAGAACCGAGGCAACTCGGAATGAAGAAACTCAAAACCAGGCAACTCGGAATGTCGTGACTCGGAATTATCAAAATCAAGAGCCAACTCGGAATACTGAAGAATAAGCCAATGCAAGAGGCTCAGCAAGAACAACCAGCTGAAGATCAACCTATTCATCCATCAAACTTGGTGAATTAGAGGATAGGGAGAGCTTTCAAATATGCATCTAGTCACCCACCTGAGAACATACTTTCTAATATCAACAGTGGGGTAATAACTCGATCTTCTTTACATAATCTATGTGCATTCTCTGCATTCATATCATTAACGAGAACCAAAAAAGGCACTAGAGGCCCTAAATGAACCTGAATGGCTAGAGGCCATACAAGAAGAGCTTAATCAATTTGAAAGAAACCAAGTCTAGACTCTAACCAAATGACCTTCGACCACCGAGTAATAGGAACCTAATGGGTTTTTAAGAATAAACTAGATCGGGAAGGGTTGATAGTCGGAGATTAGGCTTGACTGGTTGCTCAGGGGTGTAACCAAGAGGAAGGAGTTGATTGTGAGAAAATCTTTGCACCTTTTGCTAGGATTGAGGCAATCATAATTCTTTTAGCATTTGTATCTAGCGTGAACATCAAACTTTATCAAATGGATCTCAAATGTGAATTTCTCAATGGTTTTTTCAAGAAGAAGTTTATGTTGATCACCCCTGGATTTGAAAACTCAGAATTTCCAAATCATGTTTTTAAGTTGCAAAAGGCTTTATATGGTCTTAAACAAGCTCCCAGAGCTTGGTATGAAAGACTAAGCAATTTTTTGTTGAAAATGATTTCAAAAGAGGTTAGATTAACAAAACTCTTTTTATAAAAACCAAGGGGAATGATTTTCTTATCATTCAGATTTATGTTGATGATATCATTTTTGGAGCTACTAATAAAACTCTATGCTAAGAGTTTTATGATTTAATGACACAGGAGTTCAAAATGAGTATGATGGGAGAATTCAATTTCTTTCTTGGTCCGCAAATCAAACAAGATAAGGATGGCTTTTATGTCCATCAAGCTAAGTACACCAAGGAGCCGTTGAAGAAATACAAGCTAAAAGAAGTGAAGCATGCAGTAACACCTATGAGTAGCAGTTTGAAATTGAACTCCGATGAGAAAGGTAAAGCTGTAGATTAGAAACTCTATAGAGCTATGATTGGATCTTTACTTTATCTCACATCTAGTAGGCCAAATATCATGTTTAGTGTCTGCCTTTGTGTAAGATTTCTAGCTAATCCAAAAGAATCACAACCACTATGATGAAGAGAATTTTTAGATATCTTCTAGGGACTCGGAATCTTAGTCTATGGTTTTCAAAAGACTCAAAAATGACTCTCACTTGGATACTCGGATGCTAACTATGCTTGGATATCGTAACACCCCCAACCCCATAATTACCAAGTTAACCATAAGGACTGATTACCTAGTAATTAGCACAGCAGAAAAGAAAGCTTAGAGGTGTTACTGCCACACCAAACAAGGAACAACACAACATTCAATTAGATTACATGCATTACTTAGTATGGTCCGAGTTCGAAAGTAAAACGTCCGATGAAGAATAACATAAGCAGAGAGAATTAAATACATGCCGTCAAGGTAATGACTTAAAGACACATCCAAAACAACTCAAGACACAACAGGTCACCACCACTATGAGCCCGTAAGACACTTCGGCCAGTAGACAACCTACTTCTTGCTCCCTTCCGGAGTAGCTTTACCTAAAACAAAACAGATAAAACATTTCGAAATATGAGCCAAAGCTCGAACATTTATCCATGTATTGTAAGTAATTAAGTTAAGATATATGATTTGAGCGCATGCATTTTAATTCATTTATAAATCAGACAGGAATAATATAGTAAAATAATTATTCATTTATTATATGAGTGGCTCCTTATGATCATCGGTTTCCCTAAATATGTGCATACCTGGATCGATCGACAAAATTTGGTTGATAATGGCCAAATATATATATATGGGTGTGATCACAAGTCCGATCAAGCTTGTATGATTTATATGGGTGGGTCACATAATTAGGTGACAAATAATATTTGAAATGGTTCATTTCATTGAGCAAACCATTTGATATTGTTATGTATAAACATATGGGTTTTCGTGAGGTACAAGAAATAAACGTACCTTAAATTCGCGAGTGATATCCTTCCTTTGGTGCCTTTGGAGTTGCTCACTCGAATGAACGACGTTGATGCCTTAACAAAATAAAGTGTTTCATTAATATATTTAATACTTTTAGTAACTAAATTTACTATCTTATTATTATTGTTGCTATTATTATTACTACTGTTATTACTTATATTATTTCCTTATTGTAACTTCCTATGACTAGATGAATTTAAATAAAACAAAATCACTTCGTAGATTGTTAAAGCGGTTCGTTAAATTTAATAGGTTGAAGTTTTAAAGTAACACTCGTTGCTTATACCAACCCCTCTTCTCACGCAATATGCTCATAAGGTTCATTTGACCGTTTCTCCATAAAACACTTAACGTGTTAATCGGTCACTTCTCAAATTAAGTATTTTGCTCATCTAATTGTATAATCCTCCAATGTTGCTTAATTCTTCACTTGCATACCTAACCCAATTCTTATAAATCACCTAAGTTAACCCCGTTTCCTTTAATTTCTTCAAATCATCAAATTCGCTAATTTTCTTTAACTCTTTAAATTGTCAAATTTGCTAATTTGCTAATTTTCTTTAACTCTTTACACCATCAATTTTGCTTCTTTTCTACTACCACAATTGCTTATTCACTTATTTCCTTTAAGTAACTAAAACCCTTTATTTTCTTTTGGATCGTTAAAGTCACTTATCTTCTTAAATCTTCAACATCATTTATTTCCTTTAATTTATCTCAATCATCCAAATCACTTATTTTCTTTGAACCCTCAAAATGACTTATTTTCTTTAATCTTCCCAAAATTACTTATTTTCTTTAACTTCTTAAAATCATCCAACTTACCTATTCTCTTTAATTCACATTTTTAATCCACATGCTCATAACTCAACATGCATGCCTATTTCTTTCTTAAATCCTCACTTAAATATCATATTCCTCCAAAATTTCCAATACGTTTTGAATCATCACAAAACCAAATTTTCTTCCCAAAATTTACAATCCACAATCATCTAACCAATGACCTAATACAACATAATCAAGAAATTTAAATAATTCTTACAAGTCCAATTTTTCTTTTTCCATGAACATCCAACCACCTAATTCAAGACCTTTTTGTTTCTTTCACCCGCACAATAAAATCTAATTTTACACAATAATCCCTTATATGCAACATCTAACTAATTTTTTCCAAAAATTAAAGGAATTGATTAGTTGAAGGTTGAGGTTTTTACCCAAAACCCACAATAAAAATAAGGTTTTTATGGTGGAAGGGGTGGCTGGTCGGAGCTCCGGTGACTGGTGGTGGTTGGCGGCGGCAGCGGCGGCGATGGTGGCTGGGCTGACGGTAGCGGCTGGTGGCAGCAGCAACAGGTGCAACAGCGAGCCCGGAGAAAACACCGCAGATGGCTGGCGGCAGGTGGCTCCAGTGACGGCGACCGGTGTTGCTGGTGGCGGTGGTCGGCAAGCAGCTGGGCTGGATAGCAGAGAGGAGATTGAGTGAGGGAGATGAGTTTCTTTGCGAAAGGAAGCAAATGATGAAGGATGGGTTTTTCAGATTTTTGGGGCTTAAATAGACAAATTTGAAACCTGAAAATTCTCTCTCCTCAATCTGAAATCCAACTTCCTCTTTTATTTTATTTTTATTTTTATTTGCTTGGTCATTGGGCTCTCCACTCTCTACAAGCCCAAATAACCTAATAGCCAAGCCCAACTTAAAAGAATGTTGGTTTTAGGAATTTCCGACTTGAATAATTATTACAAACTTTAGGCTTATGAATTATTATTATTATTACATCGATAATGTCTTATTATTATTATTATTATTATTATTATTATTATTATTATTATTATTATTATTATTATTATTATTATTATTATTATTATTATTCCTTGAATTATCACAAGGCATAATTTATTTGATCATTCATTTATTTATTTATTTCTTTGCCAAGCGTCGCTATCATCATCCGAATCTCGCAACACATAATATGGTTACTTGCACAAGTATATAATACACATGATAATAAGGAATGAAAGTGTGAATTGAAGTGTGCACGCACTCATTAATATTTATTAATCTTTGTTGATGTATTGGATTAAGGTCGGGGCATTACAGTCTCCCCCTTAAAATAAGTTTCGTCTCCGAAACTTGCAAGTAAGACAAGACGACGTTACCTTAAACTAGGCGAGGTATTTCTTTTTATGTCCTCCTCGGTTTCCCAAGTGGCTTCCGTGGAAGTATGATTTGCCCACAATACCTTAACTAATGGGATGGCCTTATTGCAGAGTTGTTTGATTCTCCGGTCAATTATCTCGTATAGGTTGTTCTTTGTAGGCTAAATTTTGGGCGACCATAATAGGTTCGAGCTCTATGATGTGGCTTGGATCAGATATATATTTCCGAAGTTGAGATATTTGAAACACGTTTTGCCTGTGTTCAAGATTGGAAGGCAATGCTAGTTTGTAAGCCACAAAGTTCAATTTCTTTACGATCTCGTAAGGTCCGATGTATCTAGGGCTCAATTTCCCTTATTGTCGAACCTCTTTACACCTTTTATTAGGGAAAATCTTAGGAACACCATGTCTCCTTCTTGGAACTCCAAGGGTTTTCTTCGTTGGTCGGCATAACTCTTTTGTCCGCTTTGCGCTTCCCCGATACACTCGTTGTATCATCCTAATCCTTTCGGTGGTATCTTGTATCATTTCGACCCCACAACGAGTATTTCGTGAAGGTCGTTCCAACATAAATGAGTTCTACACCTCCTCCCATAAAGTGCCTCAGATGGAGCCATCTTGATGGTGGCTTGGTAGCTATTATTATATGAGAATTCTACCAAAGCGAGGTAATCCTCCCATTTCCCTTGGAAATCCAGTACACATGCCCTCAACATGTCCTCTAGTATTTGGTTAGCCCTCTCGGTTTGGCCATCCATCTCAGGATGATACAAGCAACTAAAATTTAGCTTAGTCCTAAAAGCTCATTGCAAGGCTCCCAAAAATCGCGATTAAAACCGAGTGTACCTATCTAACACTATATCCTTCGGAGTGCCATGTAGCCTTACAGCTTCCTTCACATATAACTAGGCTAGCTCTGTCCACACTCCAACCATAGTAGATGGGTATGAAGTGTGCGAGACTTGGTGAGGCAATCCACAATGGTCCAAATTGCGTTCTTCTTAGAGGCGGATATGGGAAGTCCCATGATGAAATCCATCGATATCAAATCCCACTTCCATGTTGGTATCTAAAGAGGTCGTAGTTCCCCTATAGGGCGTTGATGTTCTATTTTCACCTTCTGGCAAGTAAGATACCGGTCCACATATTCTGCCACCTCCCTCTTCATATTAGGCCACCAGAAATTCTACCTTAAGTCCACATACATCTTTGTTCCCCAGGATGTACAGAGTATGCAGTAGTGTGTGCCTCATCTAGAATTCTCTTTTGAGGCCTCCAAAATAGCTAACAACCCTCCACCCGCCTGAGGTTTGATAAACTCAATCCCCTCAGCCAACTCACGAATAAGGGTCAATTGGGTTATAACTATGGTGTTCAAGCTATGCTGAGTTTTTCTACTTAAGGCATCTATGACAACATTCGCTTTTCCGGGGTGGTATTAGATCTCCAAGTCATAATCCTTCAATAGTTCTAACCATCACCTCTGCCTCAAGTTGAGCTCTTTCTAGGTGAAGACATACTTTAAACTTTGATGGTCTGTGTATATTTTGCAAGATACTCCATATAAGTAATGTCTCCAAATTTTCAAAGTGAATACCACTGCTGCCAATTCCAAGTCATGAGTGGGATAATTCTTTTCATACGATTTTAGCTGAAGCGAAGCATATGCTGCAACCTCACCATCCTGCATCAATACACATCCTAACCCATTTTCCAAGGTGTCACTATAAATGGTGTACTCTTTGCCTTCCTCAGGTAGGGTCGATATCGGGGTTGTGGTTAATCTCTTTTTCAACTCCTGAAATACTTTTTCACACTTATCGGTCCATTCAAACTTGGTGGTTTTCCTTAGAATATTTGTCATGGAGAGAGCTATTTTTGAAAAATCTTGAATGAACCTTCGATAATATCTAGCCAACCCTAGAAAACTCCTTACTTCAATGACATTGGTCGGCCTTGGCCATTCTGCGACCGTTTGCGGTTTTTGTGGATCAACTTTTATCCCCTCTTTAGACACCACCTGGCCTAAAAATGCCACCTCACCCAACCAAAATTCACACTTTTGCAATTTGGCGTACAACTGATTTTCTATCAAGGTTTGTAAAACCATTCTCAAATGACTCACATGTTCTTCCCTATCCTGAGAGTATATTAGAATGTCGGTTATGAATACCACCATGAATCTGTCTAAATAGGGGCTGAAAATCCTATTCATCAAATCCATAAACTTTGCAAGTACGTTAGTAAACCCAAATGGCATTACTATGAACTCATAGTGACCGTACCTTGTCCTGAATGCAGTCTTAGATATGTCCTTAGGCTTAATTCGAAGTTGGTGATAGCCGGACCTCAAGTCTATCTTTGAAAACATCCCATCACCTTGCAGTTGATCAAATTGGTCGATAATTCGAGGCGGGGATACTTACTTTTTATCGTGATCTTATTCAACTCCCTATAGTCGATGTACAACCTTAACATACCATCCTTTTTCTTTACGAACAAAACTGGTGCTCCCCAAGGTGAGGTACTCGGCCTAAAAGAGTCTTGTCAATCTGACCTCTTCTAAAATCATTTTCAACCAAGAAATTGCTCAGTTTTTCATACCAAGCTCCGGGAGCTTGTTTAAGATAATAAAGCGCTTTTTACAACTTGAAAACATGATTTGGAAATTATGAGTTTTCAAATCCAGGGGTTGCTTAACATAGACTTCCTCTTCACTGAAACCATTAAGGAAAGCACATTTAACATCCATTTGATACAATTTAATATTCATGCTTGATGCAAATGCCAATAAGATTCTAATGGCTTCAATTCTAGCAACAGGTGTAAAGGTTTCCCGACAATCAATCCCTTTTTCTTGATTGTAACCTTGAGCCACAAGTCTAGCTTTATTTCTGACTACTAACCCACCTTCATCCAGTTTGTTATTGAAAACCCATTTGGTTCCTATGACTGGGTGGTCGGAAGGTCGTTTAGTCGAGTCCGGACTTGGTTTCTTTCGAATTGATTGAGTTCCTCTTGCATGGCCTCTACCCATTCAGGTTCATTTAGGGTCTCTAGTGCATTTCTGGGTTTAGTTAATGAAATGAATGCAGTGAATGCATATAGATTTTGTAGAGAGGAACGAGTTCTTACCCCACTTGTTGATATCGGACAAGATGTTTTCGAGTGGATGACACGAACCATATTTGAAAGCTCTATGTAATGCCCCAACCTTAATCCAATACATCAACAAAGATTAATAAATATTAATGAGTGCGTGCACTTCAATTGACACTTTCAGTCCTCATTATCATGTGCAAATAACCATATTATGTGTTACAGGACTCGGATGATGATCACGACGCGTGGCCACAAATATATAAATAAATGAATGAACAAATAAATTATGCTTTGTGATAATAATAATAATAATAATAATAATAATAATAATAATAATAATAATAATAATAATAATAATAATAAGACATTATTGGAATCATAATAACAATACTTCATGGCCTAATGTTTGCAAATAATTATTCAAGTCGGGAATTTCAAAAACCGACATTCTTTTAACTTAGGCTTAGATATTAGGTTATTTGGGCTTGTAGAGAGTAGAGGACCCAATAACCAAGCAAATGAAAAAAAATTAAAATAAAATAAAAGAGGAGGTTGGAATTCTGATGGAGGAGAGAGAAATTTTCAGGTTTTGATTTTGGCTATTTAAGCCCCAAAAACCTCAAAAACCCAACCTTCATCATTTGTTATCTTTCCCAAAGGAACCCATCTCCCTCACTCAACCCCTCTCTGCTGCCAGCCCAGCTGCCTGCCGACCACCGCCACAGCAGCGCCGGCCTCCGCCACCCGAGCCACCTGCCGCCGGCCATCGATGGGTTTTCTCTGCTGCACCTGCTGCCTATTGTTGCCCCTGCTGCCTATTGATGCACCTGCCGCCAGCCAGCCACCATCACCACCGGTCGCCGCTTCCCACCGCCGCCAACCACCACCAGTCACCCGAGCTCCGATCAGCCACCCCTTCCACCATAAAAACCCTCATTTTTCTTGTGGGTTTGGGTAAAAACCTCAACCTTCAACTAATAAATTCCTTTAATTTTTAGAAATAATTAGTTAGATGTTGCATGTAAGGAATAATTTATATAAAATCATATTACATAGCCAGTATTATGCTTTTGGGGATCGTTGATTGGAAATATTAACTCTGAGTTGTCCAAATCTTGGTATGAAAAGTAATTATCTTGCATGCATTTGTAATGGGTTTTAGTGAGCTAATATAATACTTACAATGATGGAAAATTTATAAGATAAACCTTTCATAAATATCTCACAAAGACAAAATACATAGAGCATAAGAAAGTGGAGTTTGGAAGACCTGCCACCCACCACGGGTGCCCCCACAGCCTGCGGGGCAATCCGTGGTGGCCAGCAGCGAGTTAATTAACCCAAAACACCCGCCATGGGTGCTCCCACAGGCCGTGGGGTAACCTGTGGTGGCCCACCAGAAGTCCCCACTGACCGTGGAAAGTTCCTTGATGACCTCTAGAGTCCACCATTGACCCCTGCTAGCCGTGGGGAAGTCCGTGGTGGCTTCTAAAGCAAAGGAAATTTGGTTTTCATGATGACTCAAGTTTATTAGAAAATTTTGGAGGAAGAAATTAACTAAAATGGGCATGAATGTAAAAAATTAAAATGAAACTTTAAAAGAGTATAATATTATGTAAGGATCTAAGAAAAAATAGGCATGCATGTTATGCTATGAGGATATGGATTAAAATTGTGAATTAAAGAGAATAGGTAAGTTATGATTTTACGTAGTTAAAGCAAATAAGTAATTTTGGGAAGATTAAAGAAAATAAGTCATTTTGAGGGTTTAAAGAAAATAAGTGATGTGGATGATTGAGATAAATTAAAAGAAATAAATGATGTTGTCGATTTAAGAAAATAAGTGACTTTAGCCATCCAAAAGAAAATAAAGGATTCTAGTGACTTAAAGGAGATAAGTGAATAAGTAATAGTGGTAGTAGAAAAGAAGCAAAATTGATGATGTAAATAGTCGAAGGAAATTAGCAAATTTGACGATTTAAAGAGAAAGAAAATTAGCGAATTTGATGATTTGAAGAAATTAAAGGAAATGGATTAGCTTAGGCGATTGATAAGAATTGGGTTAGTATGCAGGTGATGAATTAAGCAACGTTGGAGGACTAAACAATTAGATGAGTAAGATACATAATTTTAGAAGTGACCGATTAACATGTTAGGTGTTTTATGGAGAAACAGTCAAGTGAATCTTATGAGCATATTGCGTGACAAGAGGAGTTGATATAAGCTACGAGTGTTACTTTAAAACTTCAACCTATAAAATTTAACCAACCATTTTAACAATCTAAGAAGTAATTTTGCCTTCATTAATTCATCTAGTCATGAGAAGTTACAAAAGGAAATAATGTATGTAATAACAATAGTAATAACAATAGCGATGGCAATAATAACGATAATAAATTTGATTACTAAGAGTATTGAACCTATTGATGAAACACTTTATTTTGTTAAGGCATCATCATCGTTCATTCAAGTTAGCAACTCCAAGGGGACTAAAGGAAGGATATCACTGCGATTTTAAGGTACGTTTATTGCTTGTACCTTACAAAAATCCACTTGTTTATATCAACACCAAAATGGTTTACTTAAATCAAAAAGGAACCATTTCAAATATTATTGTCACCTAATTATATGGCTCGCCCCATATTAATCATGTTATATCATGATCATATCATATCATATATATTTGGCCATTATCAACCAGACTTTGCCGATCGGTCCGGGAATGTGCATATTTAGGGAAACCGATGATCTTAAGGAGCCACTCAGATAATAAATGAATAATTGTTTTACTATATTCTTCCTGTCCGATTTATAAATGAATTGAAATGCATGCGCTCAAATCATTATATCTTCGCATAAATTATTTACAAGTACATGGATAGATGTGCTGAGCTCCGGCTCATTATTTCAAAATGTTTTTATCTGTTTTGTTTTAGGTAAGGCTAATGCAGAGGAAATCGGATGTGTTCATTTTGGGTCAACAAGACTTAGAGGCTCACGGTGATAATCAGGAACGTGATATGTAGGAATCGTGTATGTTATGTCTAAATAAGTTGTAATCTTGGTGCTCGATAACATGTCTCCCATTTATGTTGTTATAAGATGGGCGTCCTACGTATTGTTAACTTTAACTTAATAAGTTATGTTCGTTTTTAATTTGGAAGTTGCCTCGCTTTTTGTTAAAGAGCGGCGGTGACGCTTCTAACTCTCCTTTCCGTTGCGCTAATTGCTAGTTAGTTAGTTGTTATTACTAAACGGGGTGATTATGGGTTTTGGAGGCGTTACACTCTACCTATCCTCTGGTTCACCAAATTTGTAGGTTGAATTGGTTGATCTTCAAAAGTCCGTTATGAGTGAGCTTGCTCATCCGATTGTCCTTCAACAGTTTGAGTTGGCTTGTGAGCTATCTCATTCCGAGTCAGGTTGTTCCGAGTTACCTCATTCTGAGTGACCTTTCCTTGACTCTTTTTGATCTCATATTCACTAAGATCATTATCTCGGCTGAGCTTCAGATCTGAGAATGTTGACTCACTTGGTTTTCCCTGTTCAATCTCATCAAAAACAACGTGGATACTTTCTTCCACTTTGTTAGTTCTTTTATTGAAAATACGATATGCTTTACTATGAGATGAATAACTAAGAAAAATACCTTCATCTGACCGAGCATCAAACTTGGTCAGGTGATCCTTACCTTTGTTATGAACATAACACTTATATCCAAAGGGTTTGAAGTATCAAATGTTGGTTTCTTCCCTTTGTATAGCTCGTATGGAGTTTTCTTCAGGATGGATTTGATGAGGCATCTATTCGAGTGTATAGTTAGCTGTGTTGATCTGCCTCAGCCTAGAAATAGTAAGGTAGATCATGTTCAATCATCATTATCCTTCCTATTTCTTCAAGAGTTCAGTTCTTTCTCTCCACTACTCCATTTTGTTGAGGAGTTCTTGGTGTTGAGAAGTTGTGGGAGATACCATTCTTATCACGAAGTCTGCAAATTCCGAGTAGTCGAACTCCCTTCCATGGTCGGTTCGAATTCTTTTAATCTGAGTCCGAGACTCAACTTGAATTTTCCTACAGAGCTTGCTGATATCTCCGAATGCTTCATTTTTGTGCTTAAGAAAACAAACCCAGGTAAATCGTGAGTAGTCATCAACAATCACAAGCACATATGATTTACCTCCGAGACTTTTGACGAGGATTTCACCACATAAATCCATATGCAACATTTCAAGCACTTTGGATGTGGAAACAGTTTTGAGAGATTTGAAAGATGATCTGACCTGTTTCCCTTTTGTGCATGCTTCACTAATTTTATCTCTCTTAAATGCACAATTAGGCAAACCTCGACTACACCATGAGATGCAAGCTTCTTAATGGTGTGCATGCTAACATGACCTAGTCTACGAATACCATGTCCATGAATCATCATGTAAAGATGCTTTTAAATAAGATAAATTCTGACTCGGGTCGAAAGAAAAATAGTGTAGGTATTACCCGATCTCTTACCTGAGAGTTTAGTCTCCTTCTTAGTTTCATCAGAAATATAGCAGTTGGTCTGAGTGAATCTTACCTCTTGACCTTTGTCACACAATTGAGAGATGCTAAGCGGATTGTACTTCAATCCCTTGATAAGGGTAGACAGGACTCGACCAGATTTTTTTCTTTTCCAATCTTGCCTATCCCAATTATCTTGACCTTGCTATCATCTCCAAATGTGACTTTGCCTCCCTTGTATTCTTCTTACTCGGAAAAGAGTCTTGAGTTTCCTGACATGTGGCGTGAGCATCCACCGTCCAGTACCAATGTCCTTTTGTTCTTTTCTAAGTCACCTGCAAGTCGAAACAAACTAACCTTTCTCACTTCCTCTAACGAACCCATTAACTCCCTTTACTTGTGGTCCTTTTCTAGGGAAGAAGACTCTTGGGAACCCAGATTTGAATAACTTTGGGTTTGGTCCGATTCCGAGTCTTTCTTTTGGAGAACTGAGTCCGTGTCTCTTTCTTTTGAAAATCTTTTCTTTTATAAACCGGTGGAGAAGGATTTCTCCTGTAAGCTGATCCGGGCTTAGTCCTCGTTTCATTCTTATGAGTCGGACCATGCTAAGCCTTCCTGAACTTCACAGTTCTGGAATCATTTTGAAAAGGTCCGAGTAGGAATTGGATTCCTTCTCCTTGTTAAAACCGAGTCCTTCTTTTCCGAAGGAGACACATTGAGACCCTAAGAGCATATCAAGGTTCTTCTAACCTTGAGTAAATTTTAAAATAAGTTCTTGAGAATCATCGAGCTTTTTCTTAAGATGCTCATTTTTTTCTTCGAGGGACTCGGACTCGGCCTCATTGGATTGAGCACTAGTCTTGAGTTTTCTTAGAGTAAGTCTCAGTTTTTCTAATTCATTTTTCAAAGAAATGCTCTCGAAGTGATATACTCAAGTTGTTCTTTAAATTGAGAAGAATCAGAATCGGACTTCTCTTCCAAAGTATAGATGTATTTAGCTAAATCAACTTTGGAAAACTTGAGGAAATATTCAATCACCCCCGAGGATTCATTTCCTCCGTGTCCGAGTGATCCGAGTCCGACTCGATTCGGCTTCTAAGTCCGATAGTGCCATTAGACACTTTGAGTCATTCGAGTCTTCATCTTCTTCAGATGAATCTTCATCACTCCATGTAGCCATCATAGCCTTCTTCTTCTTTCCGTCCCTTTTTCTTCTTGGACAATCTTTAACTATATGATCCTTGCTGCCACATTCAAAATAGCTAGAGTTCTTAGTCAAAGATAATTTTGAAGGGGAAGAGTGTTTACCTTTTCTATCCTTCTTGTCTTTCTTGTAGAACTCTTCTCTTGGCCGTTTATCCCATCTCTTGTGCTTCATCATTATTTTGAAGCCTCTAGCGATAAGTGCCATGGGATATTCTTCGAGTCCGATGAACTCATATTTTCTTCTCTCGCTTTCGAGGCCTTTAGCGCAATATTCTTCTTAGTGCTGACCTCGGCATCCTCCTCTTCCGAGATGGATCTCATGGGTGAGTAGCTTCCCATTGAGTTCGTCCGGCTTTAATAGAGATAGGTTCTGAGCTTCCTTGATGGCTGTCACCTTCGGACAGACCCCATCTTCTCTTAGGTCGACTTCCGAGTATCTTTCCGCACATTTCTTCATGGTAAATCTTTCTACCCAGAGATTTGAGATTGTTAGTAATCTCGGTGAAGCGGATGAACATATGAGTGATGTTTTCTTCTGGCTCCATCTTGAATAGCTCATACTTGTGAAGATATTGGCTTATCTTCACTTCTCTAACTTAGCTTGTGCCTTCATATGTGTTGACAAGAGTGTCCCACACTTCTTTGGCTATGTCACAAGCTGATACTGCTTTTATTCTTCCGAGCTGATGGCGCACATCAGAATGTTCATGGCCTTGAAGTTCTTTCTAAACTTTTCTCGCCTCTTCGATGGTGTACTCGGCCTTTGCTTTGGGCACGAGTCTTGTTTCTTCCATCTTCCTTGGAATATAGTTGCCTTCTCGTATGATGTTCCATACATCTTCATCGTGATACTGATAGAAAGCATTCCATGAGCTTTTTCCGAGTGTACGAAATTTGATCCTTTAAACTTTGCTGGTCTGTCTGGAATATCTTACTTCATCGAACTCTCCATTGTTCTAAGCCATTTCATCTTTAGACCTTTGGATGGTTAGATCCTTTCCGAAAGGCTAGACTCGATACCAATTGAAGGTTTGCTCTTGGAGAGACTGAATCACTCTAGAGGGAGGTGAATAGGGCGATGAGGAAATTTTATGAATAAATGGAAGATTAAAGTTTAAAACAAACTTTGAGACTGTCCGAGTCTATATTGGACTCGGAAAAGTATGAACTCGGAATTTACGTGGAAACCCTCCTGGGGCAGAAAACCACGGCTAGTGCTAATCCAAGCACCAAGTCCAATCCACTATTTTGAATCCACAAAATATAGTAGACAGACTCAACCAGAATGGCTCCCTTAGACAATTCCTTACAAGGTTTTCCTAGACTCGAAATTCCCTTATTCGATCTAGTACTTCCTAACCGAGGTAACCTTTACAGCTAGGGATAACTAAGCTGAGTTAACTCTTACAGCTTAGTCAAGGGACCTTACTCAAAAAGTAAGAAGAGAAGTTGTGACTGATTACAAGACCTTACAACTCGGAAAGATGTTAAGTACGAGTTGGAGTTGTAAGTAGAAGATTGAATATGAATACAAAGACTTTTGCTTAAGTATGTGTATTGACAATAGTTCCAACAATTTTCAAGTCTTGAGATTTGGCTTCTATTTATAGATAACCAAGCAGCTTAGCCGTTACGACTAGCTTCGATTAGAAGTCCTCTGTGACCATTGTACCGGTTCTTCGAGTCGCTCGGAAAAGATCCGTTGAGATGTGAACGTTCTACAACGGCTCTTGACTCCTTAGGATGTCCCAATCCACTTGTGGTGTCTGAAAAGTAAGGTGGAAACCACCGTTGAGCTTAGTGTTGAAGATTTCCAGTTTTAGAAACAGACAACCTTGACATAGTGTTTGGGCTTAGATCGGAAGTAGGAAAAGCCTTGTCTGCTTGGTGATTTGACATCTTGAAGCCGGTTACTTACGTAATTCAAAAATAGGATAACCTCGTTCAAATAACCTACAAAAGGAAATCAATTTTGGCTCTCAAACTATAGAATACTTTGGTTCAAGATTAGACACGAGATAATAATTTAATTAAGATAATTAAGTGCATAATTATCTCGAGTCGAAGAGAAAGGAATTTTTGAGTGTAATATTCATTATACTCAAATTCCATCTGAGTCGAGTATGGAGAAAAATCCAATTAGATAAAGAATATGAGAATAAAAAAACTTTATCTAGAGAAATATAGTTCAAACAAAACAAGTCGACTAGAAGAGATGAATTAATGTTGTAATTCACCCGAATTTGGAATATGAAGTTAGACCTGAGTTTAAGTGAGTTAGAACGAGTGTTTGAACATGTGATATATATAAGTGTTGTCTCAGTGACTCGGAACTACAAATGTGAAAAGATGAACAAGAGTATCTTTACGAGTCGATCGAAACAAATGAAAATTTATGTAGTAGTTTGTGTAACACTCGGAAAAGGTTGTGTATCACTCGGAAAAGTTTCTATAACACTTAGAATGGTTTGAAATCACAACTTATAAGAGATGAAGTTTGTACCTGATTCCTTGATAGTACTCAGAATGTTATACATGCAAAGTCCGAGTCTTCGAGATCCCAAAACATATGTGAAATATGTTGATGTTGTTTTCTAGAAAGAAGGAATTAATAACAAGTTTGACTCAATTTTGAGTAATCATACATGGGAATTAGTTGATCTTCCCCAAGCTTGCAAACTTTTGGAGTGTAAATGGGTGTTTAAGAAAAAGCTTAAGGCTAATGGATTCATAGATAAATATAAAGCTCGCTTAATTGTTAAAGGATTTAATCAAAGGAAGGAAATTGATTATTTTGATACATATGCTTCGTGACTAAAATAGCCACCATTAGATTCTACTTATGGCTTAGTTGTGCATTGAATGGATGTAAAGGCCACATTCTTGAAATGGGGATCTAGATGAAGAAATTTATATGAAACAGACTGAGAAATTTGTGATACCGGGGCAAGAACATAAAGTGTGTAAATTGGTAAAATCCTTGTATGGGTTAAAATAAGCCCCTCAACAATGTTATAAGAAATTTGATAACACGATAATTGCCAATGGATTTATAAAAAATGAAGGTGATACTTAAGTGTATTATAAGCATGTTTTTGATGGTTGTGTTATTATATGTTTACTAGTTATGACTCGTGCGTTGCCGCTATATTAATTTTTCTAATAAGTATATGGTAATTTAGAAGTATGATTAAATAAATAATTCATCTATTCAACACAATGTAAAAGCATGATCAATAAATATAAGAGTTGATATTGATGTAAACAATAGTAAAGATAAAGTTGAAAGTATCATTAAAAACACTACATAAGAGTAATATAAGGTAATACGATGAAAATAATGATGGTTAAACAATAACATAACCTCAATCAAACGAATGATTATATGATATTTGAAAAGCATTGTTAAATAATTATTTAATATGTATAATATTTAAATCAAAAGATATCACAACTCCAATTAAATAACATAAGATGAAAGATAAAGAAAATTCAACGGTGAAATTACAATATGGTAACCATGACTTTAATAAAACATATAACAAAATAGCAAGGAGTCATTTATCCATGAATATTTAAACACTTATCAATATTTATCCATAACCTAGAGAACAACCAAATTCATTTTAAAGAGAACCCCAAAGAAGAATAATTACGATTTTACGTTTGAATAATTATGTGGTACTTTAATTAAGTATTAAAATTTTATGTTTTCCCTAATTTGATAAAATATACATTTATCATTTATTCTAACAGTCTTCAGCTAGACTAATGGAAACTTTCTTAAATTATAACAATCCAACTTTATTTCGCGACACTTACAGAGATATTATCGTATTAAAAACAATATAACTTATAGTCAGTTCTTTAGGTGTAATGTGCGGATCTTATCTAGTTTTTTAAAAAATTCACACTCAACCACACTCGCCAACACTAAACCACGCATTTTAATCACAATAGACCCTTAACACCAAATTTTCAACTAATTGTCATATGTAGTTGCCAGCTAAGAAAGAAATACAAATTATATATAATGTCGGCTCTATAAATCCAAATTATTATACATGATAATTTATTTTAATTTTTTAAATGTACCCATATTTTATAATCCCTTAAAAAAACTTTATAAATGTCAATTAAATATGCATTTAAACTGCTATGCTTATTTGTTTCAACAACCAAATATTTATGTGAGAAATTTATTTAATAAGAAAAATGATTAAAGGTGCTCTTATTGAAATAACATAAGCGTATATGTTATAGTGTTTTGTTACGTGTGGTATGATAAACGTATGTCAGTCCACCAACAAAAGAAGATCAAATTCATTTTAAGTTGATAATGTTTAAAAGTTTTCAATAATTATCAGGTTAAATTACATAATAATTTGAATAAGAGAACATCAATCATATAAAAAAATTATTAAAAAAATAAGTAAAACTCGACCTCTCTCAATTTTCGCTTCTCTATATCCTCCCTCTACTCTTTATCTTTCTTCCATTTTTATGCAAAATTTATGTCAAATTGAACCCTTTTTTTTAATATCTGGAGTGCAAGAAGAAGAAAATAATGAAGTGAAACAATCTAAAAGCCTTGAAAAAGTTATTAATATTCGGAGGAGGATTTGTCGTAATGTGGATATTGAAAATAATAACCAATTTGTTATCCTTGAGAGATAAATATACATGTTATAACTATATATTTACAAATGTCATTTATAAATACTTTTTAACTTTATAAATATGATTAGGATCAATATAATGTAGATTTAGGGTTTACGTGTTAGAAAATTGATAAGTCATAGATCCGGCGAAAACTTATAGCATTAATACCGCACAAATAATATTTTATAATAAGTTATCTTTGACTTATATATAGCTTACCTTTTGATTTAAATATAGTTTACCTTTATGCATATCCAAAATATGTATCCGCACCAAAAAAATCCAAAATATATAGTATATCTTTTGAAAATTATAAGCTATATACTTTGAAATATTAGCATCTAAATTGAAAATATAACCACTTCTTTATCCACCCACCCACTCTCCACATCAGGATTTCGAAACTTCCATCCTCCACCGTGGCTACTCACATTATCCTACCCCCTCTTTCTCTCTCCTCTCCCCACCCCCTCTTCCGCCGTTGATTAAGCCGACAACCCCTCTCCTCTTCCTCCTCCTCCCCCTCTCTTCTCCTCTCCTCTCCTCTCCTCCCCAACCATGGCTTCCCATCCACCGCCTCCGCACCTCCTCCTTCCCAACCTCCCCACGAGCCATCCCCACCATTTGCTTCTCTCTCCATCCCACAATCCCACCCCTCCAACGACACTCCCATTGCCACCGCTCTCCCCCTTCTCATGCCTCCACCGGTACCTCCTCCTCTATCTTTCGAACCTCCCCATGACCCATCCTCGCCACTAACTACTCTCTGTCCATCCCCAGTAACACCCCCAACGACCCTCCCATCACCAGCGTCCTCCCCTTTTTATACTTTCATCGGTGGTTATGCCCTCACTAATGGTTAGATCTAAGTTTCGGTGGTTAGACAAATTAACCAAAAAAAAGAAAAAAATGGTATAGTTACCCACGCCATTGTCGATCCTTGTCAAGACCCAGATTGAAAACCAAACACATTATATTTTAATCTCTGTCTAACTCAATTCCATCTCGAAATCAACCTCTGGACTATTTCTTTTGCTTTACGAGCATAACCCGAAACTAATTTAGAGAGAGAGAGAGAGAGAGAGAGAGAGAGAGAGAGAGAGGAATGGAAAGTGTCGGAGCAAAGGGCAAGAAGTCTGCTGGTGGCGGAAAGTGTCGCAGCCCAAAGAAGAACTCTTGCCATTTGGTCGGAATCAGCTAGAGAGAGAGAGAGAGAGAGAGCAATTCAACTCCGATTTCCCGACCAACTCTATGGAACTCATCGACCCTTTCTTATTCGAGTTCAATAAATATTTTTTCCAAAAACCGATTGAATATGAAGAGAGATAGAGGAGAGAAATAGTGAGGGGCAGGGAATGGAGAGATGAGAAAGAGAATGGGGAGATATATTACAGATGAGAATGAAAGGGATGACGGGAAAAGATAGAAGCTGTAAAGAAATTAGGGAGAGAGAGATAGGGGATGACGTGAGGGGTGGGAGAACACAACTGTAAAAAAAAGCTGCTAGATAAAAAGGAGCAAAAGTAGGAATTAAGAGTTAATTACTTCTTGGACAATGCGCCGAGGGAGATAGAATTAAGAGGAGAGAGAAAATAATTAACGAGTTAAGATTAATTAAAAATTTAATTAAAAGTTAAAAATCAGTTGAATCTTTACAATTAAGGAGAAAAGAGTCAACCCAACTTTTCTTTTATATATTAATAGATATGTTGATGACATGCTTATATTTGGCGCATTGGAAATTGTTAATGAAACTAAAAACTTTCGATACTAAATTTGAAATGAACGATATAGGTGAAGCTAATGTGATCTTAGGAGTCAAAATTAAGAGGACCCAAGATGACATAAGTCTTAATAAGTCTCATTATATTGAAAAATTACTTATAAAGTTTGATTTATTTGATGTTGATCCTTTTAGGACACTTTATGATGCTAGTGTGCATTTGGTGAAGAATAAAGGTATTCCTGTGTGCCAAATTGAATATACAAAAGTAATTGGCAATTTTATGTTCTTAATGAATTATACTCGGTCTGATATTGCCTATGCTATGAGTAGACTTAGAAGATATACTTACAACCCAATGATAACCATTGGAATGCATTGAAACGCTTGGTTGAGTATTTGAAAGGTACAATGGATTGGGGTTTGCATTATGGAAATTTCCTATTGTGTTGGAAGGATATAGTGATGCCAATTGGGTATTTGATAATGATGAAATTAATTCCCTAGTGATTATATGTTTACACTAGCTGGAGGTGCTATATATTAGAAATCTGCTAAACAGTATTGTTCTACTATGTCTACTATGTAATCTCGAGTTTATTGCTCTTGAATTGGGAGGTCATGAGGCTGGATGGCTGAAAAGTATGCTAGCAGACTTCCCATTGTGGGGAAGCTGGCTCCTTCGATTGCACTACATTATGATAATATGGCAGCTATCTCGGTTGCAACTAATAAGGCCTTCAACGGAAAAAGAAGGCACATACGATTGAGACACAAAGTAGTGGAGGAGCTATTGGAAAATAGAGTGACATCAACTGGACTATGTGAAGTCCGAAAAGAATCTTGCGGATCCACTAACGAAAGGCCTATGTAGAAAAATGGTCTTTGATACATCGAGGGGGATGGGATTGAGACCCATTGAGGAATTATAGAGATAGATCCCTACTTGCAGCAAAGAAGGTTCAAAGGGTATTAACGAAGTCATCATGACTTAATTCCGAGAGCACTACATAGTATCCATCCTTATGATGTATGCGAGTTGTAGTGCTTTACTAATATTGCGTAAGGTTGAGCATTTGACTCTTGATGGACCACAAAGGCGTGAAAGTAACACACACTAGATGGATCCAACTACTTAGGTGTAGAAGCGTGGCCACTTCTCATCGGAAGGTTGGTATGGATCAGCCTCCTAGAGCACCTATGAGCTACTAGGAGTGGCATACGATCGGTATAAGGAGCCAAACAGCGGAGTATGAAAATATCTAAAATTAATGTGTGTGTAGGTTGCGGACTTACAACTCCTTATCAAGTTCAGGATGATTGTCACTTGTTAGGATGCTTGTTTCTAAAAGTTGGAGTCATTAGGAGTTAATTCAAGTCGCGAGACATTGCCATCATTGTACTAATTCTTTGTACCCGGACATGTCTATATTTTTCCTACCAAACTTTGATCTTTGTGGGGATTGTTGGCAAAAAACCTCAAAGTTTGTCCTTTGTGGTTGTTTGTCCTTGTCGGGTTATTTCTTTTACTCCCTAGTTGGCAACATGATGATGGATTATTTGCTTCCCCATGCAAGCCTTGTCTACCTTGGTCTCCAAGGAGTATTTTTACAATGATTTTTGCTTGGCTAATTCACTTACCTTTGCCTATATAAGAAGGCTTATGTGATGGGTTTTTACCCTAGAAAAAGTCAGCTTCTTATCTCACAAAAGTGTAGAAAATTTCAGCTTCTATACATGCATTATAGTGCAGAAATTCTGCTCCTTGTTCCATCTCTAACTCATGTATAATGAAGACTCGGACACCGGTTTGCCCAATTTTGAGTTCTAACAAAGGAATCAGGTATAAGAATTTCTCACTTATAGAGTTTTGATTCCAAGGCATTATCTGTACCCTAGAAACTTTTACGAGTGATATGGTATCATCTCTAAGTGATATAGCGAGTTACTTCATGCATTTCTTACTTGTCGCTAAGTGACTCGGAAAACAGATCTGCATATCTCACTCGGTTCCGAGTCCCTCATCACTTAGATATATCGCTTGCTTAATAGACTTGTATTTCACTTTTATCGCTCTCGGATCTGACTTCATGATATAAGTTCTATTCTGTTAGAGTCGGTGTGTCTAGTCTTAATTTAGCTTAGTCTATATCAAGTCATTTCACTCCGATATTCTTCCTGTAACTTGATTCTTCACTTAGACTAAGTCAGATGGAATTTTGAGTTTCATGAATATTAAACTCAGAAAATTCCACTCACTTTCCGACTCGGATAATTAGTTGCTTAATCATCGTAATTATCTTATTATCCGTGTTTAATCTTGGACCAAAGTACTTTTTACTTTGAGAACCAAAATTGATTTACTTTTGTAGGTTATTCAAACGAGGATACACTTTTCGAAATACAAAAGTAACCGGCTTCAAAATGTCAAATCACCGACGAGACATGGCTTTTCCTCTTCTCTGTCCCAGTCCCGGAAGATTGTGTCGTGGACTGTCTGTTTCCAAATCTGGAAAAGCTGGAACGCCAATTTTAACGGTGGTTTCCACCTTATCTTTCAAGACACCGCCTGTGGTTTTGGGACTTCCAAGAGAAGTTAAGAACCATTGTCCAACGTTCATATCACAACGGATACTTTCGAGTGACTCGGAAAGCCTTTATCAACGGTCACAAAGGACTTCCCGTCGGAAGTTGGAGATAACGGCTATGCTGCTTGGTCATCTATAAATAGAAGCCAACTCACAAGACTTGAAGTTTGCCGAACCTATCGTTAATACACGTACTTGAGAAAAGTCATTATATTTACTCTCAATCTTCTACTTACAACTCCCACTCTGTAATTCATTACTTTCCGAGTTGTAAGGTCTTGTACTTAGTTACAAATACTTTCTTACTTTACGAGTAAGGTCCCTTGACTAAGCTGTAAAGGTTAACTCAGCTTAGTTGTCCCTAGCTGTAAGGGTTAGCTCAACTAGGAAGTACTAGATCGAGATAAGGGAATTTCGAGTCTAGGAAAACTTGTAAAGAGTTGTCTAAGGGAGCAACTCGGGTTCAATCAGTCTACGGTATTTTGTGGACTCAAAATAGTGGATTTGACTTCGTGCTTGGACTAGCACGGTCCGTGGTTTTCTGCCCCGGGAGGGTTTCCACGTAATCTCCGAGTGTTGACTTTCCGAGTTCATTCTAGACTCGGACTGACCTCAAAGCTTTGGCTTAATTTGCTTCGCACTCTTTACGAGCATCTCCGAGTCCATATTTTTCGACTACACTTTTGACTCGGAATCTGTTTCGAGTCTCCTCTTTGGCAAAAGAGTTTGATTTTCTAACAAAATCCTCCATCACCCTATTCACCCCCTCTAGGGTGACTCGAGACTCTCCCGAGTAAACCTTCATATAACCTCACCAAAAATAGCTCAATCTCTTCTAATTAAATTCTCCTAAACACATAAACGATAATCTCTAAATATTATTATATCTTAAAGGGTTACTAACTCGTTTGTTTGGTAATTTGTAGGCACTAATTTAAGTTGATCGATTTGTATCAAATAAAGTGGCCTGATCCTAATTGTTGGTAAAAAATATTTAGTAGTTATAATTGTTTATAACACCATTTTAACTCCAATTTACAACACCTGCCGGGACGGTCGTAAATATACGGAGCCCCTCAAGCTAGCAATGCGGTTTTTGACATCCATAAATGCAAGTTGTTTTCTCTTATATGGCGATATTTTCAAATGGTGTTTTTTATGTTTATATCTACATCTTAGTATATTTGGGTCTATTAGAATCATACAATATTTCCTACTTTATATTTTATCTTATGTAACAGATTGAAGTGAAACGTCTCTTACATTATCATAGTAGACAATTAAATAGTAGTATTTTTCTTTCTAAATCAAAGTTCAATGAGACTTTTTGGTATTAATTACTTTGGCTTACTATGCTGATGTTCCAAATAAAGAAACCAATATTTAGCTTGTCGAGCTGATTTAATGTTTTACATGCTCAAAATCATTTAAACTACACCGTGTTTTTTGCAAGCAGTAGGGTGTGTGCGCGCACATTTATGTAAGAACTAGGGTAGATCGTGGCTAGCTTGAGTTTAAGAGCGATTACATAAGCGTGGTCCTCAATTGTGCAGCTGGTAAGCTGGAAAACAACAAAATCAAATGGAGAGGCGACTCTGCTCTTGATGATGGAAGTAAGGCAAAGCTAGATCTTTCCAAAGGGTTATACGATGCTTGGGGATCATATGAAGTTTGGTTTCCCAATGGCCGACACTGCCACTATCTTATCTTGGGCCATCCTCGAGTATGGAGATCAAATAGCAGCTTTGTAACAGTTAGGACATGCTAAAACAATCGTTCGGTGAATCACTGTTTATCTCATCAATGCTTGAGATCATATGAAGTTCATAGCTCCTTTCTTGCATCGGTTATTTGCGAGGGATAGTGTATGTAAAGATGTTAATAATTAGAGGGGTTTCTTAATCTGAAAAAGTTGGAAACAAACATTTTTGCAAGGGTATAGTTGTATGCATTTGTACCACCCCTAGCTAGCTCCCTCTCAAATTGATTTTAACAAAAATGAAAATATGAAGACGAGAAAGTGAAGTAGACATTGCTTATGATTGATTGTTACACGTTGGTGGCCCGAATTGGACCATGAATGTTGGGATAGGCCTGAAACTATGAAATCTGAAAGGCCTATTACTCCAAGTAAACACTTCGAAAACAGGAACAGAGGTTGCAGCAGAAACATTAGCGACTACGGCAGCAGCATCTCTCATTTTTAAGGATGACTCTAGCTACTTAAATACTCTTTTGGAGCATGCTAGGAAGCTTTTCAAGTTTTCGACAAGCACAGAGGTAGTTATAGTGTAAGCATACCGGAAGTGGCAAAACTATAATTCTACAGTGCTGTGGAGATGAACTTTTGTGGGCAGCAAGTTGGCTCTATCATGCAACCAAAGAGGATACTTACCTTCTTTTTTGTCCATGACAATGGACCAAAATTTGCTAATTTTGGAAAAGCGTCCTAGTTTAGTTGGGATAATAAACTAGCAGGAACTCGAGGTTTGTAGATCTATATACTCCGGATGTTCACTAATTCCTTTGATGATATATGGAGAAAGAAAGATGTTTCTCATTAGTTTTAACAATAAATAGTGGATGGTTAAATTAATCTCTTTCACCGGATGTTGCTCGGCCAACTTAAATACCTTGTTTGTTATTTTCTAGGTGTTACTTGCATGGCTAAAATTTTTGGCTGGTAAAAACATATCGCAAAACTCCGGCATCGATAAATACAAGGAAACTGCTGAAATCGATAAATACACTTTTGACTCGGAATCATGTTTCTGTCTTTTCTTTGGCAAAAGAGTTTGATTTTCTAACAAAATCCTCCATCACCCTATTCACCCCCTCTAGGGTGACTCGGACTCTCCCGAGCAAACCTTCAATTGGTATCCGAGCCTAGCCTTTCAGAAAGGATCTAACTATCCAAAGGTCTAAAGATCAAATGGCTCGGAACAATGGAGAGTTCGATGAAGGAAGATCTTCCAAGCAAACCACCTAAATTCAAAGGATCAAACTTTGGGCACTTGGAAGAAACTTATGGAATGTTTCCTAATGGATCATGATGAAGATGTATGGGAAATCATACAACAAGGAAACTACATTCGAATGAAGACAGAAGAATTCAGAATCATTCCCAAGACAAAGGCCGAATTTACTTCGGGCGAAGCGAAGAAGTTCAAGAAGAACTTCAAGGCAATGAACATTCTGATGTGCGCCATCAGCTCGGAGGAATACAATCGAGTGTCCGCCTATGACTCAGCAAAAGAAGTGTGGGACACTCGTCATCACTTACGAGGGCACTAGCCGAGTCGGACAAGCGAAGATCGGCTAGTATCTTCATAAATATGAGCTATTTAAGATGGAACTAGAAGAAAACATCACTCGAGATGTTCATTCGATTTACTTGAGATTACCAATAATCTCAAATCACTGGGTAAGAAGATTTCACACGAAGAAATGTGCGGAAAGATACTCGAAGCCTACCTAAGAGAAGATGGGATCCCAAGGTGACTGCCATAGAGGAGGCTCGGAACTTCTCACTCTTAAAGCCGGATGAGCTCATCGGAAAGCTTGTCACTCACAAAATCCACCTAGAAGAGGAGGATGCTGAGGGTAGTACTAAAAAGAACATTGCACCGAAAGCCTCGGAATCCAAAGAAGCAAATCCGAGTTCCTCCGACTCGGAAGAGGACCCCATGGCACTCATTGCAAGAGGCTTCAAGAGAATAATGAAGCAGAAAAGATGGGACAAAAGACCAAAAGAAGAATTGTATAAGAAAGATAAGAGGGACAGAAAAGGTAAGTATTCTTCTCCCTCAAAGTTATCTTTATCTAAGAATTCTGGATGTTTTGAGTGTGGCAGCAAAGACCACATAGTCAAAGATTGTCCAAAGACAAAAAAGGGACAGAAAGAAGAAAAAGGCTATGATGGCAACATGGAGCGATGAGGACTCATCGGAAGATGATGACGATTCGGACGACTCGAAATGTCCGATGGCAATCTCGACTCGAAGCCGAAAGACAGTCGGACTCGGACTCGAGACAATGAGGAAACTAATCCTCAAAAGGTAATTGAATACTTTCTCAAATTCTCCAAAGTTGATCTAGCTAAATACATTTTTACTTTGGAAGAAAAGTCCAGTTCGACTCCTCTCGATTCAAAAAACAACTTGAGTCAATTTCTTCGAGAGCATATCTTTTAAAAATGAATTGGAAAAACCGAGACTTACACTCGGAGAACTCAAGGCTAGTACTCAATCCAATGAGGCTGAGTCCGAGTCTCAAGATCTGGTCTTAAAATTTACTCAAGGTTAAAAAACCTTGACATACTCTTAGGATCACAATGTGTCTCCTTCAGGAAAGAAGATCTTGGTTTTAACAAAGAGGAGGAATCAAATTCCTACTCGGAACTATTTAAAAAGATTCCGGAATTATGAAGTTCGTAAAAGCTGAGCATGGTCCCATTCACAAAAATGAAGGAAGGACTAAGCCTGAACCGTTTACAAAAAGAAACCATTTTCTCCAAGTGTCAAAAGGAAAGGTTTTCAAAAAGAAAGAGACACGGACTCGGTTCTCTACAAGGAAGACTCGAGAATCGGACTAAACCCAAAGTCATTCAAATCTGGGTTCCCAAAAACCTTCTTCCTCGAAAAGGACCACAAGTAAAGAATGCTAGTGGGTTCGTTAGAGGAGTGAGTGTAACACCCGCAACACCCCCGGGTGTATTACATCGCCGAGTTCCTTAGAGGAACTCCCAAGGCTCTTTTCGGTGTTGGTTTGGCTGTCTAACTCAACTTAAAAGTAATACTGGTGGTTTTCCCAAAAGAATATGAGATTCTCTCGAAAATTTCGGCGAGTTCCGTTTGTAACATGGACTAACCCATAGGCTTAAAGCCTTAAAATCCTGCATAAAGAGGCATAATAAAACTCTACGAGCCACAGGCTCGGAGTATACAACTCAACGGCCACACGCCGGAGTCCAACCAATCATGCTATGAAATTTAAAACAATCTAAAAGGGTCCGATATACATTTGGTACAACTATATGCACTAAGTTACAAGTACGAGTCATTTAGAAGTATAAGAAATGCATATTCTTGACTTGAATTGCTCGGCACGCATCAAACGAAGCAATCGGCGAGTCCGAAATATGCTAAGGGTAAATCATGCTCCTGAAGTGTACCTGCAACACTGGGTGGGGACGGGGCAATTTGTGGGGGTGAGCAATAATCAACGGGCTCACCGGAGTCTTAAACCCTTAAAATGGAAATTCTTTACACATAATGCTCATAATAAAGAAATCTGCGAAAACATAATAGTGTAATAGAAATCTATATACTTTTTACTGAAATCTCTTGCAACGTAAAGTTCAAAACTCTTTTAATCACTTAAAAGCACATATTCACATTCATGAACAATTCTTTTGGGGTTGAATCAACTTTTCGGGCCTTCGAGGACTCGAACTAGCACTTCTTTAATTCGGGCGCGACCCCGACAAAAGGCTCCGGGACCATTCTTCGGGAAGTCTCGGGCGGGCATCCTGTCTCTCCGGAACCCCTATTAGAACCCTTCCCTCAAAGTTTCTAGCTGGGCGTTCCCGGTTCGAACACTTCGGTATGCTAGACGATCCGTAGCCTCGTCGATTCAAAACAATTTGCACATTCTCATTCATCACATTCACTTCGCAACTTTCTCAATCGATTTGGTATCAAGGAAGGCATGACACCACGTGTCACCCTTATAAATTCACTTTCTCAAATCAGCTTTGCTTCTTTAAAACGTAATCACGTTCGAAAGGCGGTTCTCAAGAAGTTGCATTCAAGAATCATTCACGTAAAATACAAAACTCCTTTCGAAACTATTTTTGAGCATCACGTAAAGCAATCACATAGCACGAATAATCACCATCAATACAAGCAATCATTCTCAACTCCTTTCCCAACTAGGCTTTTCTCAATTCATCGGTTTAGTATGATTATCTCCATTTTCCGAGCCACAATAACCACAAGTGCGTATCACTTAAATTACGTTTCAAGTTCGTCACCATTCATTACCTTTTTGCCTCACTTACTCATTTACACTTCTACTTTATAATTCAACTTCCCTTGCCCGTATTTAGTCACACGACTCTTGCTCTCACTTTATTGCTTAAGTCCCCTTCGCCGTGCTTAACTTCAAACTTGATTTCATCCCAAAGATCGAGATATGTTCTAAACTCATTACTTAACTCTTGCTCGTCCGTCCTTGGGCATGTAACTCTCAATCACTTGTCCTTATTCGGTTTCGTTACCTTTGCTTATTTTCACGCTTAGTTCAACCTCAAGGAATCAATATACTTCAAACGTAATCAAGCTCACAATTACCCATTCTCACTTACTTGTCCCAATTGCGCATTACCCATACGAATTCATAGTCCTCTTTATACTTCGACCTACCATTTCCCAATGTTCGTAATTAGCTCTTAATACCACAGCTTCAAGAATCTCTAAAACTTAATTAACTCATAATTCATATCCACGTCCCAACTCTTCATCCTCAACAGCTAATCGAACCTCAATACTACTCATTTGACCTATATCATCTAACCTCTTTAGAATCAAGCACACCCAATTCAACCTTAAGTGATTATTAAAGCTCTTTAGAAGTTCCCGATTTAACTCTACTATTAAACCCAAGTAACTCCCTTCATTTCACGATTCAGCCCTCTTAATTTCTTAAATACATTCTAAGCTCTTATTTCAATCTCAAACAACGAATAGGTACTGTTTCGTAATACGGATACTCAACGTTCACAACAATTCAATATTCACATAACACATTCAACATTCACAACAAATCCATTTAGGTTTCGAAATTACTAATAGTTTAGAGTATAAGACTACCCACCTCGATTCGGGGATTGAAGGTTTGTGATTTGCTTGAGGTTCGAGCTCCCCGGTTCGGTTCCTTCTTTCGGTTCCTGCTTCCCCGCCTCTAGCCCACCGTTCTGCCGCCTCTCGGTCCGGTCCCCACGCGTGCTTACCGCGGTCTCGCCTCCCTTGTCGCTGTCGCTGTCGCTTGTCCCGGTCCCGGCCTCTCGGACTTTCTCGTGCTTGCTCGCTCCTGCTCCGCCGCTTGCTCTGTCCCAACCTCTCGCTTTTTCCCTCGCTCGCGCTGCTCGTGTCGCCGACCACCACCTTCGGTCTGCGGTGGTCGCCGGTCACCCTCGGTCTCCTTCGACCCTCACACCGCTCGCCTTTTCTCTCTCGCGCGTTTTTCGCAGCTGTTCCTCTCCTCTCGCTCCTCCGTTTCCCTTGCGGGCGCCGACCGCCTTCCCTTCATTCGCCACCCGGCTCGCCGGCCTCCGACCTCGGTTCCAGGTCCCGCGCTCTCTCTCTCTCTCTCTCTCTCTCTCTGTTTCTCCCGCTCGGTGGTCCTCTCCCTTTCTTCCTCTTCTAGCTCTGCTTCTCCTCTTTCTTTCCCCGACCCCTTCTTCTTTTCCTCGCCTCTCTCTCCACCGCCTAATTTGGTTGGGTAATGGTCCTTATTGAACCCCTAATTTAGTTTCTACCCCATCTCTTCATAATTCAACTAAGTAATCACCGGCCTAAATACGACAAGTCTATATCTGCTCCCTTCCGTCCTCTTACACTCGCTGCGTCCCAACTTATTTTAATACGTCGGCCACGACAATTCCTAATCACCCAACAAGCAGATGAAAAAGGAAGGCAATCTCTTTGATTTAATTTATTTGACAACAGACTTCCGAAGAAAATTTTAAAGAAATAAGTCTAATCAGTAAATAAAATCACCCACTCAACCCCCTAGTTGCAGGGAAAAATACTCAATAATTCTATGCATTTCAACCGCTTTCTTTAAAATTCCGGGTATTACGGTGAGAAGGGTTAGGATCGTTTCTGCTTTACTGAGTCACTCGGAAGAGATCAAAAGGTCACTGGTACCTTGACAGTGGATGTTCACGTCACATGTCGGAGACGCAGGACTCTTTTCGAGTTAGAAAAACATAAAGGAGCAAAGGTCGCGTTTGGAGATGACAGGAAAGGCAAGATAGTTGGGATAGGCAAGATTGGAAAAGGATGCAATCTGGTCGATCCAGTTTATCCGGTCAAAGGATTAAAGTACAATCCGCTCGAGCATCTCTCAATCGTGCGATAAAGGTCGGGAGGTAAGATTCACTCGGACCAATTGTTACATTTCTAATGTTACCACCAAAGAGATCGAAGCTTTCGGGTAAAAGATCGGGTAACACTTATATTATTCCTCTTTCGACCCAAGTCGAATTTATCTTGCTTAAAAGCATCTCTTCATGATGACTCTTGGACATGGCATTGTAGATTAGGCCATATTAGCATGCATACTATCAAAAAGTTGGCATCTCATGGTTTGGTTAGGGGTTTACCTAAGCTGTGCTTTTGAGAAGGATAAAGTTTATGAAGCATGCGTAAGAGGGAAACAAGTCGGATCTTCATTCAAATCTCTGAAGACAGTTTCCATATCCAAAGTGCTTGAGCTATTGCATATGGATTTATGTGGTGAAATCCTCGTTAAGAGCCTCGAAGGTAAATCTTATATATTTGTTATTATTGATGATTATTCACGATTTACCTAGGTGTGTTTTCTTAAGCACAAAAATGAAGCATTCAAGAAGTTCAGCAAGCTCTGTAGAAAAATCCAAGTTGAGTCTCGAGACTTAGATCCAGAGAATTCGAACCGACCATGGAAGGGAGTTCGACTACTCTGAATTCTCGGAGTTTTATGACAAGAATGGTATCTCTCACAACTTCTCAGCACCAAGGACTCCTCAAAAAAATGGAGTAGTGGAGAGAAAGAACAGAACCCTTGAAGAAATAGCAAGGACTTTGATGATTGAGCACAACTTGCCTTACTATTTACGAGGTCGAGGAGTCAACACGACCAACTATACTCCGAATAGATGCCTCATCGGACCCATTCTGAAGAAAACACCTTATGAGCTCTACAAAGGGAAGAAACCAAATATTTCCTACTTCAGACCATTTGGATGTAAGTGTTTTGTTCACAACAATGGTAATGACCACCGACCAAGTTCGATGCTCGGTCGGATGAAGGTATTTTTCGGGTTATTCTTGTCACAGCAAAGCTTATCGCATTTTCAACAAGAAAACTAACAAAGTGGAAGAAAGCATCCACGTTGTGTTTGATGAGCTTGAACAGGAGAAACCAAGCGAGTCTTCATACTCGAATTGAAGCTCAGCGAGAAGATGATGAACCGAGCCCACAAAGACTCAAACTCAGCCGACTCGGAATGAAGTCACTCGAGACGAAGTGACTCAAAATGAGACAACTCAAGAGCTCGCTCGAACGAACAAGCCAATGAAGAAGATCACTCGGAACAAGCTTCGAAGATCGGGTAGCTCAGCCCACAAATCTTGTGAATCGGAGAACAGGTAAAGCATTCAAGTTTACTTCTAGTCATCCACTAGAGAACATAATATCCGATATCAACGAGTGGGGTAAGAACTTGTTCCTCTCTTCAAAATCTATGTGCATTCACTGCATTCATCTCATTAACTGAACCCAAAAATGCACTAAAGGCCCTAAATGAACCTGAATGGGTAGAGGCCATGCAAGAGGAACTCGATCAATTCGAAAGAAACCAAGTCCGGACTCGACCAACCGACCTTCGACCACCCGAGTTATAGGAACCAAATGGGTTTTCAAAAACAAACTGGATGAGGGTGGAGTGGTAGTCAAAAACAAGGCTAGACTTGTGGCTCAAGGTTACAATCAAGAAGAAGGAATTGATTGTGGGGAAACCTTTGCACTTGTTGCCGGAATCGAAGCTATTAGAATTTTGTTGGCATTTGCATCCAGCATGCATATTAAATTATATCAAATGGATGTTAAATGTGCATTTCTTAATGGTTTTATTGAAGAGGAACTCTATGTCGAGCAGACCTCCGGGTTTTGAAAACTCGAATTTCCACAACATGTTTTCAAACTTCAAAAGGCTCTCTATGGTCTTGAACAAGCTCCTCGAGCTTGGTATGAAAGACTAAGAAATTTCTTAGTTCAAAATGATTTCAAAAGAGGTCCGATCGACAAGACTCTCTTTATAAAAACCAAAGGGAAAGATTTCCTTATTGTTCAAATCTATGTTGATGATATTATCTTCGGAGCTACTAATGAATATCTATGTTGAGAATTTTCCGAGTTGATGAGTCGGGAATTCCAAATGAGTATGATGGAAGAACTCAACTTCTTCCTTAGTCTACAAATAAAACAAGACAAAGATGGGATCTACGTTCATCAATCCAAGTATACCAAGGAGCTGCTGAAGAAATACAAACTTCAAGATGCAAAGCACGCATCTACACCCATGAGCGAGCAGTATAAAGCTTGACTCGGACGAGAAAGGTAAAGCAATAGATCGAAACTCTATCGAGGTATGATTGGATCTTTGTTATATCTTACTTCAAGCCAGCCGAGATATAATGTTCGAGTGTTTGTTTATGCGCAAGATTCCAAGCTAATCCAAAAGAATCACATCTCACTTGCGGTGAAGAGAATATTCGAGATATCTTGCGAGAACTCGGAACTTAGGTCTTTGGTACTCAAGAGACTCGAAGTGACCCTCACTTGGATACTCGAGATGCGGACTACGCTGGATACAAAGTTGATAGAAAGAATACTTCGAAGCTTGCCAATTTCCGGGTCAATCCCTAATATCTTGGCACTCAAAGAAGCGAATTCGGTGGCTTTATCAACTGCTGAAGTTGAGTATATTGCAGCTAGAGCGTGTTGCGCTCGGATTCTATGGATAAAGCAACACTTGAGAGATCTTGGACTTTCTTTCAAATTAGTTCCAATCAAGTGTGACAATCGAGTGCAATCGAGCATCACGAAGAATCCAGTCCAAGCACTCAAAGACAAAGCATATTGAGGTCGAGATATCACTTCTTACGAGACCATTCCGAGAAAGGTGATATTGAACTTGAATTCATTCCTACTAATCTTCAATTAGCTGATATCTTTACTAAGCCTCTTGGTGAAGATCGGTTTTGTTTTATTCGAAATGAGCTTGGTATGTTAAATGCATAACTATGTGTTCCTGTTTATGTGCTAAATGTGTTTATGCTCTTTTGCTTGGCTATTAGTTCGGTTGATTTGGTGATACTGAGCCAATAGCTTCTAGTTTACGAGTCACTCATAAGCCAATCCGAGTCGGACTCAAACGTCGAGAAAAATTGGACTTCAAATTTTTCCGGAATTATCTCTAGATAAGTGGAGAATTTCAGAATATATTTTTCTAATTTTCTTTTCTCTCTCCCGCTCTCTCGTGATCTCGTGATGAAACGCTAGCCGTGGATCTCAAATTGCACTCGAATCCTAACCGTCGAAGGAGAGAACCGTCACACCGGTCTACGATGACTCGATGGACAAGTCGAGTCGAACGGAGTTATACTTAACGGATAGTTGACGGGCGTGTATTTCTTCTATAAATAGCGCCTATGCATCTTCGTCTCGATACTCTACATTTCATCTCTCTCTCAAACGAAACTTTTCGCGGAAGCTTTCTACGTACATAGTGATCTTTGAACTTCTTCAAGCGACGTAAAGGCCATCTCAAGTAAGTTCGCTCGCTCTCATCTCTTTCTTCTACTACTTTTCTTTTGATCTCGTCTACCTACTTTTGTCTTCCCTTCCTCAAAAGTTTCATTCTTCTTTTATCTTTCTCACAAAATGCCTAAGAGAGGTAATCATCCGAGACTTTCAGGTCTCCTCCTCCTCCAAAAGCCTCGCACCAAAAACCCGAAAGCTCAACCCCTTCTAAACCCATTGTCACCCGAGCATCTCGCGCTGGACGAGAAGTTCTTCCCTACAACCAAATTTTCTTGGTTGGCTCACATTCAAACCACCACAGCGTATAACTTTCTTTGTTTCAGCGAGTTCATCTATCTCGAACTCGTTTCGAGTTTTACACCCACCTCACTCACTCGAAGGTGTCCTAACCTCCGAGTTCAAAATGTGATCTGTTCGCATCAACACCTCTCTCCTCCACTGCCTGTTCAAGGTTTCTCTCTGTTCTTGAACAGCAACCCCATTCCCTTCATTGAAGTCGCCGACGACTTCTTTGAAAAGTACGCTAAAGAGTTCCCCGAGTTACGGAAAAACTTTTCGGTGACTCGGTTGAAGTCGAAGCACGCCTTCAGTGCTTCCTGCCGATGAGAACCTTTTTCTCTCGAGCATTCTAACAAGGAGAACCCTAACTCCAAGCACCTCAAATCCCTTTTTGACATTCTTGAGGGCTACGAAGTAGACCTCTTCTCTTCAATAATTGAGCGGATGGCAGCTGTGCCAGCTCAACTCCAAAACAAGAAGAACACCTCTCTTCCCTTCGGTGCTCTTCTTACCCTTGTTTTCAAACAATTCAAGGTTCTCTCCCCTCGGACCCCACTCGCTGTATGCGAGGCTGCCATTGTTGTTGGCAAGAAGGAACTCCGAGGGTACGGATACCAGGAAACTCAACTTGGTGTCCGGGTGCACAACTCGGAGCCGAGGCCTACTTCTCCGCCTCGGACTCGGAAAGAAACCCCTCTTTCTCTCCCTGCCCCACCTGTTGGTGCTTCTACCTCAGGTGCCTCCAAATCTCTCTCCGCTATTTTGTCCCCGTTTTCTTGGACAAAATCAGCTCTGTGTCCTCCGAATTCAAGACACTTGCTCGGCTCACTCAAGTCTATCTATCATTCCTTGTTCCTCCACCAAAACCGCCCAATCCCAAATCCGAGAGCAGCAAACAATGGTTCTTAAGATGAGGGAGCTGGTGAAGGAGTAGAAGGAGCTGGTCGAGCTTCTCGGAGAGAGAAGGTCTAAGGAGGCTCAGGACCGTGGCGACTCGGACGCGTCTCGAAGCGTCTTCAAGCCCGAGCCCGACCTCCTCGGACAGCGGGAAGAAGAAGAAGAAGGCTGCAGACAACGAAGCAGCGAGACGCCGTGGAGCTCGCGGCTGAGGTAGCTCCATCTCGGGCAAGGGGTGGAACACAAAGAAGAGGCAGCGGGAGCTGCCGAGGGTCGAGCTGCTCCTCAAGCTCAAGTGGCAGTACTCGGCTCGGACGGCGAGTCGAGTGGGTCACAAGGCCCAGCTGTGCTACGACAACATGCAGCGAGGTCGGACCGAGTAGCCCCCTCCAGCCTACGAGGTCCACGAGGAGGCATCCCTAGATCCTCTCGTTCGGGTCGGCCACTCGGAGCCGAGCCCTTAACGGCGATCCCGGTTCTCCCTCCGCCGCGCTCAAGCACATCGTCAAGATCCTACCAGCGCTGGCATACCTCCAATCCCTCCGCTTCCACTCAAGCATCCCCCTCTCCCTCGTAGGCGCCATGCACCGAGTCGCAATTCCTCGATCCGCAGATTCTTCTTCTTCCCGAGAGATTTTTACTTCTTTCTTTGGTCCGAGATATCAAATTTGTACTAATTGTTCTTTTCTTCCCACTTTCTTTATTGTTTTTCTTTGAAAGGCAAGGGGGAGAAATAGAGTCTCAAAAACTTGTTGTCTTGTTTAGGGGAGCTTTCCCTCTCAATCTGTGTACTCTCTTTTTAATTTCAATGAATTATTGCTTTCTTTTCAATTCTATCCGTGTTTACAACAACCATTTACGAGTTAACATTATTTCTTTGTTAAGCATATTTTTTTGCTCCGATACATTAAGTCGGCTTTACTCATCTAACTTCATGCGCAAGTATCCAAAATCATATCTTTTTCACTAACAAAGTTTCTGTCTAAGTATGGAATGTCTTTCATTAAAAGGGTGAGATTGAAGACTCGGACACTCGGTTTGCCCAATTCGAGTTCTAACAAAGGAATCAGGTATAAGAATTTCTCACTTATAGAGTTTTGATTCCAAGGCATTCTCTGTACCCTAGAAACTTTTCTCGAGTGATATGGTATCATCTCTAAGTGATATCGCAGCTTACTTCATGCATTTCTTACTTGTCGCTAAGTGACTCAGGAAATAGATCTCGCATATCTCACTCGGTTCCGAGTCCCTCATCACTTAGATATATCGCTTGCTTAATAGACTTGTATTTCGCTTTTATCGCTCTCGGATATGACTTCATGATATAAGTTCTATTCACGTTGGAGTCAGTGTGTCTAGTCTTAATTGAGCTTAGTCTATATCAAGTCATTTCACTCGATATTCTTCCTGTAATTTGATTCTTCGCTTAGACTAAGTTAGATGGAATTTTGAGTTTCATGAATATTAGACTCAAAAAATTCCACTCACTTTCGACTCGGATAATTAGTTGCTTAATCATCGTAATTATTTTATTATTTGTGTCTAATCTTGGACCAAAGTATTTTATACTTTAAGAACCAAAATTGATTTACTTTTGTAGGTTATTCAAACGAGGATACACTTTTCGAAATACAAAAGTAACCAACTTCAAAATGTCAAATCACCAACGAGACATGGCTTTTCCTCTTCTCTGTCCCGAGTCCCGGAAGATTGTGTCGGGTGCATCTGTTTCCAAATCGAAAACTGGAACGCCAAGTTTAACGGTGGTTTCCACCTTATCTTTCAAGACACCGCCAGTGGTTTTGGGACTTCCAAGAGAAGTTAAGAACCGTTGTCCAACGTTCATATCACAACGGATACTTTCCGAGTGACTCGGAAAGCCTTTATCAACGGTCACAAAGGACTTCCCGTCGAAGTTGGAGATAACGGCTATGCTTGCTTGGTCATCTATAAATATAAGCCAACTCACAAGACTTGAAGTTTGCCGAACCTATTGTTAATACACGTACTTGAGAAACGTCATTGTATTTACTCTCAATCTTCTACTTACAACTCCCACTCGTAATTCATTACTTTCGAGTTGTAAGGTCTTGTACTTAGTTACAAACACTTTCTTACTTTCCGAGTAAGGTCCCTTGACTAAGCTGTAAAGGTTAACTTAGCTTAGTTGTCCCTAACTGTAAGAGTTATCTTAGCTAGGAAGTACTAGATCGGATAAGGGAATTTCCGAGTCTAGGAAAACTTGTAAAGAGTTGTCTAAGGGAGCAACTCGGGTTCGATCGATCTACGGTATTTTGTGGACTCAAAATAGTGGATTTGGCTTCGTGCTTGAACTAGCACGGTCCGTGGTTTTCTGCCCAGAAGAGTTTCCACGTAATCTCCGAGTGTTTACTTGCTATGTTCATTCTAGATTCGGACGGACCTCAAAGCTTTTGCTTAATTTGCTTCGTACTCTTTACAGACATCTCCGAGTCCATATTTTTCGACTACACTTTTGACTCGGAATTTGTTTCTATCTCTTCTTTGGCGTAAGAGTTTGATTTTCTAACAAAATCCTCCATCACCCTATTCACCCCCTCTAGGGTGACTCGAGACTCTCCCGAGTAAACCTTGATAAAACCTCACCAAAAATAGCTCAATCTCTTCTAATTAAATTCTCCTAAATACATAAACCATAATCTCTAAATATTATTATATCTTAAAGGGTTACTAACTCGTTTGTTTGGTAATTTGTAGGCACTAATTTAAGTTGATCGATTTATATCAAGTAAAGTGACCCGATCCTAATTGTTGGTAAAAAATATTTAGTAGTTATAATTGTTTATAACACCATTTTAACTCCAATTTACAACACCTGCCAGGACGGTCGTAAATATACGGAGCCCCTCAAGCTAGCAATGCAGTTTTTTGACATCCATAAATGCAAGCTGTTTTCTCTTATATGGCGATATTTTCAAATGGTGTTTTTTATGTTCACATCTACATCTTAGTATATTTGGGTCTATTAGAATCATACAACATTTCCTACTTTATATTTTATCTTATGTAACAGATTGAAGTGAAACGTCTCTGACATTATCATAGTAGACAATTAAATAGCAGTATTTTTCTTTCTAATCAAAGTTCAATGAGACTTTTTGGTATTAATTACTTTGGCTTACTATGCTGATGTTCCAAATAAAGAAACCAATATTTAGCCTGTCAGGTTGATTTAATGTTTTACATGCTCAAAATCATTTAAACTACACCGTGTTTTTTGCAAGCAGTGGGGTGTGTGCGCGCACATTTATGTAAGAACTAGGGTAGATCGTGGCTAGCTTGAGTTTAAGAGCGATTACATAAGCGTGGTCCTCAATTGTGCAGCTGGTAAGCTGGAAAACAACAAAATCAAATGGAGAGGCGACTCTGCTCTTGATGATGGAAGTAAGGCAAAGCTAGATCTTTCCAAAGGGTTATACGATGCTGGGGATCATATGAAGTTTGGTTTCCCAATGGCCGACACTGCCACTATCTTATCTTGGGCCATCCTCGAGTATGGAGATCAAATAGCAGCTTTGTAACAGTTAGGACATGCTAAAACAATCGTTGGGTAAATCACTGTTTATCTCATCAATGCTGGAGATCATATGAAGTTCATAGCTCCTTTCTTGCATCGGTTATTTGCGAGGGATAGTGTATGTAAAAATGTTAATAATTAGAGGGGTTTCTTAATCTGAAAAAGTTGGAAACAAACATTTTGGCAAGGGTATAGTTGTATGCATTTGTACCACCCCTAGCTAGCTCCCTCTCAAATTGATTTTAACAAAAATGAAAATATGAAGACGAGAAAGTGAAGTAGACATTGCTTATGATTGATTGTTACACGTTGGTGGCCCAGAATTGGACCATAAATGTTGGGATAGGCCTGAAACTATGAAATCTGAAAGGCCTATTACTCCAGTGAACACTTCGAAAACAGGAACAGAGGTTGCAGCAGAAACATTAGCAGCTACGGCAGCAGCATCTCTCATTTTTAAGGATGACTCTAGCTACTTAAATACTCTTTTGGAGCATGCTAGGAAGCTTTTCAAGTTTGCTGACAAGCACAGAGGTAGTTATAGTGTAAACATACCAGAAGTGGCAAAACTATAATTCTACAGGCTGTGGAGATGAACTTTTGTGGGCAGCAAGTTGGCTCTATCATGCAACCAAAGAGGATACTTACCTTCTTTTTTGTCCACGACAATGGACCAAAATTTGCTAATTTTGGAAAAGCGTCCTAGTTTAGTTGGGATAACTAGCAGGAACTCAGGTTTGTAGATCTATATACTCCAGATGTTCACTAATTCCTTTGATGATATATGGAGAAAGAAAGATGTTTCTCATTAGTTTTAACAATAAATAGTGGATGGTTAAATTAATCTCTTTCACCAGATGTTGCTCTGGCCAACTTAAATACCTTGTTTGTTATTTTCTAGGTGTTACTTGCATGGCTAAAATTTTTGGCTGGAAAAAACATATCGCAAAACTCTGGCATCGATAAATACAAGGAAACTGCTGAAATTGTTATATGTAGCCTTATACTATCTTCGCCAATTGCAACCACAGACAGAACACAAGGTACATTATTGTGTGTTGTCTCTTGACCTCCCCCAGCAAAAAAAAAAAAAAAAGAAATCAATCTCGCCAAAGATATCATATTCTTGCCCTCGCAAGATGAAATAATTTTTAATATTTATAAAGCATTTAGAAACAAGAACAGAACACTATTAGTTACTGCTTTGATTTGGTGATCACATCTCACCATTTAGATTGTCAATCTGGGTGGTCTTATATGGATCAATGAGTGGCATGCTTTTCAACATCCGGTAGCAGCTGTATTACTGACTGTTATATATAGCGATTACATGCTTACTTCCAAAATTGTAAAAATCACTTGCAAAGTCGGCAAAGATGACAAGTCTTAGAAGCCATAAGATCTTTGGGAATTTTCACTATTGCAGGTATATATGTTTGTACTGACGTTTAGATTAGATAGTTCATCAATGCAAGTTACACATCTTAAGCGAGTGAAGTAATCTAAGAAATTGTGTAAGTATTAATTGTGTTGGTTTCTATATGTTTTGGCAGGCTGATTATGTCTTGGGAGAAAACAATATGAAAATGAGTTACATTGTTGGTCATGGAAAGAATTATCCCAATTATTGTTAGCTTGTCGTACAATAACAAATTAAACCACTAATTTGGCTTATAATAAACAATATAGCATATGAAAATAGGGATCGAATCCACGAGGAAAGATAAAATAATATGCAAGCTTAAATATAATTAAATTTACTACTCTTTAAAACAAAACAGAAAACATAAACTAGTAAATTAATAACTATAAATCACATAAAATTATGCAATAATAAATAAATAATTTATATAGAATATAAAAATTATAATAACCCACAAATATTTTTGAATAATTTTTTTAGAATAATTAAAACAGAAAACTAAAGCAGAAAATAAACAAATTCTAAAATAGAAAATTAAATAAGTAAAATTCTGCACTAAATTAATTACGAAAATAAATACTAAAATTACCTAGAACATTAACACTAATTTTCTAGACCTAACCAGAACCTAAAAATATAAAAATAAAATTTATAATCGAATTTACGAAATATTTAACTAAAAACCTGCAGTAATTAAATTCAAGAATTAAATCTGAAAAATTATCAAATTAAGTCCAAAAATTCTAAAATTTAATCAAATCAAACTAGGACTCTATCTAAATCCTAAAAGAAGATAAAACATGAAAAATAATAAAAGAAACTATTTTTAAACTAATTTCTAACAAACTAACTCAAAAATAATAAAAGCTGATAGAAAAATAATATGAAAATTAAAATATATAAAGACTCAAAATTAAACTAAGATAAAATTAATAAAACTAACCTAAAATACTTATCTTTAGGGGGTAATGAAATTGATAATAAAAAGACTATAAATTTATAAATAAAAATTAACAAACTCAAGAAAATAACTAAAAAGCAAACAAATAATTATCAAAGATATCGAATTTATAAAAACACTTAGTATAATCTATATCCACCTTGCAAATTATTATTTATCATTAACACACAAATTGATCTACCCATGAGCTAAACTGTAGAAGACAACTACTAGCGGATCTTCCCCGTTTTTCCTTAAATATTAGTTTACTTACCCTAATATAAACGCTACTAATATTGATAACCCTAGCACTAGCACTAGAATGTAATCAAATTAGAGCATTAAGTATTAGAAAAATATCATCTAACACCTAATAACCAATCTACTAGCAAATTGATTTAAGAAGGATCTATGATAATTTCCTAATTAAAAGAGATAGGGTATGAGCCCTCCATGATTAACTAGTGTGATACTTATGTCTAAAAGATCAAGCGATTACGTACTTAAACCTTTTAAACTATCGCATGAATTTATATAAAACTAATTAGCGTGCACTCTAATTAATTGGACATAAAATCATAAACATTAAAATCAAATTATCATAAAATCATGGATCTAATCAATAAGACAATAAACATCGAAAATTTGTTCCAAAATAAATAATTTAACATGGTTTCAAGTATATTATACTAAGTATATAAAAAACTACTCAAACATAATGTAATTTAAAACACGTAAAGTAAATAAAAATAGCATCTTAATCTAACAATAAAAATTTAATCTTTATTAGTAAAAAATTACAATATTAAATAATACTACCGATATAAATTTCTTCGACCACGGGAAGATGACGTTGATGATGATTAGCGATGATGTTGATGGCTGGCATGTGACGTTGAGGATGATGAAGATGATTATGGCATTGTATGAAATATTATGATGATGGTGGATAAGAAAAGGTGGGCCGCAAGAGGTGGCGGAGATAAAAAAGGTGGAAGGTGATTGATGAAATTTGTTAGATGGGAATGCGTGAGATATGGATGGTAGGTGATGATGGTGGGCAGCGAAAAAGGAGCACCGAAGGAATGTTGTGGGCAGCGGACAGCCAAGAGGGGCAGCGAAAGAAGTTAGGCGGTTGGTGTGAGCAAGGAAGGGGCAGCGAAGGAAGAGGTAGAGGTGGCTGTCCCCCGGTTAGAGATGATGATAAGTGATATATATATGGTGAAGCAGGGAGGTGAATGAGGTTGGTTATTCCTCTTTCTTCTTTTTCAAGTTTTCTTTCTCTTTTACTCAAAAGAAAAGTTTCCTTTTCTTTTCAAATTAAGATTTCATAAAATAAAATATTATAAAATAAATATTTTATGACATATTATTGTTATAGACCGACTTCATATCTTTTCTTACATGCTTGTCGCTAGCTAAAAACCCACTTTTAACGTTTTTGTTTTCTTCCGCATTTTATTTTATAATTACCTATAAATAGATAAAATTAGATAAATTAGATAAAACAAACTATATAATGTAAACTAAATAACTACTAAAAATACGTACAAAATACGACTTAGCAATTATCTACATCACAAAGGAGCCTCGGTTCTCGTTGATGCTAAAACTAGTTGTAAAGACAGATGGGAATGGCTCGAATCATCAAAACTAACCCAAATATAGCTTATGGAGCGCTCGTTGGAGCACCTCATGGACATGTTCGGGGCTTCACTCATTTCCATGTGCATCAATTTTACTAGAGGTAAATCCATCCCAAAAATTCAAGGGCAAGATGGCTTTTCCATTCCTTTATTTGAGTTTTAAGGGAAAAGACACTTCGTGAAATTTTACTTGAGGTTTAAAGTGCCAAACTCTAAGAGGAGATTGTTGATTGGGATTATGTTAGGAAGATCACTTCGAAGTGGGTCAAAAGCTGCGCAGATTTGTAAGCTTGGTTATCTAAGCTTAACCAAAGGTTGGGGATCCCTAAAACATATTTTTGGAACTCCTATTGTGTTAAATTTGTAGCTACAAAAGAGTTCTATGATTAAACTTGGAGCAAATAAGTCAATTGGGGCGGAATTCACAAGTCTTGCAAAATTAGTCCAGTTTTGGTAGTGTAATTTTTTCAGCTCATAACTCCTAATCTAACAAGTCAAATAGAGATTAATATATTTTATTTGACAGATAAATTCTTAATCTTTCCAATGGCACCTTTGAGAGCCAAAATGGATATGTGGTTAGAAAGTTATAACTTTTTGAAGTTGGGCTAGATTTTGTTAGATAGTCGGGCCCCATGGCATCTTCGAAGCTTCTTCAAGGAGTTGCCATTCACCAATGGATGAGAATTTGGGCTTCCTATTTTTCAGAAATGTAGCTCGTGATGTCCTCTAACAATGGGACATATGGGTATTTTTAATTTAGGTCGGAAAAATAAGTGTGAAGCCAATCAACAAAGTCAACACCTTCTATCCAAGTAGTTTGACCTCGGTTGGGTATTTTGATCATATCTCTCTCATTCCTTGGTCAACGGAGGCAAGTCATATATGCTTGGAAAGATTATTTCCTTAGATTTCCAAACATACTTTTGGAGCCTCATTTGGAGCTATTCCCAGAAAGATACAGACCATTGGAAGTGGAGGCTAAAAGTGCGGGATCCGTTAATAGTAACCTGCAGATGTCGTTTTCAACCTTTTGCTTATTGCTTTTTGTCTCTCTACTTTATGCTTTTCTTGCTTTTTGGGTTGTTTTCTGTGTTTAAGCTCAGCCCTAAGATGGTATTGTATTATTTTGGACAATTGGATTGAGCTTATAATCCTTGTTTGTATGACACTATAAAAGCAAGTGCCTTAGGTTGTAAAATTTCAGATTTAGAGTTAAAGAGTGCTTAGTGCATGGAAGTAGAGCAAGACTTCTTCACCCCTTAAATTCTCTTATGCTTATCTTAATTATGGCCTAATTAAGTGGTGTCTTAAGAGTCTAATTATGGTGTGTCTTATCCATTGATTATAATTATCGGACCTAATTCCGCTTAGCGAGTGTGTTTTATCCTAGGCATAAATAGGTTTATTCGGTTACTTGATTTGCAGAAATCCCCTCTTTTTATCCCTTAATTTTCTGGGCTCCATCATTCCCCCTTTAATCCTCTACCTTTTGACTTCCATTTGCCCAAAATCACCTCCATCCAAAACCCCTTTTCCCCTCCTCAAATTTCCCAAAACTATCCAGCTTTTGTGATTTCGTGGGTAGTATCACTTTGGGGTTCCCCCTCTCTTAATTCTGGTTTTGGTTGATCCCCTAATATTTCCCCTCATCTTCATTATCCTCTTGGCCACCCCTCAATCGAATTTCACATTCCCCACCTTTCTAGATTTTTCTCCATATCCATTTCTCCCCAAACTGTCCAATCTCGGTTAACCTACGGATAAGTCGACTTTGGAGCTGCTTATCTCCCTCACCCCTTCTTGGATCCTTCTCAAATTTTTCCCTCATATTATTCAACCTCTCCCCTACCTTCACCCTAATGTTTAGATCCATCCCCTTTTTGGATTTTTCAATCTCTCTTTTACACCAAAACCTATCTTGGTCAAACTCGACTTCGTCGTTTGAGTTTATTGTACTTCCCTTTACTTTCTTCGCCACTCTTTCTATCCATCCTTCACCCTTAGGTTCCCTGGCACATTAGCTTCCTCCATTGACTAAGGGATGAGAATTTTAGATCCATCCCCTTTCTGGATTTTTTCCTATATTTTTCGCACCGAAACTCTGTCCAACTTCGTTGTTTGAGTTCATTGTACTTCCCTTTGCTTCATTCGCAACTCTTCTGTCCATCCTCCACCCTTAGGCTCCCCAGTACATCAGGACCATTCAAGAACGACACTTATACTGATTCTAGAAATAATTCAAAGCAAGGTGAACCCAACACTTACACCAATGCTCTTGTAGTTGGCCTCCTCTCGACTTTGGTTAGCACTTCCTCGATAGTTAAGTCATTAGCATGAAAGCTTTAACCAATAGTAGTAACGACATTCATCATCTTATGTACCTGTGTCTTTATATTTTATACTTTTAAATTGAATTGATTTCTCATTTGATGTGTTTAGGTATTTCTTCTATTATTGAGATGGTCGTAGCATCCATTTGAGACAACCGAGTTCTCTTAAATCCATTTCTTTTCTTTTTTTTTGAGAAGGGATGTGCTTAATCATGATTAAAATTGTTTATATTTCTATAAAAGTTAAGAGATCATGAGATTCCACCCAAAATCCCTCGATAGATGTCAAACAAATATTTTTTAATGCCTACGAGTCCATTGTTAAGCTCTCGATACTAGTTGGCATGTAGGTTCCCAATAATTAACATCTAAAACTAATACTTGGTATAGAAGCGTGACAAAAGTATATGCTCAATAGTAATTAATCTATATTACATAATTGAGATAAATATATGTGGTAAATCTTCTAGCCTTTAGTTGGTAATTTGACAACAATAAAAATGAAAATCATAAAACAAAATAATATAATCTTAAATATAATACTCCTAATCATATATATGTATATATATTAAAAGTTGGGTAGAATCAATGTATGTTTGACATATAAGACGTTTTTGTAACATTTCAATAATATAATATAGTTATTACAATGCTGCATAAACATCCTATATATCAATCGGACATTGATTCTACATAAGCTTTAGGATGTTTAGATAATCCATGCATTTAATTAAGTTAGAGATTATTGATTTTTTTTAAAAATTACATATCATATGTTTATTATGTTGGATGTATAAATTTATAAAACTAATTTATTTTAATTTTGTGAATAATATTATGAATTTAGATAAAATATCGTATTTACCTTATGGACATTTTTTCAAAAGAAATTGAGATTTTAAAGTTTAAAGCTACAAAAATAAAAAAAGACAAATAATGAATTAAATATATAAATAAGTAACAATAAGTTATCAGAATAAGTTATAAAAAAATTAAAATAAATATTTTTGTGTTATCTATTTAAAGAAAAATATATCCATTTATGTTCTTTTAACTTGTCATTAGTTTTTATTGTTATAATTTAAATGAAAATAATAAAATTAAAAAATGACTAATTATCAAAATTAAATTAATCAATACATTCCGAATATATATAAACATGACCAGACCATGTTGGTAAACATGGGTTGTGTTGCTTAACATGGCCAGGTCGTGTCAATGTTATGGTTTTGTTCCGTAGGCTCCTAGCAGCCAATAGGGCTTACTCGTGTCGTCGAACATTGCTCGTGTTGGTGTGTTTTAAGCAATTTTGATATCTGAATTTGGATAAGATTGACTCTTAATGTCTCTCAATTAATTGTCATTAACTGCTATCCTTATCCATTCCCGAGGTTAAGGGTCCTTCATTAAGGTCATTGAAAAAGAGAGAAGATAAGAGGCACATAACTTTAATTCTTGTGAGTAATTGCAGCACTATCATGAATGATTCTTGAGAAACCTTGAACAAATGCATTTGTTTTCATCAACATCTTATCCCTAGGATTAAGATTGACTACAATTTTCTTGCCTTGAACAGTAGAGAAAAGAATATTGTCTAAGGTAGACAAGTTCGATAGAATTCCATGACTAGATCCGGGTAGATATAGTCACGAGTAGCGAGAAGATCAAGGAATCTTGTCTTCTTGCGTTTTTCAACCCAAGAGAGTTTAGTAGAAAGAAAGAATTTTTCATCTACAAAGTAGTGTTGGGCCACAATAGGCGTTTTTATTCTTCTAAGTTTAGAGAAGAAATAACCTCGCCTTTTGAGGCCTCTTTTTGAGGATCCTTAAGCTGAGAAGATGAAATAATTCTTAAAGAAGTTCGAGGTTTCTTTGTGGTTGAACCTCCTTAATGACTAATCCTCTTTTAAGTATGATAAAATGAAGAGATAAAGAGAAACCGAGAGGAGTAGAAGTAGAAGTAGAACTAAAAGAGTAGGACGAGAGAGAGAGAGAGAGAGAGAGTAGAAGTGAGAACCCGAGACCGAGTTTGATTAAGTTGTGAATGTTTGCTCTTGGAGAGTCTTAGTGACTCTAGAGGGGGTGAATAGGGTGATGAGGAAATTAAACAATAAATGGAGGGTTAAAGTTTAAATTGAATACTCAAGACTGTCTCGAGTCTAGATTGTACTCGAAAAGTATGAACACGGAATTACGTGGAAACCCTCTTGGGGCAGAAAACCATGGCCAGTGCTAATCCAAGCACCAAGTCAAATCCACTATTTTGAATCCACAAAATACAGTAGATCGACTCAACTAGAATTGCTCCCTTAGACAATTCCTTACAAGTTTTTCCTAGGCTCGAAGTTCCCTTATCCGATCTAGTACTTCCTAACCGATGTAACCTTTACGAGTTAGGTACAAGCGAGCTGAGTTAACCCTTACAGCTCGGTTAAGGGACCTTACTTAGAAAGTAAGAAAGAGAGTTTGTAACTGATTACAAGACTTTACAACTCGGAAAGATGTTAAGTACAAACTTGGAGTTGTAAGTTGAAAAAGCCTTGTCTGTCTGGCGATTTGACATCTTGAAGCCGGTTACTTTTGTAATTCAAAAGTAGGATAACCTCGTTTAGATAACCTACAAAATTAAACCAATTTTAGTTCTCAAAATATAAAATACATTGGTCAAAGATTAGGCATAAATAATAATTTAATTAAGATAATTAAGAGCATAATTATTTGAGTCCTAAAAGAGTGAAATTAATATTCATTATACTCAAATTCCATCTAAGGCAGTCTAGAGAAAGATCAAGTTAGACAAAGAATATTAGAGTAAGAGTACTTGATCTAGACAAATATACTTCAAACAAAATATGCTGACTTCGAAAGATGAATTAACTCTATAATTCACTTTAACTTAGAATATGAAGTTAGAACTTAGTTTGAAAGAGTTAGAGTGAATGTTTGATCATGCGATAAATGTGAGTGATGTTTGAGTGACTTAGAACCGTCGAGTGAATTGATGAACACGAGTGTGCTTTTGAGTCGATCGAATCGGATGAAAACATTCCGCAATAGTTTCACGTAACTTTCGGAAAAGTTTCTATATCACTTAGAATGACTTGTAATCAAAACTTAGAAGGGATGAAGTTGGTACCTGATTCCTTGATAGTACTCGAATAATATACATGTGGAATCTAAGTCTTCAATCTTCCCCTTTTTATGAAAGGCATTCCATACTCGGATAGAAACTTTGTTAGTGAGAGAATCCCGATTTTTCATTCTTCCTCAAAGAGTATATAAGAGTTTAGAGAAATAATCACATAAATAACTAAGAAATTGAAACTCGAAAGGAGTTATGCTTGGAGATAAATAAACACGAAACTTCATTTATATTCACATAAGCGGGAAAAAATATTTACAAGAAGGGTATGAGAACTCTCCCTAACTAAAACAACAAATTTTCTAAATATTCTCCCCTTGCCTTTCAACAAAAACAAAAAGAGGAAGAATGTATCAAGTAGATACAATTTGTGTGTCCGGACAAAAAAAAAAAAAAAAAAATGAGAAAAAAAGAAACTAAGAAGGTGGAGTGGGAGCCGTCCGGGTTGAAGCGAATAAACGTGCCGTGCACCTGCGCTGGTATGAGCGTGAAGACGTTGAAGATCGGGGCAGGGGCAGCACTAGAATCTCCGGGATGGGCTTAGGCTAACCCATAACAAGGTTGTCCGGAGGTTCATCCTTTTGGAACTCGAGCTGAGGAGGTGCTTGGTCGAGCACGACTACTGCCGACCGACCTTTGTCGGTAGGATCTTCGACTCACTCAAATTATTGTCCGAGCTAATCGGTTCTAGTTGAAGGGTCTGGACCACCTTGTCCCTCGGCTTCGCCTTTTCTCGCTCCTTCTTCCTCTGCTCTTCTTCTTCCTTTTCCCTTTCTTCCTTCTCCTTAGAAGGAGCTGCCTTAGCCACAACTTCTTCTTCCGCCTCTTCGGAAGGAGATTTGGCGAGGCTCGAGGACTCTTCGGATGTATCCGAGTTGACCGGGTCTTGAGCCGCTTTGGAGCGTCTTTCTTGGAGGAGCTCAATCAACTCCTCGCTACTCCTTTACTAGTGCCTTGATCTCAAAGAGTACATCCTACTGCTCTCGGATGCGAGATCGGGCAATCTTTTGGTTTATGGTCATAGATCGAAGGACAGTCTTGAATGACTGGAGAGTGTCCTTTATTTTTGAGGACACCGAGGAGAGCTTTTCTATCATTGCAGTAGACAAAGCGAGAGTGGCTTGAAGAGGAGGGCCTGAGGTGGAGGCGCCGCCCGGTGGAGGAGGAAGAGAGAGTGGAGTCCGAGGTAAAGGAGAAGGTTACCTCGGTTCGAGCTGTGGACCTAGACACCGGGTTGGGTCTCCTGGTATCCATAACCGAGAAGCTCTTTTCTCGCAACTACTATGCAGCCTCGAAACTATGTTAGGATCCGAGGGAGCGGGACCTTAAACTGTTTCAAAATGAAGGTAAGAAGAGCCCCAAAAGGAAGAGGGGTGGATTTCTTTATATGAGCTGGCATAGAGGCCATCTCGCTCAATGATAGCTGGGAAGAGGTCTACTTCGTAGCCATCGAGAATGTCAAAGAGAACTTTGAGAATCTTAGAGTTCAGATTTTTTTGCTTCAATGTTGATAAAAGAAGGTTCTCATCGGTAGGAAACAAAGAAGACGAGCTTCTAACTTCATCCGAGTCACCGAGAAGTTTTTGGGTGACTCGGGGATTTCTTTGCATATTTCTCAAAGAACTCATCAGCAACCTTGTTGATAGGAATAGGGTTGCTATTGAGGAAAAGAGAAGATACTTTGAATAAGCGGTGGAGGAGAGAGACATTGATTCGAACAACGATATCTTGAACTCCGGAGGTGAGGATCCCCTCAAAGCTGGAAAGATTCAAATAGAACTCAAAAATGAGTTACGGATAGATAAACTCGCTGAAACAGAGGAAATTGTAAATCCCTGTGGTTTTGATATGGTTCAACCACGGGAAGAATTTGTCATCCAACGTTAGGTGTTGGGTGACAAGGATTTTAGAGGGGTTGGAAGGACCCTCTTGGCTTTTGGTTCCGGGTTTTTAGTTGAAGAACCAAGAAAGTCCGGGTGAGAACCTCTTTTAGGCATGGTTGAGAAGTTTTTGAGAAGAGAGGAGATGGACTTTGAGAGAGACAATGAGAAAAGACAGCTCGAAGAGAGACAGAGAGAGAGACTTGAGAGCTTCGGTGCTTACTTGAGATGATTTCTTGCTTTGCTTAAGAGAGAGGGTTTGCTCTTCAAAAACACTAAACTTGCTTGAGAGTTTAGTATGCGAGAGAGTGAGTGAGTAAAGAGTAAAGTAGCGAAATGAAGGAGAAAGGATGCTATTTATAGAGAAAGAATTATCCTTCGATATTTGTTCGACCCAACTCTCCAACGGTCGCGTCGACCTATGTGATTGTTCTCCTCTACAACGGTTAGAATTCCAGTGTTTGTCCGCAACGACTAGTTCTCCGATTGATACGCGAGAGAGAGAGAGAGAGAAAGAGTGAAATTTTAAAAGAAATTTATGAAATTCTCCACTACTCTAGAGATAATTTCGAAGTTTGATGTCCATTTTTCTCAAAAGCTGAGTCCGACTCAGTAGAGTTTCGAGTGGACTCAAGAACTACAAGCAAGCAATAACTCACAACTCAGTATCACTAGGTCAATCGAACTAATAGTTATTAAAACACAGAAAAGAAACATTTAACATATAATCATGCAAAGTAGTTTCACTTAGAAAAGCACATAATCATGCATTAATCATGCCAAGTTCATTCCTAATAAAGCAAAATTAATCTTCACTAAGTGGCTTAGTAAAGATATCAGCTAGTTGAAGTTTGGTAGGAATGAATTCAAGTTCAATATCACCTTTCTCAGAATGATCTCTTAGAAAATGATACCGACCTCAATATGCTTTGTCTTTGAGTGCTCGAACTGGATTCTTGGTGATGCTGATTGCACTTTGATTGTCACACTTGATTGGAATTGATTTGATCGATCGTCGAAGATCTCTCAAGTTTTGCTTGATCCATAAAATTCGAGCACGAGCATGCTCCAGCTGCAATGTACTCAGCTTCAGCGAGTTGATAGAGCTATTGAGTTCTGTTTCTTTGAGTGCCAAGATATAAGGGATTAACCCCGAAATTGGCATGCTCCTGAGGTGCCTTTTCTATTAACCTTGTATCCAGCATAGTCGGCATCCGAGTGTCCAATGAAAGTCGGTTCGAGTCTCTTGAGTACCATAGACCTAGATTATGAGTCCTCGCAAGATTTCTGAAATTCTCTTCACCGTAGTGAGATGTGATTCCTTTGGATTAGCTTGAAATCTTGCACACAGACATACACTAAACATTATGTCCGGCCTACTGGAACTAAGATGCAGCAGAGATCCAATGATACCTCGATAGAGTTTCGATCTACTTGCTTTACCTTTTCGTCCGAGTCTAGTTTTATACTGCTTGCTCATTGGTGTTGTTGCATGTTTTTCCTCTTGAAGTTTGTATTTCTTCAGTAGCTCCTTGGTATACTTTGATTGATGAACATAGATGCCATCTTTGTCTTGCTTGATTTGTAGACTAAGAAAGAAATTGAGTTCTCCCATCATGCTCATTTAGGATTCCTATCTCATTAACTCAAAAAAATCTCGACAGAGATTTTCATTAGTTACTCCAAATATTATATCATCAACATAGATATGAGCAATAAGAAAGTCTTTCCCCTTGGTTTTTATAAAGAGAGTCTTATCAATCTGGCCACTTCTAAAATCATTTTCAACCAAGAAATTACTTAGTCTTTCATACCAAGCTCTAGGAGCTTGTTTGAGACTATAAGGAGATTTTTGCAACTTGAATACATGATTTGGAAATTCTGAGTTTTCAAATCTAGGGGTTGCTTAACAAAGACTTCCTCTTGAATGAAGCCATTAAGAAAAGCACATTTAACATCCATTTGATAAAATCTCATATTCATGCTTGATGCAAATGCCAAGAGGATTCTAATAGCTTCAATCCTAGCCACTCGGTGCCAAGGTTTCCCTTAATCAATTCCTTCTTCTTAATTGTAACCTTGGCCTCTACCCATACAGGTTCATTAAGGGCTTCTAGTGCATTTCTGGGTTCAATTAATGATATGAATGTAGTAAATGCACATAGATTTTGTAGAGAGGAACGAGTTCTTACCCCCTTTTGATGTCGGACAGGATATTTTCGAGTGGATGACTCGATGCATATTTGAAAGCTCTACTGTTCTCTGGTTCACCAGATTTGTAGGTTGAATTGGTTGATCTTCAGTGGCCTAATCTAATTGAGCTTACTCATCCGATTGACTTTCGGCATTCCGAGCTGGCTCTTGAGTTGATTCATTATGAGTCGATTGTTCCGAGTTGTTTTTCTTGACTCGTCTCGAGTTCATCTTCAGCAAGATCATCATCTCGACTGAGCTTTAGATCTAAGAATGTTGATTTACTTGGTTTTCCTTGATTAATCTCATCAAAAACAACGTGAATGTTGTCTTCTACTTTGTTAGTTCTTTTATTGAAAATGCGATATGCTTTACTATGAGATGAATAACCAAGAAAGATACCTTCATCCGATCGAGCATCAAACTTGGTCGAGTGATCCTTACCATTGTTGTGAACATAGCACTTACATCTAAAGGGTTTGAAGTATGAAATGTTGGATTTCTTCCCTTTGTAAAGTTCGTATGGAGTTTTCTTCATGATGGATCCGATGAGGCATCTATTCAGGTATGTAGTTTGTCTGTGTTGATCGCCTCGGCCCGAAATAATAAGGCGGATCATGTTCAATCATCATTGTCTTTCCTATTTCTTCAAGAGTTCGGTTCTTTCTCTTTACTACTCCATTCCGTTGAGGAGTTCTTGGTGTTGAGAAGTGGTGGTAGATACCATTCTTATCACAAAACTCTGCAAATTCCGAGTAATCAAACTCCCTTCTATGGTCGGTTCGAAGTCTTTTGATCCGAGTCCGAGACTCAACTTGGATTTTCTGCAGAGCTTGCTGAACTCTTTGAACGCTTCATTTCTATGCTTAAGAAAACAAACCCGGGTAAATCATGAGTAGTCATCAACAATCACAAGTACATATGATTTACCTCCGAGACTCTTTATAGGAATTTCACCACACAAGTCCATATGCAACAATTCAAGTACTTTGGATGTGGAAACAGTTTTGAGAGATTTGAAAGATGATCTGTTCTATTTCCCTTTTGTGCATGCTTCACTTATTTTGTCTTTCTTAAATGCACAGTTAGGCAAACCTCGACTAAACCATGAGATGCAAGCTTTTTAATGGTGTGTATGCTAACATGACCTAATCTACGATGCAATGACCAGGAATCATCACGTAGAGATGCTTTTAAACAAGATAAGTTCGACTAGGGTCGAGAGAGGAATAGTGTAGGTATTACCCGATCTCTTACCTGAGAGCTTAGTCTCCTTGATAGTTTCATTAGAAATATAACAATTGATCCGAGTGAACCTTACCTCTTGACCTTTGTCACACAATTGAGAGATGCTTGAGCGGGTTGTACTTTAATCCCTTGACAAGGTAGACTGGTATGACCAGATTGTCTCCTTTTCCAATCTTGCCTATCCCAACTATCTTGCCCTTGCTATCATCTCCAAAAGTGACTTTGCCTCCCTTGTATTCTTCTAACTCAAAAAATATTCTTGAATCTCCTAATATGTGGCGTAAGCATCCACCGTCCGGGCACCAATGACCTCTTGTCCTTTTCGAGATACCTGCAAGTCGAAACACACTAACCCTTCTCACTTCCTCTAACAAACCCAATAACTCCCTTTACTCGTGGTCCTTTCATGAGGAAGAAGACTCTTAGGAACCCAGATTTGAATAACTTTGGGTTTGGTTTGATTCTAAGTCCTCCTTTTTGAAAACCGAGTTTGTGTCTCTTTCTTTTGAAAATCTTTCCTTTTATTAACCGGTGGAGAAGGTTTTCTCCTGAAAGCCGGTCCGAGGCTTAGTCCTCTTTTCATTCTTATGAATAGGACCGTGTTTAGCCTTTACTTCACGAGTTCGGAATCCTTTTTGAAAAGATCCGAGTAGGAATTAGATTCCTCCTCTTTGTTAAAACCAAGACCTTCTTTTCGAAGGAGATGCATTGAGAGCCTAAGAGCATGTCAAGGTTTTAAAACAAGTTCTTGAGACTCATTGAGCTTTTGCTTCAAATGCTCATTTTCTCTTCCGAGTGACTCGGACTCGGTCTCATTATCTTGAGTACTTGTCTTGAGCTCTCTTAGAGTAAGTCTCGGGTTTTCTAATTTATTTTTCAAAGAACTGCTCTCAAAAGTGATAAACTCAAGTTGTTCTTTAAATCGAGAGGAGTCGAATTGGACTTTTCTTCCAAAGTATAAATATATTTAACTAAATCAACTTTGGAAAACTTGAGGAAATATTCAATTACCTCCTAAGCATTCGTTTCCTCATTGTCCGAGTGATTAGAGTCCGACTCGGATCCAGCTTCCGAGTCCGATAGAGCCATCGGACACTTTGAGTCATCCGATTCTTCATCTTCTTCGGATGAGTCTTCATCACTCCATGTGGCCATCATGTCCCTCTTCTTCTTTCTATCCCTCTTTCTCCTTGGACGAGTCTTTGACTATGTGATCTTTGCTGCCACATTCAAAACAGCCCGAGTTCTTAGTTAAAGATAACTTTGAAGAGGAAGAGTGTTTACCTTTTCTATCCTTCTTATCTTTCTTGTAGAACTCATCTCTTGGCCTTTTCTCCCATCTCTTATGCTTCATCATTCTTTTGAAGCCTCAAGCGATTAGTGCCATGAGATCTTCTTCCGAGTCCGACGAACTCAGGTTTTCTTCTCTCGCTTTTGAGGCCTTCAGCGGAATATTCTTTTTAGTGTTGACCTTAGCGTCCTCTTCTTCCAGGTGAATCTCATGGGTGAGTAGCTTCCCAATAAGTTCGTTTGGCTTTAATCGAGAGAGGTTATGAGCTTCCTCGATGGCTGTCACCTTGGGACCCCATCTTCTCTTGGGTAGACTTCTCGAATCTTTCCGCACATTTCTTCGTGGGAGATTTTTCTTCCTAGAGATTTGAGATTGTTAGTAATCTTAGTGAAGCGGATGAACTCGAGTGATGTTTTCTTCGGCTCTATCTTGAACAGCTCGTATTTGTGAAGATATTGGCTTATCTTTGCTTGTCCGACTTGGCTGGTGCCTTCATATGTGTTGACAAGAGTGTCCCACACTTCTTTTGCTGTGTCACAAGTCGACACTCGTTATATTCTTCTAAGCCGATGGAGCACATCGGAATGTTCATTGCTTTAAAGTTCTTTCCGAACTTTTCGCCTCTTCAGTGGTGTACTAGATCTTTGCTTTAGGCACGAGTCTTGTTTCTTCCATCCTCATTGGAATGTAATTTCCTTCTCATATGATGTTCCATACATCTTCATCGTGGTCTAGTAGAAAGCATTCCATGAGCTTCTTCCAGATGTACGAAATTTGATCCTTTAAACTTTTGTGGTCTGCTGGAAAATCTTCCTTCATTGAACTCTCCATTGTTCCGGGCCATTTGATCTTTAAACCTTTGGATCGTTAGATCCTTTCCGAAAGGCTAGGCTTTGATACCAATTGAAGGTTTGCTCTTGGAGAGTCTTAGTCACTCTAGAGGGGGTGAATAGGGTGATGAGGAAATTAAACAATAAATGGAGGGTTAAAGTTTAAATTGAATACTTAAGACTGTTTGAGTCTAGATTGGACTCGAAAAGTATGAACTCGGAATTACATGGAAACCCTCCTGGGCAAAAAACCACGGCCAGTGCTAATTCAAGCACCAAGTCAAATCCACTATTTTGAATCCACAAAATACAGTAGACTAACTCAACCGAATTGCTCCCTTAGACAATTCCTTACAAGTTTTTCCTAGATTCGAAGTTCCCTTATCCGATCTAGTACTTCCTAACTAAGGTAACCTTTATAGCTAGGTACAACCGAGCTGAGTTAACCCTTACAATTCAGTCAAGGGACCTTACTCGAAAGTAAGAAAGAGAGTTTGTAATCGATTAAAAGACTTTACAAGTCGGAAAGATGTTAAGTACGGACTTGGAGTTGTAAGTTGAAAAAGCCTTGTCTCGCTAGCGATTTGACATCTTGAAGCCGGTTTCTTTTGTAAATCAAAAGTAGGATAACCTCATTTAGATAACCCACAAAAGTAAACCAATTTTAGTTCTCAAAGTATAAAATACTTTGGTCAAAGATTAGGCACAAATAATAATTTAATTAAGATAATTAAGAGTATAATTATCCGAGTCCTAAAAGAGTGGAATTTTCCGAGTCTAATATTCATTATACTCAAATTCCATCTAAGTCGATCTAGAGAAAGATCAAGTTAGACAGAGAATATCGGAGTAAGAGTACTTGATCTAGACAAATATACTTCAAACAAAATATGTCGACTTAGAAAGATGAATTAACTCTATAATTCACTTTAACTTAGAATATGAAGTCGAACTTAGTTTGAAAGAGTTAGAGTGATCTGTTTGATCATGCGATAAATGTGAGTGATGTTTGAGTGACTCGGAACCGTTAAGAGTGAATTAATGAACACGAGTGTGCTTTTGAGTCAGTCAAAATCGGATGAAAACATTCTGCAATAGTTTCAGTAACATTCAAAAAGTTTCTATATCACTTAGAATGACTTGTAATCAAAACTTAGAAGGGATGAAGTTGGTACCTGATTCCTTGATAGTACTCAGAATGATATACATGTGGAATCCGAGTCTTCAAGTTGAAAGAGTCCGAGTGAGAGCAAAGAGTTCTAAGTTTTGAGTTTCAAAGAATGTGAGATCAAAGTAGCAAAGTATGGAAACGAGTGTTAGCGAGTGTGATTTATAGATAAAAGCTCTCAATAGATAAAAACCATAAATGGACTCGTAAACACTGTAATGACTAGTTTGAACGATTATAATTCCAAGCACCTTTCTTGAAACTGCTTCCGACGGCTAGTTTATCAAATTGATTACGTGATAGAGAGAAAGAGAGAGAAATTTTAAAATTTTTTAAAGATTCTCTATTAGTTAGAGATGAGCTTAGAAATTTGGCTGGCCATTTTCTTTTAACTAATTTTGACTCAATTATCTATCCGAGTACTCGAAGCAACTCAATTACTAACAATTAGTGCTTAGTTTCATGAATTCTCAACTAAACTACCAGTCATTCAAACTTCACTTATTAAAAACTTGTTTGATCGAAATAATCACATAACAAATCATGCAATAAAACATGTAATCATGCATTTAACATACCATGCTCATTTCTAACAAAGCAAAACTGATCCGCAATTAATAGCTTAATGAAAATATCAACCAATTGGAGCTTATTAGGGACATATTCAAGTTCTATATCACCTTTTTCAAAATGATCGGGTAGAAAGTGATATATGACCTCAATGTGCTTAGTCTTTGAATGCTAACCTGGTTCTTGATGGTGCTAATAGCACTTTGATTGTCATACATGATAGGAATGGTTGAGAAGGTCGATCCCAAATCCTTGAGATAGTCCACGATGAATCGAGCACAACAAGCTCCTCGCTATTATGTACTCAGCCTCGGTTGTTGATAAGGCTACTGAATTTTTCTTCTTTGAGTGCTAGGAGATGAGTGATTGACCCATAAATTGACATGCTCTTGAAGTACTCTTTCTATCAACCTTATACCCAAGCATAGTCAGCATTTGACCAGCCACCGAGAGTCGACTTGAGTTCTTTGAGTACTAGAGACCAAGTGTCTAAGTTCCTGCAAGATATCTAAGGATTCTCTTAATTGCAGTGAGATCCGATTCTTTTAGATTAGCTTAGAATTTTACACATAGATAGACACTAAACATTACATATGGTCTTTTAGAAGTAATGTAAAATAGAGATCCGATCATACCTCCGTGGAGTTTTGATCTAGTGACTTATCCTTCTCGTCTCGGTTTAGTTTGGTACTGCTCACCATAGGCAACCTTTTTAAAAATATATTTAGAAATAGAGCTTATGGAGTGTATATCATCAGTTTTAAGTAAAGGTTTGCTCTTGGAGAGCCTAAGTCACCCTAGAGGAGAGGGGTGAATAAGGTGATGGAAGATTTTGAGAAATTACAAACTATTTTGCACAAAACAAGACTTAAAGAATAATTTTGAGTCTAGAATGAACTCAAAAAGTACACTATATAGAGAAATACGTAGAAAGCCTCTTGGAGTAGAAAACCACGGACAATGCTAGTACTTCTCTATTGTAAGACAAACCAAGCCAATCAATTCCACTATTTTGAATCCATAAAATATAAGGATCGACTCTTTATAGAATTGCTCCCTTAGACCATTCAATTACAAGTTTTCCTAGACTAAGAAATTCCCTTATTTGATCTAGTACTTCCTAACTGAGATACCATTTATAGTTAGAGACAACCGATCCGAGTTAACCTTTACAGACTCAATCAAGGGACTTAGTAGAAAGTAGAAAGAGTATAAGTGTTTATAAGACTTCCCTTTATAACTCGGAAAGTAAGAATTATAGAATTAGAGTTGTAAGGCGAAGATTGAGTAAGTATGCACTAAGTAAGTGTTAAGTAATCTGTTCAATAATTTTCAAGTCTTGTAGAGTGGCTTCTATCTATACTCAACAAGGGAGATTAGCCATTGAGACTTGCTCCGGACTGGTGAGCTTCAATAGTAGTTGTAACTACTAGTCCGAGTCACTTAGAAAAGGATCGGTTTTAATATGAACATTAAGTGGTGGTCCTTGGCTTAAAAAGTTGTCCATCCTCTAGTTGTGACTAAATTATAGGGTGGAAACAACCATTGGACACAAAGTTGAAGTTTACCAGATTTGGAACAAAACAACCCCGATACTGTTGTCGAGCCATGTCCGAAATGACTTATTTACATGCTGTTGGTATTTAACGGCTAGAAACTTGTTGCTTTTGCTTTTAAAATTCAGATTCAAGTTCTTTAATAAACCTGTAAAAGCAAATCAAAGTGGTAATGAAAGTATAAAAATACTTTGATCCAAGATTAGGCAAAGATAATAATTAATTTAAAGTAATTAAGCACTTAATTATCTTCGACTCTAAAAGAATGGAATTTTTGAGTCTAATATTCATTAGGTTCAAATTCTATCTTGAGTTAGTCCTTAAAATGATCGAGTTAGAAATCAGAATACATAAACTAGATCGAGTAAACAATTTCATTAAGTATGTTGACTTAGAAAATAGAATTAACGATGTAATTCATTTTCGGTTTGAACACCAAGTCGAGTACTCGAAATATTATTTACTCATGACATTGTTCCGAGTTATTTGTGATCGAGTCAAAACCAAGTTCGAGTGTGTTATGCTTGACAAATGGTGTCCGAGTGGGTAAGAAAATAGTGAAATCTTAGATATGAGTTTCTTAAAAGCATAGAATGACTTAGAATCAAAACTATAGAGAGATAGAGAGTTATACCTAAGTCTTCAATCTCCCCTTTTGATGAAAGGCATTCCATACTTAAGATAGAAACTAATCGGATCAAAGAGTTTAGTTTTCATAGGGTGTTGATCGGAGCAAGAAAAATAATAACGAATATTGAACAATTTAACTTAGATCATATACAACTCAGAACATGCTTCTTGGAATAATAAGAGTATACTTGTTATAGAATAGAAGAATATAAGAGTAAATAAGAAGATATGCTCGAAATAAGTAAATTTCATTCATCATTAGAAGCAATTGTACGGAAACTTAAATAGACTGAGAAATAAACAAACTTAGAAAGAACTAAGGAAAACTCCCCTAAACCAAACATATCTTTTCTATCTTTTCTCTCCCTTATGCATTTTAGCAAAAAACAACAAAAAGAGGGGAGTAAAGAACAACTAAGAAAAAAGATGTTGGACAAAAAAATTAAGATAGATTTTTAAAATTACGAGGAGAAGGAGCAGTTTGGTGATAATTAGAAGAGTGAGGGTTGCGCCTACCCCTCTAGCCTTGAGTACGGACGGCTTGGCGAGGACGCCACAACAGTGATAGATCGGGTAGTGGGATGACCCGTTTGTGAGTCGAGGTAGATCTTCCTCAACTTCTTCTTCTTCTTCTTCTTCTTCTTCAGCAAATGCTGCTGCATGCTATGGTTCTAAGGCGGGGCCTTAGATTCACCGACATCACCAACCTCTTCCGAGGCGGATCGAGTGTGATTAGAAGAGATCACCTCAGGTTCTTTGTCACCCTTACCCTTAGATTGAACTACTTCAGCCTCCTTTTGTCCTTCTTCTTCAGCTTCTCCTTCGACTTCTCCTTGTTCTATAGCTTCTTCGACTCGGACTCATAAGAACTTGAGGATTCTCGTAGGTCGTTCTTCCTCAAATTCCGAGTCCTCTCGTTGTCTTGGACCTTTGCTCTTGGAGGTGGCGGATTTGCTGCTGTTATTGCTTAATAAGTTCATTGAGTTATGTAATCATGGCTTGATTTAGCTCAATCTAAGTCTTAGCCCGACTTTGGTACTCGAGTCATCAATGGCAAAAAGGCTTGGAAGGTTCCTAGAGTTATTTGTAACTCTTTAGCTAGAGAGACAAACCGAGTTGCTACCTTTTGAAGGAATTCAATAGAAAGGGCAAGCAGAGAAGTAGATGGTCCGAGTAGTAAGAAATGGAACCTCGGGATCAGCCTGAGTCCGAGGTGGAGAAGGAGGAGGTACTGATTCTAAGGAGTGAGACCAAACATTAGGTTGGATTTCCCGATATCCAAGGCTAATGATTTCGTGTCTGCCAAAACAAATGGTAGGTTCTAAACACTTGTTTGGGTCGAAGGAAGTTCGACCCCAAAGCTGGGTGAAAATAGGTGAAAGAAGAGCTCCAAAGGGATAAGGAGTCTTCTTCGGTCGAGATGGAACGAAGCAATCTGTTCCAAGATAAAAGGGAAGAGGTCAACGTCATATCCAGTCCGTAATGTCAAAGAAAACCTTGATAACTTTGCTATTAGGGTTCTTTTTTGAAGGAAAGCAAAAGAAGAAGGTTCTCATCATAATGAAGCACAATAATCTAACTTCGGATGTCATCCGAGTCATAGAAAAGTTCTTTTTGGATCGAGGAGTTTCTTTAGCGTATTTATCAAAGAAGTCATCTGCTACTTCATTGAAGGGGATAAGGTTAGAATTGAGAAAAAGAGACTTCACAATAGAGTTTGTGAAGAAGAGCAAGGTTGATATGAACCACCTTGCCTTGGACGATAGAAGAGATCACATTATCTCCAGTTGTCATATAGGAATAGAACTCGATAACGAGTTCTTGGTATATGTAGTAACGTAAACACATGTAATTGAAGATACCTATTTGGAGAGAGGGTTTGATCCAGGAGAAAGAGGTTTTGTAGAAGAACTTGTCATCAATAAAGAAGTGTTGAGCGATAAGTACCTTTGAATCTTTTGAGGTAGGGGTTTACCCTTTGCTTCAGCAGACCTCACAATGCGTTGACTTGGTTCTGGCCTTCTTTGTGGCCGAACTTGCCTCCATGGATGAACCTCTCTTAGGCATATTGAAAGAGATAGAGTGTTTGAGAGTAAAGAGAAAGAGAAAGTGGAACAGATGATGGAGAAACAGAGAGAGAGAGAGTTTGAGTGCGAGAGCGATTGAATGCTAGAGCATAGAGAGCGAGAGTATGAGCAATAAGTAGGCAAAGTGAATTAGTGAAATCGAAGACGTGCTACTTATAGAATAAATGCTTTCATTGAGCAACCGCCTTTCTAACTCAACCTACCAAGCAGCGATTACCAAACCGTTGAGTCTCCCGAGTGAGTAATGGCTAGTTTTCCAAGCATCTTTCTTCTAACAACTAGTTCTTCTAACTCATCGCATGATGAGAGAGAGAGAGAAGAAAAGATTTTTGAAAAGATTTATGAGATTCTCCATTTATCTAGCGATGGTCCCAAAATTTTGATGTCCCTTTTGCTAAAAATCTGAGTCCGACTAACTAAAGTGTCCGAGTGACCCAGTAACACACTCAAAAATTCATAATTCATAGCTCAGTCTCATTCTATGTCAATTGATCCATTAGTTATTCACTCAAAGCATATAACAATCAATCAAAGTAGATTAACTTATGTAATAACTCAAGTAATCATGCAATTAGCATTCGAAGTTCATTCATAATAAAGCAAAACCGATCTTCACTCGGAGGTTTAGTGAAAATATCGGCTAATTGAAATTTTATAGGAATAAACTGAAGTTCAATATCACCTTTCTCAGAATGGTCTCTTAGAAAATGATACCTGACCTCAATGTGTTTCGTTTTTGAGTGCTTGAATTGGATTCTTAGTGATGCTGATTGCACTTTGATTGTCACATTTGATTGGGATTGATGTGAATGACAGTCTAAGATCCTTCAAGTGTTATTTAATCCAGAGAATCTGAGCACAGCAAGCTCCAACCGCAATGTACTCAGCCTCAGCAGTTGATAGAGCAATTGAGTTTTGCTTCTTTGAATGCCAGGAGATGCGTGATTAACCCGTAAATTGGCATACTCTTGATGTGCCCTTTCTATCAACTTTGTATCCACCATAGTCGGCATCCGAGTATCTAGTAAGGATTAGATCCGAGTCTTTTGAATACCAGAGACCAAGTGTCCGAGTCCTTGCAAGATATCCGAAAATTCTCTTAACCATAGTGAGATGTGATTCCTTAGGATTAGCCTTTTTTTTTTTTTGACAAGACCTTAGGATTAGCTTAAAATCTTGCTCAATGGAAAATAGTAAACATGATATCCGGCCTACTAGATGTGAGATAAAGTAGAGATCTAATCATACCTCTATAGAAATTCTGATCTACAACTTTACCTTTCTCATTTGAGTCCAGTTCATGCATCGCTACTCATTGGTGTTGTTGCATGCTTCACATCTTGTAGCTTGTACTTCTTCAATAACTCCTTGGCGTACTTTGTGAAGACTCATATCCGAACTCTAAATAATTTATGAATGATTAAGGTATAAACTTCTATCTCTCTTAAGTTTTAATTGCAAGTTATTCTGAGCTACATAGAAACTCATATCTAAGTTTTCATCTTTGTTCTAAGTGATTCGGATATTGGTTTGTTTTATATCTTCTCTACTGAGGTATTTTGACCTACTTACAATCTACTTGAACCATCGCATGATCAAATAATTCTTTTAAAGCATCTTTTTCTAAGTACTAATTGTGTTTACTAACTCGGAATCAAGTCATTCTCTATTGAGTTCGTCTAAGTCGGTTTATTCCTTAAACAATTATTTGATAGATCAAGTTCACTTTCTCTGTTTGATTGCTCTTTTACTTGATCTTTCTAGGAGTTATTCTGAGTTGAGTTTAAACCTATTTGATATTAGACTTAGAATATTCCACTTCTATAGGCCCAAGATAATTACGCTTTTAATTACTCATATTTAGTTAATATCTTTGCCTAACCTTGGATCAAAGTATCTTATACTTTGAGAACCAATGTGGTTTGCTTTTGTATGTTATTGAAACAAATCTAATCTATCATTTTCAATTTCAAAAGCAACCGGCTTCTAGCTGTTAAACACTAGTAGACAGCTTTTAGCCAATTCTGGACAGGACTCGATATCGTGTAAGAGCCGTCTGTTTCCAAAACTAGAAAACTCCAACACTAGGCTCAATGGTGGTTTCCGTGTTGCTTTTCGGACAACACCAGTTAATTGGAACACCTTTTGGAGCAAATAGCTGTTGCCTAACGTTTACACTCCAACGGATCTTTTATGAGTCACTCGTAAAAGCCCTTCCAACGGCTAGTAAAGACTTCGATCCGTAAACCGGACTCAACGGTTACTTTGCTTGGTCATCGTTAAATAGAAGCAACTTCACAAGTCTTGAAGATTGCTTGAAACTATTAATCAATACATTGTCTAATTCTATTAGTGCATTAGTCATCGAATCTTCCACTTATAACTCCAAGTCCGTACTTAATTTTTCTCGAATTGTGAAGTCTTGTAATCAATTCCATACTTCTCTTACTTTCGAGTAAGGTCCCTTGGCTGAGCTATAAGGGTTATCTCAACTCATATGTCCCTAATTGTAAAGGTTATCTCGGTTAGGAAGTAGTAGATTAGATAAGGGAACTACCGAATCTAGGAAAATATTGTAAGGAATTGTCTAAGGGAGCAATTCTAGTAGAGTCGATCCTTTGTATTTTGAGGATTCAGAATAGTTGAGTTGACTTGGTGCTTGGATAGACACTCGTCCGTGGTTTTTCGCCCCGGGAGGGTTTCCACGTATTTCCGAGTGTTTGCTTTTCCGAGTTCAATCTAGACTCGGACTCAGCTTGTTTATCTCTTTCAAAGCAAAAATTGTTTAAGTTTGTTTAATTTCCCTTATCACTCTATTCACCCCCTCTAAGGTGACTTAGACTCTCCAGAGCAAACTTTCAATTGGTATAAGAGCCTAGCCTTTAAAGAAGGATCTAAAAATTTGAAGGTCTAATGATAAGATGGCTCGGAGCAATGGAGAGTACGATGAAGGAAGGTCATCCACCGGACAATCAAAATTTAAAAGGTCAAACTTTGTACACTTGGAAGAAACCGATGGATTGCTTTCGTTGGACAACGATGAAGATGTCCGGAACATCATCCAAGAAGGCAACTATATCCCAATGAAGATAGAATGAACAAGATCTGTGCCTAAAGAAAAATTCGAGTTCACTAATGAAGAGTCAAAAAGTTCAGAAAGAACTTCAAAGCAATGAACATTCTCATGTGTGCTATCAGCTCGGAAGAGTACAAAAGAGTATCAGCCTATGACACGGCCAAAGATGTGAGGGACACTCTTGTCAACACATATGAAGGAACAAGCCAAGTGAAACAGGCGAAGACAAGTACGTATCTTTACCAATATGAGCTATTCAAGATGGAGCCGGACGAAAACAACACTAAGATATTTATCCGCTTCATCGAGATTATAAACAATCTCAAATCTCCGGGTATAAAGATTTCTCACTAAGAAATGTGTAGAAAAATTCTGAGAAGTTTACCAAAGAAAAGATGGGGTCCCAAGGTGTCAGCCATTGAGGAAGCTCGAGACCTCTCTCAACTAAACCCATATGAACCGATGGGGAAGCTGCTTACCCATGAAATTCACCTGGAAGAAGAGGATGCCATGGTCGGCACCAAAAAGAACATTGCTGCTGAAGGCCTTAGAAAGTAAAGGGGAAAGTCTAAGTTCCTCATACTCAAAAGAGGATCCAATGGCACTTATTGCCCGAGGCTTCAAAAGAATGATGAAGCATAATAAATGGGAAAAGAAGCCAAAGGAAGAGTTCTACAAGAAAGATAAGAAGGACAAAAAGGTAAATATTCTTCCCCTTCAAAGTTACCTTTAATTAAGAACTCTGCTCGTTTTGAATGTGGCGAGCAAAGATCACATAGTCAAAGACTGTCCGAAGAGAAAGAAGGACAGAAAGAAGAAAAAGGTTATGATGGCCACATGGAGCGGTGACGACTCATCTGAAGAAGATGATGATTCCGATGACTCAAAAGTGTCTAATGGCACTAACGGACTCGGAAGCCGAGTCCGAGTCGACGCCGACAACTCGGACACCAAGGAGATAAGTCCTAAGGAGGTAATTGAATACTTTCTCAAGTTCCGCAAAGTTGATTTGGCTAAATATATCTACACTTTGGAAGAAAGGTCCAATTCGATTCTTCTCAATTCAAAGGACAACTTGAGTCTCTTACTTCGAGCGCAATTTTTGAAAAATGAATTGGAAAAGCTGAGACTAAGTCCGAAAGAATACAGGGCTAGTACTCGAGCTAATGAGACCGAGTCCGAGTCTCTCGTAAGAGAAAATGAGCATATGAAAGGAAAGCTTAATAAGTCTCAAGAGCTTGTTTTAAAGTTTACTTAAGGTCGAAAAACCTTGACATGCTTTTAGGCTCTCGGTATGTCTCATTCAGGAAAGAAGGACTTAGTTTTAACGAAGAAGAGGAATTTAATTCCTACTCAAATATTTTAAAAAGGATTCCGGAACCGTGAAGTTCGGAAAGGCTGAGCATGGTCCGATTCATAAGAATGAAAGGAGGACCGAGCTTGGACCTGTTTCCAGGAGAAAACCTTCTCCACCTGTTTATAAAAGAAAAGATTTTCAAAAGAAAGAGACACGGACTCAGTGTCCGTAGAAAGAAGACTCGAGAATCGGACCAAGCCCAAAGTCATTCAAATCTAGGTTCCCAAGAGTTTTCTTCCTCGGAAAAGGACCACAGTAAAGGGAGTTACTGGGTTCGTAAGAGGAAGTGGGAAAGTTAGTGTGTTTTCCGACTTGTAGGCAACTCAGAAAAGGACAAAAGGTCATTGGTACTTAGATAGTGGATACTCACGCCACATGTCGGGAGATTCAAGACTCTTTTCGAGTAAGAAGATCTTAAAAGGAGATGACAAGTAAGGGCAAGATAATTGGAATTGGCAAGATTGGGAATGGAGACAACCTAGTCTATCTTGTCAAGGAACTAAAATACAATCTGCTCAGTATCTCTCGGTTATGTGACAAAGGCCAAGAAGTAAGGTTCACTCGGACTAATTGCTACATTTCGATGCAACTAACAAAGAAACAAATTTCTCAGGTAAGAGGTTAGGTAATACCTATACTATTCCTCTTTCGGATCCAAGTTAGAATTTATCTTGTTTAAAAGCATCATTGCATGATGATCGTTGGACATGGAATCGCATACTAGGTCATGTTAGCATGGACACTATCAAAAAGCTTGCATCTCATGATTTAGTTAGAGGTTTGCCTAATCGTGCATTTAAGAGAGATAAAATCGTGAAGCATGCACAAAAGGGAAACAAGTCGGATCATCCTTCAAACCTCTCAAAAGCTGTTTCCACATCCAATGTGCTTGAATTACTTCATTTGGATTAATGTGGTGAAATCTCGTGTAAAGCCTCGGAGGTAAATCATATGTCCTTGTGATTATTGCTGATTTTTCACAATTTACCTAGGTTTGTTTTCTCAAGAACACAAACGAAGCTTTCAAAGAGTTCAGCAAGCTCTGTAGGAAAATTCAAGTGGAGTTTCACACTTAGATTAGAAGAATTTGAATTGACCATGGAAGGGAGTTCGACTATAAAGAATTTACTCGAGTTCTCGTGACAAGAACGATGTCTCTCACAATTTCTTAGCACCCGAAGTCCTCACCGGAACGGAGTAGTGGAAAGAAAGAACTGAACTCTTGTAGAAATAGGAAGGACGATGATGATTGAAAATGATCTTCCTTACTATTTATGGGTAGAGGCAGTCAACATAACAAACTACACACCGAACAGGTGCCTCATCGGACCCATCTTGAAGAAAACTCCCTACGAGCTTTATAAGGGAAAGAAGCCTAACATCTCATATTTCGGACCCTTTTGATGTAAGTGCTTTGTTCATAATAACGGTAAGGATCACCTGACCAAGTTTGATGCTAGGTCGGATGAAGGTATCTTTCTCGGGTTACTCATCTCACAAGTAAAGCTTATCGTGTCTATAACAAAAGAAGTAACAAAGTGGAAGAAAGTATCCACGTTGTGTTTGATGAGATAGATGATCTTATCGAAGCCGAGCTCAGGATGAGTCAAAAGAGAGCAACTCGGAATGAGGCGGATCGTAACATCGTAACTCGGATCGAACCAAATCAAGAGATAACTCGGAACACTCGAAGGACAAGAAAATGAGAAAACACAACAAGCTCGGACTCATCGATGATCAGTCGGTTCAACCAACAAACTTGGTGAACCAGGTGAACCAGAGAATAGGTAGAGCATTCAAATATGCTTCGAGCCACCTACTAGAGAACATTCTGTCCGACATTAACAAGTGGGGGTAAGAACTCGTTCTTCTTTATAAAATCTATGTGCATTCACTATATTCATATCATTAACGGAACCCAGAAATGCACTAGAGGCCCTAAATGAACCTGAATGGGTAGAGGCCATGTAAGAAGAGCTTAATCAATTTGCGAGAAAGCAAGTCCGGACTTTGATCAAATGACCTCTAACCACCCGAGTTATAGGAACCAAATTGGTTATGAAAAACAAATTGCATGAGGATAGGTTGGTAGTTAGAAATAAGACTAGACTTGTGGCTCAAGGTTACAATCAAGAAGAAGTGATTGATTGTGGGGAAACCTTTGCACCGCTTGCTAAGATCGAAGTAATTAGAACCTTATTGGCATTTGCATTCAACATGAATATTAAATTGTATCAAATGGATGTTAAATGTGCTTTTCTTAATGCTTTCATTCAAGAAGAAGTCTATGTTGAGCAACCCCTGGATTTGAAAACTCGGAATTTCCAAATCATGTTTTCAAATTGGAAAAGGCTCTGTATGATCTTAAACAAGCTCCCGAGCTTGATATGAAAGACTTAGCAGTTTCTTGGTTGAAAATGATTTCAAAAGAGGTCAGATTGATAAAACTCTTTTCATAAAAACCAAGGGAGAGATTTCCTTATTGCTCGATTTATGTTGATGATATTATTTTTGGAGCTACTAATGAAACTCTTTGCTCGAGAGTTTTCCGAGTTGATAAGATAGGAGTTCTAAATGAGCATGATGGGAGAGCTCAATTTCTTTCTTGGTCCACTAATCGGACAAGATAAAGATGACATCTATGTCCATCAATCTAAGTATACCAAGGAGTTGTTAAAGAAGTACAAGCTTCAAGATGTGAAACATGCAACAACACCCATGAGCAAGCAACATAAAACTGGACTCGGAAGAAATAGGTAAAGCAAGTAGATCGAAACTCTATAGAGGTATGATAGGATCTTTGCTATATCTCACATCCAGTAGGCCATACATTATGTTTAGTGTATGTCTGTGTGCAAGAATTCAAGCTAATCCAAAAGAATCACATCTCACTACGGTGAAGAGGATGTTCGAATATCTTGCAGAACTTAGAATCTTAGTTTATGGTTTTCAAGAGACTCGTAACTAACCCTCACTCGGATACTCGGATGCCGACTATGTTGGTTACAAGGTTGATAGAAAGAGCACATCAGGAGCATGCCAATCTTTGGGTCAATCCCTCATATCTTAGTACTCAAAGAAACAGAACTCGGTGGCTCTATCAATCAGCTGAAGCTGAGTACATTGCAGCTGGACCTTTATGTGCTCGGATTCGTGGATCAAGCAACACTTGAAGGATCTTGGACTTACATTCAATTCTATCCCAATCAAGTGTAATAATCAAAATGCAATCAACATTACTAAAAATCCAGTACAACACTCAAATACAAAGCATATTGAGGTCGAGGTATCATTTTCCGAGAAACCATTATGAGAAAGGTGATATTGAACTTGAATTCATTCCTACGAAATTTCGATTAGTCGATATTTTCACTAAGCCACTTAGTGAGGATCAGTTTTGTTTTATTAGGAATGAGCTTGGCATGATTAATGCATGATTATATGTTTTATGTGTTTAATTTTTGATTTTTACTTCATTAACAAATGGATCAGTTGACTTAACAATGAGATCGAGCTATTGGTTAATGCTTTCGAGTCGCTCCGAAACCACACCGAGTCGAACACAGTCTTGGATCAAAATGGAAATCAAACTTTTGAGATGATCTCTAGATGAATAGAGAATCTTAGAAAGATTTTTTAAAAATTCGTTTCTCTCTCTAACACACGTCGTTATCAAAGAATTCGAACCGTTAGAGAGACAAACGCTGGAATTGTAGCCATTGGACTATTGTACGTCATGTGTGTCCGAGAATGCCGTTTGAACGTTAAGAAAGAAGGTTTAAGGACATTTTTGTCCTCTCTATATATAGCATCTATTCGTCTTTATTTCTTCACTTTGCCCCTTACTCCTTTGGCACGAAATTCTCTACTCTCTCATACTTGTTTCTTGCTCTCAAAGTTCTCTCTCTCTCTCTCTCGCTCTTTTCTCCAAGTAGCCTCTCATTTCTTCATTCTCGCAATGCCTAAACAAGGTTCTACTTCGAGTTCATCGGGTCCGCAATAAAGAAGGCTTGAAAGAAAACTCAAGAGGGTACGTCCGACCCTCAAAAGTGTTTGTCGTTCAACACTTCACGTTAGATGACAAGTTTTTCAAGACAACCACCTTCTATTGGCTCAAATTCATTCAAGACACTAGAGTATACAATTATATATGCTTCATTGATTTCATTTATCCGAATTCGTTGCTGAGTTCTATGCCAACAAATCCTTTTCTAGAGGTGTCATAACTTCCAAAGTTCAAGGTACGGTTGTCGAATCAACCTCCCTCTTCTCCATAAACTTTTCAATGTTACTTTCTTTTTCGAATCCCAATCACATTCCATTCCTAGAAATTGTCGATGAATTCTTCGACAAATTCGCCAAAGAAGTGCCTAAGCACGTAAAAAACCCAAACTCCGGGGTTCTCAAAGTTTTGTTTGACATAATGGAGGGCTACGATGTAGACCTCTTTCCTTTTATTATCGAGAAAATGGCTCAAGTGCTCGCTTAATCAAAGAAATCCGCTCCTTTTCTTTTTGGAGCTCTTCTCTCTCTTATCTTCAAACAATTCAAGATCACCCCTCCTTTAGATCCTTCTATTGTTTTTGAGTAGGCCATAGTTCCGGGCCGAAAAGAACTTCTAGGGTATGGATACCAGGAGGTTAAACCCGGTGAATAGGTTCGCTCTTCCGAGTTGGAACATGCCTTCCTTCCTCCTCGGACTCGGATTCAACCAACTCAGCCATTCACTTCAGCTGGTTCCTCCTCTTCTCAACCTTCTCTTGGCTGGTGCCGCCTTGGTCGAAAGACTCGTTTCGATGAGTCGACCAACTTCGAGCCACTTGTTCGCTCTCTGAAGCTTATTTTCCGTGGCATGGTCATTAACCAAAAGACCGGCCAATCTCATATTTAGGTGTGTCAATCCCCGATGCTTGTGTTCAAGGGCATTCTTGGCGAGCAACATGAACAACTTCAACTCCTTTGGGAGCGCGGAACGAAGGCTATGCAGGACTCGGAATCCTCCGACACATCCGAGGAGTCCTCTAGCCTGGTCAAGTCTACTTCGATGAGGTAGAAGAAGAAGAAGAAGTCTACTTGTGATCTACTCGGATCTAAAGAGATCAGCTGAGGTCGTAATCGAGGCGAAGCGAGGCTCAGCCTAAGAGGAGAATAAGGAGGAAGAAGGTTGAAAGGAAGTGGATGCTCCACCAAAAGACAAGGGGTTATGGAGCCCGAACCTCGACTGATCTCCTTAGATCCGAGTAGATCACAAGTTGTCGGGGACGTTAGACAATCCAAACCAGCTGACTCGAAGCCCTCGTAGTCTTCCGAGAAGATGAGCCTAAGGATGACCTTGTCTTGACTTGACCACCCAGTGTCCGAGCCACTTCCCAACATCTCGGTGCTACCGTCGCCATGCTCGACCACCTCATCTCGGACTTACCGGTGCAAGCGCACCGCTCGTCCGTCCTCCTCGGATTAACCAGCTCCACCATCCTAATCTATTTCTTTTCTTTATTTTGTCCAACATTAAGTGTATTCACTTCCAACTTTTCTTCCCTCCTTTTACTCGAAATGCTATGGGGAGAAAAATAGAAACCTTGATGTTCCGCTTAGGGGAGTTTGTCTTCTTTTTTTGTTGTAAATGTTTTTTAATGAATGATCGTTAATGTTTATCTTTTTACGTTCCGATCATTTCGAGTTTCATTTATCATTTATCTTATCTACTCGTAAATCTACGTTGGTTCTAATATGTGCTTATAAGTCATGCTTTGATCCGGAATTTCTTTGTACTCCACATGCTCGTGATACGGATCATTAGCATTGAAAACTTAATTTTTTCTAACAAGTTTATATCTTAAGAATGGAATGCCTTTCATCAAAAGGGGTAGATTGAAGACGCAGTTCTTCACTCTAAATATTTTATGAATGACTTACGTATAAACTTCTATCTCTCTTAAGTTTTGATTACAAGTCATTGAAATTGTACACAAGCTCACGCAATTTAACATTGAAATTGTATTTTCATATTTTCTCAAACAAGGTTTAGTACTTTTCAACAATTACTTAAAACATCAAGTCTCTTTCCGGGTAATTCCCTACAATTTATATTTATAAAACATTTCAATCCTTTATAACAAAATTTCAAAATCATTAACAACTCATTGCAATTGAATCAACATTCTAGGCTACAAACTCAAACCAGCACTTCATAGTTTCAGGGCACGACCCCTACTAAAGGTTCCCGGAACCTATCCTCCTGGAAGTCTCTAGCCGGGCATCCTAATACATTAGTACCCCGGTTAGAACCCTTCCATATATTAAACTATCCTAGCCAAGTTGATTCAAAACAATGAGAATACATTCATTAAGCCGCTTCAAACAAGCATCCTCAAATCGGTTTAACACATTAGAAGGCGAGCACAACGTGCCACCCATCCGAATTCAATTTCTCAATCAATTCCACTTCTTTGGAACACATTTCTAGACAGACTAATTAAATCAAGAACTTTAATTCAAAGCTCATTTGTTTTCAAAGAAGTACAAGAGCCTCTAGAATAGAACTTATGTAAATTTGCATTCGAAACCCATTACTAAATTATGGTTTTCTATTTTCCACAAATTCAAGTTGAAAGGAAATAAATTTAGTTCATTATGATTTCAGGATTCTTCCAACTTAAATTCATCTCTGCAATCTCACAAGTATATAATAGTCCCTATATCATTAATCCACTATTTGTCAGCCACACTCAACCATATAAATCTCAATTTTATTTCATCACTCGAATTCCTTCAATTCTACTTATCTTCAAGCTTAATTTAACCTCAACAAATCAGATGTGTTTCCACTAATTAAACCTCTCAATTCTACTTTACGACTCACTTTTCCGCAATTAAAGTAATCTTCAAGTTTGATTCGGTTTCAAGAACACTTCTCCACTCCCGTTTCCAAGTAACCTATACTCGGTTGGTATAGTGCTTAAGTGAATCCATACACCTTAACTTACAATTCCAATTGCATTAGTATTAACTCCAACCTCGAAATTCACAAGGCAAGTAACGTTTAACCTCAAACCTACAAACCCTCAATCTAACTCGTTTTGTTCATATTTGCTACCAATTTAAACATCCCAAATCCTTTCAATGAATTCAACCAAAATGGACAATTCAACAACCATTACAATTCAACCCCAAACAATCGCCCACTTTCTACTTCTATACCTCAATTGTGCATTACTCAAGATAGACTCATACTCCCCTTTCTACTCCAAATCTTTAATTCACAATATAATTACTTAGAATTCAACTCGGAAAATTCACGAAGTCACAAAGGATTCAACTACAACCTTGATTGATAATCTGCAACCGAAATCACAAGTATTCTAATGTCACTAACTCGAACTTTCAATTTCACCCATACGACCTTAATAAACTAACCCAATCAGATTCTCTCATGTTGTGATTCAGCCCTAACAACTTCCTAAATTCATTCTCTAGCACAAATATTTGATACGCTCTAAATAGATATTCAATCACAAGCATATGAAATTTAGGAAGACATAAGACTCAATTCTCACACTAAATCAAATACTTCAATAATAACTTCAATTGTGCTTTAGAATTCCATTTGTTCAAGAGTTGAACTACCCACCTTGAATAATAGGGTTTGAGAAATTGATTGAATGGAGTCGAGTTGGGTTCCTTCTTCCTCGTTTTGCTTCTTGCTCTCTAGTTCGGGTCCCCATTTCTCATCCTCTCATGCTCTTTCTATCTCTCGCTCCATTTTTGGTTTGGTCCGCTCTCCCTCGCCTTTGGCTCTCATCCCTCATTTCCTCTATTTCGTTTGTCGTTCTTAGCTCTCGGTCTCAACCGCTCAATCTAAACCTCGCCAGTTCACCGTCCCCGCCTCCTTGCTTGCCGACCACCGTTCTCTCGCTCATCGGCCGCTGCTTGCTCACTTGCCGGTTTCCGTTCTCACCATCTCGGTCTCTCGGCTCTCTCTTCCCGTTCTTGCTTGGGCTCTCGGTCTCTCGGCTCTCTCGCCCTCTCGATTTCTTCCTCCTCTTTAGGTTTTGCTCTCCCTTCTTGTCCCTCACTCTCGCTCGGTCACCTCGTGGTTTCTCTTTCCAGTTCATTCTCTCTCTTTGTGGCTTCCCAGGAAAGGCCACACATTTTTCACTTTACACTAATCTACCTAGGGTCAAAAGCTAATTACAATCCCTCTCCCTTTTTATCTTCCTTCTATATATTTTTTTGTTTAATTATGTACAATTTAGATTGAATTGGAACATGTAATACAACTTATCTCGGATCCTTCACCTATTTGGGTTTCGGTGGAAAGTCAAAAAGAGGACTCAATATATTTCACTAACAATAGCTACTTGAACACATAATAATTTGCCTAAATAAAATTACGAAGATATGTTCACGTATACATTTTTAGTTATCCGACCTAATTTATTTTATGAATTAATTTAACTCATATATTACCCAAAATAAATTTACGAGTATTACATTTCTTTCCCCCTTAAAAGAATTTCGTCCTCGAAATTCATAACGAATAGGTAGCATCTTGATTAATTAGCACTTAGATGTCTCGCACATCAATCATACAAGTATTACCTAACATAGAATACAACTTATTCAGGAAATTATTTTCAAATACGGCTATTGGAACTCCTACGGGAGTTTCTATGTGATAATGTAACTTTCCTTTTTAATTCTAGTATTAAAAATATCATTTAAGTACTTCGAACGTTTTTCTACGGACAAATATCATATCCGATCTAATGGAATATGAACTGTAATCATTTCAAAATCAATAAAAGTAAGTTCTAAAAGTATTAAAAGAAGTTAATGGGTTCCAACCTCCTCTCTACCATCCTTTCCGCGTGTCCGCTCACTCAATTATAGGGCCCGAGGAGCAAATACCCCTAGAAAAGGGCAAAAAGTTGGCTTAGAAGTTACAACTTCACCATTCGTTTTAAATTGAACATTAATATCTTAACCAAATACCTAAGCCACCGACACATTACTTTCTAGTAATGCATAGATATTTACTTGGATATTTTGAGGATTTTCCATACCCAATGATCCAATAATTCAATAACACAAACCTACGCATGTCAATGCGGTTAAGGCAAGGCACATAGAAACCAGCTTATTCCCTCATTTACTTGCTAACCGGAAACACAAGCATACTAAGTCCAAATGTATTGTAGGCATCTCAATTATGCAGATTCACATCACATTCTAGTTCCTATATTCATAACAATCCATCAGATTGGGGCAATATCTCATTGATACCATATGACTGGATTCTCTACTTCTACTCACCTTCATATCTTCCCCTTTTAGCACTCTTTACCATAATTCACCCTTTTGGATGAAGTACTTGATACTTCGTACATATATTCATTTATCAGTCGAGCACAAATCTCATAATCTAGTATACGTATTTAAAATCCATCTTATTTAATTCATTTCAAGGGAAGCACCTCAAGCTCAAGTTTCATCCACAATTTTGATTCGGGTCACCGATTCAGTGATTCAAGAGGCAACCTAAACTACTAACAAATACCATTAACATAATACTAAATTAAACGCTGAGCACTGCGCAATCACCTGTAGTTTCAAAACTCATTTGAACCTTTATACTTTAAATTCACGCTTTTCTTCCACACTTCAAACCTGAATTTCTCACTGAACTCAATTCAATCGCAAATATAGAAATTTCATATAATTATAGAGTTTCGCTCTTTCGAGCCATAATAACCACAAACTATAACACCCGATATATTCCCTAGATCTTTCAACTCGCTCATTTAATTTCATACGGCCACAATAATCACAAACATCAATAAATAATTACCATGTCTTATATTTGGTTCAACTTCCACAAACTATCACGGATCATCACAATTGCTATTTTTAGCTCACTTTTAATACTTGCCCCTAAACCTCGTCAATTCTCCAATTTATTCTCAATTAATAATTTCGCAGTTGCTCCAACATCCAAAACATACTTTCACAACATACTACTCACAAGGTTTTGTATGGCTCAAAAATTGTTGTATTCTGCGATAAAGTCACTCGTTGTTTCTCTAAAAGAAGGCAACATGGTAGGTGCCCAACTAGAAGGTATCTACATATAATCGTCCCAAGTAAATGCCACCTTAAGTCAATACCTAAGGCATATAAGTCACCTCACCTTATGACATATGAATCACATAATAATAAACATTCTAATCATTTAGCACAAACAATCAACAATGCCCATATGACTTCCAAACAACTAATAAGGCCATCATAGTCCGGTATCACTAAAAATATGGGTCTAAATGCCACGAGCTAGCCTAAATGACTTCAATATGGGACTCCAATTTATATGAATTAGATTTATCGTTGTCCGCCACAAGGTCTACAAGTCAAGAGTAAGGAAAATCACTATAGCATTAACTATTACTCCTAGAAACAAATATAGAACCATATTCAACCTTATAAGAAAGTGATGAATCCCATTGCTACCCTTTGGGGATAAACATAGAAAGACTCCGAATCTAGAGTAACTAATCAATCAACGATATAACAATTCTTCCAAGTTGTCTTTCCAACAAATTTCCTTTCCATAGCCTCCATGTTCGTTTATAACTTCCAAAAGTGCTCACCTATGAGTATCTCCGTAAATATGTACAAGTATCCTTCGATACTTCGGTTGTTCAACCCTATCATATTCAACAAGGTGACATTTTGATTCATTCCTTAATGACAACTCCCAAAAGACAACTTCCAAACCTAAATCGACAAACAAAATCATGAGTACCTAACAAATGCTTTAATCACGCTAGTGTACCATATGTCCTTTCTTCTCTCACCTAAGATCAATCATGTGTTTGATACGCCCACTAGAAATAAATATGTGTATAACGAATACATAATTGAAAAGTGGTATACTTCTCGGAGGTAGAATCCCTAAGTCGGTTAACGATTGAGAAGTCCTATCATAAAACTAATAGATACCTGAACGTAAATAAAATCTCACCCACACTCAATCACATACTTAGCACACTTAAGTCATTCACATATCACCTTAATAAGCGAGTTTACAATAAGCTAATTTAACTAAGTTGACTAAGTAAATGCCTATAAGTCAAAGGTTACACTTAATGCGACACGCATATTTGTCACAAATAAAGCACATTATCATATAAGAAAGGATCCTAGATGGCTATATGCGAGTGCAAACTTATGGTCATCAAAATCTATGCTCCGATACTATAAGTGTAACACCCCGAACCCCACCCTAGGAGTATTACATCACAAGGATTGCCCCGGAGGAGCCCTTAAAGATAATTAAGGTGTCGGTTTGGCTTTCTAATTCCAACTTACGAGATAATAGAGGTGAGTTTTGAAATTTTTAAAAATTTCGACAAAGTTTCGTTTGTAATTTAACATGTCCCCGAGGCTTAAAGACTTAAAACCCTGCATAAAAACCACAATATAACTCAACGAGCCATGCGCTCGAAGTATACAACTCAACGGTGACACGCCGGGTCTAACCAATATGCATTAAAATTGAAAACAATCTAAATGGTTCGTGACACGGCTAATACAACTATATTAACTTAGTTGCAAGCTACAACAATTAGAAATATACGGAATGCACGTCGGCAAACATGTGCAATCTAGCAAATAGCAAATAGCAAACAGCACACAGGAGTCTAGAATATGCTAAAGTACGAGACACACCACCTGAGAGAGTACTGCAATCTGCAAAGAGATATTGGATGAGCAAACCATAAGCTTAGTGGGTAATCCTATCCCAAAATTGACAACATCCATACTCTATCCATAACTTTCATTCCATAATCTTGAACTTCCATTTTCAACACCTCATGTGTGCCACACATCACTTAAGCAATTATTCTCATATTTCCGAACTATCTCACTAAACAAATCAAATCAATTCAACAAGGTAAAACTTTAGTTATTCAATATGCACACAAGCTCATGCAGTTTAACACATAAATCGTATTTTCACATTTTCTCAAACAAAGTTTTGTACTTGTCAACAATTACTCGGAACATCAAGTCTCTTTCCAGGACTACATCTTATAATTGCAACAAATTTCGAAATCATTAACAACTCATTGGAATTGAATCAACATTCTAGGCTATGAACTCGAACTAGTACTTCATAATTTCAGGGTACGACCCTAATAAAGGCTCCGGGACCTTTCTTCTAGGAAGTCTCCGGTCGGGATCCCGATACACAAGGACCCTATAGACACCAAAACAGTGTCGTCCTTTTTCTGTTTTTATTTTTGTTGACCCAATGATGATAATCCCGAGTCCTATTTGAGGATTTGCATCACAAGTCGTATTTGATTAGTGCGACGAAGCCGATAAACCACAAAGAACCCCAAGCACTACATAAATAGTATTTTGCCCCGGGTCGATCTAAAAATCCCCTTTTCCTACGGACAATCCAAGATGGGCCAAGCCTTCGGAGATAATGGAGTCCGAGTGCCACATACTAGGAAATTCCAGGCTAAGAATCTTGCGTTTCGGATCGATCAACCAAACAAGGAGATGAAGACCTCGAGATGACATTAGACGCTGCATTTCATGATCACAAGCATCAAAGTGCTTGCGTTTTGGCTACAAGACAGTCCACCCGAGACGAGGAGCACGCATCCCGCATAAAAAATGAAAGCGCCAAAGATAGAACTCGCCAAAAATAAAAACTCGCCAAAAATGGAAATTTGCTAGTTTTAGCAAGCTCATGTGTCCGTGCGCCGGCCTTCTAAAACGGTTAAGTGGTACGTCGTGGTTTGCCCGGAAACCCCTTGGAAGCACGCTAGGGTACGAAACCTAGGAACCACCGGTTGGCCGGCACCTACCTCCCGGTTCTATCCGGTTTTATCCGTTCTTTATCTCGGTTCTATCCGGTTCGATCTCATGATATTCTCGCCCAATTTTGTACGCTATTACGGATGGCTGGCCGAGCCTAAACCTATGTCATTACTTGACCTAACCTCTCCCTATAAATAGAATGTCTTGGCTCTCATTCCCATATGGGTTCCTACCTTAACCTCATCTGTCTTGAAATATGCCTAAGAGCTACTGAATACTCTCTTTGGTATTCTAATCTCTTGGTCTCTGTTCAGCCTATTCGCATTTTACTCTCTAATCTCACCACATCCGAACCCATAAACTCCATCAATCATACATCCGCCTACCTATCTCTACAAAATACTCACAAAAAGCCCCTTCGATTCGCCACCATCGCATCAAGAGATCCAGATCCGAGATCTAGAACAGCAAGTGAGACAACTTGAGGGCACAAATTCGATCTTCAATGGTTTATTTACTTTTATACTTTCTTTTATTACTTTCGGTATTATAGATTCATGATGTATCGCTTTTAATTCCTCCCCGACTGATGTAATCTCTTTATTTTTCCGCTTTCCTTTTGCTCGACTCTTTCTTTCTTTACCGCTTTCTTTACTTTCCGCCTTTATCGTTTTCCTTAGTTATGTTTTGGTTGCTTTAGTTCTTTTTCGCATGTTGTCGCTTGCTTGTTTGTTTTGCATTATTTTAATTCACTACTCAAACTAGTAATGGTCGTCTTTGGATGGGCGAAGCAAAAGGGTTTATCCCTATGTTAGTACCTTCGCCCTCGAATCCGATTCTCGGTTCAAAGACCGATAGAGTCATTTTTAACCTCTTTTTGTCTTAGTTTTCCCATACTAAGATCGGAAAAGCAAATCTTTATTTTTGATTTTGATATTCTTTCTTTCCTAAAACCGACTAGTGACTCCTCGTTTACTTTACTTCCATTCAATTGCATCTCGTCCTTCTTTTCGACTATAGGATAAAAATTTTAGGGCTCCTAATCTACCAATCGTGGTAGAGGCCGAAGCCGATTTCTTAGCCTTGGCTTCGGCCGGCACCGGCCTCCCTGGTGCAAGCCATTGCTCGCACCATGGGATCGGCCGTGGTGGCTTCGGTCCAAATTGGTGTTTTCACACCAATCGGCCCGAAAGCCTCACGGCAGATCTAGAACCCTAATTTAATTTATCTTTCAATTAGGAGATAATATCCCGAGACTTCTTAAGAAAATTTCTAAAATAAAATATTAATAAAACCGCCATTCAACTTTGCTTTAAATCGATTTAGTAAAATTCGAAATCTTAATAAAAAGGTTTATCGCCACATTCCAAAATCGACTTTCTAAAACCATCTTCAAAATCAATCTTTAAAAAGAGACCCGACACATGTGAGGAAGCTCGACAGGCCCTGGCTGGCCGTAGTTCCTATAGTGGCCACTCCATTGGGGATAAATCATTAGACATCCTGCATTTAGCAACCTTTGAACTAGTTTAAATACTTGTTTTGGAGCACTAGGAAAACTTTATTGTACCCATTGCTTAACCCTTTACGGAGAGAGGCTCACACTGTTCTCTCGGCGGGCCCAACTAGGCTTTATTTGTCAAGGAAACGTACCTCCTCCCACGTAGCACGCACTCTTGGGTGAAAGTTAGCTCTTGGAGAAACTAAGTCACCCTAGAGGGGAGTGAATAGGATGATGATGAAATTTTCTTGAAATTTAAAATAGATATGACTAAGCTGAGTCGGAGTCAAGGATGAACTCGGAAAAGCTCGACTCGAGTTTAGTAAAGAATGTAGACACAGATTAAATTGAACTTAAAACTGTTTGAGTCTAGAATGTACTCGGAAAAGTGATAACTCGGAAAGTACGTGGAAACCCTCCTGGGCGGAAAACCACGGACCGTGCTAATCCCAGATGCAAGTCAAATCCACTATTTTGAATCCACAAAATACGGTAGACTAACTCAACCCGAGTTGCTCCCTTAGACAACTCCTTACAAGTTGTTCCTAGACTCAAAAATTCCCTTGTCCGATCTAGTACTTCCTAACCGAGATAATCCTTACGGTTAGGGATAATCGAGCTGAGTTAACCCTTACGAGCTTAGTCAAGGGACCTTACTTAGAGAGTAAGAAAGAGGGTTTGTAATCGAGTACAAGACCTTACAACTCGAGAGAAATATTAAATACGGAATTGGAGTTGTAAGTAGAAGATTGAAAGTGAATACAATGACTTTTGCTCAAGTATGTGTATTAACAATTGGTTCAACGGCTCTTCACTCCTTTGGAAGTCTTGAAAGTTGGCTTCTATTTATAGATAACCAAGCAGCTTAGCCATTATGTCAATCTTCGACTGGAAGTCCTTTCGACCATTGTAGAGGATTTTCTAAGTCACTCGGAAAATATCCGTTGAGATATAAACGTTGGACAACGGCTCTTCACTCCTTTGGAAGTTGCAAAACCACTGGTGGTGTCTTGCAAAGTAAGGTGGAAACCACCGTTGAGCTTAGTGTTGCAGATTTCCAATTTTAGAAACGAGACAATGCTGACACGATTAGTGCGGGGCTAGAGGCAGAGGTGGAAAAAGCCTTGTCTGCTGGTGATTTGACGTATTGAAGCTAGGTTACTTTTGTAATTCAAAAATAGGATAGCCTCGTTTGAATAACCTACAAAAGTAAATCAATTTGGTTCTCAAAGTATAAAATACTTTGGTCCAAGATTAGACACGAGATAATGACATAATTAAGATAATTAAGTGACTAATTATCCGAGTCGGAAAAGGAATGGAATTTTCTAAGTCTAATGTCCATGATACTCAAATTCCATCTTAGTCACTCTAGAATATAATCAAGTCAAAAGGAAAACATCAAAGTAGACAAACTTGATCTAGACTAAACAAAGTTCAAATAAGATATACTTGACTTAGAATAATAAATTAACAATGTAATTCTCGGAACATGAAGCCGGACACTGAGTTTATGTGCGTGAAAGAAAGTGTTTGAACAAGTGATATACCTCGGTGTTGTGTGACTCGGAGCCGAGTGTGAAGTGGCTCGTAGAAATATGCTTTACGAGTCGGTCAAAATCAAGCGGAAACAAATATAGTAGATTCTATAACACTCGGAGAAAATGCTATATCACTCGGAAAAGTTTCTAAGGCACGTAGAATGACTTGAAATCAAAATCCTATAAGTGATGAAGTCTTATACCTGATTCCCTAATGGAACTCGAAACGTGTAAGTTAAAGTCTAAGTCTTTGATCTCCCCTTTTTGATGAAAGGCATTCCATACTTAGACGAAACTTTGTTAGTGATATAAATCGATTACACAAACTTGCTCGGAAAATAACTTGAGATTTCATAGCTATCGAGAGAAAGAAAAGAGATAAATCCAGATAGACAAGCAACAATTATTAATGAAATGTATTACTTCATTAAAGTCAAGAAAAATATGTACGAGAGGGTGAGAGATACTCCCCAAACAAGACAACAGAATTTTTCTATCTATTCTCCCCCTTGCCTTTCAGCAAAAACAACAAAAAAAATGGGAAGAATACAGACAAGAAAATAGATATTGATGTATGGACAAAAGAAATAAAAAAACTTTAAAAAAATGAAAAGAAACAAAAAGACTAAGATAGAGGTGGAGTAGTCCGGGTTGAAGAGGAAGGATGAGTGGTGCGGCGGCGCTGGTAAGATCTTGACGATGTACTTGAGAGCGGCGGAGGGAGCACAGGAATCTCCGACATAGGCTCGGTTCCGAGTGGTTGACCCGAACGAGATCATCCCGAGGCTCGTCCTCATGAAACTCGTTCTTTGGAGGGGTGTGTGCAGGGCTGACCGGCTATCGACCGACCATGGTCGGCGAGGTCTTCGACCCACTCGGGCTCGCTGTCCGAGCCGATCACGTCCGGTTGCGTTTTAGGAGCATCTTGACCTTTAGTTGCTTGCTCCTTGTCCTTCTTTTTCTTCCTCCCCTTTCTCGGAAGGAGCTGCCTCAGCCGTAGGCTCCTCCGCTTCTGCTTCTTCTTCTTCTTCTTCCTCCTCTCCTCTGCTCGAGGAGGTCTTGGCGAGGCTCAAGGATTTCTCGAAGTGTCCGAGTCACCTTGATTCCGAGCTGCCTTGGATCTTCTCTCCTGGAGGAGCTCGATCGGCTCCCTTTGCTCCTTCACCGAGCCTTCATCTCAAGCGGCACGTCCTGCTTGCTCTCGGATTTGAGATTGGGCTGTTTTCCGGTAGATGGTCATAGATCGGAAGACTAAGTCACCCTAGAGGGGGTGAATAGGGTGATGAGGAAATTTTCTTGAAATTTAAAATAGATATGACTGAGTCGAGCTTTTCCGAGTTCATCCTAGACTCCAACTCAACTCAGTCATATCTATTTTAAATTTCAAGCAAATTTCATCATCACCCTACTCACCCCCTCTAAGGTGACTTAGTCTCTCCAAGAGCTAACTTTCATTGTGCTAAACCCTTTGGTTCACCAAGAGGCACCGAATTCTGGTTGGTGTCCTTATCTCGTGCAACCCATGGGGGATTAAATTTTGAACTACATGTCACTATGTATCCAAACCCTTGAACTCTTTGGCCATAGATCTTTTGACTATTAGGTCAGCCGGACTTCATTTGCATGCTTGGAATGAGTGTGTGTGTATTAGATTTAATCTTCCGCTTGTGAGCCTTTAGGGATTGGTAAGAAGCGCTGAATAATCCTTGCATGGGTGTAAAAATAAAAATCAAAATAAAACTTTGAGTCAGTCCAATTATGTGCATTGTAGCCAAAAAGTCCAAAATTACATTCTCCTTTTAGGTCAGTCCATTCATTCCATATTTGCATTAGCTAAATCAAAAATCATCTCTCTTAAGGTTCGTTCATGCATTTCATTTTTTTGCATTAGCCAAAATAAATTTCATCTCAAATAGGTAAGTCCAAAATTTACATTTCATTTCTGCATTAGCCAAAATAAATTTCGTTTCCATTAAGGTGTGTCCGAATTTCATTTTTTCATTAGTCAAAATAAATTTCATCTCAATTAAGGTAAGTCCGCATTTCATTTTTGCATTAGCCAAAATAAATTTCATCTCAATTAAGGTAAGTCTACAATTCATTTTTGCGTTAGCCTAAATAAACTACATCTTAAATAGGTGAGTCCATATTTGGATTTCATTTTTGCATTTAGACAAAGTCAAAATCATCTTAAAATAGGTGAGTCTATATTTATATTCATTTGTATTAACCCAATTCAAAATTCATGTCAAAATAGGTGAGTCCAATCTTACATTTCATTTTGCATTAGCCCAATTTAAATTTCATCCAAATTAGGGTGAGTCCATTTCATTTTGCATTAGCCTAATTCAAATTTCATATCGGAATAGGTAAGTCCAATATTGCATTTGATTTTGCATTAGCTAATTCAAATTTCATCTCAAATTAGGTGAGTCCAATCTTGCATGTCATCTTGCATTAGCCAAATTAAAATTCATCTCAAATTAGGAGAGTCTTTCGTTTGCATTAGCCAAACAAAAATTCATCTCATATTAGGTGAGTCCGCTTTCCATTTTCATTTCTCATTTAGCCAAAACAAATTCATCTTCCATTAGGAGTAATCATCTATGCATTTCAGTTATACACTAGCCAAATCATAGAATCATCCTAGATTAAGGCATAGCATCAATGCATACATTCCTTTCCATTTATTTTGCATCCCTTTATGAGCATCCAAATAAAAAGAGCATATCATTTTTCCTTTCTCCTACGATCGGTCTTCCTCAGGTCAAGCACTTAAGCCCCATCTCCCTTAGAAGTTTTTCCACGAGTCAATCCTGAGCGTACTCGTTTGGGATACAGGATAGGAAATCCTATGCAAGTCGGGAATCCGACACGAAGCGTCTAGGAAGTGTAATTTTATCTTTGTCTTTTTGAACTTTTTCCATCATCTTAATAAAAGAATGCATTTGTTCTGAGAATTAAGTCTTGCATACATCTCCTTGGCATGAGCCAAACTCCTAAAATTACAAAAATTAATAACAAAGCACCGTACAAGGAATTATTCAATCAAGCACCATCAAGTAGCATTGAGCATCAAGCAACATCAAGAAGCATCGAGCATCGAATCGGTATCAAGGAGGTCACCGACACCATCACCTTCAAAGAGGATCTTCCATGCCATCAATTAATCAAAGCTCACCAACACTCCAACATTCAAGAAGAGCTAGACACAAGCAACCAAGAAGAACGTGAGGGCTCAAGATCGAAGGGTCATACAAACACAACAAATCCAAGAGTACTCGGGGAAGACACAAATCGTTTACCTTACAAAGGAGCTATTAACACACAAACTAAAATATCAAATTTCGAATGAGGCACATTACCTCATGTAACATCATATTTTCAAGCAAGCGGACTTCGGGTCATCCAACGACCAAGTCTAGGCAAGAATTTCTATATAAAGATAAGCATCGGTTCCTATTGCGACAACAGTGGATAGAAGTTGAATCTTAGGCCAGCAGCGGTAAAGGTTCAAACACAAATTAGTCGAGCTTCGGGCCCAACAGCGGTCCAAGTTAAAACACAATAGTCGAGCTTCGAGCCCTGCAGCGGTCAAGGTTCGGACACAACTCGGTCGAGCTTCAAGCGCAACGGTGGTCAAGGTTCGGACATTTCAATCGAACTTCGAGCCCAGCGGCGGTCAAGGTTCGGACACAACTCGGTCGAGCTTTAGGCCCAACAGCGGTAAAGGTTCAAACACCTCGGACGAGCTTCGGGCCCAACACCAATCAAGGTTCAAACACCTCGGTCAAGCTTCGGGCGTAGTAGCGGTCAAGGTTCAAACACAACTCGGTCGAGCTTCGGGCCCGACGAACGGTCAAGGTTCGGACATAACTCGGTCCAACTTCGGGCCTAACAACGATCAAGGTTCGAGATACCACACCAAGACTTCCGGACCACTCCATGGCCAAGTCAAGGAACCACATTTGAAACATGATCCGATTACAAAATATTTTCGGGTAACACTTGAAACTATTTCCATTTGATTATTAGCTAATAAAACTATTAGTACAGAAAATTTTAGTCAAGCTTCCCTAGCGGTTAAGGTTAAGATGCCCTTAACCAAATCCCTAATGGTCAAGTTTAGGCACCCTAGCTGGACTTCATACTTTACTACCGAGTCAAGTTCGAGCTCCATAGCCAAGCTTCGGACTAAGCACATGGTCAAGTTTAAGTACACCAATCGAAGCTCGGGTCTCTAAGCAACCAAGTTCGGGAATCAACAACTCGGATTTCGGACTCCATCGAGTCAAGTGTAGGCCCTCTATTAGAGTTTAAATCAAAAGATACCAAATTTCGGATGCATAAAAGCAACGCCAATACAAGGTAAGTATGCTTTAATGTCTAATTTGATCATCGTCTTTTAGACTCGGTCAAAGTGGGGGCTAACTGTAGACACCAAAAAAGTGTCGTCTTTTTCTTTGTTTTTATTTTTGTTGGCCCAATGATGATAATCTCGAGTACTATTTTAGGATCTAGCTCACGAGTTGTGTTTGATTGGTGCAACGGAAGCTAGTAAACCACAAAGAACCCCAGACACCACATAAATAGCCTTTTGCCTTAGGTCGATCCAAAAATCCCTTTATCCTTAAGACAATCCAAGACCGGGCCAAGCCTTAAGAGACAACGGAGTCCACCGCCACGTACGGGAAATTCAAGGCTAAGAATCTGCGTTTCACATCAATTCAACCAAACAAGGAGCTAAAGACCTCAAGACGATATTAGACGTTACATTTCATGATCACTAGCAATAAAGTGTTGCGTTTTGGCTCCAAGACAGTCCACCCGAGACTAGGAGCACGCATCCCGCATCAAAAATGAAAACCGCTAAAAATAGAAACACTGCCAAAAATGAAAACTTTCCATTTTTGGAAAGATCATGCGGTCGACGCTTTGCCTTCTAAAGAGGTTAAGTGGAATGCTGTGTTTTGCCCCAGAGACTCCTTTAGAAGCACGCTAGGGCACGAAACCCTAGGCAACACCGGTTGGTTAGTGCCCGCCTCCCGTTCTCTCCAATTTTATCCTTTCTTTTTCTTAGTTCTATCCGGTTCAATCTCATGATATTCCTCTTAGGTTTTGTACCCTATTACGGACGGCTGACCAAGCCTAAACCTAGGTCATTGCTTGACCTAACCTCTCCCTATAAATAGAGTGCATTGGCTCTCACTCCCATATGGCTTCCTACCTTAACCTCACGTTGCTTGAAATATGCCTAAGAGCTACTCGAATACTCTCTTTGGTATTCTAATCTCTTGGTCTCTTTCCAGCCTATTCCCGTTCTACTCTCTAATCTCACCACATCTGAACCCATAAACTCCATCAATCACACATCCGCCTACCCATCTCTACAAAATACTCACAAAAAGCCCCTTCAATCGCCACCGTCGGATCAAGAGATTTAGATCCGAGATCTAGATTAGCAAGTGAGACAACTCTGAGGGAACAAATTCGATCTTCAACGATTTATTTACTTTTATGCTTTCTTTTATTACTTTCAGTATTATGGATTCATGATGTATCACTTTTAATTCCTCTTCGACCGATGTAATCTTTTTATTTTTCCGCTTTCCTTTCGCTCGACCCTTTCTTTCTTTACCGCTTTCTTTACTTTCCGCCTTTATCATTTTCCTTAGTTATGTTTTGGTTGCTTTAGTTGTTTTTCACATTGAAGGTTTGCTCGGGGAGAGTCCGAGTCACCCTAGAGAGGGGTGAATAGGGTGATGGAGGATTTTCGTAAAAAGTAAACTCTTTTTACCGAAGTGGAGACAGAAGCAGATTCCGAGTATAAAAACGAGGTCGAAAATATGAACTCGGAATTTCGGTAAAAGGTAAAGAAGCGATTCAAGCTCCAGTCGAGAGAATGTCCGAGTCTAGAATGTACTCGAAAGTAAAGACACGGAGATTACGTGGAAACCCTCCTGGGGCAGAAAACCACGAGCCGTGCTAATCCAAGCACGAAGTCAAATCCACTATTTTGAGTCCACAAAATACCGTAGGCGATCGAACTCGAGTTGCTCCCTTAGACAACTCTTTACAAGGTTTTCCTAGACTCGAAGTTCCCTTATCCGATCTAGTACTTCCTAGCTGAGCTCACCCTTACAGCTAGGGACAACTAAGCTGAGCTAACCTTTACGGCTCGGTCAATGGACTTTACTTAGAAAGTAAGAAGAAAGTGTTTGTAACTAAGTACAAGACCTTACAACTCGGAATATAATGAATTACGAGTGGGAGTTGTAAGTAGAAGATTGAGAATGAATACAATGACTTTGCTCAAGTATATGTATTAACAATAGGTTCGGCAATCTTCAAGTCTTGAGAGTTGGCTTCTATTTATAGATGACCAAGCAGCATAGCCGTTGAGTCCATCTTCCGACTGAGAGTCCTTTGTGACCGTTGTTAAGGGCTTTACGAGTCACTCAAAAGTATCCGTTGTGATATGAACGTTGGGCAACGGTTCTTAACTCTCTTGGAATTCCCAAAACCACTGGCGGTGTCTTGAAGGATAAGGTGGAAACCACCGTTAAGCTTAGCGTTTCGGTTTTCCAGATTTGGAAACAGACAGCCACGACACAATCTTACGGGGCTAGGTCGGAGAAGGGGAAAAGTCATGTCTGCTGGTGATTTGACGTTTTGAAGCCGGTTACTTTTGTATTCTAAAAAATGTATCCTCGTTTGAATAACCTACAAAAGTAAATCAAATTGGTTCTCAAAGTATAAAATACTTTGGTCCAAGATTAGACATAGATAATAATATAATTAGGATAATTGAATGACTAATTATCCGAGTCGGAAAAAGAATGGAATTTTCTAAGTCTAATATCCATGAAACTCAAAATTCCATCCGAGTTAGTCTAAGCGAAGATCAAGTTATACAACGAATATCTGAATGAGACAAACTTGATCTAGACTAAGCATGATTCGGACTAGAAGCGCTGGCTATAACAAAATAGGACTTATAACATGAAGTCGGATCCGAGTGTGGTTAAGCGAAAATACTAGTCATTTCAACATGCGATAATTCTAAGTGATGAGGGATTCGGAGCCGAGTGGGACAGCGTGAGTGCATATCTATTTTCACGAGTCACTTAGAGACAAGCAAAAGTACATGAAGTAAATGCCATATCACTTAGAGAAGATACCATATCACTCGGAAAAGTTTCTAAGGTACGAGAGGATGCCTTGAAATCAAAACTCTATAAGTGAGAAGTTCTTATACCTGATTCCTTTGATAGTACTCGGGAATGTGCGGAGTAAAGTTTGAGTCTTCACACATGTTTTCGCTTGCTTATTTGTTTTGCATTATTTTAGTTCACTACTCGAACTAGGAATTGTCGTCTTTGAACGGGCGAACGAAAGGGTTTATCCCTACATTTCGTACCCTTGCCTCCGAATTCGATTCTCGATTCAAAGACCAATGGAGTCATTCTTAGCCTCTTCTTTTCTTAGTTTTCCCATACTAAGATCGGAAGAGAAAATCTTTGTTTTTGTTTTTGTTAGTTTTTCTTTCCTAAAAACTAATTGGCGACTTTGCTTTTACTTTACTTCCATTCAATTACATCTCGGCCTTCTTTGATTTTAGGGCTCCTAATCTATCAAGCTGTGGAAGAGGCCGAGGCTGATTTCTCGGCCCTCACCTATGGGCAGCACCAACTTCCCTTGGTATGGGCCACTTGCCTACACCATGGGATCGGTTGTGGTGGCTTCGGTCCGGATTGGTTTCACACCAATCGGCCCTAAAGCCTCACGGCAAATTTAGAACCCTAATTTAATTTATCTTTCAATTAGGAGATAATATCCTGCGTCTTCTTAAAATAATTTCTAAAATAAAAGGTTAATAAAACCGGCATTCAACTTTGCTTAGTTCGTTTTAAATCGGATTTAATAAAATTTGAAAATCTTAATAAAAATGTTCATCCCCACATTCCAAAATCGGTTTTCTAAAACCCTCTTCAAAATCAATCTTTAAGAAAGAGACCCAATACAAGTGGGGAAGCTCGGTCGACCATGGTTCCTACTGGACCCTAGTTAGAACCCTTACGCGGAAGTCTCTTGTCGGGCATCCTAACATATGTGGACCCGAGTTAGAACCCTTACGTATGCTTGAAGTATCCTGGCCAAGTCAATTCAAAACAATCAAAATACATTCATTAAGTTGCTTCAAACAACATCCTTAAATCGAGTTGAACACATTAGAAGGCATAGCACCATGTGTCACCCCTCCAAATTCGGTTTGTCAATCAATTTTACTTCTTTGGACCACATTTCGAGACAACTAATTAAATCAGCAACTTTGATTTAAAGCTCATTTGTTTTGAAAGAGGTACAAGAGCTTCTAGAATAGACTTTATGTAAATATGCATTTGAAAGCCATTACTAAATCATGGTTTTCCATTTTCCACAAATTCAAGTTAAAATGAAATAAATTCAGTTCATTATGATTTCAAGATTCTTCAACTTCAATCCATCTCTACAATTTCACAGGTATATAATAGTCCCCATAACATTAATCCACTATTTCTCGGTTACACTCATCCATATAACTCTTAATTTCATTTCACCACTCAAATTTCTTTAGTTTCGCTTATCTTCAAGCTTAGTTTAACCTCAAGAAATCATATGTGTTTCCATTCAATTAAACCTCTCAATTTTACTATACGTCTCACTTTTCTACAATTCGGGTAACCTTCAAGTTTGATTTAGTTTAGGGAACTCTTCTTCATTCCCATTTCCGAGTAACCTATAATCGGTTGGTACGAGTGCTTAAGTGAATCTCTACACCTTAACTTATCATTCTAATTCCATTAGTATTAACTCCGACCTTGGAATTCACAAGTCAAGTAACAATTTAACCTCAAACCCACAAACCCTTAATCTAACGCGTTTCGTTCATATTTACTTCCAATTTAAAAACCCCAAATCCTTTCAATGAATTCAACCGAAACAGATAATTCAACAACCATTACAATTCAACCCCAAATAATCACCCGCTTTCTACTTCCATACCTCAATTGTGCATTACTCAAGATGAACTCCTACTCCCTCTTTATACTGAAAATCTTTAATACATAATATAATTACTCGGAATTCAACTCGAGAAAATTTAGGAAGTCGCAGCGTATTCAACTACAACCTTAATTAATAATCTACAACCGAAATCACAAGTATTCTAATGTCAATAATTGAACATCCAATTTCACCCATAAAACATTAACAAATTAACCCAATTAGATTCTCTCATGTTCCCATTCAGCCCTAACAACTTCCTAAATTCATTCTCTAGCACAAATATTCGATACGCCCCAAATAGATATTCAATCACGAGCATATCAAATTCAGGAAATCATAAGGTTCAATTCTCACACTAAATCAAATACTTCAATAATAACTTCAATTGGGATTTAGAATTCCATTAACATAAGATTTGAATAACCCACCTCGAATTCTAGGGTTTGAGAAATTGCTTAATTGGAATTGGGTTGGGTTCCTTCTTCCTCCTTTCACTTTTTGCTCTCGGTTCGGGTCCCCGGTTCTCAGCCTCTCGTGCTTTCTCTCTCCGCTTTGGTTCCGGTTAGGTCCGTTCTCCCTTGCCGTTGGTTCTCATCCCTCGTTTCCCTATTTGTGTTTCTCGTTCTCGGCTCTCGGTCTCAACTTTGCTCATTCGACGGCCCCTGCCTCCTTGCTCGTCGACCACTTGTTCTCTCACTCTTTGGCCTTTGCTTGCTCACTGGCCGGCTTCCGTTCTCACCATCGGGCATGCCTCCTCTTCCGCATTCTCGCTCGGGTTGTCAATCGCTCGGCTCTCTCGCCCTCTTGGTTTATTCCTCCTCTTCGGGTTTTGCTCTCGCTTCCCGTCCCTCACTCTCGCTGAATCTCCTCATGGTTTCTCTTCCTCACCTTCCCTCCTTCACCTTTCTCGTTTCAATCTCAGTCCTTCTCACTCCCGCTTCATTCTCTCTCTTCGTGGCTTCCCCGGGAAAGGCCACACATTTTTCACTTTACACTAATCCACCTATGGTCAAAAGTTAATTGCAATCCTCCTCCCCTTTTTATCTTCCTTCTATGTATTTTTTTGTTTGTTTAATTAAGCACACTTTAGATTAAATTAGAACATGTAATATAGCTTATCTCGGGTCCTTCATCTATTTGTGTTTAGGTGGAAGGTCAAAGAAGTGGACTTAATATATTTCACTAACAATAGCTACGTGAACACATAATAATTTGCCTAAATAAAATTACGAATATATGTTCATGTATACATTTTTAGTTAAGCTGACCTAATTTATTTAATGAATTAATTTAACTCATATAATTACGCAAAATAAATTTACAAAAATGTAGCAATTTGTTTCATTCTCAGCGACCAAGCGAGGCACACAACTTGAAGTGTTTGTACGACATTATTTGAATCGACATGGCGATTCTAAACTCTTCAAATGGCATCATTTGGTCCAACCGAATATTCGGTTTTCTAAATTATCTAAATTTGGAAATCTCTGGCCCGATTCAAGCTAAGCTAACGGCTAGTTAACATTTTAGGGTTTCATTTCAACTCTAATTTTTACTCTAAACAAAGGGCTTCTTCCCCTCATTTTTACCTACCTAAACTCCCTAAGCTAAAAATGTTTCCTCTCCTTCTCTCCCATTCTTAATTCTCTCCATTTTCTATGTTGTCACTCATTCTTCCATTTTATAAATTCAAAAAAGGTTCTTTGCATCTCGTTAAGCTCGTTGCCTCGGCTTTACACTGCCGGAATCCATTCGCTATCCAAGATCAACAGGTGGGACAACCTGAGTGCACCATACCTACTTTCAAGTTTGCTTTTACGGTTCTTTTAATTTATGTGTTTATTGCTTTCCGTATTGTGGTTTTGGAGATGTAATCACTTTTAGTTCCTTCTCGCCCGATGTAACGTTTCATTTTCTTTTCGCTTTCTTTTACTACCTTCTCTAGCGCTTTACTATTTGCTTATTTACCGCTTTTCTAGCATGTTTTGTTTGTTTTAATTTCTACCTATTGCATGCAAATTGCTTGACTTGTTTAAACATAATTTTTAACCGACAATTTAGATTAATAAATGTCGTCTGTTGAAGGGCGGAATAGAGAGCATCCCTCTTCATTTCGTACCTTCACCCCTCCCCCTCCCTCCAGGACACCGGATTCTTAGTTTATGACCTATAGTGTCACTTTCAAAATCTTTCGAGCTTAGTTTGTACATGCTAAGATTGAAAGTGTATTTTCTGTATTTTTGTTAGTTTTTATTTCCAAAACCTGATTGGTGACTCCTTATATTTTTCTTTTATGTCTTCTTATTTGCTTCTCGGCATTTCAGGCTAAAAAGTGGTAAAATTAGGTTTCATTTTGACAGTTGAAGCGATAGGGCCATGGTCGAGTCCTCAATCTCAGCCATACGGCTCGCACGGATAATGGTCGGTGTAGGCTAATGCTGGCGTCGGCTAGTAGTGGGGCTTAGTTCTTGGCCCAACCAAATTTCTCTATTCGCTCCAAGTGCTTTGCGACAAAATGTAGCTTTTTATTTTTCTATTTTATTTAGCCTCAAAATAACATCCCGAGATCCTCTCTAAAATTAATTTCTAAAATAAAATGATCAAAATTTCCAATCACACTTTTCACCTAAACTATATTGAAATCTGATTATAAAAAGAAATAATCTTGACAAGAGGCACACTCCACTTTCCAAATAAACTTTCAAAAATCAGCTTTCAAAAGAATTTTAATAAAAATAAAATGAAGAGAGTCGATGCTTATCGTACGGCCGCTGCCCCTCCGGAGAGCAGGTGCGCGGGGTGTTGGTTCTGCAAGGGCTAGATTAGACCATGTTTCCTTATGAAGCGTCGACTCTCTTTTCATTCGTTTTGATTCTTGAAAGTTTGATTTTGATTTTTAAAATGGGGCGGGTCTCTTATTAAGATTTTTTAGAACTAGTGTAACACCGACCCATGCACGGGTCAACATATTACATGCTAGGATTCCCCGGAGGAACCACTAAGGCTACTTAGGACTCAAAATTAGGCCATATGCTCGGAGTATCCACATTGATCTTTTATATATGTACAAAGTTAACATTTGAGTTCAGCATACAACCGATCTTTATAAACATGAAAACATAATACATATAACAAGTCTATGAATCTCCTATCTATTAGGTCGCTTCTTCTCGTAACCACAATCACTCCGGGAGTCTAACTTCTATACTGAAAATGTTAGTGAGGTCATGAACTCCACTTGAACCCAGTGAATTTTCCAAACTCAGCCCCTTCTTTCACTTTGCACATTAGTTCGTCAGCAATCACACGTAAGTTCAATATTCACTATTGACATACAATTCAGGATGTACATGCTCAAAATAAGAAAGATACATGAACTTACCAAACTAACCGCCTGATATGCACGAGAGAATATCACATATTCATGTATTCAACTAAATCGTACTTCACTCGTTCTTTCTATTCATATCCGTCATACGTTCATTATCATTTTTCAATGTCATATAATCATTCATCGGGTAAATCATCTCACATAATATCATGTCATAGTTCTTGTATTACATCATATTAATTTCATATGGAAGCAAGATTTATTCTTCTACAAGAGCTCATTCATATATTCAATCATCGTGTAAATCATTTATTTTTATATTCTTATGTATAAACATTTATTTCGTAATATCATATTTCTTGACTTAATTGTATGAGTTTCAAATGGAAACAAGATTTATGTCCTACTCTAGAGACCCAGTTCTTTAATTCTTGGAGCCAAAACAATTCGTAGGCCCGAGTTCTTGGGGGCAAAAGAATTTGTGGCCTCAACTCTAAAGGACGCGTACTATAAGAAATTCGTGGAAGCAAACCATTTTGTCGCTTCAATTTGATGGACACTTTTATGGCCATAGCTTCGAGAGGTCTTTTAATTCGTGAGGTCCTAGATCAATAACATAATCATTTTTCCCTTCTTTAGTCGTTTATATTTTTCATTTCTTATTACTTTCTTATTATTTATATTTACCCACAAGATACAATTAATCCACACAAATCACGTTTGATCATTTCATAAAGCAACAATTTCACAATCAAATCATATACACATGTTTCAACATAATTATAATCAATATAACTCATACAAACATATTTCTATAACTCAAATCATATAAACATGTTTCAACATAATTATAATCAATATAACTCATATAAACATATTTCTATCACTTTTAATCAATATATCTTAAGATAAATGAATCATAGCATAAACATTTTGAATAAGGTTTCTAATTAGCAAAATTATTGATTAATGATTGCATATTATCTCAAGACTGTTTATGGTTCCATAACTTTTCTTAATCATCACATATATCTCAAACTAAAAAGAATAACTCCTTAAACTCCACTTTTTGTCCAAATTACGACATTAATTTCAATTTCACCGAAACAGGACAATTTTACTCAAAATTTATTACTTACAATCTACTCATCCAAAATTTACCAAAATTTATAGAAAATTTTCATAAATTATCTTGAAGTTATAATAAAAATTTCAGGAATTTCGGGGTATTCATAGAGTCACAAAAATTCGGATAACAAGTAATAACGAGAGAAAAATCTACACTTTATTCATGTTTCAATTTTTCTGATTTTATATTCAAACTAAATTCATAGATATCTCAAATATATAGCTCAATAATCATCTTCAGCGATACCCCAAACATCATTAAACTCGTGAATCATGCATCAATATTCGCATAAATCACAAAATGATTTACAATTCGCATGTTGCTAATTTAGTGGATTAGGTCTCTAAATTCTTCAATTAAACTTAGGGTTTCCAATTTCATGCATCAATCTTAAATTTATTCTACCTAATTTTTTTTATCTTTAGAGCATGAATTTAAATTACTCACCTTGATTTCTTAAGGTTTGAAGGATTTTTCGCTTGAAGGTTTAAATTTCGTTTTACTTTCCCTTTCTTCCTCTATAGTGTATACCTCTTCTTCCTTCACCCTTAGTCTTTGCCTTTTTTCTGTCTCTCACTTTCTTTCCTCTTCTTAGTCTTCTCTACTTACCTCTCTCTCATTCGGTCGCCATCTCTCGTTTTCGGTCTCTACTACTCTCGCTCTCGTCTCGCTTGCTCTCATTTTTCTCGCTCTTCTTTTTCTCGATTTTTAGTTCTCAATCTCTCACTCTCATATCTCTTTGCTTCGCTTCTAGGTTTCCCTCTCGCTTTCTTTGCTTCTGGTTCCTTCAATTTCCTCTCCTTTTCAGTCTCTTCACCTCTCTCGCTTCGTTTCCGGTTTCCTCACTTAATCTCTCACTCACTTTCTATCTCGGCTCTGGTTCCCCTTTTATTCTCGGCTTCTATTTCTAATTCCCGGTTTGCTCTCCCGCTTTCCTTTTACCACGACTCTTGGTCTCTTTCTCTCCACTTTTCCTTACTATATATAAGTGACTTTCTTTGTTTTAATATAATTATACCCCGATTTCTCTTGCTTAATTCATCATCATGATAACTTGCCAGTCATCTCTTCGCTTTTCTTGTTTTATTATTTTGTATTTATTTTATTTTTATTCCCTTTTAATTTTATTTTCTATGTTTCCTTTTTATTTCCATTTTCTGTTTTGGAATGTCATGTAAATTGGGCTCAAAAATATTTCACGAGGCTCATTTAATTATTGATGCTCGAGTTTCAATTTTTAGAGTTTCAATTTCAATTCAAAAAATTATAATTCAACTGACACAATAATTGAAACTTTAACTTAACTTATAACAATTTAATTTGTTTTTAAGATAGCACCTCAAATTTTTGGATATTACAACTAGATGTTTTGAAATAGTTTTAGGTTAATGTGTGATTGGCGGTTTTTATTAATCATTTTATTTTCGAAATTAATTTTAGGGAAGTCTCGAGATGTTCTTTCAAAAGGTAAAGAATTAGAAAAAGAGGGAGTACACCTTGTAACAAAACTTACGGACAAAACAGTGAAAAATTGCCTGGGCCAGGGGTTGAGCCACTGTTACTAACCAGTGCAAGCTATATGGTCGAGACTAGGGAATTAGTCTCGGTCATGTAGCTTGAGTTGTCAAAATGGCCCATTTTTTCTATTTTTTAACATGAATTGCTAAGAAACCATTTGGAGGAAGAAAAACTAAAAAAATTAAAGAGTCTCCGGTCGGTTTTAGCAAGTAAAAACTAACAAAAATATAGAAATTACTTTTCTAAATTCGAGTAAAAGAAAATTAAACACATAAAACCTTTTTAAAAGCAGACTCCATCGGTCTTAAACCGATAATCCGATGTTTGGGGGAGAAGGTACGAAACGAAGAGGGATGATCTTTATTACGCCAGTCAATAAATGACCTTTACTAATCTAAATTGTCGGTTAAAATTGTGTTTAAATCAAGCAAGCAACCAACATGCAAATTACTAAATTAAAGTACCCAACATGCTTTGAAAGTGATTCAATTAAGCGATAAATAAAGCAATAATTAAACCGATAAAGAAAGCGGAAAATAAATAAAAATTATATAGGGCGAGGAGGAATTAAATGCGATACAATTTCAAACCACAATATGAAAAATAATTAAAATTTGAAATTAAAGTAAAAACCGTGTAACAACTTGAAAAGTGGATCTGGGCCCTTCAAGTTGACCCACCTACTAATCTTGAATCGGGGATGTCTGCGAGTGTAATGATATGGCAACGAGCATAAACGAGCTGCAAAGAAGGCCTTTTGTGTAGGTTGAGATATGGTGAGTGAATAATGTGAATGAGAGATGGAGAGAAGAGAGTGTGGGAGCGAGTGAGGGAGTGAAATTTTCAGCAAAAGGGGGGTGGGGTTCTAGCTTAAAATGGTGCAGGAAATGCAAGGACGAGCCCCCTATTTATAGAAAAAAAAATAGGTAAAACATGAACCCTAAATTGACTTTAGGCGACATGTTCAGCTCAAACCAGCACGAAAATACCATATTTTGATCATGCAGAAAACCGGATATTTGTCTAACCCAAAATGACATTGTTTTCATTTCTTGAAAACAACACTTGGTTAAAACGTCGGCGTATGAACGTCGGGACGCATGCTAGATTTGGCAAGCGAAGTAGAATAAAAGGATGCACTTTACTGTTGGATCGAGGTAACCGTGCGCTGGTTTGAATCCGGGTTTGGAGTCCGAACATGGCTCGGTTTGACCAAAAGAAATGGTTGTGGGGCAGTCCAAGCAAATAATGGGTTGATTTGTGGTGCTAATGGTTTTTGTGCTTTACTTTATCACGCCGATTTCAATCCGATCATGATCTAAGTGTGCAAACAAGGCTGGGATTTCATCACTTGTCCAACACAAATAAACAACTCGAATAAAAAGATAAGAATGATACATTTTTGGTGTCTACAATGTTATATGCATATAGTTGTCTTTCATAAATCCCACTTTTTTACCAAATGGATTTTGGTATCCCATTCTTTTTGCTAACAAATATAAGTCTTCATTAACTACAAAATTTTTCCAAAAGGGAGGGTGCCATTAGCCATAGAAATTGTTTTTACAACACCTAAGTTTAGTTTCTCATAACTCTATCTATGGCTAGTAAAAATTTTGCTGATAATTTTTCCAATAAAAGAAATATGTTTCTAATTTGTCGGATTATTATCTCAACGATGTCTCCGAGGTTGTCTTTCCATCCATATCTTCGAAACTTGTTCTCTTTTCTTCTCTTCAAAATATATCATAACTTATTTTATACTCATCGCCACGTTCATTTATACTCTTCCCATTCAAATAACAAATTCACTGCTCATAATACTATATGTTAAAATCAACTACACCCTATATATTTATCCTTGTCTGCTTTCCTTTAAAATCACCATATATTATACTTACAATTAAAATTTCTGTAGATTAATTTTTCAGTTTTAAAGTGAGGCATCGCGTGCATCGTGCACATTACGTGGCAAACAAAGTTCCGAACTAGATTTAAATCTAGATAAAGGAGTTGGAAGGTGGACAAGGTGCCAAAATGGCTAGAACCCTTTTCACATAACTATGTTTTATTGGTGTCCACAATCTTGATAGCTAAAAAAGAGCTATTTTTTTCAAAAGTTTATAGTGGATTAAAGTAAAATGTTTATTCAAACTTTGTGTGTTTCCAATATATGGAGTAGTAGGTAGTTAATGGTTTTTAAATCTAGTGACTAATGAAATATTTACAATCAGGGGTAACGCTACTACATCAAAGTCAAACCACCACACCCTCACTGGTAGTGGAATTTTCGAGGTATGAATTTGAATTTAAATTTGATTGTTTTATTATAAATAGAATGCTAGGTTTCCCAAATCTCAGTTGGGATAGAGCTTCTAAATATTTCTCTCACCTTCGGAAGTATAATATAAACGAAGATTCTATGAATGTCCATATGGGAAAAAAGTACATAACATTTTATCGACTGGTAGAACTTCTGCTTTTGGAACACTCTACTGGTAGAAATGATTCAATATGACAAAGCTTGTCAATTAGATCTCAGTTGTGTCAATAATTCATACTTAAAAAAATCTAACCAATCAGAATTCCCTCATAAATTGCCAGCTGCCATATGGAAGATATTTTATTTGACGTCACAATCATGATCTAGTCTCGTAGTTCCTAAAAATCTACTAGGTGATGGGTACTTGAATTCCAACTCATACCAAGAAATCACACCTATATCCTTATCCTTACTTCACAAATATCAGGCACAATCTACCACCTATTGTATCCTGACTACTATAAATCAGCATTGAGGCACTAACACTTCATCAAACTAAAAGGCATCGAAGACAGTTGAAAACTTAACAACAGACATCAAAATGCAGGCCACTTCTTGCTTTGTTCAGCTATTTTCCCCTCCAAAATCTGCCATTACAATAAAGGATTTTCCCACCTTTACTACTCTCAGCTCTCCTGTCAAACCAACCAGCTCCGTTGCTCATCGGGTTACTCTGGTGAAGGCAGCTTTGTCATATAACTATAACTCTTCTTTCTCGTAAGTTGTCTGTTGTTTTCATCTTTAGTTTCTATCCATCCTACTCAGGGAGAAGGTCTTCTGTGCCTGTTGCTTGACTTTGGATCGGCTAAATTTAAATAGCTTAAAACTTTTTGTAATAAAAAAAAACTTTTGGAGGTAAAGTTCAGGTCAGATTTGGTTTGGGTCGGTCAAAGTTCTAATTCAAGTCCCAATAAAGGTTAGCCAGCTCCGATGCCAATTCAGAGATGGTCTAGGGCCTCCTGCTCAGATGTCATGCCTCGGGTTAGTTTTTCCATGTGGACCATGTGGTTATATGCTGAACTCGGGAACTTTGTTACTGTGTAGGGTGTTTCCTGCAGAAGCATGTGAGACAGTAGGAGGAGAAGCCTGTGCTGTAAGCATGTTTCCTGAAGCCAAACTCAACCAACCACAAGAGACCACTGAAACCAACACTAGGATGATTGAAGAGGTTGATAGAGAGTACTTTGATTATGACAATGATCCTAAGAGGTAATTTCTAATTACCAAATATACCTAGTGATGATCTGTCTTCTTCAGTTAAATTTTCATTACTTTTGTTATTTGTGGCTCAGAATATTTTCCGTGTATTATTTGACATCTTTACTTTGGGAACTTCCGAAGTACTTGGGGGACGCGAGGTTAGGATTCTTTGTCTATGGAGTCCTCATAAAGTTGATTTTATCCCTGTAATTGAATGGTAGAGAAGTCAGTTTCGTCTTCTTTTAGACGCTAAATTTAAGAGATATCGATCACCTAGATACAAACTTCTGATGAGAGTTCCACGTGGGTATGGCATATGGGAGAGGTTAGATGTTAGTCTTCAACTATAGAGAGATATGCTCCATTTGATCCTAAATTAAAAAATTTTTAAAAAGCAACTACTTTGGGATCGATATCTCTCTCTCTTCAGTTAAACAAAACCCCAACTAAAGGTAGAGAAAAAAAATTTAGGAGAATCAAACTTACTCTCACTCTCTATCTATACTGAGGGCAAAAGGGGGGGAATTCAAACCCTAATTGTTAATCTTTACTACGTGAAATCAAAAATCATTGGACTAATTTTGGAGCTCAAACTTAATCAAGGCTTGGAATTGCTCTCTCTGTCTCTCTCTTTCTCTCTTTCTTTCCTCTCTTAGTCTCCCTCTTTCCCTCAATGGAGTTGCTTCTCTGCTAGTCTCTCTCTTCCCCCACCCTCTCACTGTCTCCCTTCTTCATTAATTTCCGATCTCAACTCAACAATTTACCATCAATTTTCTCCAACCATAAACTAAAACAAAATAAAAGATCTATAGTCTTACTCTATTTCAATCCAAACAAAACAATAATGGTGTTTCATCTTTTTCTATGTGTATTCAAAATGTAGAATTTGATAATTATATTTTGGATTTGATTTTCATCATTAGTTTTAATTGAATCAAGGTTGGATCAAACCTTTAATTCCTTCATGGCTGCAAAGGGGAAATGAATTAGAATTAAGAAATTAATTCGATTGTCTTAAAAAAAAAAAGCCTCCATAGCCATGGCTAGTTGGCTACATTCAAAAGGGCTGGAACTTCTGGAGAGAGGAGAGAGCCAAATAGGTTAGGAGAGAGAGAAATGATAAGGGAGAAGAGGAGAGAACTGATATCAATTAACATCCTATATCTTCCTTAGGCTAGAAATTTACCCAGAAGATCCCAAACAAGTTATGGAAGTGTCGGACTTTCCGAAGAGTTTGTTCTTGAGGATTAGTTGAATGTTTTTGTGGAGCTTTCTGGACAAATCGTCGATCTCGGAGATAGCAAATAGAAATGGGTGTTTGATACCTTTGACGGTGTTGGCGATTATGTGGTGGGCTGGCGAGGAATTGAAGTAATTAAAATGGGGATTTTGAATTGCAATTTTTGATTGAGGTTGAAGGGGGTTTTGAGATATGGATTTGAAGTACGAGAGTAGAAGAAGAAACGATGAGGATGATGAAGAAGAGAGAAATGAGTAACAACAAGGAGTTAGAGATTGGTCTGTTGCCCGACATTCACTATGGAAAAGATTGATTACGAGAGAGGGAAAAAGGGGAGGGGAGGTGCATGAGGTGTTGCACTTGCTTGCTTTTCTTTTAAAAAAATCTCAAGATATTACATGTGTTACTCGACGCCGCCACATCATCCCTTCATCAAGTAAAACTCGACGGTGAGAGATTGAAAATAATAATATCAAAAGTACAACTCACTAATAACAATTTTTAAGTTCGAATTACTGATTTCCAAACACGCCAAAGTTTATATTATTAAATTCCAAAAATTGTTGCATAAATTAATGTCAAGTCTTCTCTAGCTTATTTAATACTTGTTATAGTGAAGATAACCGATGTGTGATTTTTCGGTAAATCGATCGAAGATACAATTTCGGTTTACGTGGACTAATCTCATATTCATTCAATCGCGAGTGTGCTTAGGGCGGAGGCTTGCGATGATCTTGGAGGTGAATTCCGCACAACTCCTTAAAACTATAACTATTGTACATAAATTCATGTAGCTTTCCTTTTAAAATGTATCAGCCTTACTATATATATGTGTACTTATCTCGACTTGCAACGAGATTAGACAACATATCTAAGTTTGTAATTTGACAAAGTTGGTCTTTTAGGAAAGACAGGATACATATATCAAGTCTTTATGTTATAAATGTTCTTATATTTTTCCATTCGAAGCTCTAACTCAATAGTTGTTGATGGCTAAACATTTAAAGAGTCTCGGAAGATTTGAATACATTTATATAATGTTGCATTTTAAGCGCGTAAGATTCAAAAATCATCAAGAACACAATAAAGTAAATAAACAAATATAAGAAGGGAATTTAAGAGAAAAATTATATGTTCACTATTTAATAGGGTTCGAAATGGGGCGGGATTCCCGACCCCATCCGGACCCCGCACCATAGAGGGGAAAATTCCTCATCCGGCACGGTTAGGGGAGGGCATTTGGTCCCCGGGCAAGGACGGGGAAAATTGTACCTTGCCCCGGCCCCTAACTCGTTCGGGGAAAATTACTCGCCCCATCTCCGCTGTAAATATGGGCATAGATACTTGTTTGGGGCATTTGGACATTTTAGTAACTCCCAAACCCTAACTATAAAAGCAAAATTATAACCATTCTCCTTCATTTCACTCCCGCACCTCCTTCACTCACTGCTTGCTCTCTCTCTCCTCTCGCTCTCATTCTCTCTTTTTTTCTCCTCTCTCCTTGAGGTTTTTGGGTAAAGTTACTCCATGGACATAGCCACCGCTTTCTTCTCTCTGCCACGTCATCGCACTTGTCATATGGGCATAGCCACCACTTTCCTGTCTTTTCCTCCGGCTCCTTGACACCACCGCCCGAAGACCTCCTATCTCCTTTGTCGAAGTCCTTGCTTCCTCCTTGTTTGCTAGGTGCTGCTTTGTCATCCACCACAGGTGTCATCCTCACTCATGGTTCTTGCCACTTGGCCCTCCTCCTTACTTGTTGGCTATCATTTCCTCCATCCTCTCGAGATCTAGGTATTTGCAAATTTTCTTTGCCTTGATGTTTTTATTTTTTACGGTATTAGCAAACAAGCTTTTTCTCTCGTTAATTTATCAATGTTTGAGCCTTTTGAGGTTAGATTACTAATGAAGATTTGATTTACGAGAATGACTTTACACAAAAAAAAGCTTGAAATTTGGTTTGTTCTTCCCTAGATGATAATTCCATATGATAAGCTCTTTTACAATTATGTTCATATGTGTGGATTTTGTGGTAGAAAAATGCAACGGACCTTTAAACATAATTCTTAACGTTTATTTACGGGGTTTGAATTTTACTACTATAGGAACCACCTTTTACTATGGTTAAAAAATATCTTTTAATACGGTTAGTGGGCGTCGTATGCGGGCGTAGTAATAGATGGACATCTTTTACTACGATTACGGAGAAAGAAGCTGTAGTTATAAGATAAACCTATTACTACGGTTCTTTCTCCGGAATCATAGTAATAGGTTGGCCAAATTTTTGGGGCCACTTTTTGTTACAGTTCTCACTTAAGAACCTTAGTAATAGGTTATTTTTAGACCTATTACTAGGATTTTTGGTTAGAATCGTAGTAAAATGTTTGAATTTTTTTAAATTAATTATTTTTTTATTTTCTTACCCGATGGTCAATTATACAATTAACAAACAACCATTTACACAAATTCTTTCAATATATATACAAATCAGAATTATTTCGAAATATATATACAACCAACAACCTCACACAAAGCGATGTGTACACAATTAAAAAAGAATTAGTAACATCTGTACCCTCGTACTATCTTTGCAATCATTTTTCTACCCATGTCCTATTGAAAATTATTTTCAACCCCACGACCTTCTTGACATATTAAAATTGTAGGTAAACTTGAGATTTTAAGTTGGCCAGGAGACGTTGAAAGACAAAAATACTCTTGTATTATCTCCACCCTCATGCCCCCTAATATGACACCCCCTCTCTCTCGAGTCTCTCTCGCTCTCGCTCTCTCTCTCCCTCTTCCTCTCCCTCGCTATCTCTCTTCCTCTCTATCTTGGTTGACTATGGCATATGCTTCAACAAGGCAACTCCTCAATTGGGGATTCGAGTCAATGTCATTTTGCGGTGAATACCCATGGATTTCTTTAATCAACTTAAGAACCCCCACGATTGCACAAACAGGAAGCAAAGCAAGAACAGGTTATACAATTAGCCACGAGCCCTAAGTTCCGCATTCTTACGTAGAATCCAATAGTATATGACCCAACATCGAATCTTGACAAACTATCAATGATCAAATGGAATGTCAAAGCATTAGGACCAACATCCATAGATTCAAACAACCTCAAGCCATAGAAACAACATTAGAATGTGCATAATGCGAAATCATGGAATTCCAAACAACCACATTTACGTGGGAATTTCGTCAAACACTTGGTGTGCAGAAAACAAAGATAAACATTTACCGTAGAAATCAACAAGAGCACAACCCACAAATGGGTTTGAGAGGAGAAGCGGATTTAGCGATATGGGCGTGAATTGAGGTGCCGAGAAGTGAGCGATGACGGGCTGAGCAGGACTTAAGAGTGAGAGGCAAAACAAAGGGGTCAACAGGGAGAGCAAGGGAAGAGTGCATAGGGTGGAAGAAAGAGAGGGCTTGCTCATGGCGTCCTTGGTTTACGTGGGAAGTCAATTGCTTTGTGTATGAAAGCAATCGAGAGGAAGTTGGAGTTAGAATTCATGTTTGTTTCAATTTCTTATGGAATGGAACTCCTACTTTCATTAACACTTTGTTTCCCTAACTCCAAGTAAACAATGAAGTAATTCATTGCTTGCCCAAATGCATATTATTATACCATTACGTTAAGACAATGCATTTTAGGAATGTGCATAGAGAGGAAGAGAGAGATCACTTCTTGCCCAAATCCACCGGACAATGCATAGAGAGGAAGAGAGAGAGCAAGGGAGAGGAAGAGAGAGAGAGAGAGAGAGCGAGAGAGACTCGAGAGAGAGAGAGAGGGTGTCAAATTAGGGGCGGGAGGGTGGAGATAATGCAAGGGTATTTTTGTCTTTTAACGTCTCCGGTCAACTTAAAATCTCAAGTTTACCTACAATTTTAATATGTCGGTAAGGTCGGGGGTTGAAAATAATTTTCAATAGGACATGGGTAGAAAAATTATTGCGAGCATAGTACGAGGGGTATAGATGTTAATAATCCATTAAAAAATCACAAAGCTGTATCAATCAAATAATAAAGAAAAAGTGTACATATATACATATGTAATCGTGTTTATATGGTTATACACAAACTATGCCCAACTTTGTCTTAACTCATCCAGCACAACATCTCGTATAGGTAGTAAGGGGCTTCTTTTCCCCGAAATATTGTGCCCAATCTTTGTAAAAATAATATTAATTATGTCAAGTGCAAGTATTAATTAAGTTGAAAAGAGCATTACAATTATCAAATTAAATTTTTCATAATCAAATATAAGTGCAAGTGCAAGTACCTCGTGGGATTAGAATCAAGATCATTGAAATCCGGTTGGGTCACAATCTCTTTCATGTACTTGGAGAATGTAGAAGTCACACTCTATGTTCGCCTTTTGTTTGTGGCACTACATATAATTCCCAACACATGGAGAATTAATTAGTACTTATATAACAAGTAATATCAAACAAAACACTAATATAACGCTAAGCAAAAAAACCTCACTTTTACGGGGACAATAGTTAGGTTTGATTTCGATGTGGGCCTCTCGAGCCTCCCAAATAATAATACATTGCGAGAGAACTATTTTTCAATTGAATGAAAAATAAAATTCAAATTAATATACAATTGAAAAGAATACTTAACAAAAAAAGTAAAAATAAGTAAGTTATAAACTCACGAGTCGAGTATTTTTTATATCTTTCCTCACGGGATAACCCGAGAGGATCAAGCTAGTACGTGATGTTGCTCCTCCGATATATGACAGCAAGCATCTAATGTCGGCTACACCGATACAAATAACATATTATAAATATGTAACACCATTAAAAGTCCATTTAAGTTATTTGTACACTTATCACTCAATGAATGGCACAAGTAACCTTTTTCTGCACCTTTTTCATGAGTCTCGAGACATAATTAGATCGGTCTCGAGTTCCTGTCCTATAGCTTGAATAGCATAAGGATCGAGAAACTAAACATATTTGATTCCTATCTTATGGAGTCATCAACTTATTAATTGTACATACGATTAGAAATGGAAATTAACGTTAAAAAATGAACTTATATATATAGTAATTAACATCATGCCAAGCATAATAGTGGTTGTGCCAATCTCTTACATTTACGGAAACACGTGATTTGGCGCTTTGATTCGAATGTTCTATCTTCTAGTAAAGTCTTCACAAAGCTTTGCGAAGATAACACCAATCCTTAGATGACTCATGAATGGGTAGGAGAGGTGAGCTGCCGGACGATGATCGGGTGCCACTGAATACTTGTTGGTGCCATGGGAGTGCATTTCATCCCATTCTTGGCTCTCTTCACGACATCCTAGTTCAAGGCCATAATACATGAATTAGAAATATATATACGTGATATTAACAACAATTACACCTAATATTTTCAAATTAAATACCGTAGAGAGGATGACCAAACCCTTGGGCCAAGGAACAAAGCGTTGACCACATAGTCAACAATGTGGAGGTCTTGTGCCTTGATTGGCAAATCACGGTCGCCTTTCCCTTGCATAGCTTCTCTCACAGTCACCTTCACCGAATCAAATAAAATCGGTTCCCCATGAACAACGACACCTGGCTTCATGAGGTAAATAACACTCGTTGCCACAATGTGATCTAGAGGAGGATAATGAGAAACTAGCTTGCACTTGCACGTGCTACATAAGAATTAGCATAACAATTAGAATCATAGGATAACCTTGAGAGACAAGTTAAAATATATAAGAATCTTGGAAAAAAACGGATAGTATTTCCCTTTAAAAGTAGACATTTTCCTAGGATAACGACCCTCATCCGAAATAACAAAAATAAACTATAACTAATTACTCAATGACCACACATTGGAGTTCCACAACAACCACACTATATACACAATTCATTCAACAAGTATACACCAATAATTAGTCAAAATAAAAATATGCATTCTAATTAGGTAGCAAAATCTTAATTAACTCGACCATAAGTTCGAATTGATCGACGGGTGAGCTCTCGTTCGCGCTCGCTAGTGTCTAGGGTGAGAATGGATGTAAAACATCTATGTTGGGTGCCGGGATACCCATGTTGGTGAAGTACGTTGTGAGGCGAGTCCTTCATCTAAGCCTTTATCTTTTCCATCCGTACGACCACTCGGGATCGCACTTAGGCAGCTCATTTGGTACTCTATTTTGACGGATAATCAAGACTTCATTTGAGACGTCATTACCTCCATATCTGCTTGGTTGGAAAAGATGGGGCGCTTCTTTCTAGCCCCGAAGGGCTCAAGTGTCCCACCCTCCCACCAATGGCTGGAATATGATCGAGAAGCTTATCTCTATCTAGGGCTACGTCTAACTTGTCCCTCCTCCCGAGTGGTGTCAACGGCTTCGAAGTCGAGGTTTGTGATAAAGACTCTTGTAAGAAGGAAATAAATTATCATTGGGCAATTCATATATTTAAAACCAATAAGTTCTCAAAATAAATAAAGAAATAGGAAAAAAACTTACGAGTTATTGCACTGATAGATTGTATGTCGGTGGGAGTAAAGGTGCCATCTTTCTTCTTTCTTCCTTCAACCTACAACTTGTCCCTCTCGATAGTGACTGCGAAGGATTTGTGATGGTACCTTCATCGGATCCGCTTTAAAGTTGTTGAAAACTCTGCGCGTACAACTTATCCTCCACCTTCGCATATCCCCCATGGGACATCGTATGGTGATATACATTTATCTTAATCCTCTTACGGTTGGCTTCACCTCGTGCCTATGCAAGTAATTAAGACAACAAAAATTTCCATTAATAAGACAAGAAATGTTAAATTATAAAAAAATTCTAAAGAAATTAACTCTAAAAAAATTATTACTAAATAAGATGTATATAGAAAAAAAGAGAACAAATGTTAAATTATCTTGAATTTTGGAGAGGAGACATAAGCTTCAAAAGTCTTCTAGTTCTCCTCGGTCATGAAGTTGTAAGCCTCCCATGATCTACCTTCTCATGATATCCTTTCTCTTGTGGGCGGAAATAGCGGTAATGCGAGACTTGAAGTTTCTAAATTTCTCCGTTGCTAACATTAAGGTCTTGTGCTTCCCCAATGTGATAGCTGATTCTTTAACGTCCAAGATGAACATCTTCTAAAACGGAAGAACGACATGCATTAGTATTAACCATTTACAAGAAGTTGCAATTCTAAGTTGAGATGTAGTGCATTTACCTATCTATCATTCCAAAGGTTATCGTTAATCGAATGCAGGGCTGTGCCCCAACTTCGTAGTTGATGTTGACATGTGTGAAGGTTGCCGCGCCAATATAGCTTATAAAGCAAGTTGCATGATCACCTACTCGTAGTATGGTGCTTGTCGAATTGGACACGAGGCAAGGAGAGTTGGATTATCTCTATTACGAGTATGTTAGAATTAGTGTTTATAAAAGAGTTTATAGCCGCTAACCGCTCATAATCGCTCATAGACGCTCATAATGACTCATAACCACTTATAACGACTCATAATGACTAATTATAACTATTATAACGAGTACCTATTATAATAGCGAATCATAACCTCATATAATTATTTATGATGATGATGATGATGATGATGATGGCTATTATTATTATTATTATTATTATTATTATTATTATTATTATTATTATTATTATTATTATTATTATTATTATTATTATTATTAAGAAAAAAATTATTAATATTATGATTACCATTATAAACGCTCATAAGCTGTTATAGCGACTTATAACCGATATAACAACTCATTATAGCTATAGTCACTAATTATAACAACTCATAACCATTGTAAATGGTATGACAGACTACATTTGATAGTTAAAACGAACGGACCATGCATGCCAACTTCTCCTTGTTCATCATTGTTCGTCCCCTCAACTTCTTTGTAACATAGAAAGGATCTATTTTACACTACCACAATTTAATTGGAATAACACAACCTAATTAGAATAATATAATTAGAATAAAATAATTTTATTAGAATAATACAATTTTCACAATAAAAGTTACAAAACCAAAAGGCCAAGGAATAATTCTAGTTCTAGATACTAAGAGACAACATAAAATAATATAATTAGAACGAGACCATGCATGCCAACTTCTCCTTGTTCATCATTGTTCGTCCCCTCAACTTCTTTGTAACTTAGAAAGGATCTATTTTACACTACCACAATTTAATTGGAATAACACAACCTAATTAGAATAATATAATTAGAATAAAATAATTTTATTAGAATAATACAATTTTCACAATAAAAGTTACAAAACCAAAAGGCCAAGGAATAATTCTAGTTCTAGATACTAAGAGACAACATAAAATATTAAGAATCATTGAAAAAAATGGACAGAGTTTCCTCTTAAAAAATAGGCATTTTCCGAGATAATGACCCTCATCCAAAAAACCAAAAATAAATAACAACTAATTACTCAATGGCCCCACACGATAGAGTAAATTTATCTACCAGAAGTCTTTAATAATAAAATTTAACAATAGTTTTCCCTCATCATCACAACACATTTTGCGCATACTATAAAATTTTTCTTCAAATCGCATAGTATATAAGTTACAACAAGCAATTATACTTAGAAGAAACCATCAAATAAGAAAAGATCATGCTACTGTGTATGAAGACTCGGGTATAACTCTCTATCTCTCTTACATTTTGATTTCATGTCATTACGAGCTCTACAAAAACTACTATCTAAGTTTTCATTATGTTATGAATGACTCGGAAAGCATTTTATCGCATATAGTGAAGGTTTGGTCTTGGAGAGTCTACGTCACCCTAAAGGGGGTGAATAGGCTGATGAAGAAAATTAAATAATTTTTGTTGCAATACGACTCAAACCGGATTACGAGTCTAGATTAGACTAAGAAAGTAATAACAATAATATACGTGGAAACCCTCCTGGGTTAAAAAACCACGAGACGAGTGCTAATCCAAGCACCAGCTCAAATCTACTATTTTAAATCCACAAAATATAATGGACTGACTCAACCAAAATTTCTCCCTTAAACAATTCCTTACAATGTTTTCCTAGACTTAGAAGTTTCCTTATCCGATCTAATACTTCATGGCTGAGGTAACCATTACAATCGGGGACAACGAGCTGAGTTAACCCTTACATCTTAGTCAAGGGACCTTACTCGGAAAGTAAGAAAAGAAAGTAACTCATTACAAGACTTTCTTTACAACTTAGAAAATATGAAATACAAATTACGAGTTGTAAGTAGTGAAAGTTAGCTCTTGGAGAGACTAAGTCACCCTAGAGGGGGTTGAATAGGGTGATGATGAAATTTGCTTGAAATTCAAAATAGATATGAGCGAGTCGAGTTGGAGTCAAGGATGAACTCGGAAAAGCTCGACTCGAGTTGAGTAAAGAATGTAGACACGGATTAAGCTGAACTTAAAGCTGTCCGAGTCTAGAATGTACTCGGAAAAGTGATAACTCGGAAAGTACTTGGAAACCCTCCTCGGGTAGAAAACCACGGACCGTGCTAATCCAAGCACGAAGTCAAATCCACTATTTTGAATCCACAAAATACGATAGAGTCGAATCAACCCGAGTTGCTCCCTTATACAACTCTTTACAAGTTTTTCCTAGACTCGAAATTCCCTTATCGACCTAGTACTTCTTAACCGAGATAACCCTTATAGCTAGGGACAAGCTGAGCCGAGTTAACCCTTACGGCTCGACCGAGGGACCTTACTTAGAACGTAAGAAAAAAAGTTTGTAACTTAGTACAAGACCTTAGAACTTCGAGAAATATTAAATACGAGTTGGAGTTGTAAGTAGAAGATTGAGAATGAATACAATGACTTTAGCTCAAGTATGTATATTAACAATTGGTTCGGCAATCTTCAAGTCTTGAAAGTTGGCTTCTATTTGTAGATGACCAAGCGGCTTAGCCGTTGTGTCCATCTTCGACTGGAAGTCCCTTTATGACCGTTGTAAAAGATTTTACGAGTCACTCGGAAAATATACGTTGAGATATGAACATTGGACAACGGCTCTTGACTCCTTTGGAAGTCCCAAAACCACTTGGTGGTGACTTGCAAAGCAAGGTGGAAACCACCGTTGAGCTTGGTGTTGCGATTTCCATTTTGGAAACGGACAACCACGACACGATGTGCGGGGCTAGGTCGGAGGTGGAAAAAGCCTTGTTTCTTTGGTGATTTGACGTTTTGAAGCCGGTTACTTTTGTATTTCAAAAAGAGTAGCCTCGTTTGAATCACCTATAAAAGTAAATCAATTTGGTTCTCAAAGTATAAAATACTTTGGTCTAAAATTAGACACGAGATAATAACATAATTAAGATAATTAAGTGACTAATTATACGAGTCGAGAAAAGAAATGGAATTTTACGAGTCTAATATCCATGATACTCAAATTCCATCTTAGTCGAGTCTAGAATATAATCAAGTCAAAAGGAAAACATCGAGTAGACAAACTTGATCTAGACTAAACAAAGTTCAAACAAGTTATGTTGACTTAGAATAATAAATTAGTAATGTAATTCCTGGAACATGAAGTCGGACACAGGTTTCTACGTGGGAAAGAAAGTGTTTGAACATGCGATATACGTGAGTGTTGAGTGACTCAAAGCGAGTGTGAAGTGGCATGTAGAGGTATGCTTTACGAGTCGGTCGGAGCAAGCGGAAACATATATATTAGATTCTATAACACTCGAGAAAATGCTATATCACTTAGAAAAGTTTCTAAGGCACATGGAATGGCTTGGAATCAAAACTCTATAGGTGATGAAGTCTTATACTTGATTGCTCGATGGAACTCGAAACGTGAAGTATAAAGTCCGAGTCTTCGATCTCCCCTTTTTGATGAAAGGCATTCCATATTTAGATATAAACTTTGTTAGTGATATAAATTTGATTTTGCGAGATTTGCTCGAGAAAATAATTTGAGATTTCATAGCAAGAGCTAAAGTATCGAGCATGAAATGAAATAAATTCAGATAGATACTCAACAATTATTAATGAAATGCATTACTTCATTAAATTTAATGAAAGAGATATTTACGAGAGGGTGAGAGAGACTCCCCTAAACAAGACAACAAACATTTTCTATCTATTCTCCCCTTGCCTTTCAACAAAAAACAAACACACAAAAAATGGGAAGAATACAACAAGAAAGTACATATTGATGTCCGGAGAAAAAAAAACTTAGAGAAATACGGAAGAAAAACTAAGATGGAGGTGAAGGAGTGCGGGTTGAGGAAGAAGAACGAGCGGTGTGCTGCGTTGATAAGATCTTGACGATGTGCTTGAGTGTGGCGGAGGAAGTAAAGGAATCTGCGGCGGTGCATCGGTTCGAGTGGTTGACCCGGAACGAGGTCGTTCGGAGGCTCGTCCTCTCGGAACTCATCGGCTGGAGAGGTGTGCTCGGGTTGCCCAACTGGCGACTAAGCGTGGTCGGTAGGGTCTTCGACCCACTTAGGCTGTCATGCGAGCTGATCACTTCGGATTGCGCTCGGGAGCACCACGACCCTCGATTCTTGCTCCTTGTTCTTTTTCTTCCTCCCCTTGCCCGAAGGAGCTGCCTCGGCCCGCGAGCTCCTCTACTTCTACTTCTTCGTCTTCTTCTTCCTCTCCTCTGTCCGAGGAGGACTTGGCGAGGCTCGAGGATTCCTTAGAGGTGTCTAAGTCTCCTTAACCACTGAGCTGCCTTAGATCGTCTCTCCTGAAGGAGCTCGATCGGCTCCTTCACTAGAGCCTTCATCTCGAGGAGCATGTCCTGCTTGCTCTCGGATTTGAGAATGGGTGGTTTTCCGGTTGATGGTCATAGGCTGGAAGACAGTCTTGAATGACCAGGAGAATGTTCCGGGGACATAGAGGAGATTTTGTTCATGAATGCGAGAGGACAAAAGGGAAGACATAGATTTAGAAGCATCGAGGTGGATGCACCACTAGGTGGAGCGAGGAAGAGAAAGAGGGCGTCTTTACGAGTGCGAGGCGAAGAGGGTGGCCTCGGCTACGAGCTGTGAACCCGGACACCGAGGTTGGGTTTCCGGTATCCGTACCCCGAAGTTCCTTTTGCCGACAACAACGGCAACCTCGAAACAACGTTTGGATGCGAGGGAAGAGGAACTTTGAAGCTGTTTGAATATGAGGGTGAGAAGAGCACCGAAGGGAAGAGGGGTGTTCTTCTTGTTCGAGTTTGAGCTGGCACAGCTGCCATTTGCTCAATGATGGAAGGAAAGAGGTCTACTTCGTAGCCCTCTAGGATGTCAAAAAGAGCCTTAAGATGCTTGGAGTTGGGGTTCTCCTTGCTTGGAATGCTTGGCGGAAGAATGTTCTCATCGGCAGAAGCACGGAAGACGTGTTTCGACTTTAGTTGGGTCACGGAAAAGTTTTTGCGTGACCTAGGGACCTCTTTGGCGTACTTTTCAAATAAGTCGTCGGCGACCTCATTGAAAGGAATTGGGTTGCTTTGTTCAAGAAGAGGGAAGAAACTTTGAACAGGAAGTATTGATTCGAACAGTAATGTTACGAACTCCGGAGGTGAGAATACCCTCGGAGTTGGAAAGATGAGTGTAAAACTCAGAAACAAGTTCAAGATAGATGAACTCGCTGAAGCAAAGAAAGTTGTAAACCCCGGTCGATCGTATGTGAGGCAACCACGAGAATTTTGTGGTTGGGAAGAATTTATCATCCAGCGCAAGGTGATGGGTGACAAGGGGTTTTGAATTTGAGGGGCCTTCTTGGCTTTTTGTGCGAGGTTTCTTTGTGGCGGAGCCAAGAAAATCAGGGTGAGAACTCTTTTCATCATTTTTATGGAGAAAAGAGAGAGCGGATGAGCTTTAGAAAGATGAGGAGAAAAGAGCTCGAAGAGAGTGAAAGAGAAAAAATAAAAGAGTAGAAGAGGAAAGAGATTGAGAGCAACGGAGCTTACTTGAGATGTTCTTCTCACAACTTGAAATTACCAGGTGTCATTTTAGACGCAGAGAGCTTGTTCACTAATATTTGATTTCGAGACAGAGAGTAGCGAAGAGTAAAGTAACGAAATAAAGGAGAATAGGCGCTATTTATAAGAAAATAAACGTCCTTCGGTATCCATTCGACTCGGCTCTTTCGGCGATCACCTCGGACCGAGTGTGATCTGTTCTCTTCTACAACGGTTAGAATTCCAGCGGTTGTCTCCCAACGGCTAGTTGTCTTATCACGGCGCACGCGAGAGAGAGAGAGAAATAACGAGAGATTTTGAAAATAAATTCTGAAATTCTCCACTTATCTAGAGATGATTTCAAAGATTTGATGTCCATTTTTCTCAAAGTCCGAGTCGACTCGACTAAGTTTACGAGTGACTCGAAATTGGAAATATGTAATAACTATCAGCTCGGTATCACTAAATCAAGCTGAACTAATGGTTATTAAAGAAATGAAATCACATAACACATAATCATGCAAGGAGATTTTCACATAGAAAACACATAATTATGCATTTAACATACCAAGCTCATTCCTAATAAAGCAAAGCTGATCCTCACTAAGAGGCTTAGTAAAGATATCGGCTAATTGAAGATTGGTAGGAATGAATTTGAGTTCAATATCACCTTTCTCAGAATGGTCTCTTAAGAAATGATACCGACTTCAATGTGTTTTGTCTTTGATTGTTGAACTGCATTTTTGGTGATGCTGATTACACTACGATTATCACACTTGATTGGAACTAATTTGAAAAAAAGTCCAAGATCTCTCAAGTGTTGCTTAATCCATAAAATCTAAGCATAGCATGCCCAGCTGCAAGGTACTCGGCCTCGGCGGTTGATAGAGCTACTAAGTTTTGCTTCTTTGAATTGCAAGATATTAAGGATTGTCCCAAAATTGGCAAGCTCTCGAGGTGCTCTTTCTATCAATTTTGTAACCGGCGTAATCAGCATCCGAGTATCTAGTGAGAGTCGGTTACGAGTCTCCGGAGTACCATAGACCTAAATTCCGAGTCCCTACAAGATATCTAAATATTCTCTTCACCGCAGGTGAGGTGTGATTCTTTTGGATTAGCTTGGAATCTTGCACATAGACGGACACTAAACATTATGTCCGGCCTACTAGAAGTAAGATATAGCAAAGATCCAATCATACCTCGATAGAGCTTCGATCTATTGCTTTACCTTTTTGTTTGAGTCCGAGTTTTATACTACTTGCTCATAGGTGTTGCGGCATGCTTTGCATCTTGAAGTTTATACTTTTTCAACGGCTCCTTGGTGTACTTTGATTGATGGACATAGATTCCATCTTTATCTTGCTTAATTTGTAGTCTAAGGAAGAAATTGAGTTCTCCCATCATACTCATTTGAAATTCTGTCTCATTAACTCGGAAAAATCTCGACACGGAAATTCATTAGTAGCTCAGAAAATTATGTCATCAACATATATCCGAACAATAAGGAAGTCTTCCCCCTTGGTTTTTATGAAGAGAGTCTTATCAACCTGACCTCTTCTAAAATCATTTTGAACCAAGAAATTACTCGAGTCTTTCATACCAAGCTGTGGGAGCTTGTTTAAGACCATAAAGAGCTTTTTGCAATTTGAAAACATGATTTGGAAAATCCGAGTTCTCAAATCCAGGGGTTGCTCAACATAGACTTCCTCTTCGATAAAACCATCAAGAAATGTGCACTTAACATCCATTTGATATAACTTGATATTCATGCTAGATGCAAATGCTAACAGGATTCTAATAGCTTTAATTCGGCTACAGGTGCAAAGGTTTCCCTACAATCAATCCCTTCTTCCCGATTGTACCCTTGAGCCACAAGTCTAGCCTTGTTTCGACTACCAACCCACCTTCATCCAGTTTGTTCTTGAAAACCCATTTGGTACCTATGACTGGGTGATCGGAAGGTCGTTTGGTCAAAGTCCAAACTTGGTTTCTTTCGAATTGATTAAGTTCCTCTTGCACCCATTCGGGTTCATTTAGGGCTTCTAGTGCATTTTTGGGTTCGATTAATGAAATGAATGCGGTGAATGCACATAGGTTACGAAGAGAGGAACGAGTTCTTACCCCATTGTTGATATCGGATAATATGTTTTCTAGTGGATGACTAGAGGCATACTTGAATGCTCTACCTGTTCTCTCGGTTCACTAGATCTGTAGGCTGAATTGGTTGATCTTCGAACTTTGTTACGAGTGATCCTGGTCATCGGTTGTCCTTCGACATTCGAGCGAGGTTCTTGAGTTGTCTCATTCCGAGTCATATTGTTACGAGTCACTTCATTACGAGCTGGTTGGGTTTGAGTCCCGATAGGCTGAGTTTTGTCAAGGTCATCATCTCGGCTGAGTTTTGTCAAGCTTCAGGTCTCTTGACCTCTGTCACACGGTTTAGAGATGCTAAGCATATTGTACTTTAATCCATTGACAAGGTATACTAGGCTGACCAGATTGCTTCCTTTTTCAATCTTGCCAATCCCGATTATCTTGCCTTTCTTTGTCATCTCCAAATGTGACTTTTCCTCCTTTGTGCTCTTCTAACTCAAAAAGAGTCTTGAATCTCCCGACATGTGGCGTGAGCATCCATTGTCCAGGTACCAATGCCCTTTTGTTCTTTTCGAGTCACCTGCAAGTCAAAAACAAACTAACCTTTCTCTCTTCCTCTAACGAACCCAAGTAAAACCCTTTCTCGTGGTCCTTTTCGAGGAAGAAGACTTTTCGGAACCCAGATTTGAATGACTTTGGATTTAGTCCGATTCCGAGTCTTTCGTTTAGAGAGCTGAGTCTCGTGTCTCTTTCTTTTGAAAAGTTTTTCTCTCATAAATCGGAGGCGATGGTTTTCTTACGTAAGTTGGTGTGGGCTCGGTCGTCCTTTTATTTTTATGAATGGGACCGTGCTCGGCCTTCCCGAACTTTATCATTCTAGAATCCTTTTTGAAAAGTTATGAGTAGGAATTGGATTCCTTCTCTTTGTTAAAACCAAGGCCTTCTTTTACGAAGGAGACACGAGTGAGATCCTAGGAGCATATCAAGGTTTTTCGACCTTGAGTAAACTTTAAAACCAGATCTTGGGACTCTTTGAGCTTTTGCTTTAGTTGCTCATTTTCTCTCCTAAGTAACTCGGACTCGGTCTCATTAGATTGAGCACTAGTCTTAAGTTCTCCGAGAGTAAGTCTCGGTTTTCCAATTCATTTTTCAAAGAGATGCTCTCGAAGTGATTGACTCAAGTTGCTCTTTAAAATGAGAAGGGTCATAATTGGACTTTTCTTCCAAAGTGAAAATATACTTAGCTAAATCAACTTTGGAAAACTTAAGAAAGTATTCGATTACCTCTTGAGGATTTGTTTCCTCGTTGTCTCGATTGATCCGTGATCGACTCTGTTTCCACTTCGAGTCGGAAAGTGCCATCGGACATTTTGAGTCATCCGAGTCCTCGTCATCTTCGATGAGTCCTCATCACTCCATGTGGCCATCATAGCCTTTTTCTTCTTTCTGTCCCTTTTTCTCCTGGGACGAGTCCTTGACTATATGTTCCTTGCTCGCCACATTCAAAACGACCAAAGTTCTTAGTCAAAGATAACTTTGAAGGAGAAGAATGTTTACCTTTTCTATCCTTCTTGTCTTTCTTATAGAATTCTTCTCTTGGCTTCTTATCCCATCTCTTATGCTTCATCATTCTCTTGAAGCCTCTAGCGATAAGTGCCATGGGATCTTCTTCGAGTCAAAGGAACTCGGATGTGCTTCTTTGGTTTACGAGGCTTTCAACGCAATGTTCTTTTTGGTGCTGACCTCTGCATCCTCCTCTTCTAGGTGGATCTCATGGGTAAGAAGCTTCCCAATGAGTTCGTCCGGCTTCAGTAGTTGATGTGTAGTGGCGGAAGCAAAGAAAAGAAGTGGAAACCGCAAGAAGCACAACCGAGCGGAATGCAGCCTGCTTGCGCAATCTTGGCAGATTGGGGAAATGGAGGGGCAAAAGTGCTTGGTCTTGGCTGAAATTTGGTGGGAAGGATGGTAACTGGTAATGGTTGATTGTGACCAAGTTTCGTGAATTTTGGATAAGAGGAAGGCCTTGATCTGCACGCCTGAAGTGAACAGCGCTGGACTGGACGTACAAGCTGATATCTTCTGTTTGGATCAAGGGTGGAGGACGGAGGGTTTCTTGGATGGAGCTGAAAATTGGAGGAATAGTAGTAGATGGACTGGAAGGATTGTGGTTAAAATTTGGAGTGAAATGGCTGGGTAGATTGTGAGATATGAAGCGGCAAAGTGAGGGATAGAACCTTGACTCGGGCTCGGATACAGACAACACCACCGAGTGAATCAAGGGGCGCTCTTAAGTGGTCCGGATACAGCAACACCACCGGGACTCAAGAGACTCAAAGAACACCCCGTGATGCCAAGCACGGATACAGCTTTGAGGATTCAAAAACGAGCAATCCAGCTCAAGAGTTTAAACTCAAATATATTCATCAAAGGTGTTTTACAATGAAGCACATGAGCTGAATATATAATGCCTTGCTTTGGCACTTTACAAAACCAAATTCAAGCTGAAAAGCATAACCGAATTCAAGCTGAAAATAAAGCAAAAATAAAATGCTAACTAACAATATTCCTTTCCCTTCCTCCTAGCCAAGCTAGGGTGAATTCTAGCCAAGTATTCCAAAATTGGGAACATGTGGCTATGGCTTGTTTTCCCCTTCTCCAAGCTCTTTGATTCTTGATGCTTCTAGCATGCTTAGTCATCATCTTCTTTTGTAGCTCATCATTCGGCTAAGGCATCCTCATGGACCGACCATGTTTTAAGCATCAACTTATTTATGTACCTTGAGCATAACATAGCGACATTCCCAGCCTTGACTAGAACAAACCTTCTTGCTTGACCATGGAGATTTTTAGGTGACTACTTTCACTAATCTTTTCAACTAAATTGGTACTCAATTATTTATAAACAAAATCATAAGAACTTAATGATTTTGAGACCCATCATCCCCGGGATCCACTAACATCAAGCGCTTGTATTTTGAGTCCTTCCCCTTGATCATGGAGTAAGCAAACATTTCCGACTGAACACTAAACACACAAAGCTTCTTAACATGAATGTCACACAGCTCAAAACAGAAGGCTGCCCACTCTCCATCGGTAGTGACAGGTTCCGAGCTTCTTCGATAGCCGATCGGCTTGGGACCCCATCTTCTCTTAGGTAGACTTCGAGTATCTTTCCGCACATTTCCTCGTGGGAAATCTTTTTACTCGGAGATTTGAGATTGTTAGTAATCTCGGTGAAGCGGATGAACATCCGAGTGATGTTTTCTTCGGCTCCATCTTGAACAGCTCGTACTTGTGAAGATATTGGCTTATCTTCGCTTGTTCGACCTGACTTGTGCCTTCATAAGTGTTGACAAGTGTGTCCCACACTTCCTTGGTTGTGTCACGAGCGGACACTCGGTTGTATTCCTCCGAGCTGATGGCGCATATCGAATGTTCATTGCCTTGAAGTTCTTTCGAACTTCTTTGTTTCTTCATCTGTATATTCAACCTTTGCTTTAGGCACAAGCCTCGTTTCTTCTAGCTTTATTGGAATGAAATTGCCTTCTCGTATGATGTTCCATACATCTTCATCATGATTCAACAGAAAGCATTCCATAAGCTTCTTCCGAGTGCACGAAGTTAGATCCTTTGAACTTTGCTTGGTCTGCTTGGAAGATCTTCCTTCATCGAACTCTCCGTTGTTCCGAGCCATTTGATCTTTAGACCTTTGGATGGTTAGATCCTTTCGAAAGGCTAGCCTCCGATACCAATTGAAAGTTAGCTCTTGGAGAGACTAAGTCACCCTAGAGGGGGTGAATAGGGTGATGATGAAATTTGCTTGAAATTTAAAATAGATATGGCTGAGCTGAGTTGGAATCAAGGATGAACTCGGAAAAGCTCGACTCGAGTTGAGTAAAGAATGTAGACACGGATTAAATCGAACTTAAAACTGTCCGAGTTTAGAATGTACTCGGAAAAGTGATAACTCGAAAGTACGTGGAAACCCTCCTGGGCGGAAAACCACGGACCATGCTAATCCAAGCACGAAGTCAAATCCACTATTTTGAATCCACAAAATACTATAGATCGACTTAACCCGAGTTGCTCCCTTAGACAACTCTTTGCTAGTTTTTCCTAGACTCGAAATTCCCTTATCCGATCTAGTACTTCCTAACCGAGATAACCCTTACAGCTAGGGACAAGCGAGCTGAGTTAACCCTTACTGACTCAGTCGAGGGACCTTACTTAGAAAGTAAGAAAGAGAGTTTGTAATCGAGGACAAGACCTTACAACTTAGAGAAATATTAAATACGAGTTGGAGTTGTAAGTAGAAGATTGAGAATGAATACAATGACTTTAGGTCAAGTATGTATATTAACAATTGGTTCGGCAATCTTCAAGTCTTGAAAGTTGGCTTCTATTTATATATGACCAAGCAGACTTAGCCGTTGTGTCCATCTTCCGATTGAAAGTCCCTTTTATGGCCGTTGTAAAGGATTTTCCGAGTCACCTAGAAAATATACGTTGAGATATGAACGTTGGACAATGGCTCTTGACTCCTTTGGAAGTCCCAAAACCACTGGTGGTGTCTTGCAAAGTAAGGTTGAAACCACCGTTGAGCTTGGTGTCGCAGATTTCCATTTTTGGAAACAGACAACCTTTACACGATGTCCGAGGCTAGGTCGGAGGTGGAAAATGCCTTGTCTGCTGGTGATTTGACGTTTTAAAGCCAGGTTACTTTTGTATTTCAAAAAGAGTAGCCTCGTTTGAATCACCTACAAAAGTAAATCAATTTGGTTCTCCAAGTATAAAATACTTTGGTCCAAGATTAGACACGGATAATAACATAATTAAGATAATTAAGTGACTAATTATTTGAGTCGGAAAAGAAATGGAGTTTTCTCGAGTCTAATATCCATGATACTCAAATTCCATTTTAGTAAATCTAGAATATAATCAAGTCAAAAGGAAAACATTAGAGTAGACAAACTTGATCTAGACTAAACAAAGTTAAAACAAGATATGCCGACTTAGAATAATAAATTAGTAATGTAATTCTTGGAACATGAAGTCGGACTCGGGTTTCTGCGTGAGAAAGAAAGTGTTTGAACATGCGATATACCCGAGTGTTGAATGACTCGAACCGAGTGTGAAGTGGCATGTAGAGGTATACTTTCCGAGTCGATCGAAACAAGCGGAAACATATATAGTAGATTCTATAACACTCGGAGAAAATACTATATCACTCGTAAAAGTTTCTAAGGCACATGGAATGGCTTGGAATCAAAACTCTATAGGTGATGAAGTCTTACACCCGATTCCCTGATGGAACTCGAAATGTGAAGTATAAAGTCTTAGTCTTCAAGTAGAAGATTGAGTAAGAATGCACTAATCAAGTGTTAGGCAAATTGTTCAACAACAATTCCAACAATCTATTCAAGCAATCTTCTAATCTTGTGAAGTGGCTTCTATTGATATCCAACCGGGCGAGATGACCATTGAGTCTTAGTTACGGATAGAAGTCTTCACTTACCATTGTCACGGCTCTTCCGAGTCACTCGAGAGAAGATCCGTTGGGATGTGAACATTGTGCAACGGCTCTTGGCTCCAAAAGATGGTCGAATCACTTGATGGTGACTGAAAGTTGTGGTGGAAACAACCGTTAAGCCCGGAATGAGAGTTTTCCGGTTTTGGAAACGAGATAACCACGACACGAGTGTCCGAGCCATGTTCGAAGTAGCTAAACCTTGTCTCGCTAGTGTTTAACGGCTAGAAGTCGGTTGCTTTTGTATTTTAAAATAAGTTAGCCTCGTTTGAATAACCTACAAAAGCAAACGACATTGGTTCTCGAAGTATTTTATACTTTGATCCAAGATTATGCAAAGATAATAATTAAATCTAAGTAATTACATACTTAATTTTTAGCCTAAAGGAATGGAATTTTCCGAGTCTAATATTCAATATACTCAAATTCATGTCCGAGTTAATCCTAAGGATGATCAAGTAGAAAAAGTAAAATATCGAGTATAACAACTTGATCCGGTCAAATAATTATCAGTGAAATAAACCGACTTAGAATAAGGAACTAACGCTGTAATTCTTTTTGTGTTGAAATACACAATCAATACTCATAATTAAATCTAAGTGGGAGAGATGCAGTAAGGTGCTTTTTGAGTCGAGTTAGAAACAAATGAAAACTTAGATAAGAATTTCTATGGAGCTGAGAATGACTTGAAATCAAAACTTAAGAGAGATATACCTAAGTCTTTATGTAATACTTATAATGACTTAGAGTTAAAACTCGAGTCTTCAATCTCCTCCTTTTTGATGAAAGACATTCTATATTTGAGATAGAAACTTATTAGTACAAAACATGAGTTTTCATTTTCAATGATCGGAACATATCGAGTAAAGAGTGACGGATGAGAAATATTCCATACTTATAAAATGCATAAAATGCATTGCAGATCATATCATCACTCTTAACGGTTATGTGGATAATAAATCGAGCAAAGAAATAAGCGGATTGTATCGGAGCAAAAAGTAAGAAGAAACATATAGCTCGAAACAAGTATGTTTGAAAAAATAAAAACTTCATTCATTGCTCAACAAGAGATTGAGCTCCCCAAAGCACAACACCAAGGTTTCTATGTTCTCTCCCCTAGCATTTCATCAAAAAGGAAGGAAGAAAATATCAAAGGAATACAATTGATGTTGGACAAAAAAATAAAACTAAGAAGAGGGGGCTTACTGTCGAGAGGAGGAGGGACTAGCAGTGCGCTTGCACTCGTACGCTAGAGTAGAAGTGGAGGAATGGGGCGGCTGCAGCACGGGGATGTCCGGAAGTTGCTTCGTCCTACTTCTTTGAGCCAAGGGTATATGGTGGTGCTTCGACCCAGCAGCTTTGGACTCGACCAACGTCCCCAGCTTCTTCTAACCCACTTAGATCAAGATATAAGGAGATCGGTTATGGTTTAGGATCTACTACACCTTGGCCCTCCGGGTGAGCGGCCTCGTCTTTTTCTTTCTCCTCTTCCTTCTCTTCTTCGGTTTGAGCTGTTCCTTCTTCGATAGCGACTTCGACTTCTTTTTCAAGCTCGGCAGAGGTAGACTTGGTTGGGCTAGAGGATTCCTCGAAGTATCCGAAGTTTCTAAGTCCTAAGCAGCCTTGGACCGGTGTTCTTGAAGAAGTTGGAGCTGCTCGCGTTGCTCGCTGATGATGCCCTTGAGCTCGATCAACGGATCCTGGTTCTCCGGATCCGAGACTCGCCCGATCTTCTAGTTGATAACCAGGCCTTGAAGGACATTTTTAAGAGAGTGGAGAGTGTCTCAAATTCTTTGAACACGAAGCAACTTTGTCTACCAATATGGTAAACATTGCAGTAGAGGCTGCATGAGGTGGTAGAGAAGTAGAGGGACCAGCAGAGAGAGGAGGGAGTGGTAGAGGAGTCTCGCATCCGAGTGGGAGGGGGTGAGGGAGGTTTCAACTCGGACCCATGTACCCGCACAACGAGGTTGAACTTGGTGGTACCCGTACTCGAGAAGCTCTTTTTCGCCAATCATAATGGCAGCCTCGAAACAATATTTCGATCCGAGGGGAGGGAACTTTGAACCTGTTTGAAAATAACAATTAAAAGGGCTCCAAAGGGCAATGGAGTAGATTTCTTAGATTGAGGGGGCACGAAGCCATCTACTTAATGATAGAGGGGAAGAGGTTTAATTTGTAGCCCTCTAAGATATCAAATAAAGCTTTGAGAATCTTTAAGTTAGGATTCTCTTTGCTAGAATGATGAGAAATTCTTCCATAACTCAGGAACTTCCTTAGCATACTTCTCGAGGAATTTATAAGAAATCTCCATAAATGGTATGGGATTGCGAGTTGAGGAAAAGAGAAGAGACTTTTAACAGATCTATGAAGGAGAGAGAGGTTGACACGAACAACCTTGTCTTGAACTCGTGAGGTGATGATTCCCTCGAGTAAGACATGTTTGAGTAGAACTCGGCAACGAATTCTAGGTAAATGAATTCACTAAAGCATAGAAAATTGTATACCCCAGTGCTTTGATGTGTGGCAACCACGAGAAAGAAGTGGTTGGGAAGAATTTATTATCCAACATGAAATGTTGGGTGACAAAGATTTTTGAGGGGTTGAAAGTACCCTCTTGAGGAGTTTTGGTGCAGAGCTTTTTGTAGCATACCCCAACAACTCAAGTCATGAGCGTCGCTTAGGCATGATGAATTTTGAGAAACAGAGAGAGAGAGAGAGGAGAAAACGCTTAGAATTCAGGGAGAGAGAGAGAGAGAGTACGAGTGAGTAAGAATGCTTAGAGTAGGGAGCGAGAAGGCGAGTGAATAAAGTAAAGAAATGAAGGTAAAAGGATGCTATTTATAGCGAAAAGAAATGACCTTCAGCCTTCATCCGACTGGAATACCAAACGAGTGCTCTCACCGGTGTGACATTCTCGCTCTTTAACGACTACAATTCCAGCAGCTTTCTTCCAACGGCTAGTTTTCTCCGATCGAAATACGTAGAGAGAGAGAGAGAGAGATTGAGAGAAGAAAGACTTTTCGAAAAACATTTTTGAAATTCTCTTTTATTTAGAGATAACCCTGAAGTTTGATGTCCATTTTGCTAAAAACAGAGTCTAACTCAATATGCTTTACGAGTAACTCGGAACACTCGGAAAATTAATAACTCATAGCTCGGTCTCACTCGCCAACTGATTCATTTGTTATTACAAGCACATAACACATAATTATGCAAGGATAAATCACTTAATAAATCACACAATCATGCATTGATCATACCAAGCTCATTACTAATAAAGCAAAATCGATCCCGACTTAGTGGCTTAGTGAAAATATCAGCTAACTAAAATTTCGTAGGAATGAATTCAAGTTGATTGGGATAGATATGAATGATAGCCCTAGATCCTTCAAGTGTTGCTTGATCCACGATTCTCGAGCACTAAAAGCTCCAACTGTAATGTACTTAGCCTTGGCGATTGATAGAGCAACAAAATTTTATTTTTTTGAGTGCCGGGGATGAGAGATTGACCCGAAATTGGCATGTTCCTAATGTGCTCTTTCTATCAACTTTATATCCAAGCATAATCAACATTTGAGTATCCAGGTGAGAGTCAATTCCGAGTCTTTCGAAAACCATAGACCAAGATTCCGAGTCCCTGCAAGATATCTAAAAATTCTTTTCACCGTAGTGAGATGCAATTCTTTTGGATTAGATTGAAATCTTGCATAAAGGCGGACACCGAACATGATATCCGGCCTACTAGATGTGAGATGGAGTAGAGATCCAATCATATCTCTCTAGAGTTTCTAATCTACACCTTTACCTTTCTCATCCGAGTCTAGTTTCAAACTACTACTCATAGGTGTTCCTGCATGCTTCGGATCTTATAGTTTGTACTTCTTCAAAAGTTCCTTGGTATACTTGGATTGATGGATATAAATGCCATCCTTATCTTGTTTGATTTGTAGACCAAGAAAGAAGTTGAGTTCTCCCATCATACTCATTTGGAACCCTATCTCATCAACTCGGAAAACTCTTGACATAGAGTTTCATTAGTAGCTCCAAAAATGATATCATCAACATAGATATGAGCAATAAGAAAATCTTTCCCCTTTGTTTTGATGAAAAGTGTTTTGTCAATCGACCTCTTGACATAGATGCATATTTGAAGGCTTTACCTATACTTTGGTTTACCAAGTTTGTTGGTTGAATAGGTTAATCTCCAGTTGGATGATCTTGCTGAGTCTCATTGACTTATTCTTCAAGCATTCTTAGCTGGCTCTTGAGTTTGTTTAGTCTCGAGTCATAACATTTTGAGTTGCTCCATTCCGAGTTGCCTTAGTAATTCTGTTTTGACCTTTTCGAGCTCAACTTCAAGCAAGGCCGTCTTCATCTCTGTTAAGTCCGAGATCCGAGAATGTGGACTCACTTATCCTACCAAGATCAATCTCATAAAAACGACATGGATAATTTCTTCCACTTTGTTAGTTCTTTTGTTAAAAACACAATAAGCTTTGCTATGAGACAAGTAACCTAGAAATATACCTTTATTCGACCTAGCATCAAACTTAGTTAGATGCTTCTTACCATTGTTGTGAATAAAACACTTACACCCAAAGGGTTTAAAGTATGAAATGTTGGGTTTCTTCCCTTTGTAGAGCTCGTATGGAGTTTTCTTTAGGATGGGTCCGATGAGGCATCCGTGTAATGTGTAGTTTGCTATGTTGATCGCCCTCAACCCGGAAATAGTAGGGTAGATCATGTTCAATCATCATAGTCCTTCCTATTTATTCAAGAGTTCCATTCTTTCTCTCTACTACTCTATTCTGTTGAGGAGTTCTTGGTGCAGAGAAGTTGTGAGAAATGTCATTCTTATCACGTAAGTCTGCAAATTCCGAGTAGTCGAACTCCCTTCCATAGTCGGTTCAAATCCTTCGATCCGAGTCCGAGACTCCACTTGAATTTTTCGCAAATCTTAGTGAACTCTTTAAAGGCTTCATTCTTGTTCTTAAGAAAACACACCTAAGTAAATCGTGAGAAATCATCAACAATAATAAGTACATACGATTTACTCGCAAGACTTTTCATAGGAATTTCACCACATAAATCCATATGAAGCAATTCAAGCACTTTGGATGTGGATATAGTTTTGAGTGGCTTGAAAGATGATCTAACTCGCTTATCCTTTGTGCATGCCTTACGATTTTATCTTTCTTAAAGCCATAGTTAGGTAAACCCCTAACCAATCCATGAGATGCAAGTTTCTTGATTGTATGCATGCTGATATGACCTAGTCTACGATGCCGGGTTCGTGAATCATCATTCACGGATGCTTTCAAACAAGTTAAATTCGACTTAAATCCGAGAGAGGAATAGTGTAAGTGACACTCGACCTCGGACTCGATAGCTTAGTCTCTTTGGTGATCGCATCGGAGATATAACAATTGGTCCGAGTGAACATTACCTCTTGTCCTTTGTAACATAGCTGAGAGATGCTAAGGAGATTGTACTTGAGTCCTTTGATAAGGTAGACTGGGTTGACTCGTGTTGTTTCCTTCACCAATTTTGCCAATCCCTACTATATTGCCTTTGTTGTTATCTCCAAATGTGCTCCTTTCGGATCTTCTAGCTTGGAGAAGAGTCTTGAATCTCCTCACATGTGGCTTGAGCATCCACTTGTCTAAGTACCAATTACCTTTCTTCTTCTTCGAGTCATCTACAAGACAGAGACAAACTAACCCTTCTCACTTCCTCTTACAAACCTAGTAACTTCCTTTACTATGGTCCTTTTCTAAGGAAGAGCACTTTTGGGAACCCGATTTCAATAATTTTGGGTATGGTCCGATTCCGAGTCTTCCTTCCGAAAACCGAGTCCGTGTCTCTTTCTTTTGAAAATCTTTTCTTTTATAAATAGGAGGAGAAGGTTTTTCCTCGTAAGCTGATGCGGGCTTAGTCCTCTATTCATTTGTATGAATAAGACCATGCTCAGCCTTCCTAAACTTTATAGTTACGGAGTCCTTTCGAAAATATTAAAATAGGATTTTGATTCCTCTTCTTCATTGAAACCAAGTCCTTCTTTCCTGAAAGAGACACACTCGAGAGCCTAATAGCATATCAAGTTTTTTCTAACCTTGAGTGAATTTCAAAACAAGTTCTTGAGACTCATTGAGCTTTCTTTACGAGTTGCTCATTCTCTGCTTACGAGTGACTTAGACACAATCTCATTTGCTTGAGTATTGGTCTTAAGTTCTTTCAGATTTTGTCTCAATTTTTCTAATTCATTTTTCAAAGCATTGCTCTCATTAGTGAGAGACTCAAGTTGTTCTTTGAACTGGAAGAAGTCGAATTTGACTTTTCTTCCAATGTGAAAATATATCGTGCTAGATCAACTTTTGAAAATTTGAGAAAGTATTCAACTACCTCATTAGTATCCGAGTCTTCCTTGTCGACTCAAATTCAGATTTTGAGTCCATAAGTGCCATAAGACACTTTGAGTCATCCGAGTCATCTTCTTCGGATGAGTCATCATCACTCCAGGTAGCCATCATAGCCTTTTTCTTTCTATCCTTCTTTCTCTTGGGACGAGTCTTTGACTATGTGCTCCTTACTTGCCACATTCAAAGCAACCGGAGTTCTTAGATAAAGATAACTTTGAAGGAGAAGAATATTTACCTTTTCTGTCCTTCTTATCTTTCTTGTAGAACTCATCCTCTAGCCTCTTTTCCCACTTCTTGTATTTCATCATTCTTTTAAAGCTACGGGCTATGAGTGTCATAGGATCCTCTTCGATTCCGAGGAGCTCGGACTTTCACGTCCGCTTTATGAGGCCTTTACTTGCAATATTCTTTTTGGTGTTGACCTCGGCATCCTCTTCCTCCGGATGAATCTCGTGAGTGAGTAGTGTGCCAATAAGCTCGTCCGGCCTTAGTTGAGAGAGGTTCGAGCTTCTTCGATGGTCTGTCACTTTGGGACCCCATCTCTTCCTTAGTAGACTTCTCGGAATCTTTCTGGACATTTCTTCGTAAGAAATCCCTCTACCCCGAGATTTGAGATTGTTGGAAATCTCGATGAACTAAACATACATCTAAGTGATGTTTTCTTCGGCTCCTTCTTGAAAAGCTCATATTTGTGAAGATATCGACTTGTCTTTGCCTGCTTCACTTGGCTTGTTCCTTCATAGGTATTGACAAGAGTGTCCAACACCTCTTTAGGCTGTGTCACGAGCCGAGGCCTCGTTGTATTGTTCTGTGCTAATTGCACACATCGGTGTGTTCATAGCTTTGAAATTCTTTCCGAATTTCTCAATCTCCTCAGTAGTGAACTACGATTTGGCGTTAGGTACAAGAGTTGCATTCTCTGTCTTAATTGGAATGTACTTGCCAGCTTGGATGATATTCCAAACATCTTCATCGTTGTCCATCGGAAACATTCCATCATCTTCTTCCAATGGGCAAAGTTTGACCCTTTGAACTTTGGTGGTCCGGTGAATGATCTTCCTTCATTGAACTTTCCATTGTTACGAGCCATCGAGATCTTTATACCTTTGGATGGTGAGATCCTCTTGAAAGGCTAGGCTCGATACCAATTGAAGGTTTGCTCTTGGAGAATCTAAGTCACCCTAGAGGGGGTGAATAGGTAGAGAAAGAAAATTAAATAATTTTTGCAGCAATACAGACTCAAACCAGATTCCGAGTCTAGATTGGACTTAGAAAAGTAATAACAAGAATATACGTAGAAACCCTCCCGGGGCGAGAAAACCACGGAAAGTGCTAATCCAAGCACCAACTCAAATCCACTATTTTGAATCCACAAAATACAAGGACTGACTCAACTAGAATTGCTCCCTTCAACAATTCCTTAAATTGTTTTCCTAGACTTAGAAGTTCCCTTATCCGATCTAGTACTTCTGACCGAGGTAACCTTTACAATCAAGAACAAGCGAGCTGAGTTAACCCTTACATCTTAGTCAAGGGACCTTACTCGGAAAGTAAGAAAAGAAAGTAACTTATTACAAGACTTTCTTGACAAAACAGAAAATATGAAATACTGATTCGGAGTTGTAAGTAGAAGATTGAGTAAGAATGCACTAATCAAGTCTTAGGACAATGTAACACCCCAAAACACCCCCGGGAGTATTACATCGCCGAGTTCCTTAAAGGAACTCCCAAGGCTCTTTCTGTTGTTGGTTTGGCTGTCTAAACCCAACTTAAAGATAATACTAGGTGGTTTTCCTAAAAGAATGCGAGATTCTATGAAAATTTCGGTAGAGTTCCGTTTGTAACATGGACTAACCCATAGGCTTAAAGCCTTAAACCCTACATAAAAAGCATTATATAACTCAACGAGCCACCCGCTCGGAGTATACAACTCAACGGCCACACGCCGGAGTCCAAGCCATCATGCTATAAAACTAAAACAATCTAAAGGGTCCAATATACATTTGGTACAACTATATGCACTAAATTACAAGTACAATATCGAGAAGTATAAGAAATGCATATTCTTGACTTGAATCGCTCGACACGCATCAAACAGACAATCGCGAAGTCCGAAATATGCTAAGGGTAAATCATGCTCCTGAAGTGTACCTGCAATACTGGGAGGGAACGGGGCGATTTGTGGGGGTGAGCAATAATCCAAGGGCTCACCAGAGTCTTATACCCTTAAAATGGAAAATTCTTTACACATAATACTCATAATAATGAAATATGCGAAAGCATAATAGTGTAATACAAATCTATATACTTTTCACTCGAAATCTCTTGCAATGAAAAAGATCAAGACTCTTTAATCACTTAAAAGCACAGATTAACATTCATGAACAATTCTTTTGGGATTGAATCAACATTCTAGGCCTTACGAGGACTCGAACTAGCACTTCTTTAATTCGGGCGCGACCCCGACAAAAGGCTCTCGGGACCATTCTTCAGGAAGTCTCGGGGTGGGCATCCTGCCTCTGCGGGACCCCTATTAGAACCCTTCCCTCGAAGTCTCTAGTCGGGCGTTCCCGGTTCGAACCCTTCGAGTATGTTAAACGATCCGTAGCCGGTCGATTCAAAACAATTTGCACATATTTTCATTCATCACATTCACTTCACCACTTTCTCAATCGATTTAGTATCAAGGAAGGCATGACACCACATGTCACCCTTATAAATTCACTTTCTCAAATCAGCTTTGCTTATTTAGAATAGAATCACGTTTGAAAGACATTTCATAGGAAATTGCATTCAAGGATCATTTCACGTAAAATAAAAAACTCCTTTCAAAACTACTTTGAGCATCACATAAAGCAAGCACATAGCACGAATAATCACCATTCAATGCAAGCAATCATTCCCAACTCTTTTCCAACTATGCCTTTCTCAATTCATCAATTAAATACGATTATCTCCACTTTCCGAGCCACAATAACCACAAGTACATATCACTTAAGTTACGTTCAATTCGTCACAATTCATTCTCTTCACCTCCATTCCTCACTTTATGTCTCTATCCCGTGAATCCACTTTGTTTGCTCACGTCTCAACTTTCCTCAACTCCCTGTCTTTACTCCAATTCCTCAACTTAACCTTACCATTCCCCGCCTCAAATTCCCATTGTATGTCTCTAACTCATTACTTAACTCTTACTCGTCCGTCCTTAGTTATGTAACTCTTAATCACTTTTCCATTATTCGGTTTCCGTTACCTTCACTTATCTTCACGCTCAATTCAACCTCGAGGATTTAAATATACTTCGAACGTAATTAATCCCACAATCACCCATTTCTCACTTACATATCCCAATTGCACATCACTCAATACGAATTCGTACTTCTCTTTATACTTCTACCTACCATTCCCCAATGTTCGTAATTAGCTCTTTAATATCGCAAGTTCAAGAATCTCTAAGACTTAATTAACTCATAATTCATATCAATGTCCCAACTCTTCATCCTTAATAGCTAACCGAAACTTCAATATTACTCATTTGACCTATGTAATCTAACCTCTTCGAATCAGCATGTTCCAATTCAACCTTAAGTAACTACTAAATCTCTTTGAAGTTCCCAATTTAATTCTACTATTTAACCCAAGTAACTCCTTTCATTTCACGATTCAGCCCTCTCGATTCTCTATACTCATTCTAAGCTCTTATTCCACTCTTACACAACGACTAGGTTTGTTCTCGCAATACTGGATACTCGAAATTCACAACAAATTCAATAATCACAAGTACACATTCAACATTCACAATAAATCCATTTGGGTTCGAAATTACTAATAGTTTAGAGTATAAAACTACCCACCTCGATTCGGGGATTGAAGGTTTGTGGTTTGCTTGAGGTTCGAGCTCCCCGATCCAGTTCCTTCTTTTGTTCCTTTCCCCCTGCTGCTAGCCTCGGTTTCTGCCGCCCTCCTGCCCGACACCGTCACTGGTCGCGGTCCCGCGCTCACCGGCTGCCTCCTCGACCCTCGCGTTCGCTTCCTTTATCTTGGCCTCGGTTTCACCTTCCTCGGGGCCTGGATATTAGACTCGAGAAAATTCCATTCTTTGAGGCCAAAAATAATTAAGCACTTAATTACTTTAACTTAATTATAATATGTGCCTAATCTTGGACTAAAGTATTTTATACTTTGAGAACCAATGTGGTTTGTTTTTGTAGGTTGTTCAAAAAGTTAATACATATTTTTGAATTACAAAAGCAACCAGCTTCTAGCCGATTAAACACCAAGCAAACAAGTTTTAGCTACTTTTGGATAGGGCTCAAACACCGTGTCGGGGTTGTTTGTTTCCAAAATTGGAAAACTCCAACTCTAAGCCTAACGGTTGTTTCCACCTCAATTTTTAGTCACCACCAATTCATTGGACCATCTTTTAGAGCCAAGAGCCGTTGCACAATGTCCACATCGCAACGGATCTTTTCTTAGTGACTTCGGAATAGCCAGTTACTAACGGCTAGAGAATATTTCGATCCGAAACAAGACTCAACGGTCATTTTACTTGGATGCCTATAAATAGAAGCCACTCCACAAGACTAAAATATTGTCTGGAATTATTGCTTGAAAATATTGCCTAACACTTGCTTAGTGCATTCTTACTCAATCTTCTACTTTTAATCTGCATTTCATATTTTCTAAGTTGTAAAGAAAGTCTTGTAATCGGTTACATTCTTTTCTTACTTCACTACTACAAAACTATAAAATAGCGACGGAAATGAGCGACGGAAACAACTCCGTCGCCCGATAGCGACGGAATCGGCGACGGACACCGACACAAAATGCCACCTGGATCATCCACCGACGGAATTAGCGACGGAACATGACGTCCGTCGCTATTTTGGGGTCGAGCAACGGCTTAGCGATGGAATATTCCGTCGCTGATTTTGTTAGCGATGGAATATTCCGTCGCTAAGCCGTCGCTAGTGGACATTACAAAACTCCGGCGAAAAAAATTGAATTTACTAATTAGCGACGGAATATTCCGTCGCTAATTACACATAAATCCGAACCGGCTCGGCCGGTTCGGGATTTATTCGCGCAAACAGAGAGAGCGAGAGCGAGAGCGAGTGCGACTACGCCCGCCGATTCACCACCGCCAACAGCCACCACCGCCGGCGACTACGCCCGCCGCTCGCAGCCGGCCGCCGCCGATTGAGGACGACCAAGGCCGAATAACCACCGTTCGGCTTGGTTTCGGCCAACCCCTACACCGCCGCTTCGCCGCTCGGGTGGAGGACGCCGTCGACGCACCGCCGCCGCTGCCGCCACACGCCCGACCTTCGCCGTCGCCGCCGTGCCGCCGCCGATAATTTTGAGGTATGCTTGTGTTGATTTTTGTAGATTTATGGTTTTACAAAATTGAAGTTGAAATTGATGAATATATGTAATTTGTTGGAAATTAATGTTGTTTGTGAATGAATTTGAGAAGAAAAATGTGAAATTGTGTTGTTTATGGAGTAAATGTTGTTGAAGTTAAATTTAGGGTTTTAAAAAATGTAACTTGAAATTGACGAATATATGTACTTTGGTGGGAATTAATGTTGTTTGTGAATGAATTTGAGAAGAAAAATGTGAAATTGTGTTGTTTATGGAGTAAATGTTATTGAAGTTAAATTTAGGGTTTTAAAAATGTAACTTGAAATTGACGAATATATGTACTTTGGTGGGAATTAATGTTGTTTGTGAATGAATTTGAGAAGAAAAATGTGCAATTGTGTTGGTTATGGAGTAAATGTTATGGAAGTTAAATTTAGGGTTTTGAACATTGTCACTTGAAATTGACGAATATATGTAATTTAGTGGAAATTAATGTTGTTTGTGGATGAATTTGAATAGAAAAGTGTGCAATTGTGTTGTTTATGGAGTAAATGTTATTGAAGTTAAATTTAGGGTTTTAAAAAATGTAAGCTGAAATTGACGAATATATGTAATTTGGTGGAAATTAATGTTTATTGTGGATGAATTTGAATAGAAAAATGTGCAATTATGTTGGATTTGTTGGACATTATTGTTGAAGTTGAGGGAAATGGTTTTTGTGATTTATATATGTGTAATTGTTTATTGTTTATTTGTGTGAGGTTGTTCACGCTAATTAGGTATGCTTATAGGTATGATTGCTTTACTCGTATGATAAGTTTAATTATATGTATATGAGTTTATTTATGCTAATTAGGTATGATAAGTTTAATTATATGTATATGGTTCAAGGGAACTTATTCTTTTTTTACATACACAATGTGTTAGAATGAGCCTTGTTTGGTCTTGATTTGTTTATATAACGATTGCTATAAGAGATAAATAACTTGATTAATGGATAAGTGTCATTATAGTAATAAATTTTGAAATATACATTGTCTTAAAGACATTCCAACTCTTTTGGAACTTTGAAGAACGTTTTGTTGAATGATTATTGTCATAATGATAAGGCTTTTTGTCTTTCTAATGACCAAGATTATCACTTAATGATTGGTATAATAGAAATGAATGAAAATGATACCCAATCCACTTTCTCGAATTTAGAAAGTTAATTAACAAATTCCTTGTACTACCATATGCACTTTTGTCCCATCTTGGGGAATATTTCATTGCTTTTATGTCACTTTTCTTTAATGATTTTAGTTGGAATTGATCGATCTTTAGTATATCGATTTATATTTTATTATATTGCTTATCTGAAACTTATTACAATTTACGACTTTTCTAATTAATCGGGTAAAAAGAACCATATATACATATATATGAATAAGTGGCTAACTGACCTTATCGACATAAATCAATAACTTTCCATTATTCTAATGTGTATACAAGAAAATAATAGTAGCTAGGAAGGGAAAGCAAAAGGGGAATACGTATTGGCCTTAACCAAGCCAAAAGGGCAAAAAATGATCATCTAAAATAATTTTTTCTATTTTTTTTTATTTGTTTGAAATAGACAGTTTATATGGTTCCATTTAGTTCCCTTTCAACATTTAAAACATTAGCCAACCGAGGCCTGGAGGAACCTCTCGCCCTCTCTTATTATTCAACCAAACCTTTCGGATAATTGTCAACTTGATGATCACATGTTACGTAAATTGGCTCAAAGGTCCATATCATGTAATGTAGGCACTCAATTTTCAAAAATATATATTGAAAAGCTCATCTCGTAAATATTTATAATCATAGTTTCGTTGTTCTCAAAGCCCTCATTACATAAGCTACAGCTTTTTATGTAAATTGGCTCAAGAATATTTATAATCATAGTTTCGATTGTTCTCAAGGCACGAGTCGACAGTTTAGCGAGCCAACAAGCACGTATGAACGAATTTCTGCAGTCTCAGCAAGCATCCGGATCTCACCGTCGACCACCACAACCACAAGAGGAAGAGGATGAGGAAGAGGATGAGGATGAGGAAGAGGATGAGTGAATTCAAATGTGAACTTTTGTATATATTGGTGATCACCACTTTGCGAACTATTTAAATGTGTTTGAGGTTTCTTGTGAGTTATTGTTTGTTTGTTGTGTTGAACTTGTGAATTTGTTTTAAGTATGTTATGGTTGTTGATGATGTTGAACATGTAAGTTGGATTTGTATATCCAACTTTGATGAATTATTTGTGGCCGGCATATGTAAATGCCAAATGTAAGTGTCACATATGTGAATGGTGGATTTGTATATCCATTCACAATTTTCTGTACTAGGGTAATGAATAATTAGAAAACAATATTTAGAATTTTTGATGGAACAGCGACGGATCGGCGACGGATCTGTCCAATCGGTGACTGAAACCCCATATTCCATCGCTAATTAGCGACGGAAAGCCCTTAATTCCGTCGCTAATTCAGCGACGGAATGTCGGTCCGTCGCCGATTTCCATCAGCCTACGGAAATGGTGCCCGTCGCTAATCTGTCGCTAATTAGCGACGGAATTGAAAATTTCCGTCGCCGATATTTAGCGACTCGCTTTTCAGCGACGGAAGAGTTCCGTCGCTGATTCTGTCGCTATTTGCCGACATTCCGTCGCTATTTCCGTCGCAAACTTGCGGTTTTCTAGTGGTGCTTTCGTGTAAGTCCCTTGATCGAGGTTAAAGGGTTAACTCAGCTCGGTTGTCCCCGATCGTAAAGGTTAACCCAATTAGCAAGTAATAGATTAGATAAGAAAACTTCGAGTCTAGGAAAATCTTGTAAGAAATTGTTTAAGGGAGCAATTCGGTTAGAGTCGATCCTTTGTAATTGATGATTCAATTAGTGGATTTGACTTGGTGCTTGGATTAGCACTATCCTTGGTTTTCTCGCCCCAGGAGGGTTTCCATGTACTTCGTGTGTTTGTCTTTCCGAGTCCAATCTATACTCGGAATCCGCTTTGCTAAGTTCTATGCAAAAAGTGTCTAAGTTTATTTAAATTTCCTTATCACCCTATTGACCCCCTCTAAGGTGACTTGACTCTCCAAGAGCAAACCTTCAATTGGTATCGAGCCTAGACTTTCAAGAGGATCTCACAATCCAAAGGTTTAAAGATCATATGGCTCAAAACAATGGAGAGTTCGATGAAGGAAGATCATCTACCAGGCCACCTAAGTTCAAGGGGTCAAACATTACACATTGGAAGAAGATGATGTAATGCTTTCTAATGGACAACGATGAAGATGTGTGGAACATCATTCAAGAAGGTAATTACACTCCAAAGAAGATGGACGATGCAAGATTTGTGCCTAAAGAGAGATCTCGAGCTCACTATGGAAAAGGCCGAGAAGTTCAAAAAGAACATCAAAGAATGAACACTCTTATGTGTGCTATCAACTCAAAAGAGTACAACAAAGCGTCGCCTGTGACACGACCAAAGAGGTGTGGGACACACTTGTCAACACCTATGAAGGAAAAATCCAAGTAAACCAAGTAAAGATAAGTCTATATCTTCACAAATACAAGCTATTCGGAATGGAACTAGAAGAGAACATCTCTCATATTTATGCTCGATTCATTGAGAAAACCAACAACCTCAAATCATTGGGTAGAAAGATTTCACATGAGGAAATAGTCGGAAAAATTCTGAGAAGTCTACCAAAGAGAAGATGGGGTCCCAAGGTGACAGCCATAGAAGAGGCTCGGAATCTCTCGCGAGATAAAGCCGGACAAACTCATTAGGAAGCTGCTTACTCATGAGATTCATCTAGAAGAAGAGGATGTTGAGGTTAGTACCGAGAAAGAACATTGCGCTAAAGGCCTCGTAAAGCATATGTCAAAGTCTAAGCTCCTCGGAATCGGAAGAAGATCCTATGGCGCTCATTACCGGAGGCTTCAAGAGAATGATGAAGTATAAAAAGTGGGAAAAGAGGCCAAAGGAAGAGTTCTACAAGAATGATAAGAAGGATAGGAAAGATAAATACTCATCCCCTTCAAAGTTATCTTTAAGAAGGATAGGAAAGATAAATACTCATCCCCTTCAAAGTTATCTTTAACTAAGAACTCTGGTTGCTTTGAATGTGGCAATAAGGAGTAGATAGTCGAAGATTGTCCCAAAATAAAGAAGGACAAAAAGAAGAAGGCTATGATGGCTACGTGCGAGTGATGATGACTCATCCGAAGAAGATGATTCCGATAATTTAAAGTGTCTTATGGCACCGACAGACGCAAAAGCTCAATTTGAGTCGAACAATGAAAGCTCAATTTGAGTCGGATAATGAGAGCTCGAGATATTAAGGAGGTAATTGAATACTTTCTCAAGTTATCCAAAGTTGATTTAGCCAAATATATTTATACTTTGGAAAAAAGTCAAATTCGACTCTTCACGGTTCAAGGAACAACTTGAGTGTCTTACTATTGAGAGCAATGTCTCGAAAAATGAGTTAGAAAACTTGAGACAAAATCGAAGGTACTCAAGGCCGAGTGCTTAAGAAAATGAGATTGAGTCCGAGTCATTCGGAACGAGAGAATGAGCAATTAAAAGGAAGCTCAATGAGTCTCAAGAGCTTATTTTGAAACTCACTCAAGGTTAGAAAAACCTTGATCTTTTACTCGACTATCGGTGTGTCTCATTCGGGAAAGAAGGACTTGGTTACAATGTCGAAGAGGAATCAAATTCCTGGTCCAAACTTTTTATAACCGATTCTAGAACTCGTAAAGTTCGGGAAGGCTGAGCATGGTCCCATTCATACAAATAAAAAGAGGACTCGAGCCTAGACCAGCTTTATAGGAAAAAGCCTTCTCCACCTCTTTACAAAAGAAAAGATCTTCAAAAGAATAAGAAAAGATCTTCAAAAGAATAAGATACAAACTCGGTTTTCTAGAAAGAAGACTCAAAATCGGACCGGACCCAAAATCATTCAAATCTAGGTTCCCAAAAGTGCTCTTCCTCGGAAAACACTACTAGAAAACATCGAAATTGTGACGGAAATAGCGACGGAATATCGGCTAATAGCGACGGAATTTCGAAATTAGCGACGGATTTAGAGACGAAATATTCCGTCAGCTCAATCGTGGGTCGCTAAATTTCAGCGACGGAAATTTTAAAATCCGTCGCTAATTAGCAACGGATCAGCGACGGAAAAGGCTTCCGTAGGCTGATGGGAATTAGCGACGGATACTCTTCCGTAGCTGATGGAAATTAGTGACGGAAAGTCGTTCCTTCGCTGATTTAGCGACGGAAATGGGGGTGTTTCCGTCGCCGATTGGAACTTTTCCGTCGCCGATCCGTTCGTTGTTCCGTCGCTGTTACGTAAGAAAATCTGAATATTATTTTTTAATTATTTGTTACCGTAGTACAAATAATTGTGAATGGATATACAAATCCAACATTCACATATGTGACACTTACATTCATATGCCGGCCACAAATAATTCATCAAAGTTGGATATACAAATCCAACTTACATGTTCAACATCATGAACAATTATAACATACTTAAAACAAATTCACAAGTTCAACACAACAAGCAAACAATAGCTCACAAGAAACCTTAAACACATCTAAACAGATTCGCAAAGTGATGATCACCAATAAATACAAAAGTTGACATATGAATTCATGGTCCTCACTCATCCTCATCCTCTTCCCGTTCCTGTTCCTGTTCCTCTTCCTCTTCCTCTTGTGGTTGTGCTTGGTTGACGGTGAGATCCGGATGCTTGCTGAGACTGCAGAAATTCATTGATACTTGCTATTGGCTCAGTGAAGCTGTCAACCTTTTCTTTAAGATGCCTATTTTGCAACTCAAGCATCCAAGCATGCTCAATCCATTCTTGTAACTCGGAATTTAAAGCATGCACTCGTTGATCTCAATTCCGAGTCATCTACGGTAGAAGGTTTCGGTGATTTGAAGGGCATGGTTGGTTGCAAGTTTCTAGCCTCGGATCCAAGTCCATAAATGCGACCTTTCTTGTTCGCATTGGCTTTGACCCACAACTCATGTTGTGAAGAGGTGGAGACATGATCCTCGGAGGAGTTGGGGTCATCATCTGGAAGTTTGAGTGGGTTGAGTGTTTTGCAACTCTTCCCACTCTTTTTGAAACTTGTCCTGAATATAATATAAATATTTGAGGCATGCAAATATCACAGTCGTTAACGAAAACCATAGATAGAAAAATATGCGAAATTCATATATATGGTTACTCACATAAATGGCCTTGGATTTTTGTCCACCCATTCGTCATTTTTTGTTTTTGCGTTCGTGAAAATAGTTGGGTCGGTAGAGGCTGAACTCCTTTAAGCTCCTTCATCTAAATAAAAAACCAGTTAGTAGAGAATCAATTTACTAATACGAACATGTTAATAGTTGCATGCGTAATTAATAAGAAAAGGGTATGTACCAATCGCCGCTTATGCTTCGTCATAGGGATTGAGCCACAAGTATGGAGCGATGAACCAAGTCCCCCTTGATCAGCATGGCGGTTTTTCTAAGCTTGCTCACGGAACTTCTTGTAGTCGGCAGCTTCCCAATATTCGAGCAACTCGCGCCGGTAGTTGTCACCCAACTAGTTCGGCTTCTTCTTATTTTTCCTCGCCTTCAGCATGAAGTCCTTTAATCGATCACCTGCCTTTCTTTTCAAAATTTCTTCGATTTGGACTTTATCGGTTGGAGACCAAGTGAAAAATTTCTATATAAATAAAAAAATTGTTTATAACTTGTGAAATTATAATATAATGTTCGAACATACACAATAAGTCATTATGTTATCCGAAATTCGAAAACTAAAGATTTGTCATTACCTTAAACTCGGAAAACCACCGACCACGTTGTGATCGAGGGACTTGACCCCATGTAGGCCAAGCTCCATCGTACTTGCTTTGGAAAATGTGGGAAATCGTACCCACAACTTTGTCAATGGGGAAGAACCTTATCAAGAAACATATAAAATAGTTAGTTCTACTAATAACTAATATGCATAATTTATTTTAGTACTTATTATCACACTTACCCTTCACCATCCGGCTCAATTCGAATCTTTTCTCAGCTGCTAGCACTTGCTTGAATCAAGACTAGGATGCTCGTTCCTTGCATCGGTTGGTCCTTCATTTGTAGGCCTTTGTGGTGGCCTTTGTTCGGCACCAACGTGGATGCGTGGTACATTATTTGTACCATATTGGTGATATGCATATGTATCAGACGGGTTTGAGTACATATGGGGTTGCTGAGAATATGGAGGGTTTAGGAAGAAAGACCCACCCATTGGGTTTTGCATGTGTGGGAAGTTTGGGGGTTCGAAAAAAGGAGGGTTCGAATAAATGACCCCCAATGGAGTTTGGTTGTGAGGGGAGTGTGGAGATAGTGCTCCACCTACAGGAGATTAAAGGTTATGAGGGTTTTGAGAGGGGGTAGAAGTGCTCACATCATTACCTTCCCCATCGGTAGTGGTGTTTCTAGCCCTTCCCGAGTAGCCGATCTTTTGGACCTGTCTCTACCTCTCTGCATTTTTCGAACATAAACAAGTAATTCACACTATTAGTAAACATCCAACGGTTCAAGTGATTTCATATAAAACAACATATAAACAATAGTAAACATATAAACATGTAAGCGTTAGATATAAATATTCTTCTATGAATAAATTATGCTTCAATTGTTTCACCTTCATTACATTAATAAGAATTCATTTGATTACAACAGAAATGAAAGTTATACAATATAAAACAAACCAAAAAAAAAAAAAAACATTATCAACTAGCCATCGTCCTCATCATCGGTGTTATCATCATCTTCTTCACTATCCTCTTCGGCATCATTGAATAGGATATGTTCTTCTTCTTCATTGGTGATGCTTATCATCATCCCATTCGCCTTCTTCATCTTCTTCACCATCATCCTCTTCACTAACATCCTCAATCTCATCTTCTCGGTTTAGAATAACATCATCAACTAATTCTTCTGCTGAGATTGAGTTATCAACCAAAGTGTCTGCACAAAGTTTCTATTATTGGACCGATTGTACCCATACTATCCTCTTGGAATGCAAGAGGAATAGTATATTGGTCATCAACTACGGCCCTTGGTTTTGATGCCACTACGACGAACCAATTCGAGTTTTTCTCTAGGGACCCCTTGTGGATATGACATATAATACACCTGAGTTGCAGTGCTAGCAAATATGAAAGGATCATACTTACGATAACGCCTTATACGATGCATTTCAACATACGAACTAAATTTATGGCACCGAGTTCCCAGAGGACAACTAGGGTCAAACCAATCGCATTTAAACAAGCACACACCTTTTTATTGGTTCACCAACATATTCAACTTCAACAACCTCTTGCAAGATACGGTAGTAATTATTTTGAACATGTCCTCCATCGGTTCCTTTCACACGGACACCACAATTGAAGGTCATCCTCCCTTCATTTCGAGCCTCGGTATGAAATAACATTCCATTCACCGTGTATGCTTGTCCATGTTTTCACTCTCCTTAAAGGACCTTGAGCTAATTGCATCAAGTAAACATGCTTTTCATCATGATATACTTGATAACAATGAATGCTGTGTCAATAACACGAGTGTTTGTTTAGTTTATTAAAATGGAACAACCAATACTAATAAATTTGAGGCACGAGCAATAAGTATTAATATATGATACTCACAGACTCCTTTGAACCACTCTTCGAACTCACTTTCCACCATTGCATCAATTGCAGCATTACTAACATCACCATACATAGCTCGTTTTTGGTGTTCAAAGAGGCTGAGTTCAAAGATTTTATTAAGATGACATCATCATTTTGAATAAAACTATAAAATTATTGAAACGAGTGTTGAATACGACAAGATAAACTCACTCTAGGTAAGGTTTAACTTCGGAACATTTCGAGTAAAACATGCACATGTGCGGCCGTCTTTTCCTTATCATCAAGGAAACGCGTATTGCACTTCCTAATTGGAGCACCTTCTGGTATGAATACCGAAAGAGTAGGATTGTTGTTTGGAACTTCACTTGTCTTCATTTCGTCGACTTCTAGTGCGTATACAAGGCACGTTAGAGCTGAAATAGTAAGATGCAAAATGTGTTTCTTCAAATCGGGCGTACTTTTCAGCGATACTCCCTTCGAGGCTTCGATTTGTTTCCTATGGATCTCTTCAATCGGCCAAAGAACCTCTCAAATGGATACATCCACCGGTATTGTACTTGGACCACCCAATTTTGCTTCCTCCGCCAAATGAGCCGGCAAGTGTTCCATCACATTGAAGAACCCAGGAGGAAATATTGTTTCCAATTTACAAAGTGTTATTGAAATATTTCGATGCATTTGATCTAACTCCGCATCCCGTAAAACGGATGAGCAAAGGTTCTTGAAGAACTCACTAATTTCAATGAGAGGCCCTAAAACCTTGTCCAGGAGTGCACTAAATGCTATTGGAAGAAGGCTCTCCATGAAAACATGACAATCATGACTTTTTATGCTATGGAACTTAGTGGAGTTTGGGTCGACAAGGTATGAAATGTTAGAGCGAGTAATCATCCGGCATTTTCAACTCTCTTGCCCATTCACATATCGCCCTCTTACTGCTCCAACGTGAACACATATTTTGCGTTCGGTTTGAGAATTTTACCATTGACTCCATGCTTTAAATTCAACTCTACACGATCACACAACTCTTCCAAATCCATTCTTGCCTTGATGTCATCCTTTGTTTTACAAGGAATATCCATAACGAGTGTTAATTATATTCTCAAAAAGTTCTTCTCAATGTGCATCACATCTAAGTTGTGGCGAAGCAATTGATCTTTATGGAAGCTCCCAAAATATGCTTTGTTTTGTCCAATTATGATCCTTTTTGAACCCCGAAATGTTAATTTCTTGCTCTTTTATTACTTTGGGAAAGCTTTCAACCCATTGTTTTATTTCTTCCCCTGTATAACGACGAGGAGGACCCGAATGTACGGTTTTTCCTTTTGTAAACGATGTGCTATTCCTTCGAACGCGTGACTTCGGGGCAAAAACCGCCGATGGAAATCAAACCATGAAAATTTTCGGCCATTTCTAAGTTTTAATGCTTTTTTTTATTCATACATACCGGGAATGACATGGCACCATGCGTACTCCATCCGGACAACATACCATAGGCCGGGAAATCATTAATGGTCCACATCAACGCAGCCTTCATGAGAAAGTTCTCACCTTTTGAAATATCATATGTTTCAACACCATCTTCCCATAGTGTTTTCAACTCATCAATAAGAGGCTGCAAGTATACATCAATTTTATTTTTCGGATTTGTCGGCCCTGGTATGATACATGTCAAGAGCATATAAGCCGTCATCATGCATAACTCGGTGGTAGATTATAAGGCGTAGCAACGATCGGCTATATTGAATAAGACCTTGCGAGTTGGCTGAATGGATTGAACCCATCCCCGCACAAACCAAGTCTTATGTTTCTAGGTTCGATAGCAAATTCGGGGTGAACTTTATCAAAATGTTTCCATGCTTCACCATCCGAAGGATGACAAAGGACACCATCCTCTCTTACATTCTCATAATGCCATCTCATGTGCTCTGTCGTGGTTTTTGAAGCAAACAAGCACTCGAAGTCTTGGTATTAACGGCAAGTAATGCATCCTTGCAAATGGAGTTCTTTGACTTTTGCCTTGTCTTTCCCTTTGACGCTTCCATCTCGCATAACCACAAAACTTGCATGAATCAAGGCCGTTGTCCTCTTTGTAGAACAACATGCAACCTTGTCGACAACAATTAATTTTTGAACATCCATCCCAAGATTTTTAATGACCTTCTTTGCATGGTGAATGTCACGAGGAACTCGGTTATCAAGCGGACAAATCTCCTTCATAAGTTGAGCAATTTCATTAAAGCAATTTTGAGGCATGTTGTAGTCGGACTTAATGCTCAACATTCTAACGGTGGCGGCACAACTCGGTGTGAGTTTCATTTCCTACCCACAAAGGTCGCTGCGCAGCCTCAACCATATTAAAGAAACTTTGGGCATGGGTATTTGGAGGCTCACTTGTAGAGTTTTGATTTGAGATCATGGCATCCGTGACCATATCATTCATACGGTCGATATTTGTTTCTACATCGCCGTAGTTCATATGATTGGCACCACTTTCGTTGTTGAATATGTTAGAAACCATTGTTTGATCCTCATATAAATGAGGATCTATTTCTCCATGACTAGTCCAATACCAATAGTTTGGAAGAAAACCATATTGATAGAGGTGCAACTTAACTTCATCGGGATCCTTATACTTTCGATTTACGCATTTGCGACATGGACACCTATATTGTTGATTATGTACAAATTCCGATTGGCTTCTAGCATGTGCATCAAACTCCTCAACCCCGTCTAAAAACTCTTGTCTATACCCAACTCTACCGGGTAATAACCTACGACACATCCATCTACGATGCGTAGGCCCGTCCATATATATTCGATTGACATTTAACAATTTATTAAATTATTAGTTAATAATACCAATACATGGAGATGTTATATGATTACATATTTTCTATAACGAACATAATCTATTTATAACCATTATGCATCTATATATGTTTTTATTATACATAAATTTCTTTAATTTCTATATTTTACTCGTAAATATTTATACCATAATTAAACTAATCATACCTAATTAGCATAAATAAACTCATATAAATATAATTAAACTAATCATAGCTATAATCATAGCTATAATCATACATAATTAGCATAAACAACCTCACACAAATAAACAACAAACAATTACACATATATAAATCACAAAAACCATTTTCCCTCAACTTCAACTATAATGTCCAACAAATCCAACACAATTGCACATTTTTCTATTCAAATTCATCCACAAACAACATTAATTTCCACCAAATTACATATATTCGTCAATTTCAAGTTACATTTTTTAAAACCCTAATTTTAACTTCAATAACATTTACTCCATAAACAACACAATTGAACATTTTTCTTCTCAAATTCATTCACAAACAACATTAATTCCCACCAAATTACATATATTCGTCAATATCAAGTTACAATTTTTAAAACCCTAAATTTAACTTCAATAACATTTACTCCATAAACAACACAATTGCACATTTTTCTTCTCTAATTCATTCACAAACAAAATTAATTTCCAACAAATTACATATATTCCATCAATTTCAATTTCAATTTCATAAAACCATAAATCTACAAAAAATCAACAAAATCATACCTCAAAACTATGGGCGGCACCGGCGGCGGCACGAGCGGCGACGGCGGAGCGACAGGCGTGTGGCGACAGCGGCGGCGGTGCGTCGGCGGCGTCCTCCACCCGAGCAGCAACAGCGGCGGGACACGGGTCGGGCGAAACCAAGGACAATGCCAATTCCTTCGGCCTTCGTGTTCCTCAAGGAGCGGAGGCGGGACGGCGGCGGCAGCTGGGGACGGCCGTGCGAGCGGCGGGCCTAGTCGCCGGCGGGAGTGGGTGTTGGCGGTGGTGAATCGGCGGGGTAACGCTCGCTCGGACCTCGACTCTCTCTCTCTCTTTGCGCTGCGATATTCGGTCTAGCCGAAGCCGGATCCGAATATATGCGTAATTAGCAACGGAACAGTCCAGTCATTGTTCAGTCGCTAATTAAAAAATTTTAATTAGCGACGAACCAGCGACGGAAAATTCCGTCGCTAACTACTAAAGTAATTTAATTTTGTTTTTTTTGGTTTTGTAATATCCGATATATCTGGCGACGGCTTAGTGACGGAATATTCCGTCGCTAATCGTGTCGGCGACTGAATAGCGAAGATCCCAAAATAGCGATGGATGCCATGTTTCGTCGCTAATTCCGTCGTTGTCCGAAACAGAGTCGGTTTTGTCGGTGTCCGTCGTCGATTCCATCGCCAATTGGCGACGGAATGGTTTCAGTCTCCAATTTTCGTCGCTATTTTACGGTTTTGTAGTAGTGAAAGGACCATAGTAAAGGGAGTTACTGGGTTTGTAAGAGGAAGTGAGAAGGGTTAATTCTTTTTTTTTTTTTGCGGATAAGTTAGACGAAGAAAGGTCACTGGTACTTAGATAGTGGATGCTCACACCACATGTCAAGTGATTCAAGACTTTTTTTGAGTTAGAAGATCTAAAATGAGGCAAAGTCACATTTGGAGACAATAGTAAAGGCATGATAATAGGGATTGGTGAAATTGGTGAAGGAAACAACTCGATCGACTCTGTCTAATTTGTCAAAGGGCTGAAATACAATCTCCTCAAGCATATCTCATCTATATGTCAAAGGCCAAGAGGTAAGGTTCACTCGGACCAACTGCTACATTTCGATGGAGTCACCAAAGACACTAAGCTCTCAGTGTCCGAGGTTGGGTAACACCTATACTATCCCTCTCTTTGATTCAAGTCAGAATCTATCTTGCTTGAAAGCATCTTTGAATGATGATTCATGGAAATGGCATCGTAGACTAGGTCACATTAACATGCATACTATTAAGAAACTTGCATCTCATGGATTGGTTAGGGGATTACCTAACTACACATTTAAGAAAGATAAAATCTACGAAGCATGCACGAAAGGAAAGCTAGTCGGATCATCTTTCAAACCTCTCAAAACTTTGTCTACATTCAAAGTACTTGAATTAGTGCATATGGATTTGTGTGGTGAAATTCGTATGAAAAGCTTTGGAGGTAAATCATATGTACTTGTCATTATTGATGATTTTTCACGATTTACTTGGGTTTGTTTTCTCAAGTACAAGAGTGAAGCCTTCAAAGAGTTCACTAAGATCTGCAGGAAAATTCAAGTGGAGTCTCAAACTCAAATTTGAAGTATTCGAACCGACCATGGATGGGAGTTCGACTACTCGAATTTGCTAGATTTATGTGATAAAAATGAAATCTCCTACAACTTCTCTGCACCAAGAACTCCTCAACAAAATAGAGTAGTGGAGAGAAAGAACAGAACTCTTGAAGAAATAGGAAGGACCATGATGATTGAAAATGATCTACCTTATTATTTCTGAGCTAAGCGATCCACATAGCAAACTACACACTTAATAGATGCCTCATCGGACCTATCCTGAAGAAAACACCCTATGAGCTATGTGGGAAAGAAGCCTAACATTTCCTATTTCAGACCATTTGGGTATAAGTGCTTCGTTTACAACAATGGTAACGAGCATCCGACTATGTTTAATGCTAGGTCGGATGAAGGTATATTTCTAGGCTATTCATCTCATAGTAAGCTTATTGTGTATTTAACAAAAGGACTATTAAAGTAGAAGAAAGTATCCACGTTGTATTTGATGAGATTGATCTTGGTAGGATAAGTGAATCCACATTCTTAGATCTCAAGCTTAACAGAGTTGAAGATGACCTTCGTTGAAGTTGAGCTCGGAAAGAGTCAAAATAGAAAAACAAAGGAAACTCATAATGTTGTGACTCAAACTTAACAAGTTCACAAGCTAGCTCAAAATGCTCGAATAACAAGTCAATACAAATACTCAGCAAGATCAACCAACCGAAGACAAGCCTATTCAACCAACAAACTTGGTGAATCGGAGGACAGTAGAGCTTTCAAATATGCATCCAGTCACCCACCTCGGAACATACTTTTTGATATCAACAGTGGGGTAAGAACTCGAACTTCTTTGCATAATCTATGCATTTTCTATATTCATATCATTAATAGAACCCAAAGATGCACTAGAAGCCCTAGATGAACCTGAATGGGTAGAGGCCATGTAAGAAGAGCTTAATCAATTTGAAAGAAACCAAGTCCGGACTCGACCAAATGACCCTCTAACCAAACAGATCATAGGAACCAAATGGGTTTTCAAGAACAAACTAGATGAGGAAGGGTTGGTAGTAAAAAATAAGGCTAGATTAGTTTGCCCAAGGTTACAATCAAGAGGAAGGAATTTATTGTGGGAAACCTTTGCACCTGTTGCTAGGATTGAGGCAATCGGAATTCTATTAGCATTTGCATTTAGTATGAACATCAAACTTTATCAAATGGATGTCGGATGTGCTTTTCTGAATGGTTTCATTCAAGAAGAAGTTTATGTTGAGCAATCCCTGGATTTGAAAACTAAGAATTTCCAAATCATGTTTTCAAATTACAAAAGGCTTTAGATGGTCTTAAACAAGCTCCCGAGCTTGGTATGAAAGACTTAGCAGTTTCTTGGTTGAAAATGATTTTAAAAGAGCTCATATTGACAAAACTCTTTTCACAAAAATCAAGGGGAATAATTTTCTTATCATTCATATTTGTGTCGATGATATCATTTTTGGAGCTACTAATGAAACTCTATGCCAAGAGTTTTCCGAGTTAATGAGACAAGAGTTCTAAATGAGTATGATGGGAGAGCTTAATTACTTTCTTCGTCTACAAATCAAACAAAATAAGGATGGCATTTATGTTCATCAATCTAAGTATAGCAAGGAGTTATTGAAGAAGTATAAGCTACAAGATGTGAAGCATGCAGCAACACCTATGAGTAGTAGTTTACAACTAGACTCAAACGTGAAAGGTAAAGTCGTAGATCGAAACTCTACAAAGGTATGATTGGATCTCTACTCTATCTCACATCTAGTAGGCCGGATATCACGTTTAGTGTCTGTCTTTTTGCGAGATTTCAATCTAATCCAAAGGAATCACATCTCACTGCAAAGTGCATAGAATTTTCATATATCTTGCAAGGACTTAGAATCTTGGTCTATGGTTTTCAAAAGACTCTAAACCGACTCTCACCTGGATACTTGAGATGCTAATTATCGCTGGATACAAGGTTGGTAAAAAGAGCACATCAGGAGCATGTCTATTTCGAGTCAATCCCTCATCTCCCGGCATTCAAAGAAACAGAACTCAATTGCTTTATCAACGGCCGAGGCTGAGTATATTGCAGCTGGAGCTTGTCTGTGCTTAAATTCCCTGGATCAAGCAAGCACTTGAAGGATCTTGGACTATCATTCACATCTATCCCAATTAAGTTTGACAATCGGAGTGCAATTAGTATCACTAAGAACCCAGTTCAACACTAAAAGACTAAGCATATTGAGGTCGGGTATTATTTTTTAAGAGACCATTCTGAGAAAGGTGATATTGAGCTTGACTTCATTCCTACTAAGTTGCAATTAGCTATATTTTCACTAAGCCTCTTAGTCGGGACCAGTTTTGTTTTATTAGGAATGAGTTTGGCATCATTAATGCATGATTATGTGATTTATTGCATGAATTATTTTTGCATGATTATGTGGTATATGTCTTTATAACAAATGGATCAATTGACTCGAGTGAGACTCGAGCTGTAAATTATTAGTCTTTCCGAGTGTTCTTAGTCACTCAAGAATGATACTAAGTCGGACTCGGTTTATGAGCAAAGTGGACATCAAAATTCCGAGGTCATCTCTAGATAAATGGAGAATCTCGTAAATGTTTTCGAAAACTCTTTCTTCTCTCTATCTTCCACGCATTCAATAAGAAGAAACTAGCCATTGAAAGAAAGTTATTGGAATACTAGCTATTAGAGTGCATAATAACACAACGGTCCGAGAGCGTTGCTTGGTATTTAGGTCGAACGAAGGTTGAAAGTCATTCTTTTTGCTATAAGTAGCACCCTTTAACCTTCTTTTCTTCACTTTACCCACTCGCTACTTACTCTCTTTGCCCTCGACTTCTCTCGCTCACTCGTGCATTTTCTCTCTCTCTCTTTCTCTCGAATTCTAAATTCTCTTTGCTTTTATCTCTCTACTCTTTCTACTTTCATTCACTCTCTTTCTCCAATCATTCATCATGCCGAAGAGAGGAACTATTCAAGAAATGGGTTCAGCCACAAAGAAGGCTCGAACTAAAGCTACTAAAGGAGGTAACTCAAATCCTCCTAAACATTTCATTGCCCAACATCTAACGTTGGATGATAAATTCTTCTCTTCTACTTCTTTTTCTTGGTTGCTCAAAATCAAAGATACTTGGTGTGTACAACTACTTGATGTTCTACGAATACATTTATCCGTAACTTGTTTATGAGTTCTATTCCAATATGACTCGCCTCGAAGGTGTCATATCTTCTATTGTTCAAGAGAAGGTGGTTTGCATCAATCTCGCTCTTCTCTACCGACTCTTCAATGTCAAATCTCTCTTTCTCAACTCCAACCTCGTGCCCTTCACGAAGTCACCGATGATTTCTTTGATAAGTACGCCAAAGAGGTGCCCGAGTCACGTAAAAACTTCTTGTTGACCTAGATGAGGTCGAAGTAAGGCTACTTTGCTTCATCTTGATGAGAACTTTCTTCTCTCATCACTCTAGCAAGGAGAATCCCAATTCTAAGATCCCGAAATCTTTGTTTGACATTTTAGAGGGTTACGAAGTAGACCTCTTCCCACCTATTTTTGAGCAAATGGCTTCGTGCTAGCTCACTCCAAGAAATGCACTCCTTTTTCCTTTTGGAGGCCTTCAGTCTGCTTGTCTTCAAGCGGTTAAGGGTCCCTATTCCTACTAACCCTAATGGTTGCTCAAAAGCTACCGTTTTTCGAGCAGGAAAGAGCTTTTGAGTTTAGGATACTAGGAAGTACAACCTAGTGTCCGGGTTCACGGGTATGTGCTATCTCCTCCTCCTCGGACTCAAACTCCACTAGCAGCTCCACCTCGGACTACCGATCTTCAACTTCTCAACCTTCTCGCTCTGCTGTAGTGTTTATCGAGATGGTAAACGAATTTGCTTCTTTGACTAAAGATTTTCAAGCTACTATAAAAACCTTCAAATCTTTTATTCCCAACTTGGTTCTCGCTCCGTAAAACCGCACAATCTCGGATGCGGGAGAATCAAGAGTTAATGTCTAGCTCAAGGAGATTATCCAACAACAACGCGATCGGATCCGCCTCCTTCAAGAGCGCAGATCAAAAGCTGCTAAGGACTCAAAAGCTGCAACCTCCTTGCTCATCCACTTCTACACAAGTATATAGGCGTAGGCGCATTGCTCGTCCATACTCCTCTAGACAACCCGCCCCTCCTCTTAGCTTATTCTTTTAAACTCAGAATTTATCTTGTTTTATCCAACATCCGATGTACTTTCTGCTATTTCCTCCCTACTTTTGATGAAATGCATAGGGGATAAAAATATAGAAACTTAGATGTTTGGTTTAGAGGGAGTTCTTTTCCCTTCGTCTCGAGTTTATTTTTCTTATTTTGCTCTGTACATATTTATTTTTGAGCAATGAATGAATTTTCGTTCTTTGAGCATAAATGTTTCGAGTTAAATATTTTTGTTTGCTCTAATACTTACCTTCTTAGCATATCCGATTTTGTTAAAAATTTTTTCTCTAATTAAGTATGCTCTAATTATTTATCGATAAACGTGTTCCGAGTCATTTATGATCCGAGCTACACTTTCTAAGTATCTTAAGTCCTACTTAAGAGAATATTGTTTCTTGCTCCGATCAATTCGCGATGAAAACTCATTATTGAACTAACAAGTTTCTATCTTAAGTATGCAATGTCTTTCATCAAAAGGGGAGATTGAAGACTCGGGTATAACTCTCCATCTCTCTTAGGTTTTGATTTTAAGTCATTATGAGCTCTATAGAAACTAGTATCTAAGTTTTCATTCCGTTCTAACCGACTCGGAAAGCATTTTACTCGCATATCTCTTACTTGCTTTTCGACTCACTCGGACATCACTCAAAACCATCGCATGCTCAAACTATTTCTCTAACACATTTATTCCGAGCACTCGACTTTGTATTTCAAGTTAAAATGAATTACTAAGTAAATTCTTTATTATAAGTCAGTTTATTTCTTAGAGAATTATTTGAACTGATCAAGTTCATGCACCTTTATATGTTATTCTCTCTAACTTGATCAATTGAGGATTGACTCAAGATGAAATCTGAACCTAATGGATATTAGACTTAGAAAATTCCATTCTTTTAGGCCAAAGATAATTAAGCACTTAATTACTCCGATTTAATTATTATCTCGTGCCTAATCTTGGACTTAAGTATTTTATACTTTGAGAACCAATGTGGTTTGTTTTTGTAGGTTGTTCGAAAAGGTTAATCTATATTTTTGAATTACAAAAGCAACCAGCTTTCAACTGTTAAACACCAAAGAAACAAGTTTTAGCTACTTCTTGACAGAGCTCGGACACTATGTTAGGGTTGATTTTTTCCAAAACTAGAACACTCCAACTCTATGCCTAACGATTGTTTCCACCTCAATTTTCAATCACCACCACTTGGTTGGACCATCTTTTAGAGCCAAGAGCCGTTACATAAAGTTCACATCTCAACGGATCTTTTCGAGTGACTCGGAATAGCCGTTACAATGGCTAGTGAAGATTCCAGTCCAAAAACAAGACTCAATGGTCATTCTGCTTGGATATCTATAAATAGAAGTCACTCCACAAGACTAGAAGATTGCTCGGAATTATTTCTAAACATATTGCCTAACACATGCTTTGTGCATTCTTACTTAATCTTCTACTTACAACTCCTAATTTGTATTTCATATTTTCCGATTTGTAAAGAAAGTCTTGTAATCAGCTACATTCTTTTCTTACTTTCTATTTAAGTCCCTTGATTTAGGTTTAAGGGTTAACTCAGCTCGGTTGTCCCTAATCGGAACGGTTAACTCAATCAGGAAGTACTAGATTAGATAAAGACACTTCGAGTTTAGGAAAATCTTGTAGGGAATTGTTTAAGGGAGCAATTCGGTTAGAGTCAATCCTTTGTAATTGAGGATTCAATTAGTGGATTTGACTTGGTGCTTGGATTAGCACTGTCCTTGGTTTTCTGCCCCATGAGAGTTTTCACATACTTTTGTGTGTTTGTCTTTCCGAGTCCTATCTAGACTTAGAATGCGCTTTAGCTAAGTTTTGTGCAAAAAGTGTTTAAGTTTATTTAAATTTTCTAATCACCCTATTCACCCCTACAGAGAAAATTTATTAGTAAAATCAATTTTTTATTAACGGGTAAGTTTATAAATTAAAATGAACCTTATACTTAAAAAACTACTACATACGTCTCTCATGTATCTCAATCAATCCTCTCTCTCTCTCTCTCGGCAGTTTCTTTCTTTCTTTTTTACAGATGCATTTGTCCCTTTCCCCCTCCTTTTCTCATGTCGGCCCCTAATCTCTTAAGCCTCTCTCCCTATTCTCTCTCTAAATACTCAATTTCTCCCACCCCCTCACTTTCTTGGCAAGAGCAAACCCATTTCTCTCTACTCCAAGCATCGGTGGTCCGATCACCATGATTGTAGCTTCGATCACAAAGCTGGAGGTCGTGAAGCCATCGCAGAGGAGAATATAGTCGTCAAAGCTGCAAATATTATCAAGCTTCGAGAAATTCGGAGAATTCAAAAGATCAAATTAAATCATAACAAACAGGTGTTTCGTTATGGATTCAATTTTTGGAGATTGATTGGAAGATCCCGAGTCCATCTTCATGGTATAAATTGAGGGGTGAAATGGATAAGGGCCGAGAAGATCCAGATGGATTTTTAAGAGAGAGAGAGAGAGAGAGAGACTGCAGGTAGGGGTGGGTAGCAAAGATGTTGATCCCTATCTTAGTGGTTTATGCCGGGTAGAGTGAGAAAGAGAAGAAAGAGAGAGAGAGAGTTAATGCGTTAATGGGCGAGTCGAGGGTGTTCGTGGGCAAAGAAAGGAAGAAGATAAAGAGAAGGAAACGGATGTCTATTCGTGCGAAAGGAAGAAGAAGAGAGAATTGAAAGCTGGGGGCATGCTTGGCGGAGCAAGCAAAGGGAAGACAAAAAGAAAATTTACAGTTCGAGTGCTATTTCAATTTATAATTACACTTAAGTCACATTTTATTTTCATTTAAATTACATTGTAATTATTCTAAAAAAGTTATCATTGTAATTAAAAATTCAATTATACCCTTCCATATTCCTCTCCTACCCTTCCTCTGTCTCCCTCTCTCCACTATCAGTCTCTCTCTCTCTCTCTCTCTCTCCTCCCTTATATCTCTCTCTTTCTTTGTCTCTCTCCTCCCTCCTCTCTCTATCAACCCCTCTCTCTCATACATATATCTCTAAAATAATTTTTTAAATAAAAGTTAATTTATTTTTAAAATATATTATTTTTACAAAAATTTATATTTTTTTCTTTAGATAGAAAATTAATTGTTTTTTTATAGATAATTTTTAAAAATTTTTCAAAAAAAAATTATTACACATTTTAAGTTTACTTTTATTATTTATTTCTCTTTTTTAGTACCACTATGCATTTCTTTTATTATACATAAATTAACTTATTTTTACATAAAAAATATATATATTTTTATGATATAATTTTAAATAAAATTAAAAAATTTCAAGTAAAATTATAATTTTAATTCATTATTATAAAGTTTTAAATTTTCAAATTTAGTTTTTTTATTTCAATTAAAATTATTTTGATTAGAAAAATATGAAAATCTATGACGGGATAACCTTGAATTTATTTGGTTTTTGTTTCTCTCGAGATAATATGGACGGTCATCCCAGGATAACATCATAGTTAACCAAGGATTACTGTCTACCATATCCCGAGATAATTATCTATGCTATCATGAGATGATTGTCTATGTTTAATTTAATATTTTAGCTTGAATAATTAAGTTTTAGGATTTAAACAATATTTTTACATTTTCCCAATCAAAATAATTTTAATCAAATTAAAAAATTAAAACTAAAAATTTTAAATTTTATAATCATGAATTAAAAATATAATTTTACTTGAACTTTAAACTTTATTTAAAATTAGATTATTAAAATAATTTATATTTTTTATGCGAAAATAAGTTAATTCATTTATAATAAAAATGTATAATAAAAAAGGGAAATGATAACAAAAGTGAAACTTAAATTGTGAAATAATTTCTTTATTTAAACTTTTTTTAAAAATTATCTATAATAAAAATAATTAATTTTCTATCTAAAGAAAAATAATATATATTTTTTAAAATAATATAATTTAGAGAGTATGTGTAAGAGAGAGATTGATAAAGAGAGGGATGAGGAGAGAGATAGAGGGGAGGAGAGAGAGAAAGGCTTAGAGAAAGAGATGGACTGACAGAGGGGGAAGAGAGAGAGAGGAAACTGACAGAGGGGGAGGAGAGGGAAAGAGAGGAAACTAACAATGGAGAGGAGAGAGACATAAGGGAGGAGAGAGAGAAAGTGGAGGAGGAGTGATATGGAAGAGTATAATTGTCTTTTCAATTATAACAAAGATTTAAATGTAAATATAATATAACTCAAATGTAATTATAAATTGAAGTTATACTTAATTATAAATCTCTCGAGAAAAAAATAGATTTGGAGGCCATGGATTTTCAGTATGTTTCTATTCTATCTGTAAAGTCAAAACCACATTTAAAGGTTTTCTCAAGCAACGATGACTATTTGGTCAAAATATGAATTGATTTTGAAGAAATTTCTTATTATATGGTTTCGTTTGTCATATGAAGAACTAAAGAAGAAACCCAAGTCAAAAAATTTGTTTGGTTAACTGTAATTAATTTAGCCATTCAGATTTGCCATTGCGATTGAAATTTTTATTTTTATACTGATGAAAAGTAAAAACAAATGTAACATTTCATTGAGTTCTACATCGATAAGATTTGGTGAAGTTAATGTAGATAATTATACCGATTTAAACAAAATAAAATATTAATTTTTGATGGTGCGATGTAAGAACAAATTTCAAGAGATTTATTTTATTTTATTTTATTTGTAATAAAAATTTGAAAATTAAAGCTTTTTGTGAAAAATACGCATTTTAAGTAAAATTAGTATTAAATAATGATAATAAAAAGACTAAAACTATCCCGTGTCTAGACATCAAACATATTCGACATTATCTAAGTGAACACTACTATGTTCGATCTTTTCAGGTCATTTATATTGAATTCATTAGGAATATAACTTATTTTCAGGTTATTTTTATTGATTGGGATTTGTATTTTGTGTGTTATTGCTCTTGATTAAGTCTTTAAAAAATTAGGAAATTAAAGAATTATAAAATTAGAATACTATGTGTGCGAGAGAAATGTTTTTTTGGTGTCGAACGTATAAAGTTATATAGAAAATATAATCAACATGGCTTTGTTTTTTTTGGGGAGGGGTTATCAAGCATAATATGTGTTTGTTTATTTTTAGTTTAGGACGTAGATTTGTTTAAGGATAAAAGGATTGTTTGACCTTCATAATTTACTATATTGGGTACTTCAATTTATCAAACTCTTTTTGTTATTTTTGGATTCTCTTTAAATTTTAGCAAGCCAATGAGTTGTTTTTTAGGGGCGGATCGGATGCTATTGTGTTACGTTTTAATGTCAACTGTAAGTCATTTGCGAGAAGGGGAGGGTGGTTTAGTTTCGGACCTTAAATGTCATATTTGACTATTTATGTTCATTTCTCCCTGCTAAGATTACAATTCTTGCTTTTCAAGAACAAAACCTTTAGTTGTGTAATCCCTCTTCTCATTCTCTTTAACTTAATTGAAGTTATTTGCCTTCGATTATGTCTTATACTGGGATTATGCACGCATGTTTTAGGGAAGTATTGAAGTTATGAAGTCAAAGGAACTGATAGATTTTGGGATCTTAAAACTCTTTCCATTTTGATTGCTTGTTGGTTCATATTTTTCTGTATTTTTCATTGAAATTTTTAAAAACTTTTACAACTTCTTATATTTTGAAGTTGATTTTACTTGAATAAATATTACTAGGTTTTACATGATATTCACTTAAAAGTTTCAAGGTTTTTGCTTACACAAACTATTTTCTATCGCATTATAGTAGGCGCACTTACACAATCATCTTGCTATGCTTTGGTAATTCTTTCTTTTAGTTTAATCTCTCTTTTTTAATGGGAGTGTGGGGACGAGGGTTTGACGTTTGGTTATTTATGTTTGATTCGGGTATTTTCCGGACAATACCAGCTCACCCGCCACGTCACCATCCAACCGTGCCTAATCGGTCGGATAACGGAGATCTCAGCCCAAGCCAACCCTTAACGAGTCGGTAAAAGCCCAAAGCCCACTAGGCAAGGATTTCCCTAAACCATGGTAAAGTACTATTTTACTCCTTTAAAATCTCTTATAAATACTCACCCTTTTCCAATCCCCAAAGGCATGTTATGTTGATTGGACAAAACATCTCATTTGGAGGAGAATCACTTAAGTTTCCAAGCTCTTAAGCTCCCGAGCTCTCAACACTCATCCACATTCATCAAACGTTCATCAACGTTCATCCACACTCATCCCGAGAACTTCCATCTTTGGAAATCTTCTCGTCTCCCAAGGAATCCCCCATGCATATCGAGGAAGATCTCCTCAATTCTTTCAATCAAATCGGATACTAACTTGAGCGTCGGAGGGCGTTCCCGGGATCCACCACCAGGGCTTCGCCTTTGCGGGTTCAAGCGGTCGTCGTTCGGACTCGGATCGAAGGTGCCACGTCCTCTGAACCGGAGCGGTAAATCCTTTCTCTCTCCGAATCATCAATCCACATCATTTTCCCGACAATACCAGCTCACCCACCACGTCACCATCCAATTGTGCCTAATCAGTCGGATAACGGAGATCTCAGCCCAAGCCAACCCTTAACGAGTCGGGTAAAAGCCCAAAGCCCACTAGGCAAGGATTTCCCTAAACCATGGTAAAGTACTATTTTACCCCTTTAAAATCTCTTGTAAATACTCACCCTTTTCCAATCCCCAAAGCCATGTTATGTTAACTTGACAAGAAATCCCACTTTGAGGATAATCACTTAAGCTTCCAAGCTCTCAAGCTCCTAAGCTCTCAACACTCGTCCACATTCATCAAACGTTCATCAACGTTCATCCACACTCATCTTGAGAACTTCCATCTTTGGAAAACTTCTCGACTCCCAAGGAATCCCCCACGCACATCAAGGAAGATCTCCTCGATCCATTCAAACTTAGTTCATTACTAACTTGAGCGTCGGAGGGGCATTCCCGGATCCACCACCAAGGGCTTTGCCTTTTGCAGGTTCAAGCAGTCGTCATTCGGACTCGGATCGAACGTGCCACGTCCTCGAAACCGGAGTGGTAAATCCTTCCTCTCTCCGAATCATCAATCCACATCATCAACTCGGTTTTTCCGGAAACAGTTTGGCGCCGTCCGTGGGGAGGAAGGTAGCATATGGTCGCCGGTGGCACTCGATCTCGATCCAAGATGACTCGCGACACGAACAACCCACCGGTCCCTCACCCTCATCGTTCAATGCCTACGGGGGCCAATCCCACGACGCTCCTCAAGCCGAGGATGCGGAATCGTCTCGGCGATCTACCGGCAACCGCCATACCAGGCCGGAGGGGTACATCACCCTAGGGGCTCTCCGAACCTAATAGAGACCCTTAAAATGACTATCGCACAGCAAGTGCAAGAACAAGTGCGAGCCACCATGGAACAGACGCATGCCAATCATGCCCTTCCACTACGCCCCAACTCCTGGGTATGGCGTAACCCCTGGAGAGGTCAGCCTGTTGGCCACTTCTCGGGGATGCCTTCCCATGCAGCCCCGTAACAACCAACCGAGGCACCAACTACGCTTGCTCCCGAACAGCCAAGTGTCCTCCGACAAGGCGTCACGAAGAAGGCGATGCCCGAGGGATTATCGAGGCAAAGAAAGCTCTCCATAAGGCCAACGAGAATATTGCAACTTCTCACACGGCCTCGACCCCTATGCTACCCACAGCGAGCATTCCGCCTAGTTTGACGATCATGGCGACGCCCTTGCCCCAAACACGGAGCGAGGACCCCAAGGGAGCAGAAGGCCCGCTAGTCTCGCACGATCAGCCTACATGTAGCTGCAATTCTCAGCGAGCCTACAATGCTCCGAGGCGCGACCAAGAGCGGTCCGATGCCCGGAGCGGGAGCGATCAAGAGAAAGGCGTCATGAGCGATCAAATCTTAAGGGTCCTAAGAAGTCGGAGAGGACTAAGCGCAATCCTCCTCGATCCGAGAGGAGGAAGAGTCCCTCTCCGGTGGAAGTTCCACGCCTCCAACCCCGCGCCATTCCCATCTCTCGGCTCCGATTCAAGGCCGACCCAACACACTTTTAACACTCCATTTTCGAAGAAGATTATGAATGCTCCCGAATGAAGAAGATAAAGGTTCCAAACATTGATCCATACAATGGCACAACCGATCCTAAAGATCACTTGGCGTACTACAAGTCCCACATGTACGTTCAAGACGGGGACGATGCAACCTATCGCCGATTCTTCCTCGCTACACTAAAGGGAGTCACGCAGAAATGGTTCAACAATCTTCCCTAAGGGAGCATCTCTTCCTTTGAAGAGCTACGCGAGAAGTTCATCGCACAATTCATCGCGAGTTGCAAGCGTAAGAAGACTAGCATCCACCTCTCCAAGATTAAGCAAGGGAGAAACGAGACCCTTAAGGACTATGTCCGAAGGTTTCATGGAGAGGCCGTCCTTATCTTCGACTCCGCAAGACGGAATTGCCTACACCGCCTTCCTTAACGGACTCGAAGTGGAAGATTCAAATTTTCCTCGCCGAACAAAAGGTGTCCACCTTAGCAAAAGCACTCCGAAAGGCGGCTGACTTTATTCAAGCCACGGAGATCTATGCAGAGGGAGGAGATGAGGTCGGGAAGAAAGGAGGAGATGGAAAATTTAATCCTCGAAATGAAGAAGACCACCGCTTCAACACCGTCCCCGCAGTATTCTCGATGGAGATCAAAGGGCATCCCATGCTCAAGAAACCACCTCCTATGTCCACTCCTACGAAAGCGCGAGCTTCCAACAAATATTGCGAATTTCATGAACAAACCGGACACAACACTACAGAGTGTCGTGCTTTAAAGAAGGCGCTTGGGGAGTTGGCGGATGATGGGCAAATTGATCACTTCCTCAAAAAAGATACTCATGGAGCACAAGGAGGTTCTTCAAGGCAAGGATATGACCACTATGATAATGACGATGCTACTAAGATTGTAGCCACCATCGCTGGGGATTTGCAGGGGCACGACCCTCTCCTCCCGCAAGGCTCACCTCGAGAGCGCTCAACAAGTCCCGATCACCGGCCAACCTCCACCTTTGAAGGTGCCCATGAAGAACAAGATTTGAAAAGCATGGCCGCCCCACATGAAGATCCTTTGGTTATCACACTAAAGATTTCGGACGCCATAGTCCGTAGGGTTCTTATCGACACGGGAGCTCGGTAGACGTCATCACCATGGAATGCCTAAGACAACTGCAGTATGCCCCTCGGAATCTCGTTTCCCTCGTCAATCCCGTCGTCGGATTCGCAGAGCGGACGATACACCCCATAAGCATAATCCGCCTACCAGTCGGGGTTGGAGAGAAGTGCAAGGGCCGAAACATTGAAGTCAAATTCCTAGTGATCGACATCCCTCTCGCCTACAATGTCATCATTGGACGTCCCACCCTCAACCGGATCAAAGTGGTCGTTGCTCCATACCTTGTCCTCATGAATTATGAGCTTGATGATGGATCCGTAGGTGAGACCTATGGAGACCAAAAGACCACACGTGAATGCTATGTAGTAAGCCTTCGACCTTTGATGGAGAACTAGAAAAAGAAAGGGAAGACTCATGATGATCCTAAGGGTAAGAAGCTAAAAGCAGAGCCCCAACCTAAGTCTCCGAGACTATGATGGTGTGCCTCACCACCACGTAAGATTATGTCAAGGTCCAGCTTGCGCCTCCCGAAGACATCAAGCTCATGAGATAGTGGTGCTTATGTAAATAGTTCAAGCTCATTATCCGGCGTGGGGCTTTTCTTTAAAGACCCACCTAGCTTAAGTCCCAGAGATTTTGTAAAGGAATCACCCAAGATTGACGCGACTTTTCCGAAAGCGCTCAACTGGGGCAGACATTCCTCCCTTCAGTACGGACTTCGATCTTTCATCAATACAATGAGCAAGTTTTCTCGCATCTTTACATCTCATACTTTACTTTAAGATGATCTTGGGGGCATGAATAGGGGCTAATACAATCCCCTAGAACACCCAAGTCCCAGGTTCATTTCGTCGTATTTTCTAAACTTTGTCAAAGTTAGAAGAAAAGTAGGGGCTAATATGACCCCTAAGGCAGCCTACGCTGCTAGTTTCTTCGTTGTATGTTTTTCATTGTGCCGATTTTGGGGCAACTCCGGGGCTAATACAATCCCCTAGGACAACCAAATTGTGAAACTCAAAGAAGACCCTACTATGATGAAGGGTGATCATGTACCCCAAGCGGCAAGAAAGAAAAATCGACAACAACAAAAAGAAGCAACGAGACAAGTGATCGATTGAAGATAAGAGTTTAAGCAAAACGAATTGAAAGTAGCAGAGTGTCAAGTCATATGGCACGCAAGACATCAAAAATAACTCATATCCCACGAAGAGTCATGGGAAGAGGGGCCGATCCTCGAGCCATCTTTGGCATCCTCGCAACGCCATCATCCTCGGGGATCTCCCTCCTTTGGCGCTTCTTCCTAAGGGATTGACACAGCCACGAGCTTGACTCCAAAGTGAGATATTCGGAGTAAGATCCAAGCATAACACAAGTAAATGCCAAGCACGAAGAGAGCGACTATGGTCTTCAAATGCGTACATTCGTCAAAAGAAGGCCTCTTGGACAAAAAATTACGAGCGTACGCGACTCGACAAGCGAAGATCACATAAGATCATAGAGGATCTCTAAGAGACATCACTCAAGTCTTAAGTCACCGGAAAAGGCACGAGATCAACGCCCTTGAAGAACACTTTTGTTCCGCAAGAAACCGCTCCAACACTATAAGGGAGTGATGGTTCGCAAAATTAAGACAAAGAAGGTTTTTGGACCCTCAAAGCGTACAGTCGTTATTATAGCCCAACGCTAAACGTCGTTTGACGACATCAAGCTCGGAGGCAAACGAGAAGCTAACGGAGGCCTCCAACGTAAAATTACGACTTGGGCACAATCGGAGGCACCCTACGAAGGCCCATACTAAAGAGTTGATACAATTTAAGCTCAACGGGAGTCAACACGAGCTCATCGAAGAAGGGTCCGATTTTTCTCGATCATAAAACGCCTAATATGTTTCGACTAACGGAGCTAGGGCCATCGCATTTTGAATTGGGTCGATATTCTCCGTCCGAAGAAGCCTACAATTTCTCCACTTTAAAATCAAGGTCGGTATTTTTCCGTCCCCTTCGAAAATTTTTGCGCATAAAATTGGTTGGGAATGTTTCCCCAAAAATATGTCAACCAAAAAAAAAAAAAAACAAAAGGGTCGGCGCGAGCGGTCTGCGCGTGGGGTCGGGGCGAGGGATGTGCATGAGGGGTCGGTGCGAGGGATGTGGAAAGGTAGCGTAAGTATTTGGGTTGGAGTCGTAGCGTAAGTATTTAGGTGGCGATCGTAGCGTAAGTATTTGAGTTGGACTCGTAGCGTAAGTATTTGGGGTTGGAGTCGTAGTGTAAGTATTTGGGTGGGAGTTATATCGTAAGTATTTGAGTAGGAGTCGTAGCGTAAGTATTTGGGGTTGGAGTCGTAGCGTAAGTTTTGGGGTTGGAGTCATAGCGTAAGTTTTCGGGGTGGAGTCATAGCCTAAGTTTTTGGGGTGGAGTCGTAGCGTAAGTTTTTGAGGTTGAGTCGTAGCGTAAGTTTTGGGGTTGGAGTCGTAGCGTAAGTATTTGGGGTTGGAGTCGTAGCATAAGTTTTTGGGGTAGAGTCGTAGCGTAAGTTATTGAGTTGGAGTCGTAGCGTAAGTATTTGGGGTTGGAGTCGTAGCGTAAGTATTTGGGTGGGAGTCATAGCGTAAGTATTTGAGTTGGAGTCGTAGCGTAAGTATTTGGGGTTGGAGTCGTAGCGTAAGTTTTGGGGTTGGAGTTGTAGCATAAGTTTTTGGGGTGGAGTCGTAGCGTAAGTTTTTGGGGTGGAGTCGTAGCGTAAGTTTTTGGGGTTGGAGTCGTAGCGTAAGTATTTGGGGTTGGAGTCGTAGCGTAAGTTTTTGGGGTGGAGTCGTAGGGTAAGTTTTTAGGGTGGAGTTGTACCGTAAGTTTTGGGTTGGAGTCATAACCCTCAAGATTGAAATTTGCGTTAACTTCTCAAAAACTTTCCGCAACGAAGCATATGATTGCTGAGTCCGAACGTCTCTCGACGACAAGCAACAACTTAGCCTCCGGGAGCTAATAAGTCTCATTTCCACCTCCACAAGGGGACATCCTTCGAAGTTACGGTAGCGATAACTTAGCCTCCAGGAGCTAAAAAATCGTACGCCTAACTTCATAAAAGGAACACCTCTAAGAGGACACTCAATCATGCATTTCTAAGCCTACGGGAGCTGGAAGGTTGCGTAAAGACCCATGTCCGCATGGGCACTCGTACTCCTAACTTAAGGATAGGAGGTCGCGCTCTCCGTGGGAGGTTCCCTAGCGAGAATCATGCACTTCTAAGCCTACGGGAGCTGGAAGGTCGCGTAAAGACCTATGTCCACATGGGCACTCGCACTCCTAACTTAAGGCTAGGAGGTCGCACTCGAGAATCATGCACTTCTAAGCCCACGGGAGCTGGAAGGTCGCGTAAAGACCCATGTCCGCATAGGCACTTGCACTCCTAACTTCGGGTTAGGGGTCACGCTCTCCGTGGGATATGCCCTCGCGAGATACTTACGTTCATGAACTTTCAAGCCTCCGGGAGTTAAAAGGTCGCGTAAAAGACCCATAACAACGTTAGCGTGGGCAAACCCACTTTCTTCGAATCCGAGACACATAGGGGTTGGGACGCCTTGACAGCCCTAGAAGGACCACGGGAGGACTCATCCTCCACATAAGAGCCCCCGGGAGGATCACAAGAAAACTCATCCTCCCCGCAAGACTCCTTTTTAGCCCCCAGGGGCCAAGTAAAAATCATTCACCCCCAACAACGTGTCAACAAAAGGATAGGAAAGCGAAGAAAAGCTAACAAAGTGAGCTTCATTCATTCATTCATTCATTCAACGCGCAATGCGCCATTACAAGAGAAGCAAAGCGTATAAAACTCAAGATACTACGCCACGACGCTATGGTTATACTACTACGCTGTAGTTACACTACTTAGACGGAATGAGAGCCCTAGCTGCCACATCACTTCTCCTTCGGAAGGTTCTTTTCTTCTCCGCCGGGAGGCCACTCCCTTTGCCTTGGGCAAGTCCCTACGTTCATCAAAGGAGTGGGTCGAAGGGCCATCCACCGACTCGCTACTCTCCATAGGAAGATTAGAAGACGAGCCAACACTTGAAGCGGCCACTCCACCCGCCGCATCGCTCGCTGAAAAGCTCGGGTTCGTTGCTTGAAGTTCGACGAAGAGATCATGGTTGCGTTCAACCCAGGCCTCAAGAATATCCCACTCAGGGCGGATCGTGGCTTGGAACAATTTATCATACTCCTCACCGTCATTTATCAACCTCGGCTTCCAAGCATCATCGATGAGAAGTCTGGTAGAACGTTTCGCGACAAAGGATGGCCGGCGACGCTCCATCGCTGTTTGCTCGGCCTCATCTCGGTTGAAGCGAGGGCACAACTTCTCGTATCCGACCGGAAGTGCTCCAACGCTCATTTTCTCCTAAGCAAGAGAAAGGAGAAAGTTGAAGAAGTGGAAATGTGTTTTCCTTCTCAAGATCCACCACATATTTATGAGAACTTGGGGTCATAAAGGCATAGCGGAATGGACTCCACATTCCACCTACCTACCTCGGGAGGCATGCAGGCGAACGTGAAGGGCTAAATGATTCGGGTATTTTCCGGACAATACCAGCTCACCCGCCACGTCACCATCCAACCGTGCCTAATCAGTCGGATAACGGAGATCTCAGCCTCAAGCCAACCCTTAACAGGTCGGTAAAAGCCCAAAGCCCACTAGGCAAGGATTTCCCTAAACCATGGTAAAGTACTATTTTACCCCTTTAAAATCTCTTATAAATACTCACCCTTTTCCAATCCCCAAAGGCATGTCATGTTGACTTGACAAGAAATCCCACTTTGAGGATAATCACTTAAGCTTCCAAGCTCTTAAGCGCCTAAGCTCTCAACACTCATCCACATTCATCAAATGTTCATCAACGTTCATCCACACTCATCCAGAGAACTTCCATCTTTGGAAAACTTCTCGACTCCCAAGGAATCCCCCACGCACATCGAGGAAGATCTCCTCGATCCATTCAAACTTAGTTCATTACTAACTTGAGCGTCGGAGGGGCGTTTCCCGGATCTACCACCCGGGCTTCGCCTTTTGCAAGTTCAAGCGATCGCCTCCCGAATCGGATCGATCGTGCCGCGTCCTCGGAACCGGAGCGTTAAATCCTTCCTCTCTCCGACTCATCAATCCACATCATCAACTCGGTTTTCTCCGGAAACAATGTTAAATTTATCAACTGTTAATTGTTCTAATCATAATTTTGTCATAATAGTTCCAAATATAAAAAAGGCAAAGATATGAAGATATAATATGTCTTTACTTGCCATCGATGAATAGATTACCCAAAATAAACACGGAGCATAGTTTGATTGAGGTTATATTATTGTTTAAGTGTCATTGTTTTCATCATATTAGCTTATATTACATTTACGTAGTGTTTTTAGTAATATTTTCAACCTTACCTCTACTATTGTCTACATTAATAGCAACTCTTATGTTTATTGATCATGGTTCTAAATTGTGTTGAATAACATTTCTTTCATAAATAATTTATTTAATGATATTTCTTAATTATCATATAGTTATTAAAAAAATTAATATCGAGCAACGAGCAAGTCATACCTAGTCAATATATGAGTAAAAATAATTTAAAAAATAATTTTATAATCATATATATCAAGATATATAACTTATTGGAGTAAATGAGAGAACCCGAGGCTTTTCACTTTTATAGTACTAGCACTGGAAATAGGGCTAGGCAATTAGCATTCATCAAATGGGTAACTATTTTTATCCACCCAAATTGGATGAATAATATTCACTAACAATGGGTAATAGATGAAGGATGGATAGATACCTATATTTGTAGTGGGTATTTAGTGATACACGGGTATTCACATACCAATGAATTATAATTAAAAAGATAATAATATCCTTATAAAATAAATATATACGTAAAAAAATTTAAAATTAGGCACTCATACACTACCAATTTTTATATAAATTATTGACATCTTTTCGCATATTTTCTCTCTCCTCTCTTAACCTCATTTGATAACATGAATTTCTAATTCGTCATTATTAATTTTTTTGCCTCCTTGCAAGACTTCTTCACCTTTTTTATTTATTTATTTTATTTTTTTATTTTCAGTTTTTTTGGAGGGCAGCGGGTGGTGTGTGCAATTAGTTGAATTTTTTTCTTATAAAAGTTTCAAAAAGAACAAGAAAAATAATATAGTTTAAAATTTTATTAACTTAAAGACAAAGTACATCGATATACGATGTTTTCTATAATTTTTTTGTTGATGCAAGATATTTTCTATAAATTATAGGAAACTTAAAAAATAAATTTTTTACTAGTTATATTCTTGATTGAAAAAGTAATAGTCATATATATCTTTTTGATAGGTTAATTTTATTTTCTTACATACATATATTTAGGTTCGGATCTTAATTTTCTTTATCTACTAAACTGCATGATTTTTATGAAATAATAAATTAAGAAAACAAAGAATTTTGTTTATACTATATATGTTTGTTAATCTCTTAATTTGACCCATTTAACTTTGTCTATTTCTCATTTCGTTAAAATATCATTCTATTTTATTTTTATTTTTGCCGATAAAATTTTATTTTGATTATTAAGATTAGGATACTAAATATAATATGTCTTATTTTTTATTTTTCATTCAACGTTATATTGCACTGGTTTCATAATCTATTTGAACAATAAAATACATAGTTTTGCTAAACTTATTTTACTAACATTCTATATTCATTTTTTATTTTTAGAGTATTAAACAATACAGTAAGTCTAAGATTACATTCTTTCATTTTATAAATATAATACCTAACATAAGTTATTTACCAAAATAGTTTATTTTAGCAGAGATAACTTCAAATGATTATTCATTAATTAATCATCAAATTAAAAGTTATTTCAAATAAAATTAACGTACACGTACCATACACTTAACAATATGTCTAATTAATCAAGCATATGTTAATTTATTCATACGATAAGACAATATTACTAATGAGCTCTTGAACTTACATGTATACTATATATTAGTTTGATTCCTCCTCCTTATATTATAATTATACCAATTTATTAATCCCTTTGAATTGAATTTTTAGGTTAAATCATATAATTATTTTTTTAGAACTTGTGTTAATGTTTATGGATCATATAATTAGTTTAAAGAATTAAATTTCATACATTGGAAGAAGCTTATGGAATGCTTTCCACTAGATCACGATGAAGATGTATGGAACATCATACGAAAAGGCAACTACATTCCAATGAGGATGGAGGAAACAAGATTCATGCCTAAAGCAAAGCTCGAGTACACCACTAAAGAGGAAGAAAAGTTCAGAAAGAACTTTAAAGCAATGAGCATTCCGATGTGCGCCATCAGCTCGGAAGAATACAATAGAGTGTCGACTTGTGACAGAGGAAAGGAAGTGTGGGACACTCTTGTCAACACATATGAAGGAACAAGCTAAGTAAGACAAGCGAAGATAAGTCAATATCTTCACAAATATGAGCTGTTCAAGATGGAGCCGAAGAAAACATCACTCAAATGTTCATCCACTTCACCGAGATTACTAACCATCTCAAATCTCCGGGTAGAAAGATTTACGAGTGAAGAAATGTGCGGAAAGATTCTAAGAAGTCTACCTAAGAGAAGATGAGGTCCTAAGGTGACAGCCATCAAGGAAGCCTAGAACCTATATCTATTAAAGCCAAATGAACTCATTGGAAAGCTACTCACCCATGAGATCCATATGGAAGAAGAGGACGCAGAGGTCAAGCACAAAAAGAATACTCGCGCTGAAGGCCTCGTAAAGCAAAGAAGAAAATCCGAGCTCATCGGACTCAAAAGAAGATCCCATGGCACTTATTGCTCGAGGCTTCAAAAGAATGATGAAGCACAAGAGATGGGAGAGAAGGCCAAGAGATGAGTTCTACAAGAAAGATAAGAAGGATAGAAAAGGTAAACACTCTTCCCCTTCAAAGTTATCTTTAACTAAGAACTCTGGCTGTTTCGAATGTGGCAGCAAAGATCACATAGTCAAAGACTGTCCAAGGAGAAAGAGGGATAGAAAGAAGAAGAAGACTATGATGGCCACATGGAGTGATGAAGACTCATCTCGAAGAAGATTAGGACTCGGACGACCTCGGACGACTCAAAGTGTCTAATGGCTCTATCGGACTCGGAAGCTGAATCTAAGTAGGACTCGACCACTTAGACAATGAGGAAACGAATCCTCAGGAGGTAATTGAATATTTCCTCAAGTTTTCCAAAGTTGATTTAGCTAAATATTTGTACTTTGGAAGAAAAGTTCAATTCGACTCCTCTAAATTTAAGGAACAACTTAAGCCTATGACTTCTTAGAGCATCTCTTTAAAAAATGAATTAGAAAAATTGAGACTTACTCTAAGAGAGCTCAAGACTAGTACTCAAGCTAATGAGACTAAGTCTCGAGACACTCGGAAGATAAAATGAGCATCTAAAACAAAAGCTCAATGAGTCTTAAGAACTTGTTTTAAATTTTACTCAAGGTCGAAAAACCTTGACATGCTCTTAGGATCTCAATGTGTCTCCTTCGGAAAAGAAGGACTTGGTTTTAACAAAGAGGAGGAATCTAATTCCTACTCGGATCTTTTCAAAAGGATTTCGAACTGTGAAGTTTAGGAAAGTCGAGCACGGTCCTATTCATAAGAATGAAAAGAAGACCGAGCCTAGACCAGACTTTCAAGAGAAAACCTTCTCCACCGATTTATAAAAGGAAAGATTTTCAAAAGAAATTTATTCAAATTTGGGTTCCCAAGAGTCTTCTTCCTCGAAAAGGACAACACTAACGGGAGTTACTAGGTTCGTTAGAGGAAGTGAGAAGGGTTAGTTTACTTCGACTTACAGGTAACTCGAAAAGAACAAAAGGGCATTAATACCTAGACAGTGGATGCTCACGCCACATGTCAAGAGATTCAAGACTCTTTTCCGAGTTAGAAGATTACAAGGGAGGCAAGGTCACTTTTGGAGATGATAGTAAGGGCAAGATAATTGGGATAAGCAAGATTGGAAAAGGAAACAATCTGGTCAGCCTAATCTACCTTGTCAAGGGTTTAAAGTACAATCTACTCAAGCATCTCTCAATTGTGTGATGAATGTTAAGAGATAAGATTCACTCAGACTAATTGCTATATTTATGAGGAAACTACCAAGGAGATTAAGCTCTCGGGTAAGAGATCGGGTAATACTTACACTATTCCTTTCTCCGACCCAAGTCAAAATTTATCTAGTTTAAAAGCATCTCTACATGATGATTCTTAGACATGGCATCATAGACTAGGTCATGTTAGCATGCACACCATCAAAAAGCTTGCATCTCATGGTTTAGTCGAGGCTTGCCTAACTGTGCATTTAAGAAAGATAAAATTTGTGAAGCATGCACAAAAGGGAAACAGGTCGGATCATCTTTCAAATCTCTTAAAATTGTTTCCACATCCAAAGTGTTTGAAATGTTGCATATGGACTTATGTGGTGAAATCCCTGTCAAGAGTCTCGGAGGTAAATCATATGTACTTGTGATTGTGGATGACTATTCATGATTTACCTAGGTGTGTTTTCTTAAGCATAAAAATGAAGCCTTCAAAGAGTTCAAGCAAGCTCCGGAGGAAAATCCAAGTTGAGTCTCAAACTCGGATCAAAAGAATTTGAATTGACCATGGAAGGGAGTTTGATTACTCGGAATTTATAGAGTTTTGTGATAAGAATGGTATCTCCCACAACTTCTCAGCACCAAAAACTCCTCAATAGAATAGAATAGTGGAGAGAAAGAACCGAACTCTTGAAGAAATAGGAAGGACAATGATGATTGAACATGATCTACCTTAATATTTCAGGTCGAAGCAGTCAATACAAAGAAACTACACTCCGAATAGATGCCTCATCAAACCCATCCTGAAGAAAACTCCATCCGAGCTCTACAAAAGAAAGAAACCCAACATTTCATACTCCAAATCCTTTGGATATAAAGTGTTATGTTCACAACAACGGTAAGGATCACTCGACCAAGTTTCATGCTCGGTTAGATGAAGGTATCTTTCTTGGTTATTCATCTCACAGTAAAGCATATCGTATTTTTAATAAAAGAACTAACAAAGTGGAAGAAAGTATCCACGTTGTTTTTATGAGATTGATCACGGAAAACCAAGTGAGTCAACATTCTCGGATCTGAAGCTCAGTCGAGATGATGACCTTGCTAAAGATGAGCCCAGACAGAGTCAAGGAAAAGTCACTCGGAATGAGGTCACTCACAACACCCTAACTCGGAATGAATCGACTCAAGAGTCAGCTCATAATGCTCGAAGGTCAACTAGATGAACAAACTCAATCAGATCGGACCACTGAAGATCAACCAATTCAACCTACAAATTTGGTAAACCAGAGAACATGTAGAGCATTCAAATATGCTTCGAGCCACCCACTCGAAAATATCTTGTCCGACATCAACAAGTGGGGTAAGAACTCGTTCTTCTTTACAAAATCTATGTGCATTCACAACATTCATATCATTAATCGAACCCGTAAATACACTAGAGGCCCTAAATGAACCTGAATGGGTAGAGGCCATGCAAGAGAAACTCAATCAATTCGAAAGAAACCAAGTCCGGGCTCGACCAAACGACCTTCCGACTACCCAGTCATAGGAACCAAATGGGTTTTCAAGAACAAACTGGATGAAGGTGGGTTAGTAGTCATAAATAAGGCTAGACTTGTGATTCAAGGTTACAATCAAGGTTACAATCAAGAAAAAGGAATTGATTGTGGGGAAACCTTTGCACCAAGTGGCTAGGATTGAAGCTATTAGAATCCTATTGGCATTTACATCAAGCATGAATATCAAATTGTATCGGATGGATGTCAAATGTGCTTTTCTTAATGGTTTCATTCAAGAGGAAGTCTATGTTGAGCAACCCCTTGGATTTGAAAACTCAGAATTTCCAAATCATGTTTTCAAATTGCAAAAAGCTCTTTATAGTCTTAAACAAGCTCCCGGAGCTCGGTATGAAAGACTCGAGCAATTTCTTGGTTGAAAATGATTTTAGAAGAGGTCAGATTGACAAGGCTCTTTTCATAAAAACCAAGGGGAAAAACTTTCTTATTGCTCGGATCTAGTTTGATGATATAATATTTGGAGCTACTAATAAAATTCTCTGTCGAGATTTTTCTAAGTTGATGTGACAGAATTCCAAATGAGAATGATGGGAGAACTCAATTTCTTGGTCTACAAATCAAGCTAGCCAAAGATGGCATCTATGTCCATTAATCAAAGTATACCAAGGAGCTGCTGAAGAAATACAAACTTCAAGATGTAAAACATGCAAGTAACACCAATGAGCAGCAGAGATAAAATCGGACTCGGACGAAAAAGGTAAAGTAGTAGATCGAAACTCTATCGAGGTATGATTAGATCTCTACCGTATCTTACTTCGAGTAAACCGGACATAATTTTTAGTGTATGTCTCGTGTGCAAGATTTCAAGCTAATCCAAAAGAATCACATCTCACTGCGATGAAGAGAATCTTTAGATATCTTGTAGGGACTCGTAATCAAAGTCTATGGTACTCAAGAGACTCGAACCGACTCTCATTAGATGCTTAGATGCCGACTATGCTGGATACAAGGTTGATAGAAAGAGCACCTCAGGAGCCCGCCAATTTTGGGTCAATCCCTTATATCTTGGCACTCAAAGAAGCGTAACTCAATAGCTCTATCAACTGCCGAAGTCTGGATACATTGTAGCTGGAGCATGTTGTGCTCAGATTCTATGGATCAAGCAACACTTGAGAGATCTTGGACTTTCATTTAAATCAATTCCAATCAAGTGTGACAATCAAAGTGAATCAAGCATCACTTAGAATCCAGTTCAAGCACTCAAAGACAAAGCATATTGAGGTCGGATATCATTTCCTAAGAGACCATTCCGAGAAAGGTGATATTGAACTTGATTTCATTCCTACCAAACTTTAACTAGCTGATATCCTTACTAAGCCACTTAGTGAGGATCGGCTTTGCTTTATTAGAAATGAACTTGGCATGATTAATGCATGATTATGTGCTTTTCTAAGAGAAACTACTTTGCATGATTATGTGTTAAATGTTTCTTTTCCGTGCTTTAATAACAATTAGTTCAGCTTGATCTAGTGATACCGAGCTATGAGTTATTACTTGTTTAGTAGTTTCTGATCGACTCGTAAACTTAGAGTCGACTCGCTTTTGAGAAAAATGGACATCAAACTTCGAAATCATATAGATTGGTGGAGAATTTTAGAAATCATCTAGATAAACACTAGAATTCTAACCGTTGGAGAACAGAACACTCACACAGTGTCCGAGGCGACCATTGGAGAGTTGGGTTAGAGCGAATACCGAAAGACAATTCTTTCTCTATAAATAGCATCCTTTTCCTTCATTTCACTACTTTACTCTCTACTCGCTCACACTCTCGCATACTACCTCATAAGCAAGTTCAGTGTTTCGAAGAAGCAAACCTTTACTCTCAAGCAAGCAAGAAACATCTCAAGTAAGCACCGAAAGCTCTCAGCTCTCTCTACTCTCTTTTTTTACTCTCTCTCTCGTCAAGCTATCTTCTCTCTCTTGAAAAGTTCATCTCCTCTCTTCTCGGAACTCCACAACTATGCCGAAAAGAGGTTCTCACCCATACTTTCTTGGTTCTACAACCAAGAAGCCCTAAACCAAAAGCCAAGAGGTTCCTTCCAACCCTCTAAAATCCTTGTCACCTAACACCTAACGTTGGATGATACATTCTTCCCAACCACAAAATTTTCGTGGTTGAACCACATCAAAACCACAAGGGTTTACAATTTCCTCTGTTTCAGCGAGTTTATCTACCCGCACTCGTCTCGAGTTCTATTCAAATCTTTCTAGCTCGAAGGGATCCTCACCTCCGGAGTTCAAGATGTTGTTGTTTAAATCAACGTCTCTCTCCTCCACCGCCTATTCAAAGTATCATCTCTTTTCCTCAACAGCAACCCTATACCTTTCAACAAGGTTGCTGATGAATTCTTCGAGAAGTACGCCAAAGAAATCCCCGAGTCACGCAAAAACTTCTCCGTGACTCGGATGAAGTCGAAGCTCGTCTTCTTTGTTTCCTATTGATGAGAACCTTCTTTTCTCAAGCATTCCAGACAAAGAGAATCCAAACTCCAAGATTCTCAAAGCTCTTTTGACATTCTAGAGGGCTACGAAGTAACCTCTTCCCAAGCAATCATAGAGCGGATGGCCTCTTGCATCGTACAAAGAAATCCACCCCTCTTCCTTTTGGGGCTCTTCTCACCTTCATTTTTCAAGCAATTCAAAGTCTTGCTCCCCTCGGATCCTAACGCGGTTTCGAGGCTGCCATAGTAGTTGGCGAAAAGAGCTTCTTGGCTATGGATACCAGGAGACCCAACCGGGTGTCCGGGTCTATAGCTCGGAACCGAGGCAACCTTCGCCTCCGCCTCCGCCTCCGCCTCGGACTCGGACTCCTCTTTCTCTACCTCCTCCACCTGGCTGTGCTTCCACCTCAGGTGCTTCTCATGTTCTCTCTTCCGCTTTTTCTAACATAATGTTAGAAAAGCTCTCCTCCCGTGTCCACTGAGATCAAGGACACTCTCCGGTCATTCAAGACTGTCCTTCGGCCTATGACCATAAACCAAAAGACAACCCAGTCTCAAATCCAAGAGCAGTAGGATGTTCTCCTTGAGATGAAGGCACTGGTAAAGGAGCAGAAGGAGTTGATTGAGCTCCTCCAAGAAAGGCGGTACAAAGCGGCTCAGGACCCGACCAGCTCGGACACATCGGAAGAGTCTTCGAGCCTCGCCAAATCTCCTTCCGGAGAGGTAGAAGAAGAAGAAGAGGAGGCTGCAGTTGAGGCAGCTCCTTCCGAGGAGAAGGAGGAAGGGGAGAAGGAAGAAGAAGAGAAGGAGGAAGGAGTAGAAAAGGAAGCAGCTGAGGGATAAGGTGCTTCCGCCCCTCAACCGGAGGTGATTAGCTCGGACAGTAGTCCGAGTGACTCGAAGACCCCAGTGACAAAGGTCGGCCAGCAGCAGTCGAGCCTCGAGGAAGCACTACCCTCCATCGAGTTCCAAGAGGATGAACCTCCGGACGATCATGTTTTGAGATAACCACCGAGAGCCGAGCCCATCCCGCAGTTACCGGTGTTGCCCCCGCCAAGATCTTCAACATCGTCTCGCTCATACCGGCTTAGGCGCACTCCCCGTTCATCCACTTCAACTAGACTCGCTCCCACTTCACCATCCTAAATTTTTTTTTCTCAATTTCTATTTTTGTTTTTCTTTTTTGTCCGAGACAAACAAATTGTATCTACTTGATACATTCTTCCTCTTTTTGTTTTTGCTGACAGGCAAGGGGGAGAATACTTGGAAAAATTTATTGTCTTGTTTAGAGGGAGTTTTCTCACCCTTTTGTATATATATTTTTTTTTCGTGTTTATGTGAATATGAATGAAGTTTCATGCTTATTTTTGAGTTTCAATCTCTTAGTTTGCTTTGATATATCATCTCAGTTATGTATCTTTAATATGATATTAGCAATATTCTAAGTCCGAATCACTTCATTAATTTCTATGCGATATTTTATTCTTAGCTCGATACAATCTAAGTATAATAGCTCTCATACAATCTAGTTTGAATCACTTAAGCTATTTCTGCAATTCTATCTCTAAACTCTAATACACTCTCTGTTTAAGAATGAAAACTCTGGATTGTTTCACTAACAAAGTTTCTAGGTTATGATTTCAAGTCATTCTGAATGTTATAGAAACTATTCTGAGTGTTATAGAAACTATTCCGAATGTTACGTAAACTACTCTAAGTGTTACGGGAACTATTGCATATGTTTTCGTCCTATTCGACTCGACTCGTAAAGCACTCTCTTGTTCATCAATTCACTCGATAGTTCCGAGTCACTCAGATTTATCGCATGTTGAAACATTCATTCTAACTCTTTCAAACTAAGTTTTGACTTCATATTCTAAGTTAAAGTGAATTACAATGTTAATTCAATTTTCTAAGTCAACATGTTTTGATTGAAATATATTTGTCTAGATCAAGTACTCTTACTCGATATTCTCTTTCTAACTTGATCTTTCTCTAGATCGACTCGGATGGAATTTGAGTATAATAAATATTAGACTTAGAAAATTCCACTCTTTTAGGACTCGGATAATTATGCCTTAATTATCTTAATTCAATTATTATCTCGTGCCTAATCTTGGACCAAAGTATTTTATACTTTGAGAACCAAAATTGGCTTACTTTTGTAGGTTATCTAAACGAGGTTATCCTACTTTTTGAATTACAAAAGTAACCGGCTTCAAGCTATCAATCACCAGCAGACAAAGCTTTTTCTACTTCGACCAAGGCCCATACACTATGTCGTGGTTGTCTGTTTCCAAAGCTGGAAATCTTCAACGCTAAGCTTAATGGTGGGCTCCACCCTAGTTTTCAGACATCACAAGTGGATTAGGACATCCTAAGGAGTCAAGAGCCGTTGCACAACGTTCACATCTCAACGGATCTTTTCGAGCAACTCAAAAGAACCGTTACAACGGTCACGGATGACTTCTAATCGGAAGATAGTCACAACGGCTAATCTGTTTGGTCACCTATAAATAGAAGCCACTTCACAAGACTTGAAGATTGCTGAACCCATTGCTGAAATTATATTTCTTTATATAATACTCATTCAATCTTCATCTTACAACTCCGAGTCGGTACTTAATACTTTTCCGAGTTGTAAAGTCTTGTAATCAGTCACAAACTCTTTCTTACTCTCTAAGTAAGGTCCCTTGACTGAGCTGTAAGGGTTAACTCAGCTCAGTTGTCCCTAGTCTGTAAAGGTTACCTCGGTTAGAAAGTACTAGATCGGATAAGGGAACTTCGAGTCTAGGAAAACTTTGCAAGGAATTATCTAAGGGAGTAATTCTAGTTGAGTCAATCTACTATATTTTGTGGATTCAAAATAGTGGATTTAACTTGGTGCTTGGATTAGCACTGGCCGTGGTTTTCTACCCCGGGAGGGTTTCCACGTAATTCGAGTTCATACTTCTCTAAGTCCAATCTAGAGTCGGATAGTCTTGATTATTCAATTTAAACTTTAACCGTCCATTTGTTTTTTAAATTTTCACATCACCTTATTCACTCCCATCTAGAGTGACTAAGACTCTCCAAGAGAAAACCTTCAGCCTTGACAAAGCCATGGCATGCCTTTGCAAGCACTTGGTGTGCCTTGACAAGGCCATGGCTTGCCTTCCCAAGAACTTGGTGTGCCTTGGCAAGGTATTTGCCTGCCTTGGCAAGCACTTGGTGTGCCATGGCAAAGTCATAGCATGCGTTGACAAGGAGTTCACACACACCGACAAGCACTTGAGAAACGTTCACAAGAACCATGGCACACGTTGACAAGGTCATGGCATGCCTCGGTAAGCACTTGGTGTGCCTCGGAATAGTCATCCATGCCTTGGCATGCACTTGGCATGTGTTGGCAAGGCCGTAGCATTCGTTGTCAAGCACTTGACACACGTTGACAAGTACATGACACACGGTGAAAACCACCGTGGCACATGTCGACAAGGTCGTGGCATACCTTGGAAAGCACTTCGTATGCCTTTGCAAGCACTTTGCGTCTTGGTAAGGTCGTAGAATACGTTGACAAGCACTAGATAGACGTTGACAAGCACCGTTTGGCACACATTGACAAGGTCGTAGCATGTGTTAACATGCACTTGACACACATTGCCAATCACCGTGGCACATATTGACAAGGTCATGGCATGCCTTGGAAGGCACTTGGCTTGCCTTGGTAAGGCTATAGCATACCTTGGCATGCCTTGGTAAGGCCATAGCATACCTTGGCATGCCTTGGTAAGGCCATAGCATACTTTGATAAGCACTAGATACACGTTGGCAAGCACCGTGGCACATCTTGACAAGCACCGTGGCACACGTTGACAAGGTCGTGGCATGCCTTGGCAAGCAACTTGTGTGCCTTTATAATCGCGTGGCATGCCTGGGCATGCACTGTACATGCCTTGGCAAGGCCATAGAATGCATTGACAAGCAGTTGACACACGTTGACAAGCACTATGGCACATGTTGACAAGGTCATCGCATGCCTTGAATAATACTTTGTATCCCTCGACAAGGCCATGGCATGCCCGAGAAGCACTTAGCTTGCCTTGGCAAGGTCATTGCATGCCTTGGTAAGGTCCGAGTATACATTGACAAGCACATAACACACGTTGACAAGCACCGTGGCACACAAGTAACAAGGTCGTGGCATGCCTTGCAAAACACATGGTGGGCCTTGACAAGGTCGTGGCTTGCGTACAAAAGCACTCTACATGGCTTGGAAAGGCCATAACATGCTTGGGCAAGTACTTGACATGGCTTTATAAGGCCGTAGCATGCGTTCAAAAGCACTTGACACACGTTGACAAGCACCACGTAACACGTTGGCAAGGGTGTGGGATACCTTGGCAAGTACTTGGCATGCCTTGGCAAGGGCCTAACATGTGTTGACAAGCACCGTGGCACAAAGTGACAATGTTGTGTCATTCCTTAGCAAACACTTTTCGCGCCTTGGCAAGACCTTGGCATGCCTTGGCAAAAACCTAGCATGCCTTGGCAAGGTCGTAGCATGCATTGCCAAGCACTTGACACACGTTAACAAGCACCATGGCACACGGTGACAAGGTTATGGCATACATCGGCAAGCACTTGGCTTGCCTTGGCAAGACCGTAGCATGGGTTGTCAAGCACTTCACATACGTTGACAAGCACTTGAGACACGTTGAGAAACACCGTGGCACACATTGACCAGATCGTTGCATGCCTTGGAAAGCACTTGGTGTGCCTTGACAAGGCCATGGCGTGCCTTGACAAGGCCATGGCATGCCTTCGCCAACACATGTTGTATGTTGACAAGGCCTTAGCATGCCTTCTCAAGCACTTAACGTGCCCTGGCAAGGTCGTGGCCTACTATTGCAAGTACTTGGTGTGCCATGGCAAGGCCGTAGCATGCATTGATAAGCAGTTGACATACGTTGAAAAGCACTTGACAAACATTCACAAGAAGAACTGCGGCACACGTTGATAAAGTCGTGGCATGCCTTGGCATGAACTTGGCGTGCCTTGGATGGTCATGGCAGGCCTTGGCAAGCACTTGGCATGCATTGGCAAGGCCGTAGCATCAATTAACAAGCACATGACACATGTTGACAAGCACTTGACACATGCTGAAAAGCACTCGTGGCACACGTCGACAAGGTCATGATGGCATGCCTCGGAAAGCACTTCGCGTGCCTTCGCAAGGCCATGGCATACCTTGGCCTCTTGGTAAGGCCATAGCATACGTTGACAAGCACTAGATACATGTTGACATGTACCGTGGCACACGTTGTCAAGGTTGTAGCATGTGTTAACATGCACTTGACACACATTGACAATCACCGTGGCACACATTGACAAGGTCGTGGCATGCCTTGGAAGGCACTTAGCATGCCTTGGTAAGGCCATGGCATACCTTGGCATGCGTTTGTAAGGCCGTAGCGTACGTTGACAAGCACTAGATGCACGTTAACAAGCACCGTGGCACACGTTGACAAGGTCGCGGCATGCCTTGGCAAGTACCTTGTCCGCCTTGATAAAGTTGTTGCATGCCCGGGCATCCACTCGCATGCCATGGCAAGGCCGTAGAATGCATTGACAAACACTTGACACACGTTGAAAAGCACCATGGCACACGTTTACAAGGTCGTGGCATACCTTTAATAATACGTTGCGTGCCTTAACAAGGCCATGGCATGCCTGGGAAGCGGTTAGCTTGCCTTGGTAAGCTCGTCGCATACCTTGTTAAGGTCGGAGCATACATTGACAAACACATAACACACGTTGACAAGCACCGTGGCACACGGTAACAAGGTGATGGCATGCCTTGGCAAGCACATGGTAGGCCTCAACAAAGCCGTAGCATGCTTACGAAAGCACTCTACATGGGTTGGAAAGGCCAAAGCATGCCCGGGTAAGCACTATGCATGGCTTGGCAAGGCCGTAGCATGTGTTGACAAGCATTTGACACACATTGACAAGCACAGTGGAACACATTGACCGGGCGTGGCATACCTTGGCAAGGGCGTAACATGCGTTGACAAGCACCGTGGCACAAAGTGACAATGTCGTGTCATTCCTTGGCAAGCACTTAGCGCCTTGGAAAGACCATGGCATGCCTTGGCAAACACTTGGCATGCCTTGGCAAGGTCGTAGCATGCATTGACAAGCACTTGACACACGTTGACGAGCACCGTGGCACACAGAGTGACAAGGTCTTAGCATACATTGGCAAGCACTTGGCTTGCCTTGGCAAGACCATAGCATGGGTTGTCGAGCACTTCACACATGTTGACAAGCGCTTGAGACAGGTTGAGAAGCACCGTGGCACACGTTGACCGAGTCGTTGCATGCCTTGGAAAGCACTTGGTGTGCCTTGACAAGGCCATGGAATCCCTTCGCAAGCACTTGGTGTGCCTTGGCAAGCTCTTTGCCTGCCTTGACAAGTACTTGGTGTGCCATGGGAAGGCCGTACCATGCGTTGACAAGCAGTTGACACATGTTGACGAGCACTTGACAAACGTTCACAAGAACCGTGGCACACGTTGATAAGGCCATGGCATGCCTTGGTAAGCACTTGGCGTGCCTTGGAATGGTTGTCGCATGCGTTGGCAAGGTCGTAGCGTCCATTGACAAGCACTTGGCACACACCGAGAAGCACTTGACACACCGAAAACCATCTGCGGCACACGTCGACAAGGTCGTGGCATTCCTTAGAAAGCACTTGGCGTGCCTTGGCAATGCCATGGCATACCTTGGCAAGCACTTGGCATCTTAGTAAAGCCATAGAATACGTTGACAAGCACCGTGGCACACGTTGACAAGGACGTAGCATGCGTTAACATGCACTTGCACACATTGACAATCATTGTGGCACACATTAACAAGGTTGTGGCATGCCTTGGAAGACACTTGGCGTGCCTTGGCAAGGCGATGGCATACCTTGGCAAGCACTTAGAATGCCTTGCTAAGGCCGTAGCATACTTTGACAAGCACTAAATACACGTTGACAAGCACCATGGCACACGTTGACAAGGTCGTGGCATGCCCGGGCAAGCACCTTGTTTGCCTTGATAATGTCAAGGCATGCCCGGGCATGCACTCTACATGCCTTGGCAAGGCCGTAGCATGCGTTGACAAGCACTTGACACACCGTGACACACGTTGACAAGGTCGTGGAATGCCTTACATAATACTTTGCGTGCCTTGACAAGGCCATGCCATGCTTGGGAAGCACTTAGCTTGCCTTGGCAAGCTCGTGGCATGCCTTGGTAAGGCTAGAGCATACATTGACAAACACATAACACACATTGACAAGAACCTTGGCACACGGTAACAAGGTCGTGACATGCTTTTGCAAGAACATGGTGGGCCTCGACAAGGTGGTGGCATGCGTACGAAAGGACTCTACATGGCTTGGAAATGCCATAGCATGCCTGGGCAAGCACTATGCATGGCTTGGCAAGGCCGTAGCCTGCGTTGACAACTACTTGACACACATTTACAAGCACCGCAGAACACGTTAACTAGGTGTGGCATACCTTGGCAAGCACTTGGCATGCCTTGCCAAGGGCGTAACATGCATTGACAAGCACCGTGGCATAAAGTGAGAATGTCGTGCCATTCCTTGGCAAGCACTTAGCGCACCTTGGCAAGACCTTGGTATGCCTTGGCAAAATCTTCGCATGCCATGGCAAGGTCGTACCATGCATTGACAAGCTTGTGACACACGTTGACAAGGACCGTGGCACGTAGTGACAAGATTGTGGCATACATCGGCAAGCACGTTGCTTGCCTTGGTAAGACCATAGCATGGGGTTTCAAGCAATTCACACACGTTGACAAGCACTTGAGACACGTTGAGAAGCACCGTGGCACACGTTGACCAGGTCGTTGCATGCCTTGGAAAGCACTTGGTGTGCCTTGACAAGGCCATGGCATGCCTTCGCAAGCAATTGGTGTGCATTGACAAGGCCATTGCATGCCTTCGTAAGCAATTGGTGTACCTTGACAAGGCCATGGCATCCATTCGCAAGCAATTGGTGTGCCTTGACAAGGCCATGGCATGACTTCGCAAGAACTTGGTGTTCCTTAGCAAGCTCTTTACCCGCCTTGGCAAGCACTTGGTGTTCCTTAGCAAGCTCTTTACCCGCCTTGGCAAGCACTTGGTGTGCCATGGGAAGGCTGTAGTAGGCGTTCACAAGCAGTTGACCCATGGTGATAAGCACTTCACAAACATTCACAAGAATCGTGGCACACGTTGGCATGCCTTGGCAAGCACTTGGCGTGCTTTGGAATCGTCGTCGCATGCCGTGGTAAGCACTTGGCATGCGCTGGCAAGGTCGTAGCATCCATTGACAAGCACTTGATACACGTTGACAAGCACTTGACACACGCCGAAAGCCACCGTGGCACACGTCGGCAAGTTCGTGGTATTCCTTGGAAAGCACTTGGCGTGCCTTGGCAACGCCATGGCATACCTTGGCAAGCACTTGGGGTCTTAGTAAAGCCGTAGCATACCTTGACAAGCACTAGATACACGTTGACAAGCATCGTGGCATACGTTGAAAGGTCGTAGCATACGTTAACATACACTTGACACACATTGACAATCACCGTAGCACACATTGACAAGGTTGCGGCATGCCTTGGTAAGGCCATGGCATACCTTGGCAAGCACTTGGCATGCCTTCGTAAGGCCGTAACGTACGTTAACAAGCACTAGATACACGTTAACAAGCACCATGGCACACGTTGATAAGGTTGCGGCATGCCTTGGCAAGCACCTTGTTAGCCTTGATAATGTCGTGGCATGCCTGGGCATACACACCGCATGCCTTGGCAAGGCCGTAGCATGCTTTGACAAGCAGTTGACACATCGTGGCACACGTATACAAGGTCGTGGAATACCTTGCAGAATACTTTGCGTGCCTTGACAGGGCCATGGCATGCTTGGGAAACACTTAGCTTGCCTTGGCAAGTTTGTGGCATGCCTTAGTAAAGCCGGAGCATACATTGACAAGCACATAACACACGTTGACAAGCACCGTGCACACGATAACAAGGTCATGGCATGCCTTTGCAAGTACATGGTGGACCTCGACAAGGTCGTGGCATCCGTACGAAAGCACTTTACAAGGCTTTAAAAGGCCATAGCATGTCCGGGCAAGCACTATGCATGGCTTGGCAAGGCCGTAGCATGCGTTGACAAGCACTTGACACACGTTGACCAGGGTGTGGCATACCTTGCAAAGCACTTGGCATGCCATGGCAAGGCCGTAACATGCATTGACAAGCACGTTGGCACAAAGTGATAATGTCATGTCATCCCTTGGTAAGCACTTAGCGCACCTTGGCAAGACCATGTCATGACTTGGCAAGGCTGTAACATGCATTGACAAGCACCGTGGCACACGGTGACAAGGCCGTAGCATGCATTGACAAGCACCATGGCACACGGTGACAAGGTCGTGGCATACATTGGCAAGCACTTAGCTTGCCTTAGCAAGGCCATAGCTTGGGTTGTAAAGCACTTCACACACATTGACAAGCACTTGGGACACGTTGAGAAGCACCGTGGCACATGTTGACCAGTCGTTGCATGCCTTTTCAAGCACTTGGTGTGCCTTGATAAGGCCATGGCATGCCTTCGCAAGCACTTCGTGTGTCTTGGAAAGGTCGTTGCCTACCTTGGCAAGCACTTGGCATGCCATGTCAAGGCCGTAGCATGTGTTGACAAGCAGTTGACATAAGTCGACAAGCACTTGACAAATGTTCACAAGAACCGTGACACACGTTGACAAGGTCGTGGCATGCCTCGGCAAGCACTTGGCGTGCCTTGGAATTATCGTGCCATGCCTTGGCAAGAACTTGGCATGCGTTGGCAAGGCCGTAGCATCCGTTGACAAGCATTTGACACACGTTGACAAGCACTTGACACACACCGAAAAGAACCGTGGCACACGTTGACAAGGTCGTAGCATGCCTTAGAAAGTACTTGGCGTGCTTACGCAAGGCCATGACATACCTTGGTAAGCACTTGACGTCTTGGCAATGTCGTAACATGCATTAACAAGCACTTCACACCCATTGACAAACACTTCACACACGTTTAAAAGCATTGTGAGACACGTTGACAAGGTCATGGCATGCCTTTGTAAGCACTTGGCATTCCGAGGCAAGGTCGTAGCATGCGTTAACATGCACTTGACACACGTTGACAATCACCGTAGCACATGTTGACAAGGTCGTGGCATGCCTTGGCAAGCATTTGGCGTGCCTTGGCAAGGCCATGGCATACCTTGGCAAAAACTTGGCATGCCTTGGCAAGGCCTTAGCTTGCATTGATAAGCACTTGACACACGTTGACAAGCACCGTGGCACACAATGTCAAGGTCGTGGCATACCTTGGCAAGCACTTAGCGTGCCTTGGCAAGGCCGTGGTATGCCTTTGCAAACACTTTGCAAACAAGGTCTTAGAATTGTCATAGGCACGGAGATTAACAGCCTATTTAGAGAGTTGTTGCTCTCTAATTCCTAACCTTTGACGGTCCTCTGGGCACATACATTCACAATTGATCCGTTATCTACCAAAGTTAAGGGAACGAACTTATTGATGCAAGTTACAGTTAAATAAAGGCATTATTGTGTGCAACGCCTTCTTAAGGGAGATCCTTTAGATCAAAGATAATGGTTCTGTTCCCACCGTTAACCAATCGTACTACTTCCTCGACGTGGTTTCGGGAGAGACCTCGATCTTGCTAAGTGCTTCAATCAAAGCATGACTATCTTTTTGGGGAGCAGATATGAGTTGCCAAATTGAAACGTCGCCTTTTAACTTTTGAAGTCTGTTTAAGGATTGAGTCTTCTTTTTAGTAATTTTAGGTTCTTTTAGGGCTTCCCGAGTTTGTTGTGGATCCAAGAGGGGCATTATGTCATCCAAATCTACTAAGGAATTTGATTTTGGACCTTTATGTTCCCTCAAAAGTTTTCTTCTTCTAACCGTGGTGTGCCACGTAAGTCGTCATCGTTGTCATCACTCGTTGTTTCGAGTTTCGTAGACATCTTCTTCATCACTTACCCATAGCCCATGGACTTCCGGATCTAAAAGAGGCAAGTTAAGAAGTGTTTTGGACTCATCGATGTCTTTAATGAAGACAGACGGATCCCTCCGACCTGAAATGGGTTTAATAAAAATAGCTAAGTTGCCGCTAAAAGGATTTTTGTTGTCACTTGGTTTTTAGGCAGCCTTAGGTAGAGGAAGTTCACCATTGCTGAACATGCTCTCTAGTTTGTTCTTGAACATCCAACATTGCTCGGTGTGGTGTCCTCGTGCACGATGGTATTTGTAAAATTTTTCCGCGTCCCAGCTTTTATACTATTTTGCGATTTTTGATTCTCGCTCAAATAGGTGGCAATTCTATCTTTCCCTTATCCAATAGATGGTCAAGGGCTTAAGCGTAGGTGGTATCAATAGGAGTGTAGTCAGTATACCTATTGAGGGCATTGGCACTCGCACCCTTGCTAGTATTGCCTATATTGGAGGTTTTCTTATCTTTGGATTGCTAATTATCTCTATACCATGTCACGACTTTTGTGGTTGTGGTGGACAAATCTTCTTCTATAAGCATGGCAGCATCTCTAAGGGTTGATAAGTTTATCATCGATAGGAACTTGAGATGTTGATTGTAGGCAGGCTGAAGGTTCTTCACAATGATCCCGACTTGGTCCTTCTTGGAAGGTCGGTTTACCATGTGGGTAGCCTTTGCTCTCCACCTGGTGAGGAAGTTTGTGAAGCTTTCTTTCTCACCCTACTTGATCAACTCCATGTCTGTAAGAGTAACTGGTAAATAAGTGTTATAAGAGTATTGATGTAGGAACTCCTTGCATAAATCAGTCTCGTTGGCGACCTTGCATGGTCAACCGCGTTATACCACTTCATTACATTAGTATGAAAGTCCATGGGAAGATGATGTGGTAAGCATCTTCTAGAATGTTCTTAAGAGTCATTGCTCCTAAGAAGTTGTGAATATAATGATAGAGATTCTCGAAACCTCTAAATTTAATATCGTGCATGGTAAACTTAAGGGGTAGCTTCCTTTAGGGATTGAAGTGAATCCCTTATAATCAAAGTAGTAGTTACTGAACATGGATAACTCTCTTAACATTTGTTCTAATCTAATCTACGCATGTATCAGTCGAAGTTTGGATTCATGCTTGGAACTGTTAGAGGAGATATACCAAGTGAAGGTAGAGGACCTACTCTTCCTCCTTTTCTTAATCGTTCGCTTCCTCATCTCTCTTGCTATCCTTAATAGCTTTTTAGATATCCTTAAGATCGCTTGATATAGACCCTATCTTCTTATCCTAAGCATTTGTCCTAGCTTACACCCTGGCTAAGTTCTCATTAAGCAAAGCAAGAATAGGAGACTGTTCTAGGATTAAATCCATTGGAAGCAAATTCTTTCTAGGTACGGTCCTACGATGAAAAATAGACTAAACCGGTGTGTTATGCACCGAAATATATCGCACCGATGTAGACCGCGGAGTAGAACGTGACGTAGAGCGAGGAGAAGATGTGTCGAACTCAATTGCAGTAGACTTTCCTATTTTGCATCCCAAAGGATGAAGCTTAGGACCATCCGAAAGAATACCACTTTTAGGAGGAAGGGACTTAAGTGCGAGAACCGAAGAAACTAAGAATGTTTTTATTTTATATGCATATAAGGAATACACAGAAAAATGGAGTGTATACGATGATGTTTATGACTTAATTAGGGATGATTTTATGATTTGGCTAATGCATAATTAGAATATATGAATGATTGATCCTTAGTGGAAGATGCATTTATCTTGGCGAAATGAAACATGAAAATGCAAAACGGACTCACCCGACTTGAGATGAACTTATTTTAGCTAAATGAAATATAAAAATGCAAAATGGACACACCTAATTTGAGATGAATTTATTTTGGCTAAATGAAATATGAAAATTGACTCACCTAATTTGAGATGAATTTATTTTGGCCAAATGTAATATAACAATGCAAAACGGACTCAACAAATTTGAGATGAATTTTAGCTAAATGAAATATGATAATGCATTTTCCTAAATTTTGAATGAATTTATTTTAGCTAAATGCAAAATGGGCTCACCTAATTTGAAATTAATTTATTTTGGCTAAATGAAAAATGCAAAATGGGAATCCCAAACCAAAATGTAAAAAGAAGGTAAAAAATATGGATTGACTTATCAAAAGATATAGGGGACCTTAGTAGGACCCTTCCGGACTTGACTAATGCAAGTAATGGACCAACCTAAAAAGGATAGGTTGTTTTGACTTTTGGTTAAATGCACATAATGGACCGACTCTAGGAATTTTTTAAGGTATTTTATTTGCACTCATGCAAGGGTTAATCAGCACTCCTTACCTATCCCTAAAGGCTCACAAGCGGAAGATTAAATCTAAAATAATCACACTCATCCAAGCATGCAAATAAAGACAAGGTACCACCTAATAATCAAAATGATCTATGGTCAAAAGACGTTTAGACTAGATAGGATACATGGTGACTCATAGTCCAAGGATTTAGTCTTCCGTGTGGGGCACGGCAAGAAAAATGCTAGAATCCTCACCGCCTCTCGGTAAACCAATAGCACGTGCTATGAGGGAAGATGTACCGCCTCCGTTTGCAATCAAGCCTAGTTGGTCCCGCCTGGGACGTAGTAGGAGCCTCTTACCGAAGTATTTAACAAGGGGTAAAAGAACCTAATGGTCCAACAACAGTAATTAACTATGTTTAAAGGTTGCTAAATGCGGGATGCCTAATGCAAATACATTATAAAAACTCACTACTCAAATTTTTAAGTTTCGCCATCTTAATAAGTGATTGGCCCAGCGAGCACACACTCGCCCGAGGTCCGAGCTTCCTCATGAATTGACGTTAGTTTTTGAAGAGAGAAAAAGGAGGTTGGAAATGATTTTAGAGTTTTGAATATTGATTTTTGAAAGTGGCGATTGACCTCTTATTTAGAGTTCTGAATTTTATTAAATTAAGTTAAAGATTAACTAAACCGATTAGCAGTTTTATTAATTATATTTTAGAAATTATTTTTCGAAGTCCCGAGATATTATTTCTTAACAAAAATAAATAAATAAAATTAGAGTCTCAAATCTGTCATGAGGCTTTAGGGCTAAACTAGTGTGAAAACACCTGGTTTGGACCCAAGGCACGACTCAAGTGACCATTCGGTCTGGCCGAAGGGAGCACCTAGCGGTCAAGGAGCCGGCCACGAGCCACGACCGAGGAAATCAGCCTCGGCCTATGGCCTGGAAGGCAGGTTCGAAGCCCTAAAATTTGACCTACAATTAGAAAATAGCCGAGATGCAATTTGAATGAAAATAAAGCAAAAAGAGGAGTCACCAGTAAGTTTTTAGGAAAGAAAAACTACAAAAATATAATAAATAAACATTTGCTCTTCCAATCTTAGTATAGGAAAAGTAAGACTAAAAGATACTAAAAAGTGACTCCATTGGTCTAAAACTGAGAATCGGAGTGAGGGGCGAGGGTACGAAACGTAGAGATAAGCCCTTCCGTTCTACTTGTCTCGAAGACAACCGTTACCAATTTAAGTAGTGAATTAAAAGTGAAATGTAGGGGCCGCCCGGCCATACGGTGACGTTTTGAGGGGAGAAGCTCCTAGTCTTGGGCGGACTATCTTGGAGCTTAAATGTATCACTTTGATACTATTGATCATGAAATGTAATGCCTAACATCATCTTGAGGTCTTTAGCTTCATGTCTCGATTGGATAAAAGTGAAATGTAGAATTCTCGAGCTCGGAATTTCCCAAGACACCGCACCTGGACTCCGTTGTCTTTGGAGGCTTGGCCCGAGCTTCGACTATCCGAAAGAAAAAGGATTTTTTTATCAACCTAAGGCAAAGGCTATTTAGTTGGTGTTGAGGGGTTCTTTGTGGGTTACCGCCTTCCGTCGCACCAGTCAAATTCAGTCCGTGATCCAAATCCTCAAACAGGGCTTGGGATTTCATCATTGGGCTAACAATATAAAATACTGAATTAAAAGAGATAAGGGATGACACTTTTTAGGTGTCTACAGCGTCGGACACGACGTCGTTTTGATGTCTTCGGCCTCCGTGCATGTATGAGACGCCGACGGTGAAACATGGTGCTTTGAGCCTGGAATTTCTCTGTACACGCGCTGGACTTCGTTGACTATGGAGGTTTGACCCGACATTCGAAAGAAAAGAAATTTTGGACTAACCCAAGGAAACGACTATTTATTTGGTGTTGGGGTTTTTTGCGGTTTATCGGCTTCCGTCGCACCAGCCAAATACCGTCTCGTGATCTAGATCTTCAAATAGGACTCGAGATTTCTTGGACACTCCTTGTTATCAAATATTTAGATATCTTATAAACACTTAGTCACTTGGTCCGTGGTATTCAAAAGACTTAGGTTTGATCCTCAATGGCTACTCGGATGTCGACTATGTTGGATACAAGGTTGATAGGAAGAGTACATTAGGATCATGTCAATTCCTTGGACACTCCTTGGTATCATTACACTTCAAGAAGCATAACTCAGCTTGCCTTGTCAACAACTAAGGTTGAGTACATAGCAAGTAGGACCTTGTTGTGCTCGATTCGTCGTGGATCAAGCAATATTTAAAAGATCTTGGACTGAGCTTCTTAGCCATCCTTAGCAAATGTGATAATCAAAGTGTTACCAGTATAATAAAGAACCCAGTTTAGCGCTCCAAAACGAAGCATATTGAGGTTAGGTATCAATTTCTAAGAGATCATACTGAGAAAGATGATATTGAGTTAGAATTTATTCGTACTAAGCTTTAATTAGGTAATATTTTTACTAAACCTTTAGGTGAAGATCAGTTTAGCTTTATTAAAAATGAGCTTAGTATGCTGAATGCAAGATTATGTGTTTACTTGTGTGATTTACCATGTGTTTATTTTATTGAACATGTTTTCTATATGGGAGATTTGATAGACTCGGTCGTTTAGTTTAACATTCAAGAAACTCGGCCTCGGTGATTGCTTATTTGAGCTCTTCCGAGCACTCGGACGACTAAGTAAGTCAAAATTATACATGATCAAAATGGACATTAAAGATCTAAGACCATCTCTAATTAATAGAGAATCTTAGATAATGTTTTTCGCAAACTGTTCCTCTCCCTCTCCCACGTGTTTTTTATCATAAACTAGTCATTGGGGTTGTCGACTCATTACTCGTAATGGAATATAACCGTTACAGTTTTATCCATTAGAGAGCAATGGAACTAGGTGTTGCATTTCTAGCCGTTTGAGAGTGTGTTTCTATAAATACTCGAGATCTTCATTCTTATTGTACTTTGCCTTCTCATTCTAAAACACTCTTAGTCTTACACTCACTTGTGTGGACTTTTCTTAAGTTAACTCGGTTTTCTATTTTCTACTCAACTCACTCACCGATACTCATGTTTTGAACTCTTTTTCTCTCAGTCTTTTGTTATTCTTCTACTTCTACTCATTTGACTCTCTTTCCTCTTAAAATTACAAATATGACAAAGAGAAACCAGATGTTGAACCGGTTTCGGCCACAAAGAAAAAGCTAAGAACTTCTTCTCGCTTAACCTAGAAAATTTCAAATCTTGAGGCCCTTGAAATGATAACCTTAGAAATTTAGCCTCGATCTTTTCTCAACTTAGGAGAATCAAGATCCCCTTCCGTCACTCTACATTATTATTTGGACGACAAATTCTTTCTATCGACCAAAATTTTGTGGGTTCGTAAACCGAAATCCACAAAATTCTTTGAACTTCTTTCCTTCTTGTATACTCGAACAAGATTTTGTCCTTATCTTTTTATGTGAGTTATTTATTTTTGTTAACCCAATGGTGAAATCCTAGTTCCGTTTACAAACACAAGTCATGATCAAACCGAAAATAGCGTGATGGAAACCTCGTAAACCACAAAAACCCGTTAGCCCCATAAAATCAGCCCATTGTTTACTTTGACCAGCCCACAACCTTTTCTTTCAGTCGAACCAAGCTAGGTTTGGAGTCTCAGCATGGATCCAAACTAATGTCGGTCCCTTAAATCTGCATAAAATGCAGTGTTTCACTCTTCTTTAGTGGCCAAATGTGGCACCCGCCTCAAACATCTATACAACATCGGTTTAGAAAGACTCTATAGATGGCATTATTTTGGCTAGGCGGATATTCGATTTTTGTATTATCAATTTTTGATATTTTCGGGCCTACTTAAAGCTAATTTGACTATTGAGGTGAGTTTTAGGGTTCATTATGCTCAAGTTTTCTCTCCTTTACTCTCTACCACACTCTCTTCTCTTTATTTCTCGCTTACTCCATTTGAGTAACCATTTCGAAACCTACTAAAAAGCCCTTTTTTTCATCATTTCTTGTGCTAGTTGCCCTACTCGTTATGCTTGTTGAAGTCTATTCGTGGATCAAGACCGGCAAGTGGGTCAACCCGAGGGCGCCATTCAGCCACTTTTTGAGTTCGTTTTATAGTTTTTGTTTAATTTCAGTTCATTTCTTGCTTTTGTATTGTGGATTAAATTTGTATTGCATTTAATTCCTCCCACCCGATACAGTTTTCTATTTATTTTCCGCTTTTATTTCTTTATTTACTACTTTATTTACCACTTTCAAAGCATGTTGGGCACTTAAGTTTAGTAATTTGCATATTGGTTTCCTGTTTGATTTAACACAATTTTAACCTCATACTTTTTATTAGTAAAGGTCATCTCGTTGACAAAGCGGGACAAGGAGCATTCCTTCTTATTTTGTACCTTCACCCCTGAACACCGGATCTTTCCTTTAAGATTGACATGGTCCCTTTTAAACCTTTTCCGAGTTAAGTTTTTGTATAGAATTTATAAAAGTATTTAGTATTTTTGTTAGTTTTTATCTCTCAAAACTTACTTGCAACTCCTTGATTTTTGTCTTCTTATTCTCTAAATGGACTCTCGAAATTTCAAGTAAAAACTATAAAAATATGGGTCATCTTTTATAACCTGGGCTATCTAACCGAGACTAATTCCTCGGTTGTGGCCAATTAGCCAGCACATGTTACTAGTTAGCGCAGGTGTCGCCGACGCCGGCTAGCAACCGAGCTAAGCTCCTCGCCCAAGTAGTTTCCAGAGTGTGGCCCAAAAGCTTTGCAAAAAAATGAACATTCTATTTTTTTAAATTCTTTTACCTTTGAAATAACATCCCGAAAACAATTTTGAATATAAAATGGTTTACAAAAATCACCAATCAAATCTTTTACCTAAAACTACTTCAAAAGTCCAATTCTAAAAATCATTTAAGACAGAGACCCATCTCATTTGCTAAATCAAAATCAAACTTCAAAAAAAAAGAGAGCCGACATTTCGGGAGGAAACACAGTCTGGACACCCCCTTCTCAATGGGGGCACGCTGTGGTGCCTTCAAGAGTGACTCCTCCGGAGAAATCACTTATTAAGAGGGTGAGACTTGAAAATCTAAATTGTGAGTTTTTATTGTGTTTGCATTAAACATTTTGCATTGAGGTGACATTGAGTATAGTTACATTTTTTTAGACTTATAGGTTTTAACCCTTAAGAACCTTTTTCGGAGAGGTCAAATTATTATATTGGTGGGTCCACTCAACTTAACACCGAGGTGTTATTACTCTCCACTTATACCAAGCTCTCTTGATTTTTTAATTGAGAGACATTGATAATTCAGGTCCCACTATGCATTCTATAGGGGACAAAATGACTATGAGCAACCATGTTTATCCTACCTAGAATTACCATGTGAACATAAAATCTTGGTAGTCTAAGTTGTACCTATTTATCTTTGGATGCTTGGATGAATATGAATGTGAATATTTTAGCATTTAACCTTCTTTTGTGTGCCTTTATTTTAATCGGTTAGGCAATTTGAGGTTCACTAAATAACCCTTACATGGGTGCAAAAATCAAATATAATAATTAACTTTCTTGATTTAGTTCATTTTTTGTGCATTTTAGCCAAAAGTCAAATTTGCTTGTCCCTTTTAAGGTTAGTCCATCCGTTGCTTTTTCCGAATCAGTCTAATTTCCTTCCAATCTGGGTCCAAAAAACATTTTGTGACATACCATAGCCATAAGGCTTGACCTGCACTAGCTACCCGTCCACTCTTTGGGGTGGGTCCTTCGGTGGACTCCTTCCATACTCTACTAGGTCATAGGTTTTAACCCTCTTTTTTGTTTTTCCCTTTTTCCTCCTCATAATTGCATTTTTCATTTTTGTTACACATAAACAATTTTAAATTCATCTCAAATTAGGTGAATGCATTCATTTCATTTTTGCATTTTAGTCAATCTTAAAATTCATCTCAAATTAGAATGTGGCTTTTATTGCATTTAGCGAATTTTAAAAACTATTTCAATTAAGGTAACTCCATTCATTTCATTTTTGTATTTTAGCCAATTTAAAAATTCATCTCTAGTTTATGTATGTCCGGTATTGCATTTAGCCAATTTTACATTCATCTCAAATTTATGTATGTCTTTTGTCGCATGAGCAAAATTAAATTCATCCCAATTTAAGTTAGTCTATTTGTATCATTTCAGTTTATTTTGCTCTTTGTCCACATTCTTTGTATCCATCCAAACAAAAGAGAATATTCTTTTTTTTTTCTTTTAGGAGTAGTCCTTTGTCAAGTCTAGTGCTTGAATCCATCCTCCCTAAAAGCTTGTCTCCTCTAGCACAATCCTGAGCATTTATCCTTTTGGGCTGCAGAATAGGGAAGCCAACTTCAATTGGGTTTCGTCGAATTCAAGTTCAAAAGGGTTAGAACGATTAAGTAGAGAATCCAAGTACAACACCTTCGCATTTATCATGAATCCTTTTTGCAAAGACTCTTATAAGAGTTATCCTCCTATTTAAAGTTGAAATCTTGATTGTTTTTTTCAAAGGAAACACACTGAGAACTAAGAAGTCAAGGTTTTGTAACCTTCACTAAGTTTTAAAACAAGGTTCCGAGACTCTTCAAACTTTTTCTTTAAAAGCTCATTTTCAATCCTTAAGCTCTCGGACCCAACCTCATTTCCTTGTGAGCTAGTCTCGAGTACCTTTAAGCTAAGTCTCAATTTTTTCAAATCAATTTTTAAAACTTTGTTCTTAGTTTCAAGAGACTCAACTTTTTCTTTGAAAAGAAAAGAATTAGAATTGGACTTTTCTTCTAAAATAAAGATATACTTAGCTAAATCTTTGTTTGAAAACTTGAGAAAATACTCAATTACCTTTTAACCATTTGTTTCCTCAGAATTAGACACTTTTGTTCTAACTCAGTTTCTTCTTCCCAGTCACTTGCTGCCATCAAATGCTTGGATTCATCCTCGGTGTCATAATCATCGTCAAATTCATCTTTACTCCATGTACCCACTATGGCTTTCTTATTTTTGTAGTCTTTCTTCCTATTTGGACAATACTTGAAAATATGCTCTTTCCTGTCACACTCAAAGCAACCAGAATTTTTAGTGAAAGAGGAATTTAGAGAGTACGAGGATTTACCTTTCTTTTCTTTTCTAAAGACCTTGTTTCTAGGCTTCTTCTACCATTTCTTATGTTTCATCTTCTTGAAACCTCTTGTTAGAAGCACCATCAGATCTTCTTCTGAGTTTGAGCTAATTGGACTTGGTCCAACTTCCCGTGAGGCTTCTAAATTGATTCTCTTTCTCGTGTTAGCCTCGGATTCTTCTTTTTGAAGATTCAGCTCAAGGGTCAGTAGCTACGCAATGAGTTCATCGAGCTTGAGCTTGCTGAGGTCCTGGCTTCTTTGATAGTCGTCCCTTTTATTTGGAAGACACCTTAGAAGTTCTATGACAACTTCTTCATTGGACATCTTCTTACCGAGAGATTTGAGATTATTTACAATACTAATGAACCTTATATACATCTCAGTGATGTTCTCATCAGCCTCCATATTGAATAATTCATATCTATGCAAATCGCACATAAGAATGTTCATAGCTCTGTGATTCTTCTTGCGGTTTTCCTGTTCATCGATTGTAAATTATGTCTTCAACTTTAGTGCAGTTTCAATGACAACTTGATTTATAGGGATATAGTTTACACATGTGATGATGATACCCCAAACTTCCTCATCTTGATCCTGAATGAACACTCGCATCAACTTCTTCCAACGGGAAAATTTTGAGCACTTTAACTTTAGTGGTCTAATCAAGGACCTTTCTTCATCAAATTCTCCATTTAGATGAGTTATGATCTTTAACCTTTATATTGTTAAATCCTATGGAAAAGGCTAGGCTTTGATAGGAATTCACTTGGATAGGCTAATCACCCTAGGGGGTAAATAGGGTGATGAAAGAAAATTATAAAAATTGAATCTCAAAACTAAATAACAACTCAAACAAAGAAAATGAGTCTAGATTGACTCGAAACACGAAAGAACGAAAACAAGTATTTTACGAGGAAACCCTCCGGGTAGAAAACCTCGGACTATGCTAATCCAAGTTCAAAGTCAAATTTCTCCATTTGAATACGTAAATATAGATAATGACTACCCAGATTTGCTCCCTTAGACAAATCTCTTATAATTTTCCTTGGCCCAAAAACTCCCTAATCTGACCTAGTATTCCAAGTTGAGATATCATTTACAACTTGGGACAACTTCGTTGATGGTACGTTATCAACTCAGTCAAAGATAACTTAGAAAAGTGTTTGAAATGAAAGACAGACTTACAACACTTTTCTTATAAGAGTTACAACTCAAAAAAATATATGAGAGTACAATCGAAGAATGAACGAGTTGATTAAACACTTGGTTCCAGCAAACTCTTGTATGTCTTGTATCAAGGGTTCTATTTATATGCTACATGGAAAAAACTCATTGTGACTTCAACTCGGAAGAACTAGGTCAAGTAGCCATTGTAACAAATAATATGAGGACTTAGTTTTCTATGCCATCTTGAATTAGTCGTTGAGCTTAGGTCCTAGCTTCCAAAAGTTATTTTACAAACTCAAAGTATGTAAGAAATAAGGAAGAAAAACAAAGTAGACTCGGAAAGGAGAAATTGCCCAAAAATGGCAACAAATCGACTCGTCAGCTTTAGTCCGAGTCCGCTCGTGATTTTTGACTTTTTATATGTAGTCTTTCAACAAGTAAAGAAGCCATTGTTTTTACTTTTATTTTGCAATTAATCTACTTTAAAAATTTCGTAGAAGAAAATTAGAGAATGGTACTCAAAGTATAAAAATACTTTGGTCGAATATTAGATTAGGATTAGTCTAAATCAAGCACTTAAAGACTAAATTTAATTAATATATTAATCTGGAATTTTTCAAGTCTAACATTCAATATGTTCAAATTCCATATATGTCTTAACTCAAAAAGTATACTTAGTAAAAATGAGTACAAGAATTATTTAGACATATTTTAGTGTTTGTCAAGTTAATTAATTCTTGTAAAAGTGAATATGGCTTAGATAGTATTAAGACAAATAAAAATTCCAATGTTGGTTTCAAAGTGAAGTTGTGAATGTGAAATTATTTAGGAAAACTTCATGTCCGAGTCATATTGACTTGGTCATATTTCCATAACCGAGTGGCTCAGTCAAGTTTAGTTTGATGGACTGAGTCAATTTCTACTTTATGGGGTATAACTAAGTTCTTAGACTTTTAAGAGAAATCTTCTAAGTTCAAAATCATAAGTTAATCATCTATTAGTTGATTTTATCTTCTGAATTTATTTTAAAATGTCTCGTGATTAGTCTTAAATTTAGATGAATAACTTTAACTCAAAATCAATTAAGGGCTGGGTTAATCATACTTGAGTCTTCAGGTTCCAAAAGTTCCATGTGGGACAAACAAAGACTGAAACAATGTCATTATACCAACATATAGGATTTCATGGTTGATTTTATTTCTTCCCATGATATTGCACGTCTTTTGCACCACAAGAAGGATAATGGATTTATTAGGTTTCATGTTTAATCATTCCCTCCGAAATTATATTGCATGTAGCTTTTGTACTCCATGTGAACCAAAAAAGAGGGGGAGGAAAATATTCAATTGATGTAAAACCTTACTCCATTAGATAAGTTCACACTAATAAAATAAACATTCATATATCATACTCACTCTACCTTGAACATCTTAGTATCACTAATTAACAATAATGAGTATATTATCTTATAATCTAATAATTCCCCCAAAATAATATTGTATATACCTTTTGTATTCCCTATGGACCAAAAGCCCAGGGGGAGGGGATGTGAAAACTCTTACTCAGTAGATATCTTATGTATTCAAGCGTACTTCTTAGATCTTACCCGTATTCTTCAATGTCTTAGTACCAACTGAAGTGATTCTTATTCTAATAATGTCTTATATACTAATATATTTTTGACATAAATTGCTTAACTAAAGCATTACGCCATTTTATTCATCCAACTAATTAACGTGGAGATTGCACTCTTTTATTACTCCATTTTATTCATCCAACTGCAACTTCTATGGTTGAGGAAAGTCAGAGGCTTTCTTATCATCTTCATTCTTCTCAGAAAAATTCTCCGATGATCTCAAATCATACGGTGGAGGGGGCGTCGAGGGGACTGATGGTGGGGTTCCAACTGGAATGCCCGGTACGTTCGGACCAGTGGGCAAGGAAGGGATGGTCGGCAGGGTGGGCCTACCACTAGGGAAGCTGGGCAGAGCCGGTATCAGCCTTGGCGGGAGGAGTGGCCGTCGTTGGAAAGAGGGCAATGATCGGAACATTGTGGGCTTGTAATAGATAGAGCCAGGTGGTTTGCTGGCTGCGAGCTCGAGCCTAGGTGATGGCTTCCCTTCCGGCAAATGCCGTGCTGTGGCTTGCTGTGCAGCGATGAGGAACGTAAGCAGGAGGAAAGTGAGGATAAATTTGAAGGTGAGGGTGGAGAAAGTGGGCATAGTTGAAGCCATTTTGGCTGAATTGTTGACCAGAATAGAGAGAGAAGGGTGTTTTGTGTGGTAAGGGTTAATGAGAAAGGAAGAGGGGGGCGGTTTTAGTGTTTTGGAGAGAGAATGTGCAATTATGAATGGAAGGACTACTCCAAACCTACCCTTCATCATGTCATATTTTGCATGTTGAGTGGAAAATAGTTAGGAGTAAAGTGGATGGATAATATGACTTTCTTTTTAATTAGTTTTTGTTCAAAGCAGTGCATGGTTTACATTGTTTAGTTCAGTAAGTTCTAATGATGCATAGTCATTCATGAATGTGAGTTTCAAGTTGTTAGTTCATGATATATTTATTGAATTAAGATACTTTTAAATGTTTTATTTCTAGTTAAAAGTTGTGTTATATTATGTATTAAATTAAAAAAAGAAAGGTATAATTGCATGTAATAATTATGTACAACGTAGAAATTGCGTTGCATCATTTGTTTTTCATTCATAATTTTCAAAATTATAAAATACACGTCCTATACATATTTTCGTATAAGATTGATCCGGTTAGAGTATCATAAAAGTCAGTTCTTCATTCTATTCTAAAATCAGAATGATAGGTAGTTATAGTTGATCCAGATATGATTGATTTTCAAAATTATAAAATACACGTCCTACACATGAAATTTGTTAATTTAAAAGTCACCCATTTCAAACCAAAACTACCCGTTATTCTAATTTTGAAGTCTAGGTTAAACCAAGATATTTAAAAAATGTCTTATTTCAAGACACATTATCACTCATTAATTAATAAGGTTGATCAGAGTTTTTTTGTTTCCCCCTTTCGAGTAGGCTTAAAGTTGAGCTTTAGATTGGGATAGGAGGTCGAGCTCACTGGGTTAAAATGTGTCATTAACTGAAAATTGAACTTGGATAGACATAAGAGTAACATAATTAATCCTTGCCAACTAAGCCACAATCTGATGGTTTGAATTGAAAATATCATTATTGACGTTAATTACGTAAAATTAGTAAGGATTAGATTGAGTTATGATTTACTAAAAATTAGCATGGTACATGGGCCCAGCCAAGCTACCAGCCTAGTAGGGCACAAACACGCTGACAAGGCTAGAAGAAACATAATTGGTGCCCTTGTTAGAAGGTCCAAGAGATTGGTATAAAGTATTATTCCCAATTTAGTAAGGACATGTAATCAATTAAGGGTACAAATATTACACCTACTCGACTGAGACGGTAACGTTACATCGGGATACAGATCCTCAAAATAGACAAAAACTCCCCTTTTTAATGTCGGGGCTTGATACGTGAGGCGTTATCCATTTCCGACTCTAATACTAACTTGATTGTCAAAGAGGCCTGACTTAGGACTACTATGGACTTTGGGCCTTGTATGCAAGTATAACCACTTGCTCGATGCATGAGGGTTTGACCCAAGAGGGATTGTTGGTAGGCCTAGGTCCTACATCGCCAACTACTCGAATTTTCTTTTTCCGAAACAAGTTAAAATTGAAAAACTTCGTATAAATTCGTATTAGGCCAAGGCTTTCTCATTTTTGTGGCCATTGTTGTGTTCATTATAGGTCATTCAGGTTAGTTAAAATTGAAGAACTTCCTATAAATTTGTATTAGGCCAAGGCTTTCTCATTTTTGTGGCCACTGTTGTGTTCATTATAGGTCTTTCAGGTTAGTCTTCCCTCTCTACAGTGTTGTCGCTTGTCCTGTTTCTGGCTTGCTCAACCACCCTCTAGCCAAATATAGGATAGAGATAAAAAGACATCCTCTCGCTGGCCCTCAATTTTCAGGCGAAATTACGGTTTTTAAAAAATTACAAATTTTGAATTTTTTAAGGAATTAAATGCAAATTGTTGTTCGGAGTATGCGAATTTAGACTCTAATTTGTTCTTTTATTTACGAAATTAGGGTTTGGCTTAATTTCTTAATTGCTTTCTTAATTTTTTATTTGAATTAGAAAATGTTGGTTTAATGTTGCTTTATTCTATGTTGTTTCAGTTGAGGTCAAATGTTAATTAGGAATTTCTTGGTTTAAATGTTGATTAAAATTTGGCTCAGTTGGTTTAAATGTTTCTTCGTTTTATTGATTTGAGTTGTGGGAATGTTAGACACTAGAGAACATTTGTTTCACTTATCTGCTTGAGTGGTGGGAATGTTCATTAAGTTGATAATTTGCAAATCTATTTTATATTATCATGTTAAGTTATTTATGGGTAGTATGATCTTTCATGATTTTGTATTTTGTCATGCTAATAAGATAGATGGTTCAAAAATGAGCTTGGTGGTGATAGATAATACTCCGTCGACTTTGTTCTAGGGTAGTTCTTTTGTAAAGAATATGAGGCTTTAGAATGCCTCATGATCAGGATATCATGGATTAGCAATATCAAGCTTGGAAACATTTTTGATTCTTATGTATTCATCAGAAATTAATTTAAGCTTAAAGGTAGAGCGACGTATGATGGTGCATAAAGATGAGGGTTTAAATCCCACATAGGATTGTTAACACTACTAAAAAGAGGTATATTGCCGACGCATAATCATCCTTGAGCGTCGAGAAAAGCTGTGGCAAGATATCTCGACGCTTTTGTTTGTCCCTCCACTACAAAAAACTTGCGATTAGCGTCGAATTTAGAGACCACAACTAAATTCGACTCTAATACCGACGAAATTAGTGTCGGAACTTATAAGAGACATTATCTCGAGTCGAAAATTAAAAACGGACTCTACTAGCGTCCGATTTTAGAGTCGGATTAAATTCCGACGCTAATTGGCGTCCGAATTTAGAGTCGGATTACGATTTCAACTCTAATTGGCGTCCGATTGTTAGGCCCGATGCTAAGGTTGACTAATTTTAACAACTAAGGACGATTTCCCCTTCACAGGACTCCAATTTTCAATCCCTAACTCTCTCCCTCCTATCCCTCCCCCTAAACGCTAAGCCACTGCACTCCTCACCGGTGGTGACATCTTCTCTCCTCTCCGGCACCGACATCTTCGCTCCCATCCGGCGCTAGTTTCTTCGGTCATCGGCATATCCTCGCCCTAAACACGAAGCCTCGCTCCAGTTCTACTCTCGCCTCGCGCGACGTCTTCCCTCCTCTCGCTGGCATCTTCGCTCGTCTCGGCGGCTACTCACCATCACTCCCTCTCTCTAATTCGTGCTCCATCACTCTTTCTCTCTAAGTGTCTCGCCTAGCTGTCGTTGCCCGGAAATTTTGCGGCCGGCGTTCCTCCCGACCTCCACCCGATCCGCCACACTTTGCCGGCGTTTCTGCTGCCACCAATTCTTGTTCGTGGTGCCCCTCGGCTCCCTCATATTCCCAACCTCCCGAGCATAACATTTGGAAGCAATTTCAATTTTCAGGTGTGTTTTTTGTTTACCGAAATTTGACATTTGGTTCTCTAAGTCTCGTGAATTTTCCATAATTTCTGTTCTTTCGTGTAGGGACTAGTTTAGCGTTGTCTGTTGTTTTGATTTTCATTACCGTAGTGGAGATTCTCGCATTGAGTCCGAATATTGTGTACACTGTCCCGCCTTGGCTTCGTGCATCTTGTCTCAGTCTCCCTTTCTTGAGATTTTCCTAGGAGAGCAACAAATAGTTTTTTGAGAATCGGGATTTGAAGCTTCGATTTAGCCATTATTATGCCATTTTAACTTGAAAGTTCGAAAGTATGAATTTTTGAGCGCTATAAGCTCGAGCAATGAAGCGATTGGTTCTTTTTAATGTTAGATTATTTGCCTAATTAAAGTCACTCTTGTCAACTCGTTGACGCAAGATAAGCTCAAAGACCTAGCTGCAGTTGCTAGTTCCTAAATTAATATATCGAACCGACGGGAAATGAAGTTCCTATAAATTTTTAAAAACTCCCGCATATTAATCCGACAGACTTAACCTACATGGAACGTACAATCACAACTTTTGAATTTCCAATACTCCTCTTTGCAGAGTTTATTGTGCCTTCATGGAGTTGTAAATAGTTGCAAAAAAATCTATAAAAGAGCATTAAGGAGTAGTTTAAGTTAGTTGTAATTAATAAGAACTTTAAACAATGTAAGTTGTGTGCCATAGCTAACTTAAGTCTAGATTGACATTAGATGCTAACGCTGCAATTATGATTTTCAAAAAAAAAAGATTACGATCTAAATCTTAGCATCCGAGCTTAGCATCCAAGCTTACTATTAATTTTAATAGCATCCAAGCTTACTATATAATATACCTCTACAATAACTCAATTAAAGAGCTATTCTTAGTGATAATTACTATATGTTGAAGTTGGTATATAATAATAATAATAATAATAATAATAATAATAATAATAATAATAATAATAATAATAATAATTTTGTACAAGCAATGTTTGGATGACTTGAGCTTGAATGATCTTTTTGTGTATATTAATTTATTTTTGAATATATATACTTAAATATTCTTTGCATGAATTTATTCGTTGTATATACAAATATGCCTCAAACAAAAGGTTTTGCACTAAATCATGATGCGCCTACTTCTGGTTTCGATTCCAATGTTGGGGGCCGATCAAGTTATAGTCCAGGCTCAATCATCATCATCACAGGGAGATAGCTCATAACAAGGGGCAGCTTGTAAGAAAAGAGTTTTATCAAAGGATGATGATAACCGGTGGTATGTATCGGTAATTTTGTTTATTTTTCGTATTATTTGGGTACTTTTAACTTCATAATTTTATTGCAGGTTCACTAAGTCAAAATTGTCACGAGCTATATCGGATGATATCAAGAGTTTCTACAATGGCCAGTGCACATGTTTATCAAATCTCCCTAAAGAAGAGCTACAACTTTTGTGGAGGACTTTTGAGGTAAAAAGCTTGAAAGCAATTGGATATATATGAGTAGTTTTTAATATTTTCAATTTATGTTTTGTCATATTTTTATAAAATAGGGCAAGTATACTTGGGCTCCAGAACTTTCTCAAGAAGTCTATACAGAGTGGAAGAAGAAAGTTGGCAAAAATTTGAGGAATTTAGCGAGTAAGGTCGGAAAAAGGCTCGATGATAAACCAATAACTTGGTTGTCGGATGAGGGGCGAGAGAGGTTGAAGGGCCTAAGAAGTACCTCTGAATTTCAAAAAAATCTGTCCAATGCTTGAAGAATAGGACAGAAGGCCCAAAAGCGAGAACCTTACATAGCCAAGGGTCGAGTCTCAACCGTAGATCTCGCAGATCCAAATGGTATAAACTCTATTATTTTGGTTTTCTTTCATTTTATACACATAATTTAGTTTGTGTAACTTTATTGCATATTTTGTATGCCTAGGTCAAGGAAGAGAAGAATCCTACCCCTCTGCATTGTTTGTGAGGAGTCGTAGTAAGAAAGCTACTCAATTTGGAAAAGTCTTTGTTGACGACCGGTCTAAATCTCTGTGGGTAAGAATACTATATCCATAAACCTTTACAAGTAAATATATGCATGATTATCAATATTGAATGAACAATGGATGCCTTCCTTTTGTAGGAAAAATATGAAGCGGTTAGAGCTGAGCATGGTATTCGGGAAGGGACAAAAGAGCCGAGAGACCTTCTACTATGAGGTATCGGGTGGGTGGAGTGAAAAATCAACCATCTATGGATTGGGTAATTCCGCAACAATGTTATACAAGAAACCTACTACCTCGACATCCTCTACAGGTGCTATCTACAATTCCTTGGCTTATTCTCGCCTACAATCGATACTTCAATCAACCCAAGAACAACTTGATCGATAAAGAAAATTAACCGAGAGTCATCAAAAGGCCATGGAAGAGCACGGAAAACTAACCGAGAGTCTTCAAAGGCCTTGGAAGAGCGAAGAAAACTAGTCGAGAGTCGGTGAAATGCCATGAAAGAAGCAATGAAACTCATTCAAAACCTCCAATCACAAGTTGACAGGATGTCCGGTGGTTCTAACTAATTTCTTAGCATGATTTGTTTATTGAACTTTGAATTGATTTGTTTGATAAAATTATTATATAATTTATAACTTACTTGCGAATGTTCGTTGTTTTTGTGGATACTTGGTGGTTTGTGGATGATTGTGCAAAGAATGAATCACAATATATTTGTGTATTCGTGGATTATCGTGTAGAGAAGAAGTTAGAATTTATGTAAATATTTTGCAGGAAATATATGTAAAAAGGGAATACCAAAATGTAAAAGAAGTTCCGGCAAAATAGGCGAACATTTAGCGTCGAATTTTAGTGTTCGACACCAATCCGACGCTATTCGAGTCAAAATACCCGACACTAAACACACAAATCCAACTCTAAAATGAAGAAATAGCTGAAATGAACCCAAGGAAATTAGCGTGAGACAAAAAATCCGCCGCTATTAGCATCCAATTTGATCATCCGACGCTAATTAGCGTCGGATGATCAAATTGGACGCTAAATGTTTTAGCGTCGAGGTGTTCTCGTGTCGGACCATTTATCCGATTCTAATCCGATGCTAAACACGATTAGTGTCGGATTTTGCCGATTTGGCGTCCGATTTTGTCCGACGCTAATTAGCGCTTTATCTGTAGTGCTCGCTGCGCTTTTTGTGATGAGATATGTCGACACTATTTTGTGCCGAGATTGTCTATCTCTCGACGCTTTAGTGAGTCAGTCATTTTCAAAGTCGACACTTTTAGTTATCAACATGAGGTTTGGAGGGAAACTTCATTTTTTCATATTCAACACAATAAATCGTCAAAATTTGTCTTCTCTATGAAGACATTATCATATCCCATAGATCCTATTTTCATACGGCTGAGTATATATATGACAATATAAATTTATAGAACATGTAGTAGACTTTAACAATATATATATATATATATATATATATATATATATATATATATATATATATATATATATATAATCCCCTATAGAATGAGGCGATGGGCAAATACAAAATGATGAAAGAGAAAATTTTTAATACATTCATCTGCTGTTATATAATCAAAAGACTATTATCGTATGATCAATAATTATTATATTGATCTAATTATTTAGCTAGCTAATTTGAGAGTTAGAAGAGGATGGCCCAGTTTTTGTCGAGTCATTGCCATCACCATTGCCACTTGATTCATCTGAAACCTAGAAAAAAAAAAATCAAAATACATGTATTAATAAGGAATGAATTATTCTTTGATTTATACATTACATGGTATATTTGATAAGCAATTAATGGAAAAAAGTTTATTTTTTTATTTTGCCGCTAACACATGTAATTCATTGCTTTATACATCATAAGGTCCAAAATTTATTGAGGTTTATGATAGTTGGCAGCTTGTTTCAAACGAAGTCTATCAATAAGTCACAACAGTCACCCCTTTATTCATTTAAGTTTACGATAACATTGCAAAAAATCTAATCACGACATTGTGGAAGCAAAATATTCATAAGATTCAACTGCGAATCATAGATATCGCGCTGAACTGACATAACACACATTCAACTTAGGGCTTTCCTTCCAAAAAAAATCACACTGTTTTCCCTTATGCTAAGTATGATTTCTAATGCATAGCTTAGATACTAAAAAAACAACACATCATATACTAATCACAACAACAGTAAGAAAGATTTTAAATTGGATATATTGGTTATAATCATGGTTTATCCACAAGCAATTATGGTAGTAAGAAATCAACTTTCAGAGACTTTATTAATAAATAAAAAGAAATATATTTAAAACTTAAACGAACGGGAAGAAGGGAAATTTACGCAGCGTCCATAATAAAAGTGTCCTAACACATCAGCAAATATAGCTTCACCATTTGTTACGTTTGGTCCAGTGGATGAGCTAGCTATCATAGAATATGGTTTAGCATTTATGTGTCAACATACTAGTGCCTTTTTCACTGCCCATTACCCACCCCTCCCCTCTTTTGAAGCACTGACAATATAATACATCATAGCTTACGGGTAATCATTTGACTAGACTAATATTAGTATATATAATGCAAGATCAACAAGGTCCCACGATTAACCAAAATCAAATCAGATTAGCTTGGTCCTGCCTAGATCGGGCATGGGAATCAGACCTTTACAGCGTCACCTCTTGGGGAGACGCAAAACTCAAAGTTCATCAAACTGTGTATTAATTTATATGTCACATAAGTAACCATTCAATAAGGCATTTTACTAACACAAAAGAAATCAACAGGGCAAGTATAGTTTAGGCCGCAAACTCATAACAAAAAATTGTCATACTACTGGCTCTACAAGCTATGTTAATAAGTGCGCTGATTTTGTACGTGCCCTCCCCTCTCACCACCCCTCCCTCCACTAGTGGCCTCAATTAAACACCTAACTCTGTACCCCAACCCCAACCCCTGTCCCTCTCTCCTTCACCCTTTTATACCCTTTCTTTTGATCCCCTCTCTTCCTGCTCCACCTCACATTGCCTTCCGCCTCCACCCAACCCACAAAGTTAGTAACTTAGGCCTCTTCCAACCACCACCCTTAAGCGACAATCTATTCTTCTTTCCATATTCTCTCCCTAGTCTCTCTTCCTCCCCATCTGCCACCTCCCTCATCCACCCTAGCCACTGGCATCAGTCTCCTAACTGTGGCCTTCCCCTACTAGTTTTTGATTAATTTTTAATCTACCTCTGACAATTGATCAAAGAACTCAAATATCCATTTACCATGAAAGGAAAATCAGCCATAAAAGGAATGATATTGTCAAAATCAACAACTCAAAAATCAATTATTTATATCAAAAATTTGGCATCATCTTTAGTTTGATTTTGATGGCAAGATTGATCCGACAAATGGTGAATTAGTTTAACAGTGAAAAATAATAGACAAACTTAAAGAATTGACAAGAAAGAATACGAAATTGGTGAATGCATGGTGTGTATACAGGGAATAAGACATGGTGTGTATACGGGGCATAGGAAATTCATCCATATCAGCAAAATGCAAAAAAATAGTGAGAGAAAATGGAACTACCTGAAATGAAGAATAGGGACTTGGGGGATTTCGACGTCCAAGAAGAATTCTGAGTAGTTACCTGGTCTAGAGAGAGAGGGGAGATGTTGCTGGTGATGGGAATTGAGCGAGGAATTGAGCGATTGCCATAATCACTAGGAATTGTGTGAGGACTCCCCAATCGCTTGAAATTGAGCGAGTGACCACAAACAGTGATATTGAGAGAGAATGGTGAGAGAAAGTTACCCAGAACTTCCAGATTGATCACAAGGAATTCATGAGAGACAGAGTATTGTCGAACTCTTCAAGGAGAAGGCACAACTCTTTGTCTCTAAATCTGAAGAGGTGCTTCACGAGATCCCAGAAGAACACTGTAACCCTCAAGCTTGTCAACTATATTTTCACCTGCCTAATGCTGAATAGCATGTTCAGCTCGCAAATTGAAAGTCCTAATTTTTCTATGTCCCGTATGTCGTGAATCCAACGAGTGAATTCAACCATGTAATTCATTTTTAAGGCTTGGATGTAGGGAATTCTATGTGTTTGGGATATGTTTCAGGGAAGTTTCTGTTAGGTTCTTAATTGTACTTCTTGAAACCCTACCAAACCTTATTTTCACCTCGCTAATCTCGCCACTCGTATTAAATCTGACCTAAGCCCGATTAATTGACTGGGGCCTATTTTCTCGACCAGTCAGCTAACGCGCCTGGTTCCAGCACCTGTGGTTGGGCTATTCTCTTGCTCTTGGCCTGTTTTGTTTGGGTTTACAGTCTAGTAACTTGGGACCATGGTCCTTGAACTTATGATTTTCTATTTTTCTTTTTATTATTATCTTTTGGGGGAATGGGACTATGTGCAATTTTCTTTTAAATTTATCTTTGAAAGTTTTTTCGCATCATATAAATAAAGAAAACACTTTAGATCGAGTTTTATATTCATCTCATTTGTATAAAGTCTAATCATAGTACAAAATACATAAATATTAATCCGAAGCATCGCACAACCGGTTATTCAATCTTCATCATCATCGTCATCAATGTCGTCGAAGAGGTAGTTGCCTATATCTTCGATGATCGACATCGAAGCTCACCGATCCGACCTCATATGTTAAGAACTAGCCCCACAGTCCTAATTTAATTGTGAGGCATCATGACATGGCCCACTATAGGACACTCGAGAGAAAATTATATGGCCGGCCATAAGGATTGTACGATTGCAAGGGTATAACGTCAATACCGGTTGTACATGAGCTAGATCTAGCTTCGAATGAACTAGGCCCGAGTCCAAATGAGCTCGGTGCAGCCTTCAAAAGTATTCTCGCATGTAAGAACGCTCGAGATGCATGTCGTGAGGTGCCACCTCCTAACAAGTACTACCGGATGGAATATGAGGTTGGTTGGTTGGTTATGTGGACACGAACCCCAAGCACCTTCGAAGAAACCTCCTGAAGAGGGAGACCTAGAGTGACAATCCTATAAAGATAAAAGACTTATTAGCATAGGGACTAAGAACTCATGACTTAGCATTTTAAGTAATTGGGCTTACCCGAAACAATCAGAATGCATGATGACAAACAAGTCCTTGAACAATCGGAATGCATGATTCATTATGTTAGAAAAGCATTTAACAGACAACTAAAAATAAAGAGTACCCAGCTCTTCATGAACGAATGCCCTACATACTCGACACATCAACCTCAAGATTGGTAATATGGATATCACTTGGCAGTATGTGTAATACCGCACGGTTAATATCCATAGCAGAAATAAAGACAAGTAAATGAGGGACTAAAACTACGATGTAGTTCATAATCCTCTCTAAATACCGACGGTAGGATGAAGTTGCATACAACAAATATGTGTAGGGGTACCCGGTGGTGATCTGCGAAGGAAGGTAAAACATGGTATGTGGTGGATTTTAAGGAACAAAAGGCGCCAATTGTTGTGATGAATCCTTGGGGGTAACGCACTCATAAAGGCACTAACAAAAATCGAATGGGCCTTCTAGCTGGACTCGCTTCTCCCTCAAGTCTCTTGTAACCTCGGAACCGCAGTAAGGAGTTGACTCCGAGACTAAGGATGAAAGTTGGCATGCTCTAACACATGACCCAAAAACACAATAGAGAAAAATTAGCCAAATAGAAGGGGATGCACAGCCATAACCGGTGGCGCTTTACCATAGCCTAAGCCACAGTCCATACTAGACCTTGGGCTAGGACAAATTTAAAATAAAAAGACAGCCAAAATTTCAAACCATTTGAGCATAAATTTGGATTGTGAAGTGACGTACAATGACCACATTGTCGAAGGAAGGATGTAGAAACGCAAGCCCAAGCACCTTTTGTTGCAAGGTGGATTTGTGCCCATGCTACTATTGCTGGGAACGACGGATTATTCGTTGAGCCGAGAGACAATTTGGGCAAATAATTATGAAGACTCAAGTATAACTCTCTATCTCTCTATAGTTTTGATTCCAAGTCATTCTAAACTTTTAAGAAACTCATATCTAAGTTTTTATTATTTTCGGACCCCTCGTTCGTAAACCATCCATCTAGCACATCACTTTTAATTGGGTTTTGACTCACTCGTAAATAAATCAGAACAATGGCATGAGTAAATAATTTCACAAATACTTTTATTCCGAGCACTAACTTACTATTCTAATTGAACATGAATTACTGCGTTAATTTCACTTTCTAAGTCAACATATTTAATGAAATTATACTTGATCAAGTTTATGTATTCTGACTCTTTATTCTTAACTTGATCATTTAAAGGATTGACTCAAGATGGAATTTGAATCTAATGAATATTATGCTTAGAAAATTCCATGCTTTTAGGCTGAAGATAATTAAGTGCTCAATTACTTTAAATTATTTTTTTTACCTAATCTTGGACCAAAGGATTTTATACTTTGAGTACCACTTTGATTTTCTTTTGCAGGTTGATTAAAGTAGTTTAATCTATTTTTGAAAAGTAAAAGCAACCGATTTCTAGTTGCTAAACACCAAGCAGCCGTAAATCAGCCATTTCTGGACATGGCTAGACACCGTGTTAGGGTTGTTTATTTCCAAATCCAAGTAAACTTCAACTTTGAGTTCAACGGTTATTTCCACCCTAGAATTCAGTCATAACCAGATGGATGCACAACTTTTTAAGAAAAAGGACCATCACACAATGTTCATATTACAAACGATCCTTTTCTAAGTGACTTAGACTATCCATTACAACGGCTATTAAAGCTTACCAATCCAGAACAAGTCTCACCGGCGAGTCTACCCCGCTGTGTATAAATAGAAGCCACTCTACAAAACTTGAAGATTGCTGCAACCGAACATATTCTACTCTCACTCAATCTTCTAGCGTTTACAACTCCAAGTCTTAAGTCTTTAGTTCTTGAGTTGTAAAGACAAAGTCTTATAATCACTTCTACTCTTTCTATTCTCTAATAAGTCCCTTGACTAAGCTGTAAGGGTTAACCTAGCAAAGCTATCCTAATGTAAAGGGTATCTCAGTTAGGAAGTACTAGATTAGATAAGGGAATTTGTGAGTCTAGGAAAACTTGTAATTCAACCGTATGAGGGAGCAATTCCGTAAAGAGTTAGTCCTTGTATTTTGTGGATTCAAAATAGTGGATTTGACTTGGTGCTTGAATTAGCACTGTCTCGTGGTTTTCTCGCCCAGGAGAGTTTCTATGTATTTCGTGTTTGACTTGTTTTTGAGTTCATTCTAGACTTAGAATTATTTTCCAAGTCCTGTTTTGTACGTAACTATTTGTAATTTCTCAAAAATCATCCATCACCCTATTCACCCCCTCTAGGGTGACTTAGCCTCTCCATGAGCAAACCTTCAATTGGTATTATAGCCTAGCCTTTCAAGAGGATCTCACAATCTAAAGGTCTAAAGATCGGATGGCTCGTAACAATGGAGAGTTTGATGAAGGAAGATCTTTCACGAGATCACCCAAGCTCAAGAGATCAAACATTGCACACTCGGAAGAAAATGATGGAATGCTTCATCCAGGATCGTGATAAGGATGTCCAGGACATCATCAAGCATAGAAATTTCATTCCTATGAAAACGAAAGGGACAAGAGCTATACCTAACGAGATGTCGAATACGCCACTAAAGAGAATGAAAAATACAGGAATAACTTCAAGTGTGCTATCAACTCAGAATAATACAACAGAGTGTCCGCATGTGACACAGCTCAAGAGGTGATGGATAAATTGGTCAACAACTATGAAGAAGTCAGCCAAGTGAAGCGGGCAAAGATAAGCTAGTTTCTTCACTTGTATGAGCTGTTCAAAATGGAGCCTGAGGAGAACATCACTCATATGTACATTCACTTAACTAAGATTGTCAACAATCTCAAATCTCCGGGTAGAAAGATCTCTCACGGATAAGTTGTTAGAAAAATTCCGAGAAGTCTACCAAAGAGAAGATGGGGTCCCAATGAAGGTTTGCTCCTGGAGAGTCTAAGTCACCCTAGAGGGGGTGAATAGGGTGATAAGGAAATTTGAACAAACTTAGAAACTTTTTGCTTGGAAAAGATAAATAGCTGATTCCGAGTCTAGATTGGACTCGTAAAAGTATACACTCGAATTACTCGGAAACCCTTCCGGGGTAGAAAACCACGGACAGTGCTAATCCAAGCACCAAGTCAAATCCAATATTTTGAATCCTCAAAATACAACAGATTGACTCTACTAGAATTGCTCCCTTAGACGATTCCTCACAATGTTTTCCTAGACTCGAAGTTCCCTTATCTAATCTGGTACTTCCTAAATGAGATAACCTTTATAGTTAGGGACAACCGAGCTAAGTTAAACTTTACAGCTCAGTCAAGGAACCTTACTCGTAAAGTCGGAGATGTAACTAATTACAAGACTTTACAACTCAAAAAGTATTAATTACAAGTTGGGAGTTGTAAATTGAAGATTGAAAATGAAAACAATGACTTTTTGCTTAAGTAATGTGTTTCACCAATAGTTCCAGCAATCTTCAAGTCTTGTGAAGTGGCTTCTATTTATAGATGACCAAGCAGCGTGACCGTTGTGTCTTGGTTCCGAACGAAGTTTTTATTGACCATTGTAACGCCTCTTCTAAGTCACTTAGAAAAGATCCGTTGGGATGTGAACGTTGTGCAACGACTCTTGGCTCCTAAGGTGCTCCAGTCAAATGGTGATGTTTGAAAAACAAGGTGGAAACCATCGTTGAGCTTAGCGTTGGAGTTTTCTAGTTTTGGAAACAGACAACCCCGACACGGTGTCCGAGCCCTATTTAGAAGTAGATAAAGCTTGTCTACTGGTGATTGACAACTAGAAGCCGACTACTTTTGTAATTCAAAAATGAGATAACCTCGTTTGGATAACCTACAAAAGTAAACCACTTTTCTTCTCAAAGTATAAAATACTTCGGTCTAAAATTAGGCACGAGATAATAATTTAATTAAGATAATTAAGTGCATAATTATCTTAGGCCTAGAAAAGTGGAATTTTCTAAGTCTAATATTCAATATTCTCAAATTCCATTAGAGTCAATCCTAAGAAAGATCAAGTTAAAAAGAGTAGAATCATCGAGTATAGAGACTTGATCTGGACAAATAATTCAAACAAACAAACCGACTTAGAGAAAGGAATTAACACTGTAATTCACTTTGCATTGAAATGTTCAGATCACAAGTCATAATAAAAGAGTTAGAGAAATTATTTGAACATGCATTAGTTCTGAGTGCTGTCTAGTGAGTTAGAAACATCAATGTAGAAGATATACAAGAATGTGTTTTCCGAGTGAGTCGAAATGAATGAAAACTTATACCGAAGTTTCTATTACACTCGGAATGACTTGTAATAAAAACTTAGGAGGGATGAGGTTTATACCGAGTTTTCATGTAGTACTCGGAATGTCTTAGAGTTAGAATCTGAGTCTTCACCTAAGATGACAACAATTGAAGAAGCTCAAGATCTTTCCAAGATGAAACCAGATGAGCTTATCGGGAAGCTACTCACTCATGAGCTTCACCTAAAAGAAAAAGAAGCAGAGGTCAACACCGGAAAGAACATTGCACTTAAGGCCTCAGCAGACAGACGACAAAGTCCGAGCTGCACAAATTCTGAAGAAGATCCTATGGCTTTCATTGCCCAAGGCTTCAAGAAAATGATGAAGTACAAAAAGTGGCAAAAGAAGCCAGAACAGGAGTTCTACAAGAAAGACAAGAAAGGTAAATATTCATCCTCTTCTAATTTGTCTTTAACTAAGAACTCGGCTATTTTGAGTGTGGTAGCAAGGAGCACATAGTCAAGGATTGTCCAAAGATAGAGAAGGATAGAAAAAGAGAAAGGCTATGGTGGCTACCTGAAACGATGATGACCCCTCTAAAGATGATGATTCTGATGACTCAAAGTGTCTAATGGCACCGACAGATTCGTAAGCTGGATTTGAGTTAGATAGTGATGATTCGGACGTGGAGGAAACAAATCCTCATGAGGTAATTAGCTATTTCCTCAAGTTTTCCAAACTTGATCTTGCAAGATATATATTTACTTTGCAAGAAAAGTCCAATTCTGACTCTTTTGATTTCAAAGAGCAACTACAGTCTCTTACTACCGAGAGCATCATTTTCAAAAAGGAGTTAGAAAACTTGAGACAAAATCTCAAAGTACTTGAGACTAGTGCTCAAGACAATGAGACCGAGTCCGAGTGCCTCGGAAAAGAGAGTGAGCAATTGAAATAGAAGCTCAATGAGTCTCAAGAGTTGGTTTTAAAACTCACTCAAGGTTAGAAAAACCTTGATCTTTTACTTGGCTCTCAGTGTGTCTCATTTCGAAAAGAAGATCTTGGTTATAATGATGAAGAGGAATCTAATTCTTATTCAAATCTTTTCAAAACTGATTCCAGAACTATTAAGATCAAAAAGGCTAAGCATGGTCCTAGTCACTCACAAAGAAAAGGGACTGAGCCCCGACCAATTTTCATAAAAAGCTTTCTCAACCTCTTTACAAAAGAAAAGATTTTCAAAGAAAAGATACACAAACTCATTTTTCTAGAAGGAAGACTCAAAATTAGAGCAAGCCCAAAATTATTCAAATCTGGGTTCCTAAAAGTGCTCTTCCTTAGGAAAGAATCACGAGTAAAGACTATTACTGGGTTTGTAAGAGGAAGTGAAAAGGATTAGTTTATCTCTATTTTGCAGGTACCTTAGAAACGAAAGGGACATTGGTACATAGACAAGTGGATGTTCACGCCATATGTCTAGATTCTCAAGACTCTTCTCCGAGCTAGAAGATATGAAAGGCAAAATAGTTGTGATTGGCAAGATTGTTCAAGGAGATAACTCAGTCAGTCCAGTCGACCTTGTCAAAGGGCTCAAGTACAACCTTCCGAGCATATCTCGGTTATGTGACAATGGTCAAGAGGTAAGATTTACTCACACCAGCTGTTTCATTTCTGATGCAGTCACCAAAGAGACAAGGCTCTCGGGTATGAGGTTAGGTAACGCTTACACCATTCCTCTTTTAGATTCTAGTTAAGATTTATCATGCTTAAAAGCATCTTTGAATGATGATTCATGGACATGGCATTGTAGACTAGGCCATATCAGCATGCATACCATTAAGAAGCTTACATCTCATGGATTAGTCAAGGGTTTACCTAACTGTGTATTTAAGAACGATAAAATTTGTGAGCCATGCACAAAAGGATAGCAAGTAAGATCATCTTTCTAACCACTCAAAACTGTGTCTACATCCAAAGTAGTTGAACTAATTCATATGGATTTGTGCAGTGAAATTCCTATAAAAAGCTTCAGAGGTAAATCATATGTGCTAGTTATTGTTGATGATTAGTCACGATTTACCTGGGTGTGTTTTCTGAAGAACAAGAATGAATCCTTTAAAGCGTTCACTAAGATCTGTAGGAAAATTCAAGTTGAGTCCGAGATTCGGATCAGGAGAATTCGAACCGACCGGGGAAGGGAGTTTGATTACTCGGAATTTGCAGGTTTCTATGACAAGAATGACATCTCTTATAACTTCTCAGCACTAAGAACTCCTCAACAGAATGGAGTAGTGAAAAGAAAGAAGAGAACTCTTAAAGAAATAGGAAGCACAATGATGATGGAAAATGATCTACCTTACTATTTCTAGGCTGATGTAGTCAACATAACAAATTATACACTCCACGGATGCCTCAACGGACCCATTCTCGAAGAAGAGCCCTATGAGCTGTACAAGGGAAAGAAGCTCCTGCTTAAAACCATTTAGATGTAAATGCTATGTGCATAACAATGGTAAGGAACGTCTGACTAAGTTTGATGCAAGGTTAGATGAAGGAATATTTCTGGGTTGCTCATCTCATAGTAAAGCTTATAGAATTTTTAATAAGAGAACTAACAAAGTGGAAGAAAGTATCCACGTTGTCTTTGATGAGATTGACCATAGCAGGACAAGTGAACCCACTTTCTCAGATCTCAAGCTTAATAGAGATGAAGATGATATAGCTAAAGCTGAGCTCAGAATGAACCAAAGCAAAAGAACTAAGACAACTCAGAATGAAGCAACTCAAAATGAGCCAGTTCAAGAGCCAGCTCGGAATACTAAATATCAAACTGAAGATGCTTAAGAAACTTAACTAGCAAAAGATTAGACTATTCAACCAATAAACCTGGTAAATAAGGGGACAGGTAAAGATTTCAAATATGCATCCATTAACCCACCTCAGAAAATTCTTTCTAATATCAATAGTGGGGTAAGAACTCATTCTTCTTTGCAAAATCTATGTGAATTTTCATCATTCATGTCATTAATTGAACCTAAAAATGCACTAGAAGCTCCCAGAGTTTGGTATGAAAGACTAAGCAATTTCTTGGTTGAAAATGACTTCCAAAGAGGTCTTATTGATAAAACTCTTTTACAAAAACAAAAGGGAATGATTTTCTTATCATTCAAATCTATGTTGATGATATTATATTTGGAGCTATTAATAAAACTCTATGCCAAGAGTTTTTTGAGTTAGCGAGATAGGAGTTCTAAATGAGCATGATAGGAGAACGCAATTTCTTCCTTGGATTTCAAATTTGGATTATGTTGATGACCTCTCGCTCACGCTCACGCTCACTCGGCTCTCGTCCTCTCACCTTTCGCTCTCTCACTCACTTGTAGCCTCGCTCACCGTAATGCCCCAACCTTAATCCAATACATTAATAAAGATTAATAAATATTAATGAGCGCGTGCACTTCAATTCACACTTTTATTCATCATTATCATGTCTATTATATACTTGTGCCAATAACCGTATTATGTGCTGCAGGACTCGGATGATGATAGCGACGCTTGGCAAAGAAATAAATAAATAAATAAATGATCAAATAAATTATGCCTTGTGATAACTCAAGGGATAATAATAATAATAATAATAATAATAATAATAATAATAATAATAATAATAATAATAATAATAATAATAATAATAATAATAATAATAATAATAATAATAATAATAATAATTCATATGCCTAAAGTTTGTAATAATTATTCAAGTCGGGAATTCCTAAAACCGACATTATTTTAACTTGGGCTTGGCTATTAGGGTTTTTGGGCTTGTAGAGAGTAGAGGGCCCAATAACCAAGCAAATAAAAATAAAAATAAAATAAAAAAGGGGCTGGATTCAGATTTGAGGAGAGAGAAAATTCAGATTCAAAATTTGTCTATTTAAACCCCAAAAATCTCAAAAAAACCCCACCTTCATTATTTGCTTTTCTTTCCAAAAACTCATCTCCCTCACTCAATCCCTCTACTGCCCAGCCAGGCTGACCATCATCACCACCACCAACTCCTCCGGTCGCCGTCACCGGAGCCACCAGCAACCGGCCACTGCGAAGCCAGCCACCACGAGTTTTTGCTGCTACCCTGCTGATTGCCACCAGCTGCTGCCGCCAGTCATCGCCGGTCCTCGCCTGCCGCCGCGGCTGGTTGTCGCCGCCAACCACCGCAGCCACCGGAGCTCTGATCAGCCACGCCTTCCACCATAAAAACCCTCATTTTTCTTGTGGATTTTGGGTAAAAACCTCAGCCTTCAACTAATCAATTCCTTTAATTTTTAGAAATAATTAGTTAGATGTTGCATGGAAGGGATTATTATGTAAAATCAGATTACCTAGCCAGTATTATACTTTTGGGGATTGTTGATTGGAAATGTTAACTCGAGTTGCCCAAATCTTGGTATGAGAAGTAATTATCTTGCATGTGCTTTTAATTGGTTTTAGTGAGCTTTCTTGGTGTGAGAAGTAATTATCTTGGTATGATAAATACTTACAATGATGAAAAATTTATAAGAGAAACCTTTCATAAATATCTCACAAAGACAAAATACGTAGAGTATAAGAAAGTGGAGTTTAGAAGACTCTGCCACCCAACACGGGTGTCCCCACAGCCTGTGGGGCAGGCTGTGGTGGCCAGCAGCGAGTTAATTAACTCAAAACACCCACCACGGGTGCTCCAACAGACCATGGGGTAACCCGTGGTGGCCACCAGAAGTCCCCACTGACCGTGGAAAGGCCCTTGATGACCTCTAGAGCCGACCATTGACCCCTACTGGCCGTGGGAAGGTCCATGGTGGCTTCTAAAGCAAAGGAAATTTGGTTTTCGTGATGATTCAAGTTTATTAGAAAATTTTGGAGGAAGAAATTAACTAAAATGGGCATGCATGTAAAAAAATTTAAATGAAACTTTAAAAGACTACTATATTATGTGAGGAGCTAAGAAAAAAAGTAGGCATGCATATTGTGTTATGAGGATATGAATTAAAAATGTGAATTAAGGAGAATAGGTAAGTTGAATGATTTAAGAAGTTGAAGACAATAAGTCATTTTGAAGGTTAAAGGGAAGAAGTGATTTGGATTATTGAAGTAAATCAAAGAAAATAAATGAGGTTGAGAATTTAAGAAAATAAGCTAACGTAGGTGATTTACAAGGATTGGGTTACTATGCAAGTGAAGAATTAAGCAACGTTGGAGGACTATACAATTAGATGAGTAAGATACATAATTTGAGAAGTGACCTATTAACACGTTAGGTGTTTTATGGATAAACGGTCAAGTGAACCTTATGATCATATTGCATGTCAAGAGGAGTTGGTATAAGTTATGAATGTAACTTTAAAACTTCAACCTATAAAATTCATCCAACCGCTTTAACAATCTACGAAGTGATTCTGTTTTATTTTAAATTCATCTAGTCATGGGAAGTTACAAAAGGAAATAATGTAAGTAATAACATTAGCGATGGTAATAATAACGATAATAAATTTGATTACTAAGAGTATTGAACCTATTAATGAAACACTTTATTTTGTTAAGGCATCCACGTCGTTTATCCGAGTTAGCAACTTCAAAGGGATTAGAAAGAATATTTTCACGAATTTAAGGTATGTTTATTGCTTGTACCTTATGAAAACCCATATGTTTATACATAACAATATCAAATGATTTTCTTAATGAAATTAACCATTTCATATATTATTTATCACCTAATTATGTGGCCTGCCCCATATCAATCATGTTATTTCATGATCATATCATATCATATATATTTGGCCATTATCAACCAGACTTTGCCTATCGGTCCGGGTATGCGCATACTTAGGGAAACCAATGATCGTAAGGAGCCACTCAGATAATCAATGAATAATCGTTTTACTATATTCTTCCTGTCTGATTTATAAATGAATTGAAATGCATGCGCTCAAATCAATATATCTTTACATAAATTATTTACAATACATGGATAGACGTGCTGAGCTCTGGCTCATTATTTCGAAATGTTTTTTTCTGTTTTGTTTTAGGTAAGGCTAATGCAGAGGAAAACAGATGATTTCATTTTGGTCATCAAGACTTAGAGGCTTACAGTGATAGTGAAGAACGTGATGTGTAGGAGTTGTGTATGCTTTGGTTAATAAGTTATAGTCATGATGGTGCCCGATAACTTGTTACCCGTTATGTTGTTATAAGTTAGGCATCCTACGTATTATGAACCTCAACCTAATAAGTTATGTTTGTATGTTAATTAGATAGTTGCCTTGCTCTTGTTAAAGAGCGGTGGTAACGCTTCTAATTCTGTTTTTGGCTGCGCTAATTACTAGTTAGTCAGTCATTATGACTAAATTGGTGATTATGGGTTATGGGGGCGTTACACTCACTCGTCTCTAAGGCATTGCAACTTTCAATCGGACACATATCAGGTTCACTCATCTCTCTCTATGACTATGTAATTTCATTCACGAGTTTCTTTAATTTGCATTGAAATTTATCAATTGATATAGGCATGTTCTCTTCCTTAATTTGCGAGAAATTTGTTCATCTCTCTCTATGAGGGTTTTAGGGTTCTGTTTTTGCTCTCTAATTTTTGTTTGCTTTACGATTTAATTTGCAAGAAATTCGTGTCTTAGTGATCATATTGCTTGTTTATTGATCAATTGATTCAATTATTCCCCTCAGATTTTTATGCAGCTTTCCCCTTTGATCATTAATTGAAATACAAGGGTTGGAGCAATGTTCATTTCAAGTGGCTGAACATTGAACCTGACCAGTAGTTTCTGGTTAAGAGGCAGCCCCAAGATGCCAAGTTTGGATTGTGTATAATTATTTACTTTGATAAATAAATTTTAATGCTGGGTCTATGGAGGATATAGCAAAACTTCACTAGCTATAGGTTCCAGAAATACCTTATGCTAGAACTAGAAGTGAGTCAATTCTCATCAAAGTATTCTAGTATATGTGTAAGCAAATGAAATCTTGCCTAGTAAATAAGATTATTACCCTAATTACATTAGCTTTTACACGAGGAAATAGCAAAAAATAAATAAAAGGGCTTAGTAATTGTTGTTTCGATTATTGAATTTACGTGCCAAAGGAAAGCTTCTATATGTCTAGACCTCTTCCTGGCTTGTATAGAAAGTTTATGAGTCTTGCAGAGCACGAGCAGTTTTTCACCGCTTTCAATCCTCTTCCTGGCTTGTATTGCCTATTGTTATACATCACCCGATGAATATTTCTATGTTTGGCAATCAACTTGCCTAACGATGATTTTTAGTGAATGCATTAAATCAAACCTGAAGGTTAGCTCTTGGAGAGACTAAGTCACCCTAGAGGGGGTGAATAGGGTGATGATGGAATTTGCTCGAAAGTTAAAATAGATATGACTCGTGAGCTGAGTGGGAGTCAAGGATGATCTCGGAAAAGCACCGACTCGGAATTCAGTAAAGAATAAAGAAACAAATTAAACAGAACTTTAAAATTGTCCGAGTCTAGAATGCACTCAGAAAAGTGATAACTCGGAAAGTACGTGGAAACCCTCCTGCTGCAGAAAACCACGGACCGTGCCAATCCAAGCACAAAGTCAAATCCACTATTTTGAATCAACAAAATATAGTAGAATGACTCAACCTAAGTTGCTCCCTTATACAACTCCTTACAAGTTTTTCCTAAACTTAGAAATTCCTTTATCCGATCTAGTTTTTCCTAGCTGAGATAACCCTTACAGCTAGGGACAAGCTGAGCTGAGTTAACCCTTACGACTCAGTCAAGGGACCTTACTTAGAGAGTAAGAAAGAGAGTTTGTAATCGAGTACAAGACCTTACAACTCGGAGAAATATTAAATACAGAGTTGGAGTTGTAAGTAGAAGATTGAAAAGACTTTTGCTTAAGTATGTGTATTAACAATTGGTTCAGCAATCTTTAAGTCTTGAAAATTGGCTTCTATTTATAGATGACCAAGCAGCTTAACCGTTGTGTCCATCTTCTGAGTGCAAGTCCTTTTATGACCGTTGTAAAGGATTTTCTGAGTCACTCAGAAAATATCCGTTGAGATATGAACGTTAAACAACGGCTCTTGACTCCTTTGGAAGTCCCAAAACCACTCGGTGGTGTCTTGAAAAGTAAGGTGGAAACCACCGTTCAGCTTAGTATTGCAGATTTCCAATTTTGGAAATAGACAACCCCGACACGATTGTCCGGGGCTAGGTTAGAGGTGGAAAAAGCCTTGTCTACTGGTGATTTCGCGTTTTTGAAGCCGGTTACTTTTGTAATTCAAATATAGGATAGCCTCGTTTGAATCACCTACAAAAGTAAAGCAATTTGGTTCTCAAAGTATAAAATACTTTGGTCCAAGATTAGACACGAGATAATAACATAATTAAGATAATTAAGTGACTAATTATCTATGTCGGAAAAGGAATGGAATTTTCTGAGTCTAATATTCATGATACTCAAATTCCATCCTAATCGAGTCTAGAATATAATCAAGTCACAAGGAAAACATTAGAGTAGACAAACTTGATCTAGACTAAACAAAGTTCAAACAAGATATGCTGACTTAGAATAATAAATGTATTTCCTGGAACATGAAGTCGGACTCGAGTTGATGTGCGTGAAAGAAAGTGTTTGAACATGCGATATACCTGAGTAGTGAGTGACTCGGAACCGAGTGTGAAGTAGCATATAGAAATATGCTTTCCGAGTTAGTGAGAACAAATATGGTAGATTCTATAACACTCGGAGAAAATGCTATATCACTCAAAAAAGTTTCTAAGGCACGTAGAATGACTTGAAATCAAAACCCTATAAGAGATGAAGTCTTTATACCCGATTCCCTGATGGAACTCGGAAATGTGTAAGTATAGAGTCCGAGTCTTCAAAACCCAATCAACTACGAGTGCTTCATGTCGAAGGAAACATGTATCATCTTACTCGGCATTTGTGTCTAGAGACTAGCATTCATCTCAATTTAAATTTTAAGGTTAATTTGGTTATCTCATCTAGTGACTAGCTCCGATTGGTCTCTGTTCGGTAATTCTTTTCTTATCATTGTTTTTCTCTCACATTTCTTGGTCGGTGGTCATAAAGAAAGCCTAACCCCATTCATCATTACTTTCTGGAGGTTTTCCGCACTAAAGACTCGAGATCTTGCTCCGTACTTTTCTGAGTTCTATCGAAGGAATCAGGTATAAGAACTTCTCACTTATAAGGTTTTGATTCCAAGGCATTCTCTCGCACTTTAGAAACTTTTCTGAAGTGATATAGTATATTTTCTAAGTGATATATAGCATTTACTTCACGTATTCTTGCTTGTCTTCATGTGACTCGGAATGTGTTCACGCTATCTCACTCAGGTCCGAGTCTCTCATCACTTAGAAGTATCACATGTTCAATTGACTAGTATTCGCATAACCGCGCTCGGATCCGACTTCATGTTACAAGCCTTATTCTGTTATAGTCGGCGCTTCTAGTCTGAATCATGCTTAGTCTATATCAAGCTATTTCACTCGATATTCTTTATGTAACTTGATTCTTGCGTAGACTAACTCGGATGGAATTTTGAGTTTCATGGATATTAGACTCGGAAAATTCCATTCACTTTTTGACTCGGATAATTAGTCGCTTAATTATCTTGATTATATTATTATCTCGTGTCTAATCTTGGACCAAAGAATTTATACTTTGAGAACCAATTTGATTTACTTTTGTAGGTTATTCAAACGAGGCTACACCTTTTGAAAACACAAAAGTAACCGGCTTCAAAACGTTAAATCACTAGCGGACATGGCTTTTCCCCTTCTCGACCTAACCCCGTAAGGTTGTGTCGAGGCTGTCTGTTTCCAAATCTGGAAAAATGAAACGCTAAGCTTAACGGTGGTTTCCACCTTATCCTTCAAGACACCGCCGGTGGTTTTGGAACTTCCAAGAGAGTTAAGAACCGTTGTCCAACGCTCATATCACAATGGATACTTTCGAGTGACTCGGAAAGTCCTTAACGAGGGTCACAAAGGACTTCCCGTCGAAGTTGGAGATAACGGCTATGCTGCTTGGTCATCTATAAATAGAAGTCAACTCTCAAGACTTGAAGATTGCCGAACGTATTGTTAATACACGTACTTGAGCAAAGTCATTGTATTCATTCTCAATCTTCTACTTACAACTCCCACTCTGTAATTCATTATATTCTAAGTTGTAAGGTCTTGTACTTAGTTACAAACACTTTCTTACTCTCTAAGTAAGGCCCCTTGATCGAGCTATAAGGGTTAACTCAGCTTAGTTGTCCCTAGCTATAAGGGTTATCTCAGCTAGGAAGTACTAGATCGGATAAGGGAATTTTTGAGTCTAGGAAAACTTGTAAAGAGTTGTTTAAGGGAGCAACTCGGGGTTCGATCGATCTATCGTATTTTGTGGACTCAAAATAGTGGATTTGACTTTGTGCTTGGATTAGCACGGTCCGTGGTTTTCTGCCCCAGGAGGGTTTCCACGTACTTTCTGTGTTTGCACATTCTCGAGTTCATTCTAGACTCAAACAGATTCAAAATTTTAGCTTTATCTCGCTTCTTTACTCCTCACTGCAATTCCGAGTTCATACTTGTCCGACTTCATTTAGACTCGGAATCTGTTTCAGTCTGTCCTCTGCGAAAAGAGTTTGTTTTTCAAGAAAAATCTTCCATCACCCTATTCACCCCCTATAGGGTGACTCGGTCTCTCCCGAGCAAACCTTCAATTGGTATCGGAGCGTAGCCTTTTAGAAAGGATCTAACCATCCAAAGGTCTAAAGATCAAATGGCTCGGAACAACAGAGAGTTCGATGAAGGAAGATCTTCCAGCAGACCGCCAAAATTCAAAGGATCAAATTTCGTACACTTGGAAGAAACTCATGGAATGTTTCCTCCTGGATCATGATGAAGATGTTTGGGAAATCATACAATAAGGAAACTATATTCCAATGAAGACAGAGGAGTTTAGACGCATTCCCAAAACGAAGGTCGAGTTTACTCCAGGTGAAGCAGAGAAGTTCAAAAATAACTTCAAGGCGATGAACATTCTTATGTGCGCCATCAGCTCGAAGAATACAACCGAGTGTCCGTCTCGTGACTCGCCAAAGAAGTGTAGGGCACACTGGTCAACACGTATGAAGGTACAAGCCAGGTCGGACAAGTGAAGATCAGCCAATGTCTTCACAAATATGAGCTATTTAAGATGGAACCGTAAGAGAACATCACTTAAATGTTCATTCGATTTATCGAGATTACCAACAATCTCAAATCTCTGGGTAAGAAGATTTCCCACGAGGAAATGTGCGGAAAGATACTCGAAGCCTACCCAAGAGAAGATGGGGTCCCAAGGTGACTCGCCATAGAGGAGGCTCGGAATCTAGCAGTTCTAAAGCCGGACGAGCTTATTGGAAAGCTTCTCACTCATGAAATCCACTTGGAAGAGGAGGATGCCGAGGGCAGCACCAAAAAGAACATAGCGCCGAAGGACTCGTAAACCGTGAGAAGCAAATCTGAGTTTCTCCGACTCGAAGAGGATCCCATGGCACTTATTGCGAAAGGCTTCAAGAGAATGATGAAGCACAAAAGATGGGATAAGAAGCCGAAAGAAGAGTTCTACAGAAAGACAGGAGGGATAAGAAAGGTAAATACTCATCCCCTTCAAAGTTTTCTTTGACTAAGAACTCTGGCTGTTTTGAATGTGGCAGCAAAAGATTACACAATCAAAGACTGTCTAAAGAGGAAACGGGACAGAAAGAAGAAAAAGGCTATGATGGCCATGTGGAGTGACGAGGACTCATCAGAAGATGACGAAGACTCGAGATGACTCAAAATGTCCGATGGCAATCTTTGACTCGGAAGCTGAAAGAGAGTCGGACTCGGACTCGGATGATGAGGAAACAAATCCTCAAGAGGTAATAGAATATTTCCTCAAATTCTCCAAAGCTGATTTAGCTAAGTATATATTTACTTTGGAAGAAAAGTCCAATTCGATTCTTCTCATTTCAAGGAACAACTTGAGTCGATTTCCTCTCGAGAGCATCTCGTTGAAAAATGAAATGGAAAAGCCGAGACTTACACTCGAGAGAACTCCGGACTAGTGCTCAATCCAATGAGACCGAGTCTAAGTTACTCGAAGAGAAAATGAGCAGCTAAAGCAAAAGCTCAATGAGTCTCAAGATCTTGTTTTAAAATTTACTCAAGGTTAGAAAAACCTTGACATGCTCTTAGGATCTCAATGTGTCTCTTTCGTAAAAGAAGGTCTTGGTTTCAACAAAGAGGAGGAATTCAATTCCTACTCGGAGCTTTTTAAAAAGATTCCGTAACTGTAAAGTTCAGGAAAGCCGAGCATGATCCTATTCACAAAAATGAAAGAAGGACTAAACCCAGTTTAGTTTACAAGAAGAAACCATCTCCTCCAGTTTCTAAAAGAAAGATTTCTCAAAGGAAGGAGATACGGACTCAGCTCTCTGCAAAGAAGACTCGGAATCGGACTAAGCCCAAAGTCATTCAAATCTGGGTTCCGAAAAACCTTCTTCCTCGAAAAGGACCACAGTAAATAGTGTTACTCGGGTTCGTTAGAGGAAGTGAGAAGGGTTAGATTGTCTCTGTTTTGCAGGTCACTCGGAAGAGATCAAAAGGACACTGGTACCTTGACAGTGGATGTTCACGTCACATGTCGGGAGATTCAGGACTCTTTTCCGAGTTAGAAAAACATAAAGGAGGAAAGGTCACTTTTGGAGATGACAGCAAAGGCAAGATAGTTGGGATAGGCAAGATTGGAGAAGGATGCAATCTAGTCGATCCAGTTTACCTTGTCAAAGGATTAAAGTACAATCCGCTTAGCATCTCTCAACTGTGCGATAAAGGTTAAGAGGTAAGATTCACTCGGACCAACTATTACATCTCCGATGTTACCACCAAGGAGATCAAGCTTTCGGGTAAAATATCGGGTAACACCTACATTATTCGTCTTTCGACCCCAGTCAGAATTTATCATGTTTAAAAGCATCGCTTCATGATGACTCATGGAAATGGCATCGTAGAGTAGGCCATGTTAGCATGCATACTATTGAGAAATTAGCATCTCATGACTTAGTTAGAGGTCTGCCTAACCGTGCTTTCAAGAAAGACAAAGTTTGTGAAAGCGTGCACAAGAGGGAAACAAGTCGGATCATCATTCAAATCTCTCAAGACAGTTTCCACATCCAAAGTGCTTGAATTGCTACATATTGACTTATGTGGTGAAATCCCAGTTAAGAGCCTCGGAGGTAAATCATATATTGTAACACCCCGTCCTTAAGAAAATAATTAACTTTAAATACACTCAAGATTAGCATGAGTGCGTGCATTTCAAATTCCAAATATTTTCATATTACACATGTGTGTGTACATATGTATATATATATATCTTTCAATGTTGTTTAAAATGCAGGAACCGGATGATGACAACGACGACGCACGAACATACTCTATAAATTTCAATGATTTAAAAGATAATTAACATTATTATGTAGCTAATTTATTTTGAGTTCTAAAAATCCTTAAACAAATGAAATTAATATAATTTTTGTGAACTTACTATTATTGAAAATAAAATTCCGAGATTAGAATAAAGTTGATGAGCGAGGATAATAATAAGTTTGGAGGTTTAGCAAGTAGTTGAGTAGAATTGAATTAGGATTAGCACTAATGAGGATTGGGCCGGAGGAATTGAGTAGAGTTGACCGGCCCACTTAGAGGAAGGCTAGCGGGGGTATAAAAGCATAAGTTAACCTAAAAGCTTCATTATCCTAACCTAAAGCGAGATAAAACCAACACTCTCTCTCTCTCTCCAGCCATCGCCCTCTCGCCTGCGTTCGCCCCGTCTTCGCCGCCACCCGATCGCTTCAGCGGCCCTCCGGCCGTGCCGACGGTCGCCGTTAGCTAGCCACCAACACCACCACCATCATCTTCACCGATCCCCTCATCAAAAACCCCAACCGCCAGCTACCGCCAAGAAATCGCCCTCCTTCACTTCCCTCGGCGTCTCGCCCGGTCGCCGCCTAACGCCGGCGACCACCGCTCGTCACCGTTGATTTCTCCCTTGACCGCCACCCCGTCGGAATCCCAACCACCAAACGCCAAACACACCACCAGTCGTGCTCCAATTTTAGCCCGAACCCGCGCTGTTTCCGCCTCGGCTACTCTTGCCCTCGAGCCTTCCGGCCTCGGCCACCTTTGTCAAGCACCGGCGCCGTTCACTACCACCGGCGACTTCTTCGACCGCCGGCCGTCTGCCTCATCTTCGGTCATCCTCCGATCTTCAACCTTTCAAACCCTCAAAATCATTACCCTCAAAAATTAACCCCATCCGCTCTGTGTTCTTAGGGTAATTTTTCAAATTCGATCGATTCATTTAATTTAATTTCTTTGGGTAAATTTCGGGTTCGATTCGTTTAATTTAATTTCTTAGGTAGTTTTTCAAATTCAGTTCTTTCTAATTTTAAGCATTTAAGTTGTAATTAGTTATTCATTTTCTGTTTGGAGATTAAATTTGATTATGGTATGTATGTAAATGATGCATGGAAAAATTGGTCGGATCTGGATATACTGAAAATTGAAGAAGAACCATGGACAATACCTGTATGAAGGACATTTATGGACAAATCCCTGTATGAAGGGTATTTATGGACAATTTCGTATAAAGGACACTCAGGAAGTAATTCGAGTTAGGAATTACTTTTGATTAGTTTACATGGTTATTTAACCGAAGGAAGAGATTAAAGGACAGATTGAGGATGAGGATGATAACTAATTATGGGCGGTTTATGAAACCGAAATGTGAGGAATGGACATCTTTGGGGAATTAGTATGCCCTTATAAAATAAAATAAGGTTAGAAAGATTAGAAAACAAGTATCATTATCATTTATTAATAGTATTAGTAGAGAAGGAGGAGACATTATCTGATGTTAACATGTGCATATATTTAACTTTGTATTTTATAAAAGGGAAATAAATAAACCTTATAGGTTAGAATTAACCTTAATAATATGTAGGAGAAAACTATGTTTATTGAGGTTAATGTATATATATATATATATATATATATATATATATATATATATATATATATATATATATATGTATATATATATATGCATGTATTTAGAAGAAAGCTCTATATATATTTTTAAGTATATATATATGTATATAGATATATATATATGTATATACTTATGCATGGTATAGAATAAAATGAATAAATTGTATATATTAAAGATATCATTAGTACCCTTTAAAAAAGGTACTTTGTTAATTTTCATTTCAGAATATATTTGAAATAATTTAATAAATAAGAAATAAAAATTCAGTTTATTAATAAAACTCTTATATCCTTAATTAAGGTCACCCAGCGCCAGCGTCGTGCGTTCATCCGGATTCCGCCTGTAAAGAAAAAGAAGGAGGAACGTCATCAAGGTACGTTCATTGATCGTGCCCTTCAATGTTTTATTTACAAATTAAGGCCGGATATGGCCGACATTAACAACAATAAAGAATTGTTTGCAAATAATATTTGCCATCATTAATATGGACCCGCCCATCAAGTGCCATTATTTGGTACGCCCAATATCCAGGTTGGTAACCCCATAACGGTTAACCGCCTTCAACCGGACTATCCGATCGGTCCAGGTGTGTGCACATGCGTTTATGGGAAACCCGATGATCGTAAAGGGATCCATTCAGATAATCAATTAGCAACAGTTTTACATTGTTCACTCTCCCTCATTCACAAATGAATTGAAATGCATGCGCTCAACTCAATTAGTTCATAACTATTATTTTACCGCATGATAGTGAACGTATTGAGCTTCGGCTCACATTTCGACAATGTTTTCTTGTTTTGTTTTAGGTAAAGGTGTGGAAGATTTGAAGCAAAGGTCTGTTAAGGACTTAGAGGCTTGCACAACAACCTAGTTGGGGTATCAAGGGTTGAGTGCCGTTGTTGTAGTTTACTGGATCGTAGTCTATACTTATGCTTAATCTTCGTATAAGTTATAGTTTATGCCTTATCATGAGACACTTGTTGTTAGCGGCAAAGCAAGTGTAACCCAAGGTTAGAAATGTACCTATTGTTTTAGCCTTGCCCTTTCCTCCGGTAAGGGCGGCGGTAATGCCCTCGACCTACTTTCACTGCGCTAATCATTGGCTAGTGGCTTGTTTAGTCAAAAATCGGTGATTATGGGTTTGGGGTGTTACATATATACTTGTTATTATTGATGATTTTTCATGATTTACCTGGGTGTGTTTTCTTAAGCACAAGAATGAAGCATTCAAAGAGTTCAGCAAGCTCTGCAGAAAAATCCAAGTTGAGTCTTAAACTCACATCTAGAGAATTCGAACCGACCATAGAAGGGAGTTTGACTACTCGGAGTTCTCGGAGTTTTGTGATAAAAATGGTATCTCTCATAATTTCTCAGCACCAAGAACTCCTCAACGAGAATGGAGTAGTAGAGAGAAAGAACAGAACTCTTGAAGAAATAGCAAGGACGATGATGATTGAGCACAATCTACCTTACTATTTACGGGCCGAGGCGATCAACACAGCCCAACTACACTTTGAACAGATGCCTCATCGGGCCCATTCGAAGAAAACACCTTACCAGCTCTACAAAGGGAAGAAACCTAATATTTCCTATTTCAAACCTTTTGGATGTAAATGTTTTGTTCATAACAATGGTAAGGATCACTCGACCAAGTTTGATGCTCGATCGGATGAAGGTATTTTTCCGGGTTATTCTTCTCACAAAGCAAAGCTTATCGCATTTTCAATAAGAGAACTAACAAAGTGGAAGAAAGCATCCACGTTGTGTTTGATGAGCTTGAACAGGACAAACCAAGTGAGTCTTCATACTCGGATCCGAAGCTCAGCAGAGAAGATGATGAAACCGAGTCTACAAAGACTCAAGCTCAACCAGCTCAGAATGAAGTCACTTAGAACGACGTGACTCGGAATGAGACAACTCAGGAACCTGCTCGGAATGTTGAAGAACAATCGATGAACAAGTTCACTCGGAACAAGGTTACGAAGGACGAGCAGTTCAATCTACAAATCTTGTGAATCGGAGAACAGGTAGAGCTTTCAAGTTCATTTCTAGTCACCCACTAGAAAACATAATATCGGATATCAACAAGTGGGGTAAGAACTCGTTCCTCTCTTCAAAATCTATGTGCATTCACTGCATTCATTTCATTAACCGAACCCAAAAATACACTAGAGGCCCTAAATGAACCTCGAATGGGTAGAGGCCATGCAAGAGGAACTCAATGAATTCGAAAGAAACCAAGTCCGGACTTTGACCACACGACCTTCCGACCACCCAGTCATAGGAACCAAATGAGTTTTTAAGAACAAACTGGATGAAGGAGGGGTGGTAGTCGAAACAAGGTTAGACTTGTGGCTCAAGGTTACAATTAAGAAGAAGGGATTGATTGTGGGGAAACCTTTGCACTGTTGCCGGAATCGAAGCTTTTAGAATTTCGTTGGCATTTGCATCTAGCATGCATATTAAATTATATCAAATGGATGTCAAGTGTGCCTTTCTCAATGGTTTTATTGAAGAGGAAGTCTATGTCGAGCAGCCTCCTGGTTTTGAAAACTCATAATTTCCAGATCATGTTTTCAAACTTCAAAAGGCTCTCTATGGTCTTAAACAAGCTCCCGAGCTTGGTATGAAAGATTAAGCAGTTTCTTGGTTCAAAATGATTTTAGAAGAGGTCAGATTGACAAGACTCTCTTTATAAAAACCAAGGGGAAAGACTTCCTCATTGTTCAAATCTATGTTGATGATATTATTTTTGGAGCTACTAATGAATTTCTATGCCGAGAATTTTCCGAGTTAATGAGTCGGGAATTCCAAATGAGTATGATGGGAGAACTCAATTTCTTCCTTGGTTTACAAATCAAACAAGACAAAGATGAGATCTATGTCCATCAATCAAAGTATACTAAGGAGTCTGCTGAAGAAATACAAACTCCAAGATGCAAAGCACACATCTACACCTATGAGCGAGTAGTATCAAACTTGACTCGGACGAGAAAGGTAAAGTAATAGATCGAAACTCTATCGAGGTATGATTGGATCTTTGCTATATCTTACTTCAAGCAGGCCGGATATAATGTTCGGTGTGTGTCTATGCGCAAGATTCGAAGCTAATCCAAAAGAATCACATCTCACTGCGGTGAAGAGAATATTCGAGATATCTTGCGAGGACTCGGAACTTAGGTCTATGGTACTCAAGAGACTCGTAACCGACTCTCACTGGATAATCGGACGCGGATTACGCTGGATACAAAGTTGATAGAAAGAGGACTTCGGGAGCATGCCAATTTCGGGTCAATCCTTAATATCTTGGCACTCAAAGAAGCAAAACTCAGTAGCTCTATCAACTGCTGAAGCTGAGTATATTGCAGCTGGAGCATTTTGCGCTCGGATTTTATGGATAAAGCAACACTTGAGGGATCTTGGACTTTCTTTCAAATCAATTCCAATCAAGTGTGACAATCGGAGTGCAATTAGCATCACCAAAAATCCAGTTCAAGCACTCAAAGACAAAGCATATTGAGGTCAGATATCATTTCTTACGAGACCATTAGGAATGAGCTTGGAATGTTAAATTAGCCGATATCTTTACTAAGCCTCTTGGTGAAGATCAGTTTTGTTTCATTAGGAATGAGCTTGGAATGTTAAATGCATAACTATGTGTTTTTCTTTATGATAATCTCATCGCTTGATTATGTGCTATGTACTTATGCTTTATTGCTAGCCATTAGTTCAATTGATTTCGTGATACCGAGCTGATAGCTATTAGTTTCGAGTCACTCGAAACCAATCTGAGTTAAACTCAAACGTCGAGAAAAATTGGACTTCAAATTTCCGGAATTATCTCTAGATTAGTGGAGAATTTCATAATGTATTTTCAAAATCTTTTTCTCTCTCTCTCTGGGCGCTGTGATAAGTTTCTAGCCGTTGGATGATTCCGCACGATTCTTAACCGTTGAGAAGAGAACCGTCACACCGATCTGAGGTGACTATTGAAAGAGCGGGAGCCGAACGGAGTTACAATTAACGTTACGTTGAAGGACGATTCTTATTCTTTAAATAGAAACTATTCTCCTTCTTCTCGTTACTTTACATTTTCATTCACTCTTTCTCTCTCTCAAACGCAAAACTTCTCGCGGAAGCTTTCTACGTCTACAGTGATCTCTGGACTTCTTCAAGCGATGTAAAGATCATCTCAAGTAAGTTCGATCGCTCTCAATCTCTTTCTTCTACTCTTTTCTTTTATTCTCGTGAATCTACTCTCTTCTTCTCTTCCTCAAAAGTTTCATCTTTCTTTCCTCATTCTCAAAAATGCCTAAAAGAGGTTCCCACCTCGACTTTCTTGGCTCTTCCTCGAAGAAGCCACGTACTAAAAGCCAGGAAGGGTCTTCTTCTTCTAAGCCTATTGTCACCCGAGCATCTCTTGCTGGACGACAAGTTCTTTCCAACCACCAAAGTTTCATGGTTGGCCCACATCCAAACTACCGGTGTGTATAATTTTCTTTGTTTCAGTGAGCTCATTTACCCCGAACTCGTTTCGAGTTCTACACTCACCTCACTCACTCTGAAGGTGTCCTAACCTCCGGGGTTTATATAAACACCTCTCTCCTCCACCGCTTGTTCAAGGTCACTTCTCTCTTCTTGAACAGCAACCCCATTCCTTTCATCGAAGTCGTTGATGACTTTTTGAAAACTACGCTAAAGAGTTTCTGAGTCACGGAAAAACTTTTCGGTGACTCAACTCAAATCAAGCACGCCTTCGTGCTTTCTGCTGATGAGAACTTTCTTCTCTCAAGCATTCCAGCAAGGAGAACCCCAACTCCAAGCATTTAAAGGCTCTTTTTGACATTCTTGAGGGCTATGAAGTAGACCTCTTCCCTCTCTCATTGAACGGATGGCAGCTGTGCCAGCTCAAGTCCAAAATAAGAAGAACACCCCTCTTCCCTTCGGTGCTCTTCTCACCCTTGTCTTTAAACAATTCAAGGTTCCTCTTCCCTCATACCCAAATGTTGTGTCTAAGGCTGCCGTTGTTGTCGGCAAGAAGGAACTCCGGGGTATGGGTACCGGGAAACTCAGCTCGGTATCCGGGTACACAACTCGGAGCCGAGGCCTCCTTCTCCTCCTCGGACTCGAAAAGAAACCCCTCTCTCTCTCCCGCCCCACCTGTTGGTGCTTCCACCTTAGGTGCTTCCAAGTCTCTCTCCGCTATTTTTTCCTCCGCTTTCATGGACAAAATCAACTCCGTGTCCTCCGAATTCAAGGACATGCTCCGGTCATTCAAGATTGTTTATCGATCTATGACCATCAACCAAAAACAGCCCAATCTCAATTCGAGAGCAAACAGATCTAGTTCTTGAGATGAAGGGTTTGGTGAAGGAGCAAAGGGAGCTGGTCGAGCTCCTTAGGGAGAGACAGTCCAAGGCGGCTCAAGACAACGGCGACTCGGACACATCCGAAGAATCCTCGAGCCCAGCCACGACCTCCTCGAAAGCGGGGAGGAAGAAGAAGCGAGACAACGAAGTAGCAGACGCCGAGGAGCCCGTGGCTAAGGCAGCTCCTTCTAGGCAAGGGGAGACACAAAAGAAGAAGAAGGAAGGACAACCGAGGGTCGATCGCTCCTCAAGCTCAAGTGGCAATACTCGGCTCGGACAGTGAGTCCGAGTGGGTCGAAGACCCAGCTGCGCTACGACAACATGCAGCGGGTCGACCGAGCAGCCCCTCCAGCTACCGAGGTTCATAGGGAGGAACCTCTAGATCCTCTTGTTCTAGGTCAGCCACTCGGAGCCGAGCCCTTAACGGCGATCCTCGTCCTCCCTCCACCGCGCTCAAGCACATCGTCAAGATCCTACCAGCGCCGGCGTACCTCTCATCCCTCCGCTTCTACTCGGACATCCCCTCTCCCTCGTGGGCACCATGCACTCGTGTCACAATTCCACGATCCGCGCGATTCTTCTTCTTTCGAGAGATTTCTACTTATTTCTTTTGTCCGGACATCAAATTTGTACTAAGCTGTTGTATTCTTCCCATTTCTTTTGTTGTTTTTGCTGAAAGGCAAGGTGGAGAATATAGATAGAAAAAACTTGTCGTCTTGTTTAGGGGAGTTTCTCTCTCTCTCTCTCTCGTATATTCTTTAACTTCAATGAACTAATGCATTCTCTTTCATTTTCCGAGTTCATTGTCTTATGTAAGTTTTTCCGAGTTTATATACATTTTATTGATAAATGCTATGTATATGTTACTTTAAGGTTGCTTTACTCGTTCTATTTTCTCGCGCAACGTTTACAAAAACATATCGATATCACTAACAAAGTTTCTGTCTAAGTATGGAATGCCTTTCATCAAAAAGGGGAGATTGAAGACTCGGACACTCGCTCCGCACTTTTCCGAGTTCTATCGAAGGAATCAGGTATAAGAACTTCTCACTTATAAGGTTTTGATTCCAAGGCATTCTCCGCACTTTAGAAACTTTTCTGAAGTGATATAGTATATTTTCTAAGTGATATAGCATTTACTTCACGTATTCTTGCTTGTCTCTGTGTGACTCGGAATGTGTTCATGCTATCTCACTCAAGTCCGAGTCTCTCATAACTTAGAAGTATCGGATGTTCAATTGATTAGTATTCGCATAACCGCGCTCGGATCCGATTTCATGTTACAAGCCTTATTCTGTTATAGTCACAGCTTCTAGTCCGAATCATGCTTAGTCTATATCAAGCTATTTCACTCGATATTCTTTATGTAACTTGATTCTTGCGTAGACTAACTCGGATGGAATTTTGAGTTTCATGGATATTAGACTCGGAAAATTCCATTCACTTTTCGACTCGGATAATTAGTCGCTTAATTATCTTGATTATATTATTATCTCGTGTCTAATCTTGGATCAAAGTATTTTATACTTTGAGAACCAATTTGATTTACTTTTGTAGGTTATTCAAATGAGGCTACACCTTTTGAAAATACAAAAGTAACCGACTTCAAAACGTCAAATCACCAACAGACATGGCTTTTCCCCTTCTCCGACCTAGCCCCGAAGATTCTGTCGAGGCTGTCTGTTTCCAAATCTGGAAAACTGAAATGCCAAGCTTAACGGTGGTTTCCACCTTATCCTTCAAGACACCGTAAGTGGTTTTGGAACTTCCAAGAGAGTTAAGAACCGTTGTCCAACGTTCATATCACAACGGATACTTTCCGAGTGACTCGGAAAGTCCTTAACAACGGTCATAAAGGACTTCCCGTCGAAGTTGGAGATAATGGCTATGCTGCTTGGTCATCTATAAATAGAAGCCAACTCTCAAGACTTGAAGATTGCCGAACGTATTGTTAATACACGTACTTGAGCAAAGTCATTGTATTCATTCTCAATCTTCTACTTACAACTCCCACTCTGTAATTCATTATATTCTAAGTTGTAAGGTCTTGTACTTAGTTACAAACACTTTCTTACTCTCTAAGTAAGGTCCCTTGACTCGAGCTATAAGGGTTAACTCAGCTTAGTTGTCCCTAGCTATAAGGGTTATCTCAGCTAGGAAGTACTAGATCGGATAAGGGAATTTCGAGTCTAGGAAAACTTGTAAAGAGTTGTTTAAGGGAGCAACTCGGGTTCGATCGATCTATCGTATTTTGTGGACTCAAAATAGTGGATTTGATTTTGTGCTTGGATTAGCACGGTCCGTGGTTTTCTCGCCCCGGGAGGGTTTCTACGTACTTTCTGTGTTTGCACATTCCGAGTTCATTCTAGACTCAAACAGATTCAAAGTTTCAGCTTTATCCGCTTCTTTACTCCTCACTGCAATTCCGAGTTCATACTTGTCCGACTTCATTTAGACTCGGAATCTGTTTCTGTCTGTCCTCTGCGAAAAGAGTTTGTTTTTCAAGAAAAATCTTCCATCACCCTATTCACCCCCTCTAGGGTGACTTAGTCTCTCCCGAGCAAACCTTCATGCACTATTAGAATAAAGTCTAGGGTGTGTTTTTTTATTTTTATTTTTTTGGAGGGGTGGTGTTTGTTGATCATTTGTTTATTTTCATTTACAAGGCTCATTGTATCGAAGTTTAGTATAGTTGAGCTCATTTTGGTGTTACAAATCCGGGCATTTTGCCCTGGATGCTAGAGTTTCGATGGAGTTGGGATAACTATTGGGAAATAGAATCGGAGCCGGAGGCTTGCTACAAACCCACCTTTCAAAGTCAAGGTAGTTCTTAATCTTGGTGGTGGCTGGCTTGTCACCGAGGCTTGGATTAAACCTTCTCTTTTGACGGGATTCCCAATAGAGATTTATTGGTATGTCTCTATGTTCTCTCTATGTTTGTCTCTCTTGTATTAGTATCACGTTGTATTGAGTCACATATCGAACATGACATAACGGACTAACTTCTCGATCTTTTGTTATTTAGGACGAGAAACAAATACGAGATGAAATCGGTGACAACTCAAAAGTATCCGTCTGCTGAGATGGTGGAGGTACCGTCTTATTGCAAGAAGATCTTCCGCTTCATTTACGGGGACGAAATAGGTTATCTTTTGTGCTGCTTGTTTTTGGCTGACTTACTGATCTTGTTCTCTACACTATCTTGGGTATAATTGGGCTTTGGATTAGTTTCTAAACCTTCCCTTTTATATATTGTTAGGGATCATAGGAACCTCATATGATTTTGGCTTGCGAGTATAGTGAGTTCTTTGGAGGAATTGGAACAGCTAAAAGCCGAGAAGGATGACATGGAAACAGAGTTTTTGAGATGCACTCGGGATTTAGAGACTACTAAATCTAAGTTACAGGAAACAGAGTAATTACTAGCAGAAGTCAAATCTTAGGCGGCATCTTCCCAGTAAGACGAATAGTTTGGTTGAGACCCAGCTGAGTGAAATTTATGGGTAAGTCCTATAAGACACTTGATAAACGAGCTGAAGAACCATAGAATGACGTTTGAGTTACATATGTTTGTTTGATAAGAAGTGAAATACTTTGCCATTTTCTAAAAGTTCTAATAATTCTCTATTTTTTACAAATGCTTGGAGATGTTTGGAGATGTAGACTTGTTTGGAGATGTGGATCGCTGATTCAAGTTCCAGCACTTCCTTACCTTTTATGAGTAGTTGATGACGATTTATACTTTCTAAATTATTTGAAGGAGTTCATTTTTTTTAATTTTTTGGTTAATATTACTTGTACTCGGATATCAATTACTATGAGAACTTCTAGTTTCCTCGAGTCTTTTTTAGATTATGTGTTTTAGGATGCTTTTGGTATTAGGTTATGTTTTATATTGTATATTCGCAGACCAGTGGTATTCAAAGGAATTAATACATATCAATTCGAGTTTGTTGTTAGTATATATTAGTGATCAATTGTTTATTACATTATTTTAAAGACAACTGGAAAAACTATATATTTAGGTTATCCATAATATTATTAACGATGAAAATGTTAATCATTAAAAAAATAACAATGAACCAAATTAGTTATTAGTGATCATGATTTTAATTTTTTTATTTATGGTTCTTTTAAATCTACTGACGAAAAAATTTGTCGTTAATGATATGTAGTTCATCATTATTTAATCAACTAAATACGATGACATCTTGTTTCATCATTATTTTAAGTGATGACGAAAATTTTAAAGTCATCGTTAAAAGTATTAATGAGGGAACCAATAATCACTTTTAACGACGATAAAATGTACTTTTAACGATCACTTTGTTCGTCATTAAAACCCTTTTTCTAGTAGTAGAACTCGGCGACGAGTTTTGGATAGATGAAATCACTAAAGCACAAGTAGTTAGACTCTAGTGTCTTGGATGTGCTTTAACCACGAAAAGGATGTGGTTTGGAAGAATTTGTCATCCAACGTATAGTGTTGGGTGACAAATATTTTCGAGGGGTTAGAGGTACCCTCTTGAGTATTTTTGGTGTGGGGCTTTTTGATTGCCGACCCCAACAACTCAGGTCCCGAACCTCACTTAGGCATGGTGTGATGTGAGAAATAGAGAGAAAAGAAGAGAGCAAAGAGAAAAAGAGCTTTGAATTCGGAAAGTGAATATGAGATAACGAAATTTCGAGAGAAGAGAGCAAGGGCCAAAGTAACAAAAAAGACATAGCGATGCTATTTATAGCGAAAAGAAATGACCTTCAACCTTTGGTTTGACCTGAAGTTCAAATGAGAGTCTCATACATATGTGACGTTCGCACTCCAACGGCTAATATTCCGAGTAGGTTTCTTCTAACGGCTAGAATTCTTTAATTGAAACGCGTGTCCGAGAGAGAAAAGAGAGACTTTCGAAAACATGTCCGAAATTCTCTATTTATCTAGAGATAATCCCGAACTTTGATGTCTATTTTGCTCACAAATTGAGTCCGACTCAGTATGTTTTATGAGTAACTCGTAACACCGAGAGAACTAATAACTCATAGCTCAGTCTCACTCGTCAACTGATCTATTTTTTATTAAAAACATATAACACATAATTATGCAAGGATAATTGACTTAATAAATCACATAATCATTCATTAATCATACCATGTTCGTGGAGAGTCTAAGTCACCCTAGAGGGGGTGAATAAGGTGATGAACAAAATTAGACAATTTTAACAACACTACCGCCCAACAGCAGATTCCGAGTCTAGATTGGGCTCGGAAAAGTAATAACACGAGATATATCCGGAAACCCTTCAGGGCGTGAAAACCACAGATCGTGCTAATCCAAGCACCAAGTCAAATCCACTATTTTGAATCCACAAAATAACGAGGATCGACTCAACCAGAATTGCTTTCTTAAACAATTCTTTACAATGTTTTCCTGGACTCGAAGTAAAATCCAAGCACCTTTACAATCATGGACAATCGAGCTGAGTTAACTCTTACATCTCGAGTAAAGGGACCTTACTTAAAAAGTAAGAAAATAATGTAAATGGTTACAAGACTTTCTTTACAATTCAGAAAATATTAAATATAGACTTGAAGTTGTAAATTGAAGATTGAGTAAGAATGAGAACAACAATTAGTTCAATAATAAATTCAGTTCCAACAGTCTTCTAATCTTGTGAAGTGGCTTCTACTTATAGCCAACCGGTTAGAGTGACCGTTGATTCTTAGCTCGGACGAAGTCTTCACTAGCCATTGTAACGGCTCTTCCGAGTCACTTAGAAAAGATCCGTTGAGATGTGATCGTTGTGTAACGACTCTTGGCTCAAAAAGATGTTCCAATCAACTGGTGGTGACTGAAAGCTAAGGTGGAAACAATCGTTAGACCAAGAGTTGGAGTTTTCCAGTTTTGGAAACAGACAACCCTAACACGGTGTCTAAGCCATGTCCGAAGTAGCTAAAACTTGTTTGTTGGTGTTTGACGGCTAGAAGTCGATTGCTTTTGTATTTCAAAAATAAGTTAGCCTCATCCGAATAACCTACAAAAGCAAACTACATTAGTTCTCAAAGTATGACAATACTTTGGTCCAAGATTAGGTATAGATAATAATTAAATCCGAGTAATTAAATGCTTAATTATCTTTGGCTTAAAGGAATGGAATTTTCCGAGTCGAATATTCAATAAACTCAAATTCCATCTTGAGTCATTCCTAAGATGATCAAGTAGAGAGAGTAAAACATCATAGTATAACAACTTGATCTTGTCAAATAATTCTCAAGGAAATAAATTGACTTAGAATAAAGAAATTAATGTCGTAATTCTATTTGCATTGAAATACACAGATCGAGTGCTCGAGAATAAGAGTGTTAGAGAAATTATTTAAGCATGCGATAGTTCTCGGTGATGTTTGAGTGAATCGAAACACCGAGTGTAGGAGATATGCAATAAGGCGCTTTCGGAGTCGATCACAAAAGAATGAAAACTTTGATAATCGTTTCTATGGTGCTCGGAATGACTTGGAATCAAAACTTAAGAGAGATAGGATTTATACCTAAGTCTTCATGTAATACTCGGAATGACTTAGAGTCAAAACCCGAGTCTTCATCCGTGTTAGAAAACGTTGAAGAAGAAGAAGATGGACAAGGAGAATGCGAAGGAGATATAGAAAAGGAGAATAAAGTAGTTCGATCCGAGGGTTAGGTCGACAAAGAACCCGAGGTCGGCGATGCGAGGCCGGTCTAAGGCGCCTTCTTCAATTCAACGACCTACAGTAAAAATTGCTAAGGCCTCGAGACGAAGAAGAAGCGAGAGGAAGAACAACATCTGTCTCGTAGACGTTTCATTTCACTTCCTAATCTACCACTACTATTGCCTCCTCGCCAAGCTTTCTCACTCAATACTATAGGTGTAGGCGCAATCCTCGTTCTTCTACTTCTCACCAAACTACTCCTCCTCCCTCTTGATTTGAAATCTCTTTTTGTTTTGTCCAACATCTTTGTACTTAATTGTTCTTTCCTTCCTCTTAAATTATTCCGATGAAATGCATAGGGGAAAGAAAAGATAGAAAATAGAGATATTTGGTTTAGGGGGACTTTTCTATGATTGCTTCTCTATTTGTTTAAGTTTCTACGTAATTGCTTCAAATGATTAATGAAATTTGCTTATTTATGAGCATATCTATTTACGAGCATATTTCGTATTTAGTATAATATATTTTTCACTATTCTCGTGACAAGTATCCTCCGTGTACTTCAGGAAGACTACTCCGAGTTGTATATGATCTAAGCTTAGTTTTTCAATATTCTTTATTATTTTTCTTGCTCGACCAAAATACAATGAAAACTTAACTCTCTAAACTGATTAGTTTCTATTTTAAGTATAGAAAGCATTTCATCCAAAAGGGGAGATTGAAAACTCAGGTATAACTCTCTATCTCTCTATAGTTTTGATTCCAAGTCATTCTAAGCTTTTTAAGAAACTCATATCTATGTTTTCATTATTTTCTTACCCGCACTGAAACCCTATCTAGCATATCACTTTTAACCGAGTTTCGACTCACTAAAAAATAACTCGGAACAATGGCATGAGTAAATAATTTCACAAACACTTTTATTCCGAGCATTGACTTACGGTTCTAAGTGAAAATGAATTATTGCGTTAATTCCACTCTCTAAGTCAGCACATTTAATGAAATTATTTACTTGATCAATTTTATGTATTCCGATTCCTTATTATTATTAACTTGATCGAGTATGGGGCGGAGGGCAAGGGACTTCATCCTCACCGGGCAAGAATCCGAGGTTGGCCGCGTCCCTAAGGGATGTGCGCTCAGGACAAGGGAGACGCAACATACGGTTATTAGGATATAACCAATGTAACTCTCCGGAAATTATTCGACACATGCCCATAGCCCGCAAAGCCTCAATATCGATACGCTCGGACCCGCGCACCCTATCATTATGGTGCTCATCAGGGTTCCAACCTAAAGCTGCAACAATTACAATGAACGAAACCTCCAATAACAATCCTACCCCGGGAACTAGTAGCAGCAGTGGCAAATTGATGGGCTAAGTAAGCCCTAGGATTCAACTCGGACACATCTCCCATCCACATCACATATAAACAAAACAATTCGAGAGACGCATATTATTTCCACTGTCATCCATCCCAAACAGACCACGACCCAAAACTAGATGAATATACTAAATATAGTTGTTCCTAACAACGGTCACCTTAGTCGAACTAGGATGATAGTCCTGCTCACCGAAATAGAATGCCAGAATTGTGTTGAATTGAAACAATAAGGAACGACACGGTGTCCAAGTCCAAGGTCACGATGGAGGGAAAATAAATCACTAAACTCACTAAGAGTGAATTCATGATATCTCCCTAACAGGAGAAAGGAAACTAAGCCATGCTTGGCGTGAGAACCATGCCCAATATTAATAGTTAATGTGCTTACAAATTCCAAAGTCAGGCTTCTATAGGTCCCTAGTCGAATATTTACAAAATTCAACAAACCAAAACATTCAACCATCCAAAGAAAATCCTCAAGCAAACCGAACCTTTCTAAACTAATCTCATCATAATAATGGGTGGCAATAATTTCACGATTAAGCAATGAATTGTAGCGTTCAATATGTTCCGGATGAGGCAAGTTAAGAGGGTTGTTTAGATTACCTCTGTTTCGCGAAATACGGACATTCGGGGTGGTGGACGAGTGGCTTGGGCCTAGGCTCGTGGAGCTCGATCGGGAGGACTCCCTTTGACTGAACTTCTACCTTTTGGGCGCCATTGGAGCAAATTTTAGAACGTAGACCAAGTGAAGAAGCAGAATTTTGGTGGAGAAGAATGGGCAAGAAAAGAGGTGATTTTTATGGAAAAAGGAAGAGGCGTGGAGAGAAGAGGAGGACGGGGAAGGCGGCCCGACCGTAGCGCCGTCTTGAACAATCAGGCGCCGGCCGAAGAACTGGAGCGAGCAGAGACAGACCCAGCGTGAACAGTCAGGCGACAACAAGACACCGGCGAATAGAAGATGGTGTTGGCCGGTAGTAGCAGAGACGCCGCGGAACAGTGTAGAGAGAGACGCAAAACCCGCATAAAGGGAGAGAAAATTGAAGAAGAAAAAGAACAAATCGGGTGAATGTGGTGAGAAATTTGGAGTTTAGGAGAGATTTGAGATGGAAGAAGAGAATGGAGTTGGAGGTATTGCTATGAAGGATGTAAGGGCGAGAGAGAGCAAAAAGAAGAAGAAGAGGCGGGGTAATGTGAAGAGAGAGACAAGAAATTGGACTCAAAAACTAACCAGCGCAAACATTACCCCCGACACGGGCCGTTTCCTCGAAACGGGCAGCCCGTGTCGGATGCCGCCTCAAGTCTACGCCCAAAGTCAGCCCGTGTCGGTCGCCCGTTTTGGTTGTCTGCCTAACTCGTTATTTTTTTAACACAAAACGAAAAAAAAAGGGTTGGGTTGCCTTCCAAGAAGTGCTTGTTTAAGGTCATTAGCCTGACCATATACAATTCATTCCTCATGCCTTACCCGGTCGGTAAGAGCTTAATAAGTGGTCTTCACGTCAGAATGCCCCACAATGTAAGGTTTAAGTCGTTGTCCATTGACCTTGAAAGAACCCGTGGACTCACTCCACACCTCAAGCTGCTCCATGAGGAAATACCTTGGTGACTTGAAATGGCCCGGACCATCGGGATCTCGGTTTTCCGGAAACAACTTCAATCGTGAGTTGAACAAAAGAACCATGTCACCTTCTTCAAACCCCTATGTAGAATATGCTCGTCATGCCACCTTCTTCAATCGTGAGTTGAACTCTCATAAGCTTACAATCGCAGCTCTTTAAGTTCTTGCAATTGGAGAACGCGCCTCTCACCGACCGCCTTGGTGTCAAAATTTAGGGTTCGGATCGCCCGAAAGCTTTATGTTCCATCTCTACGGGCAAATGGCAAGGCTTCCCATACACTAACCGAAAGGGAGCAAGTGCCAAGGGGAGTCTTATAAACGAGTGCGGTATGCCCATAATGCATCATCAAGCTTCAAAGACAAGTCTTTTCGGGATCGATCCACCGTCTTCTCAAGAATATTTTTCAACTCTCGGTTAGACAACTCAACTTGACCACTTGTTTGAGGACGATAAGGCGTGGCTACCTTATGGAATACGCCATACTTCTTCAAAAGAATTTCAAGTGGTTGGTTGCGAAAATGGCTCCCATTATCACTTAATAAAGCCCTTGGAGTGCTAAATCGAGCAAAAATATTCTTCTTTAGGAACTTCATGATAACCTTGGAATCGTTGGTGGGAGAGGCAATCGCTTCCACCCATTTCGACACGTAATCATCGGTGACTAGGATGTAGAGGTTCTTGTGAGAGGGAGGAAAAGGACCCATGAAGTCAATTCCCCTTACATCAAAGAGCTCAACCTCTAAAATCCCAGATTGGGACATCTCATGCCTCTTGGAAATAGTGCCCATCCTTTGACATCGGTCACAAGCTACCACAAAATTCCTTACATCTTTGGCGAGAGTCGGCATGTAGAACCCAAGCAACGGCGCCAAAAACTTGACAGTCGCTCGGCGCACGATATTTAAATTGTATCTAGTCAAGGTCAATCCCACAAGGACTCGATCTAGCAATGCACTAAACTAGCCTCCTACTCAATTGCTAACAAAATCAGATTTTTAGAGTTGGTTCTTTCTAAACTAGTTCTAACTATTAAAATAAGAAAATTAATCTAAACTTAAATCAATGGATAAAAAAACATCTAGGGATTTGCTTTCCTAACAATCAGTTTGATTATTTAAACATAATTTGCGCAATCATTCATTCAAATAAATCAAGGATCGATAATCACAAAATTCTACCGCTCTTTGGATGCTTAATAGAATTGCTCTAATTAACCTATTAAACAACTTTCGTATGCCTTTTAAGTTAATCAAAGCTAAAGATTTCAAATTATTTAAGTGATCCCCTAATTTACTAATCTTTTCTCAAATTTGATAAACTAGGTAGAAAAGTTGGTCGTCGGATTATTCTATTTCACTATTCAATACATGATAGATTAATCTCTAAACACAAGTATTCTAGGCCTTTAAAACACTCATGAACATGATAAACACAACTTTCTATTGATCAAATTCAGAATTCCACAAATCATAGAAAATTAATCAAACTTCATTGTTTTGGATTACAAATCCCTAGAAAAACTAAACTACTCACACATGTTTATTGAAAGCTTAAATAAAATCCAATACATGGAATCAAACCTCAAACAGTAAGAAATGAACAAGTAGATGATTAGGCTTGAAGTGCTCCACTTGAATCTCTCGACTTCAAATGGAACCCTACAACCTGCTTCAATCTTCTTCTTCGATCTTCAAAGTTTTTGGTTTGATGTGGATGAAAGGTATAGATGATGGCAATGGATGAATAATGGAGGATGAATGGTAGGGTTTTGGACTAGATGGATGCAGGAATGGCCGAAAATCATCTTAAATAAGCCATTAAGAAGCAATCAAGAGTTGAAACCGTCAAAACCGAAGCTTCTCGGCATATTTTACCTCCAACACGGGCCGTGTCCTCCGACATGGGCTGCCCGTGTTGGATGCTGGCACGTCAAAACTGGAGGGGACGCTAAAAACGAGCCTTGTCCACCGACACGGGCTGTCCGTTCTCGATGTAAATGCTCCTGGGCAAGCTCACCTCCAACACGGGCCGTTTCGGTGGAAACGGGCCGCTCGTGTTGGTTCGTTGGAAAGACAAACTTTGAGAAATCGAGGGAACGGCCGTTTTGACTTCAAAGATGGACCATGTTGGTATTCTTAAGGCTCGGAACACTCACTAATCTTAGGAATACTTGATATTAGTGATCAAATCTGCAAAAACATCTCAAAACACCAAAACACAAGCTTGAAATCGAAAATGGAGCATAAGCACACTCCTATTAACCAATTTTTCCCAAAGAAAAGCATCAAAACGCCTAAGAATCTAAATGTATTTTATGCACTTATCAAATTCTCCCATGCTTAAACCTTGCTTGCCCTCAAGTAAGGCAAAAGATGAAATTAAGCAAAAGAATCACAACCTCCTCAGAGCTAGGCAACGATAAGTTTCACAAGGACAAACCATTCAACAACAGCCCATAAGCACACCAAATCTTTTCACAATCAGATGGAGAGAAAAATTTTCGAAAACGACATTGAAGACCATAAAGACAAATCAGATCAATCACCCAAATCATCACTTAAACAATTCATGTTGGCACATGTAGAACAATGGAGCTAGAAAGGTCGGTAGAACCTCACTTTTAGAAATATGAAAACACTCCGCTCATGTGTTAAGGTTCATACATGGTTCACTCAATCTCGCTCACAATCATGCAAACTACCATATGCTTGGTAGAATTCTCTATTCGCCACCACTAAAGTGTAACATGCAACATGACAATCAAGAGGACTTCAAATGGTTGTAACGTGGCTTAGGCATTGGGTAAGAAAGGGATATTGTACATTTTGGGTAAAATGAGGAGCTAAAAGCCAATTAGTGAGGAGCCTCCTACACTCTAACCAATAAATCACACAATACAACTCATTACACCTAACCTCTAACTCCAACAAGTACTTTAGAAAATGAGCTTTACTAATAAAGATCAAACTTAATATTCCAAAAATGCCAAATATTTTATTGATTTTTCTTCTTTCTTTTTTTTCCAAAACTTTTTTTTTCTTTTTTTTTTTGCTTGGCATTAGGAACTTCTAACAAATCAAAAAGCTCATATAACATCAAAATACACCTTTACAACCAAGAGGGGAAAATCATCTCATGCTCAATACATACATATTACCCTTCAATCTCAACAAAAGAATCCAAATTATCACCAACATATCAAAGACTCCTAATGACCCAACAACATGTGTAAGAAGCTCCCTAGATTTGGCTTAGATATTAGATTATGTGTTTGGCCAAGGGCTAGTTAGGAGGGTTCAAAACAAATGAATTAGGCAATTAGGCTCAAAAGGGCTATCAAGGGTCAATGACATGAAAAAGGGTGGCAATTTGGCTAATGTAGCTCAAAAATCAAAGAATGCCTCAATCATGTTGTCACAAAGCATGCACACATGTGATTTTGAAGAGAATTCAAACAAGTTCTAGAGATGCAATCATGGAGGAGAATCACACATGAAGAAAAACATGAAACTAATTGCAATGTTTAGTCTATTCAAGGCTCAAAAGTCTCACATGATCTCTACCACAATCTCAACTAGCTCAAAGAATTTCACATGCCAACACTATTGTCAAGGAATCAAAGGCAATCAACTTTCATCCTTCAAATAAGGCCAAAATCTTGAAGTTCAAAAACTGGTTTTCAAATACTACTGCACTTAGGGCTATTCATTGAAATTGTTCTCCATGGAAAATGTATTTAGCCTAGAAGGAATCATCAATGGAGGTTCATCTTTTTTTTAGTTTTTTTTATTTTTTATATGCTCTAACCTAAATGAAATGCAACTGTACATTATTCATCAATGGCAAGCTAAGTAGGAACTATCCCCCCATGCTTGGACACAGACATTGTCCACAATGCAAGCACAATTAGGAAAAAGGAGATGGGGAAGAACAAAACATCACTCAAATGGAGGGGAGGAAGAGAAGGATTGGTATTACCCGGGAAATATGCCAATCATGCGAAGCAATCAAACATTTACTCATCATATGTATATAATGGTTTTGATTAGCAAGCATGTCACGAAGTTCAAGTTGAGCATTTTGTATAGTCGCACACTCCGAATGAACATAATCTCGAAGGGAGGCTTGTTCGGATCGAGCTAAGTGAGTGTGCTCGAAAATGCGCGAATGCTCCCCTGAAGGAGAGCTGCTCTTGATGGATAGCAGTGAGAAGTGAATGCACAAAAGCATCGCCATTAGGCTCATTATGTGCATTATGCTCGGGGGTGGGGGAAGAGAAGAGGTAAAGGCACCCACACCAGTATGGGGTGGAGGGCAAGGGACTTCGTCCTCATCGGGCAAGAATCCGAGGTTGGCCGCATCCCTAAGGGATGTGTGCTCAGGACAAGGGAGACGCAACATACGGTTATTAGGATACAACCAATGTAACTCTCCGAAATTGTTCGACAGATGCCCATAGCCCACAAAGCCTCAATATCCATACGCTCGGACCCGCGCACCCTATCATCATGGTGGTCATCGGGATACCAACCTAAAGCTATAGCAATTGCAGCAACGAAACCCCAACAACAATCCTACCCCGGGAACTAGTAGCGATAGTGGCAAATTGACGGGCTAAAGAAGCCCCAGGATTGAACTCGGACACATCTCCCGTCCACATCACATATAAACAAAACAATATAGAGAGACGCATATTATTTCCACTATCATCCCTCCCAAACAGACCATGGCCTAAAACTTGATGAATATACCGAATACGGGGTTCTTAACGGTGGTCGCCTTAGTTGAACTAGGATGATAGTCCCGCTCACCAGAACTAGAATGCCGAAATTGTGTCGAATCGAAACAATCAGGAACTGACACGGTGTCCAAGTCCAAGGTCACGAGGGAGGGAAAATAAAGCATTAAACTCACTAAGAGTAAACTCGTGATATCTCCCTAACGGACGAAAGGAAACTAAGCCATGCTCGGCATGAGAACCACGACCAATATCAATAGTTAATGTGCTTACAAATTCCAAAGTCAGGCTTCTATAGGTCCTTAGTCGAATGTTTACAAAATTCAACAAACCGCAACGTTCAACCATCCAAAGAAAATCCTCAAGCAAACCCAACCTTTCTAAACTAATCTCATCATAATAACGGGTGGCAATAATTTCACGATTAAGCAATGAATTGTAGTGTTCAATATGTTCGGGATGAGGCAAGTTAAGAGGGTTGTTTGGATTACCTCTATTTCGCGAAATACGGACATTCCGGGGTGGTGGACGAGTTGCTCGGGCCTGGGCTGTGGATCTCGGTCGGGAGGACTCCCTTGAGTGAACTTCTACCTTTTGGGCGCCATTGGAGAAAATTTTAGAACGTAGACCAAGTGAAGAAGCAGAATTTTGGTGGAGAAGAAGGGGCAAGAAAAGAGGTGATTTTTATGGAAGAAGGAAGAGGCGTGGAGAGAAGAGGAGGACGGGGAAGGCGGCGATGATCGTAGCGGCTGCCGTGAATAGTCGAGCACCGGCGAGAAGAACTGAGCGACGAGAGGAGATGCCGGCGTAAACGGTCGAGCGGCAGCGCGAGTTCTAGTGTGAAGAAAAGGATGCGAGAATTTCGCGTAGAGGGAGAGAAAAGCAAGAAAAGGGAAGCGAAATAAGACACCGGCGAATAGAAAATAGTGGTGGCCGGCGAGTAGCACGAGACGCCGGTGGAACAGTGTGTAGAGAGACGCAAAACCCGCGTAGAGGGAGAGAAAATTGAAGAAGAAAAAGAACAGATCGGGTGAATGTGGTGAGAAATTTGGAGTTTAGGAGAGATTTGAGATGGAACAAGAGAATGGAGTTGGAGGTATTGCTATGGAGGATGCAAGGGCAGAGAGAGAGCAAAAAGAAGAAGAAGAGGCAGGGTAAAGTGAAGAGAGAGACAAGAAATTGGGCTCAAAACTAACCCGCGCAAACATTACCCCGACACGGGCCGTTTCCTCGGAAACGGGCAGCTCATGTCGGATGCTCTGCCTCGAAGTTTACACCCAAAGTCAGCCCGTTTTCAATGAAAAGGGGTGTGGTGCTGCTAAGATGGAGAGAGCACCCAACTCGGGCGGTTTTTATGCAAACGGGTGGCCCATTTTGGTTCTGCTGCCTAACTCGTTATTTTTTTTTTAACACAAAACGAAAAAAAAAGGGTTGGGTTGCCTCCCAAGAAGCGCTTGTTTAAGGTCATTAGCTTGACCATATACAATTCATTCCTCATGCCTTACCCGGGTCGGTAAGAGCTTAATAAGTGGTCTTCACGTCAGAATGCCCCAAAATGTAAGGTTTAAGTCGTTGTCCATTGACCTTGAAAGAACCCGTGGACTCACTCCACACCTCAACCGCTCCATGAGGAAATACCTTGGTGACTTGAAATGGCCCGGACCATCGGGATCTCAATTTTCCGGAAACAACTTCAATCGTGAGTTGAACAAAAGAACCATGTCACCTTCTTTAAACCCCCTATGTAGAATATGCTCGTCATGCCACCTCTTGGTTCTCTCCTTGTAGATTCGGGAACTCTCATAAGCTTACAATCGCAGCTCTTCAAGTTCTTGCAATTGGAGAACACGCCTCTCATTGACCGCCTTGGTGTCAAAATTGAGGGTTCGGATCGCCCAAAAGCTTTGTGTTCCATCTCTACGGGCAAATGGCAAGGCTTACCATACACTAACCGGAAGGGAGTAGTGCCATGGGGAGTCTTGTAAGCGATGCGGTATGCCCATAGTGCATCATCAAGCTTCAAAGACAAGTCTTTTCGGGATCGATCCACCGTCTTCTCAAGAATATTTTTCGACTCCGGTTAGACAACTCAACTTGACCACTTGTTTGAGGATGATAAGGCGTGGCTACCTTATGGAATACGCCATACTTCTTTAAAAGAACTTCAAGTGGTTGGTTGCAAAAATGGCTCCCATTATCACTTAATAAAGCCCTTGGAGTGCCAAATCGAGCAAAAATATTCTTATTTAGGAACTTCATGATAACCTTGGAATCGTTGGTGGGAGAGGCAATGGCTTCCACCCATTTCGACATGTAATCAACAGCGACTAGGATGTAGAGATTCTTGTGAGAGGGAGGAAAAGGACCCATGAAGTCAATTCCCCATGCATCAAAGAGCTCAACCTCTAAAATCCCAGATTGGGACATCTCATGCCTCTTAGAAATAGTGCCCGACCTTTTGGCATCGATCACAAGCTGCAACAAAATTCCTTGCATCTTTGGCGAGAGTCGGCATGTACAACCCGAGCAACGGTGCCAAAAACTTGACAAGCCGCAAGCACACGGTATATAAGTTGTAGCTATCCAAGGTCGATCCCACAAGGACTCGATCTAGCAATGCACTAAACTAGCCCTCTACTCAATTGCTAAGAAAATCAAATTTTTAGAGTTGGTTCTTTCTAAACTAGTTCTAACTATTAAAATAAGAAAATTAATCTAGACTTAAATCAATAGATAAAAAAATATCTAGGGATTTGCTTTCCTAACAATTAGTTTGATTATTTAAACATAATTTGCACAATCATTCATTCAAATAAATCAAGGATCGATAATCACAAAATTCTACCGCTCTTTCGACGCTTAATAGAATTGCTCTAATTAACCTATCAAACAACTTTCGTATGCCTTTTAAGTTAATCAAAGCTAAAGATTTCAAATTATTTAAGTGATCCCCTAATTTACTAATCTTTTCTCAAATTTGATAAACTAGGTAGAAAAGTTGGTCGTCGGATTATTCTATTTCACTTTTCAGTACATGATAGATTAATCTCTAAAGACAAGTATTCTAGGCCTTTAAAACACTCATGAACATGATAAACACAACTTTCTATTGATCAAATTCAGTATTCAAGCACAAATCATGGAAACTTCATTGTTTTGGATTACAAATCCCTAGAAAAACTAAACTACTCACACATGTTTATTGAAAGCTTAAATAAAATCCAATACATGGAATCAAACCTCAAACAGTAAGAAATGAACAAGTAGATGATTAGGCATGAAGTGCTCCACTTGAATCTCTCGACTTCAAATGGAACCCCACAACCGCTTCAATCTTCTTCTTTAATCTTCAAAGTTTTTGGTTTGATGTGTATGAAATGTATGGATGATGGCAATGGATGAATAATGGAGGATGAATGGTAGGGTTTTGGACTGGATGGATGTAGGAATGGCCGAAAATCATCTTAAATAAGCCATTAAGAAGCAATCAAGAATCGAAACCATCAAAACCGAAGCATCTCGGCATATTTTACCTCCAACACATGCCGTGTCCTGCAACACGGGTCGTGTCCTCCGACACGGGCTGCCCGTGTTGGATGCTTGGCAGGTCAAAACTGGACGGGGACGCTGAAAACGGGCCGTGTCCACCGACACGGGCTGCCCGTTCTCGATGTAAATGCTCCTGGGAAGCTCACCTCCAACACGGGCCGTTTCGATGGAAACGGGCCACCTGTGTTGTAGCTGGAAGGACAAACTTTGAGAAATCAAGGGAACGTCCATTTGGACTGCAAAGATTGACCATGTTGGTCTTCTTAAGGCTCGGAACACTCACTAATATCAGGAATACTTGGTATTGGTGATCAAAACTGCAAAAACATCTCAAAACACCAAAACACAAGCGTAAAACCGAAAATGGAGCATAAGCACACTCCCATTAACCAATTTTTCCCAAAGAAAAGTATCAAAACGCCTAAGAATCTAATGTATTTTATGCACTTATCAACCACCACACAACGTTCATATTACAACGGATCCTTTTTGAGTGACTCATACTAGCCGTTACAATGCCTCTTGAAGCTCGCCAGTCCCGAACAAGTCTCAATGACTAATCTTCCTTGTTCTATATAAATAGGAGCTAATCTACAAGACTTGAAGATTACTGGAACCGAACTCGGGAAATTCAATTCTTTTAGGTTGAAGATAATTAAGTACTTAATTACTTTGACATAATTATTATCTTTGCCTAATGTTGACCAAAGTAACTTATACTTTGAGTACTACTTTGATTTGGTTTTGCAAGTTGATTAAAATAGTTTAATCTATTTTTAAAAAGAAAAACCAACCTATTTCTTGCCGTTAAACACCGGTAGATAGAAATCGGCCATTTACGGACATGGCTCGGACACCGTGTCAAGGTTGTTTGGTTCCAAATCTAGTAAACTTCAACTTTGAGTCCAACGGTTGATTCCACCCCAGAATTCAGTCACAACCAGAGGGATGGACCACTTTTTGAGAAAAGGAACACCACACAATGTTCATATTACAACGGATCCTTTTTGAGTGACTCATACTAGCTGTTACAATGCCTATTGAAGCTCGCTCTGTCTCGAACAAGTCTCAACTACTAATCCGCCTTGTTGTGTATAAATAGAAGCCAGTCTACAAGACTTGAAGATTGTTGGAACCGAACTCAGGAAATTCCATTCTTTTAGGATGAAGATAATTAAGTGCTTAATTACTTTAAATTAATTATTATCTTTGCCTAATCTTGAACTAAAGTATTTCTATACTTTGAGAACTACTTTGATTTGCTTTTGCAAGTTAATTAAAATAGTTTAATCTATTTTAAAAAAGCAAAAGCAACCTGTTTCTAGCCGTTAAACACCAGCAGACGAAATCAGTCATTTACGGACATGGCTCGGACACCGTGTCAAGGTTGTTTGTTTCCAAATCCGGTAAACTTCAACTTTGAGTCCAACGATTAATTCCACCCCAGAATTCAGTCACAACCAGAGGGATGGACCACTTTTTGAGAAAAGGACCACCACACAATGTTCACATTACAACGAGATCCTTTTTGAGTGACTCATACTAGCCGTTACAATGCCTATTGAAGCTCGCCAATCCCAAACAAGTCCGAACGACTAATCTGCCTTGTTGTGTATAAATTGAAGCCACTCTATAAGACTTGAAGATTGCTGGAACTGAACACATTCTACTCTCACTTAATCTTCCGGCGTTCACAACTCTAAATCTTAAGTCTTTACCTTCCGAGTTGTAAAGAGAAAGTCTTTTAATCACTTCTACTCTTTCTATTCTCTGCTAAGTCCCTTGATTGAGATATAAGGATTAACCGAGCTCAGTTGTCTCTAACTATAAAGTGTATCTCAGTTAGGAAGTACTAGATTAGATAAGGGAATTTCGAGTCTAGAAAAACTTCTAATTGAATTGTATAAGGGAGCAATTCTGTAAAGTTCAGTCCTTGTATTTTGTTGATTCAAAATAGTGATTTGACTTGGTCCTTGGATTAGCATTATCCGTGGTTTTCTACCCCAAGAGGATTTCCACGTTTTTCTGTGTTTGATTTATTTCGAGTTCATTCTAGACTCGGAATTATTTTCTAAGTCTATTTTTTGTGCAAAACTATTTGTAATTTCTCAAAAATCTTCCATCACCCTATTCACCCCCCGGAGGGTGACTTAACCTCTCCAAGAGCAAATCATCAACTTATACAACCACGGCTATAAATTTACTATACCCATAAATTCCCTATCCATTCAAGATAAATAGTAAAAGGCTAAGAAGAGTAAGCGCATACCTCGATGATCCTCCATAGGCCGCATAAAGGCATGAAGTTATCTTAATCCTTCTCGAGGGTTGTACGCCCAACCTTATCACGTAAGTCCCTTATCAAGAAAGTATTCGTGAGCACCCCTAGTTAACCTTAATTTTGTCTAATTCCACCAAATTGGCTAATTTGTGGACATGAACCTTGGACCCTTGGTCTAAAAAGATGGACATTCATAGCATAAGGGCGATCACGATGCAAGCTTGTTGCTTGGGGGATATGTTGAGCCCACAACTCCGCATTTTCAAAAGCACCAAGAAGAATGAAATATTTGAAATAGTTGGCATGGGGAAATGGAGAAGCAATGGGACAAAAAGGCAACGTAGATAGTCACGATTTCTATAAAAATTTCGCTCATATAGTAGAGGTTCCCTCGAGAAATCCAGATTAATAAGATTGGCAATGTTTAAAGGAGTAATGGTCATCACCTTAAAAGGGAGTTGGTAGTGACCTAAAACTGTTCACTAATGGCCCGAGTGATACCTCATTCCATACAATCACACAAATGACTTAAGGTAATGTAAAATGAATCAAACCCGACATTAGTTAAGACTTGCTCCAATAGGTAGTTCCGCTCTCTATAAGTGGTGAAGAATTTCCTGATAGCTCTCCTACTACGGACGGTGTCCCTCTACAAAGAGTTGAAATTTGAAATGTCTTAGTTAAAATGCCACATTAGCATATAATAGAAAGAATTCAAGTCAATACACTTATCGTAGCACATATCACTAGTGAAGAGACGTTGCTCTCGACCTTCACTAAGAGGTTACTTAGGTTCCACTCCTAATGTTAAGTCGTACTTTGTACATAATTTTAGTAGTTATTTATTTTATATTATATAGTTTATTTTGTCTAAATTATTGTATTTTGTCTATTTTTAGGTAATTGTCGAATAAAGCGAAAAGAGAAGAGAAGACATTAAAAATGGACTTTTAGCTACCAACAAGCATTCAAGAAAAGATATGAAGTCGGTCCATAAAAATAATGTGTCACAAAATATTTATTTTATGATATTTTATTTTATGAAGTCTTAATTTGTAGAGGAGAGTGAACATAATCATTCTCCTAAACCCACTAGGACTCTTCCTTAAAGTTGCATGAGAAGAAGGAAACTTGGAAAAGAAGAAAGAGGAATCACCATAAAATGACTCATCATCCTCACGGTTGTCCTCTCACGCCATCAGCGGCTCCTTCTCTCTCCCTCCAGGTTCTTCATCTCTCACACCTTCAGCTTGCTCACGCCGTATCACCAACATCACCATTTTTCATCATACCCTTAATCATAATCCTCATCAAAATCTTCCTCTTGTCACACTACCACCTCACGCCATCATCATCTCTCATCTAATCATCATCATATTCTTAACCATCATCACCATGGCAAGGATTATTATGGTATTATTATTATTATTGTAATTTTTATTTTAAAGACTATTTTTATTGTTAGTTTAATATTAAAGATGATATTTTTATTCAGTTTATGTGTCCAAAATTACATTATGTTTGAGCAATTTTTATACTTAGTATAATCTATTTGAAAACATGTTAAATTATTTATTTTGAAACAAAATTTTGATCTTTATTGTCTTATTGATTTTATCCATGATTCTATGATAATTTGTGTTTAATGTTTATGTTTTTATGTCTAATTAATTAGAGTGCACGCTAATTAGTTTTATATAAATTCATATGATAGTTTAAAGGGTTTAAATATGTAATCACTTGATCTTTTAGACATGGATGGCTCAAACCCATCTCTTTTAATTAGGAAATTATCATCGATCTTGTTTAAATCAATTTGATAGTAGATTGGTTATTAGGTGCTAGATGATATTTTTCTAATACTTAATGCTCTAATTTGATTAAATTCTAGTGCTAGTGCTAGGGTTATCACTATTATTAAGGTTTATATTAGGGCTACGCCTAATTAAACAAATAACTAAGGAAAAATGGGGAAGATCCACTAGTGGTAGTCTTCGACAGTTTAGCTCATGGGTAGATCAATTTGTGTGTTAATTATAAATAATAATTTTCATGGTGGATATAGATTATACTAAGTGTATTTATAAATTTGATATCTTTGATAATTATTTATTTGCTTTTTAGTAGTTTTCTTTAGTTTAATAATTTTTATTTACAATGTTACAATCTTTTATTATTAATTTCGTTACTCCCCCTTAAATAACAGTCTTTTAGGTTAGTTTTAGGAATTTTGTTTTAATTTGATTTTGAGTCTTTATATATTTTTATTTTTAGATTATTTTTTTGTCCTTTTTATTATTTTTGAGTCGAGTTTGTTAGAAATTAGTTTAAAAATACTTTCTTTTATTATTTTTTGTATTTTATCATCTTTTAGGGTTTAGATAGAGTCCGAGTTTTATGTGATTAAATTTTATAGTTTTTGGTATTAATTTGATAATTTTTCAGATTTAATTCTTGAATTTAATTACTATAGGTTTTTAGTTAAATAATTTCGTAAATTCGATTTTAAATTTTTTTTATATTTTTAGGGTCTGGTTAGGTCTAGAAAATTAGAGTTAATATTTTGGATAATTTTAGTATTTATTTTTGTGATTAATTTAGTGCAGAATTTTAGTTATTTAATTTTCTGTTTTAGAATTTGTTTATTTTTTGCTTTAGTCTTCTGTTTTAATTATTCAAAAAAAAAAAAAATATTTTTGGGTTATTATAGTTTTTATATTCTGTATAAATTATTTTTTCATTAGCGCATAATTTTTTGTGATTTATAGCTATTAATTTACTAGTTTATATTTTCTGTTTTATTTTAAAGAGTAGTAAATTTAATTGGATTTAAGCTTATATATTTATTATATCTTTCCTCCTACATTCGATCTCTACTTTCCTATGCTATATTGTTTATTATAAGCCTAAATAGTGGTTTAATTGTAACTGTATGAGAAGCTAATAAATTTTGACGCCGTTGTCTGGGAAAGAAAATAATAGTTATTAGTTTTTATCTAATTTAAATTTACCACTTCTACTATTTTAGTTTGATTTTAGTAGTTTATTGTTCTAGTTTGTTTTTTTTTTTAGTTTGTTTTTTTAACAAGGAGCATACATTTGACGAAGTTGAACGTCAAGTAAGTGTTTCTAATTATGTTTCGTAAGTTTTGAAATTATTGACATGACTACTTTACGTGAGCTTGGTACACCTAACTTGGATACACAACTTCTACCTATCTCATATCCCGCATTGGACCGACCACTAAAATTGAACTCTAAATTTTTAAATTTGTTACCTAAATTCCATGGACTTTTTGGTGAGGACCCATATCGTCATATCAATGAGTTTATTATTATATGTTACATCATGCAACTTGAGGGAATTACCCAAAACCAAATTAAGTTGAGAGCCTTTCCCTTTTCACTTCAAGAGAAGGCTAAAGATTGGTTCTATTACTTACCACCTGCAACATTCACTACATGGACCGAAGTTCATAAAGCATTTTTAGAGAAATTTTTTCCTGCATCTAGGATAGGGTCCATTAGAAAGGAAATTTGTGGTATTAAACAGGATGACAAGGGAGACTTTTTCTGAATATTGCGAACATTTTAATAAATTATGTGCTAGTTGTCCCCAACATCAACTTTCCGAGCATTTATTGATTCAATATTTTTATGAAGGTTTATTGCTAATAGATAGAAATATGGTAGATGTTGCTAGTGGAGGGGCCTTGTTTAATAAGACTCCAGCTCAGTGCTAGAGAATTATTTAATATTATGGCCCAAATTACTCAACAATTTGGAATTGGAAATACCCAATTTAGAAATGTTAATGAGTTCAATTTAGGTCCATCTGTAGAGACCTATTTGTCCCAAATTACTGTTATGTTGAACAAATTGGTGCACGAGAGAAGAAGCGAGTAGTTTGTAGTATTTGCTGTTTAGAGGGTCATGTTGCTAATTCATGCCCTACACAACAAAGAGGGCATGTGAATGCTATTTTTTCCAACCAAGGTCAAATGAACTATGACCCATTCTCGAACACTTATGAAGAATGGAGTGACTACTCTAACCTTAGGTATGGATTTGAAGAAAACCCCTACAATTTGATCAACCCATTGCTCAGGACAAAACTAATTATCTTTTAGAGCAAATCATTAAGAAGATGGATGACCGAAAAAGGAGACTGACCTTAGGTTCCAAAGCTTAGAGATGACCATTAAGCAGGTTCAAAAGAGACAGCTTGCCAATGATGCCATAATTAGCAACCTCCAAGCCCAAATGCAATCTCAATATTTCCAAGATCTAAAAGAAAATGTGAGTGTCAATAACACTTAATAGTGGGAAAGAGCTAGAGGAACGTAGGAAAAACATAGAGGTAGAGCCAAAACTAGAAGTAATGGAATCGAACTTGAACAAAAGAAAGATAAGGCCTCTAATGAAATAGGTGAAAATAAAAAGATCTTTACAAGCCTATCCCACCTTTTGCTAGTAGATTGACAAGCACAACTCCTAAGATAGACGAGGCAATTGAAGATATCTTAGAAACATTGAGGAAGACAGAAACTAACATTCCTCTTTTAGATACCATGAAACAAGAACCTCATTATGCTAAGTTTCTTAAAGATATATTCACGAACAAATTAAAATTGAAAAGGAACAAAAAGATATGTGTGGGGAGAATACATCTGCTCTTTTCCAAAAGAAATCTCTTGCTAATTGCAAGTATGCAAGAGACCAGATCAATTTAGTGTGGGAAATGCAACTGAATGATCCTTGAGCTGCAAAGGTGTCAAGCCTAAGACGATAAACAAAGGCGCTAGTTGGGAGGCAACCCAACATTTTTCAGGGAAGTTTATGTTATCTCTATTATTTTTGCTTTATTTTTATTTTCCATGCATTAGGGACGATGCATGAATTAAGTGTGAGGGAGTGCATCGTACATTTTAATTTTGTGCATTTATTTTTATGTTATTTTTTTGAAAGAAATTTTTTTTAGTGTCTTTCTTGTAAAGAAATGCATGAACATGAATATATGTTAGGTTAACTTGCTTAAAATTTTCTATTTATAGCTTTTCTTACCCTTTGTAAGTGAGAAATTTGAACATCTTAATTGTCATTCAGAGTTGTTTGAGTTAATCCTCATATATTTCTTCAATTAGTGACAATCATAATTTTTCTATCAGTTTGATCATGTTATATGATCGTGATAGAGGCAATAAATTGACTTAAACCGTTCACCTAGACTACCGAACTTAGCAGAATGACTCATTGAAAATTTGATTTTTCTTATTTTGCCTATTAAAGTTTAGAATATGTTGGTTTACCAACACAGGTTGGTTTACCAACACGAGTTGGTTCAAGTGGTACGGCATTCGTTCCCCTTAAGTGGCTTATGTAAGGAAAAGACTTGTGCTGTAAGAGTCAACCCTATTAAGGGTCATTTACAACTCAAAACATGCCAATAAATAAAATAAAATTAAAAAAAAGAAGGAAAAAAAGTTAGTCTACCAACATGGGTTCGAGTTGGTGGTTCGGCATCATTTCCCCTTACGTTTAGGTCTCAAGCTAAGCCTTTATGAATGGAGTAACCCATACTGGGAGAGTCATGCCCCTTTTGGGCCAAACAATGACTCGAACCACACTAACGAAAAGCAAAAGAAAAATCGAGTATTAACTCCAAGCACCTCTATTTGGGTGAGTGGGAGACAGGGAGTGTTATATTTCTAAGACCCTATATCGGCCTCAAATATGTGCTTGAATGGAGTTAAAAAAACAAAATAAAATCAGTTGGAAGAAAAGTTTGCAAAACAAGTTTATTATCGATTTTTAGTGAGTTATCCGTTGATTCAGGTGTATCTATAACCATATCGCACCTTAATTTTTCCCATCCTAAAACTTTTTAGACCTCTTGACCGGAATATAAATGTTTGAAAAAGATGGATAATTTTTTACTGTTGCTTAAATGAAAGAGATATTGGGAGACTTATGAATAAACTCTCCGATGACAATGAAATGTTTAGTTTTTCACCTACTTGGGAAAGACAAATTTTCATCAAACTAGTTTGCAAGCAAGGCAATCCTAGTATATATTTTATGTTTTATGTATATCTTTATAAGAAAGCGTACTATTAGATTGAGTCTTAGATTTCTTTGCATGAGGACGTCCAAAGTCTAAGTGTGGGGGAATTTGTTAAGTCGTATTTTGTACGTAATTTTAGTAGTTATTTATTTTATATTATATAGTTTATTTTGTCTAAATTATTGTATTTTGTCTATTTTTAGGTAATTGTCGAATAAAGTGAAAAAGAGAAGAGAAGACGTTAAAAATGGATTTTTAACTACCGATAAGCATTCAAGAAAAGATATGAAGTCGGCCCATAAAAATAATGTGTCACAAAATATTTATTTTATGATATTTTATTTTATGAAGTCTTAATTTGAAGAGGATAGTGAACATAATCATTTTCCTAAACCCACTAGGACTCTTCCTTAGAGTTGCATGAGAAGAAGGAAACTTGGAAAAGAAGAAAGAGGAATCACCATAAAAGGACTCATCATCCTCACGGCTGCCCTCTCACGCTATCACCAGCTCCTTCTCTCTCCTTGCAGGCTTCTTCATCTCTCGCACCTTCAGCTTGCTCAAGCCTCATCACCAACCTCACCATTTCTCATCATCCCCTTAATCATAATCCTCATCAAAATCTTCCTCTTGTCACACTACACCTCACGCCATCATCATCTCTCATCTAATCATCATCATATTCTTAACCATCATCACCAATGCAAGGATTATTATGGTATTATTATTATTATTGTATTTTTTAAAGACTCTATTTTTATTGTTAGTTTAATATTAAAGATGATATTTTTATTCAGTTTATGTGTCCCAAATTACATTATGTTTGAGTAATTTTTATAGTTAGTATAATCTATTTGAAACTATGTTAAATTATTTATTTTGAAATAAAGTTTCGATCATTATTGTCTTATTGATTTTATCCATCATTCTACGATAATTTGTGTTTAATGTTTATATTTTTATGTCTAATTAATTAGAGTGCATGCTGATTAGTTTTATATAAATGCATATGATAGTTTAAAGGGTTTAAGTACGTAATTGCTTGATCTTTTAGACATAAGTATCACCCTAGTTAATCATGGATGGCTCAAACCCATCTCTTTTAATTAGGAAATTGTCATAGATCCTTTTTTAAATCAATTTGCTAGTAGATTGGTTATTAGGTGCTATATGATATTTTTCTAATACTTAATGCTCTAATTTGATTAATTCTAGTGCTAGTACTAGTGTAACACCCCAAAACACCCCCTAGGAGTATTACATCGCCGAGTTCCTTAAAGGAACTCCCAAGGCTCTTTCTCGGTGTTGGTTTGGCTGTCTAACTCAACTTAAAGATAATACCGGTGGTTTTTTCCAAAAGAATCGAGATTCTCTCGAAAATTTCAGCAGGGTTCCGTTTGTAACATGGACTAACCCATAGGCTTAAAGCCTTAAAACCCTGCATAAAAAGCATAATATAACTCAACGAGCCATACGCTCGGAGTATACAACTCAACGGCCACACGCGGAGTCCAACCAATCAAGCTATAAAACTTAAAATAATCTAAATGGTTTACGAGTGCATCGGGTATAACTACATGAACTAAATCACAATACAACATTCAAACATATAAGAATGCAAGCCAGCCACTTGAGTCACTTGAGTCACTGCACTGGTCAACCATCGGTAGTCGGTTAGAGTCCGGAGTATGTTAAGCGTCGATTATGCCTCCGAAAGTGTCCCCGCAACACTCGGGAGGGAATGGGGCAATTTGTGGGGATGAGCAATAAACCACGGGCTCACCGGAGTCTTATACCCTTACAATGAAAATTCTTTACACATAATACTCATAATAATGAAATTAGCGAAAACATAATAATATAATACAAATCTATATACTTGTTCAATGAAATCTCTTAAAATCATTCGCAACATAAAGCTCATAACACTTTAATCATTTGGAAGCACGATTTGCAATCATTTTAGGAATGGAATCACATTAAACAAGGTGGAATCATTTGCACTTTCTTTTGAATACTTTTTGAAAATTCTTTCGGGGCTTTTGGCGATTGAACTAGCACCGAGGCGGTTCTCGCGGGCGCGACCCCGACTCGGGTTCCCGGGACCTATCTCTAGTCAAATACCCGGAAGGCTCCGCTTTCCTCGTCGAGAAAGAATCAACCTCTCCGGTTGATGGGCATCCTGATACGCAAGGACCCCGTGGCCCGATATGCACGACCACCTCCTTCCTCCGGTCTAAACAATCTTACCCCATAATTCATGTAAATCGAAGTGATCACAATCACTTATCAAACTTGGTTTCTAACCAAGATCTCAATCAATTTCTCATCATAGAAGGCATAACACACGTGTCACCCTTCTAAATTCACTTTCTCAAATCCGATTCACTTTCTCAAACAAGGTTCACTTTCTTAAACAAGATTCGCTTCTTTAAAACACATTCACGTTTGAAAGGCAGTTCACAAGAAGTTGCATTCAAGGATCATTTCACGTAAAATACAAAATGCCTTCCAAAACTACTTTTGAGCATCACGTAAAGAAATCACTTAACACGAATAACCACCATTCAATGCAAGCAATCATTCTCAACTCTTTCCAACTATACATTTCTCAATCCACCACTCTAGTACGATTAGTTTCCATTTTCCGAGCCACAATAACCATACGCGGACATCACCTAATTCAGCGCCCCAACTTCTCACAATTCTCTGTCTTTATTCCAACTCCTCATTCTAGGTCTCTATTTCATAAATTAACTTCCTTTGCTCATACTCAGCCATATGACTCCTATTCTCACTTTATCACTTAAATTCCTCTTGTTAGATTCATCTTCCAACTTAATTTCATCTCAAAGACTTAGATACATTCTAAACTCAACTTAACTTTACAATTCCCCGCTCGTCGTTTCCCCGCCTCAAACTCCCATTCTATGTTTCTTTCTTATTAATAAACTCTTATTCGTCCATCCTTAGTCGTATAACTCTTAATCACTATTCATCGAGTCAATTCTAGTTAGCTTCACTTACGTTCAAGTCTAGTTCAATCTCACGGACTCAGGCACATCTCCAATTCAATTTAACCCAGACCATCGCTTTCTACTCTCGTTCCTCAATTGTGTACCAGTCAATATAAACTCATGTTCTCCTTTTCCTTCAACTCGTTATTTCCTAATGTTAGCGAGTTATCTTCCCCCCCACATCGTAAACTCAGGTAATCTCTAAGCAATTCGCACCCGGATCGCAGCCTTCTTTGTCTTTAATCGCTAATTGAAACTTCAATAATATTCCTTGGACCTCCGCAATCTAACTTTCTCATAATCTCTAATATCCCAATTCAGCCTTCACACTTAATCAGATTATCTCAAGTTCTAATTCAGCCTAACTACTTCCTACTGGTACAATCATTCTCGTATTCCCAGACAAACATCCAATATTCACAATAAAACAGACATTCGATATTCATAAGAAATTCATTTGGGTTTCAAAACTAATAATAGTTTAGTGTATAAGACTACCCGCCTCGAATTTCGATTTGTAATCTGATTTGGATGAATTCGGAATGGGTTCCTTGCCTTCCTTTTCTTCCCGTTCGCCTCTCGTATCTCTCGACCTCGCTCCGATCCTCTCGACTTAGTCTCCATTTGCCCGGCTCGGTTCGGTCCCTCGCACTCTCCATCTCTGCTCCGCTTCGCTTCGGTCCGCTCCACTCCCCCTCTTCACTCATCGGTCTTCCTCCGCGCTCGACGCCGTCCCGATCCACTGCTCCCGCGTTCACCGGCTATTTCCCTTGGCCTTCGCGTTCGTTTCCCTTCTTTGAGTCTCAGCTTTACCTCCCCATCGTGTCCCTTGGTATTTTCCCTCGTGTTCGCTGATCGTCCGGTCTTCATTCGCCGTTCGGGCGCTAGCCTCCGGCTGCTCCTCGCTCGCGCACCCACTCTCTTTCTCTTTCTTGTTCTCTCGGTTCCCGATTTCGGTCTCGCAGTCCCTTTCTCTCTCTTGCTCTCGTCGTCCCTCTCGGCGCTTGCTGGCCGCGGTGTTCTCGCTGTTCGAGCGGCCACGGCCACGGCCTCTGGGCTCTCGCGCACTCTCCCTTTCTCGCTTTGTCTCCTCGCTCGGCCTCTCTCTCTCTCGTTGCTGCTTCGTTCGGTCCCCCGTCCCTTTCTTTCTTTCCTTTTCGGTGGTTTCCACCGAGTGCTGCCAGACACTCGCTTCCCCATACTAATCCCCGTCTCCCTTTTCTCTTTTTTTTTTTTCATCCTCAATGTAATTAAACCCACATACGTAAAATACGTGGTCTCGGATTAATTACATAGCTGGTCCGGGCAAAAACTCGAAAACCGAATTAATACGCTTCACCAATAAGAGTTACGCGAACTAATAATTATTCGCTCAAATTAATTTACAAGTATCTAACAGCAGTATAAAACTTGGTCGCTCGACCCACTATATTTAACCAAGGCTAAATAATTAGCTCTAGCTCGTAAGAACATCTAATCCCAAAATTACGGGTCTTACAACTAGGGTTATCAATATTAGTAAGGTTTATATTAGGGCTAGGCCTAATTAAACTAATAACTAAGGAAAAATGGGAAAAATTTGTTAGTGGTTGTCTTCTACAGCTTTAGCTCATGGGTAGATCAATTTGTGTATTAATGATAAATAATAATTTGCATGGTAGATATAGATTATACTAAGTGTTTTTATAAATTTCATATTTTTGATAATTATTTATTTGCTTTTTAGTAGTTTTTTAAGTTTAATAATTTTTATTACAACGTTACAATCTTTTATTATTAATTTCGTTATTCCTCCCTTAAATAACAGTATTTTAGGTTAATTTTATTTTAATTTAATTTTGAGTCTTTATATATATTTTAATTTTTAGATTATTTTTCTGTCCATTTTTATTATTTTTGAGTAAGTTTGTTAGAAATTATTTTAAAAATAGTTTCTTTTATTATTTTTTGTATTTGATCTTCTTTTAGGGTTTAGATGGAGTCCTAGTTTGATGTGATTAAATTTTAGAATTTTTGGAATTAATTTGATAATGTTTCGATTTAACTCTTGAATTTAATTACTCGTAGATTTTTAGTTAAATAATTTCGTAAATTCAATTTAAAATTTTTTAAAAAATATTTTAGGGTCTGGTTAGGTGTAAAAAATTAGTGTTAATATTGTGGATAATTTTAGTATTTATTTTCATAATTAATTTAGTGCAGGATTTTAGTTATTTAATTTTCTGTTTTAGAACTTGTTTATTTTCTGCTTTAGTCTTCTGTTTTAATTATTCAAAAAAATACAAAAATATTTTTGGGTTATTATAGCTTTTATATTCTGTATAAATTATTTATTTATTCGTGCATAATTTTCTGTGACTTATAGCTATTAATTTACTATTTTATATTTTCTGTTTTGTTTTAAAGAGTAGTAAATTTAATTAGATTTAAGCTTACATATTTATTATATCTTTCCTCGTGGATTCGATCCCTACTTCCGTATGCTATATTGTTTATTATAAGTCTAAGTAGTGGTTTAATTTGTAACTCGTACGACAATCTAACACGTAATGATGACGCCATTCTCTCTCCAGGAATAGGTCCTAAGTTAAACTTTCAGCTCTTGTCCTTTTCTCGGGGTGAACAGGCCTTCGAGACTTATTTATGGGAATTTCTAAAGAAACCACACCAATTTTCTCAAAGAAATAATGAAGTAAGAAAGAAGAAGCAAATGGAGGAGTGATGAAGATGTGCAAAATGAGCTCCCAAGTCCCTTCTTTTATTGGTAAAATTGGCTAGCATTTTAAATTTAAAGCAAAAGCCCAGCCTTAGTTTGATTGGCCGGATGCACACTCCTCGACAGCAGCCTCGCCCAAGACCCGACCGGCGCCGAGTTCCACAACCTGATAAGAGTCGGTCGTAGGCAGCTTTGCAGTAGTAGGCCTGCCCATAGCCAGGCATCGGTTTCAACAAGCATGGCCAACCATTTTTGCAGGGCATGCAAGCATGTGGACTTTTGGGGCCCATTATTTTAGGTTTTTCTATCTTGCTTTTTAGTCTTCTTTGATTGAATTATTCAAGTAAAAATACTCGAACTCTTGTGTATCCGACTATTTGCCGACAATATGCTAGTACAACAATAATTAATCGATGCTTTAGGTAGAGAAACGATAAAGCTTGAGTGAAATTACTGAGCTTTAGGTCTTTTATCAAGCCAAGTTCAGGACTTTTAAGCCGGATTTCATAACGCTTACCATGATAAAGTCCAGACCCGGCTTATCGAAGTTCAATTTTAGCAACGACCGATTCCGTGGGTCTTAAATCACTCGGCACCGAAAGCGACGCCTGAAAAATTAGTTAAGTACCCTTTAATGTCTACTTTAACCCTTCGTCTTTCCAACTTGGTCAAAGTGGAGGCTAACCGTAGACATTGAAAACGTGTCATCCTTATCTCGTTTATTTGAGTTGTTTATTTTGTTGGCCCGATGATGAAATCCCAGTCCTATTTATGAACTCCGGATCATGATCGAATTTTAATCGGCGTGACAAAAACTCGTAGACCACAAAATAACCCATTATGACCACAAAAATTAGCTTTTTCTACTTGGGCCAGCCGACAAACCATTTTTCTTCACCCAAACCAAGGTAGATTTGGATTCCCAACCAGGAACCCAAACCATCGCTGTGTTACTCCAGTCAGCGCAAAACCGCATCATTTTGTATTATCTTAGTCTGTCGACCAAGGCATACAACCCGAAGCATCCACATGATGTTGTATAAATGGCATCGTGTTTTTGGACTCCGCAAATGGTGTCATTTGGTCCAGGCGAATATCCAATTTTTTAATTATCTAAATTTGAAAATTTCAGGTTGGGTTTAAGCCAAAGCGAATCTGTTGGTTGGCATTTTAGGGTATCATTTTAACCCTAATTTTTTATATAAATAAGAGGGCTTCCTCGCATTTTTGCTGCACCATTTTAAGCTACTAAAGCCCCCTTTCAACTAAAAATCCTTCCTAATTCTCTCCCACACTCTACTCTCTCCATTTTGCACATACCGTCACTCATTCTTCGATTTCTTAAATTGCACAAAAGGCCTTCTTTAGTTGTCATTTGAGCTCATTGCCCTGTTGTTATGTCTGTCGGAATCCGTTCATGATCCATGATTAACATGTGGAACAACCTCGAGGGCACCATATCTACTTTCAAGTTTGTTTTTTACAGTTCTTTTAATTTCTCTTTTATTGCTTTCTCGTATTGTTGTTTTAAAGATGTAATTACTTTTAATTCCTCCTCACCTACTCGTAACTTTTAATTTTCTTTTTGCTTTCTTTGCTCCTTTCTTTATTGTTTTATTATTTGCTTGTTTATCGCTTTCCTAGGATGTTTTTGATTGTTTTAATTTCTGTCTGTCACATGTTGATTGCTTGACTGTTTAAACAAAATTTTTAAACTCACAATTTAGATTAGTAAAGGTCATCTCGTTGATGGGCGGAATGGAGTGGTTCACCCTCGAACATCGGATTCTCGGTTTATGACCGATGGAGTCTCTTTCAAAACCACTTTTAAGCTTAGTTTTTCCATACTAAGATTGGAAGAGTATTTTTATATTTTTGTTAGTTTATATCTCTCGTAAACCGACTGGAGACTCATTATTTTTGCTTTTATTTCCTTTTATTTATTTCTTCACATTTCAAGATGGAAAATTGGAAAATTTAGGTTATTTTTTATAGCCAGAGCTATAGGATCGATACTGATTCCTCAATGACGGCCTATAACCGGTGCCGATTATCGGTTGGTCTTGGCTTTCACCAACGCCGACTAATAACCGGGCCTAGCTACCAGCCCAAATAGTTTTTACAAAAACGTAATTTTTTTATATTTGTGTTTTCTTTACCCTCAAAATAACATCTCAAGAACCATCTAAAAATTAATTTTTGAAATAAAATGATTAACAAAAATCGCCAATCACACCTTCACTTAAACTATTTCAAAATCAAATCATAAAAAGAAATAATCTTAATAAGAGGCGCACCTCATTTTTCAAACCAACTTTAATCGACTTTCAAAAGAATCTTAACAAAAATAAAAATCAAAGAGAGCTAACACTTCTTGGGGAAACTTTGGTCCGATCATGTCGCCCTCGTGGGGTGTAGGCACAAGAGCTACCGGTTCCAATAGACTTCTATCCACTCGTTGTCTGAATAGGGACGGATACTTGTCTTCATACAAAAATTTTCTTAGACTTGGTTGTTGGACGACCTAAAATATAGGGAATGGCCTAAACTTCACTTAATTAAAAATATTAAGTACAGCTGGGTTATATGCCCTATTCTAATTTTGAGCTTTTTAATATGTGTGCTAATAGCTCCTTTATTTGCAAGATATGTGATCAATGCCTCTTCTTGAGTATTCATGGAGTTGTTGTGGTTGTGTTATCCTTTTGACCATGAGGTCTCGCATTCTTTTTGGGTGCCTGTGTGCAGCTCTTCTTGAATATAAGAGAGTCAACGAGCACTAATTGCTTGATGGCATGGTAAGTTTCTTTTGAAGATGGCAATGTCGACCACATTCCCGATACAGAGTTGATGGATAACGCTTGATTGAATTATTATTATAAGGTGCTTTGTTTATTAAATTTTTATTTTTAGGATTTTGATTTATGCAAACGAGAGGAATGCAAAACTTTGTTCTAAGAAAAATTGCATTCTTTTATTAATATAATGCAAAAAGTTTAAAAACACAAAGATAAAAATTGCCCTTTCAACCTACACTCCCCAACGTAAATTGTAACGAAAAGTGGACAGCTTGCACTCTAATGTACTCGCTACTAATTAGTGAACCTTGTACCTGATGGTTTGTTACCGAATGAGAATGGCATGCTTTTCAATTGATTTTTGCTCCTCTAGGTATGGCAAATTGGATTTGAACTTGGGAATTGGAAATCGGAAATGGGAATTTAGAAAAAGATTAAGTTTGGGGCCTGTCCTCATGGGCTTCGTACGTATTTGCTATAGCGGAAATCATGCCTTTGTAGTTAAAGGCTAATTTGGTTTTGATTTTTCTTTTAAAAAGGAAATGAATTAGACCTAAGATGGACCTTAAACAAGGAAGTTCATCTTTGTTAGCATCCTAGATAACCGATGGGCTCATTCGATGGTGAAGTATAGTGCTTCACAGGAGTTTCTCATACCTACGGATGCCTTCTAGTTGGTTGTAGATTTTATGGCTCCCTCGCTCCTCTTTTATAAGCATGCTAGCTTCTCGGAGCACTTTGAAGTCTATATAAGGCAAGAACTTAAAATGCTAATGATAAAGAGGTTTTAGGTTTTTGATGATAAGCCTAACTCCGATCCTTTTTAGAGGGTCGATCTGTCATGTGGGTAACCTTTGCCCTCTAGCGAGTGAGAACGTCAATGAAGCTTTCTTTGTCTCCTTGATTGATCATCTCAAGGTCTCGAAAAATGACTAGTAGATTACTATTATAGGAGTATTGTTGTAAGAACTCCTTGGAAAGATGTTGCCGGCTTGTGACCTTGACTAGATCGACAACATAATACCACATCATGATGTCTTTGTCAAACATTTAGAACATGGCATAGTGTGTGTCCTCTAGTACATTTTTAGAGTCATTGCGGGAGTAGTCGTTTGAAGGTTTGCTCTTGGAGAGTCTTGGTCATCCTAGAGGGGGTGAATAGGGTGATGAGGAAATTTTAACAACAATGGAGGGGTTAAAGTTTAAACTGAATAATCAAGACAATCCGAGTCTAGATTGGACTCGTAAAAGTATCAACTCGTAAATTACATGGAAACCCTCCTGGAGAAGAAAACCACGGCCGTGCTAATCCAAGCACCAAGTCAAATCCACTATTTTGAATCCACAAAATACAGTGGACTCACTCAATCGAATTGCTCCATTAGACAATTCCTTACAAAGTTTTCTTAGACTCGAAGTTCCCTTATCTCGATCTAGTACTTCCTAACCGAGGTAACCTTTACAGACTAGGGACAACCGAGCTGAGTTAACCCTTACAGCTCAGTCAACGGACCTTACTTAGAGAGTAAGAAAGAGTTTGTGACTGATTACAAGACTTTACAACTCAAAAAAATGTTTAAGTACAAAATTGGAGTTGTAAGATGAAAATTGAATGAGTATTATACAAAGATATATAATTTCAAGCAATGGGTTCAGTAATCTTTAAGTCTTGTGAAACGGCTTCTATTTATAGGGGACCAAGCAGATTAGCCGTTGTGACTACCTTCCGATTAGAAGTCCTCTATGACCGTTGTAACGGTTCTTCGAGTTGCTTAGAAAAGATCCGTTGAGATGTGAATATTGTGCAACGGCTCTTGACGCCTTAGGATGTCCCAATTCACTGGTGGTGTCCGAAAAGTAGGGTGGAAACCACCGTTGAGCTTAGCATTGAAGATTTTCGCTTTAAAAACAGACAACCCCGACACGATTGTCCGGACCTTGGTCGAAGTAGAAAAAGCCTTGTCTCGCTGGTGATTGACGACTTGAAGTCTGGTTACTTTTGTAATTCAAAAGGTAGGATAACCTCGTTTAGATAACTTACAAAAGTAAACCAATTTTGGTTCACAAAGTATAAAATACTTTGGTCCAAGATTAGGCACGAGATAATAATTTAATTAAGATCATTAAATGCATAATTATTCGAGTCCTAGAAGAGTGGAATTTTTAAGTCTAATATTCATTATACTCAAATTCCATCCGAGTCAGTCTAGAGAAAGATTAAGTTATAGAAGAGAATATCGAGTATGACTACTTAATCTAGACAAGTATATTTTACTCAAAACATGCTGACTTAGAAAGTTGAATTAACGTTGTAATTCACTTTATCTTAGAATATGAAGTCGAACTTAGTTTGAAAGAGTTAGAGTGAATGTTTGATCATGCAATAAATGTGAGTGATGTCCGAGTGACTCGGAACCATCGAGTGAATTGATGAACAAGAGTGTGCTTTCGAGTCAAGTCAAAATCGAATGAAAACATATGTAGTAGTTTCTATAACACTCGTAAAAGTTTCTATAACACTCGAAAAGTTTCTATAACACTCGTAATGACTTGTAATCAAAACTTAGAAGGGATGAAGTTTGTACCTGATTCCTTGATTAGTACTCAGAATAATATAAATGTAGAATCTGAGTCTTCAATCTCACCCTTTTTGATGAAAGACATTCCATACTCAAATAGAAACTTTGTTAGTGAAACAATCCCGAGTTTTCATTCTTTCTCAAAGAGTATATCGAGTTTAGAGATAAAATCGTAGAAATAGCTAAAGTGGTCCAAACTTAGATCATATTAGAGCGATTATACTTAGATTGCATCGAGCTAAGAATGAAAACGCATAGAAATAAAGTGATTCAAACTTAGAGTATTGCTTATATCGGAGCAAAGATACATAACCGAGTTGACATATCGGAGCAAGATATACTAAGAAATTCAAACTCGGAAAGGAGTTATACTTAGAGGTAAATAAGCACAAGATGAAACTTCATTCATATTCACGTAAGCATAGAAAATATGTACAAGAAGGGTGAGAAAAACTCCCCTAAACAAGACAACAAATTTTCTAAATATTCTCCCCCTGCCTTTCAAGCAAAAACAAAATGGAGAAGAATGTATCAAGTAGATACAATTTGGTTGTCCGGACAAAAAAAGAAAACCAAAACAGAGAAAAAAATTTAGGATGGTGGAGTGGGAGCAGACTCGAGCTAAAGTGGATGAACGGGCAAGTGCGCCTACGCTGGTATGAGCGAGAAGATGTTAAAGATCTTGGCGGGAAACACTAGTAACTCCGGGATGGGCTCAACTCGAGTAGCCGACCCGGAACAAGGTCGTCTAGAGGTTCATCCTCTTGGAACTCGATGGAGAGTGGTGCTTCCTCCGGCTTGACTCGCTACTAACTAACCTTTGTCGGCAGGGTCTTCGACTCACTCGGACTCATCGTCCGAGCCGATCGACTCCGGTTGAGGGCGGGAGCACCTTGTCCCTCGGCCTTCTTCCCTTTCTCGCTCCTTCTTCTTCCTCCTTTTCCCCTTCCTCCTTCTCCTCGAAGGAGTTGCCTCAGCCAGCAGCCTCCTCCTCTTCTTCTTCCGCCTCTTTGGAAGAAGATTTGGCGAGGCTCGAGGACTCTTCCGATGTGTCGAGCCGACCGGTCCCGAGCCGCTTTGGAGCGCTGTTCTTGGAGGAGCTCAATCGGTTCCTTCTGCTCCTTAAGCAAGTGCCTTCTTCTTAAGGAGCACGTCCTGCCGCTTCTCGGATTTGAGACTCGGGTTGTCTTTTGGTTTATGGTCATAGACTCGAATGACAATCTTGAATGACCGGAGAGTGTCCTTGATCTCGGTGGACACAGAGGAGAGCTTATCCAACATTGTGTTAGACAAAGCAAAAGAGAGAACATGAGAAGCCCCGAGGTGGAAGCACCGTCAGGTGGAGGAGGTAGAGAGAGTGGAGTTTGAGTCTCGAGTCCGAGTTTGAGGCGGAGGAGAAGGTTGCCTCGGCTCCGAGTTGTGGACCCGGACACCCGGTTGGGTTTCCCGGTATCCATAACCTAGAAGCTCTTTTCTGCCAACTACTATGGCAGCCTCGAAACCACGTTAGGATATGAGGGAGCGAGACTTTGAATTGTTTGAAGATGAAGGTGAGGAAAGCCCCAAAAGGAAGAGGGGTGGATTTCTTTGTCTCGAGCCGGCACAGAGGCCATCCGCTCAATGATTGCTGGAAAGAGGTCTACTTCATAGCCCTCTAGAATGTAAAAAGAGCCTTGAGAATCTTAGAATTTGGATTCTCTTTGTTGGAATGCTGAGAGAAAAAGGTTCTCATCAGTAGAAAACAAAGAAGACAAGCTTCGACTTCATCCGAGTCACCGAAAAGTTTTTGCATGACTCGGTATTTATTTTGTATACTTCTCGAAGAATTCATCAAGCAACCTCGTTGAAAGGTATAGGGTTGTTGTTGAGGAAAAGAGATGATACTTTGAATAAGTAGTAGAGGAGAGAGACGTTGACTCAAACAACGACATCTTGAACTCCGGAGGTGAGGATCCCCTCAGAGCTAGAGAGATTTGAATAGAACTTAGAAACGAGTTCTGGGTAGATAAACTCACCGAAATAGAGGAAATTGTAAACCCCTGTAGTTTTGATGTGGTTCAACCATGAAAATTTTATGGTTGGGAAGAATTTGTCATCCAACGTCAGTGTTGGGTGACAAGGATTTTAGAGGGGTTGGAAGGACCCTCTTGGTTTTGGTTCGGGCTTCTTGGATGCGTAACCAAGAAAGTCCGGGTGAGAACCTCTTTCTGTAACAGTTGAGGAGTTTCGAGAAGAGAGGAGATGAACTTTGAGAGAGAGAGAAGATAGCTCCGCGAGAGAAAGAGAGAGTAAAAAAATAAGAGAGTAGAGAGAGACCGAGAGCTTTCGGTGCTTACTTGAGATGTTTCTTTCTTTGCTTGAGAGAGAAGGTTTGCTCTTCGAAAACACTCGAACTTTCTTGAGAGGTAGTATGTGAGAGAGTGAGTGAGTCGAGAGTAAAGCAGCGAAATGAAGGAAAATGGACGCTATTTATAGAGAAAGAATTGTTCTTCAGTATTCGTTCTAACCCAACTCTCCAACGGTCGCCTCGGACCGGTGTGACTATTCTCGCTCTCCAATGATTAGAATTCCAGTGTTTGTCTTCTAACGGCTAGTTCTATAATTGATATGCGCGAGAAAAAGAGAGAAAATGAGAAATTTTTAAAAGACATATATGAAATTCTCCACTAATCTAGAGATGATTTCGAAGTTTGATGTCCATTTTTCACAAAACCGAGTTTGACTCAGCACAGCTTTCGAGTCACTCAAAAACTACAAGCAAGCATTAACTCATAGCTCAGTATCACTAGGCCAACTCGAACTAATTATTATTAAAGCACATAAAAGAAACATTTACCACATAATCATGCAAAGTAAATTCACTTAGAAAAGCACATAATCATGCATTTATCATACCAAGTTCATTCCTAATAAAGCAAAATTGATCCTCACTAAGTGACTTACTAAAGATATCAGCTAGTTCAAGTTTGGTAGGAATGAATTCAAGTTCAATATCACCTTTCTCAGAATGATCTCTTAGAAAATGATACCCGACCTCAATATGCTTTGTCTTTGAGTGATGAACTGGATTCTTAGTGATGCTGATTGCACTTTGATTGTCGACATGATTGGAATTGATTTGAATGAAAGTCTAAGATCTCTCAAGTGTTGCTTGATCCATAGAATCTGAGCAAAGCATGCTCCAGCTATAATGTACTCACCTTCAGCAGTTGATAGAGCTACCGAGTTCTACTTCTTTAAGAGCCAAGATATGAGGGATTAACCTAGAAATTGGCAGGCTCCTGAGGTGCTCTTTCTATCAACCTTGTATCCAAGCATACTCAAGCATCCGAGTATCCAGTGAGAGTCGGTTATGAGTCTCTTGAGTACCATAGACCTAGATTCCGAGTCCCTGCAAGATATCTAAAGATTCTCTTCACCGCAGTGAGATGTGATTCTTTTGGATTAGCTTGAAATCTTGCACACAGACACACACTAAACATTATGTCTGGTCTACTGGAAGTAAGATACAGTAGAGATCCAATCATACCTCGATAGAGTTTCTGATCTACTACTTTACCTTTTTCATCCGAGTCTAGTTTTATACTCGCTACTCATTGAGGTTGCTGCATGTTTTGCATCTTGAAGCTTGTATTTCTTCAACAACTCCTTGGTATACTTTGATTGATGGACATATATGCCATCTTTTTCTTGCTTGATTTGTAGACCAAGGAAGAAGTTGAGTTCTCCCTCATACTCATTTGGAATTCCTGTCTCATCAACTTAGAAAAATCTCGACAAAGAATTTCATTAGTAGCTCCAAATATTATATCATCAACATAGATATGAGCAATAGAAAGTCTTTCCCTTGGTTTTTATAAAAAGAGTCTTGTCAATATGACCTCTTCTAAAATCATTTTCAACCAAGAAATTTCTTAGTCTTTCATACCAAGCTCCGGGAACTTGTTTAAGACCATAAGGAGCTTTTTGCAACTTGAAAACATGATTTGGGAATTCTGAGTTTTCAAATCCAGGGGTTTGCTCAATATAGACTTCCTCTTGAATGAAACCATTAAGAAAAGCACATTTAACATCCATTTGATACAACTTGATATTCATGCTTGATGCAAATGCCAAAAGGATTCTAATAGCCTCAATTCTAGCTACTCGGTGCAAAAGTTTCCCCACAATCAATTCTTTCTTCTTGATTGTAACCTCGAGCCACAAGTTTAGCCTTATTTCTGACTACCAACCCACCTTCATCCATTTTGTTTTTGAAAACCCATTTGGTTCCTATGATCGAGTGGTCGAAGGTCGTTTGGTTAGAGTTCAAACTTGGTTTCTTTCGAATTGATTAAGCTCTTCTTGTATGGCCTCTACCCATTCAGGTTCTTTAAGGGCTTCTAGTGCATTTCTAGGTTCAGTTAATGATATGAATGCAGTGAATGCACATAGATTTTGTAGAAAGGAACGAGTTCTTACCCCATTGTTGATGTCGACAAGATATTTTCGAGTGGGTGGCTAGAAGCATATTTGAATGCTTTACCTGTTCTCTCGGTTCATTAGGTTTGTAGGTTGAATTGGTTGATCTTCAGTGGTCCGATCCGATTGAGCTTGTTGATCCGGTTGACCTCCAGCATTCTGAGCCGGCTTTTAAGTCGATTCATTCCGAGTCATGGTGTTCCGAGTTACTTCATTCCGAGTGACTTTTCCTTGACTCGTCCGGGCTCATCTTCGGCAAGATCATCATCTCGACCGAGCTTCGATTTGAGAATGTTGACTCACTTGGTTTCCCATGATCAATCTCATCAAAAACAATGTGGATGCCTTCTTCCACTTTGTTAGTTCTTTTATTGAAAATGCGATATGCTTTACTATGAGATGAGTAACCAAGAAGAATACCTTCACCTAACTGAGCATCAAACTTGGTCGAGTGATCCTTACCGTTGTTGTGAACATAACACTTACATCCAAAGGGTTTGAAGTATGAAATATTGGGTTTCTTCCCCGGGAGAGCTCGTATGGAGTTTTCTTCAAGATGGGTCCAGTGAGGCATCTGTTCGGATTGTAGTTTGTCGTGTTGATCGCCTCAGCCTGTAAATAGTAAGGTATATCATGTTCAATCATCATTGTGCTTCCTATTTCTTTAAGAGTTCGGTTCTTTCTCTCCACTACTCCCCTTATTCTGTTGAGGAGTTCTTGGTGCTGAGAAGTTGTGGGAGATACCATTCTTATCATAGAACTCTACAAATTCCGAGTAATCAAACTCTCTTCCATGGTCGGTTCGAATTATTTTGATCCGAGTCCGAGACTCAACTTGGATTTTCCTCGCAGAGCTTGCTCGAACTCTTTGAAGGCTTCATTTTTATGCTTCAGAAAACACACCCAGGTAAATCATGAGTAGTCATCAACAATCACAAGTACATGTGATTTACCTCCGAGACTCTTGACAGGGATTTCACCACATAAGTCCATATGCCACAATTCAAGCACTTTAGATGTGGAAATAGTTTTGAGAGATTTGAAAGATGATCTCGACTTGTTTCCTTTTGTGCATGCTTCACAAATTTTATCTTTCTTAAATGCACAGTTAGGCAAGCCTCTAACTAAACCATGAGATGCAAGCTTCTTAATGGTATACATGCTAACATGACCTAGTCTACGATGCCATGTCCAAGAATCATCATGTAGAGATGCTTTTAAGCAAGATAAATTCGACTTGGGTTGAGAGAGGAATAGTGTAGGTATGACCTCGAGAGCTTAGTCTCCTTGGTAGTTTCATCGAAATATAGCAATTGGTCTCGAGTGAATCTTACCTCTTGACCTTTGTCACACAATTGACGAGATGCCGAGCAAAATTGTAATTTAATCCTCGACAAGGTAGATCGGGCCGACCGGATTGTCTCCTTTTCCAATCTTGCCTATCCTAACTATCTTGCCCTTGCTATTATCTCCAAAAGTGACATTCCCTCCCTTGTATTCTTCTAACTTAGAAAAGAGTCTTGAATCTCCTAACATGTGGTGTGAGCATCCACTATCCAGTACCAATGACCTTTTGTCCTTTTCTCGAGCTACCTATAAGTCGAAACAACCTAACCTTTCTCACTTCCTTTAACGAGCCCAAGTAGCTCCCTTTACTCGTGGTCCTTTTCGAGGAAGAAGACTCTTGGGAACCCGGATTTGAACAACTTTGGGTTTGGTCCGATTCTGAGTCTTCCTTTTGAAAACCGAGTCCGTGTCTCTGTCTTTTGAAAATCTTTCCTTCTATAAACCGGTGGAGAAGGTTTTCTCCTGAAAGCTGGTCCGGGCTCGGTCCCCTTTTCATTTTTATGAATGGGACTATGCTTAGCCTTCCCGAACTTCACAATTCTGGAATCCTTTCTGAAAAGATCCGAGTAGGAATTAGATTCCTCCTCTTTGTTAAAACCAAGTCTTTCTTTTCTAAAAGAGACACATTGATACCCTAAGAGCATGTCAAGGTTTTTCTGACCTTGAGTAAACTTTAAAACAAGTTCTTGAGACTCATTGAACTTTTGCTTCAGTATGCTCATTTTCTCTTCTAAGTGTCTCGGACTCAGTCTCATTAGCTTGAGTACTAATCTTGAGCTTTCTTAAAGTTAGTCTCAGCTTTTCTAATTCATTTTTCAAAGAGATGCTCTCGAAGTGATAGTCTCAAGTTGTTCTTTAAATTGAGAGGAATCGAATTGGACTTCTCTTCTAAATTATAAATATATTTAGCTAAATCAACTTTGGAAAACCCGAGGAAATATTCAATTACCTCCCGAGGATTCGTTTCCTCATCGTCCGAGTGGTTAGAGTCCGACTCGGATTCAGCTTCTAAGTCCGATAGAGCCATCGGACATTTTGAGTCGTCTAACTCTTCATCTTCTTCGGATAAATCTTCATCACTCCATGTGGCCATCACAGACCTTCTTCTGCTTTCTGTCCCTCTTTCTCCTTGGACAGTCTTTGACTATGTGATCTTTGCTTCCACATTCAAAACAGCCAGAGTTCTTATTTAAAGATAACTTTGAAGGGGAAGAGTGTTTACCTTTTCTATCCTTTTTATCTTTCTTGTAGAACTCATCTCTTGGCCTTTTCTCCTATCTCTTGTGATTCATCATTCTTTTGAAGCCTCGAGCGATAAGTGTCGTGGGATCTTCTTCGAGTCCGATGAACTCGGATTTTCTTCTCTGTTTTTGAGGCCTTCAGCGCGATATTCTTTTTAGTGCCGACCTCGGCATCCTCTTCCTCCGGATGGATCTCATGGGTGAGTAGTTTCTCAATGAGTTCGTCCGGCTTTAATAGAGAGAAGTTCTGGGCTTCCTTAATGGCTATCACCTTGGGACCCCATCTTCTCTTGGGTAGACTTCTTAGAATCTTTATACGCATTTCTTCATGGGAAATCTTTCTATCTAGAGATTTGACATTGTTAGTTATCTCAGTGAAGCGGATGAACATCCGAGTGATGTTTTCTTCGGGCTCCATCTTGAACAGCTTATATTTGTGAAGATATTGGCTTATCTTGGCTTGTCTAACTTGGCTGGTGCCTTCATATGTGTTGACAAGAGTGTCCCACACTTCATTTGCTATGTCACATGCTAACACTCGTTGTATTCTTCCGAGCTGATGGCGCACATCGAGAATGTTCGTTACTTTAAAGTTCTTCTTGAACTTTTCCGCCTCTTCGAGTGTTTTACTCGAGCTTTGCTTTAGGCATGAGTCTTGTTTCCTCCATCCTCATTAGAATGTAATTACCTTCTTGTATAATGTTCCTAACATCTTCATCGTGGTCCAAGAGAAAACATTCCATGAGCTTCTTCCAAGTGTACAAAATTTGATCCTTTAAACTTTGGTTGTCTGCTGGAATATCTTCCTTCATCAAACTCTCCATTGTTCTCGAGCCATTTGATCTTTAAACATTTAGATTGTTAGATCCTTTCCGAAAGGCTAGGCTCGATACCAATTGAAGGTTTGCTTTTGAAGAGTCTTGGTCACCCTAGAGGGGGTGAATAGGGTGATCAAGAAATTTTAACAACAATGGAGGGGTTAAAGTTTAAACTAAATAATCAAGACAATCCGAGTCTAGATTGGACTCGGAAAAGTAGCAACTCGTAAATGACGTCGAAACCCTCCTAGGGCAAAAATCACGGCCAGTGCTAATCCAAGCACCAAGTCAAATCAACTATTTTGAATCCACAAAATACGAGTGGACTCGACTCAACCAAAATTGCTCCCTTAGACAATTCCTTACAAAGTTTTCCTAGAATCGAAGTTCCCTTATCTAATCTAGTACTTCCTAACCGAGGTAACCTTTACAGACTAGGGACAACCGAGCTGAGTTAACCCTTATAGCTGAATCAAGGGACCTTACTTAGAGAGTAAGAAAGAGTTTATGACTGATTACAAGACTTTACAACTCGAAAAAGTGTTAACTACGGACTTGGAGTTGTAAGATGAAGATTGAATAAGTATTATACAAAGAGATATAATTTTAGCAATGGGTTCAAGCAATCTTCAAGTCTTGTGAAGTGGCTTCTATTTATAGGTGACCAAGCATATTAGCCATTGTGACTATCTTCTCATTAGAAGTCCTTCGAGACCGTTGTAACGGTTCTTCCGAGTCGCTTACAAAAGATCCGTTGAGATGTGAACGTTGTGCACCGGCTCTTGACGCCTTAGGATGTCCCAATCCACCGGTGGTGTCCGAAAAGTAGGGTGGAAACCACAGTTGAGCTTAGCATTGAAGATTTCAAGTTTTGGAAATAGACAACCCCGACACGTTGTCCGGACCTTGGTCGAAGTAGAAAAAGCTTTGTCTGCTAGTGATTGACGACTTGAAGCCGGTTACTTTTGTAATTCACAAAGTAGGATAACCTCGTTTAGATAACTTACAAAAGTAAACCAATTTTGGTTCTCAAAATATAAAATACTTTTCTCCAAGATTAGGCACGAGATAATAATTTAATTAAGATCATTAAGTGCATAATTATCTCGAGTCCTAGAAGAGTGGAATTTTTATGTCTAATATTCATTATACTCAAATTCCATCCGAGTCGAGTCTAGAGAAAGATTAAGTTATAGAAGAGAATATCGAGTATGACTACTTAATCTAGACAAGTATATTTTACTCAAAACATGCTGACTTAGAAAGTTGAATTAACATTGCAATTCACTTTATCATAGAATATGAAGTCGAACTTAGTTTGAAAGAGTTAGAGTGAATGTTTGATCATGCGATAAATTTGAGTGATGTCCGAGTGACTCAAAACCATCGAGTGAATTGATGAACAAGAGTGTGCTTTCTGAGTCAAGTCAAAATCGAATGAAAACATATGCAGTAGTTTCTATAACACTCGAAAAGTTTCTATAACACTTAGAAAAGTTTCTATAACACTCGAATGACTTGTAATCAAAACTTAGAAAGGATGAAGTTTGTACCTGATTCCTTGATAGTACTCAGAATGATATAAATGTAGAATCTGAGTTTTCATCATTGAAAATCGAAGATTAACACAACAACTTCTCTATACGATGTATTTGTGGATCATACTAAGGCTTGGGGATTTCTTCCACATCCTTTTTTTCTTTTCCTTTGGATTTTGGTTTCTTCTCTAGTTCTTTGAGTTTGAGGTCAAGGGTTTTTGACATGGAGTCAATTATTTTATCCCGGGCCTCAATTTTTGATTTTATTTTTACAAGCAGGCTCTTTAAACAAGGTCATGATGAGGGTGTGTTGTGGTTTGTTGCCATTTTTGGAAAAAGGGTTGCATTTTAACGCTGTTCGTGGGCTACATACTCGGCATTGCCAGTAAAGGTGTTAAACATATTGGTGTGGTATGTATTGATGTTGAACCTATTGGTTTTAAACGTGCTCGTGCTGAAGTAGACTTCTTATTTCCTAGCTGCTTAGTGTCGGGATTCCAAATTTTAGTAGACTTCCCTATCTTGTGCCCCAAAAATGTAGGTGCTTTACGTCTACCTTGTGGAAAATTTTAAGGGAGATGGGGCATAAGGGCTTGACTCAAGAAGACAACCGACGCTAAGAAAAGAGAATGACATGCTCTTATTTTTTGATGCACATAAAAATGTGGACTGACCAAAATGAAAAAGAGATGATCCTTAGAGGAAAATGAATCCAATTTTTTGTCTAAGCACTCCGAAATAAATTAATCAAAATAAGAAAGAAATGAAAAAATGAACTCACTTCAAATAAAGTTATTTTTATTTGGCTAATGTAAATAAAATGACTGGCCTTAATTAAGATGATTTTTTATTTGGTTAATGCAAAAAATTCCAAAGTGGACTTTTCTTAGTTGAGATGATTTTTATTAGGCTAAACGTAAACAAATGCAAAAATGAAATGAACGTACTCACCTTATTTAAGATTATTTTTTAGGCAAACTTGACGTCCGAGTCATACTGAATTGGTCAGGTACCGAGAACCGAGTGGTTGAGTTAAGCTCGGTTAGTATGACTAAGTCGCTTTTACTTTTTAAAGTAGAACTAAGTCCTTCGACTCTTAAGAGAAAACATTTAAGTGCAAAGTCTTAGGTCAGTAATCTATTAAACATCTAAAATGACTTTTTCTTACGAATTTCTTTTAGGAAGTGTCTTGGTTAGTCCTAAATTTAGATGAATGACTTTAACCGAAAATCAACTAAGGGGTCGATTAAGCATACACGAGTCTTCACCGGGACATCGAAATAGAGATTGGTGCTAGGGCACGTGCCCAAGCCCGTTATCGGATGGCAACCACGGAACTCGTTGAGTTACGTAAGCAACTTAATGAGTTAGTGGATGCGGGTTTTATCCAACCTTCCAAGGCCCCGTCCGGTACTCCAATGTTGTTCCGAAAAGGGAGATGGTTTGATGTGAATGTGAATTGCTTATCGTGCTCTAAATAAGCTAACCATTAAAAACAAATATCCTATTCTAAGGATTGATGATCTTTTTGTTCCACTGTCTAATAAGGCTACTTTCTTTACTAAATTGGATCTTAGGATGGGGTATATTCAAGTGTAGATTGCTGAGGGTGATGAGTCTAAAACAACTTGTGTAACTAGATATGGTTCTTTTGAATCTCTTGTAATGCCATTTGGGCTTACTAATGCTCTCATAACTTTGTATAGTTTAATGACCAATGTTCTTTATGACTATCATGATGACTTTAATGTGGTGTACTTATATGATGTTGTAATTTATTCTAACTCACTCGGATGATCATGTTTGTGACCTTCGAAAAGTATTTCGAAGCTAAGGGAATATGAACTATAAATAAAGAAGGAGAAATGTGAGCTTGCCCAAACTAAAATCATGTTCCTTATTCACAAAATTAGCAAGGGCCTTGTGAGAATGGATATGAGGAAGATTAAAGCAATCTCAGATTGGCCTTCTCCAAAATTAGTTTCGATTTACGCTCTTTCCTTGCTTTGGCTAACTACTATCGAAAATATATCAAGAGTTATACTAAGCATGTTCCTCCCTCGACAAATCTTTGGAAGAAGGATAAAAAATGGGCATAGGATGTCTATTGTGAAGAAGAATTTGAGAACCTCAAAGAGGTGGTGGCTTTTGAACTTGTCTTGAAGTTGCCCGAGTTTGACAAACCCTTTGAAGTGCATACAGATGCATTAGATAAAGCAATTGGGGAGGGGGTGCTAAACCGGAAAAGATACCCTATTGCCTTTGAAGGACTGAAATTTCATGGGGTACAATTAAAATATTCTACCCATGAGAAGGAAATGCTTCTAGTGGTGCATTGTTTACGGATCCGGAGACGTTACTTACTTAGGACTAAGTTCATACTAAATACCAACAAAGTGGCTATAGGAACCACGGTGTGGGTAGGACCTGTGATCGAGCTTCCCTAAGATTGCCCCTTTGGCGTAAGGGTTTTTTAAAAGTTGGAAAATGATTTTAGGGTTTTCAAGATGCATTTTTGAAAGTGGGGACGAGTCTTTAATTAAGATTTTCGAATTTTATTAAATTTGATTTAGGCAAAGTTTGTGTTGTGATTTTATTAATCTTTTTAATTTTATAATCTATTTTTAGAATTCCGGGATATCATTTACTAATTAAAGGACGAGTAAAAATTAGGGTTTTGGTCCTACTCGTGAGGCTTTAGGGTTAGATTGGTGTGAAAATACCAATATGGATCGAAGCCTCGCCTGCCGACTCACCCGGTGTAGGCTGCAGCCTGCACTGGCGGTGATGCGGGCTGGCCAGAGGCCACGGTTGAGGAAATCAGCCTTGGCCTCTACCCCGGTTGGTAGATCCAGAACCAATTTTTTTATTCCTGCAATCGGAAAATACTAGGATGCAAATTTAATAAGAATAACGCATAAAATAAGGGAGTCATCGATCGACTTTTAGGATGAAAACTAACAAAACCAAAAATTTTCTTTTCCAATCTTAGTATGGAAAACTAAGACTAAAAGAGGCTAAATAGACTCCATCGATCTTTGAACCGAGAATCAAATTCGAGGGCGAGGGTACGAAACGTAGGGAAAACCATTCTGTTCGCCCGTCCAAAGATGACAATTACTAGTTTAGATTGTGAATTAGAATAATCTAAAACAAACAAGCAAGCAACATGCTACAAAGATAAATAAAAGCAACCAAATGGAATTAAAGGAAAAGTAATAAAGAAAGTAGTAAAGAAAGCGATAAAGAAATGAAAAGCGGAAAATTAAAGATTACATCGGAAGGGGAGGAATTAAAAGAAACGATTACATCTCTTAAACCATAATACGAAAAATGATAAGTAAAATGTAAATTAAATACCTATTTGAAGGTTGAACAATGCCCTCGAGTTGTCCCACCATGCTGATTTAGATCTCCACACTCGGATCTCTTGATGCAACGGTGACAAATGAAAGAAAAAGGGCTCGGTTTTGTGAATTGTGTATGTAGGTGACAAGAATGATCAGTTGAATAAATGTCCAGAGATTAGAATAATCAAAAATTCTTTAGCTCTTTGCACAAATTCAATGGCGGTGAGTAAAGAGAAGATGAGTGAACGAGTAATTTTGGCAGAGTGACGTTTAGATGTCGGTACTCGGGGTAGCTTTCTCCAACATGAGGATAAGGCGGGAAGTCTGTATGGGAATGAGAGCTAAGGCTCTCTATTTATAGAAGAGGACCTAGGGTTTGCCTCTAATCTACCTGTCTAAACAGCAGAAAATAAACCGAGCCAATATCCTTAGAGATTGAACCGAATAAGGAGGGACCGAACCGGATAGAATCCTGTTGGCGGGCGCCGGCCTCCTGGACGCTCCTAGGGTATCATGCCCTAGCGTGTCTCCAAGGTATTCTTCAAGCCAAAATGCAGCATTCCACTTAATGCTTCCAAAAGGCAGAGCACCGACTACAACGTTTTGATGCTCGTGATCATGAAATGCAACGCTTGTAACACCTGTCTTCGGGTCTTTTACTCCTCATTTGATTGGACAAAAATAAAATGCAGTATTCTAAACTTGGAATTTCCCGACACACGACTTCGGGTAAGAAGATCCTAAGGTTGGCTTGATCGAGCCTAAAGCTTGGTACATTTTGATGCTTGAAACTTTGATCGTTATTCGATCTAAAGCTTCGTTAAATAATCGATGTACTAACATACTTGTTAGTGAATAATCGAATTAAGAAACGTTAAATGTTTTACGTTAGTAATTCGATCAAAACAGATCGATAAAACTATTTCGAAAAAGTTGATGAGTGAGCTCGGAAAGTCCCACTTACATGCATAAGGGGACAAATATCACATGCCTCGGTTGGACAAAGCTCCATAAGCTAGGTGGGTAGGCTAGGTTGTAAAGGTCGTCGCTGATAGGACCTTTCGGCTTTCCGTGGCAAGCGCCGGCCAACCTTTGCCAGGCGTGGCCCCGGCACGCTCCGCCGAATTCTCTTGGTTCCACACTATTTGCTTGACCTTGTCTTATGTGCTTGGTTGCCTTGACCGAATTTTCCTATAAAAGAAGTTGTATGGTGTGTTTTAGTTTGCACACTTACTCCTCTTCTTGCTCTTGCATTCCTCTTTTGCTTTCTTACTTTGCTCCTTCTTTGAAAACTAGTTAGTTCTCAAAATCTGTTGTCTTCAAAATGTCTAGAAGAAGAGCTCATCCTGCTGGAGGATCCAGAACAGAGAAGCTTACTCAAAACTACTTCTTCGAGCGAATAGCGCTCATAAAATGAATGGAATCTGAGTAATCTTTTAGTTGAGGCCGAGAATCATGTTTCTTCGTTGGCTATTTCTCCTTTGATAAGCTAATTGGCTTAAACCTCTTCGATTGCCGATTTAGAGTAGTTCTTCAACTAAAATTTTGTTAGATTTTTGTCTTACAAAAAGGTTCGATTCAGAGTAGTGAAGTCATCCCCAAATTCATGGAGACATGCAAGAGCATGAACTTTCCTCTTTGAGGATGTCGTGCATAATGCTAGGTTTGGACCACTCTACCTTGGTTTGTACCATCTCACTAATAAAAGGGAGAAGGATCCAATTAGAGCCATTACCGAGCGCTTTTAGGATATTACCTACACGTTTCACCTTCCTTTTGGTGAGATGACTATAACGCCTTTTGATTTTGTTGTCTTATCCGGTTTGGGCTTCTCGGGAGAGCCTCTAGCCTATGATCGGAACTTGTACAAAAACCGTGACTATCTCCGTCATCTCTTTGGCCCTATGGCCGATAGATTTCCACATAATAACTTCTTTAAATATATTGTCCTTTTCGAGGCCTTTGAGGATGTTAGCTTTTTGCCTCAACATTCTCCCCAACAAGTCCGGATCGTGCTTGCTCTTCTCTTAAGTACGATCCTCTTCTCCGACCAGGCCGCTAAGGTTCATGTTCATTATTTAGTGAACTTAGTGGACCTCGACAAAATTAATGAGCTCAACCGGGTTGCTCCTACATACACTTGCTTTATTAGGGGCCTTTGTGCCACGGCTCTGTACCATTGCCTATGGGGTCGCCCGTGGTGGACTCCAGCCCTGAATATTCACTGCTTTTCATCGGTTTTCTTATTGCCTTTCATTCATCCTAGCTGATTTCGTGATAATCCTTGTATGTAGGCGAAATTCCATCCTTTGGCCCAACTCCAACTTCCTCAAAATGTCCTTGTGGCACAAGAATTGAGTGAAAAAAGGATCTTGTTTGAAGGTCCTTTTGGATATTTTTGGTATCTTAGAGAGAGGGTCACTCCTTAAATCCGGGTCAACTCGTGGCCTCCATTTGTTCCGGTCGATCCACCTCCGACGATGTTCTATTTTCGCTCCCTTTATCCAAATGAGCAAGCGGTCTGCTATGGTCGGGCATCCATTTACCTCACTTATAAACTTGAACATGTCCTATGCCCATCATGCGGCATGAATAATGACCAAATTGGTGAGTTCTCAACACTTTCCTTATAACTTGAACTTCTTGCGTGGAAATTAATCTTCATCTTTTGCCAGCTCACTCCTACGGACATCTATATCCAGAGTCTCGATGTGGATGTTACTCTTCTCGCGGGACCTCCTCGTTTTGTAAGAATTCCCGAAATCTAGGAAAAGGAATGTGTTGGGCAACCCTTCCCTAGGAATTGGTGAGGGGTAAAAGTTTTATGCTCTTCTCTTTTAGTTGCATGCTAAAAGTATTTTCAACTAACAGACATAAGATAAACCTTACAGGTACAACCAGGAGCAATCTAGAGCCATGTCATCGGATTTCAATACACTCTTTGGGGAATCTAAAACTTCTTGACCAAGCGATCATTTCCTACTTTCCGGTAAATTCTTGATCAGTAGAGTACTAATTTTATTGAGCTTTTAATGATTTGCTAATTGCTCCTTTGATCTTATAGAGGCCCCGACCTAGAGCACCTCCCTCCAAGTAGTCTTCCTGGTGTACTCGAGACACAATCTCATGCCTTCGATCAACAAACACCTTCTAGTAGTAATGCTAGGCAAGGTTCTCCATGGTGTTCTTCGCGGCGTGAGCATCATAGGAGTGCTTCCGTGGCAGGACCTAGCACTTCCGGGCCTAATGCTTCCGATGCAGGACCTAGCTATTACTGGGAAAGTTTAAACATCCTACCTTTGCAAGCCTTTAACCGTCACGGAAATCCTCTTCATTTCCCTCGATCTTCTTACAGCTGGTCGTCCCATGAAGCTTCTCAATCTTGGGATTACAGAGGCAGTTCTTATCAAGGTGATGAAGGTGGTCGGTTCTCCACAACCGTCTTAGAGGACTTCGGGAACTATATTTTTTATGACAACTCCAGTTATGATGCTTAGAAGACTCCTTGCCGCTTCCGTCAGCTTGCTGATTAATAGGTCCCTTATAGGGTGTTTGTTTATTAATTAATGTAATAGTTTCTTTATAATGAGGAATCTTATGTAATGGGATGAGATCCAAGACTCATATCTAAAGAATGCAATCTTTTATTTAGTATGATGCACAAAACATAGGAAAAATTATAAAGACAAATTGAAAAAATTTGCACTAGCCCCCATTCCCCTAAAAGAAAATAATAAAAAGAAAAATGGAAAATATCAAGTGCATGGTGAAGGTTTGCTCGGGGAGAGTCCGAGTCACCCTAGAGGGGGTGAATAGGGTGAGGAAGAAATCTTGTGGAAATTCAAACTCTTTTGCCGGGTAAAATACGGAATGCGGTTCCGAGTCAAACCAGAGTCGGAAAAGTAGAGACTCGGAAAGACTGAATAGATAGAAATGGCAAGAAAAGCAAATGCTTTAAGACAGTCCGAGTCTAGAATGAACTCGGAAAGTAAACACTTAGAGATTACGTGGAAACCCTCCTGGGGCAGAAAACCACGGACCGTGTCAATCTAGACACGAAGTCAAATCCACTATTTTGAGTCCACAAAATACCGTGAACTGACCGAACCTGAGTTGCTCCCTTAGACAACTCTTTACAAGTTTTCCTAGACTTAGAAATTCCCTTATCCGATCTAGTACTTCCTAGCTGAGATAACCCTTACAGCTAGGGACAACGTAAGCTGAGTTCACCCTTACAGCTTAGTCAAGGGACCTTACAAAGAAAGTAAGAAAGAGTTTGTAATCGAGTACAAGACCTTACAACTCGAAGGTAATGAATTACAGAATAGGAGTTGTAAGTAGAAGATTGAGAATGAATACAAATACTTTGCACAAGTACGTATATTAACAATAAGTTCGGCAATCTTCAAGTCTTGTGAAGTGGCTTTTATTTATAGATGACCAGGCAGAGTAGCCTATCTTCATCTGCTGGCTGAGAGTCCTCTGTGACCGTTGATAGAAGCTTTCTAAGTCACTCGGAAAGTATCCGTTGTAATGTGAACGTTGGACAACGGTTTAACTCTCTTGGAAGTCCCAAAACTACTAGCGGTGTCTTGAGAGATAAGGTGAAAACCACCGTTAAGCTTGGTGTCTCAATTTTCCAGATTTGGAAACCGACAGCTCTAACACTATGTTACGGGACTGGAGCGAGAGAAGGTGAAAAGCCATGTCTGCTGGTGATTTGACGTTTTGAAGTCGGTTACTTTTGTGATTTGAAAAGTGTATCCTCGTTTGAATAACCTACAAAAGTAAAGCAATTTTGGTTCTCAAAGTATGAAATACTTTGGTCCAAGATTAGACACGAGATAATAAAATAATTATGATAATTAATCAACTAATTATCCGAGTCGAAGAGAAGTGGAATTTTCTGAGTCTAATAACTATATAACTCAAAATTCCATCCGACTTAGTCTAAGCGATAAATCAAGATAAGTAAAGAATATCGAGTGAGATAACTTGATATAGACTAAGTATAAAACAGACTAGAGGTACTGACTCTAATGAAATAAAGCTTATAATCAAAAGCCAAATTCCGAGTGAGAGAAGGTGAAACACTAGTCCACTCAATCTGCGATAAATCGAGTGATGCTTGGACTCGGAACAAAGAATCGGTTTTCGAGTCACTTAAAGAAGCACAATAAACACATGAAGTGCAAGCTGTAATACTTAGAGAAGATACCATTTCATTCGGAAAAGTTTCTAAAACACAGAGAATGCCTTGGAATCAAAACTCTATAAATACGATATGGTTATTCCTGATTCATGTAATGTAATTCGAAATGCGTTGAGTAGTGTCCGAGTCTTCAATCTCCCACTTTTTGATGAAAGGCATTCCATGCTTAGACAGAAACTTTGTTAGTGAAAAGGATCGACTACGAATAGTTGCTCATAAAAGAAACTAAGTAAAATATACTTAGTGTATCGAGCATAACGAAACAATCGAGCATAAAGCAAAAATATGCTAAATAATGAAATAATGTTAACTCGGAAAGATTGTGAACACGAAGTTATAGAAGAGAAAGCATTACTTCATTGAACTTAACAAAATTACATAGATTGAGAGGGAAAGCTCCCCTAAACTAGACAACAAGTTTTCGACTCTATTTCTCCCCCTTGCCTTTTAGCAAAAACAACGAAAAAAATACAAGGAAGATGTCTGGACAAAACAAAGGAGAGAAAATCTTTCGAAAGAGGAAGAATATGGCGAGACTTTGGAATTGTGCCACGGTGCATGGCGCCTACGAGGGAGGGGGTTGTTGGTGTATTAGCGGAGGGAGTAGAGGTGCGCCGTCGCTGGTATGATCTTGATGATGTGCTTGAGCGCGGCGGAGGGAGAACCGGTATGATCGTCGGGGCTCGGCTCCGAGTGGCCGACCCGGAGTGAGTGGATCGAGAGGTTCTTCCCTTGGGACCTCTCGGAGTAGCGAGGTCGTTCGACCCACCTGGCATCGCTGTCCGAGCCGAGTACTTGCCACATGAGCTTGTGGAGTAGTCGACCCTCGGCAGTTCCCACTCGCTTCTTCTTTGTGTTCCACTCCGGCTCGGATGGAGCTGCCTCGGCCGCGAGCTCCTCGGCGTCTGCTGCTTTTGCATCTGCAGCTTCTTCTTCTTCAGCCCCGTTGTCCGAGGAGGTCGGAGCCGGGCTCGAAGACGCTTCGGACGCGTCCGAGTCACCATGGTCCTGAGCCGCCTTGGACCTTCTCTCTTTGAGGAGCTCGACCAGCTCCTTCGCTCCTGCACCGGTGCCCTCATCACAAGAACTAGAGGCTGCTGCTCTCGGATTTAGGATTGACCGGTCTTTTGGTTGATGGTCGGATGTTGGAGGATATGCTTGAAAGACCGGAGTGTGTCCTGGAAAGCAGAGGACACGGAGCTGATCTTGTCCATAAAAATGGGGGACAAGAGATCGGAGAGAGATTTGGAGGCACCGGAGGTGGAAGCACCACCAGGTGGAGAGGGAAGAGAGAGAGGGGTTGATTTCGAGTCCGAGGCGGAGAGGGAGGCCTCGGTTCGATTTATGAACCCGGACACTAGGGTTAGTTTCCTGGTATCCATACCCCTGCAGTTTCTTTTTGCCGACAACAACGGCGGCCTCGGACACGGCGTTTGAGTCCGAGCGGAGAGGAACTTGCAATTGTTTGAAGACGAAGGTGAGAAGAGCACTAAAAGGAAGTGAGGTGGTCTTCTTTGATTGAAGTTGAACCGGCACGGCGGCCATTTGCTCAATGATGGAGGGGAAGAGGTCTACTTCGTAGCCCTCAAGAATGTCAAAGAGAGCTTTGAGGTGCTTGGAGTTAGGGTTCTCCTTGTCTGGAATGCTTGTGAGAAAAAGTTCTCATCGGCAGAAAGCACTGAAGGCGAGCTTCGACTTCAAGCGAGTCACGAAAAGTTTTTCCGGGACTCAGGAAACTCTTTGGCGAACTTGTCAAAGAAGTCGTCGGTGACTTCGGTGAACGGAATGGGGTTCCTGTTCAAGAAGAGAGAGGAGACCTTGAACAAGCGGTGGAGGAGAGAGGTGTTGATGCGAACGGTGATGTTCCGAACCCCGGAGGTTAGAACATTTTCCGAGTGGGTAAGGTGAGTGTAGAACTCGAAACGAGTTCGGGATAGATGAACTCGCTGAAGCACATGAAGTTATATGCTCCGGTGGTTTGAATGTGAGCCAACCAAGAAAATTTGGTTGTAGGAAAGAACTTGTCGTCCAGCACAAGGTGCTTGGGTGACAATGGGTTTGGAGGGGATTGAGCTTTACGGCGTTTTGTTGCGAGGCTTTTTGGAGGAAGAAGAGATCCGGAAGTCGGGATGGTTTCCTCTTTTAGGCATTTTGAACGATGGAAGGAAAGATGAAACTTTTGAGTAGAGAAGAGAAGGAGAGGTAGAAGAGAAGAACCGAAAAGATGTAGAAAAAAAGATGAGAGCGATCGAAACTTATGAGATGGCCTTTAAGATGCTTAAAGAACTTCAAAGATCACTTGTTCACCTAGAAATCTTTCGCGAAAAGTTTCGTTTGAGAAAGATGGAATGTAGAGTACCGAGACGAAGATGAATAGATGCTATTTATAGAAAATAAGCGCGCCCGTCAACTATCTCGTTAAATATAACTCCGTTCGACTCGGCTTGTCCATCGGTCATCGAAGACCGCTGTGACGATTCTCTTCAACGGTTAAGATTTCAGCGGTTAGAGATCCACGGCTATCGACCGATCACAGCGCTCGAGAGAAAGAGAGAGAAAAGATTTTGAAAATATAATCCGAAGCTCTCCACTAATCTAGAGATAGCTTTAGAAAATTTGAAGTCCAAGTTTCTCTACGTCCGAGTTTGACTCGAGATAGGTTTCTAAGTGACTCGAAACACAAAATAACTATTAACCTAGTATCACTGAATCAAGCTGAGCTAATGGTTATTAAAGGGAAAACACATAACACGAGAATTATGCAATGAATAAGAATAGCACATAATTAAGCATTTAACATACCAAACTCATTCCAAATAAAGCAAAACTGATCTTCACCAAGAGGCTTAGTAAAAATATCAGCTAATTGAAGATTAGTAGGAATGAACTCAAGTTTAATATCACCTTTTTTGAGTGATCACGTAAGAAGTGATATCCGACCTCGATATGCTTTGTTTTCGAGTGCTTGGACAGGATTCTTGGTGATGCTGATTGCGCTATGGTTATCACACTTGATTGGAATTGAGTTAAGGAATAGTCCAAGATCCTTCAAGTGTTGCTTAATCCATAGAATCCGAGCACAACAAGCTCCAGCTGCAATATATTCAGCTTTAGCCGTTGATAGAGCTACCGAGTTACGCTTCTTTGAGTGCCAAGATATTAGGGATTGACCCGAAATTGGCAAGCTCCGGATGTGCTCTTTCGATCAACTTTGTATCCTGCGTAGTCCGCGTCCGAGTATCTAGTAAGAGTCGGTTCCGAGTCTCCGGAATACCATAGACCTAAATTCCGAGTGCCTGCAAGATATCCGAATATTCTTTTCACCGCAGTGAGATGTGATTCTTTTGGGTTAGCTTGAAATCTTGCGCATAGGCAAACACTGAACATTATATCTGGCCTACTTGGAAGTAAGATATAGCAAAGATCCAATCGTACCTCGATAAAGTTTCGATCTATTGCTTTACCTTTCTCGTCCGAGTCAAACTTTATACTGCTTGCTCATGGGAGTAGATGCATGTTTTGCATCTTGGAGTTTGTATTTCTTCGGTAGTTCCTTGGTGTACTTTGATTGATGGACATAGATTCCATCTTTATCTTGTTTGATTTGTAACCCAAGGAAGAAGTTGAGTTCTCCCATCATACTCATTTGGAACTCTTGACTCATCAACCCGGAAAATTCTCGGCAAAGAAATTCATTAGTAGCACCGAAGATAATATCATCAACATAGATTTGAACAATAAGGAAATCTTTCCCCTTAGTTTTTATGAAGAGAGTCTTGTCGATATGACCTCTTTTAAAATCATTTAGAACCAAGAAGCTACTCGAGTCTTTCATACCAGGCTTGAGGTGCTTGTTTAAGACCATAGAGAGCCTTTTGAAGTTTGAAAACATGATTTAGAAATTCTGAGTTTTCAAAACCGGGAGGTCTGTTCGACATAGACTTCTTCTTCAATAAAACCATTGAGAAATGCGCACTTAACATCCATTTGATATAATTTAATATGCATGCTTGGATGCAAATGCCAACGATATTCGAAAGCTTCAATTCGGCTACAGGTGCAAAGGTTTCCCCACAATCCTTCTTCTTGATTGTAACCTTAAGCCACAAGTCTAGCCTTGTTTCGACTACCACTCCACCCTCATCCAGTTTGTTCTTGAAAACCCATTTGGTTCCTATAGCTGGGTGGTTAGAAGGTCGGTTGGTCGAGTCCGGACTTGGTTTCTCTTGAATGGATTGAGTTCCTCTTGCATGGCCTCTACCCATTCGGGTTCATTAAGGGCCTCTAGTGCATTTTTGGGTTCGTTTAATGAAATGAATGCGGTGAATGCACATAGATTATGCAGAGAGGAACGAGTTCTTACCCCACTTGTTGATATCCGAAATTATGTTTTCTTGGGGATGACTGGAAGCAAATTTGAATGCTTTACCAGTTCTCCGATTCACGAGATTTGTGGGTTGAGTCGCTTGATCTTCGAAGCCTGTTACGAGTGACCCTCTTCATTAACTTGTTCGTTACGAGCGAGCTCTTGAGTTGTCTCATTCCGAGTTTCCTCGTTACGAGTGACTTCATTCTAAGCGAGGTTGAGTCCGAGTCTTTGTAGGCTCGGCTTCGTCATCATCTCTACTGAGCTTCGGTTCGAGTATGACGACTCACTTGGCTTCTCCTGTTCAAGCTCATTAAACACTACGTGGATGCTTTCTTCCACTTTGTTAGTTCGCTTATTGAAAATGCGATAAGCTTTGCTTGTGAAAGGAGTAACCTAGAAAAATACCTTCGTCGACCGAGCATCAAACTTGGTCGAGTGATCCTTACCGTTGTTGTGAACGAAGCATTTACATCCGAATGGTCCGAAATAGGAAATATTTGGCTTCTTCCCTTTGTAGAGCTCATAAGGTGTTTTCTTCGAGAATGGGTCCGATGAGGCATCTATTCGGAGTGTAGTTGGCTGTGTTGATCGCCTCCGCCAGAAATAGTAAGGCAAGTTGTGTTCAATCATCATCGTCCTTGCTATTTCTTCAAGGGTTCTGTTCTTTCTCTCTACTACTCCATTCCGTTGAGGAGTTACGGGTGCTTGAGAAGTTGTGAGAGATTCCATGTTTGTCACAAAACTCGAGAATTCCGAGTAGTCAAACTCCCTTCCATGGTCAATTCGAATCCTCCGGATCCGAGTCCGAGACTCAACTTGGATTTTTCTGCAGAGCTTGCTGAACTCCTTGAAAGCTTCATTCTTATGCTTAAGAAAACACACCCGGGTAAATCAAGAATAATCATCAATAATAACGAATATGTAAGATTTACCTCCGAGACTCTTAACGAGGATTTCGCCACATAAATCCATATGTAGTAGCTCAAGCACTTTGGATGTGGAAACTGTCTTCGAGAGATTTGAATGAAGATCCGACTTGTTTCCCTCCGGTGCATGCTTCACAAACTTTATTTTTCTCAAAAACACGAGTTAGGTAGACCCCAACCGGACTATGAGATGCTAGTTTTTTATTGTATGCATGCTAATATGTCCTAATCTATGATGCCAAGACCATGAATCATCATGTAGAGATGCTTTTAAGCAAGATAAATTCTGACTTGGGCCGAAAGAGGAATGATGTAAGTATTACCCGATCTCTTACCCGAAAGCTTGATCTCTTTGGTAGTAACATCGAAATGTAGCAGTTGGTCCGAGTGAATCTTACCTCTTGACCTTTATCACATAGTTGAGAGATGCTTGAGCAGATTATACTTTAAACCTTTGACAAGGTAGACTGGATTGACCAAATTGCTTCCTTTTCAAATCTTCCCGATCCCCACTATCTTGCCTTTGCTATCATCTCCAAATGTGACCTTTCCTCCTTTATGTTTTCCAACTCGGAAAAGAGTCCCGCATCTCCTGACATGTGGCGTGAACATCCACTGTCAAGGTACCAATGTCCTTTTGATCTTTTCGAGTGACCTGCAAAACAGAGAGAGTCTAACCCTTCTCACTTCCTCTAACGAACCCAGTAACATTCCTTACTTGTGGTCCTTTTACGAGGAAGAAGGTGTTTTGGAACCCAGATTTGAATGACTTTGGGTTTTGTCTCGATTCTCGAGTCTCGTATCTCTTTCTTTTTGAAAACTTTTCCTTTTGAAACAGGAGAGAGAATGGTTTCTTTTTGTAAACGAGTTATGGGCTTAGTCCTTCCTTCATTTCTGCGAATGGGACCGTGCTCGGCTTTCCCGAACTTCACAGTCTCGGAATCATTTTTAAATAGATCCGAGTAGGAATTGGATTCCTCTTCTTTGTTCAAACCAAGACCTTCTTTTCGAAAGGAGACACATTGTGATCCTAAGAGCATGTTAAGGTTTTTCTAACCTTGAGTAAATTTTAAAATCGAGATCTTGAGACTCGGTGAGCTTACGCTTTAGCCAATCATTTTCTTTCTCGAGTAACTCGGACTCGGTCTCATTAGATTGAGCACTAGTCTTGAGTTCTCTAAATGAGAGTCTCAATTTTTGTAATTCATTTTTCAAAGAAGTGCTCTCGAAGTAATTAACTCAAGTTGTTCTTTGAATTGAGAAGAATCGAATTTGACTTTTCTTCCAAAGTAAAAATGTACTTAGCTAAATCGACTTTGGAGAATTTGAGGAAATAATCAATTACCTCTTGAGGATTAGTTTCCTCATTGTTCGAGTCCGAGTCGACTCTCTTTCAGCTTCCGAGTCGGACATTGCCATTAAACACTTCGAGTCGTCCGAGTCCTCGTCATCTTCCGATGAGTCCTCATCGCTCCATGTTGCAATCATGGCCTTCTTCTTCTTTCTGTCCCTTTTCCTCTTCGGACGAGTCCTTGACTATGTGGTCTTTGCTGCCACACTCGAAACACCCAGAATTCTTAGATAAAGATAACTTTGAGGGAGAAGAATACTTACCTTTTCTGTCTCTTTTATCTTTCTTGTAGAATTCCTCCTTTGGCCTTTTGTCCCATCTTTTGTGCTTCATTATTCTCTTGAAGCCTCTTGCAATGAGTGCCATGGGATCGTCTTCGAGTCGGATGAGCTCGGATTTGCTTCTTTAGATTCCGAGGCTTTCAGTGCTATGTTCCTTTTGGTACGCCCTCGGCATCCTCCTCTTCTAGATGGATTTCGTGAGTGAGAAGCTTCCCGATGAGCTCGTCCGGCTTTAAGAGTGAGAGGTTCCGAGCCTCCTCTATGGCAGTCACCTTCGGACCCCATCTTCTTTTGGGTAGACTTCGAGTATCTTTCTGCACATTTCCTCGTGTGTGATTTTCTTACCCAGAGACTTGAGATTGTTGGTAATCTCAGTAAACCGGATGAACATCTCGAGTGATATTTTCTTCTAACTCCATCTTGAATAGGTCGTATTTATGAAGATATTGACTTATCTTCGCTTGTCCGACCTGGCTTGTGCCTTCATAAGTGTTAACCGAGTGTGTCCCACACTTCTTTTGCTGTGTCGCGAGTAGACACCTCGATTGTATTCCTCCGAGCTGATGGCACACATCGGAATGTTCACTTGCCTTGAAGTTCTTCCTGAACTTCTGCGCTCGCCCGGAGTGAATTCAGCCTTTGTCTTAGGAATGATTCTGAATTCCTCTGTCTTCATTGGAATGTAGTTTCCTTGTCGTATGATTTCCCATACATCTTCATCATGATCCATGAGGAAGCATTCCATAAGCTTCTTCCGAGTGCCCAAAGTTTGATCCTTTGAATTTTGGTGGCCTGTTGGAAGATCTTCCTTCATCGAACTCTCCGGTGTTCAAAGCCATTTGATCTTTAGACCTTTGGATGGTTAGATCCTTTACGAAAGGCTAGGCTCGATACCAATTGAAGGTTTGCTCGGGGAGAGTCCGAGTCACCCTAGAGGGGGTGAATAGGGTGAGGAAGAAATCTTATGGAAATTCAAACTCTTTTGCCAGGTAAAATACGGAATGCGGTTCGAGTCAAAACGAGTCGAAAAGTCGAGACTCACAAAGAGTGAATAGATAGAAATGGCAAGAAAAGCAAATGCTTTAAGACAGATCCGAGTCTAGAATGAACTCGGAAAGTAAACACTTAGAGATTACGTGGAAACCCTCCTGGGGCAGAAAACCACGGACCGTGTCAATCCGGACATGAAGTCAAATCAACTATTTTAAGTCCACAAAATACCGTGAGCCGGCTGAACCTGAGTTGCTCCCTTAAACAACTCTTTACAAGTTTTCCTAGACTCGAAATTCCCTTATCCGATCTAATACTTCCTAGCTGAGATAAACCTTACAGCTAGGGACAACTTAAGCTGAGTTCATCCTTACGGCTTAGTCAAGGGACCTTATAAAGAAAGTAAGAAAGAGTTTGTAATCGAGTACAAGACCTTACAACTCGAAGGTAATGAATTACGGAATAGGAGTTGTAAGTAGAAGATTGAGAATGAATACAAATACTTTGTACAAGTACGTATATTAACAATAAGTTTGGCAATCTTCAAGTCTTGTAAAGTGGCTTCTATTTATAGATGACCGAGGCAGAATAGCCGTTATCTTCATCTGCTAACCGAGAGTCCTCTCGTGACCGTTGATAGAAGCTTTACGAGTCACTTAGAAAGTATCCGTTGTAATGTGAACGTTGGACAACGGTTTAACTCTCTTGGAAGTTCCAAAACTACTAGCGGTGTCTTGAGAGATAAGGTGAAAACCACTGTTAAGCTTGGTGTCTCGGTTTTCTAGATTTGGAAACAGACGGCTCCGACACTATCTTACGGGACTGGAGCGAGAGAAGGTGAAAAGCCATGTCTGCTGGTGATTTGACGTTTTGAAGCTAGGTTACTTTTGTGATTTGAAAAGTGTATCCTCGTTTGAATAACCTACAAAAGTAAAGCAATTTTGGTTCTCAAAGTATGAAATACTTTGGTCCAAGATTAGACACGAGATAATAAAATAATTATGATAATTAATCAACTAATTATCCGAGTCGGAAGAGAAGTGGAATTTTCTGAGTCTAATAAATATATAACTCAAAATTCCATCTGACTTAGTCTAAGCAATAGATCAAGATAAATAAAGAATATCGAGTGAGATAACTTGATATAGACTAAGTATGAGACAGACTAGAGGTACCGACTCTAATGAAATAAAGCTTATAATCGAAGCCAAATTCGAGTGAGAGAAGGTGAAACACTAGTCCACTCAATCTGCGATAAATCTGAGTGATGCTTGGACTCGGAACAAAGAATCGGTTTTCGAGTCACTTAAAGAAGCGCAATAAACACATAAAGTGCAAGTCTGTAGTACTTAGAGAAGATACCATTTCATTCAGAAAAGTTTCTAAAACACGAGAGAATGCCTTGGAATCAAAACTCTATAAATACGAGATGGTTATTCCTGATTCATGTAATGTAACACGTAAATGCATTAAGCGAGTGTTTGAGTCTTCACATGGTCCAAAATAATAACAAGGTGTATACCATGGGCCAGGCAGGAGATAAAATGGTCCAAGGATTGCTCGGCCCGAAGAAATGGTGTATGCCATGGGCCGAGCAGGAGATAAAATCTTAAGTGCACTTGGTAGGACTTCCTTTAAGAGTTTAAATTTATGTGGGAACACAAACTTGGAAGGTACAACTTAGTTCTGTATGCAATCAGTCAAAGGACATTGTAGTCAATAGCAGAAATGGTTGTAACTTTGACGAGAATCGAGACAAACTTTGCTACAAGGTGCACGATAGTCCCAGGATGATATGGCCTACCAGCAGCTTCGACAACAGGTTCCGCATGGTGCTGTACAACGACACCGACTAAAGGATGATTTCTTGTTTTCGAAGGAGGGAGATTATATGTCTCCGCTGATCGTTTGAGACATACACTTCGCGTGATGTTCATGATGCTAAGCGGGTTGGACATCCAGGAAGAGAAAGGACGTTAGTTTTGTTAGCTAGAAGTTACTATTGACTTAAGATGGAGCAAGAATTCGAGGCCTACATCAACTCGTGCATGGTGTGTCAACTTGACAAGACCAATAGGAGAAAGGAAGCAATGCTTTTTCAACCTTTTCCGACACTAGATAGGCTTTGGCAGTCTACCTCTATGGACTTCATTTATGGATTCCCAAGCGTATAAGGATGTAAGTCAATCATGGTTATTGTAGATCGATTTTCTAAATATCGTTGTGTTTGTTCCTGCACCTGGTGCATGTCGTGTTGAGGAAGCGACTAAGTTGTTTCAAATTCAGGAGCTTAAGAGTTTCGGTTTACCCGAAGACATAATTAGTGATAAAGACACTCGCTTCATCGGTCGCTTCCGGCAAGTGTTATTTAATTTGCCGAGATCCAAACTGAAGTTCTCTATCGTTGACCATCCTTAAACGGATGATCAAATAAAGAGGATAATGTCCTTTCTTGAGGAGTATCTTCCCCACTACATAACATCCCCGTAGAGGAATTGACATGAACTCTTGGATATGGCCCAATTCTTCTAAAATTTACAAAAGAGTAGTGCAACTAGGTTCATACCCTAGAAACTAGCCATGGGATGGAAGCCGCTAACCCTACATGAAATCGCCAAACAAAACAAGGATAGGTTTTGTCATGGAGCTCATTGCTTTGTCATGAATAGACAAGAGATCATGGAGGAAGCAAATGAGAACTTGGAAAAAGGTACTCGACGCATGAAGAAGTATGCGAAGAAAAAATTAAATATGGGTACAGATGTAATAATTTATAGAACTCACAATTTTGGATAAATAATTGGGAAGATATGAGGTTTGGTTAAATATTATAAGGGACTAATTCCAAGGACAAACTTTAATTTCCGACAAAAAAAAAAAGCCGACGTGGTAGCTTCAAATTAACTTCAAATTAACCGTAAAATAAAGTTTGTCCTGAAATTGGTCACCCATATATTTAACCAAACCTCATATGTTTAATAATTATTTATCTAAAAGTACGAGTTCTATAAATTATTATACCAAATTACAATGCATCCATGAGTATGCGGAACTCAAGAGGAGGTCTCTTGAGTTTGATGTTGAGGATCAAGTTTAGCCAAAACTTACCCCTAAATCCGGAATAAGATGAGCAATAAGAGTGCACAAAGGCCTTTAATTCTAAAATATGATGGACCCTTTAGGGTTCTGAAAAGAGTAGGTTGGGTGGCCAACCCCTCGAATTACCAAAAAGGTTTAAGGTGCATCGCACTTCCCATGTGCATTTTCTTAAGCCCTACTTCTCGGATATGGAAGGAAGTCACCATTCTATAAAAAGAAACGCTCCTACAGTCCATAAAAAATTTGACAAGGATGTGGAAATGATCCTTGATAGGAGAGTGAAAGGGAAAGTAAGAAAAATCGCTGAGTTGAATTCTTGGTCCAATGTAAAGGACAGAGTTAAATGAAGGCAACATGGGAAAGCGATATTACCTTATGGCAGTTTGAAGACCATATTCAGGATTACTTAATGAGAGCGTCATGTTCTTATGGTGGGGGTGGTATGTAAGACCCTTTATTGCTTAATCATGGGTTAACACGTCGCAATGCTTGTCTTGACGGGGTCTTGATAAGCAAATGGGTTGATTATCCCCTTAGTCGTGACATGCTCTAATCTTATAAGACTCATATAAATGATGGAATCATGTGGTCATGCCAAGGGTGGAATCCTTGGCATGGACAACGGTTGGCAGAGTTGTCCTGAAGCATGGCGGTGAGCATTTGGTGTTGTGTGATGAAACTAGTACCATTGATGGTGCTATTATGCCGGATGCAGTTTTGACTTGGTGGCAAGTCATGTGCATAGCATAAAAGCTTAAGCAAGCACTTTTCTAAGTGTTGAAACCCTTAACAAGACCTTGGTCCGAGTCTTGGTTGGGTGACGAGAACTAAAGACAGGGAGTAATTATGCCATGACAAGCTTAAGCCTTAATAAGGTTGCGGAACCTTGACAAGGGGCAACCTTAACAAGTCTGTCAAGATGGACGAGTTCGTTGAGTACTCTCAACGAGTAGTCATTGCTAGCTAGCAGGGATAAATTTAACAACGGAGTCTGCTAGGCACACTAGCATGGAACGAGTTACTTTGAGCGGTTACCATTGGGTGGTTAGTGCTTGAACGGTTGGCAGCATTTAATGCAAATAGACACATTACTTGAAGCATTCATGGGCGAGCATACGGGCATAACGTCCGGGCAATTAGATTTAATGTTCAGCGAGAACGGACGTGACTGTTCATAACATGAACAAGTACCACCATTTAGTGAAGCGGTGCATACGCCCGATTAGAGTAGGCACTGGGACAAGGAAGTTGACCGTTGGCACAAGGAAGCCGACCGAAAGAACATGATGGTTTAGGAAATAAGGGTGACTCCGTACCAAGGCTGTGGGGGTTGTCATCGCTTGAATTGTCTATAAATATCCCACTTGTTCCCAAGAGTTGGGCATGGAAAAATATTGGAAATGATTAGCAAATTTCATGTAATCACAATCAAGGACCCTTGTAATCTGATTGTCCTATTAATTAATAAGGACTTGTTGTTGTCCTTTAGTCGGGTGCATTAGCTAGGATTTTATTCAGGAAACCTTAATCGCTTGTTAGGAAGGTTGAATTAAAACTCCGGGACTTAGTTGTCACATGGGAAACTAGACTTTCTAAAGTTCAAAAATTTTCTCCGTGACACCTATCATGGTGGTGACGGGTGATGAGAATTAGGGTTCAATTTAGGAGAAAGCCATAAAAATGACTATAACATCGAAGGAATGTAACAGACAAATTACCTAATCCCGACATGAGGAGGTAGTGATAACAAATAACAATGTCGAGGTCTTTGAGTCTAGTAATTGGAATGAGTAAAATCTAAATCCCTTAATGAGGATCCATTTAATACACCATTGTGCCAGCTACCGCAGTAATTCCAGCTCCAATAGGATAGATTTAAATTGTTGTAGTTAAAAAGCTTGTAGTTAGACCATGGGTTGGCCATTTGGCCTCCTTGTGGTGTGCACCGGTCATCCAACTCCTTTTGTTGATGATGCACTCATGGGCTTAACTAACAAGTTCATGCCATCGGCGCTATTACATTGAAGAAATTAAAGTGCTCAAAGAAGACATTCGCTCTCAATACATTAGCATGAGATAACATAATAGGATTTCATTCCTATTGTGTTAGCCTTCGAGGATCGAGTAATGATTAACACGAAAAGTCGGGGCATTCTTATTACATAAACAGAGGTGAAATTATTGGATTTGTACGTACAACTGAAGAAGCATTTGTCAAGGATCTTTTCATTAATCAAGAACGAAATTTGGGTGCTCAAAGACGATCAAATACCGTCCTAGTCTAAACCATAAATGTTACCGACCAGGGATTGATAAATGTTGCTTTTTGGACGTCGCAAGCACCTTATGAGAAATAAAAGTTTTTGAATTCTTAAGGGAGTATGGTCGCAAGGCCGAAACTTAAAGGAATTAAAAGAAGGACACCACTAAGAGTGGATCCTACGGCTTAGTTTGACTAAACACGGGAAACTTACCGAGTCAAGACATAATAAAGATTGACAAACTGAAAGATCCTTCTTGATTCTATGGGCGGTGGTGCAAGGATGTTCTTAGTTTCTAGAGTTATTTGTATGGTTAATTCCATTAACGAACGAAACCCCAACCTACTCACTAGCTATGTGGAGGTAACCCTTCACCACTAGCTTCTTAGAGGGACTTTGAGACCTTCTAGGTTGAAGACCGAGACAATGCTCAATACTTTTCCGAGTTATGTAAAAGGAATCAGCTATAACAATTTCATACATATACGGTTTTGATTCCAAGGCATTCTCGGTATCGCGAAACTTCTTTGAGGAAATTAGTATCTTCTCCGAGTAATACGGTTTTCACTTAATGCATTTATTGCGTTTCCGTAACGACTCGAAAAGCTGGTTCTTTGTTCCGAGTTCATCTTCACTCGGATTTATCACGTTTTGAATATCCCGGAATCGACTTGTGGTTATACGTTCTATTTTGTTATAGTCGGTATTCTTAGTTCATTTCATGCTTAGTCTATATCAAGTTATCTCACTCGATATTCCTTGTAGAACTTGCTCAATCACTTAGACTAAGTCGGATGGAATTCCGAGTATCATGGATATTGGACTCGGAAAATTCCATTTCTTTTCGACTCGGATAATCGATTGCTTAATTATCATAATTATTTTATTATCTCGTGTCTAACCTTGGACCAAAGTATTTTATACTTTGAGCACTAAAGTTGATTTACTTTTGTAGGTTATTCATTCAAGGATACACCTTTTTCAAACCACAAAAGTAACCGGCTTCGAACGTCAAATCACCAGCGAGACATGGCTTTTCACCTTCCCTACTCCAGTCCCGGAAGATTGTGTCGGAAGCCGTCGGTTTCCATTCTGGAAAACTGGAACGCCAAGCTTAACGGTGGTTTTCACCTCATTTTTCAAGACACTACCAATGGTTTTGGGACTTCCAAGAGAGTTAAACCGTTGTCCAACGTTCATATTTCAACGGATACTTTCGAGTGACTTAGAAAGCCTCTATCAACGGTCACGAGAAGACTCTTGGTCGGCAGATGAAGATAACGGCTACTCTGTCCGGTTATCTATAAATAGAAGCCACTTCACAAGACTTGAAGATTGCCGAATCTATTATTAATACACATACTTGAGAAAAGTCATTGTATTTACTTTCAATCTTCAACTTACAACTCCCACTTTGTAATTCATTACTTTACGAGTTGTAAGGTCTTGTACTCGATTACAAACTCTTTCTTACATTCTTTGTAAGGTCCCTTGACTAAGTCTGTAAGGGTTAACTCAGCTTAGTTGTCCCTAGCTGTAAGGGTTATTTCAGCTAGGAAGTACTAAATCGAGATAAGGGAATTTCTAAATTAGGAAAACTTGTATAGAGTTGTCTAAGGGAGCAACTCGGGTTCGATCGGTTCACGGTATTTTGTGGACTCAAAGTAGTGGATTTGACTTCGATGTCCGGATTGACACGGGCCGTGGTTTTCTGCCCCAGGAGGGTTTCCACGTAAAATCTAAGTGTTATCTTTCCGAGTTCATTCTAGACTCGGACGGCCTCACTGCTCTTGTTCTTTCTTATTGATTGCTTTACGAGTCCAACCTTTTCGACCCGGTTTATAGACTCGGAATCTATCTTCCCTTCTACCTCTGCGCAAAAGAGTGTGATTTCGCAGAAAATTTCCTATCACCCTATTCACCCCCTCTAGGGTGACTCGAGACTCTCCCGAGAAAACCTTCAATTGGTATCGAGCCTAGCCTTTCGAAAGGATCTAACAATCCAAAGGTTTAAAGATCGGATGGCTCGGAACACCGGAGAGTTCGACGAAGGAAGATCTTCCAACGAGGCCACCAAAATTCAAAGGTTCAAACTTTGGGCACTTTGGAAGAAGCTCATGGAATGTTTCCTCATGGATCATAATAAAGAGGTATGGGAAATCATACAACAAGGAAACTACATTCCAACAAAGACAGATGAATCCAGAATTTTTCCCAAGACAAAGGCTGAGTTCACACCAGCGAAGCAGAGAAGTTCGAAAGAATTTCAAAGCCATGAACATCCTTATGTGCGCCATAAGCTCGAGAAGAATACAACCGAGTGTCTGCTCTGTGATTCAGCAAAAGAAGTGTGGGACACCCTTGTCAACACTTATGAAGGCACAAGTCGGGTCGGACAAGCAAAGATAAGTCAATATCTTCACAAATACGAGCTTTTCAAAATGGAGCGAGAGGAGAACATCACTCGGATGTTCATTCGGTTCACCGAGATTACAAACAATCTCAAATCACTGGGAAAGAAGATCTCCCACGAAGAAATGTGCCGGAAAATTCTCGAAGCCTACCCAAGAAAAGATGGGGTCCCAAAGTGACCGCCATAGAGGAAGCTCAGAACCGCTCTCTCTTAAAGCCAGACGAGCTCATTGGAAAGCTTCTAACACATGAAATCCATCTAGAGGAAGAGGATGCTGAGGGTAGTACCAAAAGGAACATTGCACTTAAAGCCTCGAGAATCCAAGGAAGCAAATCCGAGCTCCTCGGCTCAAAAGACGATCCCATGGCACTTATTGCAAGAGGCTTCAAGAGAATGATGAAGCACAAAAGATAGGACAAAAGGCCAAAAGAAGAGTTCTACAAGAAAGATAAGAGAGATAGAAAAGGTAAGTTTTCTTCTCCTTCAAAGTTATCTTTATCTAAGAATTCCGAATGTTTTGAATGTGGCAGCAAAGACCACATAGTCAAGGACTTGTCCAAAACGGAAAAGGGACAGAAAGAAGAAAAAGGCCATGATGGCAACATGGAGCGATGAGGACTCATCGGAAGATGACGAGGACTCAAATGACTCAAAGTGCTCGATGGCAATCTCGACTCGGAAGGCTGAAAGAGAGTCGGACTCGAGACTCGAACAATGAGGAAACTTATCCTCAAGAGGTAATAAACTACTTCCTCAAATTCTCCAAAGTTGATTTAGCTAAATACATTTTTACTTTGGAAGAAAAGTCCAATTCTGATTCTTCTCAATTCAAAGAGCAACTTGAGTCAATCACGTGTAAGAGCACTTCTTTGAAAAACGAATTGGAAAAATTGAGACTCACACTCGAGAGAACTCAAGACTAGTGCTCAAGCTAATGAGGCTGAGTCCGAGTTACTCGGGAAAGAAAATGAGCGACTAAACCGAAGCTCACTGAGTCTCAAGATCCGGTTTTAAAGTTTACTCAAGGTCGAAGAACCTTGACATGCTCTTAGGATCACAGTGTGTCTCTTTTCGAAAAGAAGGTCTTGGTTTTAACAAAGAGGAAGAATCTAATTCCTACTCGGAATTGTTCAAAAGGATTCCGAAGCTGTAAAGTTCGGGAAAGCTGAGCACGGTCCCATTCATAGAAATGAAAGGAGGACTAAGCCCAGAGCTATTTATAAAAAGAAACCATTTTCTTCTGTTTCAAAAGGAAAAGTTTTCAAAAGAAAGAGACACGGACTCGGTTCTCCGAGAGGAAGACTCGAGAATCGAGACAAAACCCAAAGTCATTCAAATCCGGGTTCGAAACACCTTCTTCCTCGAGAAAAGGACCACGGTAAGGAATGTTACTTGGGTTCATTAGAGGAAGTGAGAAGGGTTAGATTCTCTTTGTTTTGCAGGTCACTCGGAAGAGATCAAAAGGACACTGGTACCTTGACGGTGGATGCTCACGCCATATGTCGGGAGATACGGGACTCTTTTACGAGTTGAGCAGGACATAAAGGAGGAAAAGTCACTTTGGAGATGACAGCAAGGGCAAGATCGTGGGGATTGGCAAGATTGGAAAAGGAAGCAATCTGGTCGAGTCCAGTATATCTTGTCAAGGGATTGAAATATAATCTGCTCGGCATCTCTCAACTATGTGACAAAGGTCAAGAGGTAAGATTCACTCGGATCAAATTGCACTATTTCGATGTCTCTACCAAAGAGATCAAGCTTTTAGGTAAGAGATCGGGTAATACATACATCATCCCTCTTTCGACCCAAGTCAGAACTTATCTTGTTTAAAGGCATCTCTCCATGATGACTCTTGGACTTGGCATCGTAGATTAGGTCATATCGGCATGCATACTATCAAGAAATTGGCATCTAATGGTTTAGTTAGGGGTTTACCTCACTGTGTTTTTGGGAAAGACAAAGTATGTGAAGCATGCACCGAGAGGAAACAAGTCGAGATCTTCTTTCAAATCTCTGAAGACAGTTTCCACATCCAAAGTACTTGAATTACTAGCATATGGACTTATGTGGTGAAATCCTGTGAAGAGTCTCGGAGGTAAATCTTACATACTTGTCATTATTGATGATTTTTCACGATTTACCTGGGTGTGTTTTCTTAAGCACAAAAATGAATCCTTCAAGAAGTTCAGCAAGCTCTGCAGAAAGATTCAAGTTGAGTCTCGGACTCGGATCCAGAGGATTCGAACCGACCATGAAAGGGAGTTCGATTACTCGGAATTCTCGGAGTTTTGTGACAAAAATGGAATCTCTCACAACTTCTCAGCACCCAGAACTCCTCAACAGAATGGAGTAGTAGAGAGAAAGAACAAAACCCTTGAAGAAATAGCAAGGACGATGATGATTAAACACAACTTGCCTTACTATTTACAGGCGGAGGCGATAAACACAGACCAACTACACGCTAAATAGATGCCTCATCGGACCCATTCGAAGAAAACACCCTATGAGCTCTACAAAGGGAAGAAGCCAAATATCTCCTATTTCGGACCTTTCGGATGTAAATGCTTCGTCCACAACAATGGTAAGGATCATCGACCAAGTTTGATGCTCGGTCGGACGAAGGTATTTTTCTAGGTTACTCCTCTTATAGCAAAGCTTATCGCATTTTCAATAATCGTACTAACAAAGTGGAAGAAAGCATCCACGTAGTATTTGATGAGCTCGAACAGGAGAAACCAAGTGAGTCTTCATACTCGAAGCGAAGCTCGGAAAGGATGATGACGAAGTTAAGCCTATAAAGACTCGGACCCAACATGCTCGGAATGAAGTCACTCGAACGAGGAAACTCGGAATGAGACAGTTCAAGAGCTCGCTCGGAACGAACAAGTTAATGAAGAGGATCACTCGGAACAAGCTTCCGAAGATCAAGCAGTTCAGCCCACAAACCTGGTGAATCAAAGAACTGGTAAAGCATTCAAATTTACTTCCGAGTCATCTCCAAGAAAACATCATTTCGATATCAACAGTGGGGTAAGAACTCGTTCTTCTTTACACAATCTATGTGCATTCACTGCATTCATTTCATTAACTGAACCCAAAAATGCACTAGAGGCCCTTAATGAACCTGAATGGGTAGAGGCCATGCAAGAAGAACTTAATCAATTCGAGAGAAACCAAGTCCGGACTCGACCAACCGACCTTCGACCACCCAGTTATAGGAACCAAATGGGTTTTCAAAAACAAAGCTGGATGAGGGTGGAGTGGTAGTCGAAACAAAGCTAGACTTGTGGCTCAAGGTTACAATCAAGAAGAAGGAATTGATTGTGGGGAAACCTTTGCACCTGTAGCAGAATTGAGGCCATTAGAATATCTGTTGGCATTTGCATCCAGCATGCATATTAAATTATATCAAATGGATGTTAAGTGTGCTTTTCTCAATGGTGTTATTGAAGAAGAAGTTTATGTCGAGCGACCTCCTGGTTTTGAAAACTCAGAATTTCCAAATCATGTTTTCAAACTTCAAAAGGCTCTCTATGGTCTTAAGCAAGCACCTCGAGCTTGGTATGAAAGACTGAGTAGCTTCTTGGTTCAAAATGATTTCAAAAGAGGTCAGATCGACAAGACTCTCTTCATAAAGACCAAAGGGAAAGATTTTCTTATTGTTCAAATTTATGTTGATGATATTATTTTCGGTGCTACTAATGAATTTCTATGCCAAGAATTTTCCGAGTTGATGACTCAAGAATTTCAAATGAGTACGATGGGAGAACTCAATTTCTTCCTTGGGCTACAAATCAAACAAGATAAAGATGGAATCTTTATTCATCAATCAAAATACACCAAGGAACTGCTGAAGAAATACAAACTTCAAGATGCAAAGCACGCATCTACTCCCATGAGCAGCGAGTATAAAGCTTGACTCGGACGAGAAAGGTAAAGCAATAGATCGAAACTCTATCGAGGTATGATTGGATCTTTGCTATATCTTACTTCAAGCAAGCCGGATATAATGTTCGATGTTTGTTTATGCGCAAGATTTCAAGCTAATCCAAAAGAATCACATCTCACTGCGGTGAAGAGAGTATTTAGATATCTTGCAGGTACTCGGAATTTAGGTTTATGGTACTCTAGAGACTCGGAACCGACTCGATTGGGTACTCGAGACGCGGACTACGCAGGATACAAAGTTGATCGAAAGAGTACATCCGGAGCTTGCCAATTTCGGGTCAATCCCTAATATCTTGGCACTCAAAGAAGCGAACTCGGTAGCTCTATCGATCGCGGAAGCTGAATATATTGCCGCTGGAGCTTGTTGCGCTCGAATTCTTTGGATAAAACAACACTTGAAGGATCTTGGACTATTTCTCAACTCGGTTCTAATCAAGTGTGACAACCAAAGCGCAATCAGTATCACTAAGAATCCTGTCCAGGACTCAAAAACAAAGCATATTGAGGTCGGTATCACTTCTTACGCGATCACTCGGAAAAGGGTGATATTGCGCTTGAGTTCATTCCTACTAATCTTCAATTAGCTGATATCTTTACTAAGCCTCTTGGTGAAGATCGGTTTTGTTTTATTCGGAATGAGCTTGGTATGTTAAATGCTTAATGATGTGCTACTCGTTGCATAATTCCGTGCTATGTGCTTTCTCTGTTAATAACAATTAGTTCGGTTGATTCGGTGATACTTGGGCTGATAGTTATTTCGTGTTTCGAGTCACACGAAACCTTTCGAGTCAAACTCGGACGTAGAAAAATTTGGACATCAAATTTTCTGAAACTATCTCTAGAATAGTGGAGAGTTTCGGATTATATTTTCAAAATCTTTTCTCTCTCTTTCTCGAGCGTTGCGATCGGATCTTAGCCGTGGAATTCTAACCGCTAGTATCTCAACCATTGAAAAAGAACCGTCACATCGGTCTTTGGTGACTAATGGATAAGCCGAGTCGAACGGAGTTATACTTAACGGATAGTTGACGGGCGCGCTTATTTTCTATAAATAACGACTATCCATCTTCATCTCGGTATTCTAAACTCCATCTCTCTCAAAAGAAACTTCTCGCGGAAGATTACTACGTGAACAGTCACTCTTGATCGTCCGCAAGCATCGAAGAAGCTCTCTCTCTCTCTCTCTCGTAAGTTTCGACTACTCTCATCTCTTTCTTCTACATTTTCAGTTTCTTCTCTTCTACACCTCCTTCTCTCTTCCATTCGAAAAGTTTCATCTTTTCTCTCCTTCTCTCACAATGCCTAAAAGAGGAAACCATCCCGACTTCCAGGCTTCTCCCTCTTCCAAAAGCCTCGCACCTCCGCCTCCACTCGTAAATCCCCCTCCCTCGTAGGAGCCATGCACCGAGTCACAATTCCTCGGTGTCTCCGAATTTTCCTCTCTCGATTTTTTTTTTTTGTTTTGTCCGGACAACTAACTTGTTTTACTTGTTCTTTACTCCCTTCTTTTTTTTGTTGTTAATTTTTTGCTTGAAAGGCAAGGGGGAGAAATGTAGTCGGAAAACTTGTTGTCTTGTTTAGGGGAGTCTTTCCGCCCTTTTTGAATTTTAATGGATTAATGCATTTCATTATTAATTTCGAGTTCATTTATTTTTCCGAGTTAATGTTAAAGCATACTTTATTTGTTTTTGCTCCGATATATTATATATTGCTCCGAACTATTAAGTATATCTTACTCATGCGCAAACCACTCGGAATCAATTTCTTTTTCGACAAAGTTTCTGTTTAAGTATGGAATGCCTTTCATCAAAAGGGGAGATTGAAGACTCGGACAATGCTCAATACTTTTCCGAGTTATGTAAAAGGAATCAGCTATAACAATTTCATACATATACGGTTTTGATTCCAAGGCATTCTCGGTATCGCGAAACTTCTTTGAGGAAAATAGTGTCTTCTCCGAGTAATACGGTTTTCACTTAATGCATTTATTGCATTTCCGTAAGCGACTCGTAAAAGCTGGTTCTTTGTTACGAGTTCATCTTCACTCGGATTTATCACGTTTTGAATATCCCAGAATCGACATATGGTTATACGTTCTATTTTGTTATAGTCGGTATTCTTAGTTCATTTCATGCTTAGTCTATATCAAGTTATCTCACTCTGATATTCCTTATGGAACTTGCTCTATCGCTTAGACTAAGTCGGATGGAATTCCGAGTATCATGGATATTGGACTCGAGAAAATTCCATTTCTTTTCGACTCGGATAATCGGTTGCTTAATTATCATAATTATTTTATTATATGTGTCTAACCTTGGACCAAAGTATTTTATACTTTGAGAACCAAAGTTGATTTACTTTTGTAGGTTATTCATTCAAGGATACACCTTTTTCAAACCACAAAAGTAACCGAGCTTCGTAACGTCAAATCACCAGCGAGACATGGCTTTTCACCTTCCCTGCTCCAGTCCCGGAAGATTGTGTCGGTAGCTGTCGGTTTCCATATCTGGAAAAGCTGGAACGCTAAGCTTAACGGTGGTTTCCACCTCATTTTTCAAGACACTACCAATGGTTTTGGGACTTCCAAGAGAGTTAAACAGGTTGTCCAACGTTCATATTTCAACGGATACTTTCCGAGTGACTCGGAAAGCCTCTATCAATGGTCACAGAAGACTCTTGGTCAACGAGATGAAGATAACGGCTACTCTGTCTGGTTATTTATAAATAGAAGCCACTTCACAAGACTTGAAGATTGCCGAATCCATTGTTAATACACATACTTGAGAAAAGTCATTGTATTTACTTTCAATCTTCAACTTACAACTCCCACTCTGTAATTCATTACTTTACGAGTTGCAAGGCCTTGTACTCGATTACAAACTCTTTCTTACATTCTTTGTAAGGTCCCTTGACTAAGTCGTAAGGGTTAACTCAGCTTAGTTGTCCCTAGCTGTAAGGGTTATTTCAGCTAGGAAGTACTAGATCGAGATAAGGGATTTCGAGTCTAGGAAAACTTGTATAGAGTTGTCTAAGGGAGCAACTCGGGTTCGATCGGTTCACGGTATTTTGTGGACTCAAAATAGTGGATTTGACTTCGTGTCCGGATTGACACGGGCCGTGGTTTTCTGCCCCAGGAGGGTTTCCACGTAAAATCTAAGTGTTATCTTTCCGAGTTCATTCTAAACTCGGACGAGCCTTATTGCTCTTGTTCTTTCGATTGATTGCTTTCGAGTCCAAGCTTTTCGACCCAGTTTATAGACTCGGAATCTATCTTCCCTTCTACCTCTCGTGCAAAAGAGTGTGATTTCGCAGAAAATTTCCTATCACCCTATTCACCCCCTCTAGGGTGACTCGAGACTCTCCCCGAGCAAACCTTCATAGGTCATGGAAGTTTGAGGAAATAATAGGTCTATGATGCCCTTAGATGTTTCGGGCTATACGCGCACTACATTGATGTATTAGCGAAGTTTATGGACGTGGTCAACAGCACTGGGTAATATTTGAAATCTCATCATGATAGGAATAGATCATTGTAATTGTTGATAGTAATCGGATCACGTTAACTATGTACCTACCCTTTGTATAAACCGTCCATCGCTCCTACTATTTGAATAATCCGGTGAAGTGTTCAAAACGCGGTGATGTGGGTGGTTTGTCTTCAGCGACATTGCAGGAAGTCCACTCGAACCTTATAATTTAGAGGAAGGAGAAGTGGAAATAATATTTCGGTAGGTGAACTCGCAAAAGCATCATTGTTGAAACATATTGTAAACACCTAATAAAATGTGTCGTAGCTTATCTCTTTTAATTATGTATTTTATATTGTTGACGATGATGAAATCCGAAGTTCTATTTAAGGACTTGGATCACGAACGATATTTGATTAGTGTGATGGAAGCCGAGTAAACCACAAAGAGCACCAAATAAATAGCCTTTTGCTTGGGTTAGTCTAAAAATCCCTTTTCTTTCGAACAGTCCCAGCCCGGTTCAAACCTCTAGAGTCAATGGAAGTCTAGTATCGGTAAACCACAAAGAGCACCAAATAAATAGCCTTTTGCTTGGGTTAGTCTAAAAATCCCTTTTCCTTCGAACAGTCCCGACTGGGGTCAAACCTCCGAGTCAATGGAAGTCCGATACCACGAACGGGAGATTTCGGGCTCAAAATTTTGCGTTTCACTTTTGTCCAACTAGGGAAGGAGCTAAAAACATCAAGATCGCATTAGGTGTTGCATTTCATGATCACAAGTATCAAAGTGTTGCATTTTACTCCAAAGCAGTCCACCAAAGACATGGAGGCTAAATCCCCGTAACGACGTTATGTGGTCGGCGCCCCTCCCATGATTTTTCACTCAAAATGCCACGTTTTGCCTAAGATTCCTATTGCGGCATGAAAGGGGAACGAAACCCTAGAAGAACATTGAGAGGCCGCCGCCCCAACCCCGGTTCAATCTTCCGATTTTTTGCCCAATTTTTTGCAGCTAATTCTTTTTAGGTATGGAAGGTTGGATGAGACCTAACCCTAGGTCATTTTATGACCTAACCCTAGGTCTATAAATAGAGAGCTTAGGCTCTCATTTCAAAGAACAGACTTTCTCCTATGCATTATGCTCGTAAAAATCTAACAGGACAACTTACGCTATACGTCACAGTGCTAAAACCCGATTAAGAGCAATTGAATACCTCTCTTCGTATTCTTATCTCTTGATCGCTTTTAGCTTATTCCTAATTCTCCACACATCCTTCCATTCGTCTCCGGAAAACTCACAAAAAGGCTCTGCGATTCACCACTATCGCATCACCTAATCTAGACTTGAGATCCGGATGAGCAGGTAGGACAACCCGAGGACACCAATTCAGCCTTTGAAATGGTTTATTTTATTTCTATACTTTTATTCCTTTCCGTATTGTGGAGAAGAAATTGTAACACTTTTAATTACTCCCGACCCGATGTAACCTTTTAATTTCTTGCTTTCTTTTCTTTCCGTTTTTCTTTTCTTTTCACTTTTACTTTCTTGATCGCTTTTTATATCTATTTTTACCACTTTCCTTATTATGTTTTGGTTACTTTTCGTTTCCGTTTGGTATGTTGTTTGCTTGTGTTTAGTATATTATTTTGATTCATTACTCAAACTAATAATGGTCCTCGTTTGACGAGCGAACGGAAGGGCTTATCCTCACGTTTTGAACCCTCGCCCGGAATTCGATTCTTGGTTCTAGACTAATGGAGTTAATTTTTAGCCTCTTTCAGTATTTGTTTTCCCATACTAAGATTGAAAGAGCATTTATTTTGTTTTTGTTAGTTTTTTATTACTTAAAACCGATCGGCGACTCCCATTTTTATTTATTTCTATCAATTGCTTCTCGACTTTTTCGGACTGTACAATAAAAAATTTTAGAGTTTCGAACCCGCCGATCGAGGCCGGAGGTCGAGGAAAATTTCTTCGACCATGGCCCTCGGCCAATGTAGCCACCACTAGGTGTTGGCTTCATCCAGAGACGAAGTGTTCTAACACTCGTTTATTTAATTCTTTTTATTAAAACCCCTAGTTTTTTTTTATTTTGTTTGCATAAAAAATAATATCCTAGGACTTCTGAAAATAATTTCTAAAAAAATAATTAATAAAACCGCCAATATAAATAGAAGGTTCATCCCCACTTTCAAAAACCTACACCGGTTCGTAGGGAAGCTCGGTCGAGTCCTGGCCGTGGTTCTTACAGATGGCAACTCCACTTGGGATAATCACTTATTAAGAGGGCTAAACTTTAAAATTTGAGTAGTGAGTTTTAATAATGTATTTGCAATAGGCATCTCACATTTTTAAGCAACCTTTGAACATAGTTTATTTCTGTTTATGGACCATTAGGTTTTACCCTCTTCCAAACAATTATGGTAAGAGGCTCCCACTACGTTCCACGCGGGCCCAATTAGGCTTGATTACCAATAAAGGTGGTACCTCTTCCGTCATACCATGCACTCTTGGTTCATCGAGAGGCACCGATGATTCAATGCTTTTCTTCTTGTCGTGCACCCTACGGAAGACTAAATCCTCGGACTATGAGTCATCATGTATCCTACCTAGTTTTAACCCTCTTTTGACCATAGACCTTTGACTATTAGGTGACACCTTGTCCCTTCATTTGCATGCTTGGATGTGTGCGGTTGCTTTTTAGATTTAATCTTCTACTTATGAGCCTTTAGGGATAGGTGAGGAATGTTGATTAGCCGTTGCCTAGGTGCAAATAAAATACCTTAATAAATTTCCTAGAGTCGGTCCATTATGTGCGTTTAGCCAAAAGTCAAATAACCTTTCCCTATTAGGTCGGTCCATTACACTACTACAAAACCGCTTAATAGCGACGGAAATTAGCGACGAAACATGTACATCGCCACATAGTGACGGAATTTAGCGATGGATTCGACAAAACCGACAACCGTGTCGAGAGCGACGGAATTATCGACGGATATAGGAATCCGTCGCTAATTTAGAATCAGCAAAGGAAATTTCCGTCGCTAATTTCCACAAGCAACAGAATATTACGTTGCTTGTTGTTAGATCGATTTTTCGGATGTAGAAAAACCCAAAAAAATTTAAATTAAATTAAATTAGTACTTAACGACGGAATACGCCGTCATTATTCCGTCGCTAAGTAAAATTTTTTATTCAGCGACGGACTATTTCGTCGCTAAATCTGAATATATTCGGATTTGGCTTTTCGACCGACCGAATTCCCGAAAGCAAAGAGAGACTCGAGCGAGCGACTGCGAGCGTTAGTGCCCAACACCAGTCGTCACCCCCACTCCCGCCGCTCGTTCGCTCGCTGCTGCCTTCACCGGCTATCCGCCGCCCTTCGTCCGCCGCTGCTGCCGATCCTTGTGTCGTCGGTGCTCCCGACCCTTGTGCCGCTGCCCGGAGGACGCCGCCGTCGCCACCGCCGCACGCCTGTCCTCCCGCCCCCGCCCGCCTGTCCTCCTGCCGCCGCCCGTGCCGCCCCTTCTTTAAAGGTATTGTTTTCTTGATTTTTATTAGATTTGGGGTTTTAAAAATTGAAGTTCAAATTGATGAATATATGTAATTTGTTGGAAATTAATGTTGTTTGTGAATGAATTTGAAAAGGAAAATGTGCAATTGTGTTATTTATGGAGTAAATGTTATTGAAGTTAGATTTAGGGTTTTTAAAAATGTAACTTCAAATTGATGAATATACGTAATTTGTTGGAAATTAATGTTGTTTGTGAATGAATTTGAAAAGGAAAATGTGCAATTGTGTTATTTATGGAGTAAACGTAATTGAAGTTAGATTTAGGGTTTTTAAACATGTAACTTCAAATTGATAAATATATGTAACTTGTTGGAAATTAATGTTGTTTGTGAATGAATTTGAAAAGAAAAATGTGCAATTGTGTTATTTATGGAGTAAATGTTATTGAAGTTAGATTTGTTGGAAAATATTATTGAAGTTGAAGTAAATGTTATTTATGTATAGAATTTGTGTTGTTGAAAGTATGTGGTGTTAGATTTGTTGGAAATTATTGTTGAAGTTGAAGTAAATGTTTTTTGTGATTTATATATGTGCAATTGTTTGTGGTTTATTTGTGTGAGTTTGTTTATGTTAATTAGGTATGATTAGGTATGATTAGTCATAATTAGTTTAATTATATTTGTTTGAGTTTATTTATGCTAATTAGGTATGATTAGTTTAATTATGATATAAATACTTACGAGTAAAATATAGAAATTAAAGAAATTTATGTATAATAAAAAAATATATGTTAAATGCATAATGGTTATATATAGATTATGTTCATTATAGAAGAAATGTAATCATAACATCTCCATGTATTGATATTATTAACTAATAATTTAATAAATTGTTAAATGTCAATCAGAATATATATATGGACGGGCCTACGCATCGTAGATGGATATATCGTAGGTTATTACCTAGTAGAGTTGGGTATAGACAAGAGTTTTTAGATGGGGTTGAGGAGTTCGATGCACATGCTAGAAGTTAATCGGAATTTGTACATAATCAACAATATAGGTGTCCATTTCGCAAATGCAGAAATCGGAAGTATAAGGATCCGGATGAAGTTAAGTTGCACCTTTATCAATATGGCTTTCTTCCAAACTATTGGTATTGGACTAGTCATGGAGAAATAGATCCTCATTTACATGAGGATGTTGGTATGACTTCTAACATATTCAACGACGAAAGTGGCACCAATCATATGAACTACGACGATGTAAAAACAAATATCGACCGTATGAATGATATGGTCACGGATGCCATGATCTCAAATCAATACTCTACAAATGAGCCTCCAAATACCCATGCCCAAACTTTCTTTAATATGGTTGAGGCTGCGCAACGACCTCTGTGGGTAGGAAATGAAACTCACACTCGAGTTGTCCGCCACCGTTAGAATGTCGAGCATCAAGTCCGACTACAACATGCCTCAAAATTGCTTTAATGAAATTGCTCAACTTATGAAGGAGATTTATCCGCCTGATAACCGAGTTCCTCGTGACATTCACCACGCAAAGAAGGTCATTAAAAATCTTGGGATGAATGTTCACAAAATTGATTGTTGTCGACACGGTTGCATGTTGTTCTACAAAGAGGACATTAATCTTTATTCATGCAAGTTTTGTGGTCATGCGAGATGGAAGCGTCAAAGGGAAAGACAATGCAAAATTCAAAGAACTTCATTTGCAAGGATGCATTACTTGCCATTAATATCAAGACTTCAACGCTTGTTTGCTTCAAAAACCACAACAGAGCACATGAGATGGCATTATGAGAATGTAAGAGATGATGGTGTCCTATGTCATCCTTCCGATGGTGAAGCATGGAAACATTTTGATAGAGTTCACCCCGAATTTGCTACTGAACCTAGAAATATTAGACTTGGTTTGTGCGCGGATGGGTTTAATCCAGTCAATCAACCTTCAAGGTCTTATTCAATCTGGCCAATCGTTGTTACGCCTTATAATCTACCACCACGAGTTATGCATGACGACGCCTTATATGTTCTTGACATGTATCATACCAGGGCCTACAAATCCGAAAAATAAAATTGATGTGTACTTGCAGCCTCTTATTGACGAGCTGAAAACACTATGGGAAGATGGTGTTGAAACATATGATATTTCAAAAGGTGAGAACTTTCTCATGAAGGCTGCGTTGATGTGGACCATTAATGATTTCCCGGCCTATGGTATGTTGTCTCGGATGGAGTACGCATGGTGCCATGTCATTCCCGGTATGTATGAATAAAAAAAAAGCATTAAAACTTAGAAATGGCCGAAAATTTTCATGGTTTGATTTCCATCGGCGGTTTTTGCCCCGAAGTCACACGTTCGAAGGAATAGCACATCTTTTACAAAAGGAAAAACCGTACATTCGGGTCCTCCTCGTCGATATACGGGGAAGAAATAAAACAATGGGTTGAAAGCTTTCCCAAAGTAACGAAGAGCAAGAAATTAACATTTCGGGGTTCAAAAAGGATCACAACTGGACAAAACAAAGCATATTTTGGGAGCTTCCATATTGGAAAGATCAATTGTTTCGCCACAACTTAGATGTGATGCACATTGAGAAGAACTTTTTGAGAATATAATTAACACTCGTTATGGATATTCCTGGTAAAACAAAGGATGATATCAAGTCAAGAATGGATTTGGAAGAGTTGTGTGATCGTGTGGAGTTGAATTTAAAGCTTGGAGTAAATGGTAAAATTCTCAAACAGAAGGCAAAATATGTGTTCATGTTGGAGTAGAAGAGGGCAATATATGAATGGGCAAGAGAGTTGAAAATGCCGGATGATTACTTGTTCTAACATTTCATACCTTGTCGACCCAAACTCCACTAAGTTCCATAACATGAAAAGTCATGATTGTCATGTTTTCATGGAGAGTCTTCTTCCAATAGCATTTAGTGCACTCCTGGATGAGGTTTTAGCGCCTCTCATTGAAATTAGTGAGTTCTTCAAGAACCTTTGCTCATCTGTTTTACGGGATGCGGAGTTAGAGCAAATGCATCGAAATATTTCAATAACATTTTGCAAATTGGAAACAATATTTCCTCCTGGGTTCTTCAATGTGATGGAACACTTGCCTGTTCATTTGGCGAAGGAAGCAAAATTGGGTGGTCCGGTACAATACCGGTGGATGTATCCATTTGAGAGGTTCTTTGGCCGATTGAAGAGATCCATAGGAAACAAATCAAAGCCTGAAGGGAGTATCGATGAAAAGTACACACGATTTAAAGAAACACATTTTGCATCTTACTATTTCGGCTCTAACGTGCCTTGTATGCGCACTAGAAGTCGATGAAATGAAGGCAGCGAAGTTCCATACTAGAATCCTATTCTTTCGGTATTCATACCAGAAAGTGCTCCAATTGGGAAGTGCACTCGCGTTTCCTTCATGATAAGGAAAAGACAGCTGCACATGTCCATGTTTTACTTGAACTGTTCGAAGTTAAACCTTACCTTGAGTGAGTTATCTTCTCCTATTGAATACTCGTTTCAATAAATTTTTTCCTAAACGATGATGTCATATTAATAAAATCTTTGAACTCGGTCTCTTCGAACACCAAAAACGAGCTATGTATGGTAATGTTACTAATGCTGCAATTGATGCAATGGTGGAAAGTGAGTTCGAAGATTGGTTCAAAGGAGCTGTGAGTATCATATATTAATACAAAACAAATTTATTAGTATTGGTTGTTCAATTTTAATAAACTAAACAAACACTATGTTATTGACACAGATTCATTGTTATCGGGTATATCATGATGAAAAGCATGTTTACTTGATGCAATTAGCTCAAGGTCCTTTAAGGAGAGTGAAAACATGGACAGCATACACGGTGAATGGAATGTTATTTCATACGAGGCTCGAAATGAAGGGAGGATGACCTTCAATTGTGGTGTCCGTGTCAAAGGAACTGATGGAGGACATGTTCAAAATAATTACTATGGCATCTTGCAAGAAGTAGTTGAAGTTGAATATGTTGGTGAACCAATAAAAAGGTGTGTGTCTGTTTAAATGCGATTGGTTTGACCCTAGTCGTCCTCGGGGAACTCGGTGCCATAAATTTAGTTCATATGTTGAAGTGCATCGTACAAGGCGTTATCGTAAGTACTATTCTTTCATATTTGCTAGTACTGCAACTCAGGTGTATTATATGTCATATCCATAAGGGGTCCCTAGAGAAAAACTAAATTGGTTCGTCGTAGTGGCATCAAAACCAAGGGCCAGAGTTGATGACCAATATACTATTCCTCTTGCATTCCAAGAGGATAGTATGGGTATAGTCGATCCTATAATAGAAACTTTGCCGGACACTTTGGTTGATAACTCAATCTCAGCAGAAGAATTAGTTGATGATTTTATTTTAAATCGAGAAGATGAGATTGAGGATGTCAGTGAAGAAGAGGATGGTGAAGAAGATGAGGAAGGTGAATGGGATGATGATAACATCACCGATGACGAAGAGAACATATCCTATTCAATGATGCCGAAGAGGGTAGTGAAGAAGACGATGATGATACTGATGATGAGGATGATGGCTAGTTGATGATGTTCTTTTCTTGGTTTGGTTTATATTGAATAACTTTCATTCATGTTGTAATCAAATGAATTCTTATTAATGTAATGAAGGTGAAACAATTGAAGCGTGATTTATTCATAGAAGAATATTTATATTTAACACTTACATGTGTATATGTTTACTAATGTTTATATGTTATTTTATAAGGAATCACTTTAACCGTTGGATGTTTACTAATAGTGTTTTTACTGTTGTTTATGTTCGGAAAAATGGAGAGAGGTAGAGGCGGGTCCAAAAGATCGGCTACTCGGGGAAGGGCTAGAAACACCACTACCGATGGAAAAGGTAATGATGTTAACACTTCTACCCCCTCTCAAAACCCTCATAACCTTCAATCTCCTGTAGGTGGAGCACTATCTCCACACTCCCCTTATAACCAAACTCCAATGGGGGGTCATTTATTCCCAACCCTCCTTTTTCCAATCCCAAACATCCCACACATGCAAAGCCCAATGGGTAGGTCTTTCATCTCAAACCATCCATATTCTCAGCACGGCCATATGTACTCAAACCCGCCCATTGGATATGCATATAACCAATATGGTACAAATAATGTACCACGCATCCACGTTGGTGCCGAACAAAGGCCACCACAAAGGCCTACAAATGATGGGCCAATTGATGCAGGGAACGAGCATGCTAGTCTTGAATCAAGCGGTGCTAGCTGCCGACAAAAGATTTGAATTGAGCCGAGATGGTGAAGGGTAAGTGTGATAATAAGTTATAAAATAAATTAAGCTTAATAGTTTAATAGTATAACTAACTATTTTATATGTTTGTTGAGTAGGTTCTTCCCCATTGACAAAGTTGTGGGCACGATTTCCCACATCTTCCAAAGTAAGTTCGACGGAGCATGGCCTAGATGGGGTAAAGTTCCTCGATCAGAATGTGATTTGTGGTTTTCCGAGTTTAAAGTAATAACAAATCGTTAGTTTTCTGAATTTGAGATAACATAATGACTTATTGTGCATGTTCGAACATTATATTGTAATTTCATAACTTATAAACTACTTTTTATTTATATAGAAATTTTTCACTTGGTCTCCAACCGATGAAGTCCAAATAAGAAGAAATTTTGAAAAGAAAGGAAGTGATCGATTAAAGGACTTCATGCTGAAGGCGAGGAAAAATAAGAAGAAGCCGAAATGGTTGGGTGACAACTACTGGTGCGAGTTGCTTTGGAATATTGGGAAACTGCCGACTACAAGAAGTTTTGTGAGCGAGGCTCGGAAAAACCGCCATGCTGATCAAGGGGGACTTGGTTCATCGCTCCATACTTGTGGCTCAATCCCCATAACGGAGCATAAGAGGTGATTGGTACATACCCCTTTATTAATAATTACGCATGCAACTATTAACATATTCATATTAGTAAATTGATTCTCTACTAAGTTTTTTAATTTTTTAGATGAAGGAGCTTAAAGGAGTTCAGCCTCTACCTACCCAACTATTTTCACGTACCTACAAAACAAAAAAGGACAAATGGATCAACAAAAATCCAAGGCCATTTATGTGAGTAACCTTAAATATGCAATTTTTATATTTTTCAATCTATGGTTTTCGTTAACAACTTGTGATAGTTACATGCCTCAAAATATTTATATTTTATTCAAGACAAGTTTCAAAAAGAGTGGGAAGAGTTGCAAAACACTCAACCCACTCAACCTTCTAGTGATAACCCCGACTCTTCCGAGGATCAAATCTCCACCCCTTCACAACATGAGTTGTGGGTCAAAGCCAATGCGAACAAGAAAGGTCGCATTTATGGACTTGGATCCGAGGCTAAAAATTTCAAACCAACCATGCCCTTCAAATCACCGAAAGCGTCTACTGCAGATGACTCGGATTTGAGAGCAACGAGTGCATAATTTATCTTCTGAGTTACATCAATGGATTGAGCATGCTCGGGTGCTTGGGTTGGAAAATAGGCAGGTTAAAGAAAAGGTGGATAGTTTCGTTGAGCCAATAGCATGCTTGAATGAATTTCTGCAGTCTCGGCAAGCATCCGGATCTCACCGTCGACCAATACAACCACAAGAGGAAGAGGAAGAGGAAGAGGAAGAGGAAGAGGAAGAGTGAGGACCACTGAATGCATTGTGAACTTTTGTGTATATTAGTGAACACTTTGCGAACTTTTTAGATGTGTTTATGGTTTCCTGTGAACTTTTGTATGCTTGTTTTTTTGAACTTGTGAATTTGTTTTAAATATATTTTGATTATTCATGATTTTGAACATGTAAGTTGGATTTGTATATCCAACTTTGATGAGTTCTTTGTGGCCGGCAAATGTAAATGCTAAATGTAAGTGCCACATATGTGAATGTTGGATTTGTATATCCATTCACAATTTTTTGTACTAGGGTCACGAATAATTATAGAATTGTATTTTAGATTTTTGATAGAACAACGATGTAACGAGACAGAACAGCGACATATCTACTCGATTCAGCGACGGAATGACCATCATTTCCGTCGCCGATCTAATCGATGACGGAAGATGTTTCAGTCGCTAATCCGTCACTATTTAGCAACGGATTTGGCCATTTCCATCGTTAAATTTTAGCGACCCATGATTCAGCGACGGAATTTTTCGTCTCTAATTCCGTCGCTAAAACTAGAAATCCGTCGCTATTTGACAATATTCCGTCGCTAAATCCGTCGCTATTCGTCGGTTTTTAGTAGTGATTAATTGTATTTATGAGTCGTTCTAAAATCCTTCTTAACTTAAGCGCTCCAAATAGCTACCATCGATCAATCCATAAGGGTCCTACCAAGGTCCCTCTATCTTTTGGTCGATCAGTCCATCTTTTGACCTTCTGTCTACATTTTCATTTTGCATTTTATTTAGCCAAAATAAAATCATCTCAATTAGGAAAGTTTCATTTACCAAAATAAAATCATCTTAATTAGGTGAGTCCATTTTGCATTTTCATTCAACCAAAATAAAAATCATCTCAATTAGGCGAGTCCATTTTTGCATTTTCAGTTCTCATTTAGCCAAAACAAATTCATCTTCTATTCGGATCAATCATTCACACATTCTAATTAAGATCATCCTAATTAGGACATAAGCATCATTGCATAAATTTCACCTGTCTCGCATTCCTTATGTGCATCCAAATAGAAAAGCATTTGTACTCACTTCGGGTCTCGCACTTAAGCCCCTTCCTCCCGAAAGTGGTATTCTTTCACATGGTCCTAAGCATCATCCTTTGGGTTGCGAGAATAGGAAGTCTACCGCAATTAGGTACCGTAAGAATCCAGGCTCCAAAAGGTTAGAACGCTTCAACAAGGAGTCCCACACATCTTCTCCCCACTCTTCACCACGTTACGCTCCACGGTCTACACCGGTGCGACATATTTCGGTGTATACCACATTGGTTCGAGTTTATTTTCGGTCATAGGACGAGTACCTAAAAAGAATTCCCCTCCAATGGACGGAACACCGAAACAGTCTCTTATTCTTGATTTGCTTAATAAGAACTCAGCGATGGAAGCTAGGATAGACACTCGGGATCGAGAAAATAGAATCTATATCGGGTGATCTTAAGGCTATCCTAAAAGTTATTGAGGACGAGTAAGAGAGATAAAGAAGCAAAACAATTAAGAAGAGGAGGAGGAGTAGGTCCTCCGCCTCCACTAAGTCTATCTCGTTTAGATAGTCCCAAGCATGAATCCAAACCTTAACATGATCCATGCGTAGATCGGATAAAACAGATGTTAAGGGAGTCATTCATGTTCAACAATCACTACTTTGATGACAAGGGATTTACTTCAATCCCTAAAGGGAAACTACTTCCTAAGTTTACCATGCCTAATATCAAATTTCGAGGTTCCGAGAATCCCCATCACCATGTTCGCAACCTCTTAGGAGCAATGACTCTTAAGAACATACTAGAAGACACTTATCACATAATCTTCCCATGGACTTTTGATATTGATGTATTGAAGTGGTATAACGCGATCGACCCGAGCAAGGTCGCCAAGCTGGACTGATATGTGTAAGGAGTTCCTACACCAATACTCGTATAGCACTAATTTACCAGTTACTCTTAGAGACTTGGAGTTGATCAAGGAAGGTGAGAAAAAAAGCTTTACAAACTTTCTCACCGGATGGAGGGCAAAGGTTGCCTACATGGAAAACCGACCTTCTAAGAAGGACCAAGTCGGGATCATCGTGAAGAACCTTCGATCCGCCTATAACCAACATCTCAAATTCCTACCAATGATGAGTTTCTCAACCCTTAGAGATGCTTGGCATGTTGATAGAAGAAGAACTGTCTACCATGACCACAAAAGTCGTGACGGGGTATAAAGGTAATTATTAGTCTAGAGATAAGAAAACCTCAAATCAAGGCAATAATAGCAGGGTACAAATGTCCATGCCCTAAACAAGTACAATGACTATACTCCTATTGATACTACATACACTTGAGCCCTTGACAGTTTATTGGTTAAGGGAAAGATAGAATTACCACCCATAAGAGCGAGAATCGAAATCGCAAAATAGTCTAAAAACTAAGACGTGGGAAAATTTTGCAAATACCATCGTGTACGAGGACATGGCACCAAGCTAAGTTAGACGTTCAAGATAAATTGGAGAGAGTATGTTGACAATGGTCAACTCCCTTTACCTAAGGCCGCTTAGAAAACAAGTAATAACAAGAATCCTTTCAGTGGCACCTTAGCTATTTTCTCTAAACCCATTCCGAGTCGGTGGAACCCATCTGTCTTCATTCAAGATATTGATGAGTCCAAACCACTTCTTAGCTTGCCTTCTTTAGATCTAGAAGTCCATGGACTGTGGATAATTGATGAGGAAGATGTATATGAAACCACAAACAATAGTGACGATGATGACTTTTGGGGCACACCCCTTAGAAGAAGAAGACTTTTGGGGAGAATCTAAATGTCCATAAATCAAATTCCTTACTAGATTTGGACGGCACAATGCACCTGTGGATCCACAACATACTCACAAAGCCCCAAAAGAACCTGAAATTGGTAAGAAAGAAGACCCAATCCTAAAATAGCTCCAAAAGTTAAAAGTTGACATTTCAATATGGCAACTCATATCTGCTTCCCGAAACATAGGTAGGCCTTAATTAATGCGATTAGCAAGATCGAGGTCTTTCCTAAAACCATGCCTGAGGAAGTAGTAGGATTAGTTAACACTAGGGATGGAACCATTATTTTTTTATCAAAAGGATCTTCCTAAAGAGGGCGTTGCACACAACAATGCCCTTTATTTAACTCGTAACTTGCATCAACAAGTTCATTCCTTTAACCTTGGTAGACAACGGATCAGTCTGTGAATGTTTGTCCTAGGAGAATCGCCAAAAGGTTAGGAATCGGGGAGCAATAACTCTCTAAACATACTTGTTCATCTCCGAGCTTATGACAATTCTAAGAGAACAGTCTTGAGGATAGTGACTACGCCAATTAATGTGGGGCCAATAGTGAAGAATATCGACATCCATGTCCTAGGACGCCCATGATTGCATGATCATCAAGCGAGTGCCTTCTACGCTGCACCGAAAAGTTAAAATGATCGTCAAAGGTTAGGTTGTAACCATCAACGGTGACAATCTCTATGCTACCATCACCTCTAAGGAATTTGTGGTTGAGATTGAGCACAATGCTAATGACAAGGAACTCTATGGATTTGAGACTGTCGCTGCCTTATATAAGGATGAAGCACTTCTTAACTTTAATCCTTATGGAAACCATAGCATCCACTTGATGCTTAGGAAGAAGGGTAATTTCAAGGCCTTGTTGCAGGCAATGGCATGCCACCTTATCTTTCCACCCCTTGAACTCACTAACAACTATAGATTTGGGCTAGGCTATCAAGCTACTGCTAAGGAAATAGCCCAAGCCAAATGGGAAATTCGGACTAGGAGGAGTGCACCTCACACGATCCGCTTTATCGAGCCCTTTCCCTATACTCTAAAAGGGCAATTTCTAAAAGAAGTGGATAACTTCCCTTACTACGGTTTTGCTGAGACTTACTACCTCAAAGAGAAGGGTATTCTACTTCCCAACTTGGAGATCTTAATGATTGTTGTATATTAGAAAAGAAGGCACCCTACCTCCTAGAAAAGGGATAGTCCACAGCGAGACTAGACCAACCTGGCTGGGAATAACATCTTCGGTCTACTATTTGGACATGAGAAGAACCTAAAGGGGAATTAGGTCTCGACATCTGTCATGAGCCATATGGCACCCTCGGTTTGATGTATCCAAATTCATCACTAACATTGATGATGACGGGTCCAAGCATATCACTTGGACTGATGCTCGAGGAGGGCCAAGAATTTCGTTGTTAGCCTAGGAGCGCATTCCCTTCCCGAGTCTAGTACTAGGGCTTTTATTTTTGTTCCTTCTCCTTCTAGTTCTTTTTCTAATTCTGTTGTTTCCAATTTTGCATCTTACGTTTCGAGTCCGACGTGCTTGTTTCCTCATTCAATAAAATGAATCTTTCGCTTACTCTTTGCCTCCGTCTGTTTTCAATTGTTTTGCCTCTACTGATAAACAAAAAATCGCTAAAGAATTAATAAAAGCTATAAAAGATCACGAAAATCGCTCACCAATAATAGAGGAAAAATAACAATTAATATAGGATCAGTTGATCAATGCCAAGAAGTTAAGATCGGGAAAACACTAGATCTAGAAGAGCAGAAGCAATTTACTTCACTCTTTATAGAGTTCATAGATGTCTTTACATAGTTCTACAAAGACATGACAGGGATAGATCCAAGTATAGTGGCACATCAAAATTCCACTTTACGAAAACGCCAAGCTAGTTAAGCGAAAGATAAGAAGGATGAAACATGAATGGGCATTAAAGATTAAGGAAGAGGTCTAGAAGCGGTTAGCGGTTGGGTTCATCAAGGTGGTTCACTATCCTTAGTAGGTAGCAAACATAGTACCAGTTCCGAAGAAGGATGGCAGGGTTCGAATGTGCGTTGACCTCGGGGTTCTAAACAAAGCAAGCCCCAAAGATAATTTCTTGCAGACCTCATATTGACATCCTTGTAGACAACACAACAGGACATGCTTTGCTTTCATTCATGGATTGCTATGTCTGGGTATAATCAGGTGAAGATGGCCGAACAGGACATGGAGAAGACGACCTTCATCACTCAATGGGGACGTACTCTTATGAGGTGATGTCGTTTGGGCTCAAAACGCCGGTGCAACATACCAAAGGACAGCTACAATGCTATTGCACGACATGATTCACAAAGAAGCCTAGGTCTATGTGGATGACATGATCATAAAGTCAAAGGATAGGGTGGTGCACCTATCCAGCCTGAGAAAGTTCTTCGAAAGATTGAGAAAATACAATATGCGCCTTAATCCTCAAAAGTGTTCCTTCGGGGTAACATCGGGCAAACTATTAGGCTATGTTTTCAATCTTAGAGGAATTAAGGTTGATCCATCCAAGATCAAAGCTACTTAGGAAATTCCACCATCGAAAACAAAGAAGGAAATACAGGGTTTCCTAGGTCGTTTATAGTACATTAGTCGTTTCATATCAAAACCGACTATGGTCCGTGAACCCATTTTCAAGATGCTAAAGAAAGGGTCTTAGCCTATTTGGGACAACGAGCGCCAACAAGCATTCAAAAAGGTTAAGAAATATCTAGCCAACTCTCTAGTGCTAGTTCCGCCCCAACCAAGGAAACCTTTACTTTGTACCTCACCACGACAGAGACAGCTATGGGTGCCATGCTAGCTCAACAAGACAGAAAGGAAGAGCACACGGTGTATTATCTAAGCAAGAAGTTCTTATATTACGAGACTAGATATATGCCATTAGAGAAGACATTGTTGGCATTATTGTGGGCCACCAAGAAGCTCAAGCACTACATTTCAGCCCATATGGTACATGTGATAACACCAATGGATCCCATTAAGTACATGCTTGAGCAACCAACCATCAGCAACAAGATAGCAAGATTGATTGTCATGCTTGTAAGAATTTGAACTCAATTATGTCCCTCAAAAAGCAATCAAAAGAAGGGTAGTGTAAGAATTCCTAGCTAGCCTACCTATAACTGAATCGCAACCCAAACACCTTGACTTTCTAGACGAAAATGTCTTATAAGTAGAGGTGGACATATAGACAATGTACTTCGATAGCGTTTCCAATAAGCGCTTTGGTGTAGGGATTCTTCTAGTCTCACCGGAGGGAACACATACTCCCGTTTCAGCTAAGCTAGATTTCGAGGTCACCAACAATACCACAGAGTATAAAGCATGCATCACGGGACTTTAAGCTGCTATAGAGATCGGAGCCAAGAACATCAAAGTTTTAGATGACTCTAATCTAATCATTAATCAGATTTCGTAAAAATGAAAGGTACGTAGTGAAAGCTTGGCACCCTAGCAAGCACATCTAATTGAGTTATCAAAACATTTCGAAAGCATTTCCTTCACCTATCTTCATAGGGATGACAACCAGTTCACGGACGCTTTAGCTAAATTAGCGTCCATGATCAACACCCCTAATGGCATTCATTTAATGCCCCTTCACATACAGACGACGAGTCAGCCTGCGTACGTCTACGCATTAGAAGTGTTTAATACCAACCAAACCAATTGGTATCATGACATCTATTAATATCTAGATAAGCAAGATTACCTGTTGGACTCCACGCCTAGAGCCCAACGAGCCATCAAGATGTTGGCAGCCTAGTTCTTCATCAACCAAGGGCAGCTATACAAGAAAACCAACACATGGATTAGCTTACTTTGTGTCAACCAACATGAATCAAAGCACATTATGGATGAAATTCATGGTGGGGAATGTGGGCCCTATATGAATAGAAAGACGAGTGGTTTAGAAGATTCGGAGACTAGGATACTATCGGTTTTCCATGGCAGTGGATTTCCATGAATTCGTTAAGAAATGTAATAAGTGTCGGTATATGCAAATTTACAACATCAGCCACCATCATTTCGACGACACTTACATCACCCCGGCCATTCTCGGTTTGGAGAATTGATATTATTGGCAAAGTGACCCTAAAGGAACGGGCGGTCACAAATTTGTGTTAGTAGCAATCGACTACTTCACCAAGTTGGTAGAAGTAGCCTCTTATACAACTTTGACATCAAAGCGGTAGCCAAGTTCATTACCCGAAACATCATTTGTCGATATGGGGTGCCCGTGAATTGATCAATGACCATGGTAATCACTTCAAGAATGAAGTAGCGAGACCTATTGGAGAAATACAAGATCAAAAACTATAATTCCTCTCCCTATCGTCCTCGGACCAATGGAGTAGTCGAGGCTGCCACAAAAAATATTCGTAAAATAGTGGAGGAGATGGTTGTCAACTATAAGGATTGGCCCGACAAGTTGTCCTTCACTTTATGGGGCTCCCATACCTTTATCGGGACTTCTACGGGAGCAACAACTTACTCCCTCGTATATGGCATGGAATAAGCCCTTCCAATAGAGATCATCATCCCTCGCTAAGAATCATTGCTTGAAAGTCGATTCCGAAGTAAAATGAGCTAAGGCACGCTACGAAGAGTTAGTGTTGCTTGGAGGAAAGACACCTCAACGCCTTACATAATATCCAAATATACCAGGCACGTATATTAAGGGCATTTAACAAGAAAGTGAAGCCTTTGAATCTGCAAGTTGGGGATTTGGTCTTTAAGGAGATTAGGGCACCAATTTAGGATCCCCAAGGAAAGTTTAAGCTTAAGCGGCAAGGCGCATTTATACTAAATCAAATACTACGAGGAGGAACAATAAAATTGACTGATTTGGATGGTGAAAAGATTTTTCAATACACAAACTTGGAGCAGATTAAGAAATATTACGTTTAGCACAACCCTAAACAGCGGGCCAAGTTTGGCCCAACCATGCCACGCCATGGCGGTGCGCCGGCCACCACCTGGACAATGGTGGGTCGGCCAGGCCGAAACAATTTCCCCTTGATTTTTATCTCTGTAATTATTTATTTCGATTGTCCAATTAGATGGTCTCTTTGTTTACTTGTTTTGGACGATCCAAATGGGCGGTTCACATGTGAAATTAATTCTTTAATTGTTTAAATTAATTTTTTAGGTTGTCCAATTAGATGGTCCAATTTACTTATATGTCTAGATGAGCTACTACAAGAAATATTGTATGCTTCCACACTTATTTAACCTTACATAACTAAGTGAGGCAAGGAAATAAGCAAAAATAAGGAACGAACATTATCCCCACACATAATAAGTGGGGAAAAATATAATCACACTTATAAGAGTGGTAGTAAACTATTAAAGTATGTCAACACATATTGAATGTGGCTGTTACATCTCCTTAATTGAGGATATTTAACACACATAATAAGTGTGAGGAGTAAATTTTTTTACTACGATTCCTTAATTATTAAAAAAAACTTAAATTAACTTAATTTTTTACCAAAATTATTTTCTATTATTTCGTTAGCACAAAAAAACCTTAAATTCACTTTTTTTTTTTTACAATGATTCCTTAATTAGAAAAAAAGACTTAAATTGACCTTAAAAAAACATAATATGATGTTTTACATACAACATCACTATAAAAAAGCTATTATTTACAACACATATTACGACTAGACGCTATTATGGTCACAATAAATTAATTAATTACAACAAGACGTAAACCCCTCGTTGACAAGCATTTACAAAATGACGCTTAACTCGTCGTGAATGATGTTTTATGCTTGTATCTTTTTCTGACTTGATGTTATCCAATTTAGCAATTATAGTGCCTAGCTTACTCATGCCTGTGCTAATTATTTCACATCAAAGCTTTCAGTGACACTCTCCTACTATTAACAGATTCAAACACTAAATTCCTCATGAAGTATCATTCTTTATATGAGCAATACTGTACATTAAACGGTGGAGCTGCTGACTCTTAAGTGTAAGGAACCTCTTCCTATTGACTGTTGATGAACAAGTCTCTTCTTTTTATTGAGTGCTGACTCTTAACTTAGATAAAATTTTCATCGAGTGATAGGAGAAAGAGCCTCTCTCTCTCTCTCTCTATTTTTATGTATATTAATATATTTGGTTCAAGAAGTGCCTAACTTAGCTATTGTTTGGTTCCTTTGATATTAATTCAATAATTGTTCCTTTAATTTTCTTTGGTATATTACTCTTGAGTTTCTAGAATTGCCTTTAAGCAAGAGATTGATGGGAACAATGGTATATTTTTTTTTATAGAATTCATTTTATTTTCTTTAATTTTTAGCCTCGTTTTCATTTTTTTAGATGTTATGTCAAATTCGTATAACATTGTGTTGTTCATAATGTAATTTCTAATTTTTTTGTTTTTTATTTTTAGGCCATATTGAAGGGTTCTAAATATGATATATAAACGATGAAGAGTTATGGAGTTAAGGCAGGGATGAATAGTCATGGGGTCAAGGCTCATATACGTGATTTTCATTGTAATAATGATAAAACACTTTGAATATATTCCTTTTCGTTTCTAACTAGACATGGCAAAGCCGACCCGAACCGAACGGGTTAACCCGAACAACCTGAAATCCAAACCGAACCGACATTCAAAACAATTGAATCGATTTTGACCCAAAAATCGAAACGAACCGACCCGAACAGATCCGAAACGAACCGACCTGAAATCTAATAAACCCGATTCTGACCGGAACCGAAATGACCCCGAACCGAAACCGAACCGACTTGAACCGAATAAGACCCGAATCGATTTAACCCGAATAAAAGTCACCAAACCCACAATTTGTTTTTGTTGGGTCTCTCAGGATGAATTTTTGTGTCTATAGTGGTACAATTTTTTGGTGGGTACAATTTTGAATCGATTTTGGCCCAAAAAGTGACCCGATTATGACCTGAAGTTGATCCGATCTCGAAAATAACCCTGAATCAAACCCGAACCTGACCTGAAGAGATTGATCCGAAGTTGAATCGAATCGAAGCCGACCCAAACGAAACCGAACAAATCCAAACGAGATCGACCCGAAATTTACCCCGAACCCGAAACCGAACCGGACCCGAACAAGATTGACTTGAAGTTAACCCAAACCGAATGACTTGACTTGACTAGAATTGCCAAAACCTTCGAGCGGTTCAAAGGTAGTAGGGCGAGATAGAGTTGAGATGGGGAATCTCCTGCTCTTGTCCCATTTGCCTCAATACACGGTCGGGGAAGTAATAGGTGCTGACTTTTAGACCCAACAAGTGTATAAAGAATTATTGTACAATGTTTCATCAGGTTCATTAGATTCGCCTCAGGTTCCAATAAGAATCTACCCTAGATTCCTATTGCTGAACTTCAAAAGATATTTGTAGGTTTCCTGCAAATTTTAGAAGATTTGGGGACAATAGGTTTTATACGGCATTGGATGCCAGGATAACATCAAACTATTCAAGTAGGGATACAGTTCCTTATCCCCAAACCTGAAACCGTAGTAGTGTGAATCCCAGTGAGGCCACAGGAACCCTTAACAAAGTCTAATAGACTTTCACATGTCAAATGTTGAATAGAGTATTCAACCCATATTGTGACAAATCTACCCTTTCTGTGTTTGTCATCTCATGCATCCAATGAGATAAATTAGTCATGAAATTTATCTTTTAAATAAATTGCAAGTATGGGGGAATTTCTGTATGAGCTCTTTTTCTAAAGAAATTGCATAAGAACATTCAAAAGACACAAATTTCAGTGTTCATTGAGGGATCAATTTATATGAGTCCCAAACTAAGAGTCCTACTATAGAAGCACCACCAAAGTTAGCAAGCGCCTAGATTTTCTTGTGTGGCGGGCACCGGCCGAGCCCTTAGACCGGTCGGTCCGCCTTATTCTTTTGGCTCAAGCACTTCTTGAGCCATTATTTTTGGACCCTGCACTTACAAATTTCCATGTTTATTTTTATTATTTTCTTTTGGGGGAATGGGGGCTATGTAAATTTTTTCGATTTGACTTTGTAATTTTCTTAGTAATTTTTGTATCATATTAATAAAAGAAAGCATTTTTAGAATCGAGTCTTTGCATTTCATCTTATTGCATTGCATAGAGTCTTAATTTTACAAAGTATTATTAATAATCCCAAGGTCGCGACCTATCTCCAAAGCACCTTATAGGATGGCCCCAACCGAGCTGAAGGAATTGAGAACTCAATTGGAAGAACTCGTGAAAAAAGGTTTCATTGGGCCAAGTACCTCACCTTAGGGAGCACCAGTTTTATTCGTGAAGAAAAAGGATGGTACGCTAAGGTTGTGCATCGACTATAAGGAGTTGAATAAGATCACGATCAAGAATAAGTATCCCCTACCCCGAATCGATGACCTATTTGATCAACTGCAAGGTGTTGGGATATTTTCAAAGATTGATTTAAGGTTCGGCTATCATCAACTTCGAATTAAGCCCGAGGACATACCTAAGACCGCATTCAAGACTAGGTACGGTCACTATGAATTCATGGTTATGCCATTTGGGTTGACGAACGCACCTGCAAAGTTTATGGATTTGATGAATAGGATTTTCGGACTCTATTTGGATAAATTTGTGGTGGTATTCATAGATGACATCGTAATATACTCCAAGGATAAGGAAGAACATGTGTGTCATTTAAGAATGATCTTACAAATTTTGCGAGAAAATCGGTTGTATGTCAAATTGCAAAAATGTGAATTTTGGTTGAGCGAGGTGGCATTTTTAAGACACGTGGTGTCTAAAGAGGGGATAAAGGTTGATCTACAAAATGCGCAAGCGGTCACAGAATGGCCAAGGCCAACCAATGTCACTAAGGTAAGGAGTTTCTTAGGGTTGGCTGGATATTATCAAAGGTTCTTACAAGATTTTTCGAAAATAGCTCTTCTCATGACAAATCTTCTAAAGAAAACCACCAAGTTTGAATGGATCGATAAGTGTGAAGGAGCATTTCAAGAGTTGAAAAAGAGATTAACCACAACCTCAGTATCGACCTTACCCGAGGAAGGCAAGGTGTACACAATTTATAATGACGCATCAAAAAATGGGCTAGGATGCTTGTTGATGCAGGATGGTAAGGTTGTAGCATATGCTTCGCGTCGGCTAAAACCGTATGAAAGGAACTATCCCACTCATGACTTGGAGTTGGCTGCTGTAGTATTTGCCTTAAAAATATGGAGACATTACCTATATGGGGTATCCTGCAAAATATACACTCGACCATCAAAGCTTAAAGTATGTCTTCACCGAAAAGAGCTCAACTTGAGGCGAGACGATGGTTAGAACTATGGAAGGATTATGACTTGGAGATCCAAGTGCCACCCGGAAAGCGAATGTTGCGCAGATGCCTTAAGTAGAAAAACTCAGCATAGCTTAAACACCATAGTTATAACCCGATTGACCCTTATTCGTGAATTGCAAGATGAGGGGATTGAGCTTGTCAAAGCTCAAGTGGGTGGAGGATTGTTAGCTGTGTTGGAAGTTAGACCATCAATTTTGGAGGAAGTTAAGATAGGGTAAGTGAAGGATAAAGAGCCGACAAGGATCAAGCAGAGCCTAGACAAGGGTCAACTCCCAGGTTATGTGGTACACGAGGATGGTAGCTTACGATTTTTGAATCGTTGGTGTGTACCTAATCAAGGAGACCTCAAAAAGAGAATTCTTAATGAGGCACACACTACCGCATACTCTGTGCATCCCGGGGAACAAAGATGTATGTGGACTTAAGGCAGAATTTTTGGTGGCCTAATATGAAGAGGGAGGTGGCGGAAAATGTGGACCGGTGTCTTACCCGTCGGAGGGTGAAAGCCGAACATCAACGCCCTATAGGGGCACTACGACCTCTTGAGATACCATGGAAATGGGATTCCATATCGATGGATTTCATCATGGGACTTCCCATATCCGCCTCTAAGAAGAACGCAATTTGGACCATTGTTGATCGCCTCACCAAGTCTGCACATTTCATACCCATCCACGATGGTTGGAGTGTGGACAGAGCTAGCCCAGTTATACGTGAAGGAAGTTGTAAGGCTACATGGCATTCCGAAGGATATAGTGTTAGATAGGGACACTCGGTTTCAATCGTGATTTTGGGGAGCCTTGCAACGAGCTTTTGGGACTAAGCTAAATTTTAGTAGCTCGTATCATCCCGAGACGGATGGCCAAGCCGAGAGAGTTAACCAAATACTAGAGGACATGTTGAGGGCATGTGTTCTTGATTTCCAAGGGAAATGGGAGGATTACCTCGCTCCGGTGGAATTCTCATATAATAATAGCTACCAAGCCACCATCAAGATGGCTCCATTTGAGGCACTTTATGGGAGGAGGTGCATAACCCCTTTACGTTGGAACGACCTTGACGAAATGCTCATTGTGGGGCTAGAAATGATACAAGATACCACCGAAAGAATTAGGATCAACAAGCATATCGGGAAGCTCAAAGCGGACAAAAGAGTTATGCCGACCAACGAAAGAAACCCTTGGAGTTCCAAGAAGGAGACATGTTGTTCCTAAGAGTTTTCCCAACAAAGGGTGTAAAGAGGTTCGACATTAAAGGAAATTGAGCCCTAGATACATCGGACCTTACTAGATCATAAAGAAACCGAACTCTATGGCATACCAACTAGCATTGCCTTCCGATCTTGAACACGTGAATAACGTGTTTCATATATCTCAACTTTGGAAATATATATCTGATCCAAGCCACATCATAGAGCCCGAACCCATTATGGTCGACCAAAATTTAGCCTACGAAGAACAACCCATACGGATAATGGATCGGAGAATCAAACAACTCCGCAATAAGGCCATTCCAATAGTCAAGGTATTGTGGGCAAACCATACCTTCACGTAAGCCACCGGGAAACCGAAGAGGACATGAAAAAGAAATATCCTCATTTATTTTAAGGTAACGTCGTCTTGTCCTATTTGCAAGTTTCGGGGACAAAACTTATTTTAAGGAGGAGAGACTGTAATGCCCCGACTCTAAACCAATACATTAACAAAGATTAATAAATATTAATGAGCGCGTGCACTTCAATTCACACTTTCGTTTCTCATGATCATATATATATATATATATATATATATATATATATTGTGTGCTTGTACAAGTAACCATAGTGCTTCTAAGGGAGTCTCCGGGGCAAAACGCAGCATTCCACTTACTATTTTGTGGTGGCAAGCGCCGACCATAGCAGCTTTCCAAAAATGAAAAGTTTCCATTTTGGCGGGTTTTTATTTTTGTAGGTTTTTATTTTTGGCATGTTTCAATTTTGATGCGGGATGCGTGCTCCTAGTCATGGGTGGACTGTCTTGGAGCCAAAATGCAGCCTATTGATGCTTGTGATCATGAAGTGCGGCCTCTAACATCGTCTTGAGGTCTTCGACTCCTTGTCCGGTTGGACTGAAGTGAAAAGCAGTATTCTAAGCCCGGAATTCTCCGGCACGTAGCATTGGACTCCGTTGTCTCCGAAGGCTTGGCTCGGTTTTGGATCGATCCAATGCAGGAGGCTATTTATGCGGTGCTAGGGTTTCTTTGTGGTTTATCGGCTTCCGTCGCACCAATCAAATTCAATCCGTGATCCAAATCTTCAAATAGGAATCGGGGATTTCATCATTGGGCCAACAAATAAAAAATAGAGAAAAGGACGACACTTTTTGGTGTCTAAAGTTAACCCTCACTTTGACCGAGTCTTAAAGACGATGGCCAAAGTAGACTCTTAAGAGTACTTACCTGGTGTTGGCATTGCTTCGAAATCCGATTGAATTGATGCATTTGGAATTCGGTATCTGTTGACTTGAACTTTAATAGAGGGCCTGGAATTGATCGGCGGAGTCCGATGTCCGGGTTCTTGATTCTCGAACTTGGCTACTTAGAGATCCGAAGTTCGGATTAGTGTGCCCCGTGTTCTTAGTTTGAATCTTAGCGAGGTAGCTTGAACTTGACTCGGGGTAGTAAAGTTTGAAGTCCAGCTGGGGTGCCCGAATATGGCCGGTTCTTGGATCCGAAGTTTGGCAAGATGTCCTATGCTTGGCTCGATCAATATCCCGAAGCTCGGATAAGGGGCCTAAACTTAACCGTTCTTGGTCGGAAGGTTGGCTGAAACTTTCTGCACTAACAATTCCGTTAACTAATAATTGAATGTAAGTAGTTTCAAGTGTTACGTGAAGATAATTTGTAACTAGATCGCGTTTCAAATATGGTTCCTTGACTTATCCATGGAGTGGTCTTGAAGTCTTGGCATGGTGTCTAAACCTTGACCGCTAATGGGCCCGAGACTCGACTAAGGTGTTGTGTTTGAACCTTGACCGTTGTTGGGCCCGAAATTCGATAGGGTTGTGTTTGAACCTTCACCACTCGGGGCATGAGACTCAACCGGGTGTGTCCGAACCTTGATCGTTGTAGGGTTTGAAGGTCGACCGAGTTATGTCCGAACCTTGACAAGCTGTTGGGCCTTAAGCTCGGCCGAGGTGTGTCCGAACCTTGACCACTATTGGGCCCGAAGCTCGACCGAGTTGTGTCTAAATCTTCACCATGGTGGGCCTGAAGCTCGACTTCTATCCACTTTCGTCGGAACAGGGACGCATGCTTACTTTATCTTTATGTAGAAATTCTTGCTTAGACTTGGTCGTTGGATGACTTGAAGTTTTCTTGCTCGAAAATATGATGTTCCATGAGGTGATGTGCCTCATTCAAAATTTGAGCTTTTAGTTTGTGTGCTAATAGCTCCTTTGGTTGTATGGTAAAAGAGTTGTGTCTTCTGTTGAATATTCCTAGATTGATATAATCCGTTCAATTGCGAGCCCCTATGTTTTTCTTGAGCGTTGAAGAATTGGTGAGCTTTGATTAGCCGATGGCATGGAAGACCCTCTTTAAAGGTGGCGGTGCCAATGACCTTCCTAATCTTTATCTAATGATTGATGATGCTTGATGCTTGCTTGTTTGAATAATTCCTTATAGAGTGCTTTGTTATTAAATTTTGTATTTTTAGGAGTTTGACTACTACAAAGGAGATGAATGCAAGACTCTATTCTAAGAACAATTGCATTCTTTTATTAAGATGATGCAAAAAATTCAAAAAGACAAAGACAAAAATTGCACTTTAACCCCCACTCCCTAAAGTAAAGCCTAAAGAAGGGTAGGTCGCTCAAACTGCGATGTACTCGCTACCGATAGTGAATTGTGGACTGTGAATTTGAGGTTTGGTGCTGAATCGGACTAACATGCTTCTTGATGATTTGATGCATTTTTCCGATTAGTTTTTGCTCATTTGGATAGGGCAAAGTGGTTTTTGGATTTTGGAAATCAAAAATGGGAATTCGAAATTGGGTTCAAGATTAGGTTTAGGTTTGGGATTTGGGTTGGTTTTTTTGGTGGAGGATTGTGTTTAAACTTTAGACAACATACTGGTGTCATAAGTATAGAGCGATGTACTGGTGTAGTACGTACTAATGTGGGATGTACTTGGTATTGACCGTGTCGGTGTTGAAGTAGATTTCTAGCTTCCTAGACATTTTATGCCAGGATTCCCGATTTACATAGGATTTCCTATCCCGTATCCTAAAAGAGTACGCTCGGGATTGGCTCGTGGAATAATCTTCTATGGGAGATGGGGCTTAAGTGCTTGACCCAAGGAAGAATGATCCTAGGAGAAAAGAAAATGATATGCTCTTTTACTTGGATGCACATAAAGGGATACAAAACAAATGGAATGCGAGTACAACAATGCACATGACTTAATCTGGAATGATTCTATGATTTGGCTAGTGCATTGGAATACATAGATGATTAATCCTAATGGAAGATGAATTTGTTTTAGCTAAATGAGAAATGAAAATGCAAAGCGAGACTCACCTAATCCGAGATGAATTTTTGTTTAGCTAATGCAAATGAATGACTCTCCTAATTAGACATGAATTTAATTTTGGCTGATGTGAAAATGAAATGAATGGACTCACCTTAATTGAGATGAAATTTATTTTGGCTAATGCAAATGAAAGACTCTTCTAATTAGAGATGAATTTAATTTTGGCTAATGCGAAAAATAAAATGGATTGACTCACCTTAATTGAGATGATTTTTGATTTAGCTAATGCAAATATGAAATGAATGTACTAACCTTAAGAGGGATGATTTTGGACTTTTTGGCTAATGCAAATATGGAATGAATGGACCAACCTTAAGCGGGATGAGTTTTTGATTTAGCTAATGTAAATATGGAATGAATGGACCAACCTTAAAAGGGATGATTTTTTGATTTAGTTAATGCAAATATGGCATGAATGGACCAACCTAAAAGGGGAATGTAATTTTGGACTTTTGTTTAAAATGCACATAATTGGACCGATTCAAAGTTTTATTATTTTTATTTTTGCACCCATGCAAGGACTGCTCACCTATCCCTAAAGGCTCACAAGTAGAAGATTAAGTCTAAAATACACACTCATTCAAGTATGCAAATGAAGAGGGGGACCACCTAACAGTCAAAAACTGCTATGATCAAAAGAGGTTAAATGTTTGGATACATGGTGACACGTAGTCCGAGAATTAGGTCCCCATGGGTTGCACGAGATAAGGATACCAACCAAAATTTTCAGTGCGTCTTGGTGAACCAAAAGGTTTAGCTCAAGAGTGCGTGCTACGAGGAGGAGGTACCGTTTTCTCGGGCAATCAAGCCTAGTTGGGCCAGCCTAATGGAACCAAGTGGGAGCCTTTCTCCGAGTAAGGGTAAACAAGGGGTACAATAAAGTTTTTCTAGTGGTCCAAAACAGTATTTAAATTAGTTCAAAGGTTATTAAATGCGAGGTGTCTTAATGCAAGTACATCATTAAAACACACAACTCAAATTTTCAAGTTTCGTCTTCTTAATAAATGATTTATCCCCAGTGGAGTCGCCACTTGTAAAAACTATGACTGGCCGGAGTCCGCCAAGCTTCCCCACTTGTGTCGGGTCTCTTTATTGAAGATTAATTTTGAAGATTATTTTAGAAAGTCAATTTTGGAATGTGGGGATGAACCTTTTATTAAGATTTCAAATTTTATTAAATTGAGTTGAAATGAATTGAATCGAATTGATTGGCGATTTTATTAATTATTTTATTTTAGTAATTATTTTCGAAGTCCCGAGATATTATCTCCTAACCGAATAATAAAAATTAGAGTTTCTATTTTTGCTGTGAGGCTCTAGGGCCAAACTAGTGTAAAAACACCGGTTTAGACCCGAGCCCACCTACCGACCACTCGATGCGAGCGACGGCCTGCCCTAGTGGTGGCCGGCGCCGACCGAGGCCACGACCGATGAGATCGGCCTCAACCTCCGCCCGGCTTGGTAGATCCAAATCCTGTTTTTCATTATTCAATAAAAAAAGTAGCCAGGAAGCAGATTTGAATATAAATAAATGAAAGGGAGTCGCCGATCAATTTTTAGGAAAGAAAAACTAGTAAAAACGAAAATAAAGTTTGTTCTTCTAATCTTAGTATGGGAAAATTAAGACTAAAAGAGGCTAAAAATGACTCCATCGATCTTTGAACCAAGAATCGGTTTCGAGGGCGAGGGTACGAAACATAGGGATAAACCCTTCCGTTCGCCCGTTCGAAGACAACCATTACTAGTTTTATTAGTGAATTAAAATAATGTAAAACAAGCAAGCAAGCAACAACATGCGACAAAGAATTAAAGTAACCAAAACATAACTAAGGAAAGCGATAATGGTAGAAAAGTAAAGAAAGCAATAAAGGCGAAACGAAAAGTGAAAGCGAAAGAAAACAGAAAAGGGAAAAGAAAGCGAGAAATGTAAAAGATTACATCGGTGGGGAGGAATTAAAAGCGATACATCATTTATCCTCAATTTGGAAAGTAATAAAGAGAGCATAAAATAAAATAAACCGTTGTGAAACTAGATATGTGCCCTTAGGTTGTCCCACCTGCCGATCAAAGGATCTCGGATCCGGATCTCTTGATGTGATGGTTGCGAATTAAAGGGCTTTTTGTGAGTATTGTTTGGAGATAGGTAGGTAGAAAGATGAGTGATGGAGCCTTTTAGGTTCGGATGTAGTTTAGGTAAGGAGTAGAATAGGAACAGCTGAAAAGGAACCAAGAGATCGGAATACGGATGAGAGTTTTCGGTAGCTCTTAGGCGAATTTCAGCAACGTGAGGTTAAGGCAGGAAGTCGTGTGGCAATGAGCGCTAAAGCTCTCTATTTATAGGGAGAAGTTAGGTTAAGGAATGACTTAGGGTTAGCTCTCGACCAATCAAGAAGCTGCAGCAAAAACCGAGCGAGGATATTCCGAAGATTGAACCGAATAGAAGAGATAAGACCGAATAGAACCGGGATGGCCGACGCGGGCCATTAAGGGATGCTTAGGGTTTCGTGCCCTAGCGTGCTTTAGTTTTCATTTTTGGCAGGTTTCCATTTTTGGTAAGTTTATATTTTTGCGTGTTTCAATTTTGATGCGAGAATGCTACTTTTAGTCTCGGGTGGACTGTCTTGGATCCAAAACGCAACACTTTGATGCTTGTGATCATGAAATGCGGCGTCTAACGTCGTCTTGAGGTCTTTAGCTCCTTGTCTAGTTGAACTAACGTGAAACATTGTATTCTAAGCCTGGAATTCCCTAGTACGCGGCATTGGACTCCGTTGTCTCTAAAGGCTTGCTCGGTTTTGGATCGTCCAGAAAGAAAAGGGATTTTTGGATCGATCCAATACGAAGGCTATTTATGTGGTGCTAGGGTTTCTTTGTGGTTTACCGACTTCGATCGCACCAATCAAATTGAGTCCATGATCCAAATCTTCAAACAAGACTTGGGATTTCATCATCGGGTCAACAAATAAAAACCAAAGAAAAGGACGACACTTTTTCGGTGCCTACAATCCCACACCTCTTTAGCTGTGTCACATCATCATTGGAATGAAGTTCCCATCATCTTCTTTTAGTGTGCAAAGTTCGACCCCTTGAACTTGGGTGGTCCAGTTGACGATCTTCCTTCATCGAACTCTCCATTGGTCCGGGCCATCTAATCTTTAGACCTTTGGATTGTGAGATCCTCTTGAAAGGCTAGGCTTCGATACCGATTAAAGGTTTGCTCTTGGAGAGATTAAGTTACCTTAGAAGGGGGTGAATAGGGTGCTTGGAAGATTTTTGAGAAAAATCAAACTGCTTTTGCGTATAATAGATTAAGAAATAGATTTTGAGTCTAAATTGGACTGAGAAAGTTAAATACATAAAGAAGTACATGGAAACCCTCCTGGGGCGAGAAAATCACGGACAGTGCTAATCCAAGCACCAAGTCAAATCCACTAATTGAATCCACAATTACAATGGACTTACTCTAACCAGAATTGCTCCCTTAGACAATTCCTTTACAAGTGTTCCTAGACTTAGAAGTTCCCTAATCTAATCTAGTACTTCCTGACTAAGTTAACCCTTACAGTCGAGGGCAACCGAGATGAGTTAGCCCTTACAATTCAATTAAGGGACTTAGAAAGCAAGTAGAAAGAGCATGAGTGATTACAAGACTTTCTTTACAACTCGGAAAGTAAGAAAATATATATTAGGAGTTGTAAGCTGAAGATTGAGTAAAAGTAGAATATGTTCAGTTCCAACAATCTTCAAGTCATGTGGAGTGGCTTCTATTTATAAGCACCAAGGAAGAATGACCGTTGATACTTGTTCCGACTCGGTGAGCCTTAGCAGCTAGTTGTAACGGGTAGTCCGAGTCACTCGAAAAAGATTAGTTGAGATGTGAACGTTGTGTAGTGATCCTTAGATCAAAAGATGGTCCAACCCTCTGGTGGTGATTGAAATCTGGAGTGGAAACAACCATAAGACTCAAAGCTAATGTTTTTCGGTTTTGGAAACAAACAACCTCGTCACGATGTATCGAGCCATGTCCATAAATGGTTGATTTACGTCTGCTGGTGTTTAACGGCTAGAAACTAGCCGCTTTTGTATTTCAAAAGAAGATTAGACTTGTTTAATCAACCTACAAAAGTAAATCAAAGTTGTACTCAAAATATAAAAATACTTTGGTCCAGAATTAGGCAAAGATAATAATTAAATCATTGTAATTAAGCACTTAATTATCTTCACCTAAAAGAATGGAATTTTCTCGAGTCTAATATTTATTAGGTTCATATCCCATCTTGGGTCAATCCTTAAAATGATCAAGTTAGAAAGAATAAGATATGAGAATACATAAGCTTGATCAAGTAAATAATTCTCAATAAATAAACCGACTTAGAAATTATAATTAACGCTATAATTCATCTTCACTTGAAACAAGAAGTTAGTGATTAGAATAAAAGTGTTAGAGAAATTATTTACTCATGCGATTATTCTTAGTTATGTCCGAGTGGGTCGAAATGCAATTAAGAATGTTAAGCTTGTCGACCGGTTTCGAGTGGGTCGGAACAAGATGAAATTTAGATATGAGTTTCTTGAAAGCTCATAATGACTTAAAATCAAAACCTAAGAGAGATAGATAGTCATACCTGAGTCTTCACTTGAGCTAAGGCTTCTTTAGATAGCCTCGCCTTGAAGATATAGTCGTTGAGTAGTCAATGTTCTTCGGTTGGAGCTTTTTAGTCGGCTAGTCATTACAACCGATAGTTTAAGGACCTAGTTTCGAACCGTCTTGAAATAGTCTTTGTGCCTAGGTCTAACTTCCAACAGCTCTTCGACCTACTCCAGGAAACTAAAATTTAAGGTAGAAAAGATCGTTAGGCTCATAAATAATATTTTTCAAAAACGGCAACAAACAGAGGTGTCGGCTAGTTTTGAGAAGTTTAATGTTTTATGGCTTTTCTATATTTAGCGAGCTTCAACAACGAATGAAGCCTTTGCTTTTGCATTTCTTTGAAATAATTCACTCTTAGAAAAGCTGAAAAAACAATAAAGAATGGTGTTTAAAGTATAAAAATACTTTGGTCCATAATTAGATTAGGAATTACTCTCATTAAAGCCTTCAACACTAATTATGCTTAATCTTTTAATACGGAATTTGTCATGTCTAATATTCAATATATTCTAGATTCGAGATATGTTAAAATTTATATAAAATATGTTCAAACTTAGTGGGCTTATGAGTTATTTAGACATTTTACAATTAATTAAAGATAAGCAAATTATAGCATAATGTTTCGGGGCTACGAGTGATTAAGACAATTAGTTCCATATCAATATCTAAAGATTACTAGAATAAAATTAACAAGTTAAAGATGAAATAACTTTAACAAACATCATGTCCGAGTCGCGCGAGTGGTTCGGTTACTAAAATGTTTGAGTATCGAGTATACATTTGTGTACTTAATCAAATGTTTGAGTTAGCTTGCGCTTTTGAACAATAAGGCAAATTATGAGTTATTATAGGTAAGGAATAAAACAAAATCTGAGTATTAGAGCTAATAAAATAACTTCTTAGTATCACAAGCATGTAATAGCAGAGATAAATAATTGAATTTCATAAAATCAAAAGTATTAGAGCATGTAATAGAATTGCAGCTTTTATTCATAGATTAAAAAATATATACACAAAAAAGACAGACAATCCTTCTCACTTCCTCTAACGAACCTAGTAACTCCCTTTACTGTGGTCCTTTTCGAAGAAGAAGACTCTTGGGAACCCAGATTTGAATTACTTTGGGTTTGGTCCGATTCCGAGTCTTCCTTTACAAAACCGAGTTTGTGTCTCTGTCTTTCGAAAATCTTTCCTTTTATAAACAGGTGGAGAAAGTTTTCTCTTGTAGGTTGCTCTGGGCTCGGTCCTCCCTTCATTTTTATGAATAGGACCATGTTCACACTTCCTAAACTTCATAGTTTTGGAATCCTTCTTGAAAAGATCCGAGTAGGAATTTGATTCCTCCTCTTTGTTAAAACCAAGTCCTTTTTTGAAGGAGACACATTGAGAGCGTAAAAGCATATCAAGGTTTTTCGACCTTTAGTAAATTTCAAAACAAGCTCTTGAGACTCATTGAGTTTTTGTTTCGGATGCTCATTTTCTCTTCTAAGTGACTCGGACTCAGTCCCATTAGCTTGAGTACTAGTCTTGAGTTCTCTTAGAGTAAGTCTCGGTTTTTCCAATTCATTTTTCAAACCAATGCTCTCGGAAGTTAGAGACGCAAGTTGTTCTTTTAATTAAGAAGAATCGGAATCGAACATTTCTTCCAAAGTATAAATATATTTAGCTAAATCAACTTTGGAGAACTTAAGAAAGTATTCTATTACCTCCCGAGGATTTGTCTCCTCAATGTCCGAGTTGTCGAGTCCGACTCGGATCTAGCTTCGAGTCCGTGAGCGCCATCGGACACTTTGAGTCATCGGAATCTTCATCTTCTTCGAGATGAGTCTTCATCACTCCATTTGGCCATCATAGCCTTCTTCTTCTTTCTGTGTCTCTTTCTCTTTGGACAGTCTTTTGATTATGTGATCTTTATCGCCACATTCAAAATAGCCGAGTTCTTAGTTAAAGATAACTTTGAAAGGGAGGAGCGTTTACCTTTTCTCGTCCTTCTTATCTTTCTTGTAGAACTCTTCTCCCATTTCTTGTGCTTCATCATTCTTTTGAAGCCTCGAGCAATGAGTGCCATGGGATCTTCTTCGAATCCGAGGAACTCGGATTTTCTCCTCTCGCTTTCGAGGCTTTCAACACAATGTTCTTTTTAGTGCTAACCTCGGCATCCTCTTCTTCCGGATGGATTTCATGGGTAAGTAACTTCCCAATCAGTTCGTCCGGCTTTAGTTGAGAGAGATTCTAAGCTTCCTCAATGGCTATCACCTTGGGACCCCATCTTCTCTTGGGTAGACTTCTTAGAATTTTTCTCCACATTTCTTCATGGGAAATCTTTCTACCCAGAGATTTGAGATTGTTTGTAATCTCGGTGAAGCGTATAAACATCCGAGTGATGTTTTCTTCCGGCTTCATCTTGAACAACTCATATTTGTGAAGATATTGACTTATCTTCGCTTGTCTCACTTGGCTTACTCCTTCATATGCGTTGACAAGAGTGTCCCACACATCTTTAATTGTGTCACAAGCCGACACTCTGTTGTATTCTTCCGAGCCGACGGCGCACATCGAATGTTCATTGCTTTAAAGTTCTTTATAAACTTTTCGATTCTTCGATATTGTACTCGAACTTTGCCTTAGGCACAAGTCTTGTATCTTCCATCTTCACTGGAATGTAATTGCCTTCTTGTATGATGTTCCGGACATCTTTATCGTTGTTCAGCAGAAAGCATTCCATTAGCTTCTTCCAGAGTGCATGAAATTTGATCCTTTGAACGTAGGTGGTCTGCTGGAAGATCTTCCTTCATTAAATTCTCTGTTGTTTTGAGCCATCTAATCTTTAGGCCTTTAGGTTGTTAGACCCTTTCTAAAAGGTTAGGCTCTAATACCAATTGAAGGTTTACTCTTGGAGAGTCTTAGTCACCCTAGAGGGGGTGAATAGGTGATGAGGGAATTTAAGCAAACTTTGAAAATTTAAGCTTGAAAAGAATAATCAAGACAATCCGAGTCTAGATTGGACTCGGAAAAGTATAAACTCATATATACATGGAAACCCTCCGGGGCGAGAAAACCACGAACAGTGTTAGTCCAAGCACCAAGTCAAATCCACTATTTTGAATCCATAAAATACTGCAGATCGACTCAACCAGAATTGCTCCCTTAAACAATTCCTTACGAGTTTTCCTAAACTTAGAAATTCCCTTATCCGATCTAGTACTTCCTAACCGAGGTAACTTTTACAGCTAGGGACAATTAAGCTGAGTTAACCGTTATAGCTCAGTCAAGGGACCTTACTCAGAAAGTAAGAAAGAATATGTAATTGATTACAAGACTTTACAACTCGAAAGTATGAATTACAAGTTGGGAGTTGTAAATAGAAGATTGAATATGAATACAATAACTTTTGCTTAAGCAAATTTATCAACAATAATTCCAAGCAATCTTCAAGTCTTGAGAGGTGGCTTCTATTTATAGATGACCAAGTAGATTTAGCCGTTATAACTAACTTCCGAACGAAGTCCTTTGTGACCGTTGTAACGGTTCTTCCGAGTCGCTCGAAAAGATCCGTTGAGATTTGAACGTTGTGTAACGGCTCTTGACTCCTAAAGGTACTCCAATCAGCTGGTGGTTTCTGAAAAGTAAGGTGGAAACCACCGTTGAGCTTAGCGTTGAAGTTTTCCATTTTTGGAAACGAGACAATCTTGACACGGCGTCCGGACCTTGTTCGAAGTAGAAAAGCCTTGTCTGTTGGTGATTGACGAGTTGAAGCCGATTACTTTTGTAATTCAAAAATAAGATAACCTCGTTTGGATAACCTACAAAAGTAAATCATTTTGGTTCTCAAAGTATAAAATACTTTGGTCTAAGATTAGGCATAATAATAATTTAATTAGCATAACTAAGTGCATAATTATCTCAGCTCTAGAAGAGTGGAATTTTCTCAATCTAATATTCATTATACTAAAATTCCATCGAGTCGGTCATAAGAAAGATCAAGTTATAAGAGTGAAAACCTTAGAATATACGGACTTGATCCGGACGGATAACTCTTAATCAAACATACCGACTTAGAGAGATCAATTAACGTTGTAATTCACTTTACTTCAAGATATGCAATCGGAACTCGGATAAGGAGTGTTAGAGAGATTATTTGATCATGCAATAAATCTAAGTTATGTCCGAGTGACTTAGAAATGTCAATGTGAGAGGATAAACAAGAATGTGATTTCGAGTCGATCGGAATCGAATGAAAACTTATGCAGGAGTTTCTATAACACTCGGAATGACTTGTAATCAAAACTAAGGAAGGATGAGGTTTGTACCTGAGTCCTTAGGTGGTACTCAGAATGATCTAGTTTCGAGTCCGAGTCTTCATATAAAATTTACCTCCTAAGCTCTTAACATGAATTTCCCCACATAAATCCATATAAATCAATTCAAGGACTTCAAATGTGGGTGGTTTAAATGCCATTTACACAAACATCACAAATTTTGTCTTTGTCAAATGCATACTTAGGGAAAACGTCTCCATAACTTTTTGACCACTTCTTTATTTGACATTTTCTTACCGAGATATTTTAGGTTGTTTACTATGTCAATAAACCTTACATACATCTCGATAATACTCTCATCCACCCCCATTTTGAATAGCTCGTACTTGTGGAGGTGCTTGGATGATCTTGGTCCGCTCGACTTGGCTTGTTCCTTCATATGTTGTCACTAAGGTATCCCACACTTTCTTTGTTGTATCACGAGCTGAGACCCTGTTGAACTCGGATGAGTCTAATGCGCACATCAAGATGTACATTGCTCTATTGTTCTTCTTGTACTTATCTCTCCCATCGATGGTAAACTTTACCTTTAGTTTTGGCACAGTCTCATTGCTAATTTTCTTTATTAGTGTTTAGTTCCCATTATGATGATGTCCCAAACTTCAACATCTTAGTCTTGCACAAAGCACTCGCATCAAGTTCCTCTAGTGGGCAAAGTTGAAGCCCTTGAACATGGGTGACCTTATGAAAGATCTTCCTTCGTCAAATTCTCCGTTTTGATGAGGCATGATCTTTAGACCTTCAGAGTGTTAGATCCTTCAAAGAAGGCCAAGCACTAATACTAACTGAAAATTCAATTTGGAGAAGTAAATTACCTTAGAGGGGGTGAATAAGGTTTTGGAATATTTTTGCGAGACACTAATGAAGGTTTGCTCTTGGAGAGTATAAATCACCCTAGAGGGGGTGAATAGGGTGATGAGGAAATTTGCTTCTAAATTTAAAATAGATATGACTACGAGGTGAGTGAGAGGCAAGGATGGACCTAGAAAAGCATTAACTCATAATTTAGTGCAAAGTAACGAAGCGGATTAAACGAGCACTTTAAAGCTGTCCGAGTCTAGAATGCACTCAGAAAAGTAGTAACTCGAAAGTACGTGGAAACCCTCCCGGGGCAGAAAACCACGGACCATGCTAATCCAAGCACGGAGTGAAATCCACTATTTTGAATCCACAAAATACGGTAGATCGACTTAACTCGAGTTGCTCCCTTAGACAACTCTTTATAAGTTTTTCCTAGACTCGAAATTCCCTTATCCGATCTAATACTTCCTAACCGAGATAACCCTTACAGCTAGGGACAACCGAGCTGAGTTAACCCTTACGACTCGGTCAAGGGACCTTACTTAAAGAGTAAGAAAGAGAGTTTGTAATCGAGTACAAGACCTTACAACTCGGAGAGATATTAAATATAGAGTTGAAGTTGTAAGTAGAAGATTGAAAATGAATACAATGACTTTTGCTCAAGTATGTATATTAACAATTGGTTCAAGCAATCTTCAAGTCTTGAAAGTTGGCTTCTATTTATAGATGACCAAGCAGACTTAGCCGTTGTGTCCATCTTCCGACTCGAAGTCCCTTTATGACTGTTGTAAAGGATTTTCGAGTCACTCAGAAAATATCCGTTGAGATATGAACGTTGAACAACGGCTCTTGACTCCTTTGGAAGTCCCAAAAGCACCGGTGGTGTCTTAAAAAGTAAGGTGGAAACCACCGTTGAGCTTAGTGTTGCGGATTTCCATTTCGGAAACGAGACAATCTCGACACGATTGTCCGGGGTTAGGTCGGAGGTTGAAAAAGCCTTGTCTGTCTGGTGATTTGACGTTTTGAAGCCGGTTACTTTTGTATTTCAAAAAGAGTAACCTCGTTTGAATCACCTACAAAAGTAAATCAATTCGGTTCTCAAAGTATAAAATACGTTGGTCCAAGATTAGACACGAGATAATAACATAATTAAGATAATTAAGTGACTAATTATATGAGTCGGAAAAGAAATGAAATTTTCCGAGTCTAATATCCATGATACTCAAATTCCATCTTAGTCAATCTAGAATATAATCAAGTCAAAAGGAAAACATCAAAGTAGACAAACTTGATTAAGACTAACCAACGTTCAAACAAGATATGCTGACTTAGAATAATGTATTAGAAATGTAATTCCTGGAACATGAAGTCGGACTCGGGTTTCTGCGTGAGAAAGAAAGTGTTTGAACATGCGATATACTTAAGTGTTGAGTGACTCGGAACCGAGTGTGAAATGGCATGTAGAAATATGCTTTCCGGGTTAGTCGGAATCAAGCGGAAACATATATAGTAGATTCTATAACACTCGGAGAAAATGCTATGTCACTCGGAAAAGTTTCTAAGGCACATGGAATGACTTGGAATCAAAACTCTATAGGTGATGAAGTCTTATACCCGATTCCCGATGGAAGTCGAAACGTGAAGTATAAAGTCTTCAATCTCCCACTTTTTGATGAAAGACATTCCATACTTAGACAGAAACTTTGTTAGTGATATAAATCCGATTTCGCGAGACTTGCTCGAGAAAATAACTTGAGATTTCATAGCAAGAGCTAAAGTATCGAGTAGGAACGACAAAAATTCGAGATAGACACTCAACAATTATTAATGAAATGCATTGCTTCATTGAATTTAGGGAAAGAAATATTTGCGAGAGGGTGAGATAAACTCCCCTAAATAAGACAACAAGATTTTTCTATCTATTCTCCCCTTGCCTTTCAGCAAAAACCAAAAAATGGGAAGAATAAACAAGAAAGTACAGAGTGATGTCTGGACAAAAGAGAGAAAAAGAAAACTTAGAAAAACATAGAAGAAGAACTAAGATGGAGATGGAGCAATCTGAGTTGAGGAAGAAGGACGAGTGGTGTGCTGGCGCCGATAAGATCTTAGCGATGTGCTTGAGCGCGGCGGAGGAAGTACGGGGATCTCCGGCATTGGCTCGGTTCTAAGTGGTTGACCCGAACGAGGTCGTCCGGAGGCTCGTCCTCCCGGAACTCGTCGGGCTGGAGGGGTGTGCTCAGGCTGCCTCGCTGGCGACCGACCGTGGTCAGCGAGGTCTTCGACCCACTCAAGCTGCCGTCCGAGCTGATCACTTCGAGGTTGCGCTTCGGAGCACCTTGACCCTCGGTTGGTGCTCCTTGTTCTTCTTTTCTTCCTCCCCTTGCCCGAAGGAGCTGCCTCGGCCGCGAGCTCCTCGCTTTGCTTCTTCTTGATCTTCTTCTTCTTCCTCTCCTCCGTCCGAGGAGGACTTAGCGGGGCTCGAGGATTCCTCGGAGGCATCCGAGTCTCCTTGATCCTGAGTTGCCTTGGAGCGTCTCTCCTGAAGGAGCTTGATCGGCTACCTCTGCTCCCTCACCGAGCCTTCATTTGGAGGAGCAAGTCCCGGTGCTCTCGGATTTGAGATTGGGCGGTTTTCCGGTTGATGGTAATAGACTGGAAGACAGTCTTGAATGACCGGAGAATGTCCTTGAATTCTAAGGACATAGAGGAAATTTTGTCCATGAATGTAGAGGACAAAAGAGAAGAAATAGATTGAGAAGCACCCGAGGTGGAGGCACCACCAGGTGGGGCAGGAAGAGAAAGAGGGGTGTCTTTCGAGTCCGAGGCGAAGAGGGTGGCCTCGGCGCTGAGCTGTGAACCCGGACACCAGGTTGGGTTTCCCGGTATCCATACCCCGAAGTTCCTTTTGCCAACAACAACGGCAGCCTCGAAATAGCGTTTGGATATGAGGGAGAGGAACTTTGAACCGCTCGAAGATGAGGGTGAGAAGAGCACCGAAGGGAAGAGGGGTGTTCTTCTTGTTCCGAGTTTGAGCTGGCACAGCTGCCATTTGCTTAATGATGGAAGGAAAAAGGTCTACTTCGTAGCCCTCTAGGATGTCAAAAGAGCCTTAAGATGCTTGGAGTTGGGGTTCTCCTTCTTTGGAATGCTTGTGAGAAAAATGTTCTCATCGGCAAGAAGCTACGAAGACATGCTTCGACTTTAGTTGGGTCACGAGAAAAGTTTTTGCGTGACCCAAGGAACTCTTTGGCGTACTTTTCAAAGAAGTTGTCAGCGACCTCATTGAAAGGAATTGGGTTGTTGTTCAAGAAGAGGGAAGAGACTTTGAACGGACGATGGAGAAGGGAAGTATTGATTCGAACGAGTAATGTTACGAACTCGAAGGTTAGAATACCCTCGGAGCTGGAAAGATGAGTGTAAAACTCGAAACGAGTTCGAGATAGATGAACTCGCCGAAGCAAAGAAAGTTGTAAACCCCGATCGATCGAATGTGAGGCAACCACGAGAATTTTGTGGTCGGGAAGAATTTATCATCCAGGTGCAAGGTCGCTGGGTGACAAGGGGCTTTGAGTTTGAAGGGCCTTCTTGGCTTTTCGTGCGGGGTTTCTTTGTGGCGGAGCCAAGAAAGTCGAGGTGAGAACCTCTTTTCGTCATTTTTATGGAGAAAAGAGAGAGTAGATGAGTTTCGGAGAAAAGAGCTCAAAGAGAGTGAAAGAGTAAAAGTAAAAGAGTAGAAGAAGAAAGAGTTTGAGAGCAACAGAGCTTACTTGAGATGTTCTTCTCAAAGCTTGAAATCACCGAGTGTCGCTTTAGACGCGAGAGCTTGTTCACGAAGTTTTGATTTCGAGAGAGAGAGTAAGCGAAGAGTAAAGTAACGAAATGAAGGAGGATAGGTGCTATTTATAAGAAAATAAACGTCCTTCAGTATCCGTTCGACTCGGCTCTTTCAGCGGTCATCTCGGACCGGTGTGATTGTTCTCTTCTACAACGGTTAGAATTCCTCCGAGCTGATGGCGCACATCGGAATGTTCATAACCTTGAAGTTCTTTCGAACTTCTCTATTTCTTCTAGCTGTATATTCGGCCTTTGCTTTAGGCACGAGCCTTGTTTCTTCCAGCTTTGTTGGAATGAAGTTGCCTTCTCGTATGATGTTCATACATCTTCATCATGATCTAACAGAAAGCATTCCATAAGCTTCTTCCGAGTGCACGAAGTTAGATCCTTTGAACTTTGGTGGTCTGCTGGAAGATCTTCCTTCATCGAACTCTCCGTTGTTCGGAGCCATTTGATCTTTAGACCTTTGGATGGTTAGATCCTTTACGAAAGGCTAGGCTCGATACCAATTGAAGGTTTGCTCTTGAGAGTATAAATCACCCTAGAGGGGGTGAAGAGGAAATTTGCTTCTAAATTTAAAATAGATATGACTACGAGGTGAGTGAAAGGCAAGGATGGACCCGGAAAAGCATTAACTCGGAATTTAGTGCAAAGTAATGAAGCGGATTAAACAGACACTTTAAAGCTGTCCGAGTCTAGAATGCACTCGGAAAAGTAGTAACTCGGAAAGTACGTGGAAACCCTCCCGGGCGGAAAACCACGGACCGTGCTAATCCAAGCACAAAGTGAAATCCACTATTTTGAATCCACAAAATACAGTAGATCGACTTAACTCGAGTTGCTCCCTTAGACAACTCTTTGTAAGTTTTTCCTAGACTCGAAATTCCCTTATCCGATCTAATACTTCCTAACCGAGATAACCCTTACAGCTAGGGACAACTGAGCTGAGTTAACCCTTACAGCTCAATCAAGGGACCTTACTTAGAGAGTAAAAAGAGAGTTTGTAATCGAGTACAAGACCTTACAACTCGGAGAGATATTAAATATAGAGTTGAAGTTGTAAGTAGAAGATTGAAAATGAATACAATGACTTTTGCTCAAGTATGTATATTAACAATTGGTTCAAGCAATCTTCAAGTCTTGAAAGTTGGCTTCTATTTATAGATGACCAAGCAGCTTAGCCGTTGTGTCCATCTTCCGACTCGAAGTCCCTTTATGATCGTTGTGAAGGATTTTCCGAGTCACTCGGAAAATATCTCGTTGAGATATGAACGTTGAACAACGACTCTTGACTCCTTTGGAAGTCCCAAAAGCACTGTCTGCTGGTGATTTGACATTTTGAAGCCGGCTACTTTTGTATTTCAAAAAGAGTAGCCTCGTTTAAATCAGCTACAAAGGAAATCAATTTAGTTCTCAAAGTATAAAATACTTTGGTCCAAAATTAGACACGAGATAATAACATAATTAAGATAATTAAGTGACTAATTATCTGAATCAAAAAAGAAATGGAATTTTACGAGTCTAATATCCATGATACTCAAATTCCATCTTAGTCGAGTCTAGAATATAATCAAGTCAAAAGGAAAACATCAAAGTAGACAAACTTGATCAAGACTAACCAACGTTCAAACAAGATATGCTGACTTAGAATAATATATTAGTAATGTAATTCCTGGAACATGAAGTCGGACACAGGTTTCTGCGTGAGAAAGAAAGTGTTTGAACATGCGATATACCCGAGTGTTGAGTGACTTAGAACCGAGTGTGAAATGGCATGTAGAAATATGCTTTACGAGTCGATCGGAATCAAGCGGAAACATATATAGTAGATTCTATAATACTCGGAGAAAATGCTTTGTATCACTCGAGAAAGTTTCTAAGCCACATGGAATGGCTTGGAATCAAAACTCTATAGGTGATGAAGTCTTATACCTGATTCTCCGATGGAACTCAAAAACGTGAAGCATAAAGTCCGAGTCTTTGGCATAGTCTCATTGCCAAATTTCTTTATTAGTGTTTAGTTCCCATTATGATGATGTCCCAAACTTCAACATCTTAGTCTTGCACAAAGCACTCGCATCAAGTTCCTCTAGTGGGCAAAGTTAAAGCCCTTGAACATGGGTGACCTAATGAAACATCTTCCTTCATCAAATTCTCCATTTTGATGAGCCATGATCTTTAGACCTTCGAGAGGGTTAGATCCTTCAAAGAAGGCCAAGCACTAATACCAACTGAAAATTCAATTTGGAGAAGTAAATCACCTTAGAGGGGGTGAATAAGGTTTTGGAATATTTTTGCAGACACTAATATCTAGTGAACCGAGCACTCATAAACTTAATAATAATTCAGGACTAAGCTCAGTTTGAAGTTGGGATGGGTATAGAGTGACTCATACATAATAGAGAAAAATAGACAAAGAGAATTTTACAAGGAACCTTCCTGGGCAGTAAAACCTCGGACATTGCTAATTAAAGCACTAAGTCAAATCCATTAATTGAATTTTCAATTACAATGAACTTAACTACCCAGATTTGTTCCCTTGACAAATCTATTACAGTTTTCTACTCGAAGTTCCCCTAAGTGACCTAGTACATCCAAGTTGAAGTCCCTTTATCAACTTGGGACAACTAAGTTGAAGTTATCTTATCAACTCAGTCAAGGGAAGAAGTGTTTGAAATATAAGTAAATGATTACAAGATTTCTAACTTAAAGTTACAACTAAGAAATTAAGAAGTAAGAATTGGGAGTTGTAAACTAGAGATGTGTATATTGAGTTCAGCTCTCTTGTTTATGAACAAATCTTGTGCCAACCTTATTTAAATGCTCTACCATAGAAAAAAATAGTCATTGAGTCTTCGACGTCTTTCGGCTAGAGCTTCGAGTCAACTAGTGTTGCAACGAGATAGTCCGAGTGCTTAGTTTTGTACCTCCTTGAAATAGCTAATGTGCCTAAGTCCTAGCTTTCAACAACTCTTTTACCAAATCCATGAAAGTGATATTTCATGTAGAAAAGATCATTGGACTCGAAATAATATTTTATCCATACGGCGACAAATAGAGTTGTTGCTCTGTGAGCAGATCCCAAGTTTTCGGACTTTTACTGTCTGGTTGAGTTTCAACGGTAATGAAGCCTTTGTTTTGCATTTCTTTGAAATAATTCACTTTTATAAAACCTGCAAAAAAAAAAGAAGAATGTTTCTCAAAGTATAAAAATACTTTGGTCCATAATTAGATTAGGGATAAATCCAAATAAAAACATTTAATACCAATTATCTTTAATCTTTTATTTTGGAATTTTTCAAGTCTAATATTCAATATATTCTATATTCAGGTATGTCAAAAACTCATATACAATATGTTCAAACTTAGTGGGCTTATAAGTTGTTTAAACATTTTACAATTACGCAAAGTTCAGCAAATTACAGCGTAATGTTTTTGGATTTTGAGTGATCAAGAAAATTAGTTCTAGATCAATTTATGAAGATTTCCATAATAAAATTGACAAGTTAAAGATGAAATAACTTTGACAAACTTCATGTCCGAGTTTGGATGAGTGGGTTAGCTACTGAGAATTAAGTAGGTTAGTCGGGCTCGGTTATATGACCGAGTCGGTTTCTATTTTCCGAAGTAGAATTGAGTAGAAATTGAAGTAGATTGAGTCTAAGACTTTGACATATATTCCTTTATAGCATAAGTCTTGGATTAGTCATAGGTCAACCATATTGAAATTGATGATTTTTATGACATATGACTTAGTTTCACGAAATTCTTTTAGGATGCATTTGAGCTAATCCTAACTTTAGATGAATGACATAAACTCAAAACATATACAGGGCAAGGTTAGTCATACCTAGGTCTTCAACTACTTTTAATCATGCTTTGATTGCTTTTATTTTTTACATTTTTCATCTTGGTTGCTTCTTTTTATTAACGTAATTTAGACTCACATTTTCAATTAGTCAAGGTCGACCATTCACGGGTGGAATGATGAACAACCCTTCTCATTTTATACCATCATCCCCGATCACCAGATATATCCCAAAATTTAAAATTTATATAATTTAAATATATTAATGTTAAGTCTGATTTAATTTATATTTTTTAGTAGCTCGAGCTCATTAGGTGATCGATTAGAATGTTTATTTTGAATTTAAAGGAAAGTTTATATTAAAAGAAAGTTAACTAAAATGTTAAAATAAAATAATAACAAAATAAAAATAAAAATTAATTTGAAAATCAGCTTAAACGAATTAAAGAAGAGTGGGTGGTATTGTCTTAGGCCTAAATTATATTAAAAAAAGACCAAATGTGGACTATATTTCATGAGTATGTGTTCGAATTTGGGTGGTTCTTGTTGAACATCCTCCACTTGATAATCTTCATTTTGGTCTGGAGAGTCGGTTCAACTTCTTCATCCACAAGAGGGATCAGGTTACCGCTGCTGATCTTTGACCTTAATTGATCTATGAAACAGGTCTCGTTCTGGAGAAGATTTTTCTCTCAGTGTGCTCCCTGTAGCTTTTCATTGTTCATTTTAATGATCCCATACATAAATCAGAATTTCGTTCAAACCATAGTTCAACCATGGTTTATTGACTATGGCATTTAGCTGAGTAACGAGAGATTCCATCACCTCTTTCCAATGTCTAAATGTTTAACTTGCTACAGTTTAACTTGTGCCTGAATTACATAAACTAAAATGGAAAATACAGAAAAAGAATAACAACCACCACCACGATGACAACTTCTTACTACTATGTGTATCTAACTACTTTCGGGAATGCTAGAAGTATATTTTTAATAATTTTGTTCTGCTCAAATTATAACAAACTAAAATAAAATATCTTCTAAATTGCTCTCTTTCTTTTTAAGTAGATAGTCAATTACATTTAACATACTCATAAGTTTTGAATTTTAATTGAAAGGAGGCTTACATGTTATAGATTTGAACTAAAAAAAAAAAAAAAATACATGTCATGGATTTGAATTTAAAAGAGTTCCACCATGAATTTGACTTAATACTAATTTTTCTTATCCAATGTAAATTTTACATGTCACGAATATGACGTTACCTACTAGATATTTTAGTGGTGCACACTTGTGTGTGACTATAGTATAGACCACCTAAATCAAACATGTAGCATTATGTGCAATGAAAAACTAGTCAGGCAAAAGTGAACTCACTTAACGCCCACCTATCCCCCCATCCACACACAAATCCTGACTTGATCAAGTTAGTTTTGGACTAAACCTACCAATATTGCATCACTCCACACCACCTGCATCATACTATAAAAACCCATTCATCTCATGAACCCCTGATTCACCCAATATTCGTCTATTTCTAAGACCCTCTGACCAATAACCCAGCCAAAATGCCTTCCTCCATGCCTAGTTTCCTTCCCTCTCTCGGCATTATCATCCTCGCTTCGTTGCTGATGTCATCCATCGGTTTTCAAATGGCAACTGCTCGCCATTTGCTGCAAGAAAACTCCTCATTGGACCCTGAGCCTAAGCATGAGCTGCCATCTTCTTCCACATCCTCTGATCTTTACAAGCCTGCAATGTTTCGAACATTCCCATCATTTCAGAGACGACCCCTGTTTCCACCCCGCCTCCTCCCGGTTCTTCCATTCCCAAGCAAGCCAACCCTGCCAACTATTCCTTCACTCCCCACAGGGCCGGGTGGGGGCTCAGGGAACATCCCCGACACATCAACATCGACACCATCTGCACCCCTCCACCCAGCTGGTTGAGCTCGGAGAATTCCTCAACAGGGAGGCAGCAGCAGCAGCAGCATGACAAGGACAGTGACAAGCAGCGTGACAATGATAAGATGGCCCCTGAGTTCCCTCAACCATAGTGGCAGCAATTGGATTGAAAAATAAAAGGCTGCTCCCCTTATCATATGTATTCAGTAGTTGTTAGGGACCAAACGCTTGAAACATTTAAGGGCCTTAAGCTATTATTTGTTAGAATAAACAAAATCCAGATGAGACAAGTAAGAAATTCAGGGTTAGGGATCATGAAGATGGAAGGCAGTTTAGGTTACTATTATGCACGAATGATATCTACGCTCTTAATCGAGTACAACTTTACATGATTGATCACAAGATAATCAAAATCCCAAAAATTACCAACAATGACAAATTTCCATCAGAAATTAATTTAGATTTACTTCGAGGAATGTGAACAGTAGACACCATGGACATGATGTTCCTAGAACCTCAATCTTAACTAATATGCCAAGACCTCATTGGCACAGATAATCAACTTGTTTAGTTATAAAATATCTTAGTGACAACAGATATTGGGATGTTTACAATGTGACCTTGGTTGCCAAAAGCCCTATCCTACCATAACTAGCAGAAGAGTAGTTCTTTGTAGAATTCAGCAATGTCGTCAAAACTCGAGTCTCTCCAGCTCCAACGAAAAATTATGTAGGCATAACCTTCACAAACACCATAAGAAGAACTCCAACCAACACAAAGTCTCATCAACCTTGAGGTTTGTAACTGTTCAATTGACAGCTCTGGTTTGGTTTAGTTTCGCTATTGTAATTGGGGGTAAGTTAAAGTCAGAACCAGGCATGGTAGACATGCCACAGCTTTCAGCAGTGTAATTCGTAACCACTGCAGCTGAGCCGTTAATAACACAAAGGAAAGAAATGTAGTCATCATAGCCTGCATTTATAAAAGCGCATGAGTGTTTGAGCAGAACACACCAGCTGACTTGACACAACCAGGTAGGCAAGAAACAGAGACACACAAGAGAGTGGAAACCCATTCCTGAGGCTTAGATTTGCTTTACGGTCAGTGTGAATATATGTTTTAGGTGTGCTCTAGTTTCTTGTTGGATGATGCTCAAACCGTAGCCCACAACCCATAGTATTGGGTTAACTTGAGTCAAAAGTGCCCTTTTACTCCACATTCATTGATTTTACAACTAGAATAATATTATTGGTCATACATCAACATTCCATTCCTATTGAGAGGATAACAATACTGGAAACAATGAAAACAATCCCATATTTTTTTAAAAAAATTATCAGTGATTGGACAAGAAAAACTGTAGCCTAGAAGAGAAGTTCCCACAGCAAGGGAATGTAGTAAATTATCAGAAAGTCAAATGCAACTTTCTCTTTTCAATTTATCTTTGTTTTTAAACCAACTCCTAGGGTATATTCCAGAACCATAGGTATGCCAACATAGTCCTTTTAAAAGAAATTTTTAAAAATAAAAAAGAATCATGTTATTGATTATGTCTAGTATCATAACATTGAAACATCAAAACATGTATTTGTTAGTTAAAACCAATCAACGCTCAGCTTCTCAGATGTTAATTGGTAGTGTTTGGGTCACTTTTAAATGGCTCAAACCTAATGAACATACTGCTCCATGTAGCATCACCTCTTGTGCTAAAAATGCAGATCAACAAATAACAGTCAACAATCATCAACTATTGGCAGGTTAAGTTACCTAACAAAAGCGTGGGACTTACTTGAATAAAAAATAAGCCCTGGATCTAGAGCCGCAGTTCCATTCCACAGCCCATGTCAAAGGGAGTTGCAGGAGACTGGTTCACATCTGGCTTGGCATAAGCACGCTGGTCATTATTCATCCACCATATTTATCACGTAGTAAAGCTGTTGTTGAAAGTGCTGATCCAATAGCTGCCGGAGTGAAATTGGGGAATTTCTTCTTGATTAGAGCAGCAAGTCCTGCAACATGAGGAGCTGCCATGCTTGTTCCAGACATCATAGCAAATTCCTCACCTTCACAATTCACATTTATTCGGACAAGGAGTTACATATTTTCAGCTTATTTTCAGCTGTGTATCTGCTAAAAATATATATCAGCGGGTTTTCAGAAGGGAACAATGCTGCCACCACCTTGTGTGGTTCCCACTTCAGAGAAGTCTAAAGAAACATATAGGTAGGTAGCCTTACCTCTGCAATCAGAGAGACTGATTCTGGGGTACACACAAAAATATATTGGTAAAGAATTCAAAATAGTTTGAATGCTTTAAAACCTTTTTGTATTACACCTTGGAATTCAGTAGAATCAGTGCGAAGGAAACTCCAAGCACCCCATATTGAATTTCCAGGAGGAACCAGATTTGGTTTTAGCACATCTGCATCGTGAAAAGAGTTGGCCTCTGGATCTGGCCCTCTAGCAGAATAGTACATGACTTTTGGAGCAGAATACTCATAATTTGCCTTTGTTCCTCCAGAAATGCTGGCAAATGCTCCAAAGTTGACAATTTTCCCGTGCTATCATCCCTTACCAAGCAACAATTGTAATATTGGAGTAAAACCTGTAAAACTCAAACCTGTCAATATCTTGGTATGCGAGGGAGGAGAGACTATGGGGACATCAAAATTGACAACAGTATATGTACTCTGCTTAAACTGTCAAATCTCTCTGCGTCCTGGTTTATAAGTTTCACCTGAAAAAAAGTCACCTTGGAATCATCAGCTGATGGGATTATGATGCCAGGGATATCCATAGGAGTGGGGGTTCAGTTGAAACACCCTAAAACAAAAGGATCCATGTAAAGTACAACACCAGCTGCGCTAAGGTTTTTGGCAGTTTCCAGTGCCAGTTTGATGGTGGCAACTGCAAGTACAAAACGAACTGTATAGCGACAGATTAAGAGGTTTCCAGAGACAAGGTCTGAACTCAAAATACTGGAAGCTTGGCATTCTCCAACATACATGTCATTTGTCGCAGAAGTATAATTGCAAAATGCATGAGCAGTGAAGATCAATGTACACATAACCTCATTTGTTCCCTCTGTGGGCCAACAAGCAAGCAAGAAAAGTAAGAGAAAGATAAATATAAGATTTTAACTCTCAGGATTCTTAGAAACAACCAGGAAAATACTCAAGTAGTCAGCTCCACGATAAATGAGAGAGCTTGAAAGAGAGTTATCAACAATCATACACGGCCTTTCCTGAGTCTGCCCTCATAAAAGTCTATGCAGGATAGGAAAAAGTTGGCCAACTCCAAATCACAGCCAGTGAGATAGCCACATAATTGAATTTTCCACCATTCTTCATGGTACACTCCCACTGCCCCATAACACTAACTAAAGTTCCCTTTTATTAAAGCCCCAAGGTGATGCAAAAAGTAAGAAGCAGAGTAATAAACAAAGCTCCCTAAATTTTTCCTTTCTCAAAGTTTGATGACTGAGGAGATCCTTGCTTAGACAAAAGGACCACATTGACAGACAAGGAATAATTTATAGCTAAGAGAACAAGATGTCATCAAAATAAAATGGAAGAAAGCACAAATTTTGAAATGTTGCAAATTCACAGGTTTGTAACGTAGATCCCCTAGAACATCCAGCTGCACCCACATGAAAGCTCGAACCACCTAATCTTCTAGACAAGAAACAGTCAAGAATACCAGACGTGGATTCACCAACTACACTAAAAAGTTACAAAGATATTCATATGAACATCTTCATTTGCTCCAAGTGACATCAACACAACAAACTAGCAAAAGAACTATCTGAAATGCCAACTAGGCCTAACTTGCACCAATCATCCCAGATCTTATGCAACTCAAGTACCACATCATAGTGAATGAACAATTGAGTACATGTGTCACTATTTCTGAAAAGCAACACAAATAAAGAGGATGATAGCTTTCTCAGTCTCTAAGGTACATGTTTTGTCCATTTAAGTCACATATTCACGTTTTCAAGTGTTGTGATATCATCACAGCTCGAAGAGTAGTGCCTTGCCCAAAAATGCTCCCCATTAGAATTTCGATTCAGAATCCAAGATACGAGCGAACAGGATTTACAAGTTGAAAACTCAGCAAGGATTCTTAACTGGAACTTCGCATTAATGATTTTAAGATAGCATGAGGCGCAGTAAGTACCGTTTAGTGACATAGACCATATTCTTCTTTTACCATTTTGTATTTTAAAATCTGCTGACTAATTTCCTGACACGGTGCTGGCTTGAACCAATTTGAAGGAATCGAAAAGAAGCCTTTGCCCTAGCAGAAGAAATGTGATTTAGTAATTTCATACAACTTGGTAGATCGAAAAGTATGATCAAGGTAACGGTTTCAGGTTTGTCTGCCTCGGTATCTGCCCACCTACTCGACCTTGGTACCATAAGTCCAAGTTCAAATAACCTCACTCCCTACTCAATGTCGTATTCAATCTATCATCTTAAGTTTGCTTGGTGAAATACAAGTTTGCTCGCCTCTCCAGTAGACTTGTTCACGTAAATGACAGCCAGTGTGAAAGATCAAATTCAAATCCAACTTATCCCTGAAAATGTTTCATTCCTTTTTCCTTGTTTTCCCATCCACTGCATGGACTATAAAGAAAAATAATAGCTACCTAATGCATGATACAAACGACTACCCATCAATCAATCCTTTTTGATCCTTTTGCAAGTAGCAACAAGCATGTATAAGTCCCACTCCAGGAACACCAAGCCAGGAGGCAAGGGCCGCCTTCCATCCCATTCACCTCCCCATGTACCCTTTATGGGTATGTTTTATGATTTCAGCAAATAAGGAGAATCTTCCTAATGGCTGCAGTGAAAGCGCCCCCAGGGATAGCCTAGCCAAAGAACTCTAATTCCATTGTTTAGGTGTCTACCTCACACGCCTAGAAACATACAAAATAGAAAAAGGTTGCTAACAAAATACGTGATATTGAACCCTCACTTTAGACGCAAGTTCCTGCTTCAGCACCCAGAGGTTTCATTTACCTTAAACCCACCCCCTCCCCCTTCCAAACGAAAAACAGAAAAAAAGTCAAACCATAGCCAAGTTCTTGAAGGTAAGGACGTATTGTAGTCAACTGCACCACATCCCTACATGGTTTTTCAAAAGACAATTCCACAACTTTCTATGAAAGTATATTTGATGTGATATCAAAAGCCAAAACGATTGCCTGAAAGGCTGAATCATATCACCTATGTACGACACTGTAGAAACAAGTTGATGACCTTGTCAATGGGATTTTAAGCAGAAAGGATATACTTTAAGTTAAATATCTATTTTTTCTCTTCAACTCTTCAAAAGTTACGTACAAATGCAAGCAAAGACCTCATAACAAGACAATTCACTAACACTGCAACCGTTTATTTATATTGTACTTCCCTTGCCAAGAATTGTCTTCAATTGTCAATTGCTTGATAAGCATGTAAAGGACTTTCTAGGACATTCAATTTAGCAACATTCATTGATACCGCATAAAGGACCTCAAGCCAACCATGCAGATTATATCTCCATTCTCTGTTTAGAATCTAACGTGATAGCAGATAGCCCTCAATTGGAGAAGGTGCAATTCATGCCAAGCAAGAAGCCATAAAAACATTAAATAATAAGTAATTAGTAATTAGTAATTACTAGTACACTTCTGGAGGCAATTGATCACTTTAGCTCCTGAAACATCAATAAGACTTCATGTCCGCGATATCAGAGTGGCGCCATGAGTTTTAAGACCTTTACTGCCGAAATGAGCAATTATGATTTCAGATTCTTTTACATATGAAATGAGCAATTACGATTGCAGATTCTATTCCATTGTATATAAAACCAACCTAAAATCATCATATTTCCAACTTTGACGAATAAAAACAGAATATAAGGTACATGATGAATTTTAAAACACTTACTTGCAAGTCCAGCACCAGATATCCTGACATTGCTGCCTAGACAGATTGAGTTATTATAGACCCTGTCATGAGCAGCTGCACCAACTGTGAAGATCCAACGGCTGAAAGAAGCAACACTTCGAGGAGCAGGACCAGTATTGCCTGCTATTTGGACTACAAAAATACCAGCCTTGACAGCTATCAAAAGGCCATATCAATGGGATTGAAAACTGAGGCAACTCCTGGAGGACGTCTATTGGAAGTAACTGACAAGCTTATAATGTCAACACCATCCTGGGCTGCCTGCGCAAACGAGTATTCAAACGTACTCAGTTACCAAAAAGGAAACAAAAGAGAGGTCACACTGTTCAGAAACTTGCTGAAGAACGTATCTAGCTAAAACCCCAGGAAAAAGACAGCTAGGATGAGGTATGAATACCCAACAAACGAGCTGATAAACAAATGTCCATGCAAATGAGCATATAAACAAATGTTCATTAATCAGACTGTTTCTGCAGGAAATATCCTCAGGATGTCCCCAAATCCCACATTCTGGAAGCGCCCAAATGCTCCCCCCAAACAGCAAAAAAGGAAGTCTCCAGAAGCCGTTATTTATGCTCTGAGGAATATGGCGTCAGAATGTTAAATCTATATGTCTAAATTACACTAAATTAGTTGAACTGTGTCACTAAGTATAAAAAGAAGTTCCCCTACCTTGATATACCATCCTAACAATCCCCCCCAAACAACCCCCTTGAAAAAGACCCAAAAAAAGTGAAGGATCTCCCAAAAGTCAGAGAGCTAAGTCCAACACAAATAGAGTAAATTTTCCAAGTGGTACAGCCTAGTGGTTTGGTGTTCCATAGCCACTGGGAAGACATTTCATCGTATTATATTATGCCCCTGTGCATGTACTTTGTTTCTTCAAAGCTTTGGAGGAAATATATTTCTTAATATTATCAATTTAATAGAATAATTACTGTACCTGGCCTATTGCTGCAACGACGTCTGTAACAAAGCCAGCGAAGCCCTTGTACAATGCCTTGTAAACAGCAACACACCCATGATTTCCTGATGCGATTGAAAGTTGTATGCGTTTAAGGAGTGACAAGGACCAACTTTTACTCAGATGGATTTCTCAGAAAGCAAAAATAACTGTAACTGGTTCACCTGGATAACTACACAGTTGAACTTATCCATTATATGAAGAAAAAAATTTAGGATGCTTCAATCATGAATCGGAAACACAACCTCCAAAATTCATATTTGAGCTTATGTTTGCAAGATACGTACAACCTCTTATGCTATGTTGTAGGCCTGTTGCGTACTTCTCTTTTCATCATTGATTTTTTTTTTTAATAGCAAAACCAGTCTAAGCAATAAGATATGAAGACTCGGACTTTGCATGTACACCATTCTAAGTTCCACCAAGGAATCGAGTACAGGCTTCATCTCTTATAAGGTTTTGATTACAAGTCATTCTAAGTGTCTTAGAAACTTTTCCGAGTGATATAGAATCTTTTCCGAGTGTTACGTAAACTTTTGTATATGTTTTCACTTGATTCCGACTTACTCGTAAAGCATATTCTTGCATGCCACCTCACACACGAGTTATAAGTCACTTAGACAACACTCATATATATCGCATGTTCAAACACGTGCTCTAACGTGCATAAACTCGAGTCCGACTTCATGTTCTAAGTTTAATTGAATTACTGTGTTAATTCATCTTTCCAAGTCAAGCATATTTTGTTTGAACTATGTTAGTCTAGATCAAGTCTTACTACTCGATGTTCTTTATCCGACTTGATTCGTTTCTATATTGACTCGGATGGAATTTGAGTATCATGGATATTAGACTTAGAAAATTCCACTCTCTCGGGACTCGGATAATTAGGCACTTAATTATCTTAATTAAATTATTATCTCGTGTCTAATCTTCGACCAAAGTATTTTATACTTTGAGAACCAAAATTAATTTGCTTTTGTAGGTTATTCAAACGAGGTTATCCTACTTTTGAATTACAAAAGTAACCTAGGTTTCAAGACGTCAAATCACCAAGCAGACAAGGCTTTTTCTACTTTTGACCAAGGCCCGGACAATCGTGTCGGGGTTGTCTGTTTCCAAAACTGGAAATCTGCAACGCTAAGCTCAACGGTGGTTTCCACCTTATTTTTCGGACACCACCGGTGGATTGGGACACCCAAAGGAGTCAAGAGCCGTTGCCCAACGTTCACACCTCAACAGATATTTTCCGAGTGACTTAGAAAAGCCACTGCAACGGTCACAAAGGACTTCTAATCGAAATAGTCACAACGGCTAATCTGCTTGGTCATTTATAAATAGAAGCCAACTCTCAAGACTTGAAGATTGTTGAACCAATTGTCAATACACGCATCGAAGCAAAAGCCATTGTATTCATATTAAATCTTCTACTTACAACTCCAACTCGTACTTAACATCTTTCCGTGTTGTAAGGTCTTATAATCGATCACAAACACTTATTCTTACTTTACGAGTAAGGTACCTTGACTGGGATGTAAGGGTTAACTCAGCTCGCTTGTCCCTAACTATAAAGGTTACCTCGGTTAGGAAGTACTAGATCGGATAAGGGAATTTCGAGTCTAGGAAAAACTTGTAAGGAATTGTCTAAGGGAGCAATTCGGTTGAGTCTTTCTACCGTATTTTGTGGATTCAAGATAGTGGGTTTGACTTGGTGCTTGGATTAGCACCGACCGTGGTTTTTACCCCGGGAGGGTTTCCACGTAAATTTCTAAGTTAGCGGTTTTCGAGTCCAAGCTAGACTCGGATCGCCTTCAAGTCGGCTTTAGATTTTATTCTTCCACTCTTTGCTCAAATTTCCTCATCACCCTATTCACCCCCTCTAGGGTGACTTAGTCTCTCCAAGAGCAAACCTTCAATTGGTATCGAGCCTAGCCTTTCAAAAAGGATCTAACCATCCAAAGGTCTAAAGATCAAATGGCTCGTAACAACGGAGAGTTCGATGAAGGAAGATCTTCCAAGTAGACCACCAAAGTTCAAAGGATCAAACTTCGTTCACTCGGAAGAAGCTCATGGAATGCTTTCTACTGGATTACGATGAAGATGTATGGAACATCATACAAGAAGGCAACTACATTCCAATGAAGTTGGAAGAAACAAGACTCGTGCCTAAAGCAAAGCTCGAGTAAACGGCGGAAGAAACAGAGAAGTTTAGAAAGAACTTCAAGGCCATGAACATTCCGATGTGCGCCACCAGCTTAGAAGAATACAACCGAGTGTCAGCCTGTGACACAGCCAAAGAAGTATGGTACACGCTTGTCAACACTTATGAAGGCACAAGCCAAGACAGACAAGCGAAGATAAGTCAATATCTTCACAAGTATGAGCTAGTCAAGATGGAGCCGGAAGAGAACATCACTCGGATGTTCATCCGCTTCACCGAGATTACTAATAATCTCAAATCTGTAGGTAGAAAGATTTCCCATGAGGAAATGTGCTGAAAGATACTCGAAGTCTACCCAAGAGAAGATGGGGTCCCAAGGTGATAGCCATCGAAGAGGCTCGGAACCTCTCCCTACTCAAGCCGGACGAACTCATTGGGAAGCTACTCACTAATGAGATCCATTTGGAAGAAGAGGATGCAGAGGTCAGCACGAAAAAGAACATTGCGCCGAAAGCCTCGTGAAAAAGAGGATCCCATGGCACTCATTGCTAGAGGCTTCAAAAGAATGCTCGAAGCACAAGAGATGGGATAAAAAGACAAGAGAAGAGTCTTACAAGAAAGATAAGAAGGACAGAAAAGGTAAACATTCTTCTCCTTCTAAGTTATCTTTAACTAAGAACTCGGGTGTTTTGAATGTGGCAGCAAGGAACACATAGTCAAATACTGTCCCAGGAGAAAGAGGGACAGAAAGAAGAAAAAGGCTATGATGGCCACTTGGAGTGATGAAGACTCATCAGAAGATAATGAGGACTCGGATGATTCAAAGTGTCCGATGGCACTCTTTGACTCGTAAGTCGAAACAAGTAAGACTCGGATTAATCGAGACAGTGAGGAAACAAATCCTCAAGAGGTAATTGAATATTTCCTCAAGTTTTGTAAAGTTGATCTAACTAAATATATTTATACTTTGGAAAAGAAATCCAATTCGATTCTTCTCAATTTAAAGAACAACTTGAGTCTCGTTACTTTTGAGAGCATCTCTTTGAAAAATGAATTGGAAAAATTGAGACTTACTCTAAGAGAACCCAAGACTAGTGCTCAATCAAATGAGACTGAGTCCGAGTCACTTAGAAGAGAAAATGAGCAATCGAAGCAAAAGCTCAATGAGTCTCAAGAGCTTGTTTTAAAGTTTACTCGAGGTCGAAAAACCTTGACATGCTCTTAGGATCACAATGTGTCTCCTTCGAAAAGAAAGACTTGGTTTTAATGAAGAGGAGGAATCTAATTCCTACTCGTAGCTTTTCAAAAGGATTCCGTAACCGTAAAGTTCGGGAAGGTTGAGCATGGTCCCATTCATTAGAATGAGAGGAGGACTGAGCCTAGACCAGTTTACAGGAGAAAACCTTCTCCACCTATTTATAAAAGAAAAGAGTTTCGAAGAAAGAGACACGGACTCAATTCTCTAAAAGGAAGACTTAGAATCAAACAAAACCCAAAATTATTCAAATCTGGGTTCCCAAGAGTCTTCTTCTTCAGAAAAGGATCACGAGTAAAGGGAGTTACTAGGTTCGTTAGAGGAAGTGAGAAAGGTTAGTTTGTTTCGACTTACGGTGGCTCGTGAAAAGAACAAAAGGGCATTGGTACTTGGACAGTGGATGCTCACGACACATCTCAGGAGACTCAAGACTCTTTTCCGAGTTAGAAGATTACAAGGGAGGAAAAGTCACATTTGGAGATGACATCAAAGGCAAGATAATTGGGATAGGCAAAATTGGAAAAGGAAACAATCTGGTCAGCCCAAGTGTACCTTGTTAAGGGATTAAAGTATAACCTACTTAGCATCTCTCAATCAGTGTGACAAAGGTCAAGAGGTAAGATTCACTCGGACCAACCGTTATATTTCCGATGAGACTACCAAGGAGATCAAGCTCTCGGGTAAGAGATCAGGTAACACCTACATCATTCCTCTCTCCGACCCAAGTCGAATTTATCTTGCTTAAAAGCATCTCTACATGATGATTCATGGATATGGCATCGTAGACTAGGACATGTTAGCATGCACACCATCAAGAAACTTGCATCTCATGGTTTAGTTAGAGGATTGCCTAACCGTGCATTTAGGAAAGATAAAATATGTGAAGCATGCACAAAAGGGAAACAAGTCAGATCATCTTTCAAATCTCTGAAAACTGTTTCCACATCCAAGGTGCTTGAATTGTTGCATATAGATTTATGTGGTGAAATCCCTGTCAAGAGTCTCGGAGGTAAATCATATGTGCTTGTTATTGTTTGTGACTACTGACGATTTACCCGGGTATGTTTTCTTAAGCACAAAAATGAAGCTTTCAAAGAGTTCAAGCAAGCTCTGCAGGAAAATCCAAGTTGAGTCTCGGACTCGGATTCGGAGAATTCAAACCGACCATGGAAGAGAGTTCGATCTGCTCAAAATTTGCAGAGTTTTGTGATAAAAATGGCATCTCCCACAACTTCTCAGCACCAAGAACTCCTCAACAAAATGCAATAATGGAGAGAAATAACAGAACTCTTGAAGAAATAGGAAGGACAATGATGATTGAACATGACCTACCTTACTATTTATGGGCTGAGGCAATCAACACATCAAACTACACATTGAACAGATGCCTCATTAGACCAATCTCGAAGAAAACTCCATACGAGCTCTACAAAGGGAAGAAACCCAACATTTCATACTTCAAACCCTTTGGATGTAAGTGCTTTGTTCACAACATTGGTAAGGATTACCCGACCAAGTTTGATGCTCTGGTCGGATAAAGGTATATTTCTTGGTTATTCATCTCATAGCAAAGCATATTGCATTTTCAATAAAAGGACTAACAAAGTGGAAGAAAGTATCCACGTTGTTTTTGATGAGATTGAACAGGAAAAACCAAGTGAGTCATCATTCTCGGACTCGAAACTCAATAGAGATGATGATCGTGATGAAAATGAGCCCATCAAGAATCAAATCAAAGTCACTCGTAACGAAGTGACTCGGAATAATCGACTCGGAATGAGACAAATCAAGAGCCAACTCGGAATGTCGAACTACAATCAACTCGAGCAAGCTCACTCAAAACAGACCTTCCGAAGATCAACAAATTCAAGCTACGGATCCGGTGAATCGGAGAACAGGTAGAGCATTCAAATATGCTTCAAGTCATCCACTCGAAAACATATTGTCCGATATCAACAAGTGGAGTAAGAACTCGTTCCTCTCTTCAAAATCTATATGCATTCACTGCATTCATATCATTAACTCGAACCTAGAAATGCATTAGAGGCCCTAAATGAACCTGAATAGGTAGAGGCCATGCAAGAAGAACTCAATCAATTCGAAAGAACCAAGTTTGGACTCGACCAAACGACCTTCCGACCACCCAGTCATAGGAACCAAATGGGTTTTCAAAAGCAAACTGGATGAAGGTGGGTTGGTAGTCGAAATAAGGCCGGACTTGTGGCTCAAGGATACAATCAAGAAAAAGGGATTGATTGTGGCGAAACCTTTGCACCTATTGCCGAATTGAAGCTATTAGAATCTTGTTGGCATTTGCATCTAGCATGAATATTAAATTGTATCAAATGGATGTTAAATGTACTTTCCTTGATGGTTTCATTAAAGAGGAAGTCTATGTTAAGCAACCCCTGGATTTGAAAACTCGAATTTCCAAATCATGTTTTCAAATTGCAAAAGCTCTCTATGGTCTTAAATAAGCCCCCAGAGCATGGTATGAAAGACTCGAGCAATTTCTTGGTTGAAAATGAGTTTAGAAGAGGTGAAATTGACAAGACTCCTTTTATAAAAACCAAGGGGAAAAGACTTTCTTATTGCTCGGATCTATGTTGATGATATAATCTTTAGAGCTACTAATGAAATTCTCTGTTGAGATTTTTCTCGAGTTAATGAGATAGGAATTTCAAATGAGTATGATGGGAGAACTTAATTTCTTCCTTGGTCTACAAATCAAGCAAGATAAAGATGGAATCTATATCCATCAATCAAAGTATACCAAGGAGCTGCTGAAGAAATACAAACTTCAAGATGCAAAACATGCAACGAACACCTATGAGTAAGCAAGTATAAAACCTGGACTTAGACGAGAAAGGTAAAACAAGAGATCATAAACTCTACCGAGGTATGATTGGATCTTTGCTATACCTGACATTCAAGTAGGCCAGACATAATGTTTAGTGTCCGTCTCGTGTGCAAGATTTCAAGCTAATCCAAAAAGAATTACATCTCACTACGATGAAGAGAATATTCAAATATCTTGCAGGGACTCGGAATTTAGGTCTCGTGGTACTCTAGAGACTCGTAACCGACTCTCACCGGACACTCGGATGTTGACTATGTTGGATACAAAGTGGATAGAAAGAGCACCTCAGGAGCCAGCCGGCTTCGGGTCAATCCCCGATATCTTGGCACTCAAAGAAGTAGAACTCAGTAGCTCCATTAACCGCCGAAGCCGAGTATATTGCAGCTGGAGCATGCCGTGCTCGGATTTTATGGATCAAACAACACTTGAGAGATCTTGGACCTGCATTCAAATTAATTCCAATCAAGTGTGATAATCAAAGTGCAATCAGCATCACCAAGAATCCGAGTTCAAGCACTCAAAGACAAAGCATATTGAGGTCATGTATCATTTTCTAAGAGACCATTCTGAGAAAGATGATATTGAACTAGAATTCATTCCCACCAAACTTCAATTAACCGATATCTTTACTAAGCCACTTAGTGAGGATCAGCTTTTGTTTTATTAGGAATGAGCTTGGCATGATTAATGCATAATTATGTGCTTTTCCGAGTGAAATTACTTTGCATGATTATGTGTTATGTGTTTACTTTCTTTAATAGTCATTAGTTTAGTTGAATCAGTGATATTGAGCTGATAGTTATTATTTGATTGCAGCTTCGAGTCACTCGTAAACTTCATCGAGTCGACTCGAGTTTGAGAAAAATGGACATCAAACTTCGTAATCATCTCTAGATCGATGGAGAATTTCGTAAATTTCTTTTAAAATCTTTCTTTTTCTCTCTATCTCTCGCGCTCTTTGATCGGACATCTAGCCGTTGGGAGACAATCGCTGGAATTCTAACCGTTGGAGAGCAATGACAGCCACACCGGTCTAAGGTGACCGTTGGAGAGTTAGGTCGAACGACTACTAAAGGAGGATTTTCTTTCTCTATAAACAACATCCCTTTTCCTTCATTTCTCGACTTTACTCTCTACTCACTCTCTCTCACGATTACTTACTTCAACTCGAGAAAATTCTCTATGATCGAAGAAGACTTTGCAGCTCTCAAGCTAAGTGAAGGTCATCTTAAGTAAGCTCTGTCGCTCTCAGCTCTCTCTTTCTACTCATTCATTTTTTTTTTTTTTGCTCACTTTCATTGAGCTATCTCTCTCTCTCTCTCTCTCCTTCACAAAAGTTCATCTCTCTCACTCTTTTCTTCATCATACATGCCGAAAAGAGGTTCCCACCTTGATTTTCTTAGTTTTGCCACCAAGAAACCTCGTACCAAAAGCCGGGAAGGCCCCTCCAATCCTTCAAAACCTATTGTCACCCAACACCTCACGTTAGATGACAAGTTCTTCCCGACCTCGTAGTTTTCATGGTTGGCTCACATAAAATCAACAGGGGTCTACAATTTTCTCTAGTTTAGTGAGTTCATATACCCAGGACTCGTTTCGAATTCTACACCAATCTTTCTAGCTCCGAGGGTATCCTCACCTCAAAAGTTCAAAACATAACCGTTCGCATCAACACCTCTCTTCTTCACCATCTTTTAAAGTATCTTCTTTGTTCTTGAATAGGAACCCCATACCTTTCAACGAGGTTGTTGATGACTTATTTGAGAAGTATGCTAAAGAATTCCCCGGGTCACGTAAAAACTTCTCCGCGACTCAACTCAAGTCGAAGCTCATCTTCCGTGCTTTCGCCGATGAAGACCTTCTTTTCATAGCATTCAAGCAAGGAGAACCCTAACTCCAAGCACCTCAAAGCTCAGTACGATATTATCAAGGGCTACAAAGTAGACCTCTTTCCTATAATAGTCGAGCAAATGGTAGCCGTGCTCGCTCGGACTTAGACCAAGAAGAACACCCCACTTCCTTTCTGGGCTCTTCTCACCCTCATCTTCAAACAATTCAAAGTTCCTCTTCCCTCAAATCCTAACGCAGCTTCGAGGCTGCCATTGTCGTTGGCAAGAAAGAACTTCTTGGGTATGGATACCAAGAGACGCAACCGGGTGTCCGGGTCCATAGCTCAAAACCGAGGCCCCCTTCTCCGCCTCGGACTCGGACACAATCACCTCTTCCTCCACCTTCTCCACATGGTGGCGCTCGCACCTCGGGTGTTCCTCAAATTCTCTCTTCGCCTTGTTCACTCGTCATCATAGACAAGCTTTCCTCGGTGCCCACCGAATTTAAGAACACCCTCTAGTCATTCAAGACTCGTCCTCCAGTCTATGACCATTAACTAGAAAACTCGCTCAATCCCAAATCCGAGAGTAGCGGGACGTGCTTCTCGAGATGAAAGCACCGGTTAAGGAGCAAAGGGAACTGATTGAGCTCCTTGAGGAAAGACGCTCCAAGGTGGCTCAGGATCCGGTCGACTTAGAAACATCCGAAGAATCCTCGAGTCCAGCCAAATCCCCTCTGCAGGGGAAAAGGAGAAAAGAGGAGCTTGCGGTTGAGGCAGCTCCATCTAAGGAAGGGGAGAAGGAAGAAGAACAAGGAGCAGTAGCAGTAGAGGGCCAAGGTGCTCCGGAACCTCAACCTAAAGTGATCAGCTCGGACAGTAGTTTGGGTGGGTCGAAGACCCTGCCGACCATGGTCGATCAAGAGCTGGCCAGCCCTGAGCACACCCCTCCATCAGCCGAGTTCCGGGAGGATGAGCCTCCGGACGACCTAGTTCCGGGTCAGCCACTCGGAGCTGAGCCCATTCCGGAGAAACCGCATCGCCCCGCCTCGTTCGTCAACATCTTCCGGATCTTATCGGCGAAGGCGCACCGCTCGTCCACCATCCTCAACTCGGATCGCTCCATCCCCTTCGTCTTAAAAATTCTCATTTTTTTATTGTCTAGACAAACAAATTTGTATATTCTTGATGCATTCTTCCTCCTTTTGTTTCTGTTGAAAGGCAAGGGAGAGAATAGTTAAAAAAATTGTTGTCGTGTTTAGGGGGTTTCTCTCACCCTTTTTGTATATATATATATATCTTTTGTGTATATACTTTTTGTATATTAATGAAGTTTCAATTTCAATTGATTGCTTAGTATTTATTTTTTGTTTTTGCTCGATTGAAAAACTCAGCTTATCATTACTCTAATACACTAGCTCCGATACTTCGGTGTTTAACACTATACAATTTAAGTTTATCTCGCTCCGACATATTTGTTCTAATAGCATCTAAGTTGCAATCTCTAATCTATTCAATTCTATCTTGCTATTCTGACTTATTCTTTGAGATAAAATGAAAAATCGGATCTATAACACTAACAAAGTTTCTATCTCAGTATGGAATGTCTTTCATCAAAAAGAGGGAGATTGAAGACTCAAATTTTGCATGTTACATCATTCCGAGTTCCTTCAAGGAATCAAGTACAAGTTTCATCTCTTATAAGGTTATGATTACAAGTCATTCTAAGTGTCTTAGAAACTTTTCGAATGATATAGAATCTTTTCTAAGCTATTACGTAAACTTTTGTATATTTTTTCACTTGATTCCGATCGACTTAGAAAGCATACTCTTACATGCCACCTCACACGAGTTCTAAGTCACTCGGACAACACTCGGATATATCGCATGTTCAAACACATGCTCTAACGTGCATAAACTCAGGTTTAACTTCATGTTCTAAGTTTAATTGAACTATCGTGTTAATTCATCTTTCCAAGTCAGCATATTTCGTTTGAACTATGTTAGTCTAGATAAAGTCTTACTACTCGATGTTCTTTATCTAACTTGATTCGTTTCAAGATCGACTCGGATGGAAATTGAGTATCATGGATATTAGACTTAGAAAATTCCACTCTCTCGGGACTCGGATAATTAGGCACTTAATTATCTTAATTAAATTATTATCTCGTGTCTAATCTTTGACTAAAGTATTTTATACTTTGAGAACCAAAATTAATTTGCTTTTGTAGGTTATTCAAACGAGGTTATCCTACTTTTGAATTACAAAAGTAACGAGCTTGAAGACATCAAATCACCAGCAGACAAGGCTTTTTCTACTTCGACCAAGGCCCAAACATCGTGTCGGGGTTGTCTCGTTTCCAAACTGGAAATCCGTAACGCTAAGCTCAACGATGGTTTCCATCTTATTTTTCGAGACACCATCGGTGGATTGGGACGCCCAAAGGAGTCAAGAGCCGTTGCCCAACGTTCACACCTCAACGGATATTTTACGAGTAACTTAGAAAAGCCATTGCAATGGTCGCAAAGGACTTCTAATCGAAGATAGTCACAACGGCTAATCTGCTTGGTCATTTATAAATAGAAGCCAACTATTAAGACTTGAAGATTACTGAACTAATTGTCAATACACGCATCGAAGCAAAAGTCATTGTATCCATACTAAATCTTCTACTTACAACTCCAACTCGTACTTAACATCTTTCTAAGTTGTAAGGTCTTGTAATCAGTCACAAACACTTATTCTTACTTTCCGAGTAAGGTACCTTGACTGAGATGTAAGGGTTAACTCAGCTCAATTGTCCCTAACTCGTAAAGGTTACCTCAATTAGGAAGAACTAGATCGGATAAGGGAATTTCTAAGTCTAGGAAAAACTTGTAAGGAATTGTCTAAGGGAGCAATTCGGTTGAGTCTTTCTACTCGTATTTTGTGGATTCAAGATAGTGGATTTGACTTGGTACTTGGATTAGCACCGATCGTGGTTTTTACCCCAGGAGGGTTTCCACGTAAATTTCTAAGTTAGCGGTTTTCGAGTCCAATCTAGACTCGGATCGCCTTCAAGTCAGCTTTTAGATTTTATTCTTCCACTCTTTGCTCAAATTTCCTCATCACCCTATTCACCCCCTCTAGGGGACTTAGTCTCTCCAAGAGCAAACCTTCAAGATACTTACGTCCCATGTCCTTCAACATCAAAGGGTGATGCATAGTCCTCATTGGTATTAAATGTTCCTTTTGCTATGGCAAATACTGCAAAATGCCTAACCCCTACAAGCTTCCTGTTGCAAGAGCCCGAGGGAAAATCCCTAGTATCCTCACATATGCCATATGCCGGAGAAAGTCGTGGAACTAGATACGGGTTTCCTCCTAGACTGTCTCGAGAAGTTGGGATGTGCGGGATCAATCCCAGTGTCTATAAACCTAGTCACAATTCCTTCTCCAGCGGAATCATACCACCTCCCAATGGGCATGCTCCTTCGATTGGGCCTAGAAATCTACGAGCATGCATGGTGTCGGTTCTAACAGAGAAATCTAAAACTACATTGGCCACTTCTCTTCTCTTCAAAAGCTTATCCGCCTTAGAATTGATAGAATAAAACATATATCGAGTAAATTGCAACCTTCCTAGAGTAATTACCAATATAAGATGATCGGAACTTACAACTTGCATGTCATCTGTTTCCACACCATCTTATCTAGCTTAAGCTTATGGTTGAAAGCTGAGGATATGTATTATAATAATACTCTAAGATGCCACCCCCCCAAGAAATCCCATTCTTATCTCAAGCAATAATTCAAGAAAAGGGCTACTAAGATTTAATCCCGAGATCTCCCGCTTTGATACCATTTACTTGAACTGTCTCAACCAAAAGCTTTAAGTTTATGGTTTAAGGCCCAAATTAGGTTTTACGATATGCTCTAACATTATGATTGTATTTTCGTTAAATGCATGCGCTTAATGCAATGAACTAACAAGCTTATCCAAACCAAGCTCATGCACTAGAATGCTAATCAAAATTGCCGTAATCACATCATCAAATAAGCGCCTTCACGAGAATCTAATGACACTAGGTAAAAGTGTTAAACATGATGAGAAAATGCCAACAGCCACCAGGAACTGCTAAGTAGTAATTGAAGGTTATGTCATCATGACATAAGATGGCAAACAGTATACGTGGTGTGATGTAACCAGCAGAGCAAACCCATTGATCAAGTAATGATAGCTGTAAAGTTTCAGATATTTTTGTCCTCTCAACACCTTCCTTTAACAAAGAATTGTGAGCTCGTGCTACATATGAACCATAATGTGGATCTGGTCTTGAAACGTTCCTGAATAAATCAGATCATATTGGAGGGAACCATCTAAAGTTCACATAAGCCTTATAGTACATTGTAGTAGAAAGGCCAATAATATTAGGAAATAAATTCAACATTCAAACATCTGTTGATATCATAATGACAATTGCACAAACCCAGCACCAAATACTTTATAAGCGTTAAAAGTAATGATAAAGCAAAGTCAGAAATGAAATTGAAATTAACAGTTAATGAAGGAATAGAATCAAGCAAAAAGACAAGCTTTGGGAGGACAAGGATGACGATGTACAAACAATTAAACATTATTATTCCAATTTTTTCAGAAGGTTGTGAAAAAGGATGTGAAATTTGACCGTTGCTAAAAGCTATATGTCCATACAACACACGTGGTATTTGAAGCCATCAGTTTCTTTTAAATAGCGAAAAATAACAGGCAATTCTATTCCAAACCCGCAAACAGAAATTGTCCCATTCAAATTATCAATACCTTCGGTAATCAATAAAATTACTATTCAAGAAGTATACCCATTGAATGGAGTACTTTTATTAGAATACCTTACAAGCTACATGCAGGAAAACCAAATTAAAAAACCAAACTAGATTTCTAGGAGAGAGAAAGAGATGAAGAAAAATGGGTACCAAAGCTTGTGGAGGGTGCTCAATCTACCATGACTAGAAGGGTTGTTTTTGAACCTTCTTCGAGTTTTCTTCAGCTCATCCAAGAAATAATGAACAGAAGGAGCTTGCTTAAGAGGGACAATGTAAATAACAGAGTCTTCATTTTCTTATGTGTCAACTTCGCACAGAATTCTTGTCATCAAATCAACACCCACCAAAACCAGCAATAAAATATGCATCAATGAAGGCTTCTTATCCATCTTTTTGGTCAGGGAATCAAGAATGAAAATTCTGCTAAAAAAGAACTTGCACGGTCCTAAATTTTTTTAAAAAAAAAGCCAAGGGAGAAGACACAAAGCCCTTGAAACTCAAAATTTACAAATACCCTCCATTTTCAAGCATTCTTAGCTCACCTGAAGCAAACCTATATAAGAAAAGCAAGAAAATAGAAGACCCTTTTCAGCAAATGTAGAAGAGAAGAAGGGGAGGACGAGTAAAGGAAGAGGAGATGTAACAGAGAGAGGAGAGCAGTGGCAAGAAAGTGGAGTACATTGGAAGGAACAAAGGGGGATGAAAAGCTATGATTTATGAAATACTTTAAGGATGAAAATCTGCCATTAATAAATGGTTGCTCTTTTCCTCATGCAGTGAGCGATTCATGCGCCAGAAAGCCCCTTTTCTTCTTCCTTGCTCGCTTGGATCATAGCCGTAGCCTTTTGCACCCTCTCAAAGTGCGCACATTCCTCTATAGTGGGGATGGAAATGAGACGGGGTTTAAATTGGGTAGAGCGCTGTTTGAAGGTTTGCTCTTGGAGAGGTTAAGTCACCCTAGGGTGAATAAAAGATTTTAAGAAAAGTCAAACTCTTTTTGCACAAATTAGAACAGACATAGATTTTGAGGCTAGATTGGACTCAAAAAGTTAGACACTTAGAAATAGGTGGAAAACGCTCCTGCTAAAGAAAACCACGAACAGTGCTAATCCAAGCACCAAGTCAAATCCACTAATTGAATGCTCAATTACAAAGGACTGGTTTTAACTAGAATTGCTCTCTTAGACAATTCCTTTATAAGTTTTCCTAAACTCGAAATTCCCTTATCTCGATTTAGTACTTCCCGACCGAGTTAACCCTTACAGATCGGGGACAACCGAGATGAGTTAGCCCTTATAGCTCAGTCAAGTGACTTAGAAAGTAAGTAAAGAGTAGAAGTAATTACAAGACTTTCTTTACAATTCGGAAAGTAAAAATTACAAATTTGGAGTTGTAAACTGAAGATTGAATAAAAGTAGAATGTATTCAATTCTAGCAATATGTTCAAGCAATCTTCAAGTCTTGTGGAGTGACTTCTATTTATAAGCACCAAGGCAGTAATGACTATTGAGACTTGTTCCGGACTCGGTGAGGTTCATTAGCTGTTGTAACGGCTAGTTTGAGTCACTCGAAAAGATCCATTGAGATGTGAACACTGTGTAACGGTTCTTGACTCCAAAGGATGGTCTAATCATCCGGTGGTGATTGAAATCTAAGGTGGAAACAAGCTGTTAGACTTAAAGTTGTAGTTTTCCAGTTTTGGAAACAAACAACCTTGACACGATGTTTGAGTCATGTCCAAAAATGGTTAATCTCAATCTGCTGGTGTTTAACGGCTAGAAACTGGTTGCTTTGTGTTTCAAAAGTAGATTAGGATTGTTTCAACAACCTAAAAAAGTAAATCACAGTGGTACTCAAAGTATAAAAATACTTTGGTCCAAGATTAGGCACATATAATAATTAAATCGGAGTAATTAAGCACTTAATTATCTTAGGCCTAAAAGAATGGAATTTTATGAGTCTAATATCCATTAGGTTCAGATTTCATCTAGAGTCAATCCTTAAAAATGATCAAGTTAGAGGGAAAAATATCAGGATACATGAACTTGATCAAGCAAATAATTGTCCATAACTTAGAACTTAGAATTAACGTTGTAATTCATTTTCACTTAAAATACAAAGTTAGTGCTCGGAATAAAAGTGTTAGAGAAATTATTTACTCATGTCATAGTTCCGAGTTGTGTCTCGAGTGGGTTACAAATACAGTTCGAGTGATACGCAAATTAACCTGGTTTCGAGCGGGTTAGAACAGACTTGAAAACTTAAATATGAATTTATATAAGGTTTAGAATGACTTAGAATCGGAACCCAAGAGAGATAGAAAGTTATACTTGAGTCTTCACTATCCGTATCTATATTTAAATTTTAAAAATTAACTTATACTACACTTAGGCTCGTCTTGTGTCGTGGATGGGAATTCATAATGGGAATGAGAATTTATTTTTGGGAATAGGAATTGGTTTATGAATTCGGATCATTCTTGTTTGGCATGTAAGAGTTTAAAATGGTAAAACTTAAGAGATTACCGATCGCATATTTTGTACGTGGGATTAAAATTGGGAATAAGTTAATATTTACTAGAATACCCTTCATTAATTTAATAAATTAAAATAGATGGTGCACCATCTACTAATTAGAATCCAGTTACATTAAAAACACGTGAATAAACTATACCAAATTATAAGTTCAATTCTCTTTAAAAATCAATTAAAGACCAAATACAAATTGAAATTGGCAAGTACAAGTTCTAAACATAAGTTAAATTGTGTTCAACAAATCAATAATATACTAAATGATCATCATTATTCAATATCTATTTAAATTATCTAATGCCTGATAAGAAACTAACAATTATTTGTCATTATGAATCTCTTGGCTAGCCAATATCACTTTGTAGTCACTAGGCATACTATGGAAAAGTTCCAACTTTGATGCATTTTGACCAAGTGAGGTGTGCAGCCTTCACAACTTCATCAGAAGAAAGACCTTGGAGTGTGCCAAGTACTTGAAATAACTTCTTTCTTTGATCACTTGTTTGATCATGAACTTTTATACCATGAAAACACTTTTCTTTTATCTTTCACAGCCATTGCACTCTTATTTTCAGCTTCCATCAAACTTTCGTTTTGATAATTTACTAAAACCTAGTTCAGTAGGATCAAAATCCATAGATTTTCTTTTATTAGATATTCTAGTAATGTCAGGAGTGTCATTAGTATCTTGGGTTTGAGTATGAGATTCATCATCAACTATATTAGTAACTTATGGTTCAGTCATAACAGATTGGCTGTTATTCCCATTAGAAATTTCTCTAGGACCTTTAGATTTGGATCCCTTGGCAACATCTTTTGCATATATCTCACACAATTTATCAAAATTCACCATTGATTTCATCCACAAAGTGTTTGCTCAATCACAACCTTATCAAAAAGTATAATTGTTATTAATTAAAAATAAAAAAATTGAAACCAATACAATTTATATTGTTATACCTTTGCCCATTCTAGGAATATTTTGTTGTCTCCAATTACCATCTTATGTTCATCATCCCAGCCAAAGCCACTACCAAATTATTGAATGTAAAAATGAATCCAAGTGTCCTTTTCAAGAACTTCACTTTTGATTATATATGTGGGCGAGCCTTCAATTTACAACCTAATAATCTTTGAGCCATTTGAGTCTCAATTTGTCCAAGGTAACCAGAATTGTGACCATTATCTACTTTCTATCTATTCTCTTTCATCTCATGAAGAATATCAATAAGTATTTCTTCCTCCTTAACATATCATACCCTTCTTCTTCTACCCCGTATACCCTTAATCATGCTCTTAATATAGCAAAATAATAAAAAGAATAAATAGTTAGTATAACTAAACAGGGAAAACATAAATCAAATGTTGAGGGGGAGAGATAAGAAATGCAAATGCCTACCTCGGTCATTTGAATATCTTCAACATTTGGAACTTTTTCATTGCAATCAATAGTGAATTTTGCTCCATACGTAGTAGAATGTTGAATATAGATATCTAGGAGACTATTTTTCTTTCAATATTTCCTTAGCCTCAAAACAGATTGATTATCAAACAGCTCATCGATGCCATGTTCAAGATTATAACCCGGAATAGTATAAAATAACTTATTACCATTTTTGAATCCTACACTTCTTGCCATTTCTATTATTTCGAAATATGACATTGCATGTATCTCACATCTTCAAAAAACAGCAACTTGAACATCAACATAACTCAATATGTCATCTTCAGTAAAAGTACCACCATGATGCATTTTGATGTTGATATACCCATCCTCCATTCTGGTTACATATCAAGCATGCAATGAATTTATGTAAACCCAAATGATAAGAATTTTTCATTGTTAAGTAATAAAAAGGACGTGATGAAAGGACCAAATAATTATTCTATAGATTTCATTTTTGAGTCAATTTTATAGATATCATGAAGAACAAGAAAGAAGAAACAATGATTAAACAACAATTAAAATCTAAATTTCAATGAAGGTTTCTTCTGGCCCTCCAAGAATCCCACATATCTTGAGCTAGTTGATTTCTCCATAGATGATTCTGTAGACTCTATAAAATCTTCATTATTTTGATTCTGTTCTTGCATATGTGTATCTAATAAATGTTCATAAGGATCATAAATCATTTGTTCCCGGCTTAAATTATAGAGATACCAACATGCTAATATTATATTAATATGTGTATCAATATCGTAATAAGAGGCATTTCTTAATATATCCCAACGCAACATTAATAATCCAAAAGTTCTTTCAATAATATTTCTTGTTGATCACTTCTTGTAACCCACACCAACAAGGTAGTAATAACCTATTAGAAAAGGAATTGGTTTTACATATTTTATATGGAAACTATAATTATAAAAAATATTTCTATTTATTAAGAGTATGTCATGTCTCACCACGAGAAACCACTAAACCATTTGGTTTTAAGAGGGCATCTCGAAATACTAGTGCATTTACAGCTGACCCTTCCCAACCAGATAGCACATATATAAATTGTATGCCTGGTGCACAAACTCCAAAAACATTTGTCGCAACAATATTGTTTCTTGTTCGTTATCTTGGCTTAATATTGGATGGCACGTTTACTTTTATATAGGTTCCATCTAAAGCACCTAAGCAATTCTATGATATCAAAAATATAGTTTTGTTAAATGTCTATAATATATATATATATATATATATATATATATATATATATATATATATATCATACTAGTGTTGACGTATTTACATGAAACCACTTCAATCTTTTATCTGTACAATTGTTTGGAATTAGTTGAGGATGTTCCAGGAGCATCCTCCAAAGTTTCAATATTGATTCTAAAACATTATGAAAATGTCTAGTTATTGTTTCCTGAGATCAATGAAAATCACACTTTATTTCCCTATTTTTTTTTTTTTATCATAGGCAATTATATGCAAAAGAATTGCTATCATCTCTTTCACATTCATATTCTTAGTATCTCTTAAACCACTAATATCTCTCACCAAAGAGCACAAGACTCCAAAGCAGTGTCTATCCATTCGAAGTTACTCAATACTAACGGCAACAATATTATTTAGATATGTTAAACGTATAACTGGATCATATATAGAAGGTTCTCTAACTAGCCTCCGTGTATACCTCCTGTGTAAATGGATCAACATAGCCATATTAATACATATCATGATCAAAAGTTTCACTTTACGTCTTCTTATATCATGCCACAAAACTAAAAACTTTTAAGTACTGGAAGGACGAGCCTTAACTGTGAAAAAATTATAGATAAAAAAGTTTGAATTTATACGATCTTTCATATCTATGCTAATATATGCTAATATTGAGAAAGACACAATTTTTCTTTTTTTAAAAAAGAATGAAAGTAATGTGATCAAAGACTTGAATTTTTATGCCGCATTCAAGTATTTATATTCCAGACAATTGTACGTACAATTACAATGATTAGGTTGCAAATATGAAAAAAAAATTGTACGTATCAAAAAAGCAAAGCAAGGCAAGGCAAGGCTTGAACGAAGCAATGAAAATTGAAAGACAAAATACAAAGTCCAGAAAAAACATGAATATTGAAAGACAAAAATTAAAAAGGATATCTCGAAGACTCGGACATCGCTCTATATCTTTCCGAGTCATGCAAAAGGAATCAGGTATAACGATGTCATTCATATAGAGTTTTGATTCCAAGGCATTCTCTCGTGTCTTAGAAACATACTTGAATTAAATAGTATCCTTCCTATGCGATTCGGCATTCACATATCTCTTTAATCGTTTTTTAGTTAGCGACTCGTAAAAGTTGTTCTTTATTCCGAGTCCTTTCTCACTCGGAATCCGACTTGTGATTATTTACTCTATCGTTTGCATAGTCGCATTCATAGTTCATTTCATGCTTAGTCTATATCAAGTTCTTTCTCACTTTGATATTTGTCTGTAGAACGTGTTTCTTTTCTTAAGACTAAGTCATATGGAATTATGAGTATCATGGATATTAGACTCGTAATATTCCATTTCCTTTCGACTCGTATAATCAATTGCGTAATTTCTCAAGATTATTTTGTTATCTCGTGTCTAACCTTGGACCAAAGTATTTTATACTTTGAGAACCAAAGTTGTTTTACTTTTGTAGGGTATTCAATCGAGGATATCTTTTCAAAACTACAAAAGTAGCCGGCTTCGTAACTTCAAATCACCAAGCAGATATGGCTTTTCACCTTCCCTCGCTTTAGTCTCGTAAGATTGTGTCGAAGTCGTCCGCTTCAATATCCGGAAACTGGAACGCCAAGCCTAACAAAGTGGTTTTCACCTCGCTTTCAAGACACAACCGATGGTTTTGGGACTTCCAAGAGAGTTAAACCGTTGTCCAACGTTCATATTTCAACGGATACTTTCTGAGTGACTCGTAAAGCCTTTCTCAACGGTCACAGAGGACTCTCGGTCAGCAGATGGAAATAACGGCTACTCGCTCGGTCTTATCTATAAGAAGAAGCCACTTCACAAGACTTGAAGGTTGCAGTAACATATTGTCTATACACTTACTTGTTCAAAGTTATTGTATTTTTACTCTCAATCTTCAACTTACAACTCCCACTCTGTAATTCATTACTTTCGAGTTGTAAGGTCTTGTACTTCGCTACAAACACTTCTTACATTCTTTGTAAGGTCCCTTGACTAAGCCGTAAAGGTTAACTCAGCTTAGTTGTCCCTAGCTGTAAGGGTTATCTCAGCTAGGAAGTACTAGATCGGATAAGGTAACTTCGAGTCTAGGAAAATCAGTATAGAGTTGTCTAAGGGAGCAACTCGGGTTCCGTCAAGTTCACGGTATTTTGTGGACTCAAAATAGTGGATTTGACTTCGTGTCCGGATTGACACGGGCCGTGGTTTTCTCGCTCCAGGAGGGTTTCCACGTAAAAATTTCTGTGTTCTCTTTCCGAGTTCATTCTAGACTCGGACAGCCTTTAGTGCTCCCGCTTCTTCGATTCATTGCTTTCGAGTCCAATCTTTTCGACCCCGTGTTTAGACTCGGATTCTGTCTTGGTCACTTTTCTGCACAAAAGTATGTGTTTTCGCAAAGATTTTTCCATCACCCTATTCACCCCCTCTAGGGTGACTCAAACTCTCCCCGAGCAAATCTTCAATATCAAAGACTTGAACGAAAGTAATGAAAAAAAGAACACAACAAAGCAATGCAATCAAATATGAAGTCTAGACAATTGTCGGTATAAAAAAGCAAGGCACAACTTTTGAAGCCGTAGTCAAGTCAATCAAATCAATGCAAATATAAAACAAGAAAATTAAAAGACAATATCTGATGGAATAGTTGGAGTTGAATGGAAGTCACAAGAGAGGCAACCGCATCAGGTGCTTGCTTTTATAGTTATAATAATTAGGTTAAACATGAATTTTTTTATTATAAAGGATAATATTGGTAATGATATAATTAATTATGGGTAACATTGGTATTTAAAAACTATAGCTGAATTCCCAATTATAATTCCCACCCTGTATGGGAATGAATTTTGGTAATAGAGATTTTATTCTCATTCCCATTCGCTAATTTATTCTCATTCTCATAAATCAAACATGGGAAATATATTACCACATCTCCTATTCCCATTCCTATTCATCTATTATCACATACCAAATGTTATGTTATACTTATTTTGAGTTTAAAAACCTTGCCCTACCTGTATCCATTAGATTTTTTTGTAGGTTTACGATTTTTTTATTCGAATTTAAATGTGATGAGAAAGAAATATTCACATCGATATGCCCATTAGTTGTAGGAAAATAGTTGGAAAAAAAAATATAAGAATCATCCTAATATTTTGTCTCATGAGGATGAAGTCAATTTTACTTGTAGAAAAATTGCAATTAGTTATAAAGTGTGTAACTCTTTTTCTATACATTCTCATATGATAATAGACATACCTTGGTGTAAGAGTTTTTGAAACGATAGAAAATGATTTTAGAGATTTACAAGATGAATTTTTAGAAAGTGGGGGTGAACTTTTTATTAAGATTTTCGAGTTTTATTAAGTCAAATTTAAATGATTAAATCAGGAATTGACCGACGTTTTATTAAATATTTTATTTTATAAATTATTTTTAAGAATTTCTGAGATATTATCTCCTAATTAAAGAATAAAATTATTATAAATTAGGGTTCTACCGTGCGCCTTTAAGGACGAGACCGGTGTGAAAAACATTGGTCCGGACCCAAGCCTCTGGCCGTTGCTCGCAGTTAGCGAGTCATAGGCGCCGGTCAAGGGCCCGGGCCGAGACAGTCAACCTCGGCCTCGACTTGTAGGACAGATCCGGATATCTTTTTTGACCCTACAATAAGAAAATAACCAAGATGCATTTTTAATAAGAATAAAGCAAAAAGAGGAGTCGCTAGTCGGCTTGATTGTTGGGTCCAAGAGTTTCCACTTGCATGCATAAGGTGCCAAGGAGTCACATGCCACGATTGATGGGACTCCACAAGCTAGGCAACCAACTAAGGCCGCAAAGTTGTCGCCGATGTCACACCACAAGTGCCTCGTTCAAGGCAACTTCCTTGAATGGGAATGGCGTCCACGTAACGAGTGGAACCCAAATGATCTCTTGGTGGAGGCCGAGAGTCACATTTCTTCGCTTGCCATTACTCCTTTTGGTAAGCTAATTGGCTTAAATTTCTTCCTTTGTTCATTCAGAGTAGTCCTTCAAGTAAAATCTTGTTGGATCTTTTCTTATAGAGAGGCACAATTCGAGTAGCGGAGTTATTTCCAAGTTTATGGAGACATGTAGGAGGATGAACTTTCCTCTCGAAGATATCATGCATAATGCCACTTTCATCTTCTTTTCTTTGCCTTGAACCACCTTTGTGACAAAAGGGAGAGGGATCCTATTAGGGCCATTGGTGAGCTCTTTTGGGACACCACCAACACTTTCCACCTCCTTCTGGGAAATGACCATAACTCCTTTTGATTTCATTGTTTTATCCGGTTTGGGCTTTTCGGGGAACCTTTATCTTCGTCATCTTTTTGGCCCCGTAGCTGATAGGTTTCCTCAAAAAATTTCTTTAAGTTTATAGTCTTTTTGAGGCCTTTGAGGATGTTAGGTTTTGGCCTCAACATTCTCCACAAGAACATGTCCGAATCCCGCTTGCTCTTCCGTTGAGCACGGTTCTCTATTCCGATCAAGATGCTAAGGTTCATGTTCACTATTTGGTGAACTTAGTGAACCTTGATAAAATAAAGGAGCTCAACTGGGGTGCTCCTGCATATACTTGCCTCATTAAGGGATTCCGTACCGAGTGTGCGACATACAAAACTCGAGCCGGATTCGACCAACAATCTACCATTGTATGGTTTGTGGAAGATCATTGAGGTATGCTCAAATTCTCCCTTTCTCCAAAGTATTTTTTATCTTGTGTGGACAAAAACTTTACTCAATTGTGATCATGCAGCCGTGGTCGTATGAATATTTCTTGCATCTTTCTCCTGGTTCAACGAATCATCCCGTGTTTTCAGCCTCCATATCATAGGCTAAAATCTATCTTCAACGCCTAGGATTCACGGGATAGACTTCTTGAGATAAGCCCTTAACCATGTGACCTCGGTATGCCTCTTTAATCTCAAAATTCACTCAAAAATATGCCTAGAAAGCTTTTTATTACACTATTTAGCTGGTTGTCCCTTCCTACAGCCTCGTGAGACTCGCTCGTGGGACAGCCTATGGTGGACTCCAGCCTTGATTATGCATAGTTTTTTGCCCATTTTATCGATGCCTTTCACTCTTGCTTGCTTGTTTCTTGATAAATCTTGAATGTGTAGGCTAATTTTCATCCTTGGGCCCAACTACAACTCCCTCCGAGTGTCACTATTTCACGGGAGTTAAGTGAAAGGAGGATCTTATTTGAAGGTCCCTTTGGGTTTCGTTGGTATCTTGGTGAGAGAGTCACACCCGAAATCCGGTCAACACGTGGCCTTCGTTTGTTTCGTCGATCCACCCCAAACCATGTTCTACCTTCACTCCCTTCCTCAAAATGAGCATGCTCGCTACTACTCGTCGGGTATCCTTATACCTCATTCTTAAACTTATACACATCCTATGCTTACCATCCGGGCGGATTATGACTCAACTAGTGAGTTCTCACCTTTTCCTATCACGATTGAATTTCTTGCATGGAAATTAACTTTATCTTTTGGCAGCTTACACCGGCAGACATCCATGATGCGGATGTTACTCAACCCGGAATCTCCTCATTATGTAAGAATTCTTGAAATCCCCGAGGAAGAATGTGTTGGACATCCTTTCCCTAGGAATTGGTGAGGGGTAAGAGTTTCATGCTCTTTACTTTTAGTTGTATGCTAAAAGTATTTTTGCTAATACCATATAGGATAAATTTTGTAGTACGATCGAGAACGAGTCTCCGGCCATGTCCGTCAACCTTCAATCTGCTCTTCGAGGAATCCAAAATTTCCTTACTCGGGAGATCTTTCCCAACCTTTCGGGTAAGTTTCCAGTTAGTGGAGTGCTATGTTTATTGAGCTTTTAGTAAGTGTGCTAATTGCTCTTTCATTCTTGTAGAGACATCAATCTAGAGCACCTCCCTCTCGGAGTCTTCTTGGTGGACCCAAGGCACAAACACATCCATCGACTAACAAACACCTTCTACTAGTACCGCTGGACAAGGTACTTTACAACGTTCTTCACGGCGTGTACATCATAAGAGTGCTTCCGAGGCTTCGGTGCAAGGCCTAGCTTTTCGGACGAGAGCTTGGATATCTTGCCCCTTTAAGCTTTTGATCGTTATGGAAATCCTCTTCATTTCCCTTGGGCTTGGTACAGCGGGCCATCCCATGAAGCATCCCAATCTCGGGGCTACGGAGGTAGCTCCTATCAAGGTGATGAAGGTGGTAGGTTTTCTACATCCGTCTTGGAGGACTTCGGGAACTATATCTTTTACGATGCTTCGATGGCAATGAATAGTAGATCTTGTGCCACTTTTGATGTTGATGATTAGGGAGTCCCTTATAGGGCGTTATTGTTTCTTTAGTATTTGCTTTGTAATAGTGTGACTCTTATGCAATGGGATGAAATGCAAGATGACTTAATTCTAAAAATCCGTTCTTTTATTTAACATGATGCAAAAACTTAGGAAAAATTACAAAGACGAATCGAAAAAATTGCACTAGCCCCCATTCCCCCAAAAGAATATAATAAAAATAAAAATGGAAAAATCTTAAGTGCATGGTCCAAAAATAGCAACATAGCGTGCACGCAATGGGTCGGGGTAGAAAAGAATATGGTCAAAGGAGTGCTCGGGCCGATGAAAACGCGAAACAAGCCTGGATCACAGCGGTGGCTGCGCCCGCCACCCATGAAATCCGAGGTGCTGGCGAATTAAGGTGAAATAGGCCTCTAAAGCTCTAGAAAGCTCCAATAAATAGGATCCACGTTGGTGCTTTAAAAAATGTGCCTTACGCAAAAAAACAAGAACTCTACTAATCAAACTAAAAAATAAAAAAATTCGTGCCTCCCATTCTTTTCCCAAAAATAATGAACTTCATGAGTGACCTATCCCGGTGGATGTAGGAGATGAGCAATAAGGACAGATTCGGGTTATCAAATTATGGGCTGAATACGCTATTCAACATTCGCCAAGTGAAGGTCTATTGGACTTTCTTAACGGCTGTTGTGGCCTTTTGGGATCCTCACAATCACGTCTTCGAGTTTAAGGATAAGGAACCGCCCTCTCGCTCGAAGAATTCGATACCATACTAGGCGAGTCAAAGACGTATGAAACGAGTTTTACCCAAGTCTTCCGAAAATCTTCACGAGACTTACAAGTACTGTTGAAGCCGAGAAATAAGAATCTAAGGTGGATTCTTATTGGAAATCGAGTAAATATGAACAACCCGATGAAACACTACCGACACATGTATGCTTATTCTAAAGTGATCATTATCCCGAGGCAACGAGCCATTATCACCTGTCCGATAGGTGGATTTTTACTGGTAGGAGGTTGCGAGGATATGGCACCTCCGGCACTATTGAGTTTAGTTGAGCAGTTAGAGAATTTTTGTTCTCTCGACACCACTAATAGTTGCTTGAGACGATCATAGGCTTAGATAGGATCGAGGTAAATTTTGAGGAAGACTTCTCTAGGAGCCCCCTGTTGTTGCAAGGAGGCAAATAACCACCGATGAGACTAAACGACGTAAGCCGGTTAGCGGCGCCAGCCACAGGACAACAGATCCGGTGCCGCCGAGGCTAAGTCGCCTCCGACTTATGTCAAAAGTCTTAGTTGTTTCACTCCTTTCATTTTTTTCGCCTCTCTCTTTTTCTTTATTTTGCTCATGTTGGGCCTAAACGATTGAATTTTGACCGTGTAGGACACTTATTATTATTTTGATTTTGCATCCGTGATGTGCAATTCTAGTGAATGGAGCACCTAAAGCTAATCCTAGCTCTTGCGAAACCGATGCGTACTTAGCGAGTACACTTCGGTCAATGAAAGCTGGAAGAGGTGGTAACCGATCACTTGTCTTCTTGGTGGGAGGAGTACCTCAGGAATCATAGTAATGACATAGCGTGGTACGCTGTGCATTGGAAGGTGTCCCAATTCAGGACACATACCTTACAACATCCCTTGATATGCCTGCTGGGCCTAGAAAGTAGTAACTACTATTTCCTTGACTGTGTGTTGCGGTAGATGAGAAGGGAGCAAATAATTCCTCTCGTTGGACTATATCTGGCCCACTACCTTTGAATTATTCAAGGGGTTTGGTAATTCTAACCGAACAATTTCGTGGTTTGAATATTGGACCAACCTATCAAAGTTGACACCTCCGGCAAACCGAATACTTCGTATCTACCTATTATCTAGAGTGGATAATAGAAGTGGATCCCTAACGGCGTAAGGCATTGAGAGTTAAAGATCCCGACAAAGTTGTCCCTGCTGCTGCACCTCACTAAATTCGCGAAGTAAACCCTCGGGTGGTTGAACACGTTCACCAAAGAGAAGGTAAAGCCAAAGAAGCTCGAAGAGATAAGGGCCTGAAGAATTGAGGAATTGAAGAATCGCACCCGTGTTGATGAGGCTGAGTCTAATGATCCCAAAGGAAAGAAAGTAAAGATAGTTTAAGGCTTTGAATTTTTAGATAGAATTTAGGATATAATAAAAGAGAAGGAGGATTAGTCTTACCTCTTTAGAACCGATTTATATTATAGTGTGCTTGTATTGATTTCCCTTTTGTTAGCTATGTATTCAGGTAAGTAGTAGGCTTACCTCTTATTAAATAAAAGTAATTATTATGCTATACTTTTACATTTTATCGCTCACCTAAAGGGAAAAATAAATTAGATTGCCTAATTGACTGCCCTTAAAATAAAATAATATACAAGCGGACTACCTAATTAGGTTGTCCAAGAAATAAGGAAACCATCTAATTGGACACTTAATAATAAATTACACGGTTAAAAGGGGAAAAAACTTGGCCTGGCCAGCCCACCGTTGTCCAGTGGAGGCTGGCGCCCGCTATGGCATGGCCTAGTTAGGCTAGGCTCGGCTCATTGCCTAAAGTCGTGCTAGACGTAGTACTTCTTCAATTGATCCAAATTCGTGTACTTGAAAAATTTCCTCTCCATCCAAATCATTTAATGTCACCGCTCGGCATGGTAAAATCGGACTAACTATAAATGCGCCTTGCCAATTGGGTCTAAATTTCCCTCGTGGATCTTGAATGCCCTAGATATAAGCACTTGGTATATTTGGACATTGTGCGGAGCGTTAAGGTGCCTCTCATCCAATAGCACTAACTCTTCATAGCATGTACTAGCCCATTCCGCTTACGGAATCGGCTTTCAAGCAATGATTCTTAATGAGGGAATGACAATTTCTATTGGAAGGAATGCTTCCATCCCATAAACTAGAGAGTAAGGTGTTGCTCCCGTAGAGGTTCTAATAGATGTTTGATAACCCCATAAAGCAAAAGGCAGCTTGTTGGGCCAATCTTTGTAATTCTCTCGCCATCTTCTCCATTATTTTACGAATGTTCTTATTGGTGGCCTCGATCGCTCTACTTCGTTGGTCCGAGGAAGGTAGTCGAAGGTTTGCTCGGGGAGAGTCCGAGTCACCCTAGAAGGGGGTGAATAGGGTGATAGAAAATTCTTCGCGAAAACACACTCTTTTTGACGGAAAAGAGGCAAAGACGGTTTCGAGTCTAAACACGAGGTCGAAAAGATTGGACTCGAAAGCAATGAATCGGAATAAACAAGCACGAGTAAGGTCTGTCCGATTCTAGAATGAACTCGGAAAGAGAATACAGAGATTTTACGTGGAAACCCTCCTGGGCAGAAAACCACGGCCCGTGTCAATCCGGACACGAAGTCAAATCCACTATTTTGAGTCCACAAAATACCGTGAACTGATCGAACCCGAGTTGCTCCCTTGGACAACTCTATACAAGTTTTCCTAGACTCGAAGTTACCTTATTTGATCTAGTACTTCCTAGCTGAGATAACCCTTACAGCTAGGGACGACTAAGCTGAGTTAACCCTTACAGCTTAGTCAAGGGACCTTACAAAGAATGTAAGAAGAGTTTGTAACTTAGTACAAGACCTTACAACTCGAGAGTAATGAATTACGAGTTGGAGTTGTAAGTTGAAGATTGGAAGTAAATACAATGACTTTTCTCAAGTATGTGTATTAACAATGGAATCGGCAATCTTCAAGTCTTGTGAAGTGGCTTCTATTTATAGATGACCAGGCGAGTAGCCGTTATCTTCATCTCGCTGACCGAGAGTCCTCTGTGACCGTTGATAGAAGCTTTCGAGTCACTCGAAAGTATCCGTTGAAATATGGACGTTGGACAACGGTTTAACTCTCTTGGAAGTCCCAAAACCATCGGTTGTGTCTTGAAAAATGAGGTGGAACACCACCGTTAGGCTTAGCGTTCAGTTTTCCGGATATGGAAACAGACGGCTTCGACACAATCTTCGGGACTAAAGCGAGGAAGGTGAAAAGCCATATCTCGCTGGTGATTTGACGTTCGAAGCCGGCTACTTTTGTAGTTTAAAAAGATATCCTCGATTGAATAACCTACAAAAGTAAAACAACTTTGGTTCTCAAAGTATAAAATACTTTGGTCCAAGGTTAGACACGAGATAATAAAATAATTATGATAATTACGCAATTGATTATCCGAGTCGAAAAGAAATGGAATTTTCTGAGTCTAATATCCATGATACTCGGAATTCCATATGACTTAGTCTTAAGCAAAGAATCAAGTTCTATAACGAATATCGAGTGGGAAAAACTTGATATAGACTAAGCATGAGAAGAACTACGAATACCGACTATGCAAACAATATAATAGAAAACCATAAGTCGATTCTCGAGTGAGAAACGGCGGAATACTTGGTATATTCGAAATGCGATTAATCCGAGTGAGAGTGGACTCGGAATAAAGAATCGGTTTTCGAGTCGCTAACTGAAAGCCGATAAAAGAGATAAGTGAGGGCCAAATCACTTAGAGAAAATACTATTTTACTCAAGTAAGTTTCTAAGACACGAGAGAATGCCTTGGAATCAAAACTCTACATGAATAACATCGGTATACCCGATTCCTTTTGCATGACTCGTAAAGATATTGAGCAGATGTCTCGAGTCTTTAGTAGGGAGAAGATTTATGGTGCTGGATCTTGTACTTATCCAACAAGTCTGCTACCTCCTTCTTAAAATGACTATCATGGTCACTAATTAGCTCGTGGGGTACCCCATAACAAGCAGATGATGTTCCGGGTAATGAACTTGGCTACTGTTTTGACGTCAAAGTTACATAAGAGGTCGTCTTCACCCATTTTGTGAAATAGTCAATTGCTACTAACATGAATTCATGACCACTTGTTCCTTTAGGGGTCACCTTGTCAATAATGCCTATTCCCCAAATTGAGAATGGCCAGGGTGAAGCTACTCGTTGTGAGGAAAGATGGCGGTTGGTGTTGTAAATTTGCATGCACTTGACATTTATGGAATTTTCTAACAAACTCATGACGATCTGTCACCATGGTCGACCAGGTAATAGCCGAGTTTATGAATCTTCCGAACTAACATCTTACCATTCATATGGGGTCCACACTCCCTACCATGAATCTCATCCATGATGCGCTTTTCTTCGTGTTGATTGACACAAAGTAAGATGATCCTTGTGCTTGGTTTTCTTGTACAGTTGCCCTTGACTAATGAAGAATTGGGCAGCCAACATCCCGATGGCTTGTTGGGCTCTAGGTGTGGAGTCCAAGGGGTACTCTTGTTTATCCAGATATCGATAAATGTCATGATACTAACTGGTGTGGTCGGTATTAGACACTTCTAGTGTGTACACATGCGCAGGTTAACTCCGTCGCTCTATATGGCTAGGTATTGTATCACTATTACGAAACCACTTTTAATGACAGGTCTTTAACGACAGTTAAAAGGACAAACCGTCATGAAAAATGGACCGGTGGCACCGAATACCCCGATATTCTTGACTCCGATCTCTATAGCAGCCTTCAAGTCCTGTGATGCAAACTTCGTGCTTTGCGTCATTGTTGGTGACTTCAAAGTCTAATTTGACTAAAATACGAGTATGTGCTCTCTCCGGTGAGACTAGAAAAATCCCTATTCCAAAGAGCTTCGATTGGTTAGATCTCGCTAAGATATCTTCATCTAGAAAGTCAAGGTGTTCGGGTTGCGATTCGGGTATGGTTAGATCTGCTAAGAATTCCGACACTATCCTTCCTTTGATTGCTTTTTGAGGGACATAGTTGAGTTTGAATTCGGACAAGCATGATAGTCCACCGTGCTATCTTGCTACCGATGGTTGGTTACTCAAGTATGTACTTAATGGGATCCATAGGTGCTACCACATGTACTATGTGGGCTAACATATAGTGCCCGAGCTTCTTGGTAGCCCATTCCAATTCCAATGATGTCTTCTCTAATGGCGTATATCTAGTCTCATAATCTAGGAACTTCTTACTTAGGTAATAAATCGAGCGCTCCTCCTTCCCGCTTCGTTGAGCTAGCATGGCACCTATGGCCGTTTCCATCGTGGTGAGGTACATAAGTAAAGGTTTCCCTGGTTAGGGTGGAATTAGCACTCGTATTCCTTAACCTTCTCGAATGTTTGTTGGCACTCGGCATCCCAACCGGGCTCCAATCCTTTTATTAAATTCTTGAAAATAGGTTCACAAACCATAGTCGGTTTTGATTTGAAACAACTTATGTATTATAAACGTCCTAGCACTGGAGGGTTAACTAGCTTTGACCTTGGATGGATCAACTTCAATTCCTCTAAGACCGATAACATAACCTAACAGTTTGCTCGAGGTTTCCCAAAAGCAAACTTTTGAGGGTTAAGGCGCATGTATTTTTGAGTCTCCGGAAGAATTTCCTTAGGTTGGGTAGGTGCCTTGCCCTATCTTTGGACTTTATGATCATGTCATCCACATAGACTTCAACTTATTTATGGATCATGTCATGCAATAAAGTTGTAGCTGTCCTCCGGTACGTTGCACCGACATTCTTGAGCCCAAATGGAATCACCACGTAACACTATGTCCCCCATTTAGTGATGATGGTCATCTTTTCCATGTCCTCTTCAACCATCTTCACCTGATTGTACCCAGCATAGCCATCCATGAACGAAAGTAAAGCATGACCCACTATGTTATCTACAAGGATGTTGATGTGAGGCAACGGGAAATCGTCTTTAGGACTGGCCTTATTCAAATCTTTAAAGTTGACACACATGTAGACCCCGTCGTCTTTCTTCGTAACCGGTACTATATTTGCTATCCATTGAGGATAATGAACTACCTTGATGAACCTAACATCTAATTGCTTCTAGACCTCTTCCTTAATCTTCAATGCCCATTCGGGTTTTATCCTCCTCGGCTTCGCTAACTAGCTTAGCATCTTCTTAAAGTAGAATTTTATGTTCCGCTATACTCGGGTCCATCCCCGACATGTCATTGTAGGACCAAGCAAAGACATTCATGAACTCTGTAAGGAGCAAAGTGAATTTCTTCTACTCTTCTAAATCCAACATTTTCTCGATCTTAACCTCCCGAGGTTGATCCACCGATCCTAGATTAATTATCATTATTTCCTCTATTATTAGTAAGAAATTTTCATGATCTTCCTTAGCTTTTATTAATTCTGTAGGGATTTCTTGTTCATCATTGGAGGAAAACAATTGAAAGCAAGAGGAGGTAAAGAGTAAGTGGAAAGGTTCACTTCATTGAATGAAGCAACGAGTACATCGGACTCGAAACTAAAGATATAGAATTAGAAGTGACAAAATTAGGAAAAGAACTAGAAATAACGGAAGGAGAATAAAAAGCCCTAGTACTAGACTTAGGAAGGGGATACGCTCCTAGATCGACGGCGAATTCTCGACCCTCCTTGTTGTCAATCCAAGTGACACGCTTGGACCCTTCATTATCGATATCGTTGATGAATCCGGACAGATCGAAGTATGCGTTCGACATAGCTCGTGATAGTACCGAGATCAAATTCCCTTTTAGGTCATTCTCTTGTTCGAACAAAAGACCCAACCATGCTAGTACAGTTGAATGTGGACTGTCCTTCTTCGAGGAGGTAGGGTGCCTCTTTCTCCAAGTGTATAACAGTCCATACCAGTGTATAAGGATGCCCTTTTCCTCGATATAGTAAGGCTCAGGAAAACCATAATAGGGAAGTCATCTCCTCCTTTTAAAAATTGCCTGTTTAGAGTATAGGGAAAGGGCTTGATAGAGTAGACTGTGTGAAGTGTACTCCTCTTAGTTTGAAATAGGGCGGGTTTGGGTCGGGTTTTTTGGATTCAAGTGACATTTACATTCTTAGGAAGGGGGACCAATTTCAATATTAGAGCGTTTTGTAATATTAAAATCATTTTCGAGGTTAACAACTTGTAAATTGAATGATAATAGTAATTAATATATATTGAAATTGTAAAGTGACAAGTATTTTAAAACGATAAAAGTTAGTTAAAATAACACATATTATGAATGAAGGGAGTAGTTGGTAGTTTGCTATCTGTTGTAAGATGTATAGAATTCTAAGAGTTGTAAGAAATTGTAAAGAGTTATAGTTTGTAATTCAACTTGTCTAAATTTTAAAAAAACCCTAGAAAGGCTAAATTAATCCAACCAAAGCAATTGGCCTATTCTTTTTACTATAAGTTGCATCTATAAGGAGTTGTAAGATAGTTAGAATGTTAATTGTAGAAAGTTGTAAGTAATTATACAGAGTTACTAGGGTGAATCTCGTGATTCGCATGGGTATATGCTATTAAAGTAGTAGATATATTGTTATAAATATTAAATAAATATTTTTTGTTAAATTATAGACATTAACCTTAAAATACATATGGAGGCTTTATAATCTAAAGATAGCTAGTTCTAAAATTGTGTTAAGCACACCTTATTTAAAAATGCTTATTTAAGAAATTCTTTTTCTCCTATTTGATATTTTATTTTATTCATTTTTTTTACCTAAATTTTGTTGTCTTCAGAATTTTCCCCTTTACTTTTCCTTGTTTTTTGGTGATTGTCATTATCCGACAAAATATTGGTTTTATCCCCAATATAAAACTATCTTTAATATATACCGTGAGTGAAACCTTAATTTCACTCCACTCTCTCCTGCAGAACCCTAGTTCTATTATGCGAGTCTTTGCCCTCTCTTTCAGGCGGTAGTTGATTGGTAATCGTCTCCTTAGTATGCGTTGTTATCCTTTCTTGAGTTATGCGCGAGCTTAGGTATGGGAGTGGGTACTTTAGATAAGGGCGAAAGGTGGGGTTTGGTATGGTTTTCTTAGAATTCAAGTTTCTATTATAGCGATGCAAGAGGTTTGAAGCCCTATGGAGTGGAGTCAAATTAACGGAAGAAGAAGAGAAGGTAATTGTCGTAGACGATTAGATCTCCGTGGATAAGAAGGAAGAAATACAATTGAGTTTATTGGGGTAATTGTTGACACAAAATAGTGTGAACGTGTGAGCGATAGGATCGGTTTCAATAATATATAGAAGCCGGCCAAGGGTTTGGTGATTCAGGAATTGCACAAGGAGTACGTGATTAATGAGGGCCCTTGGGAATTTGATGGGAATTTGCTCCTTGTAAAGGACTGGATGGATCAAGAGTAACTTTTAGAGATTCAATTTACGTTTGTAAGATTCTAGGTAAAAGCTTATGATGTTCCGACTATTAGACAGACTTGTTCTTTTGCCCAACTTCCAGGATTGAAGATTTGAGAGTTTATTAGATGTGAGGATGGTATTATGTACGGAACAAATAATTCTCTATGCTTTCGAGGTTGATGTAAATATTACTAGACCTCTTCAGTGGGGTATTACAGTCGAACCGATGAGAGAGCAATGTGGATCTATTCTAAATTAATCAAACTTCTTGATTTTGCTATGGTTGTGGAAAGCTTGGCCACACTCTTAGTTTTTGTGATATTGTTGATCCAAACACGTCCGAAAATAAGCTACAATATGGTGTTTAGCTGAGGGGTTCCCAACTTAAATTTAAATGGCATAATGCGGAGACTAAGTTTGACGAAGAAAGACGATTATTTATCGCCTTTAAGAAAAAAAAGGATTCATCTACAACTCAAAGGAAGTTGGTTTTCCAAGAGAGAGGTGATGAAATGAACACAAGCAAGTGCTAAACGAGGGAATGGACTTAGAAGGATGGTCAAGCATGGTGATTGACCAAGTTGATGTTGTTATGATGGGTAAGGAAGTCTTCAAACGTAAAGAGGGAGATGGGGTTGGAATGGGTGGAATTGAGAAGGTGAGGGTGGTCGAGGAGGTATCTAGGCGTAATGTAAACAATGTGAACTAGGCGGAGGTTGTTGTGCAACCCTACCAAGGACAATGAGTGTTCTATACTTGAACTGTCAAGGCTTAGGCGAGGCCTAGGCAATCATGAATCTCCAGAGATTGCTTCGGAGGTTATCTCCTAGATTGATCTTCGTTTCGGAGACCAAGCGTAGTGCTAGTGAAATGGATGTTATTGGAGGTCAATTGGGTGATTTCGAAGGACTCTTTGTGGACGCAATTGGCTGAGTAGGAGGGTTTGCATTATTGTGGTCAAAGGATGTTGGTGTGGATTTCCTTTCTAACTCTTTACAGGTGATGCGTAGTGAGGCGGAAGCAAAATCGAAGGAAAAAACCAAGGAAAAGCAACCCGGACAGATTAGGACCTGCAGCGCTGTCTTGGGAAAAAGGGTGAAAGGAGGGGCAAATGGATGAATTTGAAGCTGAAATTTGGTATGGAGCTTCTCAACTCGTTGAAGAAGCTTTGTGATTTTTGGATAAGTGGAACACCTTGATCCGCACGCCTGCAGAGAGCAGTACCCGGCTGGACGTCCGAGCCGACACTCCTTGTTTGGATCAGAGGTGGGGAACGGAAGGCTTCTTGGTTTTGGCTGATTTTTGGAAGGATGGAAGTAGACACACTGGAAGGATGGTGGTTAAAATTTGGAAGAAAACAGACGAGTGGTTTGGGAGATATGGATGGATGAAGACGTCTGGATAGTACCTTGACCCGGGCTCGGATACGTAAACACCACCAAGTGAATCAAGGGGCGCTCTTAAGTGGTCCGGATACAGCAACACCACCGGGACTCAAGAGACTCAAAGAACACCACCGTGATGCCAAGCACGGATACAGCTTTGAGGATTCAAAATGAGCAATCCAACTCAAGAGTATAAACTCACATATATTCATCAAAAGTTGTTTTTACAAGAGCTATGCTAGCTGAATATATAATGCCTAACAATGGCATTTTACAAGCTGAAACTAAGCTGGAAAATAAAGCAAAAATGATAATAAAACTACTAAGATTCTTTCCCCTCCTCCAAGTTAAGCTAGGAGAAATTTCAGCCAAGTATTTGATGGTTAGGGAACATGTGGCCTCGGTTAGTTTCCCTTTGCCAAGCCTCCTTCATTCTTCTAGAATGCTCTTCATGTGGGCTTCTTTGGATGTTCCCCTTAGGCGCCTAGGCAGGTTGTATTTGTCCTTGGACCGACCAGAATCAAATACAAATTATTTATGTGCAAAGACACCTTACTTCACGTTTTGTCATGGCCAAAATGCACCTTGCTCTAACATGGAGGATTTTAGGTTTGCTAGCTGATTCTTTTTGGCTCTCCTTCTTGACTCTTAGGTAAATAATTATTTATGAACAATCATAAAAAGATCACACTCTTGGCTTTGCATCCTCCCGGATAAAAAATGATTAAGACAAATTCAATCAACTTTGGTTGATTCCTGGGCATATTTGACCCTTCAAAATGAATAGCTTTCAGCTCAAAGTCTAGGGTGGTCCACTTTCCATCACTAGGTTTGAAAATTTGAGACTTAAAATCTCATTTGACTTACCATGGTTAGTGGGGAGGGGACTTAAATGAAATATTTTACCATATAGAGAAAAACAGTTGTCCTACGAAAGCCCAACACATATCGACAAGTTTCGTGAAGCCTTTTTAGATAATGACTTATTTGATGTGGGCTACACTGGTTACGATTTTATGTTGAGTAGGGTGCGGAGATAAGGCGAATCAGTGGAGGAAAGGTTGGACGGGCTCGTGTGTCAAATGAATGGCCGATGTTGTTCCCTCGGTTGAACATGTGGATAGCGATGTCTTTGATCATCTCCCAATAATTCTTAGGTGTATCCCTAGGAGGAGCTCTACACATAAACAACATAAACTTTTCAAATTGGAGAATATGTGGGTTACTCATCCAGAGTGTGAAACTATTATTAATAATGTGTGGACAAAAGGAAATATTGAGAATCCAATTAATGCTCTTTACACTAAATTAAGTTTGTGTAGTCCTGAACTTGCTGATTGGAATAGAGAGAAGTCTTGGTACGTTAGTGTTGAAATCAAGCGGTTAGAAGAACAACAAAAACCTAAAGCCCTATATTGAAGCGTACTAGCCAAGATTCGGGAATGGAGGTCTAAGGAAGAGATCTTATGGTGGCAATGTGCAAGGACCGATTATTTGAAATTCGGTGACTCAAACACTCGGTGGTCCCACTCTAGAGCTAGCATGAAAAACGCGTCAAATGCAATTATGGGCCTTTTTGATGAGGGTGGAAACTATCACACCAAGATATAAGAAGTTGAGGAGGCTGTGATTAATTATTTTACTAATCTCTTCTCTTCCTCCGGTCAGTTGGAGATGGATGAGGTGTTGGGGTGTGTTGACCACAAAGTTACTAATGCAATGAATGACTCTCTTTGCTTGCCTTATACTAAGGGGGAGGTGGAAAAAGCCCTTAAGCAAATGAATCCTCACAAATCGCCTAGCCTTGATGGGCTAAATCTGTTCTTCTATCAAAAGTATTGGGGTATCGTTGGGGACGATGTCACGGACGCAACTTTAGCTATTTTAAATGGTCATGATTTTCCTCCTAATATGAATCACACTTTTATTACTCTTATTCTAAAAAAGCCAAAGCCAACTTATATGGTTGACTTTTGGCCTATAAGCCTCTGTAGTGTTGCCAATAAGCTAGTCACAAAGGCCATCTCAAATAGGCTTAAAAGTATTCTGGCGGATATCATGTCGGACTCTCAAGTAGTTTTCACTCTAGGTCGACTCATCACGGATAACATTATAGTGGCACTTGAGTTGTTCCATGAAATGAAGGTGAGTAAAAAGTCGGTGAGCAGATGGTGATCAAGCTTGATATGGCAAAGGCATAAGATCGAGTAGAATGGCCCTTCTTAGAAGCTAATATGATTCGGTTGGGCTTTCGTAGGAGATGGGTGAACCTTGTGGTGAGATCCGTTCGATCGAAACGTTCTCCTTTCTAATTAATGGGCTACCTCAGGGTCACTTGATTCCAAGTTGGGGCTAATGAGCAAAGGCCTATTTATGGGTTTAGTATTCACAATAGTAAAACTTGTAGTTAGCGTCGGATAAAATCGAGACATCGAACAAGAAAAATCGACGCTAATTCGGTTTAGCGTCAAATTAGTGTTTGATGCTAAACATGTTGACATTAGATTTTTTAGCGTTACATATTATATCGGACGGTATTTAGCGCCGGATTTGGCGTCACCTTAAATTCGACACTAAATCGCGTTAGATGGCAATTGGACGCTATTAACATTGAATAGCCCCGATTTAGGGTTGCATAATTTTGACGCCAATTTCACCGATTATTTACGAACAAAAATTACAATTTAGCATCGAGATACAAAAAAATTGTATCGAATTTGTCCGACTCAAACAGAATTGGATTTTTTATTCGACACTCGAAATATGATGCTAAATTTTTATGGCACTTATTGCATACATATATAGGAACCACGACCTAGGGCGGATCCCAGGGCTGAGCTTCCCACGTGCCTTTTTCAAGTAAGGGTTTTAGAATGTGGAAAGGATGATTTTAGGGTTTTGGAGATGAATTTTAGAAAGTAAGGACGAACCTTTTATTAAGATTTTCCGAGTTTCATTAAATCCGATTAATCCAAGTTTGAATGGCACTTTTACTAACCTTTTATTTTATTAATTAATTTTAGAATTCTCGGGATCTTATTTTCTAATTAAGGAATTAAAGATATTAGGGTTATGGTTACTGTCGTGAGGCTTTAGGGCTAGATTGATGTGAAAACATCAACCCGGACGGAAGCCACCACCACTATCCTATGGTCCTAGCCGTGGCTTGCACCAGGGGAAGGCAAGCGTCGGCCGGAGGTCGTGGCTAGTGAAACCAGCCTTGGTCTATGCCCGTGGACAGATCCAAAACCCGATATAATTTTTCCCGTAACAAGAAAATACCGAGATACAATTTTGGGTAGAACAAAACATAAAATAAAGGAGTCGCCAGTCGGCTTTTAGGAAGAGAAAACTAAAAAAAACATAAAAAGAAAATTTGCTCTCTCGATGTTAATATGGGAAAACTAAGACCGAAAATGGCTAAAAATTAACTCCATCGATCTTGAACCGAGAATCGAATTCGGAGAAGAGGGTACAAAACATAGGGATAAACCCATCTGTTCCGCCCATCCGAAACGGCCATTACTAGTTTGAGTAGTGTATTAATAATGATGTAAGAAAACAAGCATACAACATGTGAACCAAAATTAAAGCAACCAAAACATAACAAGGAAAACAATAAAGAAAAGCAAGAAAGAAAGCGATAAAGGAAAGAAAAGCGAGAAATAATAAAATTACATTGGTGCGGGAGGAAATTAAAGCGATTACATCCCTTAAACCAAAATACGATAAGCAATAAAAAAGAAATAAATATAATTATTTGAAGGCTGAATTGTGGCCCTCTCGGTTGTCCCACCTTGCCGATCCGGATCTCCACACCGGATCTCTCGATACAATGATGACAATCCAAAGAAAAGGGCTAGTTTTGTGGATTACGTCTATGGTATAATAGTGATAAGTTGAATAATCGAATAATCAAATGTTCTTTAGCTCTTTGCACGGATTCAACGGTGAAAGGTGAATGCTTATAGAAATTTCAGCAAAGTGACGGTTAGGTGAGAGTATTCAGGTTGGCTTTCGGTAGTGTGATGCTAAGGCAAGAAGTCGTATGGGAATGAGAGCCATACGTCTCTATTTGTAGGAGAGGACCTAGGTCACAAATGACCTAGGGTTTGCCTTTTATCATCCGTCAAATAGCTGAAATAAAACCAGAGCCAAATCCTAATAGATAGAACCGAGATCAGCAAAACTATAAAACTGGATAGAACCGGGTAAAACGAGAAGGCGGGCGCTAGCCAACCAAACCCTCTTAGGGTTTCGTACCCTAGTTGTGTCTTCGAGGATTCTCCAAGCTCAAAACGCAGCTGTTCCACCATGCTTCTATAAGGCGAGTACGGCCACGACATCGTTTAGAGGGTAAAAGCTTCTAGCCTCGTGTGGGCTATCTCGTGAAGCTTAAAACACAACACTTTGATACTCCCGATCATGAAATGCAACACTTTAATGTCATCTTCGAGTCTTCGACTCCTTGTCCGATTTGAACAAAAGTAGAATGCAATATTCTCGCACTTAGAATTTCTCGGCACACAGCATGGGACTCCACAATCTCTAAAGGCTCAACCCGGCTCTTGGACGAGTCTGAAAGAAAAGAGGATTTGTGGACCGACCCAAGGTAAAAGGCTATTTATTTGGTGCTTGGAGGTTTTTTGTGGTTTATCGGCTTATGTTGCACCGATTGATCACATTCTCGAGATCTAAAATCCATAAGCAGGACTTGAGATTATTATCATTGGGCCAACAAACAAACACATAAATAAAGAGATAAAGGATAACACTTTTTAGGTGTCTACAGTTAGCCCCCACTTTGTCCGAGTCTAAAAATACGAAGGGTCAAAGTAGACACCAAAGGGTACTTACCTTGATTTCTATGAGGCATTTTGTGATACTTAGAATTGGTTGTAATCAAACTTGAACTCCAAAGTTAGACATGAACTTGATCACGATGTATGCGTTCGAAGTTCGGTAAAAGGATCCTAAGCTTGGCTTGATCGGAGCTCGAAGCTTGGGATATTTTGATGTTGAAACTTCGATCGTCTATTGATTTGAAGCTTGGATGAATAATCTGTTGTGCTAGCACACTTGTTAGTGCATAACCGAATTGATAAAAGTTTAGTATTTTTACTTGAACAATTCGATGTAGAATGCAGTTGATAAACTGTTCCTAAAAAGCAAATTAGTGGGCCCAAAGCTTCCACTTGCATGCGCAAGGGACAAAAATCACATGCTCCAAGTGGATAAGATTACTTGGACTAAGGAGGTGGGCTAGGATGCAAAAGTTATCACCGATTGGACTCCACAAGCGCCTCATGGCCAGACTCGGTAAACCTTTGGTAAGCGTGGCCCGCGATGTGCCCGGCTAAATTCCTTCAGTTCCCCACTAATTGTTTAACCCTTGTTTTATATGCTTGGATTCCTTGACCGACTTGGGCTATAAAAGGGGTGTATGGTGTGTTTTATTTTACACACCAAGTCTTCATCTTACTTGTTGCTCTCCTTTTGCATTTCCTTACTTTGCTCCTTCTTGAAAGCTAGTTGGTTCTCATGAATTCCTTGCCTTTAAAATGCCTAGAAGAAAAGCTCACCCTGCAAGAAGAACTAGAGCTGAGTGTCTTACTCTAGACTATTTCCTTGAGCATAAATGACATCCGCAAAACAAATGGGATCCGAGTGATATGTTGGTTGAAGCTAAAACCTACGTTTCTTCACTTGCCTTTCTTCTTCGAAAAGCTAATTGGCTTAAACCTCTTCATTTGCTCATTTAGAGTAAGGTTTTAACCAAAATCTTGTTGGATTTTGTTTTGTAGAAAGGCTCAATTCGGAGCAGTGGAGCCATCTCGAAGTTTATGGAGACATGCGAGAGGATGCACTTTCCTCTCAAGAACGTCATGTACAATGGTGGATTTGGACCTCTCTACATCGCTTTATGCCATCTCATTGATAGGAAGGAGAGAGGTCCTATTAGAGCCATCGGTGAGTGATTTTGGGATACTACCAACATGTTGCATCTTTCCTTTGGTGAGATGACGATAACTCCCTTTGACTTTGTTGTTTTATCCGGTCTAGGCTTTTCGGAGGAACCTTTAGCTTACGACTAGAATTTATACAAAAACCATGACCTTTTCAAGTCTTGGAGTAGAGAGATTCCATATAATAACCACTTCAAATATACCATTCTTTTTAGTCTTTTGAGGATGAAATTTTTGGTCTCAACATTCTCCTCAACAACAAGAGAGGGTTATGCTTGCTCTTCTTTTGAGCACGATCCTCTTCTCTCGATCATGCCGTTAAGATTCATGTTCACTATTTGGTGAACCTAATGGATCTTGATAGAGTAAAGGAGCTCAATTGGGGTGCTACCACATATACTTGCCTCATTAGGGGCCTTCATGCTAGTGTGCGGCATACAAGACCGGAACCAGATTCCACCAACTATCTTCCTTTAAATGGCTTATGGAAGATCATTGAGGTATGCTCAAATTATTCCTTTCTTCAATATGTACTTTTCATCTTATGTGGATGAAAAAGACTTACATGACTGAAAGTTTGCTCCTGGAGAGTCTAAGTCACCCTAGAGGGAAGTGAATAGGGTGATAAGGGAAATTAAACAAACATAGACAATTTTTGCTTTGAAAGAGATAAACAAATGAGTTTGAGCCTGGATTGAACTTAGAAAAGCAAACACTTAGAAATACATGGAAACCTTCCTGGGGTAGAAAACCACGGAAAGTGCTAATCCAAGCACCAAGTCAAATCCACTATTTTGAATCCTCAAAATACAAAGGACTGACTCTACTAGAATTGCTCCCTTAGACAATGCCTTACAATGTTTTCCTAGACTCAAAAGTTCCCTTATTTAATCTAGTACTTCTTAACCGACATAACCTTTACAGTTAGGGACAACCGAGCTGAGATAACCCTTACAGCTCAGTCAAGGGACCTTACTCGAAAGTAAGAGAAGTGTGAAATTGATTACAAGACTTTACAACTCGGAAAATATTAAGTTTAGACTTCGAGTTGTAAGTAGAAGATTGAGTGAGTAATGAACTAAAAGAATTAGGTAGTGTATTGATCAATAGTTTCAGCAATCTTCAAGTCTTGTGAAGTGGCTTCTATTTATATATGTCAAAGCAGATTAGCCGTTGAGTTTGATTTTTGGACCGAAGTCTTTTTAGCCGTTGGAAGGGCTTTTCGCGTCACTCGTAAAAGATCCGTTGGAGTCTAAACGTTGGGCAATGGCTATTTGCTCCAAAAGGTGTTCCAATCAACTGGTGTTCTCTCGAAAAGCAAGGCGGAAACCGCCGTTGAGCCTAGCGTTGGAGTTTTTCAATTTTGGAAACAGACGACCTCGACACGATGTCCGAGTCCTATCCAAAATTGGCTAAAAACTCGTTAGCTTGTGTGTAACAGCTAGAAGCCGGTTGCTTTTGAAATTCAAAATGATAGATTAGCTTTGTTTAAATAACCTAGAAAAGCAAACCACATTGGTTCTCAAAGTATAAAATACTTTGGTCCAAGGTTAGGCAAAGATATTAACTAAATATAAGTAATTAAGAGCGTAATTATCTTGGGTCTAGAAAAGTGGAATATTATCGGACTAATATAAAATAGGTTCAAACTCCGCTCAGAATAACTTCTAGAAAGATCAAGTAGAAGAATAATCAAATAGAGAAAGTGAACTTGATCTATCAAATAATCGTTTAAGGAATAAACCGACTTAGACGAACTTAGTAGAGAATGACTTGATTTTGAGTTAGTAAACACAAGTCAGTACTTAGAAAAGATGGAAAAGAATTATTTGATCATGCGATGGTGTAAGTACATTTTGAGTAGGTCCAGTTTCATGCTGCTCGCTCATGGGTGTTGCTCGCATGTTTCACATCTTGAAGCTTGTACTTCTTCAACAACTCCTTGGTATACTTAGATTGATGGACATAAATGCCATCTTTATCTTGTCTTATTTGTAGACCAAGAAAGAAATTGAGCTCTCCCATCATGCTCATATGGATCTCCTGTCTCATCAACTCAAAAACTCTCGGCAAACAGTTTCATTAGGAGCTCCAAAATAATATCATCAACATAAATCTTAGCAATAAGGAAATCTCTCCCCTTGGTTTTTATGAAAAGAGTTTTATCAATCTAACCTCTTTTGAAATCATTCTCAACCAAGAAACTGCTCGATCTTTCATACCAAGCTCCGGGAGCGTATTTAAGACCATATAAAGCCTTTTCCAATTTAAAAACATGATTTAGAAATTTCGAGTTTTCAAATCCAGGGGTTGCTCAACATAGACTTCCCTTGAACAAAAGCATTCAGAAAAGCATATTTAACATGCATTTGATACAATTTAATATTGATGTTGGATGCAAATACCAATAAGGTTTTAATTGCTTCGATCCTAGCAACTAGTGCAAAGGTTTCCCCATAATCAATCCCTTCTTCTTGATTGTAACCTTGCGCCACAAGTCTAGCCTTATTTCGACTACCAACACATCCTCGATCCAGTTTGTTTTTGAAAACCCATTTGGTTCCTATAACTGGGTGGTCGGAAGGTCGCTTGGTCAAAGTCTAGACTTGGTTTCTCTCAAATTGATTAAGCTCTTCTTGTATGACCTCTACCCGTTCAAGTTCATTTAGGGCCTCTAGTGCATTTCTAGGTTATGTTAATGATATGAATGCAGTAAATGCACATAGATTTTGCAAATAAGAATGAGTTCTTACCCCACTCGTGAATGTCGGACAAAATATTCTCTAGTGGGCGGCTCAAAGCATATTTGAATGCTTTAACTATTCTCTAGTTCACCAAGTTCGTTGGTTGAATTGACTAATCATCAATAGTTTAAGCTTGCTGAGTTTGCTCATTTGCTTATCCTTCGAGCGTTCGCGCCGTCTCTTAATCTGGCTCGATCCGAGTTACGATGTTATGAGCTACCTCATTATGAGTTGCTCTCTTTTGACTCTTCCTAAGGTCGGCTTCAGCAAGATCATCTTCATCTCGATTGAGTTTCGGATCCGAGAAGGTTGACTCACTTGTCTTTCCCCGATCTATCTCATTAAACATAGCGTGGATACTTTCTTCTACTTTGTTAGTTCTTTTGTTAAAGACACGATAAGCTTTACTATGAGATGAGTAACCTAGAAAGATACTTTCATCCGACCTAGTATCAAACTTCGTTAGGTGATTCTTACCGTTATTGTGAATAAAGCACTTACATCCAAAGGGTCCGAAATATGAGATGTTGGGCTGCTTTCCCTTGTAAAGCTCATAGTAAGTTTTCCTCAAGATGGGTCCGATGAGGCACCTATTCGAGTGTGTAGTTTGTCTGTGTTGACTACCTCAACCTAGAAATAGTAAGGAAGATCATTTTCAATCATCATCGTCCTTCCTATTTCTTCAAGAGTTCGGTTCTTTGTCTCCACTACTCCATTCCGTTGAGGAGTTCGGGTGCTGAGAAATTGTGAGAGATATCGTTCTTGTCACGTAACTCTGTAAATTTTGAGTAGTTGAACTCCCTTCCATGGTCGGTTCGATTTCTTCTAATCCGAGTCCGAGATCCACTTGAATTTTCCTGCAGAGCTTGCTAAACTCTTTGAAGCTTCATTTTTGTTCTTGAGAAAACAAACCTGGGTAAATTGTGAAAAATCATCAACAATCACAAGTACATATGATTTACGTCCGAGGCTTTTCACGGAGATTTCACCACATAAATCCATATGAAGTAATGCAAGAACTTTGGATGTGGAAACAATTTTGAGAGGTTTGAAGGATGATCTAACTTGTTTCCCTTTTGTGCATGCTTCACGATTTTATCTTTCTTAAATGCACAGTTAGGTGAACCTCTAACTAAACCATGAGATGCAAGCTTTTTGATAGTGTGCATACTAACATGACCTAGTCTGCGATGCCATATCCAAGAATCATCATGCAATGATGCTTTTAAACAAGATAAATTATGACTTGGATCTAGAAGAGGAATAGTATAGGTATTACTTAACCTCTTACCCGAGAGCTTCGCTTCTTTGGTAGTTGTATCGTAAATGTAGCACTTAGTCCGAGTGAACCTTACCTCTTGGCCTTTGTCACATAATTGAGAGATCCTGAGCAAATTGTACTTTAGTCCCTTAACAAGATAGAGTGGGCTGACTAGGTTGTCTCCTTTCCCAATCTTGCCAATTCCAACTATCTTGCCCTTACCGTCGTCTCCAAAAGTGACTTTGCCTCCTTTAAATTCTTGTAACTCGAAAAGAGTCTTGAATCTCCTTATATGTGGCGTGAGCATCCACTGTCTAAGTACCAATGACCTTTCGTCCCTTTCTAAGTTACCTGCAAGTCGGAAAACACACTAACCTTTCTCATTTCCTATTAGGAACCCGAGTAACTCCCTTTACTCGTGGTCCTTTTACGAGGAAGAAGACTCTTGGGAACCCGGATTTGAATAACTTTGGGTTTGGTCCGATTCAAAGTCTTCTTTCTAGAGACCCGAGTCCGTGTCTCTTTCTTTTGAAAATCTTTTCTTTTGTAAATAGGTGGAGAAGGTTTTCTCTTGTAAACAATGAAGACTCGGACTTTACTGCGCACATTTCTGAGTTCTATTAAAGGAATCGGGTATAAGAATTTCTCACTTATAGAGTTTTGATTCCAAGGCATTCTCTCGTACCTTAGAAACTTTTCCGAGTGATATAGTATTTCCTCTAAGTGATATAGCAATTACTTCATGTATTCTTGCTTGTCTCTAAGTGACTCAAAAACGAGATATGCACTCATGCTTTGTCTCACTCGGTTCCGAGTCTGTCATCACTTACAATTATCGCATGTTCAAATGACTAGTATTTTGCATAACCGCACTCAGTGTCGACTCCATGTTACAGGTCTTATTTTGTTATAGTTAGCGCTTCTAGTCCGAACCATGCTTAGTCTATATCAGGTTTATTTCACTCGATGTTCTTTATGTAACTTGATTCTCGCTTAGACTAACTCGGATGAAATTTTGAGTTTCATGGATATTAGATTCGGAAAATTCCATTCCTTTTCGACTCAAATAATTAGTCCCTTAATTATCTTAATTATATTGTTATCTCGTGTCTAATCTTGGACCAAAGTATTTTATACTTTGAGAACCAATTATATGGCTATGCTTTGCTCGGTCATCTATAAATAGAAGCCAACTCTCAAGACTTGAAGATTGTCGAATCTATTGTTAATACACATACTTGAGCAAAGTCATTGTATTCATTCTCAATCTTCTACTTACAACTCCCACTCTATAATTCATTATATTCCGAGTTGTCGGGTCTTGTACTTAGTTACAAACACTCTCTTTCTTACTCTCTAAGTAAGGTCCCTTGACGGAGCTGTAAGGGTTAACTCAGCTCGGTTGTCCCTAGCTGTAAGGGTTATCTCAGCTAGGAAGTACTAGATCGGATAAGGGAATTTCGAGTCTAGGAAAACTTGTAAGGAGTTGTTTAAGGGAGCAACTCGAGTTCGGTCAGTCTACTGTATTTTGTGGACTCAAAATAGTGGATTTGACTTCGTGCTTGGATTAGCACGGTCCGTGGTTTTCTGCTCCAGGAGGGTTTCCACGTAGTTTCGTGTTTTTACTTTCCGAGTACATTCTAGACTCGGACGGACTAAGAGCTTCGACTTTATCTCGCTTCTTTACTCCTCACTGCAATTACGAGTTCATACTTTTTGACCCCATTTTAGACTCACAATTTGTTTCATCGTCTGTCCCTGCTAAAAGAGTTTGATTTTCGAAAAATCTTCCATCACCCTATTCACCCGCCCTCTAGGGTGACTTAGTCTCTCTCCGAGCAAACCTTCAATTGGTATCGAGCCTAGCTTTTCAGAAAGGATCTAACCATCCAAAGGTATAAAGATGAAATGGCTCGGAACAACGGAGAGTTCGATGAAGGAAGATCTTCCAGCAGACCACCAAAATTCAAAGGATCCAACGTCGTGCACTCTGGAAGAAACTCATGGAATGTTTCCTCCTAGATCATGATGAAGATGTTTGGGACATCATACAATAAGGAAACTACATTCCCATGAAGACAGAAGAATTTAGACTCGTTCCCAAGACAAAGGCCGAGTTCTCTCCAGGGAAGTAGAGAAGTTCGAAAGAACTTCAAGGCAATGAACATTCTTATGTGCGCCATTAGCTCGGAAGAATACAAGCTGAGTGTCTGCTCTGTGACACAGCTAAAGAAGTGTGGGACACACTGGTCAACACTTATGAAGGTACAAGCCAGGTCGGACAAGCGAAGATCGACCAATATCTTCACAAATATGAGCTATTTAAGATGGAGCCGAAGAGAACATAACTCGGATGTTCATTCGATTTACTGAGATTACCAACAATCTCAAATCTTTGGGTAAGAAGATTTCCCACGAGGAAATGTGCAGAAAGATACTCGAAGCCTACCCAAGAGAAGATGGGGTCCCAAGGTGACTGCCATAAAGGAGGCTTAGAATCTATCACTTCTAAAACCGGACGAGCTCATTAGAAAGCTTCTCACTCATGAAATCCACCGGAAGAGGAGAATGCCGAGGGCAGCACCAAAAAGAACATAGCGCCGAAAGCCTCGAAACCGGAGAAGTAGATCTAAGTTCCTCCGACTCGGAAGAGGATCCTATGGCACTTATTGCGAAAGGCTTCAAGAGAATGATGAAGCACAAAAGATGGGATAAGAAGACAAAAGAAGAGTTCTACAGGAAAGACAAGAAGGATAGGAAAGGTAAATACTCATCTCCTTCAAAGTTTTCTTTGACTAAGAACTCGGGCTGTTTTGAATGTGGCAGCAAGGATCACATAGTCAAAGACTGTCCAAAGAGAAAAAGGGACAGAAAGAAGAAAAAAGGCTATGATGGCCACATGGAGTGACGAGGACTCATCGGAAGATGACGAGGACTCGGATGACTCAAAGTGTGTGATGGCTATCTCTGACTCGGAAGGCTGAAACAGAGTCAAACTCGAGAATCGGACAATGAGGAATCAAATCCTCAAGAGGTAATTGAGTACTTTCTCAAATTCTCCAAAGTTGATTTGGCCAAGTATATTTTTACTTTGGAAGAAAAGTCCAATTCGATTCTTCTCGTTTCAAAGAACAACTTGAGTCAATTTCCTTTGAGAGCATTTCCTTGAAAATTGAATTGGAAAAGCTGAGACTTACACTCGAGAGAACTCAAGACAAGTGCTCAATCCAATGAGATTGAGTTTGAGTTACTCGAAAAAAAATGAGCAACTAAAGCAAAAGCTCAATGAGTCTCAAGATCTTGTTTTAAAATTTACTCAAGGTTAGAAAAACCTTGACATGCTCCTAGGATCCCAATGTGTCTCTTTCAGAAAAGAAGGTCTTGGTTTCAACAAAGAGGAGGAATCCAATTCTTAATCAGAACTTTTAAAAAGGACTCCAAAGCTGTAAAGTTCAGGAAAGCTACGAGTGGTCCCACTCATAAAAATGAAAGGAGGACTAAGCCCGGATCGGTTTACAAGAAGAAACCATCTCCTCCATTTCCCAAAAGAAAAGTTTTTAAAAAACAGATACTGGACTCGAGTTCTCTACACGGAAGACTCGGAATCAAACTAAGCCCAAAGTCATTCAAATCGGGGTTACGAAAAACCTTCTTCCTCGAGAAAGGACCACAGTAAAGAGTGTTACTGGGTTCTTTAGAGGAAGTGAGAAGGGTTAGATTGTCTCGTTTTGCGGAGTCACTCGAAGAGATCAAAAGGACACCGGTATCTTGACGGTGGATGCTCACGTCACATGTCGGGAGACTCGGGACTCTTTTCCGAGTTAGAAGAGCATAAAGGAGGAAAAGTCACTTTTGGAGATGACAGCAAATGCAAGATAATTGGAATAGGCAAGATTGGAAAGGGAAGCAATCTGGTCAACCCAGTTTACCTTGTCAAAGGACTGAAGTACAATTTGCTTAGCATCTCTCAATTATGTGATAAAGGTCACGAGGTAAGATTCACTCAAACCAAATGTTACATTTCGATGACACTACCAAGGAGATCAAACTCTCGGGTAAGAGATTAGGTAACACTTGCATTATTCCTCTTTCGACCCTAGTCAGAACTTATCTTGTTTAAAAGCATCACTTCATGATGATTCGTGGAAATGGCATCGTAGATTAGGCCATGTTAGCATGCATACTATTGAGAAATTAACATCTCATGGCTTAGTTAGAGGTTTGCCTAACTGTGCTTTCAAGAAAGACAGAGTTTGTGAAGCTTGCACAAGAGGGAAACAAGTGAGATTATCATTCAAATCTCTGAAGACAATTTCCACATCCAAAGTGCTTGAGCTGCTTGCATATGGATTTATGTGGTGAAATCCTCGTTAAGAGCCTCGGAGGTAAATCATATATACTTGATATTATTGATGATTATTCACGATTTACCTGGGTGTGTTTTCTTAAGCACAAGAATGAAGCATTCAAAGAGTTCAGCAAGCTCTGCAGAAAAATCCAAGTTGAGTCTCGGACTCGGATCCGGAGAATTCGAACCGAGCATGGAAGGGAGTTCGACTACTCATAATTCTCGAGTTTTGTGATAAAAATGGTATTTCTCACAATTTCTCGAGCACCAAGAACTCCTCAACGGAATGGAGTAGTGGAGAGAAAGAATAGAACTCTTGAAGAAATAGCAAGGACAATGATGATTGAGCACAATCTACCTTACTATTTCTGGGCTGAGGAGTCAACACAGACCAACTATACTTTGAACAGATGCCTCATCGGACCCATATTGAAGAAAACACCATACGAGCTCTACAAAGGGAAGAAACCCAATATTTCCTATTTCAAGCCTTTTGGATGCAAATGTTTTATTCATAACAATGGTAAGGATCACCTAACCAAGTTTGATGCTCGGTCGAGATGAAGGTATTTTTCTGGGTTATTCATCTCATAGTAAAGCTTATCGCATTTTTAATAAGAGAACTAACAAAGGGGAAGAAAGCATCCACGTTGTGTTTGATGAGCTTGGACAGGAAAAACCAAGTGAGTCTTCATACTCGAGACCTAAAGCTCAGCAGAGATGATGATGGTGATGAACATGAATCTGTCAAGATTCAAACTCAACCAGCTCAGATTGAAGCAACTCAGAATAATGTGACTCAAAACGAGACAACTCAAGAGTCCGCTCATAATGAACAAGCTAATGAAGAAGATCACTCGGAACAAGCTTCGAAGATCGAGCGGTTCAACCTATAAATCCGGTGAATCGGAGAACAGGTAGAGCATTCAAGTATGCTTCTAGTCACCCACTAGAAAACATATTATCCGATATCAACAGTGGGGTAAGAACTCGTTCCTCTCTTCAAAATCTATGTGCATTCACTGCATTCATTTCATTAACTCGAACCGAAAAATGCACTAGAGGCCCTAAATGAACATGAATGCTATGCAAGAGGAACTCAATCAATTCGAAAGAAACCAAGTCCGGACTCTAACCAAACGACCTTCGACCACCCAGTCATAGGAACCAAATGGGTTTTCAAGAACAAACTGGATGAAGGTGGGTTGGTAGTCGAAACAAGGCTAGACTTGTGGCTCAAGGTTACAATCAAGAAGAAGGGATTGATTGTGGGGAAACCTTTGCACCTGTTGCCGAATTGAAGCCATTAGAATCCTGTTGGCATTTGCATCTAGCATGAATATCAAATTATATCAAATGGATGTTACATGTGCCTTTCTCAATGGTTTTATTGAAGAGGAAGTCTATGTCGAGCAACCTCCTAGATTTGAAAGCTCAGAATTTCCAGATTATGTTTTCAAACTTCAAAAAGCTCTTTATGATCTTAAACAAGCTCTCGGAGCTTGGTATGAAAGACTGAGCAATTTCTTGGTTCAAAATGATTTTAGAAGGGGTCAGATCGACAAGACTCTCTTTATAAGAACCAAGGGGAAATATTTTCTTATCATTCAAATCTATGTTGATGATATAATTTTTGGAGCTACTAATGAAATTACGTGCCGAGAATTTTACGAGTTAATGAGTCGGGAATTTCAAATGAGTATGATGGGAGAACTCAATTTCTTCCTTGGTCTACAAATCAAGTAAGACAAAGATGGAATCTATGTCCATCAATCAAAGTATACCAAGGAGTCTGCTGAAGAAATAAAAACTCCAAGATGCAAAGCACGCAGCTACACCCATGGGCGAGCAGTATAAAACTTGACTCGGACGAGAAAGGTAAAGCAATAGATCGAAACTCTATCGAGGTATGATTGGATCTTTGCTATATCTTACTTCCAGCCGGCGAGATATAATGTTCGAGTGTATGTTTATGCACAAGATTCCAAGCTAACCCAAAAGAATCACATTTCATCTGCGGTGAAGAGAATATTCGAGATATCTCGCAGGGACTCGGAACTTAGGTCTATGGTACTCAAGAGACTCGGAACCGACTCGTCATTGGATACTCGGATGCTGATTACGCAAGATACAAAATTGATAGAAAGAGCACTTCAGGAGCGTGTCAATTTCGGGTCAATCCTTAATATCCTGGCACTCAAAGAAGCAAAACTCAGTAGCTCTATCAACTGCCGAAGCTGAGTATATTGTAGCCGGAGCATGCCGTGCTCAGATTTTATGGATAAAGCAACACTTGAGAGATCTTGGACTTTCTTTCAAATCGGTTCCAATCAAGTGTGATAATCAAAGTGCAATCAACATCACCAAAAATCTGGTTCGAGCACTAAAAAACAAAACACATTGAGGTCGGGTATCATTTTTTGAGAGACCATTCCGAGAAAGGTGATATCGAACTTGAAGTCATTCCTACTAATCTTTAATTAGCTGATATCTTTACTAAGCCTCTTGGTTAAGATCGGTTACGCTTTATTAGGAATGAGCTTGGAATGCTAAATGCATAATTATGTGCTTTCTTTATGATAATCTCATCGCATGATTATGTGTTATGTGCTTTCAAAATCGCTAATAACCATTTGTTCGGTTGATTTAGTGATACTGAGCTAATAGTTATTATTTATTTCTAGTTTCTAAGTCACTCGAAACTTATCTAAGTCAAACTTAGATGTTTGAGAAAAATGGACATCAAATCTCCGGAATCATCTCTAGATCAGTGGAGGATTTCGGAATTTATTTTCAAAATCTTTTTCTCTCTCTCGCTCGCTGTGATCGGACATCTAGTCGTTGGAAGTCAAACCGCTAGAATTTGAACCGTTGAGAAGAGAACCGTTACATCGGTTTGAGGTGACTGATGAAAGAGCTGAGTCGAACGGATTTATAAATAGCGTTGCATTGAAGGACGATTATTTTCCTATAAATAGCGCCTATTCTCCTTCATCTCGCTACTTTACATTTCATTTACTCTCTCTCTCAAAAGCAAAACTTCTCGCGAAGCTCTCAATGTCTATAGTGACCTCTGGACATTTTCAAGCGACGTGAAGCTCATCTCAAGTAAGCTCGATCTGCTCTCAACTCTTTCTTCTACTCTTTTTTCTTTCACTCTCGTCGACCTACTCTCTTCTACTCTCTCTCAAAGTTTCACTTCTCTCTTTTCTCGTTCAAAATGCCTAAGAGAGGTTCTCACCCTAACTTTCTTGGCTCTTCCTCGAAGAAGCCACGCACAAAAAGCCAAGAAGGCTCTTCATCCTCTAAGCTCGTTGTCACCCGAGCATCTCGTGCTTGGATGACAAGTTCTTCCCAACCACCAAATTCTCGTGGTTGCCCCACATCCAAACAACCGGTGTTTATAACTTTCTTTGTTTCAGCGAGTTCATATATCCCGAACTCGTATCCGAGTTTTACACTCATCCGACAAGCTCCGAACGTGTCCTAACCTCCGGGGTTCAAAACATCACTTGTTCATATAAACACCTCCCTTCTCCATCGATCGTTCAAGGTCTCCTCTCTTTTCTTGAACAGCAACCCCATTCCTTTCACTCGAAGTCGCCGACGACTTCTTTGAAAAATACGCAAAAGAGTTCCCCGAGTCACGTAAAATTTTTCGGTGACTCAGCTCAGAGTTAGAAGCACGTCTTACGTGCTTCCTGCTGAAAAGAACCTTCTTCTCTTAGCATCCCAACAAGGAGAACCCCAACTCCAAGCATTTAAAAGCTCTTTTTGACATTCTTGAGGGCTACGAAGTAGACCTCTTCCCTCTATCATTAAGCGGATGTCAGCTGTGCCAACTTAACTCCAAAATAAGAAGAACACCCCTCTCCCTTTCGGTGACTCTTCTCACCCTTGTATTTAAACAATTCAAAGTTCCTCTCCCTTCGGATCCAAACGTTGTTTACGAGGCTGCCGTTGTTGTCGGCAAAAGGAACTTCGGGGTATGGGTACTAGGACACTCAACCTGGTATCCGGGTACACAACTCGGAGCTAAGGCCTCCTTCTCCGCCTCGGACTCGGAAAGACGCCCCTCTTTCTCTCCTCGCCCCACTGGTGGTGCTTCCACCTCGGGTGTTTCTAAGACTCTCTCCTCTATTTTGTCCTCCGCTCTCTCGGACAAAATCAACTCTGTGTCCTCATAATTCAAGGACATGCTCCGGTCATTCAAGACTATCTATCGGTCTATGACCATCAACCAAAAAACAGCCCAATCTCAAATCCGAGAGCAGCAAGACCTGCTACTTGAGATGAAGGCCTTGGTGAAGGAGCAAAAGGAGCCGATCGAGCTCCTCCAGGAGAAAAGGTCCAAGGCAGCTCGGGACCATGGCGACTCGAGACACATCCGAAGCGTCCTTGAGCCCGGCTAAGACCTCCTCGAAAGCGGGGAGGACAAAGAAGCGGACCAAGAAGAAGCAGACGCCGAGGAGCCTACGGCTGAGGCAGCTCCTTTTGGGCAAGGGAGGCATAAAAAGAAGAAGAAGGAAGGACCGCCGAGGGTAAAAATACTCCTCAAGCTCAAATGGAAGTACTCGGCTCGGACGGCAGTCTGAGTGGGTCGAAGACCTAGCTGCATAAGGACAAACTACGGTGGGTCGAGCTGAGCGGACCCCTCCAGCCTACCGAAGTCCACGGGGAGGAACCTCTAGATCCCCACGTTCTAGGTCGGCCACTCGGAGCCGAGCGCTTGACGGCGATCCCTGTCCTCCCTGCGCCGCGCTCAAGCACGTCAAGATCCTATCGCGCCGGCGTACCTCTCCCCCTCCTCTTCTACTCGGACAACCCCCTCTCCCTCGTAGGCGCCATGCACTCGTGTCACAATTCCAAAGTCTACCAGATTCTTCTTCTTCTCGAAATATTTTTACTTATCTCTTTTGTCCGGACATCAAATTTGTATTAATTTGCTTTGAAAGGCGAGAGGGAGAAATATAGTTACAAAAACTTGTTGTCTTGTTTAGGGGAGCTTCTCACTCTCTCTCTCTGTGTGTATATTCTTTACCTTCAATGAACTAATGCATTCCCTCTCAATTCTCTCGAGTTCATTGTTTAATGCAAGCCTTTACGAGTTTAAATTCATTTGATTGATAATTGCTTGAGTATCTATACTATATGATCTGTTTCTTTAAGAATACTTTACTTGTCTTATTTTCTACGCAAGTATACAAAAACAGATCTTTATCACTAACAAAAGTTTCTGTCTAAGTATGGAATGCCTTTCATCAAAAGGGGAGATTAAAGACTCGGACTTTACTCCACACATTTCGAGTTCTATCAAAGGAATCGGGTATAAGAATTTCTCACTTATAGAGTTTTGATTCCAAGGCATTCTCTGTACCTTAGAAACTTTTCCGAGTGATATAGTATTTCCTCTAAGTGATATAACAATTACTTCATGTATTCTTGCTTGTCTCTAAGTGACTCGGAAAACAGATATGCACTCACGCTATCTCACTCGGTTCCGAGTCTCTCATCACTTACAATTATCGCATGTTCAAATGACTAGTATTTCGCATAACCGCACTCAGGTCCGACTTCATATTACAGGTCTTATTCCGTTAAAGTCGGCGCTTCTAGTCCGAACCATGCTTAGTCTAGATCAAGTTTATTTCACTCTAATGTTCTTTATGTAACTTGATTCTCGCTTAGACTAACTCGGATGGAATTTTGAGTTTCATGGATATTAGACTCGTAAAATTCCATTCCTTTTCTAACTCAAATAATTAGTCCCTTAATTATCTTAATTATATTGTTATCTGTGTCTAATCTTGGACCAAAGTATTTTATACTTTGAGAACCAATTTGATTTACTTTTGTAGGTTATTCAAACGAGGCTACACCTTTTGAAAATACAAAAGTAACCTAGCTTTAAAACGTCAAATCACCAGCAGATAAGGCTTTTTCCACCTCTAACCTAGAACTAGAAGATTGCATCACGGCTGCTCTGTTTAAAACCGCAACCCCAAGCTAAATGGTGGTTTCCACCTTATCTTTCAAGACACGACCAATGGTTTTGGGACTTCCAAAGCGAGTCAAGAATCGTTGCTCAATGTTCATATCTCAACGGATACTTTACGAGTGACTCGGAAAGTCCTTAACAACGGTCATAAAGGACTCTCGGTCAAAAGATGGACTCAACGGCTATGTTGCTCGGTCATCTATAAATAGAAGCCAACTCTCAAGACTTGAAGATTGCCGAATCTATTGTTAATACACATACTTGAGCAAAGTCAATGTATTCATTCTCAATCTTCTACTTACAACTCCCACTCTGTAATTCATTATATTTTGAGTTGTAAGGTCTTGTACTTAGTTACAAACACTCTCTTTCTTACTCTCTAAGTAAGGTTCCTTGACTGAGCTGTAAGGGTTAACTTAGCTCGGTTGTCCCTAGCTGTAAGGGTTATCTCAGCTAGGAAGTACTAGATCGAGATAAGGGAATTTCGAGTCTAGGAAAACTTGTAAGGAGTTGTTTAAGGGAGCAACTCGGGTTCGATCGATCTATCGTATTTTGTGGACTCAAAATAGTGGATTTGACTTCGTGCTTGGATTAGCACGGTCCGTGGTTTTCTGCCCCGGGAGGGTTTCCACGTACTTTCGTGTTTTCACTTTTTGAGTACATTCTAGACTCGGACGGACTAAGAGCTTCAGCTTTATCCGCTTCTTTACTCCTCACCTGCAATTCGAGTTCATACTTTTCGACCCCATTTTAGACTCGGAACTGCTTCTGTCTGTCCCCTGCTAAAAAGAGTTTGATTTTCAGAAAAATCTTCCATCACCCTAGTCACCCCCTTCTAGGGTGACTTAGTCTCTCCCCGAGCAAACCTTCAAACAGTGCAGGCTCAGTCTTCCCGAACTTCACAGTTCTAGAATCCTTTTGAAAAGATTTGAGTAGGAATTAGATTCCTCCTTTTCATTAAAACCAAGTCCTTCTTTCCTGAAGGAGACACATTGAGAGCCTAAAAGCATGTCAAGGTTTTTCTACCCTTGAGTAAACTTCAAAACAAGCTCTTGAGACTCGTTGAGCTTTCTTTCGGATGCTTATTTTCTTTTATGAGTGACTCAGATTCAGTCTCATTAGCCTCGAGTACTAGTCTTGAGTTCTTTCAGAGTTAGTCTCGGCTTTTATAATTCATTTTATAAACAATTGCTCTCGGAAGAAAGAGACTCAAGTTGTTCTTTGAACCGAGAAGAATCGAATTGGACTTTTCTTCCAATGTGTAGATATATTTAGCCAAATCAACTTTGGAGAACTTGAGAAAGTATTCAATGATCTCTTGAGGATTTATCTCATCGGTGTATGAGTTGTCGGCGTCGACTCGGACTCGGCTTCCGAGTCCGTTAGTGCCATTAGACACTTTGAGTCATCGGAATCATCATCTTCTTCAGATAAGTCGTCATCGCTCCATGTGGCCATCATAGCCTTTTTCTTCTTTCTGTCCTTCTTTCTCTTCGAACACTCTTTGACTATGTGATCTTTGTTGCCACATTCAAAGTAGCCGAGTTCTTAGTTAAAGATAACTTTAAAGGGGAAGAATATTTACTTTTATGTCCTTCTTATGTTTCTTGTAGAACTCTTCCTTTGGCCTCTTTTCCCATTTCTTATGCTTCATCATTCTCTTGAAGCCTCGGGCAATGAGTGCCATTAGATCCTCTTCCGAGTCCGAGGAACTCGGACTTTCCCCTCTACTTTCGAGGCCTTCAATGCAATGTTCTTTTTGGTGCTAACCTTGGCATCCTCTTCTTCCAAGTGAATTTCATGGGTAAGCGGCTTCCCAATCGGTTCGTCTCGGCTTTAGTTGAGAGAGGTTCCGAGCTTCCTCGATTGCTGTCACCTTAGGACCCCATCTTCTCTTTGCTAGACTTCTTAGAATTTTTCAGCAGATTTCTTCGTGAGAAATCTTTCTACCTAGAGATTTCAGAATGTTTGCAATCTCAATAAGCGGATAAACATTTGAGTGATGGTTTCTTCCGGCTCCATCTTGAACAACTTATATTTGTGAAGATACTCGACTTATCTTCGCCTATTTCACTTAGCTTGTTCCTTCATATGTGTTGACAAGAGTGTCCCATACGTCTTTGGCTGTGTTGCAGGCTGATACTCTATTGTACTCTTCCGAGCTGATAGCACACATCAGGATGTTCATTGCTTTGAAGTTCCGGACATCTTCATTGTTGTCCAATAAAAAGCACTCTATCGGTTGCGAGTGCACAGAGATGACCCTTTAAACTTTGGTGGTCCGGTGGATGACCTTCCTTCATCGAACTCTCCTTTATGCCTGAGCCATCCGATCTTTAGACGTTTGGATTGTTAGATCCTTCTTAAAAGGCTAGGCTCGATACCAATTGAAAGTTTTCTCTTGGAGAGTCTAAGTCACCTTAGAGGAGGGGGTAAATAAGGTGATGAGGGAAATTAAACAAACTTAGACAATTTTTGCTTTGAAAGAAATAAACAACCGAGTCCGAGTTTGGATTGAACTTAGAAAAGCAAACAATTAGAAATACATGGAAACCCTCTTGGGGCAGAAAAACACGAACAGTGCTAATCCAAGCACCAAGTCAAATCCACTATTTTTAATCTTCAAAAACAAAGGACTGACTCTACTAGAATTGCTCCCTTAAACAATTCCTTATAATGTTTTCCTAGATTTAAAAGTTCCTTTATCTCGATCTAATACTTCCTAACCGAGATAACCTTTACAGTTAGGGACAACCGAGCTGAGATAACCCTTCCAGCTCGGTCAAGGGACATTACTCGAAAGTAAGAGAAGTATGGAATGTACTACAAGACTTTACAACTCAGAAAATATTAAGTACAAACTTCGAGTTGTAAGTGGAAGATTGAGTGAGTAATGCACTAAGAGAATTAGGCAGTGTATTGATCAATAGTTTCAGCAATCTTCAAGTCTTGTGAAGTGGCTTCCATTTATAGATGTCAAAGCAGATTAGCCGTTGAGTCCGATTTCCGGATTGAAGTCTTTACTAATCGATGAAAGGGCTTTTCCGAGTCACTCAAAAAGATCCATTAGAGTGTAAACATTGGGCAATGGCTATTTGCTCCAAAAGGTGTTCCAATCAACTTATGTTGTCTAAAAAGCAAGGCGGAAACCATCGTTGAGCCTAGCATTGGAGTTTTCTAGTTTTGGAAATAGACATCCCCGATACGGTGTCCGAGTCCTGTCCGAATTGGCTAAAAACTGTCTCGTTGGTGTTTAACAGCTAGAACTCGGTTTCTTTTGAAATTCAAAAAGATAGATTAGCTTTATTTGAATAATCGACAAAAGCAAACCACATTAGTTCTCAAAGTATAAATAACTTTGGTCCAAGGTTAGGCAAAGATATTAACTAAATATGAGTAATTAAGTGCGTAATTATCTTGGGCCTAGAGAAGTGGAATATTCTGAGTATAATATCAAATAGGTTCAAACTCAGCTCGAATAACTCCTAGAAAGATCAAGTAGAAGAATAATCAATCGGAGAAAGTGAACTTGATCTATCAAATAATCGTTTAAGGAATAAACTGACTTAGATGAAGTTAGTAGAGAATAATTTGATTCTGAGTTAGTAAACATAGTCAGTATTTAGAAAATAGGCGTCAAAAGAATTATTTAATCATACGATGGTTCAAATAGATTCCGAGTAGGTCGGAATACCTCATTAGAGAAGATATAAAACAAAGCGATATCCGAGTCACTTAGAACAAAGATGAAAACTTAGATAAAAGATGAAAACTTAGATATGAGTTTCTATGTAGCTCAAAATTGATGTGTAGTGGGAGGCGGAAGCAAAAGTAAGCAAAACCGCAAGAAAACCAAGCTGGTCGAATAGGACCTGCAGGTGCGGTTCTGGGGAAAAGGGTGAAAGGAGGAGTAAATGATCTTGGTTTTGGACGAAATTTGGTGGAGAGGTAGTTAACTGGTTGGGAAAGGTTGTGGTAAAATTTGGGCAGCATCCAAGGTCGGGTTCACCTTGAACCAAAGGCAAGCAGAAGCCTCGCTGGGCGGCTGTCCGGAATGAGGTTCTTTGTTTGTTTTTGGTGCTGGGGATGAAGTTCTTCTTGGATTAAGCTGAGATTTGGAGGAAATGGACTCAAATCGTGTATGATGATGTGGGTGAAATTTGGGGACGAAATGATTTGTGGATTGGGAGATATGGACTGATGAATTCGCTGGATAGATCCTGGGTTCCGGCCTGGATACGTAAACACCACCAAGCTGAACCGAGGGCACTCTTAAACGGTCCGGATACAGAAACACCACCGGGGCTTAAGAGACTCAAAGGACACCACCAAGCTTGCCAAGGCTCGGATACAGCAATGAGGATTCAAAGGGTTGAGAAATCCATCTCAAGAGAGCAAAGCTCAAATTCATATATCATCAAAAAGTGTTTTTACATGAGCTAGGCTTGCTGAATTTATAATGCCTAACATTGGCATTTTACAAAGCTGAAACATAGCTAAAAATTAAAGCAAAATCAAAACAAAATTAGCCAAGATTCTTTCCCCTCCTCCAAGTTAAGCTAGGAGAAATTTCAGCCAAGTATTTGATGGTTAGGGAACATGTGGCTATGGTTTGTTTCCCTTTGCCAAGCCTCCTTAATTCTTCTATAATGCTCTTCATGTGGGCTGCTTTGGATGCTCCCCTTAGGCGCCTAGGCATGTTGTAATTGACCTTGGACCGACTAGAATCAAATACAAATTATTTATGTGCAAAGACACCTTACTTCACGTTTTGTCATGGCCAAAATGCACCTTGCTCTAACATGGAGGATTTTAGATTTGCTAGCTGATTCTTCTTGGCTCTCCTTCTTGACTCTTAGGTAAATAATTATTTATGAACAATCATAAAAAGAACACACTCTTGACTTCCCATCCTCCGGGATCAAAAATGATAATAAGAAATTCAAGTGTCTTTGGCTGATTTCCATGCATGTTTGATCTCTCTTGATAACTTGTCCTCGGTCCATGATCAAGGGCTGTCCACTTTCCATCACTCTCCCTTGTAGAGAAGAATTTGACCTCAAATTCTCGGGGATACTCTTTTCCAAGCTTGGAAAAAAATTGGTTGTGTTGAGGTTTGTTGAGAGTTGAGTAATGGAATGCTGATTTGTGTCTTGGTAACCCGCCAAGTCCTTGAGACTATTCGGCCAGAAGTGGTACTCAAGCATGCTCATGATAATGTATGGGCAGAATGGTCCCATTGAAGCTATATAATGAGTTACACAAAACTTGTTGTCAATAAGGAGGAAGTCATTTTGCTCAAAAAGACTAAGCACCTTCCATGGACTTCCTAAACCTTTTTCCATCAATTCTTCAATTTGTTTTTGGGCTCCATGAACGCTTGTGGGATTCTTGATGCATACGGCTTGATTGGGCAAGAAGGATTTTGGACTTTGGTGTTGTGAGGTTTTTTGTGGAGGGAGGTCAAAAGAATTTTTGTTTGGAGAAATATGGGCAGATTTGGCTTGTGGTTTTTGGTGGAATAATTTTGGGTTAGGCTCAAAACCGGTTGGTATGTGATCTTGGCCTCAATTTCTTCCAAAGTTAGATGAACCTTGATCACCCAACAAACAAAGGCTCTCATGAGTTCTCCAATTACAAGGACAGCAAAAGCATTCACACACCACACAAGTTGAATTAATTTAAGCCAAAACAGAATGGCTTCCGTTCTGCCCCTAGCGGTTCTAGTTTCTTGGACAGATTCGGTGCAGCCCAAAAACAAGGCTTCATGGCTGAGAGAAAGGTGTTTGTGGAGGGTAAGGATGAGCTTCGACAAGACCTTTCGCTCCTTAAAACAAGTAGTAAGGCAGCCAAGGTAGGTGAGTTGAGAGCACAACGCACTAGCAACACCATTTGATGCACTAAATTGTGCCTCCTTGAACAAATGCACTAGTAGCTCTCCAAAGTCATGATCAACACCATACAAACACATTAGTTGGTCAAAATGGAAAACACAATTTTCTAGTGGAGAAAATGAGTTATACCTCCTTGCCAACTTATGGACTTTTTGCTTACACTCCTCGTTTTGCCAATAGGTTGTGAAAGAAAACAACCATGGAGATTCAACTCCATAACAACTCACTAATCGTTGCTCTTGGCAACTCATCAAGCACAATAAAGTCCTTTGATCCACAAAGTAGTAGCTCCAACATGTATGTGTGAATAAGATGGTCAAAACTTCTTTTGGGCGCTTCACACAATCCGGATACAATCTTTGGAGACTTCTTTCAACAATACATGCCCATGTAAATTGCTCAAACACAATTTTACAATCTTCCAAATGTAAAGGAATAGAACACCTCATAGAAATTGCACCATTTAATTTTTGAGGTTCTCCTTGTTCTATCACTTTTAATTTCATCTCAAGCTCTTCCTCATGCTCAACTTCATGATCATCATTGTGCAACTTGGGCAGTCCACTCACGGCCAGAATGGGAACAGAAATGGGGAACGGATTTTTGGGAGGAAAATGGTCAAGTGAGGCTAAGGGTTCTTTGGTGATGGCATGGGTATTGTGTGGGGGCTCAAAGGGCTGGACAGTAGGTGGTTGGTGGCTTTTTGGAAGGCTTGGTTTGGTGCTTTGGGGTGGAGAAAATGGGGGCTGGTTGGTTGGCTTTGATGGGGAAATGTGGGGGCTCTTTTTGTGGAATGTTGGGGCATTTTGTGGAGGTGGAGAGGGCTGGGCATTTGGTGTTTTGGAAAGAGAAGAGGGGGCTGAAAGTTTAGGGGAAGGAGAAGACAAACCTTCCTTGTCATGGTGTGTTCTTTCGGTGGGAAGGGAGTTGTACTTGAATGGACAAAACTTCTTTAGCAACTTCCCTCTTAGCTTGCTCCATGTATGCACTCTTTCTTTGCCTCTTGTCTTTCTTCTCACTTTGTAGGTTGTCCACCAAATGAGGGCATGACTCCTCAATTTTGACACAACAATCTCAACCTTCTCATACTCCATTAAGCTCAAGTTTGCAAAGGCTTCATCAACCTTGACAAACCAACTAACAAATTGATTTTGTTGGCCATAGAATCTAGGCACAAGTAGGCTAACCAACTCAAAGTTAGAAGATGTCATTTCAGCTCTCCAAAATCCAAATGTGAAGGGTACGGTGGTGGAGAAAAAAATGGACAGAAAAAATTTTTGGTGGATGAACGGTTTGGGCTTTTCGTGGAGCTGGCTGTTTTTGTGTTTTTGGTTTATGGGGAAACGAACACAATCACCCAAGGTTCAGAACTTGCTCTGATACCAAAAATGATGTGTAGTGGGAGGCGGAAGCAAAAGTAAGCAAAACCGCAAGAAAACCAAGCTGGTCAGAATAGGACCTGCAGGTGCGGTTCTGGGGAAAAGGGTGAAAGGAGGAGTAAATGATCTTGGTTTTGGACGAAATTTGGTGGAGAGGTAGTTAACTGGTTGGGAAAGGTTGTGGTAAAATTTGGGCAGCATCCAAGGTCGGGTTCACCTTGAACCAAAGGCAAACAGAAAGCCTCGCTGGGCGGCTGTCCAGAATGAGGTTCTTTGTTTGTTTTTGGTGCTGGGGATGGAGTTCTTCTTGGATTGAGCTGAGATTTGGAGGAAATGGACTCAAATTGTGTATGATGATGTGGGTGAAATTTGGGGACGAAATGATTTGTGGATTGGGAGATATGGACTGATGAATTCGCTGGATAGATCCTGGGTTCTGGCCTGGATACGAAACACCACCAAGCTGAACCGAGGGGCACTCTTAAACGGTCCAGATACAGAAACACCACCGGGGCTTAAGAGACTCAAAGGACACCACCAAGCTTGCCAAGGCTCGGATACAGCAATGAGGATTCAAAGGGTTGAGAAATCCATCTCAAGAGAGCAAAGCTCACATTCATATATCATCAAAAAGTGTTTTTACATGAGCTAGGCTTGCTGAATTTATAATGCCTAACATTGGCATTTTACAAAGCTGAAACATAGCTAAAAATTAAAGCAAAATCAAAACAAAATTAGCCAAGATTCTTTCCCCTCCTCCAAGTTAAGCTAGGAGAAATTTCAGCCAAGTATTTGATGGTTAGGGAACATGTGGCTATGGTTTGTTTCCCTTTGCCAAGCCTCCTTAATTCTTCTATAATGCTCTTCATGTGGGCTGCTTTGGATGCTCCCCTTAGGCGCCTAGGCATGTTGTAATTGACCTTGGACCGACTAGAATCAAATACAAATTATTTATGTGCAAAGACACCTTACTTCACGTTTTGTCATGGCCAAAATGCACCTTGCTCTAACATGGAGGATTTTAGGTTTGCTAGCTGATTCTTCTTGGCTCTCCTTCTTGACTCTTAGGTAAATAATTATTTATGAACAATCATAAAAAGAACACACTCTTGACTTCCCATCCTCCGGGATCAAAAATGATAATAAGAAATTCAAGTGTCTTTGGCTGATTTCCATGCATGTTTGATCTCTCTTGATAACTTGTCCGCGGTCCATGATCAAGGGCTGTCCACTTTCCATCAAAAATGACTTGCAATCAAAACTTAAGAGAGATGGAAGTTTATACCTGAGTCATTCATAAAATATTTGGACTTAAGATCTGAGTCTTCATAAGCCATGGCTATATGAATACTTTCCACATCTCTCTCCCGGTTTGACGAATGAACCCGCGTTCCGGTATCCGTGTCATGGGCTAGAATTAATCTTGAGCAAACCAAGATACATGAAATAGGCTTTTTGAGATCAGCCCTTAACCGTGTCAACTCAGTATGTTGCTTCTATTCTCAACACTTGCTCCAAAATAGGCTTAAAAGAGCTTTTTAGCATATTTTTACATTCCGGTCATGCCTACAACCTGGACCACTCGCCGACAGGGCCGCTCATGGTGCAGTCCAGCCTCTTGTATTCACTATTGTTCATCCATTTTCTTGTTGCTTTCCATTCTTGCTAGCTGATTTCTTGATAATTATTTTATGTAGGCCAATTTCCACCCTTGGGCCCAACTTCAACTTCCTCAAGATGTCCTTGTGTCCCCGGAATTGAGCGAGAGAAGGATCTTGTTTGAATGTCCTTTTGGGTTTTGTTGTTTTCTTGGGAGAGAGTTACTCCTTAAATTCGAGTTAACACATGGCCTCCATTTGTTCCGGTCAATCCTCCTCCGACCATGTTCTACTTTTGTTCTCTTTCTCCGGACGAGCAAGCAGCGGCCATGGTGGAGTATCCTTTTACCTTACTTCGAATTTAAACACCTTCTACGCTCACTATGCATCTTGCATCATGACCCAACTAGTGAGTGCTCAACTTCCTTCTTATAACTTTGAATTTCTTGTATAGAAATTAACTGTCATCTTCTCTTCTTTGGCAGCTCACTCCCACCGACATCCATATCACAAATCTCAACGTGGATATTACTCTTCCCGGGGCCCTCCTCGGTTCGTCACAATTCACGAAATCCCGGAAGAGGAATATATCGGGCATCCCTTTCCTAGAAATTGGCGAGGGGTAAGAGTTATGTGCTCTTTTCCTTTTAGTGGTGTGCTAAAACATTTTTCTTATTGATAACACCGAATAAACTTTACGAGTACGATCCAGAGCAGTCTAGGATCATACCCTTACAAGCCTTTCAATCGATAATCTACCTAGTGCTCCTGAGACATCATCCTAAGCTTACGAGCAGCAAATGCCTTCTAAAAGTAATGCTAGACAAGGCTCGTCATGGCGCACTCATCATAGAAGTACATCCGAGGCGGGACTTAGTGCTTCCGTGCCTAGTACCTCGATGCGAAACCTAGCCATTCGAGGAGAGCTTGAACATCTTACTCTTGCAAGCCTTTCGATTGATACGGGAACCCTCTTTACTTCCCTTGCTCTGTTGAAAGCGGACCATCACATGAAGCTCCTCAATCTTGGGAACAAGGAGGTAGCTCGTATTAAGGCCAAGAAGGTGACCAATTCTCTACGTCCGTCTTGGAGGAGTTTGGGAATTACATTTTCGATGATGACTCCGATGACGATGGGTAGATGATTCTTTGCTACTTCCATTGCTCGCCGATTCATGGAACTCTTGTAGGGTATTTGTTTTGTTGATATATTATTTACTTTGTAATGAAGACTCTTATGCAATGAGATGAAATGTAATACTCGATTCTAAAAATACGTTCTTTTATTTAATATGATCCACGAAACCTAAGAAAAAAATACAAAGTCAAAATAAAAAATGGCACTAGCCCCTATCCCCTAAAAGAAAATAATAAAGAGAAAAATGAAAAATTACAATTGCATGGTCCAAAACAGAGTGCACGCCACAAGATGGGACAAGAAATAAAAATAACCAAGGACTGCTCGGACTCACAAGAAATCATGAAACAGCTGGGCCGAAGGTGTGGCCGGTGCCAGCTATGCACGAGTCCTCGGGGACTGTAGTGCCTCATTGTACTAATCATAGTAGGATTCGAAGAACTCCAAGAAAACACCTATAAATATGATCGCTCGGCGCAATAACAAATACGAGACACCAAAGCCTTCACTCAACCGCGATATATCCTCTTCTTACGTCCATACATAGAACCATGGACTTCATGATTGAATTAACCTGGTGGATGTATGAGATGAGCTACATGGATGGGTCTAGCTTAACCAATTATGGGCTGAACGTCCTTTTTAGCAATCGCCAGGTGAAAATCTATTGGCCTTTCTTAAGGGTCAGTTGTAGCTATCTGGGATTGCCATCACCATGTCTTTAGGTTCGAGGGTAAGGAACTGTGCTCCCTACCTGAGGAGTTTGATGCCATACTAGGAAGTTTTAGGCAAACAAAACTAGTTGTTCCCAAATCCTCGGAAAATCTTCACGAAAAGTACTAATATCTACTAAAGCCGAGTAAGAAGTATCGAGGGTAGATCCTTATTGGGAATCGGGTTAGCTTAACCAATCGATGAAGCATTACCGCAACATGTATGCTCATGCTTGAGTCCATTGTCATCCTGAGACGTCGAGCTATAATTACTTGCATGATAGGGGATTCCCGCTAGTAGGGGTCATGAGGACTTGGCACCAGCATCTCTCGCTGAACCTGGTGGAGCGAGTTAGAGGATTATTGTTCCCTAAGTCCACTAATAGTTGGTGAAACGATAATTGGCTTAGACCGAGTTGAAGCCAACACTAAACTGAATTTCCGTGGTAGCCCCTGTTATTGCAAGTAAGCACAAAAACTAATTGAAGCAAACTACGGTAGAATCGATCGACGAGTCTGGCTAGAAGCCAAAGAATTTTTGGTTTACGCCGAAAAACATAACTTTCGTTGCTTGCCTCTTCGTTGCTATTTTTAATGTTTCAATTTTGCTCTTGTTGGACCTAAAAACGTTTTTGACCGTGCGGGACACTAATATTTGATTTTGCATATGTGATGTGCGGATCTAGCTAGTGGAACATCCGAAACTCATCGAAGCTCCTCCAAAGTTGGACACATACCTAGCAACTCACTTCGCCAGCAGAAACGAACATCAGCGGTAGTTTATCCGCCTACTTCCCAATGGGAAGAGTATCTCAAAAATGATAGTAATGATCCCTTGTGGTATGTTAAAACATTGGAAGGTGTCCCAGTTCAAAATTCATATTGCATAGCATCCATACATTCATTTATTGGTCCTGGAGGAGAGCACGTATTACTTTTCGAGCCGTGTGCTATGGCAAATGGGAAGAGTATCCGGCCCGCAACTGTTGACTAATTTAGAGGACATGGTAGCTCTAGACGGACTGGGTTGTGACCCGAATACTAGAAAGGTCTTCCGAAGCTGCGACTCCTGCGGCCTTGTTGATGCTCGACGGAGTTGCAAATATTGATGTTTCTCCCTATTATCTAGAGTGGATAATAGAAGTCGATCCTGAGCGAAGAAAAGTGTTGAAACTTAGAGAGATAAATCTTGAAGAAGTTGTCCCCGTTGTTGTCCCTTTGTGAATTTACGAAGTAAACCCTCGGATTGTTGCACGCGCCCGTCAAATAGAAACTGAAGCCAAACAAAGGGAAGAAAGAAGGGCCCACTGAATCCAAGAAATAAAGGAACCATCCGAGACGAAGAAACCGAGTCTAGCAATCCTAAGGGAAAGAAACTGAAAATAGACCGGGACTCGAATTCTTAGGAATTTGAGATAGAATAAAAGAAGAGAAGGATTAGTTTTGCCTCTTGAGTACAATGTTTATTTTTGTTTTACAAATAGTGTGCTTGCAACTAAATTCCTTTTATTAGCTACGTATTTAGGTAAGTAGTAGGCTTGCCTTTTATTGAATAAAAGTAAGTATTATATTATACTTTTATATCTTTGTTGCTCACTTAGAGGTAAAATAATAATAATAAAGAAAAACCAATATATATTGGACCATCTAATTAGACTGTCGAGCAAATAAACGAACCAAACAAAACCAAAACAATAAGGGAAAACCGTGGCCCGACCAATCCACCGTTGATCGGGTAGTGGCCGGCGCCCGCCTTGGCCAAGCCTAGTTGGGTTGGGCTCAACCCACTACCTAGGGACATGCTAGGCGTGGTACTTCTTCAACTAATCCAGATTGGTGTACTTGAAAAATCTCTTCTCCTTCTAAATCAGTTAATTTCTACTGCTCCGTCGGGTAAAATTTGATTAAGCATGAATGGGCTCTGTTAGTTGAGCTTAAATTTCCCTCGTGGATCCTGAATTGATACTCTTACCTCTATAAGGACCAAATCCCCAATTTGCAAGTTGCGATGCTTAACCTTCTTATTGAATGCCCTAGATATTCAAGCTTGGTATATTTGGACGTTATGCAAGGCGTTGAGGCACCTCTTATCAAATAATACTAATTCCTTCTAACATGTTCTAGCCCACTCGGCTTACGGAATCGACTCTCAGCAACTATCCTTAATGAAGGAATGGCAATTTCAACTAGAAGGACTGCTTCCATGTCGTAGATTAGAGAGTAAGGCGTTGCTCCCATGGAGGATCTAATAGAAGTTCTATAACCCCACAAAGCAAAAGGTAATTTATCTCCACTATCCTCCGGATATTCTTATTAGCGGCTTCAATCGCTTTGTTAGTCCGGGGACGATATGGAGAAGATTTGTGATACCAAATGAAGACTCGGACATCTGCTCAACGCATTTACGAGTTACATTACATGAATAAGGAATAACCATCTCGTATTTATAAAGTTTTGATTCCAAGGCATTCTCTGTGTTTTAGAAAATTTTCTCAATAAAATGGTATCCTCTCTAAGTACTACAGCTTGCACTTCATGTGTTTATTGCGCTTCTTTAAGTGACTCGAAAACCGATTCTTTGTTATGAGTCCAAGCATCACTCGCATTTATCGCAGATTGAGTGGACTAGTGTTTCACCTTCTCTCACTCGAAACCGGCTTCGATTATAAGCTCAATTTCATTAGAGTCGGTACCTCTAGTCTGTTTCATACTTAGTCTATATCAAGTTATCTCACTCGATATTCTTTACTTATCTTGATCTATCGCTTAGACTAAGTCGGATGGAATTTTGAGTTATATAGTTATTAGACTCGGAAAATTTCACTTCTCTTCGACTTGGATAATTAGTTGATTAATTATCATAATTATTTTATTATCTATGTCTAATCTTAGACCAAAGTATTTTATACTTTGAGAACCAAAATTGATTTACTTTTGTAGGTTATTCAATCGAGGATACACTTTTCAAACTACAAAAGTAATCGGCTTCGTAACGTCAAATCACTAGCAGACACGGCTTTTCACCTTCTCTCGCTCCAGTCCCAGAAGATTGTGTCGGGGTTGTCTGTTTCCAAATCTGGAAAACTGGAACGCCAAGCTTAACGATGGTTTCCACCTTATCTTTCAAGACACCGCCAATGGTTTTGGGACTTCCAAGAGAGTTAAACCGTTGTCCAACGTTCACATCACAACGGATACTTTCCGAGTGACTCGAAAGCTTCTATCAACGGTCACGAGAGGGCTCTCGGTCAGCGAGATGAAGATAACGGCTACTCTGCCCGGTCATCAATAAATAAAAGCCAGTTCACAAGACTTGAAGATTGCCGAACTTATTGTTAATATACGTACTTGTGCAAAGTCTTTGTATTCATTCTCAATCTTCTACTTACAACTCCTATTCTGTAATTCATTACCTTTTGAGTTGTAAGGTCTTGTACTTAGTTACAAACTCTTTCTTACTTTCTTTGTAAGGTCCCTTGACTAAGCTGTAAGGGTTAACTCAACTTAGTTGTCCCTAGCTGTAAGGGTTATCTCAGCTAGGAAGTACTAGATCGGATAAGGGAATTTTTGAGTCTAGGAAAACTTGTATAGAGTTGTCTAAGGGAGCAACTCGGGTTCGGTCGGCTCACGGTTTTTGTGGACTCAAAATAGTGGATTTGACTTCGTGTTTGGATTGACACGGTCCGTGGTTTTCTGCCCCACGAGGGTTTCCACGTAATTTCTAAGTGTTATCTTTCCGAGTTCATTCTAGACTCGGACAGTCATATTACTCCTGCTTGACTTGCTTGTTTATTCGTGATAGCATTTCGAGTCCAAGCTTTTCGACCCTGCTTGTTTGACTCGGAACTCGTCTCTGTCTCTTTGTTAACAAAAGAGCTAACGTTTCCACGAAAAACGTCTATCACCCTATTCACCCCCTCTAGGGTGACTCGGACTCTCCCCGAGCAAACCTTCAATGGGTATCGAGCCTAGCCTTTCGGAAAGGATCTAACAATCCAAAGGTCTAAAGATCAAATGGCTCGGAACACTAGAGAGTTCGACGAAGGAAGATCTTCCAACAGGCCACCAAAATTCAAAGGATCAAACTTTGGGCACTCGGAAGAAACTTATGAAATGTTTCCTTATGGATCATGATTAAGAGGTATGGAAAATCATACAACAAGGAAACTACATTCCTATGAAGACAGATGAATTCAGAATCATTCCTAAGATAAAAGCCGAATTCACTCCAGAGAAGCAGAGAAGTTCGGGAAGAACTTCAAGGCAATGAACATTCTGATGTGCGCCATTAGCTCGGAAGAATACAACCGAGTGTCTGCTCGTGATTCAGTAAAAGAAGTGTGGGACACCCTTGTCAACACTTACGAAGGCACAAGCCAGGTCGGACAAGCAAAGATAAGTCAATATCTTCACAAATATGAGCTTTTCAAGATGGAGCCGTAAGAGAACATCACTTAGATGTTCATTCGATTTCATCGAGATTACCAACAATCTCAAATCACTGGGTAAGAAGATCTCCCACGAGGAAATGTGCAGAAAGATACTCGAAGTCTACCCAAGAAAAGATGGGGTCCCAAAGTGACCGCCATAGAGCAGGCTCGGAACCTCTCACTCTTAAAGCCGGATGAGCTCATCGAAAAGCTTCTAACACACGAAATCCATCTAGAAGAAGAGGATGCCGAGGGCGCTCCAAAAAGAACATAGCACCGAAAGCCTCGGAATCTAAAGAAGCAAATCTGAGCTCCTCTAACTCAAAAGATGATCCCATGGCACTTATTGCAAGAGGCTTCAAGAGAATAATGAAGCATAAAAGATGGGATAAACGACCAAAGGAAGAATTCTACAAGAAAGACAAGAGGGATAGAAAAGGTAAGTATTCTCGACCCTCAAAGTTATCTTTATCTAAGAATTCTGGATGTTTTGAGTGTGGCAGTAAAGACCACATAGTCAAGGACCTGTCCAAAAAGGAAAAGGGACAGAAAGAAGAAGAAGGCCATGATGGCAACATGGAGCGATGAAGACTCATCGAAGATGACGATGACTCGGACAACTCAAAGTGTCTCGATGGCAATCTCGACTCGAAGCCGAAGGAAAGTCGGACTCGGACTCGGACAATGAGGAAACTAATCCTCAAGAGGTAATTGATTATTTCCTCAAATTCTCCAAAGTCGATTTAGCTAAGTACATTTTTACTTTGGAAGAAAAGTCCAATTCGATTCTTCTCAATTCAAAGAAAAACTTGAGTTAATTACTTCGAGAGCACTTCTTTGAAAAATGAATTAGAAAAACTGAGACTCTCATTCAGAGAACTTAAGACTAGTACTCAATCTAATGAGACCGAGTTTGAGTTACTCAGGAAAGAAAGTGAGGAGCTAAAGTAGAAGCTCACTGAGTCTCAAGATCTGGTTTTAAAGTTTACTCAAAGTCGAAAAACCTTGACATGCTCTTAGGATCATAATGTGTCTCCTTTCGAAAAGAAGGTCTTGGTTTCAACAAAGAAGAGGAATCCAATTCCTACTCGGATTTATTCAAAAGGATTTTAGAACTGTGAAGTTCAGGAAAGCTGAGCACGGTCCCATTCACGAAATGAAGGGAAGACTAAGCCCAGAACTATTTACAAAAGGAAACCATTCTCTTATGTTTCAAAAGGAAAGGTTTTTAAAAGGAAAGAGACACGGACTCGGTTCTCCGAGAGGAAGACTCGGAATCGACAAAACCCAAAGTCATTCAAATCTAGGTTCCGAAACACCTTCTTCCTCGTAAAAGGACCACAAGTAAGGAATGTTACTCGGGTTTGTTAGAGGAAGTGAGAAGGGTTAGATTCTCTCTGCTTTGCGAGTCACTCGTAAGAGATCAAAAGGACACCGGTACCTTGACAAGTGGATGTTCCCGCCATATGTCGGAGATGCAGGACTCTTTTCCGAGTTGGAAAAACATAAAGGAGGAAAGGTCACATTTGGAGATGATAGCAAAGGCAAGATAGTGGGGATTGGCAAGATTAGAAAAGGAAGCAATTTGGTCAGTCCAGTCTACCTTGTCAAAGGTTTAAAATACAATCTGCTCAAGCATCTCTCAACTATGTGATAAAGGTCCAGAGCTAAGATTCACTCGCACCAACTGCTACATTTCGATGTCAATACCAAAGAGACCAAGCTGTTAGGTAAAAGATCGGGTAACACCTATATCATTCCTCTCTCGACCCGAGTCGAATCTATCTTGCTTAAAAGCATCTCTTCATGATGATTCATGGTCTTGGCATCATAGATTAGGGCATATTAGCATGCATACTATCAAAAAGCCGGCATCTCATGGTCCGGTTAGGGGTTTACCTAACGGTGTTTTTGAGAAAGATAAAGTATGTGACGCATGCACCGGAGGAAAACAAGTCGGATCTTTATTCAAATCTCTCGAAGACAGCTTCCACATCCAAAGTGCTTGAGCTACTACATATGGATTTATGTGGTGAAATCCCTATTAAGAGTCTCGGAGGTAAATCTTACATATTCATTATTATTGATGATTATTCTCGATTTACTCGGGTGTGTTTTCTTAAGCATAAGAATGAAGCTTTCAAGGAGTTCAGCAAGCTCTGCAGAAAAATCCAAGTTGAGTCTCGGACTCGGATCCGGAGGATACGTATCGACCATGGAAGGGAGTTTGACTACTCGGAATTCTCGAGTTTTGTGACAAAAATGGAATCTCTTACAACTTCTCAGCATCCGGAACTCCTCAACAGAATGGAGTAGTAGAGAGAAAGAACAGAACCCTTGAAGAAATAGCAAGGATGATGATGATTGAGCACAACTTGCCTTACTATTTCTCAGGCGAGGCGATCAACACAGCCAACTACACTCGAATAGATGCCTCATCGGACCCATTCTGAAGAAAACACCTTATGAGCTCTACAAAGGGAAGAAGCCAAATATTTCCTATTTCGGACCATTCGGATGTAAATGCTTCGTTCACAACAACGGTAAGGATCACCTGACCAAGTTTGATGCTCGGTCGGACGAAGGTATTTTTCTAGGTTACTCCTTTCACAAGCAAAGCTTATCGCATTTTTAATAAGCGAACTAACAAAGTGGAAGAAAGCATCCACGTAGTGTTTGATGAGCTTGAACAGGAGAAGCCAAGTGAGTCGTCATACTCGGAACCGAAGCTCGGTAGAGATGATGACGAAGCCGAGCCTACAAAGACTCGGACTTAACTCGCTCAAAATGAGGTCACTCGAACGAAGTGACTCGGAATGAGGCAACTCAAGAGCTCACTCGAACGAACGAGCCAATGAAGAAGATCACTCGGAACAAGCTTCGAAGATCAAGCGGCTCAGCCCACAAATCTCGTGAATCGAGAACCGGTAAAGCATTCAAATTTACTTCCAATCATCCCCAAGAAAACATAATTTCGGATATCAATAGTGGGGTAAGAACTCGTTCCTCTCTACATAATCTATGTGCATTCACTGCATTCATTTTATTAAACGAACCCAAAAATGCACTAAAGGCCCTTAATGAACCTGAATGGGTAGAGGCCATGCAAGAGGAACTCAATCAATTCGAGAGAAACCAAGTCCGAACTCCGACCAACCGACCTTCCGACCACCCAATTATAGGAACCAAATGGGTTTTCAAGAACAAACTGGATGAGGGTGGAGTGGTAGTCGAAACAAGGCTAGACTTGTGGCTCAAGGTTACAATCAAGAAGAAGGAATCGATTGTGGGGAAACCTTTGTACCTGTAGCCGAATTAAAGCTATCGAATCATCGTTGGCATTTGCATCTAGCATGCATATTAAATTATATCAAATGGATGTTAAGTGTGCATTTCTCAATGGTTTTATTGAAGAAGAAGTCTATGTCAAACAGACCTCCGGGTTTTGAAAACTCGGAATTTCCAAATCATGTTTTCAAACTTCAAAAGGCTCTCTATGGTCTTAAACAAGCACCTCGAGCCTGGTATGAAAGACCGAGTAGCTTCTTGGTTCTAAATGATTTTAAAAGAGGTCAGATCGACAAGACTCTCTTCATAAAAACTAAGGGGAAAGATTTCCGTATTGTTCGAATCTATGTTGATGATATTATCTTCGGTGCTACTAATGAATTTCGTGCCGAGAATTTTCTGGGTTGATGAGTCAAGAGTTCCAAATGAATATGATGGGAGAACTCAACTTCTTCCTTGGGTTACAAATCAAACAAGATAAAGATGGAATCTATGTCCATCAATCAAAGTACACCAAGGAACTATCGAAGAAATATAAACTCCAAGATGCAAAACATGCATCTACTCCCATGAGCAACGAAGATAAAGCTTGACTCGGATGAGAAAGGTAAAGCAATAGATCGAAACTTTATCGAGGTATGATTGGATCTTTACTATATCTTACTTCCAGTAGGACAGATATAATGTTCGGTGTTTGCCTATGTGCAAGATTTTAAGCTAACCCAAAAGAATCACATCTCACTCGCGGTGAAAAGAATATTCGGATATCTTGCAGGCACTCGGAATTTAGGTCTATGGTATTCCGGAGACTCGAACCGATTCTTACTCGGATACTCGGAAGCGGACTACGCAGGATACAAAGTTGATCGAAAGAGCACATCCGGAGCTTGCCAATTTCGGGTCAATCCCTAATATCTTGGCACTAAAAGAAGCGTAACTCGGTAGCTCTATCAACTGCTCGAAGCTGAATATATTGCAACTGGAGCTTGTTGCGCTCGGATTCTATGGATTAAGCAACACTTGAAGGATCTTGGACTATCCCTCAACTCAATTCCAATCAAGTGTGACAACCAAAGCGCAATCAGGATCACCAAGAATCCTGTCCAAGCACTCGAAAACAAAGCATATCGAGGTCGGATATCACTTCTACGTGATCACTCGTAAAAAGGTGATATTAAACTTGAGTTCATTCCTACTAATCTTCAATTAGCTGATATTTTTACTAAGCCTCTTGGTGAAGATCAGCTTTGTTTTATTCGAATGAGCTTGGTATGTTAAATGCTTAATTATGTGCTATTCTTATTCATTGCATAATTCGTGTTATGTGTTTTCCCTTTTAATAACCATTAGCTTAGTTGATTCAGTGATACTTGGGTTAATAGTTATTTTGTGTTTCGAGTCACTCATAAACCCATCCGAGTCAAACTCGGACGTAGAGAAACTTGGATTTCAAATTTTCTGAAGCTATCTCTAGATCAGTGGAGAGCTTCGATTATATTTTCAAAATCTTTTCTCTCTCTTTCTCTCGAGCGCTGTGATCGAGTCGATAGCCGTGGATCTCTAACCGTTGAAATCTTAACCGTTGAAGAGAACCGTCACACCGGTCTTTGATGACCGATGGACAAGCCGAGTCGAACGGAGTTATATTTAACACATAGTTGACGGGCGCGCTTATTTTCTATAAATAACATCTATTCATCTTCGTCTCGGTACTCTACATTCCATCTCTCTCAAACGAAACTTTTCGCGGAAGATTTCTACGTGAACAGTGATCTTTGAAGTTCTTCAAGCATCGTAAAGGCCATCTCTCGTAAGTTTCGACTCGCTCTCATCTTTTTTTCTACATCTTTTTCGGTTCTTCTCTTCTACCTCTCCTTCTCTTCTCTACTCAAAAGTTTCATCTTTCCTTCCATCGTTCAAAATGCCTAAAAGAGAAAACCATCCCGACTTCCAAATCTCTTCTTCCTCTAAAAAGCCTCGCACCAAAACGCCGTAAAGCTCAACCCCTCCAAACCCATTGTCACCCAAGCACCTTGCGCTGGACGACAAGTTCTTTCCTACAACCAAATTTTCTTGGTTGGCTCACATTCAAACCACCGGAGCATATAACTTCATGTGCTTCAGCGAGTTCATCTATCCCGAACTCGTTTCGAGTTCTACACTCACCTTACCCACTCGTAAAATGTTCTAACCTCCGGGGTTTAGAACATCACCGTTCGCATCAACACCTCTCTCCTCCACCGCTTGTTCAAGGTCTCTCTCTCTTCTTGAACAACAACCCCATTCCGTTCAATGAAGTCGCCGACGACTTCTTTGACAAGTTCGCCAAAGAGTTTCCCGAGTCCCGGAAAAATTTTACGTGACTCGGTTGAAGTCGAGCTCGCTTTACAGTGCTTTCTGCCGATGAGAACTTTTTCTCACAAAGCATTCCAGCAAGGAGAACCCCATATCCAAGCACCTCAAAGCTCTCTTTGACATTCTTGAGGGCTACGAAGTAGACCTCTTTCCCTCCATCATTGAGCACATGGCCGCCGTGCCAGCTCAATTTCAATCAAAGAAGACCACCTCACTTCCTTTTGGTGCTCTTCTCACCCTCGTCTTCAAACAATTCCAAGTTCCTCTCCCTCATACCCAAACACCGTATGCCGAGGCTGCCGTTGTTGTCGGCAAAAAGGAACTGCAGGGGTACGGATACCAGGAAACTAACCCTGGTGTCCGGGTTCATAACTCGAACCGAGGCCTCCCTCTCCGCCTCGGACTCGTAAATCAACCCCTCTCTCTCTTCCCTCTCCACTGGTGGTGCTTTCACCTCCTGTGCCTCCAAATCTCTCTCTGCTCTCTTGTCCCCCATTTTTATGGACAAGATCGGCTCTGTGTCCTCTCGCTTTCCAGGACACACTCCGGTCTTTCAAGCATGTCCTCCAACATCCGACCATCAACCAAAAGACCGGCCAATCCCAAATCCGAGAGCAGCGAGCTCTCGTTCTTGAGATGAGGGCACTGGTAAAGGAGCAGAAGGAGCTGGTCGAGCTCCTCAAAGAGAGAAGGTCCAAGGTGGCTCAGGACCATGGTGACTCGGACGTGTCGCAAGCGTCTTCGAGCCCGGCTCCGACCTCCTCGGACAACGAACGGGTCGAAGAAGAAGAAGCGAAGTAGAAGCAACAGACGCCGAGGAGCTCGCGGCTGAGGTAGCTCCATCCGGGCCAGGGAGGAGCACAAAGAAGAAGCGAGTGGGAACTGCCGAGGGTCGACTCGCTGCACAAGCTCATGTGACAAGACTCGGCTCGCATGACAGCGCTGCGGTGGGTTAGACGACCTCGCTACTCCGAGAGGTCCCAAGGGAAGAGCCTCTCGATTCACTCACTCCGAGTCGCCCACTCGGAGCCGAGCCCCTAACGATCATACCGGTTCTCCCTCCGCCGCGCTCAAGCACATCGTCAAGATCATACCAGCGACGGCGCACCTCTACTCCCTCCGCTACTACACCAACAACCCCCTCCCTCGTAGGCGCCATGCACCGTGGCACAATTCCAAAGTCTCGCAGATTCTTCCTCTTTCGAAAGATTTTCTCTCCTTTGTTTTGTCCGGACATCTTCCTTGTATTTTTTTCGTTGTTTTTGCTGAAAGGCAAGGGGAGATATAGAGTCGAAAACTTGTTGTCTAGTTTAGGGGAGCTTTCCTCTCAATCTATGTAATTTTTGTTAAGTTCAATGAAGTAATGCTTTCTCTTCTATAACTTCGTGTTCACAATCTTTCCGAGTTAACATTATTTCATTAATTAGCATATTTTTGCTTTATGCTCCGGTCGTTTTCGTTATGCTCGATACACTAAGTATACTTTACTTAATTTCTTTTATCAGCAACTATTCGTAGTCGGATCTTTTTCACTAACAAAGTTTTTGTCTAAGCACGGAATGCCTTTCATCAAAAAGGGGAGATTGAAGACTCGAGACATCGCTCAACGCATTTCGAGTTACATTACATGAATCAGGAATAACCATCTCGTATTTATAGAGTTTTGATTCCAAGGCATTCTCTATGTTTTAGAAACTTTTCGAATGAAATGGTATCATCTCTAAGTACTACAGACTCGCACTTCATGTGTTTATTGCGCTTCTTTAAGTGACTCGAAAACCGATTCTTTGTTCCGAGTCCAAGCATCACTCGATTTATCGCAGATTGAGTGAACTAGTGTTTCACCTTCTCTCACTCGAAACCGGCTTCGATTATAAGCTCAATTTCATTAGAGTCGGTACCTCTAGTCTGTTTCATACTTAGTCTATATCAAGTTATCTCACTCGATATTCTTTGCTTATCTTGATCTATCGCTTAGACTAAGTCGGATGGAATTTTGAGTTATATAGTTATTAGACTCGTAAAATTCCACTTCTCTTCGACCCGGATAATTAGTTGATTAATTATCATAATTATTTTATTATCCGTGTCTAATCTTGGACCAAAGTATTTTATACTTTGAGAACCAAAATTGATTTACTTTTGTAGGTTATTCAATCGAGGATACACTTTTCAAACTACAAAAGTAACCTAGCTCGTAACGCCAAATCGGCAGCAGACATGGCTTTTCACCTTCTCTCGCTCCAGTCCCGGAAGATTGTGTCGAGGCTGTCTGCTTCCAAATCTGAAAACCTGAACGCTAAGCTTAACGGTGGTTTCCACCTTATCTTTCAAGACACCGCCAATGGTTTTGGGACTTCCAAGAGAGTTAAACCGTTGTCCAACGTTCACATTACAATGGATACTTTCGAGTGACTCGAAAGCTTCTATCAACGGTCACGAGAGGACTCTCGGTCAGCAGATGAAGATAACGGCTACTCTACCTGGTCATCTATAAATAGAAGCCAGTTCACAAGACTTGAAGATTGCCGAACTTATTGTTAATATACGTACTTGTGCAAAGTCTTTGTATTCATTCTCAATCTTCTACTTACAACTCCTATTCTGTAATTCATTACCTTTTGAGTTGTAAGGTCTTTTACTTAGTTACAAACTCTTTCTTACTTTCTTTGTAAGGTCCCTTGACTAAGTCTGTAAGGGTTAACTCAGCTTAGTTGTCCCTAGCCGTAAGGGTTATCTCAGCTAGGAAGTACTAGATCGGATAAGGGAATTTTTGAGTCTAGGAAAACTTGTATAGAGTTGTCTAAGGGAGCAACTCGGGTTCGGTCAGTTCACGGTATTTTGTGGACCCAAAATAGTGGATTTGACTTCGTGTCCGGATTGACACGGTCCGTGGTTTTCTGCCCCAGGAGGGTTTCCACGTAATTTCTAAGTGTTATCTTTCCGAGTTCATTCTAGACTCGGCATAGTCATATTACTCCTGCTTGACTTGGTTGTTTATTCGTGATAGCATTTCCGAGTCCAAGCTTTTCGACCTCGCTGTTTGACTCGGAACTCGTCTCTGTCTCTTCGTTAACAAAAGAGCTATCGTTTCCACGAAAAACTTCTATCACCCTATTCACCCCCTCTAGGGTAACTCGGACTCTCCCCGAGCAAACCTTCACCGAATTTTATAATTAATCGACAAAGCCATTATTTCCTTCTTGAAATGACTACCATGGTCGAGTTATAAGCTCGTGAGGCACTCCATAATGACGAGATAATGTTTCGGGTGATGAATTTGGCTGCTTGTTTCGACGTCAAGGTTGCATAGGAAGCTGCCTCTACCCATTTTGGTGAAGTAGTTAATTTCTACTAACACAAATTTGTTACCACCTATTCCTTTAGGAGTCACTTTGCCGATAATGTCCACTCGTCAAACCGAAAACGGCTAGGGTGAAGATAGTATAGTGAGAAATGATGTGGGTTAGTGTTGTAAGTTTGGATGCACTGACATTTATGGCACCTTCTAACAAAGTCGTGATAGTCCGCTGCCATAGTTGACCAGTAATAACCAAGTCTCTAAACCTTACGGACCAGGATCCCGAAGACTCGGACTCTAAATCTAAATCATTCTAAGTACTACATGAAGACTCAGGTACAAACCTCATCCCTCCTAAGTTTTGATTACAAGTCATTCGAGGGTTATAGAAACTCCTGTATAAGTTTTCATTTGTTTCGACTAACTCGGAGAACACATTCTTGCATATCTTACGTATTAGTGTTTCGACTCACTTAGACAAGCACTCGGATCTATCGCATGTACAAATAATTTCTCTAACTCTTTTATTATGAGTTCCATCTGCATATTTCAACGCAAAATGAATTACATTGTTAATTCCTTTTTTCTAAGTCGGTTTGTTTGATTGAGAATTATTTGTTCGGATCAAGTCTCTATACTTTGATGATTTTACTCTTTCTAACTTGATCTTTATAAGGCCTGACTCGATGGAATTTGAGTATATTCAATATTAGACTCAAAAATTCCATTCTTATAGGCCTAAGATAATTGTATACTTAATTAAATTATTATCTCGTGCCTAATCTTGGACCAAAGTATTTTATATTTTGAGAACCAAAGTGGTTTACTTTTGTAGGTTATCCAAACTAGGTTATCTCATTTTTGAGTTACCAGCGAGACAAGGCTTATCTACTTCGAATAGGGCTCGGACACCGTGTCGGGGTTGTCTGTTTCAAACTGGAAAACTTCAGTGCTAAACTCAATGGTGGTTTCCACCTTACTTTTCAGACATCACCAGTTGACTGGAGCACCTTTAGGAGCCAAGAGCCGTTGCACAACGTTCACATCCCAACGAATCTTTTACGAGCGACTCGGAAGAGCCGTTACAATGGCAAGTAAAGACTTCGTTCAAAACCAAGGCACAACGGTCACTCTGCCTTGCCATCTATAAATAGAAGCCACTTCACAAGACTTGAAGATTGCTTGAACATATTTGTCTGAAACTATATCTCTGTGTGTATACTTTTACGAGTCCAATCTAGACTCGGATTCTCTTGTTCATTCTTTTCAAGCTTAAAGTTTCTAAGTTTGTTAAAATTTCCTCATCACCCTATTCACCCCTCTCTAGGGTGACTTAGACTCTCCAAGAGCAAGCCTTCAATTGGTATCAAAGCCTATCCTTTCAGAAAGGATCTAATAATCCAAAGGTCTAAAGATCGGATGGCTCAGGACATCGGAGAGTTTGATTAAGGAAGATCCTCCAACAGACCACCAAAGTTCAAAGGATCAAACTTCATGCACTTGGAAGAAGCTAATGGAATGCTTTCTGCTAGACAACGATGAAGATGTTTGGAACATCATCCAAGAAGGAAATTACATTCTAATGAAGATAGAAGGTACGGGATCTATGCCTAAAGAAAAGTTTGATTACACCAATGAGGAGTAAAAAAGTTCGAAAGAACTTCAAAACGATGAACATTCTGATGTGTGCTACCAGTGCAGAAGTGTACAACAGAGTGTTAGCCTGTGACATAGCTAAAGATGTGTAGGACACACTTGTCAACACATATGAAGGTACAAGTCAAGTGAAACAGGCGAAGATAAGTCAATATTTTCACAAATATGAGCTGTTCAAGATGGAGCCAGAAGAAAACATCACTCAAATGTTTATATGCTTCACTAAGATTACAAACAATCTCAAATTTCTGGGTAGAAAGATTTCCCACGGAGAAATGTACAAAAAAATTCTAAGAAGTCTACCAAAGAGAAGATGGGGTCCCAAGGTGACAACCATCGGGAAGCTCAGAACCTCTCTCAACTAAAGCCGGACGAACCGAGTGGGATGTTGCTTACCCATGAAATTCACCTGGAAAAGAGGATGCCGAGGTCAGCACAAAAAGAACAAAGTGCTTAAAGCCTCGGAAAGTAGAGAGGAAAGTCCGAGTTCCTCGGACTTAGAAGAAGATCCAATGGCACTTATTGCTCGAGGCTTTAAAAGAATGATGAAGCATAAGAAATAGGAGAAGAGGCCAAAGGAAGAGTTCTACAAGAAGGATAAGAAGGATAGAAAAGGTAAATATTCTTCCCCTTCAAAGTTATCTTTAATTAAGAACTCTAGTTGTTTTGAATATGGCAACAAAGATCACCTAGTCAAGGACTCGTCCAATGAAAAAGAAGGACAGAAAGAAGAAGAGGGTTATGATGGCCATATACGAGTGATAAAGACTCATCTCGAAGAAGATGAAGATTCGATGACTTAAAGTGTCCGATGGCTCTAACGGACTCGAAGCTAAATCTAAGTAAGACTCGACAACTCGGACACTAAGGAGACAAGTCCTCATGAGGTAATTGAATACTTTCTCAAGTTCTCCAAAGTTGATTTGGCTAAATATATTTATACTTTGGAAGAAAATTCCTATTCTGATTCTTCTCGGTTAAAAAACAACTTGAGTCTCTTACTTCGAGAGCAACTCGTTTGAAAAATGAATTGGAAAAGCTGAGACTAACTCTAAAAGAACTCAAGACTAGTACTTAAACTAATGAGACTGAGTCCGAGTCACTCGGAACAGAAAATGAGCATCTAAAAAGAAAGCTCAATGAGTCTTAAGAGCTTATTTTGAAATTTAATGATGGTCAAAAAACCTTGACATGCTTTTAGGCTCTCAATGTGTCTCCTTCAGGAAAGAAGAACTTGGTTTTAATGAAGAGGAGGAATCTAATTCCTATTCAAATTTTCCCAAAAGGATTCCGGAACTATGAAGTTCGGGAAGGCTGAGCATGGTCCTATTCATAAGAATGAAAGGAGGGCCGAGCCTAGATCGGATTACAGGAGAAAACCCTCTCCACCTATTTATAAAAGAAAATTTTTTCAAAAGAAAGAGACACGAGACTCATTTTTCTAAAAAGAAGACTCAAAATCATACCAAACCCAAAGTCATTCAAATCTGGGTTCCCAAGAGTCTTCTTCCTAAAAAAGGACCATAGTAAAGGGAGTTATTGGGTTCGTTAGGAAGTGAGACGGGTTAGTGTGCTTCGACTTGCGGGTAACTCGGAAAAGGATAAAAGGTCATTAGTACTTAGACAGTGGATGCTCATGCCACATATCGGGAGATTCAAGACTCTTTTCTGAGTTGGAAGATTTCAAAGGAGGCAAAGTCACTTTTGGAGATGATAGTAAGGTTAAGATAGTTAGAATTGGCAAGATTGGGAAAGGAGACAACCTGGTTAGCCTAGTCTACCTCGTCAAAGGATTAAAGTACAGTCTACTCAAGCATCTCTTAGTTGTGTGACAAAGGTCAAGAGGTAAGATTCACTCGGACCAATTGCTATATTTCTGATGCAACCACCAAAGAGACTAAGCTCTCAAGTAAAAGATCAGGTAATACCTATACTATTCCTCTTTCGATCCAAGTCGGAATTTATCTTGTTTAAAAGTATCATTGCATGATGATTCTTGGACATGGCATCGTAGACTAGGACATGTTAGCATGCACACTATCAAAAAGCTTGCATCACATGGCTTAGTTAGGGGTTTACCTAAATGTGGATTTAAGAAAGATAAAATTTGTGAAGCATGCATAAAAGGGAAACAGAGTCGGATCATCTTTCAAGCCTCTCAAAACTGTTTCCACATCTAAAGTGCTTGAATTGCTGCATATGGATTTATTTGGTGAAATCTATGTAAAGAGTCTCAGAGGTAGTCACTGAGTGCATGATGAACTCATGAGCCACTAAGTAATGACTCTAATACTCTAACGACCGAATGATAGCATAGAATTACTTGTCATAGGTAGAGTATCTTTGTTTGGTGTCATATAGCTTCTCACCGATATAAGCAATAGGGCGACCTTCCCGAGTGAGGCTCCACCAATGCCCACACCCGAGGCATCGCACTCAACTTCAAATATCTTCTCAAAACTAGGTAAGGCTAAGACAGGAGCTTGAGTTAGTTTTGTCTTTATAACATCAAAAGATTTCTAAGTCCGGAGTGTCCAAATAAAAGAGTCAGTTTCGAGCACCTCGAGTCATAGGCATAGTAATGGTACTGAAGTCTTTGATAAACCTCCTATAAAATGATGCAAGCCCATGAATGCTCTTAGGAGTAGGCCAAATAAGAATAGCCTCAATCTTGCTCTCATCCACTTTCACTCCTTCAACTGAAACAACATAACCTAAAAATGTGACTTCTAAGTTGAAGAATTAAGACTTCTTCGATTCCCATACAGCCTTCTTTTTCCAGCGAGTTGAATAACTTGTATGAGGTGGTCAGAATGTTCCTCTTCATTCTGACTCTAGATCAGAATATCATCAAAGTAGACCACAACAAACTTCCTAATGAATGGTCGAAAAACCTGATTCATTAGACGCATGAAAGTACTTCTTAGAGCATTAGTTAAACCAAAGGGCATGACAAGGCATTCGTATAACCCTCCTTGGGTTTTGAAAGCGATTTTCCATTGATCCCCTTCTTTGATTCTGATTTGATAATATCCACTTGTGAGGTTAATTCTCCGGTACCAACAAGACCGGTACAGCACACGGGCTCAAACTTTCTCTAACTAGACCTTTAGACACCAATTCCTCAACTTGCCTTTGCACTTCGAGGTGTCTTTTGGATTCATTCCGTAGGCTGGCTTGTTTGGCAAGATAAATCCTAGGATAAGGTCTATGTGGTGTTGGATATTTCTTTTGGGAGGCAAGCCAAGGGGTATCTCATCAGGAAAAACAAGGATGTATTGGGTAATAAGGGTTTTGATTGAGGGGTGTATGAGTTCTGAGGACTTAGAAACATCCTAACTCGGAAGAATAAACTCTTTCGGAGGTCCGAGTTCATGATGCATGGACTTCGGATAAGTTTCCCTAGGTTCGGAAGTAACTCGGATTGGTTGTGTGTTTGAGGGGTTTGGGTTTTGGCATTTGTGAGGGGTCAAGTGGGGCTAAGGTTATTTTCTTGCCATTCTAAGTCGAGTGTAGGAGCCATCATGTATAACACTACGATCAAATAACCAAGGTCTACCAAGTAGTAAATGACATGCATCCATAGCTATAACATCACACCATATATCACCAACATACCACGTCCAATGCTAAAAGATATCAAGCAACGAGAATTAACTCCGAGACCATTACCTTGACCCAGCCATTGTATGTTGTAGGGGTGCGGGTGTAACTCGGTTTGTAACTCGAAGCTTCTCGATCATGCTCATAGAAGCAACGTTGATGCAACTCCCTCTATCAATAATAATTGAGCGAGACTTTCCCCTTGTGTGAAATATATTTTCTCTCCGAGCCTCACTTGGATCCTTATATCCGCTTAAGGCCCGCATGATCACAAGCAACTCTCCTTCATCAGCCTCTTCAACAATCTCTTTTATACCTTCAGCAAGGCACAACTCTCTTTCGACTTATCTTCATCCCATATTGGTTCATCACTCGTAAGTAATAGTGACTACTCTTCGGTTAGGACACTCGGAAGCAAAATGTCCAAAACCTTGACGCTTGAAATACTTAAGCCTCATTCCAATAGAAGGTTTGTTCCGAGTTTGAGTCAAAGTAGCAATGGGCTTAGACACGGAATTGGGTTTTAGGGAAACAGACTTAGACCGAAATTGAGAGTCTAAATAACTCTTACCAAACTGAGTAGGCTTAGATGGTTGAGTTTTCGGGACCTCTCTCCTGCAGGTTCCGACCTTCCTTTGTTACTCCACTTTGCGTGCTAAAAGACACTCCTTATCAAACTTTGAATATTTTTGCAACTCAACAACATTAGCATACCTTGGGTCAAGTCCTCCCAGATATCTAATTATGGTCTTATCCTTAAACTCTTGTAGATCACATTTAATCATCCGCCTTTCGAACTCTTAAGTATACTCCTCCATACTCATCGAACCTTGTTGCAAGTTGTGCAACCTGGCATAATTGTCCTGGATGTAAGTGGGTGGTAAGAATCGAGCCTTCAACTTAGACCTCATTTTCTCCCATCTTTTGATCTTTGGTTTCCTTTGAACAACATGCTTCTTCACCAAGTTTTCCCTCCAAGTTGAGCCAAAACCTTAAAGCTTCGTAGCAACAAGCTTTACCTTCTTCTCATCCTTCACTTCTTTGTAATCGAAGATCCTTTCAACAATTTGCAACCGATCCGTTTGGCTTAAGACGACCCTCGAACTCCGGGATTTCAACTTTGAAATCCGAGTTGCGTTGAGGTAAGTGATGCTTTCTCCCTCTTCTTCCTCTTCTTTTCTTATACTCACTTGGGTGATGGAGAGTTATTAGCAATGCTATAAGGAGAACCAAGCTGGACACCTAAATCGTCCATTTTAGTCCATGTGGTGCAAAATGAGCCCGGGCATGTTGAACCGTGAAGTGCTACCGTTTTATGTCTTTTGCACATAAATAAAGTTGTTACTAAATCAAGGGCGGTCCAAGGTCCGAAGGGTATATATATGAGATAGTCTAATAAAGCATCAAAGAAAGAATTCTAGAGGAATCTTCAAGCACTACTCTTAGTGGAAGGAATCTTACAAGGTGGACCAATAAGGAGCTAACTTGAGCAAGAGGAAAGAAGGTGAATGGCCATTCACATCCGGCCACCTATCTTGGTTTGGAGAAGGGCTAACTTAATCTAGGCCTTTAATCTTGTTTAGCCTTAGATTTTGCTATTGTAATAGAGCATTACAAATACTATGTACTCGACCATGTACAAATCATCTTGAATATTGAATGAAAATTGAGCTTGTAATGCTCTTACCCCTTTGAATTCTCAAATGCTTTATCCAAGTGTGGCATACTTGGTGGTGCTCTTTTGAGTCCTTAAATCTTTCTAGTGGTGAGACTGTATCTAGATAGGTTTTTGGTGCCCTAAGATTTTCAAAGTGGTGATTTCTGTATCCTTGGAAGCCTTAGCTCTACCCGGTTACTCAACTTCAAAAATCCATATCTCCCAAACCACGAACCATCTTCAACCCAAATTTCACCCACTAGTCCCTCGATGTGCTAAGTTATCCCCCTTGAGATTTAGCTCAATCCGAGCCATATTCTGACCCCCTCCTCCAAAATAAACAAAGGACCTCATTCTGGACGGCAGTCATGCGGGACGGTCTTTTCGCCTTTTGTTTGAGGTGATCCAGGCCCCGAATCATTCCCCACTTTTTACCAGTTCTTCCTAACTCATTCAAGAGTCTTCCCCCTAAAGTTTCACCTCAAAATTCCACCATTTCCCCCTCCATCACCTCGATCTCCCAAGACCGCACAAAAGGGACCTGTTCGTCCAGGTTACTCGTCTTTGTGCTTTGTCATCTTTTTCGCCCCTTGCTGCTACTATACATCACTGGGAGAAGCAAAAGGATTTATATCTTCATCATCATCCCCGTGTGAATGGGTATGAGGTGGTGAACCGGGTGGTGACTCCTCTAACTATGACGCTTCTTTTCATCATGTCTCCAAGTTGCTTTCTCGGGTAAATGTTCACGTGCTCGCAAATCATCATAGTTGTTCATGAGCATCTCAAAACGTTCCTCCAATGTCATACTTTCACTCATTCTCGCTTAAGGGTTCTTTGTGGACTGATGGGTCCGGGCTAAAAGGGTTGTGTTTGGGGTGTAGGAAGCTCATCCTAGGAAAGGCTCTAAAGCATTGATACCAAAACCGATGTGCCAAAAGGGCAGAGCTACGACGATCTAGAAACGAGTACACAAAACACAATTCTAAGTAACTCATAAAGGACTCATAAATGACCAATAAAACAGTAAGCAACTAGAACTAGGCTAATCACTCGAGGAGGAGATGATTAACAAGGTAACCAACGACTGAAATAACACAAATAAGATAAAACTAAACTACCCAAGGATACGAGATATCACCACCAAAGATAAACTAGGGTACTAACGACACTTAGAGATATAGATATTGCCACTCTAAGCATAAGTTAGACTCTTCGGACTACGACTTAATTACCCCACTAACTAGACAAGCAAAAGAGAACTTTTGGGGTTGAAAAGAGCTCAGCTCAACTTTACTTATCATATAGCCAATATCAAAATCGAGTTTTTTTAACAAGTGAAACCCATGCCTATTTATATGCCTTAGAACTAGGTTACATCGGTCTAATCTCGGGGTTATAAATCCCTTTACAATCAAAGATTGTGATGCATTTTAGCAAAATAAAGGATAAAAGATAGAATAATTACAACGAGAAAAAGAGAGCAGAAAAGGAGGGGGACAGCAGAATCAGCTCATGTGAGCAGTACAAAAAATAATATAGTTCTAAGTCCGATGACAGCTGCTGTAGGAACCACGGTCGGCTAGGGCCCGTCGACCTTCCCGACTTATGTCGGGTCTCTTTTTAAGGATTGATTTTGAAGATGGTTTTAGAAAGCCGATTTTGGAATGTGGGGATGAACCTTTTATTAAGATTTATGAGTTTTATTAAATTGAGTTGAAATGAATTGAATCGGATTGATTTGTAGATTTATTAATTGTTTTAGAAATTATTTTAAGAAGTCCTGGGATATTAACTCCTAATTAAAAGATAAATTAAATTAGGATTCTAGATCTGTCGTTATGCTATAGGGCCATATTGGTGTGAAAACACCAATTTGGATCGAAGCCACCATGCCTAATCCCACGGTGCGAGCGGTGGCTTGCACTAGGTTAGGCTGGCGCCAGCCGGAGGCTAGGGCTGAGAAATCAGCCTCAGCCTTTACCACGGTTGGCAGATCAGGAGCCCTAAAATTTTTATCCTACGGTTAGAAAGAAGGTCGAGATACAATTGAACGGAAGTAAAGTAATAGAGGAGTCGCTAGTCGGTTTTTAGGAAAGAAAAACTAACAAAAATAAAATAAAAACTTACTCTTCCAATCTTAATATGGGAAAACAAAGACAAGAAGAGGCTAAAAATGAATCCATCGATCTTTGAACCGAGAATTGGATTCGAGGGGCAAGGGTACGAAACGCAGGGACAAACCGTTTTGTTTCACCCGTCCGAAGACGACCATTACTAGTTCAAGTAGTGAATTAGAATAATGTAAAACAAGCAAGCAAGCAACATGCGATTAGAATTAGAAGCAACCAAACATAATTAAGGAAAGCGATAAAGGTAGAAAGTAATGAAAATGGTAAAGAAAGTAAAAGCTAAAAAGAAAGAAAAGCGAAAATTAAAGAGATTACATCGGTCGGGAGGAATTAAAAGCGATACATCTTGAATCCACAATACGAAAAACAATAAAGAAAGCATAAAATGAAATAAACCATTTTGAAAATTGGATCTGTGCCCTCAGGTTGTCCCACTCGCTCATCCGGATCCCGAATCCGGATCTAGTAATGCGACAATGGTGATTTGAAGGGGCTTTTTTGTGAGTATTTTGTGGAGGTTTGTAGGTAGAAAGATGAATGATGTAGTTTAGGGATTAGATGTATGGAGTAAGATGGAAGTATGCTTGAAAAGAGACCAAGAGATCGAGAATACCAACGGGAGTATTTAGTAGCTCTTAATCTAGTTTCAGCAACATAATAGTAACGGATGAGCCATATGGAGAATGAGAGCCAAAACTCTCTATTTATAGGGAGAAGTTAGGTCAAGGGATGACCTTAGGGTTAGCTCTCGGCCAGCCGTCCAAAGCTAGTAGCAAAAATCGAGCTAAGATCAAAGTGATAAGACCGGATAAAGCGAAGGATAAAACCCGGACGAGAATCGAGTAAATAGAGGGAGGCGAGAACCGGCCAACCGACGTTACCTAGGGTTTCGTGCCCTAGAGTGCTACCCCAGGACTATGCAAGCTGGAACACAACGTTTTGAGGCAAAACGCAGGGTAGAAGGCGTCGGCCATGGGTGGTCTTCTAGTTTGTGCCCTTTTCGTGATGTCTCGGGATTCCTTACTTAAAACACAGCGTTTTAGTGAAATTACCAATAAGGGGCATCGGCCATATTGGGCTTTCAAAGAGATTGTGGGCTCCTAGTCTCGGGTGGACTTTCTTGGAACTTAAACGCAACACTTTGATTCTCGTGATCATGAAATGCAACGTCTAACGCCATTTTGAGGTGTTCAGCTACTTGTCCGATTGTGCTGAAGTAAAATGTAGTATTCTAAACTTGGGATTTCCCGACCCGCAACATTGAACTCCGTTGTCTCTCGAAGGCTTGGCCCGGTTTTGGATCGACCCGAGGGAGAAGGCTATTTATGTGGTGCTCGGGGGTTCTTTGTGGTCTACTGGCTTCGTCACACCAATAAAATCCCGACCGTGATCCAAATCCACAAACAGGACTCGGGATTATCATCATCGGGTCAACAAAAATTAAAAACAAAGAAAAGAACGACATTCTTTAGGTGTTTATAGCTGCAGTCGCTATTACCACATTCTTACGGGTTCCGATCCGTAAACTTTCATTCTCCGGCTCTGCTCCGCAAAGCCGAGTCCGAGCTCAAAAGCCGATGACTCAAAAAAGATCAACTTAGACTTATTATCTCTGAATATTTGTAGACTTGTCCGGCCCCTTACTCCCGTCCGAGGTGACGGACAAGTAAAGTAATTTTGAGTGTGGCCAAAACTCCCTTGAAGCGTGTGTCAACGAGTGAAGACCTAGTCATGGATTCCGAGGGCTCGAAGTGGATTCCGAGGGCTCGAAGTGGATTATGAGGACTCATAATTATCAATTTGGACCGACTGGTTCTCATTATCACTTAGAGTTTGGCTTGGGGTGTTCTCCCCATCAAGAAAAAGGAGGGGACCACGGAATCGGCTTCGTGAATAGTACGGTTCGAGGATGGTGACAGCTTCGATCGTCATCACCACATTCTCACTTTACTACGATCCTTAATGTTTCCCTTTCTAGCTCTACTGATGATTCCCTGATGATGCCTAACTAGATTTGAGTGTAGTTGTAAAACCGGTCCGAGCTAAGAATGTGATAACTAAAAAAAAAATAATCAATTTAGACTTATTATTTTCGAATATCTACAGTCTTGCCTGGCCCCTTACTCCTGTCCGAGGAGACAGACAAGTAATTCCGAGTGTCGCCAAAACTCCCTTGAGGCTTGTGTTAACAGTGAGGACTCTACGAGTAGATTACGAGGGCTCAATAGTGGATTACGAGGGCTTAGAATTCTCATATGGTGCTGGCTAGTTCTCATTATCCGTTAGAGTTTGGCTTGGGGTGCTCTCCTTGTCATTACCTTGATGAGTCCTCTAAGGGGGATTTTGGTTATTCCATTAAAGCTGGAGATAATAAGTTTTTAGTCCATTTTGTCAAAGTCGGTAGAAACCGGGCAGCCAATTGACCCTTGTCAACTACATGAGTCATATCTCTCTCGGGTCAAATTGGGCAAATGGCATATGCTTGGAAAGGGACATCATAAGCTTTCCAACCAACAATTTGGAGCTGCAAAAGGAGCCTTATCCATGAAGATATGGCCGTTGGAATTTCCACCGAGAAAAGTGCACGGCGGTGAAAGCGATTGGTCGTCGTTTTCACCCTTTTGTGTTTGCTGATTTGTGCTTTACACTTAATGCTTCCTGCTTTTGTATTTGCTTAAGCTGGATGTAATTCAAACCCTTGGATGATTAGTTTATATTTTGAACCCTTGGGTATTATGTGTTAACCCTAGATAGACCCATACTATATATACTTAAGTATGAGGAATCAAAAGGGTAGTTGATGATTAATCCAAAAGTTGAGCATAGCTCCTTAAACCGAAAATTCTCTCAATGCTTATCTTAAATATGGCCTATTTAAGTGGTGCATTTGAGTCTAATCTAGTTTAGTGGTGGTGTATCTTATCCACTAAACAAGATTAGTGGCCCTAAGACTAGAGCAAGTGGTGTGTCTTATCTTGATTACTGTTTTAGCTTTATCATGTTACTTGTTATAAATTCTCTATCTCCCTTTTCTTTCCTTATTTTCCATAATGCTTTCCCATTCTTTTTCCCCAGCATGTTGAGTTGAAAATCCCCAAGCTTCAGCTTTAACCAAGATCTAGTCTATTCCCTACAACTAAAGGAAGCTAAGTGTGTCTATTTTGGGGATCCGTGAGCTTTATCTCTGTTTGATTATCCTCTCAATTGACCTGATCATAGCTTCATCTTTGCTTTCTAAATTCTCTATCTCCCTTTTCTTTCCTTATTTTCCATAATGCTTTCCCATTCTTTTTCCCCAGCATGTTGAGTTGAAAATCCCCAAGCTTCAGCTTTAACCAAGATCTAGTCTATTCCCTACAACTAAAGGAAGCTAAGTGTGTCTATTTTGGGGATCCGTGAGCTTTATCGTTGTTTAATTATCCTCTCAATTGACCTGATCATAGCTTCATCTTTGCTTTCCCCCTCCTCTTTTTCTAGGTCATAACTCCTCCCACACAAAATTTCAAACTTGAACTCCGACAAAAATAACCCCCATCCTCCTTTGTCCCAAACAGGTTGTCAAACACAATATCCCACGACTCGGTTGAGTTTTTATGCTTTTCTCCTCTTTCACCAAACTTTGTCTCTTGGTCTCTTGGTACATCATATTTGGTATTAAAGCCTAGGGGACTCTCTTCTTGGCCATACTTTCAGCCATTTTCATCCCAAACTAAGAGCTCAAGATAGTGGTAGTATAACACTAGAGGAAAGATTTGAGATGTTGATAAAGAACTATGAAGAGTTGAGAAATCAAAATGCCTACCTTTGGAAACAACTTGGTGATTCTATAAAGCAAAAATGCCATCAATTAGAGGAGTCTCCACCCAGCTCTCTATCCACAATGATGGAGAGTCCTAAGTGACCAAGAGCCAAGGGCTGTTAGCTAAGCTATAAGAGGAGATAAGCACAAGTGGAGATCAACTTTGGGCACCGAAGTCCACCATTCTAGTTCAAGTAACACAAGTTGAGCTAGAACTTGAAGAGCAATGAGAGTTGTCTTTCAAAGACAATTAGTACATAAATAATTGGAGTTTAGAAGTTGGAGCAAAATAAATCTGAGAAGAAAGGTCCAAAAGGCCTAAAAGCCTAAACCAAGCACAATCTGCTCGGACCAAATGAACCATGCTCGGTCCTTCAAAGTCAGCCACCAAAGGATGAAATATGTTGGCATCACAAGGAAGATTCTAGAGAAATCCCCAAGCACTACCTCTAGTGGAAAGACTCATGTGTTGGACCAATTAGAAGCAAGCTTGCTCAAGGGAAAGCACTATCATTGATGGAAGGAATCAAGTGTTGGACCAATTAGAAGCAAGCTTGGAGAAGGGGCTAACTATAGTGTAATCTAGGCCATTGATCATGTACAAGCGATCTTAGCCTTAGATTATGCTTAGTTTCAATCTTTGAGCATTATTTATACTAATTGTAATCGGTTGTAAAAGGCAGCTTTTGATTAATGAATACAAGCCGAGCTTGTGAATGCTCTTCCCCATTGAATTCTCAATTGCTATATCCAAGTGTGGCATACTTAGTGGTGCTTGGTTGAGTCTTAAGGTTTTGCTAGTGATGAATCTGTATCTAGCTTAGCCTCTCGGTGCCCTAAGACTCTTGAGGTGGTGTGACCTATATCCTTAAGGGACTTAGCTCTATCCTTAAACAAGTCCTCAAGCACTAGCTCAAACTCTCCCTCTCCCTACCATTCACAAACCTCCATCTTCCCCCTCGGTTTCCTTGCTTGGCTATCAATCATCTTTGGTATTAGAGTAAGTTCTGATTCCCTCACCAAATTGTTTCCTCTCCCTAAAAACACAACCCAAAAACCCTTAGCTACACAAAGCCGAAACCCACAAAGATCCCGGTATTCAAACATGAGTGCTAGTAAGCGAGCTCCGCAGCCGTAATGATTATCTCTGAAAACAACTTGGGCAATCCATGAGAGATAGGCGAGATCAATTGAGAAGCACAACCCCTCCCTCTCATCCTACTCATAGTTCCAACGAGGAGGATGAAGAAAGTAATCCATTTGCTTCCTAGGATGAGCCTAGTGAAAGGAGAAGAAGGCGAGGTTCTAGGTGTGCTACACATCACTCACATGACTTCAAAGTAAAAATGCCGGAGTTTGAAGGGCGTCTAAACCCAAATGAGTTCTTAGATTGGCTAAGAACCATGGAGAGAATATTTGACTACAAGGATGTGCCCGAGGAGAAAAAGTTAAGCCTGTTGCTCTCAAGCTTAGAGGCTTTGCCTCAACATGGTAGGAAAACTTGGTGCATAAACGAGTGAGGGAAAGAAAATCAAAGATTAGAAGTTAGGAGAAAATGAGATCAAAACTCAAGGCTCGTTTCTTGCCCCCAACTTACATTCAAGATAGTTGAAGACTCGGACACTTCTTAATGCATTTCGAGTTGCATTAAATGAATCGAGATATAACCATCTCATACTTATAGAGTTTTGATTCCAAGGTATTCTCTCGTATCTCGAAACTTCTTTGAGTAAAATGGTATCTTCTCTAAGTGATACAACTTTTACTTCTTATATTTCTTGCTTATCCGTAAGTGACTCGTAAAAGCTGGTTCTCTCGTTTCGAGTCCCTCATCACTCAGATTTATCGCAGATTGAATAGACTAGTATTTCGTCTTTTCTCACTCGGAATCGACTTACGGTTATAAGCTCTATTTCATTAGAGTCGGTACCTCTAGTCCGTTTCATGCTTAGTCTATATCAAGGTATATCACTCGATGTTCTTTACTTAACTTGATTCTTTGCTCGGACTAGCTCGATGGAATTTTGAGTTACATGGATATTGGACTCGGAAAATTTCATTGCTCTTATGATTCGGATATTTAGCTGATTAATTATCATAATTATTTTATTATCTGTGTCTAATCTTAGACCAAAGTATTTTATACTTTGAAAACCAAAATTGATTTACTTTTGTAGGTTATTCAATCAAAGATACACTTTTCAAACTACAAAAGTAACCAGCTTCGAACTTCAAATCACCGAGCAGACATGGCTTTTCACCTTCTCTCGCTCCAGTCCCGATAGATTGTGTCAGTAGCTGTCTGTTTCCAAATCTGGAAAACTGGAACGCTAAGCTTAACGGTGGTTTCCACCTTATCTTTCAAGACACCGCCAATGGTTTTGGGACTTCCAAGAGAGTTAAACCGTTGTCCAACGTTCACATTACAACGGATACTTTCCGAGTGACTCGAAAGCTTCTATCAACGGTCACGAGAGGACTCTCGGTCAGCAGATGAAGATAACGGCTACTCTGCCTGGTCATCTATAAATAGAAGCCACCTCACAAGACTTGAAGATAGCCGAACATATTGTTAATACACATACTTGCTAAAAGTCATTGTATTTACTTTCAATCTTCTACTTACAACTCCCACTCTGTAATTCATTACTTTCCGAGTTGTAAGGTCTTGTACTCGATTACAAACTCTCTCTTACATTCTTTGTGAGGTCCCTTGACTAAGTCTGTAAGGGTTAACTTAGCTTAGTTGTCCCTAGTTGTAAGGGTTATCTCAGCTAGGAAGTACTAGATCGGATAAGGGAATTTCGAGTCTAGGAAAACTTGTATAGAGTTGTCTAAGGGAGCAACTCGGGTTCGGTCAGTTCACGGTATTTTGTGGACTCAAAATAGTGGATTTGACTTCGTGTCTAGATTGACACGGTCCGTGGTTTTCTGCCCTAGGAGGGTTTCCACGTAGTTTCTAAGTGTTATCTCTCTCGAGTTCATTCTAGACTCGGACATTCACTTTACTCCTGCTTGACTTGCGTGTTTGTTCGTGATAGCACTTCGAGTCCAAGTTTTTCGACCTGCTGTTTGACTCGGAACCTGTCTCTGTCTCTTCGTTAACAAAAGAGCTAACGTTTCCATAAAAAACTTCTATCACCCTATTCACCCCCTCTAGGGTGACTCGGACTCTCCCGAGCAAACCTTCAATAGTTATTCCCAACTCCACAACCTACAACAAGGAAGTATGAGTGTGGAGGAGTACACTCGTGAATTTCGAAATTGCCCATTAAGTGTGATATTTAAGAGAATGAGGACCAAACCATAGTGAGATATCTTGGAGGCCTAGATGCAAAGTATTCTCAAGTAGTAGAATTACAAAAATTCTCTACTTTTGATGAAGTGTGTCACTTGGCACATAAGATTGAGCAACAAAAGAAGCATCGTTTTCCAAGAGAGAAATACCCAAATCCTTTCCACAAAAGAACCTACCCTTTACAAGGGAGCCCCCAACCAACTCCACAAAAAACCCAAACTCCACAAAATAGCCTACGCCCATTTCTATCCCAAATCTGCCCAAACCTACGCCAAATTCCTACAACCCACGGAGGTGTTTCAAGTGTCATAGGTTAGGACTCATTACCTCGGAATGTCCTAATAGAAGAGTAGTAACTTTTGTGGAATTTCAAGAGCTATGTATGGAGGAAGAAGAGCCCGAGAAGGAGCTCTACTTAGTGGAAGAAATGGAGTAAATGGTAGAGGAAGCGGATGAAGGAGAACTATTGGTCCTAAGAAGGGCATTGAGTGGAATCAAGGAGCACAAAGAGGAGCAATGTGAGAACATATTTCACACTAGAGGAACGGTGCAAGGCAAATTTTGCTCTATTATTATGGATAGTGGAAGTTGCACAAATGTGGCCGCTTCAACTATGATTGAGAAACTTGGACTAGTTGCTTCGGCTCATCCTCACCCCTACAACATTCAATGGTAAACCAAGGTAAAGGCCTCCAAGTCAATTATAGATGTCTTATTTCATTTAGTATTGGCAAGAATTATCATGATGAGTTGTGGTGTGATATTATTCCTATGGATGCTTGTCACTTGTTGCTTGGGAGACCTAGGTTATTTGATAGAAGGGTTATGCATGATGGACTCATAAAGACCTATACTTTCACTATGTATGGAAAGAAGATTACATTAGCTCCCTTACCCCCAAGTCAACTCACAAAAACAAAGCCACAAAAGACCCCCATCCAAACCGACCTCCTTCTTACTATGGGAGAGTCATTTCTTAAAGCAAAGCAACATGAGTTTAGACCCACGCAAGAGCTCATCCTAATGTCCCCAAATGAACCCGAAAGCCTTCCTCAAAACCTACACCCTCAAGCCAAAAACCTACTATCCATATTTGTCCGTGTCTTTCCAAATGAAATTCCACTTGGCCTACCTCCACAAAGAACCAGTCCAACATCACATAGACCTTATCCCGGAGCCATTTTTCCCAACAAGCTAGCATATAAGATGAATCCTAAAGATGCTCAAGAAGTCTAAAGGCAAGTTGATGTATTGGTGTCTAAAGGCCTTGTAAGGGAAAGTACGAGCCCTTGTGCCATGCCTACTCTTTTGGTGCCTAAGAAGGATGGATCCATGAGGATGTGTGTGGATAGTCGTGCCATAAACAAAATCGCTATCAAGTATAGGCATCCAATACCTAGACTTCAAGATATGCTAGATGAGCTCCATGGTTCCCAAGTGTTCTCCAAGGTGGATTTAAGGAGTGGATATTATCAAATCTGATCCAAGAAGGGGATGTGATTTATAGCTAGGTAAGAGGGGAGAGATGGTAAGGGAAGAAACCAAGGCACAAAGAAGAGCACCGGGCAGAATGGTGCCTTCTCGCGCATAGGGAAATGGGGTGATGGGAGTGTTTCCGGTGGAATTTGGAGGTGAAATTTGAGGGGGAACTCTTGGGGATGTTAGGAAGGGCTGGTTAAAAGTAGGGAATTGTTCGAGGTCATGATCACCTCAAACTAGTTGCAAAAAGATTGTCCCGCGTGAGCTAGAATCCAGAATGATGCACTTTGTTGGTTTTGGAGGAGGGGGTCAGGATATGGCTTGGATTGAGCTGAAATTTGAGGGGGATAACTCAACTCACTCAGGGACTGGTGGGTAAAACTTGGGCCGTAGGAGGATAGGGGTTTGAGAGATATGGAATTGGGAAGTTAAGTTACCCGGTAGAGCCAAGGCCTTCAAGGATACGAAATCACCACCTTGAAAGTCTTAGGGCACCCTAAACCGAGCTAGATACGGACGCACCACTAGTAAAGCTTAAGGACTCAAAGAGCACCACCAAGTATGCCACACTTGGATAAAGCATTTGAGAATTCAAAAGGAGAAGAGCATTACGAGCTCGATTTTCATTCACATTCAAAGTTGGTTTGTACATAGCCGAATACAAGATATTTGTAATGCTCAATGATAATGCTCAATGATAATAACATAATCTAAGGCCAAAACAAGATTAAAGGCTTAGATCATGCTACCCCCTTCTCCAAGTTAGGATGGATGGCCGGATTTGAATAGTGAATCACGACCAAGCATCCTACTACCCCTTGCGCAAGCTAGCTCCTCATTGGTCCACCAAGCAAGATTTCCTCCACTAGGAGTAGTGCTCAAAGATTCTTCTAGTTTCCTCCCTTTGTTGCTTCATTTGAATATTTCAACTAAGGCCCTTCGGATGGCATTTTTGGACCGCCCTTGCTAAATATCAACTTTATTTATGTACCAACGGACATAAAACAACATCATTCACGGCTCATCATACCTCGAACTCATTTTGCACCATACGAACTAAGATAGAAGATTTAGGCGCCCACACTTGGTCCTCGCACAAGTTTAGTCCTCCTCCTTGTAGCTTAGCTAGTAGCCCTTGGTCCTTGGTCACTTGCTCTCCATCATATTCCAACACCCGAAGCATCACATTCAACCTTAAAAATCTTGTCAAAGCTAGGCAAAGCTAGGACCGGTGCTTGAGTGAGCTTAAGTTTGATAGTTTCAAAAGCCTCTTGGGCCTTAGCATTCCACTTAACGCGCTCCCTTTTAGTACCTCGGTCATGGGGGTCGTGATGGTACTAAAATTTTTGAAGAACCTTCGATAGAAAGATGCTAGGCCATGGAAACTCCTCACGTCATTGATACTAGTGGGAACCGACCATGATTGAATGGCTTCAACTTTGCTCTCATCTACCTTCACTCCATTAGCCGTGACAATGTACCCAAGAAAAACAACTTCTAGGGCAAAGAAAGTGCATTTTTGAAGATTGCCAAAGAGCTTTTCTTCTTCCAAAAGTTCAAGCATTTGTGTGAGGTGATTTAAGTGCTTATCTTTATTCTTACTATACACCAAAATATCATCGAAATACACCACCACAAACTTGCCAAGAAAAGGCCTAAACACTTGATTTATAGGTCTCGTGAAAGTGCTTGGTGCATTAGATAGGCCTAATGGCATTTCAAGCCACTCATATAATTCACCCTTTGTGTTGAAGGCGGTCTTCCACTCATCTCCATCTCGGATCCGAATTGGGTAGTATCCATTCCTTAAATCCACTTTGGAAAATACTTGTGAACCATGGAGCTCATCAAGCATATCCTCAAGCCTAGGTATGAGATGCGTATACTTGATAGTGATATTGTTTATGGCACGGCTATCCACACACATCCTCATGGATCCATCCTTCTTAGGTACTAAAAGAGTAGGCAGCGCACAAGGACTCCTACTTTCCCTTAGAAGGCCTTTGGCCACCAACTCATCAACTTGTCTTTGGATCTCTTGAGCATCCTTAGGATTCATCCTATAGGCGGGTTTGTTGGGAAATATGGCTCCCGGGATAAGGTCTATGTGGTGTTGTATGGTTCTTTGTGGAGGTAGGCCAAGGGGAATTTCATTTGGAAAGACATAGGCAAATTTGGGTAGTAGATCTTTGGCTAGAGGATGAAAATTTTGTGGGGGCTTTCGGGTTCCTTTGGGGTTAATAGAATGAGCTCTTGTATGGGTCTAAACTCATGTTGCTTTGCCTTGAAAAATGATTCTCCCAAAGTAAGCAAAAGGTCAGTTTGAGTAGGCTTGTTTTGTGGCTTAGATTTTGTGAGTTGGCTAGGGGATAATGGGGCCAATGTTATCTTCTTCCCATCTTTGGTAAAAGTATAGGTGTTCATGAATCCATCATGCATAACTCTCCTATAAAAAGTTAAGGTCTCCCAAGCAACAAATGACAAGCATCCATAGGAATAATATCACACCATAACTCATCATGATAATTCTTACCAATACTAAATGAAATGAGACATCTAAAATTGACTTGGAGACCTTTACCTTAGTTTAACCATTGAATATTGTAAGGGTGAGGATGAACCAAAGCAATAAGTCCAAACTTCTCCACCTGGTTGATGCGGCTACGTTTGTGCAACTTCCACCATCCACAATAATGGAACACACTTTGCCATGCACCGTGCCCCTAGTGTGGAATATGTTCTCTCGTTGCTCTTTCTTGGGGTCTTTGAATCCGCTCAAAGCCCTTCTCAATACCAATAGTTCTCCTTCATCCGCTCCCTCTACCACCTCCTCTACTTCATCTACCAAGTATAGCTCTCTTCCAGCCTCTTCTTCCTCCATGTGTTGTTCTTGGAATTCAATGGACACTCCTAGGCAATATGCCCTAAGCCATGGCACTTGAAACACCTCCTCGGGTTGTTGGAGTTAGGGATGGGTTTGGGCAGATTTGGGGTAGGAATAGGTGTAGGTGGTTTTGTAGAGCTAGGGGTTTTTGTGGGATGGGTTGAGGACTCCCTTGTAAAAGGGTTGGTTCGTTTGAGGGAAGGATTTGGGCACTTCTTTTTGATAAATCGAAACTTCCTTTGTTGTTCCACTTTGTGTGCCAAATGACACACTTAATGATGGAGAGTCTCAAACTACCAAGGACCATGGGTTAATGGCAAAACTACAAGAGGAGGTAAGCTGGTATAGAGACCAACTTTGTGCACCAAGATCCACTATCCTAGTCCGAGTGTTGCAAGTTGAAGTTGAGCACGAAGGGCTGTTAAAATTGTCTTCCTATGACAATTGGTACATAAATAATTAAAGCTTAGAAGTTGGAGCAAAGTAATTCAAGAAGAGAGGTCCAAAAGGCCTAAAAGCCCAAAACCGAGCACTTAGAAGCACAATCTGCCCAGTTAGCCTCAAGGATCAAATGACCCATGCTCAGTTATTCAAAGTGAGTCACCAAGGGATAGAATCATGTGTTGGACCAATTAGAAGCAAGCTTGCTCAAGGGGAAAACACTGTCCGTAGTGGAGGGAATCAAGTGTTGGACCAATCAGAAATAAGCTTAGAGAAGGGGCTAGCTATGGTGTAATCTTAGCCTTTGATCTTGGACACACACTCTTAGCCTTATATTATACTTAGCTTTAATCTTGAGCATTACATATGCCACTTGTATTCGAGTTGTAAAGAGGCAGCTTTGATAATGAACGAAAATTAAGCAAGCTAATGCTCTTCTCCCTTAAATTCTCAATTGCTATGTCCAAGTTTGGCATGCTTTAATTCTCAATTACTATATCCAAGTTTGGCATGCTTGGTGGTGCTCGGTTGAGTCCTAAAGGCTTATGCTAGTGGTGATTATCTGTATCTAGCTTAGCCTTTTGGGTGCCTGAAGACTCTTAAAGTGGTGTATTTGTATCCTTAAGGGGCTTGGTTTTTATCTTTGTTAGTTCATCTCATTTAGCACTCATTCTTCCACTCACTTTTCTTTCCTACCTCTCGCCACTCATCCCCTCCATTCACGGTCCCTTGCCTAGCTATCTATCACCTTCTTAGGACTAAAAGTCCTCCTTCATCCACCTCCTCTACTGATGTGTAGTGGGAGCGGAAGCAAAAGAAGAAGGAAAAACCCAAGAAAATGCAACCGGACAGAATAGGGTCTGCAGGTGCGGGTCTGGGGAAAAGGGTGAAAAGAGGGTCAAATGTTCTTGGTTTTGGCTAAAAATTGGAAGGAAGGTTATTTGGGATGTTAGGAAGGGCTGGTAAAAATATGGGAAGCATCCAAGGTCGGGATCACCTTGAACCAAAGCCAAACAGAAAGTCACGCTGGGCGGCTGTCCAGGATGAGGTCCTTTGTTTGTTTTTGGTGCCGAGGACGGGATACTTCTTGGATTGAGCTGAAATTTGGTGGAACTGGACTCAACCCGTGTAGGATGGTGTGGGTGAAATTTGGGGACGAAAGGATTTGTGGATTGGGAGATATGGGATGATAAAGTCGCTGGATAGTTCCTGGGTTCTGGCCTGGATACAGAAACACCACCAAGCTGAACCGAGGGGCACCTTGCAATCTATCCGGATACAGAAACACCACCGGGGATTGTAAGGACTCAAAGGACACCACCAAGCTTGCCAAGGCTCGGATACAGCAATGAGAATTCAAGGGGTTGAGAAATCCATCTCAAAAGAGCAAAGCTCAAAATTCATATATTCATCAAGTCTGATTTTTACATCCTATGCTTGCTGAATTTATAATGCCTCATATTGGCATTTACAAAGCTGAAACAAAGCTGAAAATTAAAGCAAAAAGATAATAAAACTAACAAGATTCTTTCCCCTCCTCCAAGTTAAGCTAGGAGGAATTCTAGCCAAGTATTTGCAAAATTGGGAACATGTGGATGTGGTTTGTTTTCCCCTCTCCCAAGCCTCATTTCCATTTGGCCAACACATCATATTCTAGGAGGCTTCTAGAATGTCTTCTTGAGCCTTGAAGGTCTGGCCATTGACTCTTTGACCAAGCATGACATTTTCGGCCATAAAATTCAGCATGAGCAAAATGTGCCTAAAATACCCTTTAGGTATTTTTGGACCGTCTTTGATGCATATCTTGCTTTACTCGTTTGGCAACATTTATTTATGTGTTAATTGTCTTTGAATGACAATTCTCAAGGCCTTTAACAATCTCTTCCATCCTTGGCTCGGCTTGCACTTTTGGACTAGCATAGGAGTTTTTGGTGTAAAAATAAGCTTGACTCCTTTAATGCTTTAGCTTGAGAAACCCCTTGACTCTTGGTCGTTTGACTTGTATGGAAATGTGCATCACTACTTCGTCCATCTCATCCACCAAGTAGAGCTCTTTCTCGGGCTCTTCTCCCTCCATGCATTGCTCTTGAAATTCCACCGAAGTCACTACTCTTCTATTAGGGCATTCAGAGGCAATGTGTCCTAGACCATGACACTTGAAACACCTCCGTGGATTGTTGGAGTTTGGCGTGGGTTTGGGCAGATTTGGGGTAGAAAGGGGAATAGGTTGTTTTGTGGAACTAGGATTTTTTGTGGAGTTGCTTGGGAACTCCCCTTGTAAAAGGGAGTGCTCTTTTGTAGAAAGGGTTTGGGTATTTCTCTCTTGACAAAACGGTGTTTCCTTTGTTGCTCAACTTTGTGTGCTAAGTGACACACCTCATCAAAAGTAGAGAATTGTTGCAATTCCACTACTTGAGCATACTTTGCATCTTAGAGATGTACTTAGTTTATATGATCACATCATCTTGCTTTGTGGCTTATCATTATTGACAATCCATTAGTGATATCTAAAGTTGCTTTTATGGTGTGATATTTCGGAGTGGTATATGATCTGTCTTATCGTCTAGAATCTGATGCATATATTCGTTGCACTTGCCATTGTAATCATGTTGTAAACTCCCTTGGATTACATCCGTTGATTCTTATTTTTTCCTTCTCATTGAACAGGTAGCTCAAAACGTTGAACGTTGTGCGTGGATTGTTGAGGGAAGGTGATCCAACGTTCAGGGAAGAACTTCTCAATTTCTCTCAACGTGGACGCATTTTGCAGTTGTCTAATTATAAGCATGACTCGAGTCCAATTGGTTGGTGTTGAATCCGAGTTTGTTTTGTTGTTGTTCTCGTATGTTCTTTGCCTTTTCTCTAATGCAGTGAGCTTTAATTTTGAAACTTTTGTTGGAGCTTGGGATTGTTCCGCATGGGTCGAGTACGTATGCACTTTTCTTGGAGGAATGGCTCGAGTGTTTGCTCCCGGGCTACACAATTTTATCTATTTCAGAGGCGTCCACATGTTTAATGGGACCCCAGCCTTTATACGGAAAAGTCAACCATAAGGAAGTTGACGGTTTGACTCGCACATTACGCTTCCCTTAGACAATATCATTTCGGAGGCGAGACAATACTAAGGTAGTTTTTCAAGCCACATGCAAAAATCTTCATTATATAATCTACTAAAACACAGCAAAAACCAGGGACAATCAAGTATATTTATTATCAATCTAATATTGATATTGGAGATAACATGAAATTCATTCTATAAACTACGAAAAATCTAAATCCGCAACATGGATTGAATTGAAATGTCTCCCAAAATACGAATGAAAGTTCCGAATTCATATTCAAGAAAAGAACTTAGTAAAAGATCCAATACAAACCTTTTCCTCCAAGAAAAGTGCATACGTACTCGACCCATGCGGAACAATCCCAAGCTCCAACAAAAGTTTCAAAATTAAACCTCATCGTATTAGAGAAAAGGCAAAGAACATACGAGAACAACAACAAAACAAACTCATATTCAACACCAACCAATTGGACTCAAGTCATGCTTATAATTAGACAACTACAAAATGCGTCCACGTTGAGAGAAATTGAGAAGTTCTTCCCTCAACGTTGGATCACCTTCCCTCAACAATCCACGGACAACTATCAACTATTCCGGAGCTACCTGTTCAATGAGAAGGAAAAAATAAGCATCAACAAATGTAATCCAAGGGAGTTTACAACGTGATTACAATGGCGAGTGCAACGAATGTATGCATCGGATTCTAGACCATAAGACAATCATATACCACTCCGAAATATCAAACCATAAAAGCAACTTTAGATATCACTAATGGATTGTCAATAATGATAAGCCACAAAGCAAGATGATGTGATCATATAAACTAAGTACATCTCTAACAAAATAAGCGGGAGTTACGGTGCGGAGACACTAATATCCTTGGATCATGTGTGGTTCAGAGACACTCTATACTACCTTGATTTTGGATGATCTTCCAAGAGACCCACTACAAGATTCGAGTAAATCAACACTGGAACCAAACTAATTGTGATAGAAGCACAATTAACTCGACTAGGATTCCATCCTTAAACCATTCCTTCTAAACAAGTGAATGTGAAATAGTGGGGCATAACACACGAGAGGGAGAGAGAGAGAGAGCAAGGTGTGTCCCGATAATTAAAATAAGATTAATATAGCTTGACATGCAATTTCTAAGCCTTTTTACCTTGATGGCTACACAATTTTATCTATTTCTTCAAATGACTAGAGAGGCGTCCAAATGTTTAATAGGACGTCGTCCTTTATACGAAAAAGTCAACCATAAGGAAGTTAGACAGTTTGACTCGCACATTACGCTTCCTTTAGACAATATCATTTCGGAGGAAGACAATACAAGGGTAGTTTTTCAAGCCACATGCAAACATCTTCATTATTTAATCTAGTAAAACACAGCAAAAACCAGGGACAATCAAGTTTATTTATTATCAATCTAATATTCATATTGGAGATAACTTGAAATTCATTCTATAAACTACGGAAAATCTAACACGCACCATGGATTGCATTGAAATGTCTCCCAAAATAGGAATGAAAGTTCATAGTACATAGTCAAGAAAAGAACTTAGTAAAAGATCCAATACAAACCTTCTCTTGCCCAGGAGCAGAGCTTCGATAAACGCTCATCTTCAATGTCATATTTCGAAACCCCGAAACACTCAAGCCATTCCTCCGAGAAAACCGCATACGTACGGACCCAAGCGAGAACAATCCCAAGCAGCAACAAAAGTTTCAAAATTAAAGCTCAGTACATTAGAGAAAAGGCAAAGAACATACGAGAACAACAAAACAAACTCAGATTCAACACCAACCAATTGGACTCGAGTCATGCTTATAATTAGACAACTACAAAATGCATCCACGTTGAGAGAAATTGAGAAGTTCTTCCCTCAACGTTGGATCACCTTCCCTCAACAATCCGCGGACAACTATCAACTATTTCAAAGCTACCTGTTCAATGAGAAGGAAAAAATAAGAATCAACGGATGTAATCCAAGGGAGTTTATAACATGATTACAATGGCGAGTGCAATGAATACATGCATCGATTCTGGACCATAACACAATCATACACCACTCCGAAATATCACAAGCATAAAAGCAATTTAGTTATCACTAATGGATTATCAATAATGATAAGCCACAAAGCAAGATAATGTGATCATATAAACTAAGCACATCTCTAAAAAAATAAGCAGGAGTTACGATGCAAAGACACTTATATCCTTGGATCATGTGTGGCTCGGAGACACTCTATACTGCCTTGATTTTGGATGATCTTCCAAGAGACACACTACAAGATTTAGTAAATCAGCACCGGAACCAAACTAATTGTGATAGAAGTACAATTAACTCGACTAGGATTCCGTCTTTAAACCATTCCTTCTAAACAAGTGAATATGAAATAGTGGGGCATAACACACATAGGGAGAGAGAGAGAGAGCAAGGGGTGTCCTGATAATTAAAATAAGATTAATACAGACTTGACAAACAATTTCTAAGCCTTTTTACCTTGATGGCTACGCAATTTTATCTATTTCTTCAAATGATTAGAGAGGCGTCTACATGTTTAATGGGACACCAGCCTTTGTACGGAAAAGTCAACCATAAGGAAGTTGACAGTTTGACTCGCACAGATACGCTTGCCTTAGACAATATCATTTCGAGAGGCAGACAATACTAGGGTAGTTTTTCAAGCCACATGCAAAAATCTTCATTATATAATCTACTAAAACACAGCAAAAACAAGGGACAATCAAGTATATTTATTATCAATCTAATATTGATATTGGAGATAACATGAAATTCATTCTATAAACTACGGAAAATCTAACTCGCAACATGGATTGCATTGAAATGTCTCCCAAAATACGAATGAAAGTTCAGAATTCATAGTCAAGAAAATAACTTAGTAAAAGATCCAATACAAACCTTCTCTTGCCCGGGAGCAAACACATGAGCCATTCCTCCAAGCAAAGTGCATACGTACTCGACCCATGCAGAACAATCCCAAGCTCCAACAGAAGTTTCAAAATTAAAGCTCACTGCATTAGACAAAAGGCAAAGAACATACGAGAACACCAAAACAAACTCGGATTCAACACCAACCAATTGGACTCGAGTCATGCTTATAATTAGACAACTACAAAATGCGTCCACGTTGAGAGAAATTGAGAAGTTCTTCCCTCAACATTGGATCACCTTCCCTCAACAATCCACGGACAACTATCAACTATTTCAAAGCTACCTATGCAATGAGAAGGAAAAAATAAGAATCAACGGATGTAATCCAAGGGAGTTTATAACACGATTACAATGGCAAGTGCAATGAATAAAGTCATCCGATTCTAGACCATAAGACAATAATTCACCACTCAAAAATATCACCCCATAAAAGCAACTTTAGATATCACTAATGGATTATCAATAATGATAAGCCACAAAGCAAGATAATGTGATCATATAAACTAAGTACATCTCTAACAAAATAAGCGGGACTTACGGTGCGGAGACACTTATATCCTTGGATCATGTGTGGTTCGGAGACACTCTATACTACCTTGATTTTGGATGATCTTCCAAGAGACCCACTACAACATTAAGTAAATCAACACCAGAACCAAACTAATTGTGATAGAAGTACAATTAACTCGACTACGATTCCGTCTTTAAACCATTCCTTCTAAACAAATGAATGTGAAATAGTGGGGCATAACACACACAGGGGAGAGAGAGAGAGCAAGGGGTGTCCCGATAATAAAAATAAGATTAATATAGCTTGACATGCAATTTGTAAGCCTTTTTACCTTGATGGCTACACAATTTTAAATATTTCTTCAAATGATTAGAGAGGCGTCCACATTTTAATGGGACCCCAGCCTTTATACGGAAAAGTCAACCATAAGGAAAATGACAGTTTGACACGCACATTACGCTTCCTTTAGACATTATCATTTCAGAGGCGGACAATACTAGGGTAGTTTTTCAAGCCACATGCAAAAATCTTCATTATATAATCTACTAAAACACAGCAAAAACAAGGGACAATCAAGTATATTTATTATCAATGTAATTTTGATATTGGAGAACATGAAATTCATTCTATAAACTACGGAAAATCTAACTCGCAACATGGATTGCATTGAAATGTCTCCCAAAATACGAATGAAAGTTCAGAATTCATAGTCAAGAAAATAACTTAGTAAAAGATCCAATACAAGCCCGGGAGCAAACACTCAAGCCGTTCCTCCAAGCAAAGTGCATACGTACTAACCCATGCGGAACAATCCCAAGCTCAAACAAAAGTTTCAAAATTAAAGCTCACTGCATTAGACAAAAGGCAAAGAACATATGAGAACAACAACAAAACAAACTCAGATTCATCACCAACCAATAGGACTCGAGTCATGCTTATAATTAGACAACCGCAAAATGCGTCCACGTTGACAAAAATTGAGAAGTTCTTCCCTCAATGTTGGATCACCTTCTCTCAACAATCCACGGACAACTTTCAACGTTTTCGAGCTACCTGTTCAATGAGAAGGAAAAAATAAGAATCAACGGATGTAATCCAAGGGAGTTTAGAACATGATTACAATGGTAGTTCAACGAATATATGCATTAGATTCTAGACCATAAGACAATCATACACCACTCCGAAATATCAAACCATAAAAGCAACTTTAGATATCAGTAATGGATTGTCAATAATAATAAGCCACAAGGCAATATGATGTGATCATATAAACTAAGTACATCTCTAACAAAATAAGCAGGAGTTACGGTGGACGAGACACTTATATCCTTGGATCATGTGTGGTTCGGAGACACTCTATACTACCTTGATTTAGGATGATCTTCCAAGAGACCCACTGCAATATTAAGTAAATCAGCACTGAACCAAACTAGTTGTTAGAGAAGTACAATTAACTCGACTACGATTCCATCTTCAAGCCATTCCTACTAAACATGTGAAATGTTAAAAAGTGTGGTATAACACACAGGGGGCGAGAGAGGAAGCGGTGTCCTAATAATTAAAATAAGATTAATATAGCTTGACATGCAATTTCGAGCCTTGTTACCTTGATGGCTACACAATTTTATCTATTTCTTCAAATGACTAGAGAGGCGTCCACATGTTTAATGGGACCCCGTCCTTTATACAAAAAGGTCAACCATAAGGAAAATGACAGTTTGACTCGCACATTACGCTTCCCTTAGACAATATCATTTCGGAGGCAAACGAGTACTAAGGTAGTTTTCTCAAGTCACATGCAAACATGTTCGTTATTCAATCTACTAAAACACAGCAAAAACCAGGGACAATCAAGTATATTTCTTATCAATCTAATATTGATATTGGAGATAACATGAAATTCATTCTATAAACTACGGAAAATCTAACTCGCACCATGGATTGCATTGAAATTTCTCCCAAAATAGGAATGAAAGTTCAGAATACATAGTCAAGAAAAGAACTTAGTAAAAGATCCAATACAAACCTTCTCTTGCCCAGGAGCAGAGCTTCGATCAACGCTCGGCTTCAATGTCATATTTGAAAACCCTCAAACACTCAAGCCATTCCTCCAAGAAAAGTGCATACGTACGTACCCATGCGAAGCTGCAACAAAAGTTTCAAAATTAAGCTCACTACATTAGACAAAAGGCAAAGAACATACGAGAACAACAACAAAACAAACTCGGATTCAACACCAACCAATTGGACTCGAGTCATGCTTATAATTAGACAACTACAAAATGCGTCCACGTTGAGAGAAATTGAGAAGTTCTTCCCTCAATGTTGGAACACCTTCCCTCAACAATCCGCGGACAACTATCAACTATTTCGAGCTACCTGTTCAATGAGAAGGAAAAATAAGAATCAACGGATGTAATCCAAGGGAGTTTATAACATGATTACAATGGCGAGTGCAATGAATACATGCATCGATTCTAGACCATAACACAATCATACACTACTCCGAAATATCACAGACATAAAAGCAATTTAGTTATCACTAATGAATTATCAATAATGATAAGCCACAAAGCAAGATAATGTGATCATATAAACTAAGTACATCTCTAAAAATATAAGCAAGAGTTACGATGCAAAGACACTTATATCCTTGGATCATGTGTGGCTCGGAGACACTCTATACTGCCTTGATTTTGGATGATCTTCCAAGAGACACACTACAAGATTTAGTAAACACACGAGCCATTCCTACAAGAAAAGTGCATACGTATCGACCCATGCGGAACAATCCCAAGCTCCAACAAAAGTTTCAAAATTAAAGCTCATTGCATTAGAGAAAAGGCAAAGAACATACGAGAACAACAGAAACAAACTCGGATTCAACACAAACGAATTGGACTCGAGTCCCGCTTATAATTAGACAACTGCAAAATGCGTCCACATTGAGAGAAATTGAGAACTTCTTCCCTCAACGTTGGATAACATTCCCTCAACAATCCACGGACAACTTTCAACGTTTTCGAGCTACTTGTTCAATGAGAAGGAAAAAATAAGAGTCAACGGATGTAATCCAAGGGAAATTAGAACATGATTACAATGGCAAGTGCAACGAATATATGCATCAGATTCTAGACTATAAGACAATCATACACCACTCCGAAATATCACACCAAAAAGCAACTTTAGATATCACTAATGGATTGTCAATAATGATAAGCCACAAAGCAATATGATGTGATCATATAAACTAGGTACATCTCTAACAAAATAAGCAGGAGTTACGGTGCAGAGACACTTATATCCTTGGATCATGTGTGGTTCGGAGACACTCTATACTACCTTGATTTTGGATGATCTTCCAAGAGACCCACTGCAAGATTCAAGTAAATCAGCACCGTAACCAAACTAATTGTTAGAGAAGTACAATTAACTCGACTACGATTCCATCTTTAAGCCATGCCTACTAAACATGCGAAATGTTAAAAAGTGAGGTGTAACACACAGGGGGCGAGAGAGGAAGCGGTGTCCTAATAATTAAAATAAGATTAATATAGCTTGACATGCAATTTCCGAGCCTTGTTACCTTGATGGCTACACAATTTTATCTATTTCTTCGAATGACTAGAGAGGCGTCCACATGTTTAATGGGACCCCGTCCTTTATACGGAAAAGTCAACCATAAGGAAAATGACAGTTTGACTCGCACATTACGCTTCCCTTAGACAATATCATTTCGGAGGCAAACAGTACTAAGGTAGTTTTCTCAAGTCACATGCAAACATGTTCGTTATTCAATCTACTAAAACACAGCAAAAACCAGGAACAATCAAATATATTTCTTATCAATCTAATATTGATATTAGAGATAACATGAAATTCATTCTATAAACTACGGAAAATCTAACTCGCACCATGGATTGCATTGAAATGTCTCCCAAAATAGGAATGAAAGTTCAGAATACATAGTCAAGAAAAGAACTTAGTAAAAGATCCAATACAAACCTTCTCTTCCCAGGAGCAGGCTTTGATCAACGCTCGGCTTCAATGTCATATTTGAAAACCCTCAAACACTCAAGCCATTCCTCCAAGAAAAGTGCATACGTACGTACCCATGCGGAACCGCAACAAAAGTTTCAAAAATTAAAGCTCACTACATTAGACAAAAGGCAAAGAACATACGAGAACAACAACAAAACAAACTCGGATTCAACACCAACCAATTGGACTCGAGTCATGCTTATAATTAGACAACTACAAAATGCGTCCACGTTGAGAGAAATTGAGAAGTTCTTCCCTTAACGTTGGATCACCTTCCCTCAACAATCCGCGGACAACTATCAACTATTTCAGAGCTACTTGTTCAATGAGAAGGAAAAATAAGAATCAACGGATGTAATCCAAGGGAGTTTATAACATGATTACAATGGCAGCGCAATGAATACATGCATCAGATTCTAGACCATAAGACAATCATACACCACTCCGAAATATCAAACCATAAAAGCAATTTAGTTATCACTAATGGATTCTCAATAATGATAAGCCCCAAAGCAAGATAATGTGATCATATAAACTAAGTACATCTCTAACAAAATAAGCAGGAGTTACGATGCAAAGACACTTATATCCTTGGATCATGTGTGGCTCGGAGACACTCTATACTGCCTTGATTTTGGATGGTCTTCCAAGAGACACACTACAAGATTTAGTAAATCAGCACCATAACCAAACTGATTGTGATAGAAGTACAATTAACTCGACTAGGATTACATCTTTAAACCATTCCTTCTAAACAAGTGAATGTGAAATAGTGGGGCATAACACATATAGGGGAGAGAGAGAGAGAGCAAGGGGTGTCCTGATAATTAAAATAAGATTAATACTGCTTGAGAAACAATTTCTAAGCCTTTTTACCTTGATGGCTACACAATTTTATCTATTTCTTCAAATGATTAGAGAGGCATCCACATGTTTAATGGGACACCAGCCTTTGTACGAGAAAAGTCAACCATAAGGAAGTTGACAGTTTGACTCGCACATTACGCTTCCCTTAGACAATATCATTTCGGAGGCGAGATAATACTAAGGTAGTTTTTCAATCCACATGCAAAAATCTTCATTATATAATCTACTAAAACACAGCGCCAACCAGGGACAATCAAGTATATTTATTATCAATCTAATATTGATATTGGAGATAACATGAAATTCATTCTATAAACTACCGAACATCTAACTCGCACCATGGATTGCATTGAAATGTCTCCCAAAATAGGAACGAAAGTGCAGAATACATAGTCAAGAAAAGAAATAGTAAAAGATCTAATACAAACCTTCTCTTGCCCGGGAGCAAACACACGAGCCATTCCTACAAGAAAAGTGCATACGTATCGACCCATGCGGAACAATCCCAAGCTCCAACAAAAGTTTCAAAATTAAAGCTCATTGCATTAGAGAAAAGGCAAAGAACATACGAGAACAACAAAACAAACTCGGATTCAACACAAACGAATTGGACTCGAGTCCCGCTTATAATTAGACAACTGCAAAATGCGTCCACATTGAGAGAAATTGAGAACTTCTTCCCTCAACGTTGGATAACATTCCCTCAACAATCCACTGGACAACTTTCAACGTTTTCGAGCTACTTGTTCAATGAGAAGGAAAAAATAAGAGTCAACGGATGTAATCCAAGGGAAATTAGAACATGATTACAATGGCAAGTGCAACGAATATATGCATCAGATTCTAGACTATAAGACAATCATACACCACTCCGAAATATCACACCAAAAAGCAACTTTAGATATCACTAATGGATTGTCAATAATGATAAGCCACAAAGCAATATGATGTGATCATATAAACTAGGTACATCTCTAACAAAATAAGCAGGAGTTACGGTGCGAGACACTTATATCCTTGGATCATGTGTGGTTCGGAGACACTCTATACTACCTTGATTTTGGATGATCTTCTAAGAGACCCACTACAAGATTCATTAAATCAGCACTGTAACCAAACTAATTGTTATAGAAGTACAATTAACTCGACTAGGATTCCATCTTTAAACCATTCCTTCTAAACATGTGAAATGTTAAATAGTGGGGTATAACACACAAGGGGGCGAGAGAGTAAGCGGTGTCCCGATAATTAAAATAAGATTAATGTAGCTTGACATGCAATTTCTGAGCCTCGTTAACTTAATGGCTACACAATTTTATCTATTTCTTCAAATGATTAGAGAGGCGTCCAAATGTTTAATGGGACCCCGTCCTTTATAAGGAAAAGTCAACCATAAGGAAAATGACAGTTTGACTCGCACATTACGCTTCCCTTAGACAATATCATTTTAGAGGCAACCAAGTACTATGGTAGTTTTCTCAAGCTACACGAAACATCTTCATTATTTAATCTACTAAAACACAGCAAAAACCAGGGAGAATCAAGTATATTTCTTGTCAATCTAATATTCATATTGGAGACAACATGAAATTCATTTTATAAACTACGGAAAACTTAACTCGCACCATGGATTGCATTGAAATGTCTCCCAAAATAGGAATGAAAGTTCAGAATACATAGTCAAGAATAGAACTTAGTAAAAGATCCAATACAAACCTTCTCTTGTGCAGGAGCAGGCTTCGATAAACGCTCGACTTCAATGTCATATTTGAAAACCCTCAAACGCTCAAGCCATTCCTCCAAGAAAAGTGCATACGTACGAACCCATGCGGAACCGCAACAAAAGTTTCAAAATTAAAGCTCACTACATTAGAGAAAAGGCAAAGAACATACGAGAACAACAAAACAAACTCAGATTCAACACCAAACAATTGGACTCGAGTCATGCTTATAAGTAGTCAACTACAAAATGCGTTCACGTTGAGAGAAATTAAGAAGCTCTTCCGTCAACGTTGGATCACCTTCCCTAAACAATCCACTGACAACTATCAACTATTTCAAAGCTACCTGTTCAATGAGAAGGAAAAAATAAGAATCAACGGATGTAATCTAAGGGAGTTTATAACACGATCACAATGGCAGTGCAATGAATAAAGTCATCCGATTCTAGACCATAAGACAATCATACACCACTCAAAAATATCACACCATAAAAGTAACTTTAGATATCACTAATGGATTGTCAATAATGATAAGCCACAAAGCAAGATAATGTGATCATATAAACTAAGTACATCTCTAACAAAATAAGCAGGACTTACGGTGCAGAGACACTTATATCCTTGGATCATGTGTGGTTCGGAGACACTCTATACTACCTTGATTTTGGATGATCTTCCAAGAGACCCACTACAAGATTCAGTAAATCAGCACCGTAACCAAACTAATTGTGATAGAAGTACAATTAACTCGACTACGATTGCATCTTTAAACCATTCGTTCTAAACAAATCAATGTGAAATAGTGGGGCATAACACACACATGGGGAGAGAGAGAGAGCAAGCGGTGTCCCGATAATTAAAATAAGATTAATATAGCTTGACATGCAATTTCTGAGCCTTTTTACCTTGATGGCTACACAATTTTATCCATTTCTTTAAATGATTAGAGAGGTGTCCACATGTTTAATGGGACCCCAGCCTTTATACGGAAAAGTCAACCATAAGGAAAATGACAGCTTGATACGCACATTACGCTTCCCTTAGACAATATCATTTTAGAGGCAACCAGTACTAGGGTAGTTTTTCAACCCACATGCACAAATCTTCATTAGTTAATCAACTAAAACACAGCAAAAACCAGGGACAATCAAGTATATTTCTTATCAATCTAATATTGATATTGGAGATAACATGAAATTCATTTTATAAACTACGGAAAATCTAACTCGCACCATAGATTGCATTGAAATGTCTCCCAAAATAGGAATAAAAGTTCAGAATACATAGTCAAGAAAAGAACTTAGTAAAAGATCCAATACAAACCTTCTCTTGCCCAGGAGCAGGCTTCGATAAACGCTCGGCTTCAATGTCATATTTGAAAACCCTCAAACACTCAAGCCATTCCTCCAAGAAAAGTGCATACGTAAGAACCCATGCGGACTCGCAACAAAAGTTTGAAAATTAAAGCTCACTACATTAAAGAAAAGGTAAAGAACATACGAGAACAACAAAACAAACTCAGATTCAACACCAACCAATTGGACTCGAGTCATGCTTATAATTAGACAACTACAAAATGCGTCCATGTTGAGAGAAATTGAGAAGTTCTTCCCTCACCGTTGGATCACCTTCCCTAAACAATCCACGGACAACTATCAACTATTTCAAAGCTACCTGTTCAATGAGAAGGAAAAAATAAGAATCAACGGATGTAATCCAAGGGAGTTTATAACACGATTACAATTGCAATGCAATGAATAAAGTCATCAGATTCTAGACCATAAGACAATCATACACCACTCAAAAATATCAAACCATAAAAGTAACTTTAGATATCACTAATGGATTGTCAATAATGATAAGCCACAAAGCAAGATAATGTGATCAAATAAACTAAGTACATCTCTAACAAAATAAGCGGGACTTACGGTGCAGAGACACTTATATCCTTGGATCATGTGTGGTTCGGAGGCACTCTATACTACCTTGATTTTGGATGATCTTCCAAGAGACCCACTACAAGATTCGAGTAAATCAGCACCAGAACCAAACTAATTGTGATAGAAGTACAATTAACTAGACTAGGATTCCATCTTTAAACCATTCCTTCTAAACATTTGAAATGTGAAATAGTGGGGTATACCACACAGGGGGAGAGAGGAAGCGGTGTCCCGATAATTAAAATAAGATTAATATAGCTTGATATGCAATTTCGAGCCTCGTTACCTTAATGGCTACACAATTTTATCTATTTCTTCAAATGATTAGAGAGGCGTCCAAATGTTTAATGGGACCCCGTCCTTTATACGGAAAAGTCAACCATAAGGAAAATGACAGTTTGACTCGCACATTACGCTTCCCTTGGAGAATATCATTTTAGAGGCAAACAAGTACTATGGTAGTTTTCTTAAGCAACACGCAAACATCTTCATTATATAATCTACTAAAACACAGCGCAAACCAGGGACAATCAAGTATATTTCTTATCAATCTAATATTGATATTGGAGATAACATGAAATTCATTTTATAAACTACGGAAAATCTAACTCGCACCATGGATTGCATTGAAATGTCTCCCAAAATAGGAATGAAAGTTCAGAATACATAGTCAAGAAAAGAACTTAGTAAAAGATCCAATACAAAACTTCTCTTGCCCGGGAGCGAGGCTTCGATAAACGCTCGGCTTCAATGTCATATTTGAAAACCCTCAAACACTCAAGCCATTCCTCCAAGAAAAGTGCATACGTACGAACCCATGCGGAACTCGCAACAAAAGTTTCAAAATTAAAGCTCACTGCATTAGAGAAAAGGCAAGGAACATACGAGAACAACAAAACAAACTCGGATTCAACACCAACCAATTGGACTCGAGTCATGCTTATAATTAGACAACTACAAAATGCGTCCACGTTGAGAGAAATTGAGAAATTCTTCCCTCAACGTTGGATCACCTTCCCTCAACAATCCACGGACAACTATCAACTATTTCAAAGCTACCTGTTCAAGGAAAAGGAAAAATAAGAATCAACGGATGTAATCCAAGGGAGTTTATAACACGATTACAATGGCATTACAATGAATAAAGTCATCAAATTCTAGACCATAAGACAATCATACACCACTCAAAAATATCACACCACAAAAGTAACTTTAGATATCACTAATGGATTGTCAATAATGATAAGCCACAAAGCAAGATAATGTGATCATATAAACTAATTACATCTCTAACAAAATAAGTTGGACATACGGTGCAGAGACACTTATATCCTTGGATCATGTGTGGTTCGGAGACACTCTACACTACCTTGATTTTGGATGATCTTCCTAGAGACTCACTATAAGATTCGAGTAAATCAGCACTGTAACTAAACTAATTGTGATAGAAGTACAATTAACTCGACTAGGATTCCATCTTTAAACCATTCCTTCTAAACAAATCAATGTGAAATAGTGGGGCGTAACACACACAGGGGAGAGAGAGAAAGCAAGGGGTGTTCTGATAATTAAAATAAGATTAATATAGCTTGACATGCAATTTCTAAGCCTTTTTACCTTGATGGCTACACAATTTTATCTATTTCTTCAAATGATTACAGAGGCGTCCACATGGTTAATGGGACCCCAGCCTTTATCCGAAAAAGTCAACCATAAGGAAGTTGACAGTTTGACTCGCACATTACGCTTCCCTTACACAATATCATTTTAGAGGCAAACAAGTACTATGGTAGTTTTCTCAAGCCATACGCAAATATCTTCATTATTTAATCTACTAAAACACAGCAACAAGCGGGGAGAATCAAGTATATTTCTTATCAATCTAATATTGATATTGGAGATAACATGAAATTCATTCTATAAACTACGGAAATTCTAACTCGCACCATGGATTGCATTGCCATGTCTCCCAAAATAGGAATGAAAGTTCAGAATACATAGTCAAGAAAAGAACTTAGTAAAAGATCCAATACAAACGTTCTCTTGCCCAAGAGCGGGCTTCGATAAACGCTCGGCTTCAATCTCATATTTAAAAACCCTCAAACACTTAAGTCATTCCTCCAAGAAAAGTGCATACGTACGGACCCATGCGGAACCGCAACAAAAGTTTCAAAATTAAAGCTCAATGCATTAGAGAAAAGGCAAAGAACATACGAGAACAACAACAAAACAAACTCGGATTCAACACCAACCAATTGGACTCAAGTCATGCTTATAATTAGACAACTACAAAATGCGTCCACATTGAGAGAAATTGAGAAGTTCTTCCCTCAACGTTGGATCATCTTCCCTCAACAATCCACGGACAACTATCAACTATTTCAGAGCTACCTGTTCAATGAGAAGGAAAAAATAAGAATCAACGGATGTAATCCAAGGGAGTTTATCACATGATTACAATGGCAAGTGCAACGAATATATGCATCGGATTCTAGACCATAAGACAATCATACACCACTCCGAAATATCAAACCATAAAAGCAACTTTAGATATCAGTAATGGATTGTCAATAATAATAAGCCACAAGGCAATATGATGTGATCATATAAACTAAGTACATCTCTAACAAAATAAGCACGAGTTACGGTGCAGAGGCACTTATATCCTTGGATCATGTGTGGTTCATAAACACTCTATACTACCTTGATTTTGGATGATCTTCCAAGAGACCCACTACAAGATTCGAGTAAATCATCACTAGAACCAAACTAATTGTGATAGAAACACAATTTACTCGACTAGGATTCCATCTTTAAACTATTCCTTCTAAACATGTAACACACACAGGGGGAGAGAGAGAGCAAGGGGTGTCCCGATAATTAAAATAAGATTAATATAGCTTGACATGCAATATTTGAGTCGTTTTAACTTGATGGCTACACAATTTTACCTATTTCTTCAAATGATTAGAGATGCGTCCACATGGTTAATGGGACCCCAACTCTGTATACGGAAAAGTCAACCATAAGGAAGTTAACGAGTTGACTCGCACATTACGCTTCCCTTAGACAATATCATTTCGAGGCGAGACAATACTAAGGTAGTTTTTCAAGCAACATGCAAACATCTTCAATATATAATATACTAAAACACAAAGCAAAAACTAGGGACAATCAAGTATATTTATTATCAATCTAATATTGATATTGGAGATAACATGAAATTCATTCTATAAACTACGAAAAATCTAACTCGCACCATGGATTGCATTGAAATGTCTCCCGAAATAGGAATGAAAGTTCGAATATATAGTCAAGAAAAGAAGTTAGTCAAAGATCCAATACAAACCTTCTCTTGGCCAGGAGCGGACTTCAATAAACGCTCAGCTTCAATGTCATGTTTCAAAACCCCGAAACACTCAAGCCGTTCCCCAAGAAAAGTGCATACGTACCGACCCATGCAGAACAATCCCAAGCCCAAGCTGCAACAAAAGTTTCAAAATTAAAGCTCACTACATTAAAAAAAGGCAAAGAACATACGAGAACAACAACAAAACAAGCTCGGATTCAACACCAACCAATTGGACTCGAGTTATCCTTAAAATTCGACAACTGCAAAATGCGTCCACGTTGAGAGAAATTGAGAAGTTCTTCCCTCAACGTTGGATCACCTTCCCTCAACAATCTACGGACAACTGTCAACGTTTTTAGAGGTACCTATTCAATGAGAAGCAAAAATAAGAAACAACGGATGTAATCCAAGGGAGTTTATAACATGATTACAATGGTAGTGCAACGAATATATGCATTAGATTCTAGACCATAAGACAATCATGCACCAAACTGAAATATCACACCATAAAAGCAACTTTAGATATCACTCAATGATCAGCCACAAAGCAAGATGATGTGATCATATAAACTAAGTACATCTCTAACAAAATAAGCAGGAGTTAGGGTGCGAAACACTCATATCCTTGGATCATGTGTGATTCGGAGACACTTTATACTACCTTGATTTTGGATGATCTTCTAAGAGACCCACTACAAGATTCGATAAATCAGCACCTGAACCAAACTAATTGTGATAGAAGTACAATTTACTCGACTAGGATTCCATCTTTAAACCATTCCTTCGAACATGTGAAATGTGAAATAGTGGGGCATAACACACATAGGGGGACAGAGAGAGAGAGTAAGGGGTGTCCTGATAATTAAAATAAGATTAATATAGCTTAACATGCAATTTCTAAGCCTTTTTACCTTGATGGCTACACAATTTTATCTATTTCTTCAAATGATTAGAGCGGCGTCCACATGTTCAATGGGTCCCTAGCTCTGTATACGGAAAAGTCAACCATAAAGAAGTTGACAGTTTGACTCGCACATTACGCTTCCCTTAGACAATATCATTTCGAGGCGAGACAATACTAAGGTAGTTTTTCAAGCCACATGCAAACATCTTCAATATATAATCTACTAAAACATAGCAAAAACTAGGGATATCAAGTATATTTATTATCAATCTAATATTGATATTGGAGATAACATGAAATTCATTCTATAAACTACGGAAAATCTAACTCACAACATGGATTGCATTGAAATGTCTCCCAGAATAGGAATGAAAGTTCGGAATACATAGTCAAGAACGGAACTTAGTAAAGGATCCAATACAAACCTTCTCTTGCCCAGGAGCAAACACTCGAGCCATTCCTCCAAGAAAAGTGCATACGTACTGCCTATGCGAAACAATCCCAAGCTGCAACAAAAGTTTTGAAATTAAAGCTCACTCGCATTAGAGAAAAGGCAAAGAACATACGAGAACTACAACAAAACAAACTCAGATTCAACCCCAACCAATTAGACTCGAGTCATGCTTATAATTAGACAACTACAAAATGCGTCGACGTTGAGAGAAATTGAGAAGTTCTTCCCTCAACATTGGATCACCTTCCCTCAACAATCCACGGACAACTTTCAACGTTTTCGAGCTACCCATTCAATGAAAAGGAAAAAAATGAGAATCAACGGATGTACTCCAAGGGAATTTAGAACATGGTTACAATGGCAATGCAACGAATATATGCATCGGATTCTAGACCATAAGACAATCATACACCACTCCGAAATATCACAGACATAAAAGCAACTTTAGATATCACTAATGGATTGTCAATACCGATAAGCCACAAAGCAAGATGATGTGATCATATAAACTAAGTACATCCGTAACAAAATAAGCAGGAGTTACGGTGCGGAGACACTTATATCCTTGGATCATGTATGGTTCAAAGACACTCTATATTGCCTTGATTTTGGATGATCTTCCAAGAGACCCACTACAAGATTCGATAAATCAGCACTGAACCAAACTAATTGTGATAGAAGTACAATTAACTCGACTAGGATTCCATCTTTAAACCATTTCTTCTAAACATGTGAAATGTGAAATAGTGGGGCATAACACACACAGGGGAGAGAGAGAGAGCAAGGGGTGTGCAGAGACACTCTATACTTTCAACGTTTTTAGAGCTACCTGTTCAATGTCAAGGAAAAAATGAGAATCAACGGATGTAATCCAAGGGAGTTTCGAACATGATTACAATGGCATTGCAACGAATATATGCATCGAGATTCTAGACCATAAGACAATCATACACCACTCCGAAATATCACAAGCATAAAAGCAACTTTAGATATCACTAACGGATTGTCAATAATGATAAGCCACAAAGCAAGATGATGTGATCATATAAACTAAGTACATCTCTAACAAAATAAGCGGGAGTTATGGTGCGGAGACACTTATATCCTTAGATCATGTGTGGTTCGGAGACACTCTATACTTGCCTTGATTTTGGATGATCTTCCGAGAGACCCACTACAAGATTCGATAAATCAGCACCAGAACCAAACTAATTGTGATAGAAGTACAATTAACTCGACTAGGATTCCATCTTTAAACCATTCCTTCTAAACATGTGAAATGTCAAGTAGTGGAGCATAACACACACAGGGGGAGAGAGAGAGCAAGGGGTGTCCCGATAATTAAAATAAGATTAATATAGCTTGACAAACAATTTCTAAGCCTTTTTACCTTGATGGCTACACAATTTTATCTATTTCTTCAAATGATTAGAGAGGCGCCCACATGTTTAATGGGACCCTAGCCTTTATATGGAAAAGTCAACCATAAGGAAGGTTACAGTTTGACTCGCACATTACGATTCCCTTAGACAATAACATTTCATAGGAGCAATAGACCCACCAATAAGTCTCCGAAGTCCACGAGTTGCAGCGAGGCGGAGGAGCATGAGAAGCCTCGGAAGGCTCAACTGTGTGCGCTAAATCATCCGGAGTCTGCTGGTTGAGGCTCTTCGAAGTCATGTTGTCATCTTCGGGAGGTGCGTCGTTGATAAGTGCCGTTTTTGCATTAGATTTCATAGGAGGTTGCTTGTCATTTTTTGGGGATTTATATTCATATTTATGTACTTTATGCCCCATTTATGCTTTTAACTTGGGTTTTGCATTTTTGGTCTATTTCTCCAGTTTCCTAATGATTTGGACCCGATTTTAGTCATATCTCACTCCAAAGCTATTCTGAATCTATGTTTCTAACTTCCTTATTGAAAGAGCTTTCCTATGACATATTATAAGCTCAATTCGTTCGGGAATGGAAAAGATATGAGCTGGAAAGTAAGAAGGGTGCGGTAATGGACACTTCTTTACTCTCGAATTATGTTTTTTCCCACACTTACGAAGCAAGCATAATTATGAAAGAATTAGAAACTAGACTTAATGAGCATATTTGAAGAACGGTGCGATTGTTTCCGTTCTCTCTTGAAGGAAGGGCATGGGAGTGGCTAGATTCTCTTCCGGTGAACTCCATCAGCACATTTGATCAACTTGCAAGTGCCTTCTTGGCAAAATACTTCCCACCAAGTAAGTTGACCGGTTTGAGGAACCAAATTTCCACCTTCATCCAAGAGCCGGACGAGACGTTATATGAAGCATGGGAGCGGTTCAAGGATCTCCTTCGCCAATGCCCCCAACATGGATTTGAGCCATGGGTCCCCATTCAAGCTTTCTACAATGGGGTCGATGATCACTTGAGAGCCACCATTCTTGCTGCGGCAGGAGGAAACATCATGAACAAGTCCGTCGATGAGCTCCACACCTTGATTGAGCGAGATGGCGCTCAACATCTTTCAATGGTCCAAGCCCCGTTCCAAGAGAACGGGAGGTAAGCTTGATGTTGATGTAGTGTTTGCCTTTTCTCGCTAAGATAGATGCTATAACTCAAAAAATGGACAGATCCGAATGTGAATGTTGCCCCTCCCCTTCCATGTGCTTCATGTAGTTCTTATGAGCATGAGACTTTGTTTTGTCCTATGGGTATGGCTAGCAATGGACCAATCGACCAAGCCAATTTTATTGGCAACCCGAACCCAAGGCCAAACTTTGACACCTTCTCAAATTTCTATAACCCAGGATCGAGGTATCACCCCAATTTTTCCTACCGGAACAATAATCCCATGGGTCCACAACAAGTTCAAAGACCACCCGCCCTGGATTCCAAAGACCTACCCAACCTCAAGTGCCCCAAAAGTCTAACTTGGAGGTCATGATGGAAAGCATGCTTTTGGCTCAACAAAAGCAAGATGAGATTATCAAGCAATTGGCTTCAAAAGTTGAAATCTTAGCAACTTACAATAAGATGCTTGAAACTCGGATTGCTAGCCAAGCAAGCTCTTCCTCTAGCTCTCCGGGTAAGCTTCCTAGCCAACCCGAGATTAACCCTAGGGAACAATGTAATGCCATAACTTTGAGGAGTGGGACACAATTGGCGGGGCCTAAGGGTGCTAGTAGTGAGCATGTGGTCATTGACATGCAAAAAGTGAATGATGTTGTGAATGAGGAGGTGTCTTTACCCTCTAAAGAGTCCTTAGTTGATGTTGTTGTGCAAAATGAGAAGGAGACTCCTAATAACCAACTAAAAACTCCTGAAAGAATTTATACTCCGCCTTTACCATTCCCAAAAAGAATAGATAAGGCTAAGCTTGATATGTGTAGTTTGGGAAGTTTTTGGAGATGCTTAAGAAATGCAATATGAACATTCCTTTCATTGATGCTTTGACTCAAATGCCTTTGTATACTAAATTTTTGAAAGAGATCCTCTCCAAAAAGAGGACACTCAATGAGCATGAGACCTTTGCATTAAGTAAGGAGTGTAGTGCGGTAGTCCAAAATAAGCTTCCCGAAAATCTTAAAGACCCAGGTAGTTTTTCCATCCCATGCCCGATTGGGAATGTGTCCATAGATCGATCTTTATGTGATTTGGGGTCAAGTGTGAGCTTGATGCCCTATTCTTTATATAAGAATTTGGACATAGGTAAGTTAAGGTCCACCACCATTTCTCTTCAATTAGCGGATAGTTCTATGACATATCCTTTGGGTATTTAGAGGACATTCCCGTCAAAATTGGTGATTTCTTTGTGCCTGTGGACTTTTTAGTTCTTGATATGGCTGAGGATACCCGCACCCAAATCATTCTTGGGAGACCTTTCTTGGCTACTGCTGGGTGTAAGATTGATGTAAAAAAGGCAGATTGCCCTTTGATGCGGGGAGCATCACGTTGAATTTGAATTTTTAAGAAATATGATGTTTCCCCATTTACGTTGAATGTTGTAGTGTTAAAATGACTGATGAAGTGACATGTGATAAACCTTTACATGAAGGGCATGAACTTGTCAAGGCTATGGTGTTGAAGGTTGACAAATTTCCTCCGCCAATGTTTAGCAAGGGCATGTCCTATGTGTTTAATGACGTTTGTTTAAATGAGTCCAATAGGTTGAAGCTTGCTTTGGTTGACGCTCCATGCATTGGAGCTCTTGATTTGGACCTCAACTGGAAGGTCAAATGTGATGGTGGGCCATCTGATGGTGACCACCCACGGCGAGAGTAATCCTTGATAAGGGTATTTGGAGGCACCTTGTTTTACAAGAATTCGATTTTGAAGTCCGTGACAAAGGAGGAACATTTCTTGAGAAATCTCCTTTCTTTCCGGTTTATCCTCTTACCTTAGACGGATGATTGGAGTTAGGTCTAGCTAATGACCTTAAAGAAGCGCTGCTTGGGAGGCAACCCAAGGTGATTCCTTCCTTTTTATTTTATTTTATAAATTTTTAGGTAGTTTGCATTTTTCATAAAAGTTACCACTATATGCACTTGAAGAGTGATTGTTCTTTCTCCTTCCATCACATTGATTCTTAGTTGCATTGAGGACAATGCTTTGTCCTAGCATGGGGGAAGGTTTTGCATTCATGTGGTGCATGAAGAATGATGTATATAGTTGCGTTTGCATCCATATAGTTGCATATAGTTGTATGTACTTTAGTTTAGTTTTCTTAGTTTTCTTTTATTTGACTTTTATCTTGAGTTTCATTTGGTGATTTCTAGATTTTGCATTTGCATTTAGGTTGCATGTAGGGGTAGTTTTTATTGCTTTAATTTAAAAAATGAAAAAATCAGAAAAAATTAAATAATGTGAAAAAAGAAAAAAAATTAGATTAGACTTTAGGTTAGTGAATAAATCCTCCGGTGATGATTCTTACGCTAGGTAGTTTTTCTTTTGACTTTGTTTAATCTTGTATAGCCCATTTGTGAATAAAAGTTTTGGAAAAGAGTTTGTAGGAGAATCTTGATTTAGAATTGCACTTTGATAGAGATGATTGATTACCCTTATTGATCTTTTGATGTGAGATTGGCATGTGGAACATCTTGAATTAGGATTGGTTGTTGAGCGTTATCCCGTGAGACCAATAAGCCTTAAAAGACTAATCATTTTTATTACTCATATTTTCCATGTGTGACTCTACCTTGGTTGCAATATATAGAACTTGCTTTGAATCTCTTCGAAACCGCAATTTGTATTTGCATTGACAATGTGATAGAGGCATTCAATTATTGATTTTGTTAGCTACATGAGCAAAAAAGCCACCCTTTCATGTATGAATTACCGCTTCGAGCCCTTTTCTAGCCTTTGACCACTCTTTTTTATTAAACCTACATTAACAAGCCTTGGTCAAATACATTTCTCCCACCCTTAAGCCATTGCTTGGAGTGTTTTGAGTGTGATATGGGTTGATTGTGGTAAATTTTGTGGTTTGGTGGATGGGGAATAGTTGTGAAATTCAATTCTTGAACTTTTCTCCACTTGTGTAGTCTCATTTGGGTTGAAAATTGGAAACTTGCCTAGTATTATAAAATTTGTTGCTTTGCCATTCACAAAAAAAATGAATAAAAAAAAGAGAGAAAAGAGGAAAAAAATCAAAAAAATGAAATAGAAGAAAATAAAAAAAACAGAAGAAGAATAAAGTGTTTTGGCAGTAGCTTGTGTAGATTTAAGGTGGTTTCTTATGGGTTTTTCCAGGATTGTTTTGAATGTTTATGAATGGGTAGTATTGTATATATGAGATATTTGATGAGTTAACTCCAAGTTTGGCTTTTAGCTCCTCATTACTCAAATAATTCCACTCATACCCTTAACCCCTAGCCCTGTTACAACCCTTGAAAAGACCTCTTGATTGTCATTTGCATTTGCATCTCGTGGTGGAGATTTGAGATTCTTAGCAAGCATATAGTAGATTGTTTCTTTGGTAGGAGTATTGAGAGAAGCTTCATTGTTATATATTTTAAAACACATGAAAGGAGTGTTTTCACTTCCTCAAGTGAGTTTTGCTCTCAATCTTTCTAATTTCATGCTCATACATGTGCCAACTTGCTATCATTGGAGATTAAGGGTGATTGATTTGATCTTGATTTTGTGATTCAGAGAAATCTTTTCAAAAACTTCCCTCTCACTTATGCTTAATGGTTTTCATCACTTTCGGGCTATTCTTAGTTAAACTTAGTTGTTAGAGAATTCTACCGATGCTTATCCGAGGAGGGTGTGTAATAGATTTTTCTTTTTTTATCTTGAGTCCTTTTATTTTATTTTGTTTTTGTTTGAGTCTTGTATTTGCTGGGGGATAAGCAAGGTTTAAGCATGGGGGACTTTGATAAGTGCCATTTTTGCATTAGATTTCGTAGGAGGTTGCTTGTCATTTTGGGGATTTATATTCATATTATGTACTTTATGCCCCATTTATGCTTTTAACTTGGGTTTTGCGTTTTTGGTCTATTTCTCTAGTTTCCTAATGATTTGGACCTGATTTTAGTCATATCTCACTCCAAAGCTATTCTGAATCTATGTTTCTAACTTCCTTATTGAAAGAGCTTTCCTATGACATATTATAAACTCAATTCTGTTGGGGAACGGAAAAGATATGAGCTGGAAAGTAAGAAGGGTGCGGTAACGGACACTTCTTTACTCTCTGAATTATGTTTTTCCCACACTTATGAAGCAAGCATAATTATGACAGAATTAGAAACTAGACTCAATGAGCTTTCCGGAAAATCAAGAATCGCATCATTTGGACATCGGACGAGGAAGTTATGACTGAATCAATTTGACGCATCTTTCAGCGAGCCAACACGGGCAGCCCGTTTCGGAGGACACGGCCCGTGTTGGAGGTAAAATATGCCGAGACGCTTCGGTTTTGACGGTTTCGGCTCTTGATTGCTTCTTAATGGCTTATTCAAGATGATTTTCGGCCATTCCTGCAAGAATCTAGTCCAGAATCCTCCATAGTTCATCCTCCATTTTTTCTTCCTCCATTCCTTCACATCAAACCAAAAGCTTTGAAGATCGAAGAAAAAGATTGAAGCAATTGCGGAGTTCCATCTGAAATTGAAAGATTCAAGTGGAGCACTTCAAGCCTATCATCTATTTCTTCATTTTGCTGTTTGAGGTTTGATTTCAATGTATTGGATATTATTTAAGCTTTCAATAAACATGTGTGAGTAGTTTAGTTTTTCTAGGGATTTGTAATCCGAAACAATGTAGTTTGATTAGTTTTCTATGATTTGTGCTTGAATTCTGATTTTGATTCAATAGAAGGTTGTGTTCATCATGTTCATGAGTGTTTTGAAGGCCTAGGATGCTTGTGATTAGAGATTAATCTATCATGTACTTGAAAAGTGAAATAGAATAATCCGACAACCAACCTTTCTACCTAATTTATGAAATTTGAGAAAAGAACAAGTAAATTAGGGGATCATTTTGATAATTTGAAATCTTTAACTTTGATTAACTTAAAAGGCATACGAAAGTTGTTTGATAGGTTAATTAGAGCAATTCTATTAAGTATCGAAAGAGCGATAGAATTTTGTGATTATCGATCCTTGATTTATTTGAATGAATGATTGCGCAAATTATGTTTAAATAATCAAACTCATTGTTAGGAAAGCAAATCCCTAGATGTTTTTACCCATTGATTTAAGTTTAGTTTAATTTATTTGATTTTAATATTTAGAACTAGTTTAGAGAAACAAACTTCAAAACCTGATTAACTTAGCAATTGAGTAGAAGGCTAGTTTAGTGCGTTGCTAGAACGAGTCCTTGTGGGATCGACCTTAACTAGCTACAATTTATACACCGTGCACTTGCGGCTCTGTCGGTCATCAGGTTTGTATTCCAACATAAGTCTCTCTGGAAACACCTGTTCAAAAATATGTAATAAATTAAAATGCAGCATGACCAAAATTTTACAAGAATACAAAACTGCAATTTAGAGTTGTCTTCCATCTCTCGTCGCACTAACCAGCTGCTGGCTCGAAACAGATGCCACCCTTGGTGCCTCCTTAATGTACTCTTCCATGGTAGCAAGAAATGATTGTGGTGGCTGCAAATAATGGCCAAGGACATAGGCTGTCATTACCTTTCAAAATATTATCACCCAAAACTTTAATGAAATATTTACCTCTCTCAACACAGGATACTCGAAGTTCCTAGCAAGCTCCAATCCTTTGCAAACTTCATAAAAGTCAGACGGACTAGCAGCCTGCATTGAGAGTTAGAGAACCTTGTTAGTGGGGTACATGAGTTTAAATTATGTGATTCTCTATCTATATATGATTGCATTTCCCATTTTCTGAATATGAATGGTCTTCACTAAAGTTAAGTAGATTTTTTCTCCTTGCCTTCACATACGAGTAGCAGCAACTAAGGTAGTGTGTGGTTGGAAAACATAAATAATTCTAGGAGGGGACATCACTTACCAACCGCCTCTCAGTAATGGAGAAAATGTTACTCGCTTAGAGTTGTCACCAATGCGAGTTCCCAACCAGTACGATCAAATTCTTTAGCAAAAGCATTACCGAATTTGATGTTGAAGCGGAGTCTTTGCATTAAACACCAAAAACCCAATAAATATATATATATATATATATATATATATGTATATTTTCTGCAAAGAGATCTCCAATTGAAAAATATGCATAAAAAACAGAAACATCAGGTCAAACAGAAAATGTAAAGGTACCTGATGGCACTATGGCCAATGCCAAAGCATTACTTTCCTCAATGGCTGATGTGTAGTGGCGGAAGCAAAGAAAAAGAAGGGAAAACCGCAAAGAGAGCAACCGGGCAGAATGGGTTCTGCCTGCGCAATCTTGGGAGATTGGGTGAAAAGAGGGGTAAATGTGTTTGGATTTGGACGAAACTTGGAGGGGATTGAGGTAACTGATGAAGGAAGGTTGTGGCCAAGTTTCGTGAATTTTGGATAAGGGGAACTACCTGAACAAATAGCCAGAAGTTGATGCTACCGGCTGGATGTACAGATTGACACCCTTTGTTTGGTTTTGATGTGGAGGACGGAGATGTTCTTGGTTGGGGCTGAAATTTGGAGGAATGGAAGTAGATGGACTGGAAAGAAGGTGGTTAAAACTTGGATAAAAATGGCTGAGGGAATTGTGAGTTATGGGGCGGCAAAGTGAAGGGATAGAACCTTGACCCGGGCTCGGATACAGCAACACCACCGAGTGAATCAAGGGGCGCACCTAAGCGATCCGGATACAGCAACACCACCGAGACTTAAGTGACTCAAAGGACACCACCGTGAGGCCAAGCACGGATACAGCTTTGAGGATTCAAAACGAGCAATCCAGCTCAAGAGTATAAACTCAAATATATTCATCAAAAAGTGTTTTTACAATGAAGCATATGAGCTGAATATATAATGCCTTGCCTTGGCATTTTACATAACCGAAAACCAAGCTGAAAATAATACAAAATGAAAATAAAACTAATTAGATTCTTTCCCCTCCTCCAAGCTAAGCTAGAGTAAATCCTAGCCAAGTATTACAAAATTGGGAACATGTGGCCTAGGCTTGTTTTCCCCTTCTTCAAGCTTCTTGATTCTTTGATGCTTCTAGAATGCCTGGTCACCATCTTCCTTTGTTGCTCCATATCCGGTCATAGCCCATCTCATGTCAATATGGTCCGACCTCATTCAAGCATCATCTTATTTATGTACTTAAGCATAAAATGGCAATGTTCCTTGGTTTGACTTGACCATGCACACTTGCTTTGTCTTGGAGGTTTTTGGTGGCTAACTTCAACTATCCTTCTTGGCTAAATTAATAACCAATTATTTATGAACAAAATCATGAAACTTAATGTTTTGGAATTGTCACCCTCCGGGATCTATTAGCACCATTCGGCTAAGTGTTAAACTCTTCCCCTTGTTCATGGAATAATCAAGCATTTCCAGCTGGACCTCAAACATACAAGGCTTCTCAAAATGAATATCGTTCAGCTCAAAACATAAGGCTGTCCACTTTCCATCAACGGCTAAAGCGATCGGTGTAGTTTCATTCAATCCTCGCGGACAAAAAACGAAATATCGAGTCACATTGAGACAATTTGATGTTCCATATTTCTCCAGCCTTTGTTATTACTTTTCTTTGAGAAACTAGCAATATCAATCACATGAATCAAAATTTATATCTAGGAGCAGTAGACCCACCAATACATAAATTCTAGAAGCGGAACTAGTAACATCAAATAATTAATACCACTACATGCTAAAAACCAGAATCAATAACATAAATTTGCAGCCAAGTAACAGATTTAATTGAAACCTAAATTACTCAAGAACACATACCGTCGAATTACGCGTCTTGGCCGATCTCCGGGCAAGGGTATGAAGACAATAAGCAACATCGGCTCGAGGCCGCACCGCGAAGTGGTGATCAAAATCTCCGAAACAAACACAAAAAGAATACTATAAACCCCTCGAAATGGGAAATCAATCAAAATGGGAAATGGATCTACCAGGGAGAAAGAAACCCACAACACTTACTTCGCAAGTGTCGCTCCTTGGGCGGACACTTGGACGTAATTCGTCGCCTTAACAATCGCCACGTCCAAATCCCGCAATCCGCAACACAATCCCCCAAAATAGGCACATCAAGAAACCAATTCCATCGAAAAATTAGGGCAACGAGAAAAACGGGAAAGAGAGAGAAATCCATAAGAGACAGGGAGAGGAAGAGAGAGAGAAAGTCGACCTTATAATCACTATTGATTTGGGCAAGGCCGACTTTGGTGTGGTCTTTGATGGCACCGAGAAGGGCGGAGAAGGGGACGTCGGAGGAAGAGTTGAGATGGCCGGAGAGGGCCCCATGCTCGATGGGCCCGGAGAGGAAGAATCCAGAGGATTCTCCCTCGGGACGAGGATGCCGAAACGACGACGTACTCGTCGAAGCCATTGTTGCCAGCGAGACGCAGCGCCATACTCGATGGTGCGAGAAGTGGAGGTGTTCGCAGCGACGGAGGCACCGGAGATCGATGGGTAGGCGGTGGTTTTCGGCTGGCAACGGGGTCGGATCTATTCCTGTCGCCGAGCGGAGAGGCTGGGTGGGAGAGAGAAAGCGATAGGAGGGGGTTTGAAGCAGGGGATCAAGTGAGAGAAACCGTTTCTTTCTCTCTCTCTCTCTCAAGAGTGTCCGTGGCTCTCTTTGAGTAGCTTAAAAGAGAAACCAGTCAAAAGAGAGGAGAGAGAAAGTGACTGAGAGTGAAGTCTGAGAGAGAGACCCACAAATTTTATCCTACAAGTTACAACCTCTACGTATATTGCAACTAGTTTTGGAGCCTGTCCTACGGACAGGTCAACTCTCTCATTAATTTTTATTTTGAATTTTTTATTTATTAATTTGTGTTACCTTTTTATTTTTGTCTTTTCTTAAATTTTAATTCAAATGTCTAAATTTTCCTATTTTTATTCTCTAAACCCATTTTTAATCCAAATTTAAATTTGTTTGATTTATTTAACCCGAAAAAAATTTTGAGTATTAGACAAAATATTTTGTTCAAATTAAAGATATTGACAAATGAACTCAAATTTTGTCAATGCTATCTTTTGCCAATGAGAATTTGATATGTTATGCTATGTTTTTTATGAAATGATATGATATGTTACGAGTAACTTTTATATAATCATTTTTATCATATTGTCTCAAATAAACTACAATTATTTATATTAAATTATTTAAAAATGTATGGGCAATTTAGTCAACAAAATAAAAAAATTATTAAAATAGACATTAAAACATTATTAATGTCCGACAATATTTAGAATACTTAGTACACATATTCATTTAACATAGTGTTTATGATTGAGTTGATTGACTTTTATCAAGAAAAAGAAAAAGATTTAGGTTATTGATACTTTATGTCTCTAGTTTGATTCATCCCTTTTATGTTAATGTTATAATTGTATTGTGTTATTCTTTGTAACATTTTCTTTCTAACTTTCGAAAAATACATATAAAAGGTTTTGTATAAGATCATATTACTTAAGTAACATTATGAGATGGACATATTTTAAGGGTGACTTTTAATAATTGTAGCGGTGATTGATTAATTATTTAGGGTAAGACGACTCTTTCACGATAATTTAAAGGTTTTAGGGTGATAAAGCACTTACTTTAGAGTTTTTTAATAAAAAATTTAAGGGTAACTAATGAGGGTAGTTTGATAAAAAAAAATCACCTTAGAGGTGTTCAAGGAACAACTGATTTTCTCTTTCGCTTCCATTTGATCTTCAGACCAAGCTTTTCATTCTATCAACCAATTAAGCTTATTTTTACATCTTGTTTGTGAAATTGAGATAAAAATTTTATTCTTGCTCACAAAAAAGTATACTAAACATATATAACTCATTTTGATCGGTCAATTTTAATTGATTAATTAAAATCCTCTTATATTTAAGATGATGTCTTCCATCTATAAATTGTGTTAGTAAATATTCAATATCCATTTTGTTAGTATATTTAGAATAATCAAAGATTTCATATTTTAATTCAAAAATATAACTTATATATCTAAGACAAAAATAATTTTAGTTATGTGTAAAATATATTGAGTTTTGTAAAATTGTTGTTAGACAAAATATAGATAATAAATGATAATAGTTAAATGTTTATCAAAATTAAGAAAATGAAATTACTAAAAAAATATTATAACATTTCTATAAGGCCAAAAAAAAGGAAAAAAAAATAAAGCCTTTTGTTGTATATGGTGTTGAGGTCCATGAGACTTAAAATCTCCAAGGAAGAAAGAAGGTAAACAACAAACGAAATGGGAAAGTAATAAGCAGCAAAACAAAAGGCAAACTGCCTTTTTTACTTTAGAGAACATGAGACTAGTTGCAATGCCCGTGCTATGCACGTGCAATTTTTACAAAACAAAAAGATATTATTATTATAAATTAAATTGTATTTTATTTTATTAATTAAATTGTATATAAATTTAGTTATATTTTCTTCTAATAAAAATATATGATTGGACCTTTTGTTTCAAAATAAAAATAAAAAAAATATATATTAAAAAACTAAAATTTTTTAATTGAAAATATCTTGTTGCTTTAAATTTATAGAATTTTTCTTAAAAAATGAAAGAAGTACATACAAATATGATAGGTAGCTATCGAAATAATGACTATAATGCCCTAAATGTAACTTTTGTTATATTTTTAAAATATAGTATTTTCTAAGCTCTAAAAAAGTGACTGTAGTAAACCTTGATATAATAAAAATTATGGTCATTTTTACTATCTTATACAAAAGTTTAGACAAAAATATTGTTTGGACGTAATTCGTCGCCTTAACAATCGCTACGTCCAAATCCCGCCATCCGCAACACAATCCCCCAAAAATAGGCACATCAAGAAACCAATTCCATCGAAAAATTAGGGCAACAAGAAAAACACGCAAAGAGAGAGAAACCCATAAGAGACAGGGAGAGGCAGAGAGAGAGAAAGTCGACCTTATAATCACTATTGATTTGGGCAAGGCCGACTTTGGTGTGGTCTTTGATGGCACCGAGAAGGGCGAGAGAAGGGAAGCCGGAGGAAGAGTTGAGAGGGCCGGAGAGGGCCCCATGCTCGATGGGCCCGGAGAGGAAGAATCCAGAGGATTCTCCCTCGGGACGGGATGCCGAAACGACGACGTACGGTCGAAGCCATTGTTGCCAATAGACGCGAGTGCCATACTCGATGGTGCGAGAAGTGGAGGTGTTCACGCCGACGGAGGCACCGGAGATCGATGGGTAGGTGGTGGTTTTGGCTGGCAACGAGGTCGAGATCTGTCCCTGTCGCCGAAGCGGAGAGACTAGGTGGGAGAGAGAAAGCGATAGGAGGGGGTTCGAAGCGGGGATCTAGTGAGAGAAACCGTTTCTTTCTCTCTCTCTCTCTAAAGAGTGTCTATGGCTCTATTTGAGTCGCTTGAAAGAGAAACCAGTCAAAAGAGGAGAGAGAAAGTGACTGTGAGTGAAGTCTGAGAGAGAGACCCACAAATTTTATCCTACAAGTTACAACCTCTACGTATATTGCAACTAGTTTTGGAGCCTATCCTACGGACAGGTCAACTCTCTCATTAATTTTTATTTTAAATTTTTTATTTATTAATTTGTGTTACTTTTTTTATTTTTGTCTTTTCTTAAATTTTAATTCAAATATCTAAATTTTCCTATTTTTATTCTCTGAACCCATTTTTAATCCAAATTTAAATTTGTTTGATTTATTTAACCCGAAAAAATTTTGAGCATTAGACAAAATATTTTGTTCAAATTAAAGATGTTGACAAATGAACTCAAATTTTGTCAATGCTATCTTTTGCCAATGAGAATTTGATATGTTATGCTATGTTTTTTATGAAATGATATGATATGTTATGAGTAACTTTTATATAATCATTTTTATCATATTGTCTCAAATAAATTACAATTATTTATATTAAATTATTTAAAAATGTATGGGCAATTTAGTAAACAAAATAAAATAATTATTAAAATAGACATTAAAACATTATTAATGTCCGACAATATTTAGAATACTTAGTACACATATTCATTTAACATAGTATTTATGATTGAGTTGATTGACTTTTATCAAGAAAAAGAAAAAGATTTAGGTTATTGGTACTTTATGTCTCTAGTTGGATTCATCCCTTTTATGTTTATGTTATAATTGTATTGTGTTATTCTTTGTAACATTTTCTTTGTAACTTTTGGCAAAATACATGTAAAAGGTTTTGTATAAGATCATATTACTTAAGTAACATTATGAGATGGACATATTTTAAGGGTGACATTTAATAATTGTAGCGGTGTTTGATTAATTATTTAGGGTAAGACAACTCTTTCATGATAATTTAAAGGTTTTAGGGTGGTAAAGCACTTACTTTAGAGTGTTTTTTATAAAAAATTTAAGGGTAACTAATGAGGGTAGTTTGATAAAAAAAATCACCTTAGAAGTGTTCAAGGAACAACTGATTTTCTCTTTCGCTTCCATTTGATCTTCAAACCAAACTTTTCCTTCTATCAACCAATTAAGCTTATTTTTACATCTTGTTAGTGAAATTGAGATAAAAATTTTATTCTTGCTCACAAAAAAGTATACTAAACATATATAGACTCATTTTGATCTGTCAATTTTAATTGATTAATTAAAATCCTCTTATATTTAAGATGATGTCTTCCATCTATAAATTGTGTTAGTAAATATTCAATATCCATTTTGTTAGTATATTTAGAATAATCAAAGATTTCATATTTTAAATGAATTCAAAAATATAACTTATATATCTAAGACAAAAATAATTTTAGTTATGTTTAAAATATATTGAGTTTTGTAAAATTGTTGTTAGACAAAATATAGATAATAAATGATAATAGTTAAATGTCTATCAAAATTAAGAAAATGAAATTACTAAAAAAATATTATAACATTTCTATAAGGCAACAAAAAAAAAAAAAAAATAAAGCCCTTTGTTGTATATGGTGTTAAGGTCCATGAGACTTAAAATTTCCAAGGAAGCAAGAAGGTAAACAACAAACGAAATGGGAAAGTAATAAGCAGCAAAACAAAAGGCAAACTGCCTTTTTTTTACTTTAGAGAACATGAGACTAGTTGCAATGCCCGTGCTATGCACGTGCAAGTTTTACAAAACAAAAAATATTATTATTATAAATTAAATTAAATTAAATTTTATTAGTTGCAATGCCCATAACACCAAGAGTAAAGATAAAACCACAAAAGAAAACAAATAAATAAAATTTATATGTGAAGAGTAGTTTATATTTCTTAGTGTTCAAACTTGGGACCTAAGGCCCGTTACTCGATCATCAAGGCCGGGATCAATCCACAATTGTATGTCATCCGAATTGCCCAATCTGCGGAGTGCTCAACCCATCCCCGCAAAATTGGATTTTTTATTTTTCCGTATAAAAACATTGAATTGTAGATAAAATGGTTCTTTGTAAATTTCAATCAGCACTACTAAATAAAGCAGGGAAAAAATTGATTGATACCTTGATATAATGGAATCAGCGGCGCCTCCGGTTACCATATTGACAACCGAGGCTAAATTAGGGAGAGAAAACCCAAGAATAGAGGAAGAACGACATATCGGGGGAACTCTTCGTGGTCAATACTCAATAGCACGTACTTACCTCATATACACCTATGCATACATCTAGAATGTCTATTCTAGCCACGAGATAGCTACTTTACACTCATTTTGACCGTTTAACAATATTCTAAATTGGAGTCACTTAAGACATGATATTTATCTTTCTTGATCACTAATGCTAATTACAAACATACACATTTCACTAAATTATCACAACATTACAAATAAAATAGGGTACTTACATCTACTTCATTTAGTTCATTCCTAGTGAAAGTACCTCAAGCTCGGTCGAAAGAAAAAATCTCTATTTGGTTCAATGCTTCGAGTGATTTCGGATAAAGCCAAAACTACAACAAATACCATCACAGAATACCAAATCAAACGCTGAACACCACCCAACCTCATGAGTAGTTTCAAATCTTGCTTAAACTTCTATACTTTAAATTCACGTTCTTCATCTTCACTTCAAACCTTAGTTTCTCACTAAGCTCAATTCAACCACAAATATAGCAAATTCAGGTAACCACAAAGTTCAATTCTCACAAGCCACAATAACTACGAACTATCATAAACGAGTTACAACTCATCACAAATTGCTATATTTGATTCGAAACCTCCCTAGCCACTAGTGTAGTTCACCCAAGCCATAATAATCACAAATAGTTACCATTCCCTATATCGGACCCATTTTTCACAATTCCATCTATTTACCCGATCAATCTACTAATTCGAACCTCCAATGTTAGCTCCATAATGAGGTATACAAAGCCGAATGCTTTTGGGAGGGAAGTCATCTTCCTTTGCACCAAAAGAATAGTTCCACATACTCCTTGAAGTTGTCTAGAGCTTTTTCCACCGTACTTGGCCATAAGAAGTGCTATCTTGATATGCTCATCGCTATATCAAAATATCCAACTAAAACGCCATTGTGCACTTTTTGGGTTAGCAATTCTTGCGTACCACAATGAGGTATGCAGAACCGATTGTCTATGAGAAGGAAATCATCTTGCTCAAAAAGACTAAGCACCTTCCATGGACTTCCTCTTTCTCTTGCTAGGCCGTTAGCCATCAATTCTTCAATTTGCTTTTGGGCCTCTTGAACACTTTTGGGACTCATGCTACATGCGGGTTTGTTAGGTAAAAGGTTTTTGGAATTTGGTGTTGTGTGGTTCTTTGTGGAGGAAGGCCAAAAGGATTTTCATTTGGAGAGATATGGGCAGATTTGGCTTGTGGAGTTTCGGTTGAAGAATGTGGGTTTTGGGGTAGGTTTACGGGTTCTTTTGAGGGTAGTGGAATGAGCTCTTGAATGCGGCTAACCTCTAGTTGCTTTGCTTTGGAAAATGACTCTTCCAAAGTAAGCAAAAGGTCGGTTTGAGTGGGGTTCTTTTGTGGACTAGTTTTTGAGATTTGGCTTGGAGATAGGGAGCTAAGGTGATTTTCTTCCCATCTTTGGTAAGGGTATAAGTGTTCATGAATCCATCATACATAACTCTCCTATCATAAACCAAGGTCTCCCAAGTAACAAATGACACATGTCCATAGGAATAATATCGCACCACAACTCATCATGATAATGCTTGCCAATACTAAATGAAATAAGACATCTAGAATTAACTTGAAGACCTTTACCATGGTTTAGCCATTGAATGTTGTAATCTTAAGGAAAGAATACGTTGTAGAAGGAGAATGAATATCTCCGGAAACAAATTGAGCATTCCATGCAAGCAAAACAAGATCAACTAAGGAGTCATTCAGCCCCTACTCAACCTATTCCTAACCTCCACGGAGATGATAAAGTAGAGGAGGTAATTGAGGAAGTGAACTTGCTATTCTTAAGGAGAACCTTGAGCGGATTCAAGGATGCTAAGGAAGAGCAACGAGAAAATATTTTCCGTACAAGAGGTACCGTGCTTAACAAGGTGTGTTCTATCATTATTGATGGTGGTAGTTGTGCGAATGTGGCCTTATCAACTATGGTAGAGAAGCTTGGACTTCATGCTTCACCCCATCCTCACCCTTACAACATCCAATGGCTAAATCATGGTAAGGGACTCCAAGTCAATTCTAGATGTCTCATTTCATTTAGTATTGGTAAAAATTATCATGATGAGATATGGTGTGACATTGTTCCTATGGATGCTTGTCATTTGTTGCTTGGGAGACCTTGGCTCTTTGATAGGAGAGTCATGCATGATGGATTCATGAATACTTACACTTTCACCAAAGATGGGAAGAAGATAATATTGGCCCCTTTATCACGAAGCCAAATCCCAAAAACAAAACCACAAAAGAGATCTTCCCAAACCGATCTTTTGCTTGCCCATGGAGAAAATTTTCTCAAGGAAATACAACATGAATCTCGGCCCTCACAAGAACTTATCCTTTTGACACCAACCGAAACCAAGAACCCCCACAAAATAGCCATCCTCTTGTCAAAGAACTCTTAGCCAAATTTGCCCATGTTTTCCCAAATAAAATTCCTCCTAGCCTTCCCCCACAAAGAACCCTACAACACCATGCAAGCCCCATCCCGAGAGCCATATTTTCTAACCAACCAGCCTATGGAGTGGATCCTAAAAGTGTTCAAGAGATCCAAAGCCAAATTGTTGAATTGTTGGCTAAAGGCATAGAAGAAAAAGAGAGAGTCCGTGCATGGAGCCTATTTTCTTGGTGCTAAGGAAGGTTGACTTCCTTCTTAATGGCACTTGGTTTTGGAGCCCTCATCTTGGTACAACCATGAGCATGTCAAAAGAGCACCACTTAATGCCGAATATGGTGGAAAAAGCTCTAGACACCTTGAAAGAGTATGCGGAACCTATTCTTTTGGTGCCAAGGGACGATGACTTCCTTCCCAAAAGGGCTCGGTTTTGCATACCCCATTATGGAGCTTCGGCTGGCCAAGCTTGTTTCTACAACATCGTGCGTATACTAGAAGACCACGACTTACTGGCCGGACAAGGAGGAAAATGTTCAAGTCATCTTCAAGAAGTTTGTGGTTGTGCACTTTGATGACATTTTGGTGTATAGCAAAAAGGAAGAGGAGCATTTAGGCCAACTCACAAAGACAAGACCACAAAAGAACCCCACTCAAGCCAACCTTTTGCTCACTTTGAGATAATCATTTCCCAAGGTAAAGCAACATGAGTCTAGCCCCATTTGAGGGTTCTTCCTACTGCCTAGAAAAAACCGAGAACCGACCCCAAGACCCACACGCCCTAGCCGAAACTCCACAAGCCAAATCTGCCCATATCTCTCCAAATGAAAACCCTTTTGGCCTTCCTCCACTAAGAACCACACAACACCAAAACCCAAAAACCCTTTTACCTAACAAACCTGCATATAGCATGAGTCCCAAAGGTGTTTAAGAGGCCCAAGAGAAAATTGAAGAATTGATGGCTAACGGCCTAGCAAGTGAAAGAGGAAGATCATGGAAGGTGCTTAGTCTTTTTAAGCAAAATGACTTCCTTCTTATAGACAACCGAGCTGTGCATACCTCATTGTGGTACACAATAGTTGTTAGTCCAAGAAGCGTGCAAAGGAGCCTTGGCTAGCCATTTTGGTTTGAGAAAAACCGTGAGCATGCTAGTGGAGCATCACTTATGGCCGAATGTGATGGAAAATGCTCAAGACATCTTGAAGGAATGTGCGGATTATCAAGGAGCAAAAGAGCATTCCATTTCTCAACTCTCCGCAAGCCTCAACGTGACCATTTTTTTCCATGCTTGGAAAATGATATTCTCGAGAATTTGTGGACAAATTCTTCTCTAAGGGAGAATGATGGAGAGTGGGTTGCCAAGGATTATGGACCGAAGGATAAACATCATGGAAGGAAAAGCATGCATGGGAAACCATTTTGGACACTTGAATTTCCTATGAAAATCCTCATGATACAAGTTGATCCCGAGGGTTGAAGAACCGAGGTTATCATCTTTTATGTTTATAAATAAATGAGCTGTGAAGGATAGTTATTAGAGGTTGAAAGAGTTGCTAGTGCTACTACAAGAAGAATCAAGTTGGACTCCTAAAATGTCCATTCTAGCTCACTTGGTGCAAAATGACATCCAAACATGTTAAGCCATGTTTTATGCTATTTGGCACGTTAGTAAGGAATAAGGAAGGCAGTCCATGTTTCTATCCCTTGAAGCTTTGGCCGGGTATGTTAAGGCGTGAAGTGCTACCTTTTTATGTCATTTGCACATAAATAAATTGATGCATAATCATGGTCAGTCCAAGGTCCGAATGGACTATGTGTTTAGGCGCCTAAGTGAAAGCCATCAAGGAAGGAGATGGAAGCATTCTAGAAGCATCTTAGAACACTACCAATAGTGGAAGGAATATTATGTGTTGGACAAATGAGAAGAAGGCTTGCACAAGGGGAAAGAGCCTCACATCCACATGTTCCTAGCTCCACAAATACTTGGCCGAAATTCATCCTCCTCTAGCTTGGGAAAAGGGAAAGCTTATTTTTGATTTTAGCTTTTGTTTTAGCTTGTCAAGTATTTCATTTTGAGCATTATAAATTCAGCTTGTATGAGCCATGTAGAAAACAACTTTTGATGAATATATGAATGAACTTGAGTTGGATTGCTCTCCCCTTTAAAATTCTCAATTGTTGTATCCAAGTGTGGCAACTTGGTGGTGTTCTATTGATTCCTCAAGCTAGTTAGTGGTGTTTTTGTATCTAGCCAAGCAAGAGGTGCCCCAAGGCGTTTCATACTGGTGTTTGTATATCCGTGAAATCCTTGGCCTATCGGTTACTACGTTTTCAAAATTCCATATCTCCCAGCTCACTCATCAACTTCATCCCAAATTTCGTCCATCTTCATTCCAGTGTGTCTACTTATCCCCCCCAAAAATCAGCTCCAACCAACAACTCCTCTAACCCCCACCTTCGATCCATACAAAGAGTATCATCCTAGACGTCCAGCCCAGTACTGCTGACTTTCGACTTCCAGATCGGGGTGTTTCCAACTTCCAAAAATACCAAAATTTTACCAGTTCTTCCTTGTCTAGTTAAGAAGCCTTCCACCAAATTTCAGCTTAAAATTCCCCGTTTGCCCCCTTTTTCACCCATTCTCCCAAGATCACACTTACGGGGCATATTCCGTCCAGCGAACCCTCTTTGCGGTTTTGCCTATCTTTTTGCTTTCACCTTCACTATACATCAACTTCATTCCATGCAACTTCAACACAATTCATGGTTTAGCGATTGAATGTTGGAGCACAAGTAAAAAATTTTGGGTGTTTCTCTTTTGACAAGCCGGGTTTTCTTTTGTTGCTCCACTTTGTGTGCCAAATGACACACTTCATCAAATGTAGAAAAATGTTGTAACTCCACAATTTGTGTATACCTTGCGTCCAAACCACCAAGGTATCTCACAATCGTTTGGTTCTCATTTTCTTGGAGATCACATTTGATTAGCAACTTCTCAAACTCTCTAGTGTATTTTTCTACACTCATGTTGCCTTGTTGAAGGGTATAGAGTTGAAGAAAGCTATCTTGAACATAAGTTGGGGGCAAGAAACGTGCCTTGAGCTTGGCTCTCATTTTCTCCCAACTTTTAATCTTAGACTTCTTGTCTCTCACTAGTTTATGCTTCAAATTTTCCCACCAAGTTGAGGCAAAACCTCTAAGCTTAAGTGCAACAAGCTTTACTTTGTTTTCATCGGGTACCTCCTTGTAATAAAAAATTCGCTCAATGGTTCTCAACCAATCAAGGAATTCATCCGGATGCAAACATCCTTCAAACTCCGGGATCTTTACTTTGAAATCATAAGAGTGAGTTTTTGATCGCCTGGAGCTCCTCCTTGATTGCCTTTCACTATCCGTAGAGGAAAAGGGATTACTCTCTTCATCATCCTCATGGAGACTATGAATAGATCGAGTAGGAGGTGAGTTACTCCTTAGTTGTTGATGCTTGGATTTCATGTCTCGCCCAAGTTGCTTGCGAAGATATTCATTCTCCTTCATAAGCATTTCAAACCTCTCCTCTAGGGTCATGCTTGCACTCATGGTTTGGGATTTTTGTGGAGCTGGCTATTTTTGTGTTTTTGGGTTTATTGAAATGGACAATCCACCAAGGAATCGGAACTTGCTCTGAAACCAAAGTTGATGTATAGTGGCATGCTCTGATACCAAAGTTGATGTATAGTGGCACGCTCTAATACCAAGTTGGTGTATAGCTCCAAAACAAAAAGATGGAGAAAACCGCAAGTGAGGCTACCGAGGCGGAATGGTGGTTTATAGGTGCGATCTTGGGAGATCGAGTGCGGGATTGGTAAATGGTGGAATTTGGAGGTGAAATTTGGAGGGAAGGTTCTTGGAGATGTTAGGATGGGCTGGTAAAAATATGGGGTTTATTCAAGGTCGGGATCACCTTGAACTAAAAGCAAACAGAAAGTCTCGCTGGGCTGTAGTCCGGAATGAGGTTCTTTGTTTGTTTTGGAAGTGGGGGTCGGAGCAGTGTTTGGATGGAGCTGATTTTTGAAGGGGGTTAACTAGACACGTTGGAATGGAGGTGGTAAAAATTGGGGCTTCAATCAAGGTCGGGATCACCTCGAACCGATGGCTCAAAGTCTGCCGTGCTTGGGCTGGAGTCCGAATGTCGAGCTCGGGTGTTTTGATGGAGGGGTCGGATGAGTGCTTGGATTGAGTTGAGATTTGAGGGGTGGGGGAAGCTCAACTCGTCCAGAGAGGTGTGGGTGAAATTTGGAATGGAGAAGGTTTATATTTTTGGAGTTTTGGATTTTTAAAGTTGGGTAACCGAATAGTACCAAGGTTCTCAAGGATATAGAAACACCACCTTGAAAAGTCTTGGGGCACCTCTCACTTGGCTAGATACAGAAACACCACTAGCTAGCTTAAGGACTCAAAAGGACACCATCAAGTTTCCAAACTTGGATACATCATTTGAGAATTGAAGGGGCCAAGTAATCCAACTCGAAAGAGCAATCCAACTCAAGGTTCATATATTCATCATCAAAGTTCTGTTTACATGGTTGAATGCCTAGGCTATTCATAGGGAAATAAAACATGCTGAAAATTAAATAAAGCTAAAACATAATCTAAGGACTAAAAGAGAGATCACAAGATCAATGGCCTAAAATGTATTAGCCCCTTGTCCAAGCCAACTTGGGAACATGTGGCTAGAATGAGAGTTAATTCTAGCCAAGTATTTTCCTTCCCCTTGTGCAAGAAAGCTTGTCATAGGTCCAACACATAGATTCTTCCACTGGGATGATGCTTGGAGATGCTTCTAGAATCCTCCCTTTGCTGGCCACGCATTACCCATTCGGCCAAGGCATAAAACATGGTCTTGATGGTCCTTGAAATTATCCGGATAGCTTGTAAAGAAAATACCTGGTTAGGTGTTTTGGGTATTTTGGACCGACCTTTGTGCTTCATTTCACTTCCACTCTTTAGGAAACAATTATTTATGTACCATAAGTCATAAAAGATAATTCTTCACCATAAGCCAAGCTCTAGTTTAACTTGTAAAAGTCAAACCAGAATAGTAGTCTTCTAGGCGCCAAAATATGATCTCCATTCGAGTTGTAGCTCTTTTGTATCCTTGTCATTAAACCATAACTCTTGACATTTAGACATGTATGGAGATCTTGGTCAAGTATGTTGTAGCCCTTGGTCAATATCCATCATTTGTGCTTCACAAGTAAACTCACAGTCAAAGGATAGAATACATCAAACGCTTCTTCCCTCACTATTAGATTTTGCGAAGTAGACTCAAAGATAAAAGTAGCGGTAGAAATTTGGCAATTTTGAGACTCTTTATCGACACTCCAAGGCATGACTTTGGGTAAATACATATGAACTTGTTCACATAAATAATGAATAAGTACTCTTTGTATTATAATTTCACATTTGTAATATATTCATTGCTGAAACTTACTTGTGAAGATTTATGGAATTGTGTTCTCGAATTTGTTCAATTGAACTTGTTGTGGTTGTAGTAAGTGGAAAATTCACCTTTTTGTATTGTAAGTTGTGATGTATTTGGAAAATTACGGCTGTTGGTTGTTGATGTGTAAGTGATGTGTAGTGGCGGAAGCAAAGAAAAAGATGGAAAAACCGCAAAACACACAACCGGGCAGAACAGGACCTGCAGGTGCGGTTCTGGGGAAAAAGGTGAAAGGAGGGGTAAATGATGGAGTTTTTGGACGAAATTTGGTGGAAGGTTAGTTAACTGGTTGGGGAAGGTTGTGGTAAAATTTGGGCAGCATCCAAGGTCGGGATCACCTTGAGCCAAACGCAAACAGAAAGCCTCGCTGGGTGGCTGTCCAGAATGAGGTTCTTTGTTTGTTTTTGGTGCTGGGGATGGAATTCTTCTTGGATTGAGCTGAGATTTGGAGGGAATGGACTCAACTCATGTAAGATGAAGTGTGTGAAATTTGGGAAAGAGATGATTCGTGGATTGGGAGATATGGTTGATGGAAGTCGCTGGATAGAACCTGGATTCTGGCTTGGATACGGAAACACCACCAAGCTGAATCAAGGGGCGCTCTCAAACGGTCCGGATACAGAAACACCACCGGGGTTTGGGAGACTCAAAGGAAACCACCTAGATGCCAACCTAGGATACAGCTTTGAGGATTTAGAGGCTCGAGAAATCCATCCCGAAAAGAGTATAACACTCAAGGTTTGTATATTCATCAAAAAGTGTCTTTACAAGGAGTGCGCATGCTGAATATATAATGCCTAGCCTTGGCATTGTACATAACCGAAACTAAGCTGAAAATAATGCAAAATTGGAAATGAAACTAACTAGATTCTTTCCCCTCCTCCAAGCTAAGGTAGAGTAAATCCTAGCCAAGTATTTCAAAATTGGGAACATGTGGCCTAGGCTTGTTTTCCCCTTCTTCAAGCTTCTTGATTCTTTGATACTTCTAGAATGCCTTGTCACCATCTTCCTTTGTTGCTCCATAACCGGCCATGGCCCATCTCATGTAAATATGGACCGTCCTCATTTAAGCATCATCTTATTTATGTACTTAAGCACAAAATGGCAATGTTCCTCGGTTTGACTTGACCATGCACACTTGCTTTGACTTGGAGGTTTTTGGTGGCTAACTTCCATTATCCTTCTTAACTAAATTAGTAATCAATTATTTATGAACAAAATCATAAACATTCAGAGTTTTGGACTTGCTACCCTCCGGGATCCGTTAGCACCATTCGGTTGAGTTGTAAGCATTTCCCTTTGATCATGAAATAATCAAGCATCTCTGGCTGAACCCCACGCATACATGGCTTCTTATCATGAACGTCCTTGAGGTCAAACTGCAAGGCTGTCCACTTTCCATCAGTAAGTTATGATGTATTGTATTAAATTGTGATATATTTTGTACAGGAGGTACGAAAAAAAAATATTTAAAAAAATTTAGGCATATCACGACCGGTTCTTACATGTGACGATGGTTCTAGTAGTTTAAGAACCGTCATCATAGTTTATATATGACGACGGTTCTTATATCCGAATAGTCGTCATAAGTAACATTTAACTACGATTTTTAAACCGTAGTAAAAGATGGCACATACAACGACGACCACATACACGATGCCGGTTAACCATCGTTAAAGGTCATTTTTAACCGTAGTTAAAAGTGGTTCTTGTATTAGTGGATAGAAATTGTTGTGTCTAAGTTGAGGAGTCATGCCCTCACTTGATGGAGAACTTACAAGATGAGGAGGAAGAAAGGTAAAGATAAAGTGTGCACATGGAGCAAGTTGAGAGGTAAGTTGCTAAGAAATTTTGGTCCACTTATGTACAAATCTGCTCCAACAAAGATTAAACCCATCAACAAAGGGAGTCTCTTTCCTCTTCTCTCCAAACCTTCAGCCATCACCTCCTTTCCTTCACAAACACCTACTAACCAACCTTCCTTCCCACATCAAAATGCTTCAACTTGCCACAAAAGGAGCCATCATATCCCCTCACCGATGGAAGGGAAGTCACGGAGGATCAAGGCCAAGAGGAAGGAAGCATGCAAGCAAAAAACATCACTTTTTTTCAGCCCATGCAAGACTTGAACATTGCCTAGTTTAGGCATTTACAGGGCAATTTTCTGAGTTGCATATCTCAAGATTGAGAAGGGATAGGGATAGGGATCCAAAATTTTGCATGGAATTACTAATGTGCCAAAATGACTGGCTACACCGATCCTGAATAGAGTATGGAAATGCACAATTACGAGTGCCTCGGAATGGACTTAGAAACGAGAACTGTGGAAGTAACCGATCAAGAACTAAGCTAATCACCCTAAAATAGATGATTAACAAAGGTAACCAACACTGAAGTAGCAAGAAGAAGATAGACTAAAAATATCCAAGGATACGAGTCACACCACCAAGGATAAAACTAGGGCATTAATCACACTCGGAGATACGAGATAACACCACTCTAAGTATAATAGACTCGTCAAACACATCCTAATTATTCCATTAATTAGACAAGAAAAAGATAATTAGGGGTTGAAAGGAGCTCCACTCAAATTTACTTAGCATATAGCTAATGTTCAAAATTAGAGATGCCCTTTACAAGAGAAGACCCATGCGTATTTATAGGCCTTTAGAGCTAGGTTACATCACTCTAATCCAAGGGTTATAAATCCCTTTTACAATTAAATTTTGTGATGCATTGAACAAATGAATGGACAAAAATAAGGACAAAAGTAGAATAATTACGACAGAGAAAAGGACAGCAGAAAAAGGAGGGTACCACGAGAATCGGCTTTGTGACGATGCAGTTACGAGGATGGTGAAAGCTACAGATCATTATCACCATGTTCTCTCTTCATTCTGATCCTTAAAGTTTCCCTTTTAGCTCTGCGATGATGCCTAAGTAGATTTGAGTGTAGCTTTAAAACCGATCTAAGCTCATAAACTCATAACACGAAAAAGATCAACTTAGACTAATTATTTCGAATATCTGCGAGTCTTGCATGGCCTCTTACTCCTGTATGAGGAGACAGACAAGTAATTCGAGTGTCGCCAAAACTCCCTTGAGGCTTACGTTAGCAGTGAGGACTCGAGTAGTGCGAGGGCCCGGCGAGTGGATTCCGAGGGTTCGGAATTCTCGGATGGTGCTTGGTCGGTTCTCATTATCGGTCGAGTTTGCTTGGGGTGCTCACCCCATCATCATCCCCAGCTTGAAAAGAATTTGACCTCAAATTCTCAAGTGAATTATCTTCCAAGTAGTTAGATAAATGAGCAACATTGAAAGTAGCTAAGATAGCGTAGTCTCGGGTAAGTTCACCTTGTAAGCATTGTCATTAATTCTTTCGGGCACTTCAAAAGGACCATCTGCCATTGGCATGAGCTTGGACTTGTACTTAGAAGGAAAATGCTCCGTCTTGAGGTGGATCCAATCGAGCTCACCTGGCTAAAAACCACCTTCTTGCGATTTTTGTTAGCACTAGCCTTGTAAGTCCGATTAGCTTGCTCAATTTTACCTGTCACCTTCTCGTGTAACTCCCGAGTCCGAGTAGCTCTTTTCAACGTATCGGTATAAGGCTTCTCATCAAAAGCTATTAGGGGTAAGATCAAGTGGTGATAGTGGTTCTACACCATACACAACTTTGAATGGAGAAATATTGGTAATCTTGCTTGGCGTGCGATTGTAAGAAAACTCAGCATGTGGAAGAAGTTGATCCCATGCTTTAGCATTTGAATTGATTAAGGTTCTAAGTAAGACTCCTAAAGTTCATGTTGGTGACCTCAGTCTAACCATTTGTCTAAGGGTGGCAAGTTAAATTTATTTCCCAGTTTCTTCTATAAGGTGACCCGAAATGACTAAGGAACTTTACATCCCTGTCGGAGACCATTTTCCTTGGGATCCCATGCAATCTCACCACTTCCTTGAAGTATAGCCAGCATAGCATCATTTGTTTTGTTACAAGTAATGAAGTGGGACATCTTGGAAAATTTATCAACAACCACTAGAATAGAATCCTTCCCTCTCTGAGTCCGAGGTAGACCCACAATGAAATCAAGACTTACATCTACCCATGGCTGAGTTGGAACGGGTAGCAAAGTGTAAAGTCCTTGGGGTAGGGAATGGCTCTTGGCATATTGGCATACCACACATCGCTGGATGATGTCTTGAACATCATTGTCCATGCTTGGCCGGAAATAGTGCTCCTTGAGCATCCGAGTTGTCTTCTTTTCTCCGAAATGGCCAGCTAGACCTCTAGAATGTATCTCTCGATAATCAACTATCTCGTGCACAACTCGGGCACACACAATTTGATACCCTTAAGTAAGTATCCTCCTTAGACTTGGAATTCTCCTTTGGGTCGACCTTGACATTCTTGGTATAGAGTTCTAAAATCCTTATCATTGAAATATAAACCTTTTAGATGTTCAAACCCGAAAACACAGGTTTGTAGTTGAAAAAGAGTAAGTACTTCCTTGATAGGGCATCGGCGCCATTGTTGAGCTTTTCTAGATTTATGCTTGATAGTGAAATGAAAAGTTTGAAGGTACTTAACCCATTTGGCATGTTGTGAGCTTAACTTATGTTGGCCCTGAATATACTTGAGAGCTTCGTGATCTCTCGAGCAACTAAGTAATGCCTCTAATACTCTAATGACTTAATGATAAGCCAATGCCAACACCCGAGGCATCGCACTCAACTTCAAAGATTTTATCAAAACTGGGCAAGGCTAAGGCGGGAGTGAAGACTCGGACTACGAATCTAAATCATTCCGAGTACTACATGAAGACTCGGTACAAACCTCATCCCTCATCCCTCCTAAGTTTTGATTACAAGTCATTCTAAGTGTTATAGAAACTCATGTATAAGTTTTCATTTGTTTCGAGTGACTCGGAAGACACATTCTTGTATATCTACTGCATTAGTGTTTCTTACTCACTCGGACATCACTCGGATTTATCGCATGTTCAAATAATCTCTCTAACACTTTTGTCCGAGTTCGATTGCATATTTTAATGCAAAGTGAATTACGAGTGTTAATTCTTCTTTCTAAGTCGGTTTGTGTGTTTGAGAATTATTTGTCCAGATTAAGTCTTTATACTATGATGTTTTCACTCTTTTAAGTTGATCTTTTTAGGACCGACTACGATAGAATTTGAGTATAATGAATATTAGACTCGGAAAATTCCACTCTTACGGGCTTAAGATAATTATGCACTTAATTGTCTTAATTAAATTATTATCTGTGCCTAATCTTGGACCAAAGTATTGTATACTTTGAGAACCAAAGTGGTTTACTTTTGTAGGTTATCCAAATGAGGTTATCTCAATTTTAAATTACAAAAGTAACCGGCTTCAAGTCTGTCAATCACCGGCGAGATAAGGCTTATCTACTTCTAGATAAGGCTCGGACAGCTGTGTCAAGCTTGTTTGTTTCTAAAATTGGAAAACTTCAATGCTAAGTTCAACGGTGTTTTTCGCCTTACTTTTCGAGACTTCACCGGTTGACTGGAGCACCTTTAGGAGCCAAGAGCCATTGTACAACGTTCACATCCCAACAGATCTTTTACGAGCGACTCGGAAGATCCGTTACAATGGCTAGTAAAGACTTTGATTTAGAACCAGGACACAATGGTCACTCTGCTTGGTCATTTATAAATAGAAGCCACTTCATAAGACTTGAAGATTGCTTGAACACATTGTTGAAACTATATCTCTTAGTATAATACTCATTCAATCTTCGTCTTACAACTCCAAGTCCGTCCCTAATACGTTTTTGAGTTGCCAAAGTCTTGTAATCAGTCACATACTTTTCTTACTTTCGAGTAAGGTCCCTTGACTGAGCTATAAGGGTTAACTCAGCTCAATTGTCCCTAGCTGCAAAGGTCACCTCGGTTAGAAAGTACTAGATCAAATAAGGAAACTTTTGAGTCTAGGAAAACTTTGTAAGGAATTGTCTAAGGGAGCAATTCTAGTTGAGTCGATCCATTGTATTTTGAGGATTCAAAATAGTGGATTTGACTTGGTGCTTGGATTAGCACTGTTCGTGGTTTCTGCCTCAGGAGGGTTTCCACGTATCTCCGAGTATACACTTTTCGAGTGAAGGTTTGCTCTTGGAGAGACTAAGTCACCCTAGAGGGGGTGAATAGGGTGATGAGGAAATTTGACCAAAGACTGGAAGATTAAAATCTTAAATTGAATTAAAAACAATCCGAGTCTAGATTGGACTCGGAAAAGTGTTAACCCGGAAAGTACGTGGAAACCCTCCTAGGGCAGAAAACCACGGTTAGTGCTAATCCAAGCACCAAGTCAAATCCACTATTTTGAATCCACAAAATACAATAGAAGGACTCAATCAAAATTGCTCCCTTCGACAATTCCTTACAAGATTTTCCTAGACTCGAAGTTCTCTTATCTGTTCTAGTACTTCCTAATTGACGTAACCTATACGAGTTAGGGACAACCGAGCTGAGTTAACCCTTACAGCTCGGTCAAGGGACCTTACTCGGAAAGCAAGAATAAGTGTTTGTGACTGATTACAAGACCTTACAACTCGAAACATGTTAAGTACAGAGTTGGAGTTGTAAGTAGAAGATTGAATGAGAAATACACAAAGAGAGATAATTTTAGCAATAGGTTCAACAATCTCCTTGTCTTGTGAAGTGGCTTCTATTTATAGATGACCAGGTAGATTAGCCGTTTTGTCTATCTTCCGATTAGAAGTTCTTTGTGACCGTTGCAATGGTTTTTCCGAGTGACTCAAAAATATCCGTTGAGTTGTGAATGTTGGGCAATGGCTCTTGACTCCTTTGGATGTCCCAATCCACTGGTGGTGTCTAGAAAATAGGGTGGAAACCACCGTTGAGTTAGGCGTTGCAGATTTTCGGTTTTGGAAACAGACAACCCCGACATAGTGTCTAGGCCTTGGTCGAAGTAGGAAAACCTTGTCCGATGGTGATTTGACATGTTGAAGCCGATTACTTTTGTAATTCAAAAGTAGGATAACCTCGTTTGAATAACCTACAAAAGTAAATCAATTTGGTTCTCAAAGTATAAAATACTTTGGTCCAAGATTAGACATATATAATAATTTTAATTAAGATAATTAAATGCATAATTATTTGAGTCTCGAAAGAGTGGAATTTTCTAAGTCTAATATCCATTATACTTAAATTCCATCCGAGTCCTTCTAGAAGTAAAATAAGTCCGTTAAGGAATATCAAAGTAATGAGACTTGATCTAGACAAGCACAGTTCAAACGAAACATGCCGACTTAGAAGGTTGAAATAACACCGTAATTCAATCAAACTTAGAATACAAAGTCAAACCAGAGTTTATGCACATTAGAGCAAATATTTGAACATGCGATAGGTCCGAGTGTTGTCCGAGTGACTCGGAACTACGTGTGAAAAGATAAGCAAGAGTTTGCTTTCTAAGTCGATCGGAATCAAGTGAAAACATATGCAGTAGTTTCGTAACACTCGAAAAGATTCTAGATCACTCGGAAAAGTTTCTAAACCACTAAGAATGACTTGTAATCAAAACTAACAAGAGATGAAGTCCGTACCTAATTCCTTGATGGTACTTAGAATGATATACCTGCAAAGTCCGAGTCTTCAATCTCCCCTTTTTGATGAAAGACTTTCCAAACTTAGATAGAAACTTTGTTAGTGATATAGATCTAATTTTTCATTCTTTCTCAAGTCATAGGTTAGAGAAATGAGTGGAAATAAGCTCAGTGATATACGTGATTGAAACTTAGATTCTATCGAGCAAGTAAGCTTAGATTCCATTAGTGCTAAAAACTAAAGTAACAGAGCAATGATAGACTAAATTGTTGAATCGGAGCAAAGAAAATTACTGAGCAAGAAATTGAAACTCGAAATAATTGCAACTCGAAAGTAATAATCATGAAACCGAAACTTCATTAATATTCAAAACAAATATATACACAAAAGATGGTGAGAGAAGCTCCCCTAAACAAGACAACAAATTTCTAAATATTCTCCCCCTTGCCTTTCAAAGAAAAAAAGAACAAAAAGGAGGAAGAGGTCCGAGTTGAGGATGGTGTACGTGCGAGTGTGCCTTCGCCGATAAGATCTTGAAGATGTAGACGAACGAGGCGGGGCAGCACTAGTATCTCCAGAATGGGCTCAGCTATGAGTGGTTGACCCGGAACTAAGTCGTCCGGAGGCTCATCCTCCTGGAACTCGACCGAGGAGGTGCCGGCTCTGCTGCTAACTAACCATGGTCAGCAGGGTTTTCTAACCTACTTAGACTACCGTCCGAGCTGATCACTTCCGGTTGGGGTTCTGGAGCACCTTGGCCCTCGGCTGCTTCGGCTCCTGTTTCGCTTCCTTCTCCCCTCCGGAGGGGATTTGGCCGGACTCGAGGATTCTTCCGAAGTATCTAAGTCAACCGGATCCTGAGATGCCTTAGAGCATCTTTCCTGAAGGAGCTTAAGCATCTCCTTCTACTCCTTGACCAATGCTTTCATCTCGAGAAGCACGTCTTGCTGCTCTCGGATTTGGGATTGAGCGGTTTTCGATTGATGGTCATAGGTCGAAGAACAGTCTTGAATAACCGGAGGGTGTCCTTGAGTTCGGTGGACACCGAGGAAAGCTTGTCCATTATGGCGAGTGGACAAAGCGGAAGAAAGAATCGAGAAACACCTGAGGTAGAGGAGGTAGAGAGAGAGGGATTGAGTTTGAGTCCGAGGCGGAGAAGGAGGCCTCGGTTCGAGCTATAGACCCGGACACCCGGTTGGGTCTCTTGGTATCCATACCCAAGAAGTTCCTTTTTGCCGACAACAATAGCAGCCTCAAAAACCGCATTAGGATATGAGGGAATAGGAACCTTAAATTGCTTGAAGATGAGAGTGAGAAGGGCCCCGAAAGGAAGTGGGGTGGATTTCTTTATCCGAGTTTGAGCATGCTCGACTATAGCAGGAAAGAGGTCTACTTTGTAGCCCTTAAGGATGTCGTAAAGAGTTTTAAGATGCTTGGAGTTAGGGTTCTCCTTGCTAGAATGCTGAGAGAAGAAAGTCCTCATCAGCAGAAAGCACAAAAGATGAGCTTATGACTTGAGTTGAGTCACGGAGAAGTTTTTACGCGATCCAGGAAACTCTTTGGCATATTTTTCGAAGAATTCATCAGCAACCTCATTGAAAGGTATGGGGTTGCTGTTGAGGAAAAGAGAAGAGACTTTGAAGAGTCGGTGGAGAAGAGAGGTGTTGATGCAAGCTGTAACATTTTGAACTCCGGAGGTGAGGATACCCTCGAGTTAGAGAGGTTAGAATAGAACTCGAAATGAGTTCTGGGTATATGAACTTGAAATTTAACTCTTGGAGAGACTAAGTCACCCTAGAGGGGGTAAATAGGGTAATGAAGAAATTTGCTAGAAATTAAAGATAAATAAGTCTAAGCTGAGTTGGAGTCGGGGATGAACTCAAAAAGATTTGACTCGGAGTTCAATAAAGAATGTAGAAGCGATTTGAAGACTCGGACTTTATACTTACACTTTTTGAGTTTTATCAAGGAATCAAGTATAAGACTTCATCTCTTATAAGGTTTTGATTTCAAGTCATTCCATGTACCTTAGAAATCTTTCCGAGTGATATAGCATTTACTCCGAGTGCTACAGGAACTATTATACTATTTTCACCTTACTCGACCGACTTAGAAAGCATACTTCTACATGCCACTTCACACTCAAATTTGAGTTACCTAGTACTCGGATATATCGCATGTTCAAATACTTGTCTTTTCCGTGCTTAAACTCAAGATTGACTTCATGTTTCAGGAATTACATTATTCCAAGTTAGCATATTTAGTTTGAACTTTGTTTAGCCTAGATCAAGTATGTTTACCCTAATATTCTCTATATGACTTGATTGTCCTCTAGACCGACTCGGATGGAATTTTTCGTATCATGGATATTAGACTCAGAAAATGCCATTTCTTTTCGACTCGGATAATAAGTCACTTAATTATCTTAATTATGCTATTATCTCGTGTCTAATCTTGGACCAAAGTATTTTATACTTTGAGAACCAAAATTGATTTACTTTTGTAGGTTATTCAAACGAGGCTATCCTAATTTTGAAATGCAAAAGTAACCGGCTTCAAAACGTCAAATCACCAGCAGACAAGGCTTTTTCCACCTCCGACCTAGCCCCGAATATCGTGTCAAGGCTATCTGTTTCCAAAGCTGGAAATCGCAATACCAAGCTCAACGGTGATTTTCACCTTATTTTTCAAGACACCACCAGGTGGTTTTGGGACTACCAGAGGAGTCAAGAACCGTTGCCTAACGTTCATATCTCAACGGATATTTTATGAGTGACTCGGAAAATCCTTTACAACGGTCATAAGGGACTTCCAGTCGGAAGATGGACACAACAGCTAAGTCTGCCTAGTCATCTATATATAGAAGCCAACTTTTAAAACTTGAAGATTGCCGATTCTATTGTTAATACACATACTTGAGCAAAAAGTCATTGTATTTATTCTCAATCTTCTACTTACAACTCCAACTCGTATTTCATAACTTTCCGAGTTGTAAGGTCTTGTACTTAGTTACAAACCCTTTCTTTCTTACTCTCTAAGTAAGGTCCCTTGACTGAGCTGTAAGGGTTAACTCAGCTCAATTGTCCCTAACTCGTAAGAGTGATCTCGGTTAGGAAGTACTAGATCGGATAAGGTAATTTCTAAGTTTAGGAAAAACTTGTAAGGAGTTGTCTAGGGAGCAACTCGGGTCAAGTCGGTGTACTGTATTTTGTGGATTCAAAATAGTGGATTCGACTTCGTGCTTGGATTAGCACGGTCCGTGGTTTTCCGCCCAGGAGGGTTTCCACGTACTTTTGAGTTATTACTTTTCCGAGTGCATTATTGACTCAGACAGTTTTAAAGATCTGTTTAATCCGCCTCTTCACTCTTCACTTAATTCCGAGTTAGTACTTTTCTAAGCTCATCTTTCACTCTCGCTCACCTCGTAATCATATCTATCTTAATTTCAAGCAAATTTCATCATTACCCTATTCACCCCCTCTAGGGTGACTTAGTCTCTCCCTGAGCAAACCTTCAATTGGTATCGAGCCTAGCCTTTCGAAAAGGATCTAACCATCCAAAGGTCAAAAGATCAAATGGCTCGGAACAACAGAGAGTTCAATGAAGGAAGATCTTCCAGCAGACCACCAAAGTTCAAAGGATCTAACTTTGTGCACTTGGAAGAAACTCATGGAATGTTTCCTGCTGGATCATGATGAAGATGTCCGGAACATCATACAAGAAGGAAACTCCCTTCCCATGAAGGCTGTAGAAACAAGACTCGTGCCCAAGATCAAGGCAGAGTACACCACCGAGGAAGAAGAGAAGTTCGGAAAGAACTTCAAGGCGATGAACATTCTGATGTGCGCCATTAGCTCGGAAGAATACAACCGAGTGTCCGCTCGTGACACAGCCAAAGAAGTGTGGGACACACTGGTCAACACTTATGAAGGCACAAGCCAAGTCGAACAAGCGAAGATAAGCCAATATCTTCACAAATATGAGTTATTTAAGATGGAGCCGAAGAAAATATCACTCGGATGTTCATTCGCTTTACCGAGATTACCAACAATCTCAAATCTTTGGGTAAAAAGATTTCCCACGAGGAAATGTGCAGAAAGATACTCGAAGCCTACCCAAGAAAAGATGGGGTCCCAAAGTGACAGCTTATCGAAGAGGCTCGGAACTTGTCTCTAATGAAGCCGAGACGAACTTATTGGGAAGCTTCTCACCAATGAGATTCACTCGGAAGAAGAGGATGCAGAGGTCGGCACTAAAAAGAACATTGTGCTCGAAAGCATCGGAATCTAGAGAAGCGGAACCGAGTTCTTATGACTCGAAGAGGATCCCATGGCACTTATTGCAAGAGGCTTCAAGAGAATGTTGAAGCATAAGATATGGGATAAGAAGCCAAAAGAAGAGTTTTACAAGAAAGACAAAAAGGATAGAAAAGGTAAATACTCTTCTCCTTCAAAGTTATCTTTGACTAAGAACTCTGGATGTTTTGAATGTGGCAGCAAGGAACACATAGTCAAAGACTGTCCAAAGAGAAAAAGGGACAGAAAGAAGAAAAAGGCTATGATAGCCACATGGAGTGACGAGGACTCATTAGAAGATGACGAGGACTCGGATGACTCAAAGTGTCCGATGGCACTTTCGACTCGGAATCGGAAACAGAGTCGGACTCGGATCAATTAGACAATGAGGAAGCAAATCCTCAATAGGTAAATGAATACTTTCTTAAATTCTCCAAAGTTGATTTAGCTAAGTATATTTTCACTTTGGAAGAAAAGTCCAATTCGATTCTTCTCATTTTAGAGAACAACTTGAGTCAATTTCTTCGAGAGCATTTCTTTAAAAAATGAGTTGGAAAAATTGAGACTTACACTCGAGAGAACTCAAGACTAGTGCTCAATCCAATGAGACTGAGTCCGAGTTACTTAGAAAAGAAAATGAGCAACTAAAACAAAAGCTCAACGAGTCTCAAGACCTTGTTTTAAAGTTTACTCAAGGTCAGAAAAACCTTGATATGCTCTTAGGATCTCAATGTGTCTCCTTCAGAAAGGAAGGTCTTGGTTTTAACAAAGAGGAGGAATCAAATTCCTACTAAGAACTTTTCAAAAGGATTCCGTAACCGTGAAGTTCGGGAAGGATGAGCATGGACCCATTCATAAAAATGTAAGAAGGACTGAGCTCGGACCGACTTACAAGAGAAAACCATTTTCTCCGTTTTATAAAAGAAAAGTTTTTCAAGAAAAAGAGACACAGACTCGAGTTCTTTAAATGGAAGACTCGGAATCGGACCGGACCCAAAGTCATTCAAATCTGGGTTCCGAAAAGCCTTCTTCCTCATAAAAGGACCACAGTAAAGGGTATTACTCGGGTTCGTTAGAGGAAGTGAGAAGCGTTAGTTTGTTTCTCGACTTGTAGGTAATCGAGAAAAGAACAAAAGGGCATTGGTACCTAGACGGTGGATGCTCACGCCACATGTCGGAGACCGAAGACTCTTTTCGAGTTATAAGAGTACAAAGGAGGAAAAGTCACATTTGGAGATGACAAGAAAGGCAAGATAATCGGGATTGGCAAGATTGGAAAAGGAAGTAATCTGGTCGATCCAAGTATACCTTGTCAAGGGGTTAAAGTATAACCTACTTAGCATCTCTCAACTGTACGATAAAGGTCAACAGGTAAGATTCACTCGGACTAACTGTTACATTTCGATGATACCACCAAGGAAATCAAGCTCGCGAGTAAGAGATCGGGTAACACTTACATTATTCCTCTTTTGACCCGAGTCGGAATTTATCTTGTTTAAAAGCGTCACTTCATGATGACTCATGGACATGGCATCGCAGATTAGGCCATGTTAGCTTGTATACTATTATGAAACCGGCATCTCATGGCTTAGTCGGAGGACTGCCTAATTGTGCTTTCAAGAAAGATAAAGTTTGTGAAGCTTGCACAAAAGGAAAACAAGTCGAGATCATCATTCAAATCCTCGAAGACAGTTTCCACATCCAAAGTGCTTGAATTGCTACATATGGACTTATGTGGTGAAATCCCTATGAAGAGCCTCGGAGGTAAATCATATGTACTTGTTATTGTTGATGATTACTCACGATTTACCTGGGTGTGTTTTCTTAAGCACAAAAATGAAGCATTCAAAGAGTTCAACAAGCTCTGTAGAAAGATCCAAGTTGAGACTCGGACTTAGATCCGGAGAATTTGAACCGACCATGGAAGGGATTTCAACTACTCGGAATTCTCGAGTTTTACAACAAGAATGGTATCTCTCACAACTTCTCAGCACCAAGAACTCCTCAACAAAATGGAGTAGTGGAGAGAAAGAACAGAACCCTTGAAGAAATAGCTAGGACAATGATGATTGAATACAATCTACCCTACTATTTCTAGGCTGAGGCAGATGAACACCGCAAATTACATCTTGAATAGATGCCTCATCGGACCCATTCTGAAGAAAACACCTTATGAGCTCTATAAAGGGAAAAAACCCAATATCTCATACTTCAAACCATATGGATGTAAATGTTTTGTTCACAACAATGGTAAGGATCACCTGACCAAGTTTGATGCTCGGTCAGATGAAGGTATTTTTCTGGGTTATTCATCTTATAGTAAAGCTTATCGCATTTTCAATAAAAGAACTAACAAAGTGGAAGAAAGCATCCACGTTGTGTTTGATGAGCTTGAACAGGAAAAACCAAGTGCGTCAACATTCTCGGACTTAAAGCTCAACGAAGTGATGATCATGATGAAAAAATCCTATCAAGAATCAAACCCAACCAGCTCGGAATGAAGTCACTCGAACGAAGTGACTCGGAATGAGACAAATCAAGAACCCGCTCGGAATGTTGAAGGACAATCGATGAACAAGATCACTCGGAACAAGTTTCGAAGATCAAGCAATTCAGCCTACAGATCTGGTGAATCGGAGAATAGGTAGAGCATTCAAGTATGCTTCTAGTCACCCACTAGAAAATATATTATCCGATATCAACAGTGGGCTAAGAACTCATTCCTCTCTTCAGAATCTATGTGCATTCACTGTATTCATATCATTAATTGAACCCAAAAATGCACTAGAGGCCCTAAATGCACCTGAGTGGGTAGAGGCCATGCAAGAGGAACTCAATCAATTCAAAAGAAACAAAGTCCGGACTCCGACCAAATGACCTTCGACCACCCAGTCATAGGAACCAAGTGGGTTTTCAAGAACAAACTGGATGAAGGTGGATTGGTAGTCGAAACAAGGCTAGACTTGTGGCTCAAGGTTACAATCAGGAAGAAGGGATTGATTGTGAGGAAACCTTTGCACTGTTCCCATAATGGAAGCCATTAGAATTCTGTTAGCATTTGCATCTAGCATGAATATCAAGTTATATCAAATGAATGTTAAGTGTGCTTTTCTCAATGGTTTTATCGAAGAGGAAGTCTATGTTGAACAACCCCTGGATTTGAAAACTCGGAATTTCCAAATCATGTTTTCAAACTTAAAAAGGCTCTTTATGGTCTTAAACAAGCTCCCGAGTTTGGTATGAAAGACTCGAGCAATTTCTTGGTTTAAAATGATTTTAGAAGAGGTCAGATCGACAAGACTCTCTTTATAAAAACCAAGGGGAAAGATTTCCTTATCGCTCAAATATATGTTGATGACATAATTTTTTGAGCAACTAATGAAATTCACGTGTCGAGATTTTTCGAGTTAATGAGATAGGAATTTCAAATGAGCATGATGGGAGAACTTAATTTCTTCCTTGGTCTACAAATCAAACAAGACAAAAATGGAATCTATGTCCATCAATCAAAGTACACCAAGGAGCTGCTGAAAATGTATAAACTTCAAGATGCGAAGCATGCAAGCAACACCTATGAGCAAGATAGCATAAAACTGGACTCAAACGAAAAAGGTAAAGCAATAGATCGAAACTCTATCGAGGTATAATTGTATCTTTGCTATATCTTACTTCCAGTAGGCCAGATATAATGTTCGAGTGTCTGTTTATGCGCAAGATTCCAAGCTAATCCAAAAGAATCATATCTCACTGCAGGTGAAGAGAATATTCAAATATCTTGCAGGGACTCGGAATCTAGGTCTATGGTACTCCGGAGACTCATAACCGACTCTCACCTGGATACTCATATGCTGATTACGCTGGATAAGAAGTTGATAGAAAGAGCACTTCAGGGGCGTGACAATTTCGGGTCAATCCTTAATATCTTGGCACTCAAAGAAGCAAAACTCAGTGGCTCTATTAACTGCCGAAGCTGAATATATTGCGACTGGAGCATGCTTGTGATCGGATTTTATGGATAAAGCAACACTTGAGAGATTTTGGACTTTCTTTCAAATCGGTGCCAATCAAGTGTGATAATCGAGTGCAATCAGCATTACCAAAAATTCAGTTCAACACTCAAAGACAAAACACATTAAGGTCGGTATCATTTCTTAAGAGACCATTCCGAGAAAGGTGATATTGATCTCAAATTCATTCCTACAAATCTTCAATTAGCCGATATCTTTACTAAGCCTCTTAGTGAAGATCAGTTTTGTTTTATTAGGAATGAGCTTGGTATGTTAAATACATAATTATGTGTTTTTATGTGAAAATATCATTGCATGATTATGTGTTATGTGTTCACAATTCATTAATAACCATTAGTTCTGTTGATTCAATGATACTCGAGCCGATAGTTATTATTTATTTCCAGTTTCGAGTCACTCGGAAAACAAACTGAGTCGGACTCGAGACTTTGAGAAAAATGGACATCACACTTCGAAATCATCTCTAGATAAGTGGAGAATTTCGGAATTTGCTTTCAAAATCTTTTTTCTCTCTCGCGCGCCATGATCGGACAACTAGTCGTTAAGAGACAAACCGCTGGAATGCTAACCGTTGAGGAGAGAACCGTCACACCGGTCCGAGGTGACTCGCTGAAAGAGCTTAGTCGAACGGATATCGAAGGACGTTTATTTTTCTTATAATAGCTTTCATTCCCCTTTATTTCTTTACTTTACTCCTCACTTACTCTCTCTCTCGAAATCAAATCTTCGTGACCATGCTCTCGGTGACTATAAGCGACACACGTAGCGTTCTCAAGCTTCAAGAAGAACATCTCAAGTAAGCTCTGTTGCTCTCAATCTCATTCTTCTTGTACTTTTTCTTTTTATCTTTCACTCTCTTCGAGTCTTCTCGCTTCTTCTACTCTCTCTTTTCACATCAAAATGCCAAAAGAGGTTCTCATCCTGATTTTCTTGGTTCCGCCACCAAGAAACCCCGCACCAAAAGCCAAGAAGGCCCCTCAAATTCTAAACCCCTTGTCACCTAGCATCTTGCGCTGGATGATAAATTTTTCGCAACCACAAAATTTTCGTGGTTGCCTCACATACTGATCAACTGGGGTCCGCAATTTTCTTTGCTTCAGCGAGTTCATATATTCTGAACTCATTTTTGAGTTTTATACTCATCTTTCCAGCTCTCGAAGGTATTCTCACCTCCGGAGTTCGAACATAACTGTCTCGAATCAATACTTCCCTCCTCCATCGTCTGTTTAAAGTCTCTTCTCTCTTCTTGAACAACAATCCAATACCTTTCAATGAGGTCGTTGACGACTTCTTTGAAAAGTATGCCAAAGAGTTCCCTGGGTCACACAAGAACTTTTTCTCGACCCAACTAAAGTCGAAGCACGTCTTCCGTGCTTCTTGTTGATGAGAACATTCTTCTCACAGCATTCCAGCAAGGAGAACCTCAACTTCAAGCACCTCAAAGCTCTTTTTGATATTCTAGAGGGCTACGAAGTAGACCTTTTCCCGCTATCATTGAGCAAATGGCAGCTGTGCCGGTTCAAACTCGAAAAAGAAGAACACCCTTCTTCCCTTCGGTGCTCTTCTCACTCTTATCTTCAAACAATTCAAAGTTCCTCTTCCCTCGGATCCGATCGTAGTTTCGAGGCTGCCATTGTAGTTGGCAAAAGGAACTTCGGGGTACGGATATTAGGAAACCGAACCTGGTTTTTGGGTTCACAGCTCATAGCTGAGGCCGCCTTCTCCACCTCGGACTCGAAAGAGACCCCTCTTTCTCTTCCTGCTCCACCTGGTGGTGCCTCCACCTCGGCTTCATCTAAAACTCTCTCTTCCATTTTGTCCATAGCTTTCATGGACAAAATCTCCTCTGTGGCCTTGGAACTCAAGGACCTCGTCCGGTGATTCAAGACTGTCTTCTAGTCTATGACCATCAACCGGAAAATCGGCCAATCTCAACTCCGAGAGCAACAGAATGTGCTCCTCGAGATGAAGGCTCCGGTGAAGGAGCAGAGGGAGCTCCTTCAGGAGAGATGATCCAAAGCAGCTCAGGATCAAGGAGACTCAAACACTTTTGAGGAATCCTCGAGCCCTGCCAAATCCTCATCCGATAGAGGAGAGGGGGAAGAAGAAGATCGATAAGAAGCGAGAAGAGTTCATGGGCGATACGGCTCTTTTCGAGCATGATGAGCCGAGAGGGCCAAGGAGACCAAGAAGGACAAGGAGCAACAACCGAGGGTTCGGGTGCTCCTAAAGCGTAACCGAAGTGATCAGCTCAAAGAGTATTTTGAGTGGGTCGAAGACCCTGTTGATTAAGGACGGTCAGCGACGAGTCAACCCGAGCACACCCCTCAAGTTGTTCGGTTCCAAGAGGACGAGCCTCGGACGACCTCATTCAGGTCAGCCACTTAGAACCGAGTCATTGCCGGAGATACCTATCCTCCCTCCGTCGCGCTCAAGCACATCGTCAAGATCTTATCAGCACAGGTGCGCCACTCGTCCTTCCTCCTCAACTCGGACTAACCCATCCCCTCCTTAATTTCTTAGTCTTTTATTTACATTGTTTTATTTTTTTCCGGACATCAAATATGAACTTCTCACTGTATTCTTCCCATTTTTTGTTGTTTTTTTTTTTTGCTGAAAGGCAAAGGGGAGAATAGATAGAAAATTTGTTGTCTTATCTAGGGGAGTCTCTCTCTCACCCTCTGTAAATATGGTCTTTAAATTCAATGAATTAATGCATTTCGTTACAATTTTTCTAAGTTTGATGTTTAATGCAAGTATTTCGAGTTTCCATCAAATATTGTCTTTAAATGCATTTCATTAATAATTATTGCTTATTTGGATTTATGTCTTCTCTTGCTCGATAGCTATGAAATCTTAAGTTATTCTCTTAGCAAGTTTACAAAATCAGACTTATATTACTAACAAAGTTTTTGTCTAAGTATGGAATGCCTTTCATCAAAAGGGGAGATTGAAGACTCGGACTTTATACTTACACTTTTCCGAGTTTCATCAAGGAATAAGGTATACTTCATCTCTTATAAGGTTTTGATTTCAAGTCATTCCATGTACCTTAGAAATCTTTCTGAGTGATATAGCATTTACTCGAGTGCTACAGGAACTATTATGCTATTTTCACCTTACTCGACCGACTCGGAAAGCATACTTCTACATGCCACTTCACACTCGGTTCCGAGTCACCCAAGTACTCGGATATATCGCATGTTCAAATACTGTCTTTTTCGTGCTTAAACTCGGGATCGACTTCATGTTTCAGGAATTATTCCAAGTCGAGCATATTTAGTTTGAACTTTGTTTAGTCTAGATCAAGTATGTTTACCCTAATATTCTCTATATGACTTGATTGTCCTCTAGACCGACTCGAGATGGAATTTTGAGTATCATGGATATTAGACTCAGAAAATTCTATTTCTTTTCCGACTCAAATAATTAGTCACTTAATTATCTTAATTATGCTATTATCTCGTGTCTAATCTTAGACCAAAGTATTTTATACTTTGAGAACCAAAATTGATTTACTTTCGTAGATTATTCAAATGAGGCTATCCTAATTTTGAAATGCAAAAGTAACCGGCTTCAAAACGTCAAATCACCAGCGAGACAAGGCTTTTTCCACCTCGACCTATCCCTAGACATCGTGTCGGGGTTGTCCGTTTCCAAAGCTGGAAATCCGCAACAACAAGCTCAACGGTGGCTTTCACCTTATTTTTCAAGACACCACCAGGTGGTTTTAGGACTACCAAAGGAGTCAAGAACCGTTGCCAACATTCATATCTCGAACGGATATTTTATGAGTGACTCGAAAATCCTTTACAACGGTCATAAGGGACTTCCAGTCGGAAGATGGACACAACAGACTAAGTGCATCCGGTCATCTATATATAGAAGCCAACTTTCTTCTAAATATATACATAAATATAGATATATTTTTATATATATTTTAACCTCAAATATACATAGTTTTCTTCTAAATAATACTCGAGTTTATCTCTAACCTATAAGGTTTATTTATTTTCTTTTTATAAAGTGCATACCTAAAAGTATTTATATTAACACCGAACACTTATCTCCTTTTTTTCTCTACAAATAAATAGTATTGATATTATTTGCTTTTAAAACCAAGGAAAGGTTTGAGCCTTTTAAGTACTCGCTACTATTTAGCTATTATATATATACCTTTATTTATTTAATTATGTTAATTATTTCTAACCTAAAGAGGTGTTCATTTCCTGGCATGATATTCTTATATTACTTCAACTTTCACAACTCCTCAATATTTAAGAGGGGTTAATTTATCCTAAGCAATTAGATGGAGGAGGTTAATTTAAGAGGGGTTTTTGAGGTGGTTGAAGGTGGTGGTTGAAGGCTGGAGGATGACTAAAACGGCCATCAATAGCAAGGAACGGGGCAGCGACTTGCCGGAAGGTGGCGGAGACCAAATCGGCCGGAGGTCGAGGCGGTCGAGGCCAAACAGACGCGAATCGGGGTAAAAATTAACGCAAAACCGGTGGTGTGCTTGGTGTTCGGTGGTTGGAGCGGTGACGAGTGTCGCGAGTAGAGGGTGGCGGCGGTTGTTGGTGGTGTCGTGGTGGTGTCTCCGGTGGCCGAGATGAAAGGCAAGAGGGAGACGAAAGGCAAGAGGGAGGCGGAGGAGGCAAGTGAAGAAAAGGGGTGTGTTGTTGGGCGGTTTGATGATGAGGCCGGTGATGGTGATGGTGATGGTGGCCGACCGGCGGTGGCTATCGGCGCGGCCGGGTGCGCCGGCGCCGATGGTTGGCGGTGGAGACGAGAAGAGGGCAAGGGCAGGGGTTTTCGGTGGCTGGAGAGGGAGCGAGGAAGAGTTGTGACTGAAATGGATTTAGGTTAAAAATGAACCTGAACCATATAGCTTGGCTTAAATACCCCCTTCCCATCTCTTTAATTGGGTTGACCGACCTAATTCTTCCGGCCCAATTCTTATTAGTACTCATCCTAATCCAATCCCTTATCCTCATCTACTTCCTAATCCTCCCAGACTTATCATTATCTTTCTCATTAAACTTATCTTAATCTAGGAAATTTAATAATTTTTTTATAATATTAAGTTTACAAAAATTATATTAATTTCATTTGTATAAGGATTTTTAAAATTGAAAATAAATTAGTCATTTGAAAATGTTAATGTTTAGGATAATTAATCTAAACATGTTCGACTAAGGCTACTAGTTGCTGATAAAATTTAATTTATAGAAATGATAAATGTTAGTTATCTTCCGAGTCATTAAAATTTTTAGAGTATGATCGTGCGTCGTCGTTGTCATCATCCGGTTCTTGCACTTTAAACAAGCATTGACATATATATATATATATATATATATATATATATATATATATATATATATATATATATATATATATATATATATATATAGACACACACACACATATGTATATACACATGTGTAATATGAAAATATTTAAAAATTTTGAAATGACGACTCTTCGCTCTCTCAAACACGTCCTTTAAAATCTGGTTATTAACTAGAAGACCGTATAGTCGCAGATCGGGGAAAACCAGGACCTCATGATCAAGCTCAAGGAGATTATTAAGCAACAGCGCGAGCAGCCTTCAACTCCTTAAAGAACATAGTTTGAAAGTCGTCGAGGACTCATACACTACCGATACTTCTAAGGAGTCCTGCAGCTAAGCTAAGTCTACCTCAGCTGAGGTAGAAGAGGCAGGTGAGGAAGCAGCTGAAGAAGAAGCCAAGGTTGAAGAAGGAGGAGAAGAAAAGAAGGAAGAAGAAAGAAAAGAAGAAGAAGAGGTAGAAGACACTACCTCATGCTAATCTTTAATGTATTTAAAGTTAATTATTTTCTTAGGGACGGGTTGTTACACTTACCATTGTTGTGAATAAAACACTTACACCCAAAGGGTTTAAAGTATGAAATGTTGGGTTTCTTCCCTTTGTAGAGCTCGTATGGAGTTTTCTTTAGGATGGGTCCGATGAGGCATCTGTTTAATGTGTAGTTTCGTTGTGTTGGCTACCCTTAACCCAGAAATAGTAGGGTAGATCATGTTCAATCATCATTGTCCTTCCTATTTCTTCAAGATTCCGGTTCTTTCTCTCCACTACTCCATTTTGTTGAGGAGTTCTTGGAGCTGAGAAGTTGTGAGAGATGCCATTCTTCTCACAAAACTCTGCAAATTCCGAGTAGTCGAACTCCCTTCCATGGTCGGTTCAAATTCTCCGGATCCGAGTCCGAGACTCAACTTGGGATTTCTCGCAGAGCTTGCTGAACTCTTTGAATGCTTCATTTTTGTGCTTAAGAAAACAAACCCAGGTAAATCGTGAGTAGTCATCAACAATAACAAGCACATATGATTTACCTCCGAGACTCTTGATAGAGATTTCACCACATAAATCCATATGGAACAATTCAAGTACTTTGGATGTGAAAACAGTTTCAGAGATTTAAAAGATGATTTGACCTGTTTCCCTTTTGTGCATATTTCACAAATTTTATCTTTCTTAAATGCACAGTTAGACAATCCTCTAACTAAACCATGAGAAGTAAGCTTCTTAATAGTATGCATGCTAATATGACCTAATCTACGATGCCGAGTCCATGAATCATCATGTAGAGATGCTTTTAAGCAAGATAAATTCTGACTTGGGTCGAAAGAGGAATAGTGTAGGTGTTACCTGATCTCTTACTTGAGAGCTTGGTCTCCTTAGTAATATCATCGAAATCTAACAGTTGGTCCGAATGAATCTTACCTCTTGACCTTTGTCACACAGTTGAGAGATGCTAAGTAGATTGTTTTTTAATCCCTTGACAAGATATACTAGGCCGACCGGATCATTTCCTTTTCCAATCTTACCTATCCCAATTATCTTGCCTTTGCTGTCATCTCCAACTAAGTCTCAGCTTTTCTAATTCATTTTTTTAAAGAGATGCTCTCGAAGTAACAAACTCAAGTTGTTCTTTAAACCGAAAAGAATCGAATTGGACTTTTCTTCTAAAGTATAAATATATTTGGCTAAATCAACTTTGGAAAACTTGAGGAAGTATTCAATTACCTCCTGAGAATTTGTTTCCTCACTGTCTCGAGTGATATGAGTCCGACTCGATTCAGCTTCTAAGTCCGAGAGTGCTATCGAAACTTTGAATCATCTCGAGTCCTCGATCATCTTCCGATGAGTCTTCATCACTCCATGTGGCCATCATAGCCTTTTTCTTCTTTCTGTCCCTCTTTCTCCTGAGACAGTCTTTGACTATGTGTTCCTTGCTACCACATTCAAAACAGTCGAAGTTCTTAGTTAAAGATAACTTTGAAGGTGAAGAATGTTTACCTTTTCTATCCTTCTTGTCTTTCTTGTAGAACTCTTCTCTTGGCTTCTTATCCCATCTCTTATGCTTCATCATTTTTTTGAAGCCTCCGGCGATAAGTGCCATGGGATCCTCTTCCGAGTAAGAGAAACTCAAATTTGCTTCTTTGTTTTCCGAGGCCTTCGGTGCGATATTCTTTTTAGTGCCGACCTCTCGCATCCTCCTCTTCCAGGTGGATCTCATGAGTGAGTAGCTTCCCAAGGTCGTCCGGCTTCGGTAAGGACAGGTTCCGAGCCTCTTCGATGGCTGTCACCTTGGGACCCCATCTTCTCTTGGGTAGACTTCGAGTATCTTTCCGCACATTTCCTCGTGAGAAATCTTTCTACCCGGAGATTTGAGATTGTTAGTAATCTCGGTGAAGCGGATGAACATCCGAGTGATGTTCTCTTCTAGCTTCATCTTGAACAGCTTGTACTTGTGAAGATATTGGCTTATCTTCGCTTGTCTGACTTGGCTTGTGCCTTCATAAGTGTTGACAAGCATGTTCCACACTTCTTTGGCCGTGTCACAGGCTGACACTCGGTTGTATTCTTTTGAGTTGATGGCGCACATTAAGATGTTCATTGCCTTCAAGTTCTTTCGAACTTTTCGCTTCTTCGAGTGGTGTACTCGACCTTTGCTTTGGGTACAAGTCTTGTTTCTTCCATCTTCATCGGAATGCAGTTCCCTACTTGTATGATGTTCCGGACATCTTCATTGTGATCCAGACAGAAAACATTCCATGAGCTTCTTCCAAGTGCACGAAGTTAGAACCTTTGAACTTTGGTGGTCTGCTGGAAGATCTTCCTTCATCGAACTCTCCATTGTTATGAGCCATTTGATCTTTACACCTTTGGATGGTTAGATCCTTTCTAAAAGGCTAGGCTCGATACCAATTGAAAGTTTGCTCTTGGAGAGACTAAGTTACCCTATAGGGGGTGAATAGGGTGATGAGGAAATTTGACCAAAGACTAGAAGATTAAAATCGAAACTAATTTAAAAACAAGTATGAGTTTAGATTGGACTCGGAAAAGTGTTAACTCGGAAAGTACATGGAAACCTTCCTGGGGCAGAAAACCACGGTCAGTGCTAATCCAAGCACCAAGTCAAATCTACTATTTTGAATCCACAAAATACGAGTAGAAGGACTTAACCAGAATTGTTTCCTTAGACAATTCCTTACAAGATTTACTTAGACTCGAAGTTCCCTTATCTCTGTTCTACTACTTCCTAACCGACGTAACCTTTACGAGTTAGGGACAACCGAGCTGAGTTAACCCTTACAGCTCGGTGAAGGGACCTTACTCGGAAAGTAAGAATAAGTGTTTGTGACTGATTACAAGACCTTACAACTTAGAAAGAAGTTAAGCATAGAGTTGGAGTTGTAAGTCGAAGATTGAATGAGAATTACACAGAGAGAGATAATTTGAGCAATAGGTCAGCAATCTCCTTGTCTTGTGAAGTGGCTTCTATTTATAGATGACCAGGCAGATTAGCCGCTTTGTCTATCTTCCGATTAGAAGTCCTTTGTGACCGTTGCAATGGTTTTTCTAAGTGACTTAGAAAATATCCGTTGAGGTGTGAATGTTGGGAAATGGCTCTTGACTCCTTTGGATGTCCCAATCCACTGGTGGTGTCTAGAAAATAAGGTGGAAACCACCGTTGAGTTAGGCATTGTAGATTTTCAGTTTTGGAAACGGACAACCCCGACACAATATCTAGGCCTTGATCGAAGTAGGAAAAGCCTTATCTCGCTGGTGTTTTGACATCTTGAAGCCGGTTACTTTTGTAATTCAAAAGTAGGATAACCTCGTTTGAATAACCTACAAAAGTAAATCAATTTGGTTCTCAAAGTATAAAATACTTTGGTCCAAGATTAGACACAGATAATAATTTAATTAAGATAATTAAGTGCATAATTATCTCGAGTCCCGAAAGAGTAGAATTTTCCGAGTCTAACGTCCATTATACTCAAATTCCATCTAAGTTAGTCTAGAAGTAAAACAAGTCGGTTAAGGAATATCGGAGTAATGAGACTTGATCTAGACAAGCACAGTTCAAACGAAACATGCTGACTTAGAAGGTTGAAATAATACTGTAATTCAATCAAACTTAGAACACAAAGTCGGACTGGAGTTTATGCACATTAGAGCAAACATTTGAACATGCGATAAGTCTTTGAGTGTTGTCTCGAGTGACTCGGAACTACGTGTGAAAAGATAAGCAAGAGTATGCTTTCTAAGTTAGTCGAATCAAGTGAAAACATATGTAGTAGTTTCGTAACACTCGAAAAGATTTTAGATCACTCGGAAAAGTTTCTAAACCACTAAGAATGACTTGTAATCAAAACTTACAAGAGATGAAGTCTCGTGTCCGATTCCTTGATGGTACTTAGAATGATATACCCGCAAAGTCTAAGTCTTCACCGAGTTTAATCTAGACTTAGATTATCTTGTTCTTTCTTTTCAAGCTTAAAGTTTCTATGTTTGTTAAAATTTCCTCATCACCCTTTCACCCCCTCTAGGGTGACTAAGACTCTCCAAGAGCAAACCTTCAAGGAGCCCGAGTCGGTTTTTCCTTGATGGATTCAAAAGACTTCGAGCTCGAGTTGTCCAAGTAAAAGAACTGTTTCGAGCACCTCGGTCATGGAGCGATGATGCTCGCTAAAGTCTTTGATGAATGTCCTATAAAAATATGCAAGCCCATGGAAGCTTTACACATCATGTATACTTGGAGTTAGGGCTGGGCAACGGGCCGGACTGGGTCGGGTCGGGCCGGCCTATTACTATAAAAGGTGCTGGCTGGGCCGGGAAAAATAAATGGGCTAGGCCGGGTCATGGGCCAGCTGACCCTAACCCGCCCATGGGCCGGAACTAAATATGAATTGACATTAGTGCTTGGTTTGGTAGCAAAATTTTCTTAGTTGTTCGATTGATTTAGCTCTTAATCCGCCATAAACCGATTGTGCTTTGAATTGGAGGGCTATTTGCTTTAATTTGCCCCCTTTCGATTTCGAATTTATTAGTTAGTGAGTGACCTTTTCTAGGCTCCTGTAGCAATATTTATTAAGTTATATGTCATGGAAGAGTTGGTGCAATTTTACGAGCAAATTAGTATACAAGATTGACTATCCTTATGTATTACAGACCTCTCGTTATACATAAAAAGAGAACGACAAAAAGTAGATGCAATCAATTAGTATTTGATCGGTAGTCTAGGTCGCCACAAACCAAAAATCAGTCATGCATCTCATCAACAGTGTCAAAGCGTCACAAAGCAGGCTGGTTGGAAGCATGCAGCGATGACAATAATTCGGGAACACAAACCAGGAAAGCATCCCACGATGACGAGTCATTGTAATCAGCATCGATGACTCCTATCTAGTGACCCCTGAATAAAAACCCCAACAAAAAAATCATCAAACATAGCAGTGACTGAATACTTGAATATGTATAAAAAAATTGAGAACACCATTTCTAACTCTAAATATTGAAGCTTTATAATATCAACAACCTTCGCGATCCACACTCCTCTCTCTTGTATCATCATCCTTTTTGTGATTGGTGGAATATGCATAAAAAAATTAATTAAAAAAATTTAGATATATAAATATAATCTACTACAACAATTAAATAACTTAATTATGATGTGTAGTGGGAGCGGAAGCAAAAGAAGAAGGAAAAACCCAAGAAAATGCAACCGGACGAGAATAGAGTCTGCAGCATCAACTTCTGGCTATCTGTTCAGGTAGTTCCCCTTATCCAAAATTCACGAAACTTGGCCACAACCTTCCTCCATCAGTTACCTCACTCCCCTCCAAGTTTCGTCCAAATCCAAGATCATTTACCCTTCCTTTCACCCTTTTCCCCAGAACCGCACCTGCAGGTCCTATTCTGTCCGGTTGTGTGTTTTGCGGTTTTTCCATCTTTTTCTTTGCTTCCGCCACTACACATCATTTTTGGTATCAGAGCAAGTTCTGAACCTTGGGTGAGTGTATCCATTCCCCAAAAACCCAAGGACACAAAAATAGCCAGCTCCACAAAAAACCAAAACCAAAAACACAAAAACAAATTTCTGCCCATTTTTCTTCGCTACCGTAACCACTACTTGACATTGGGGTTTTGAGTGCTGAAATGGCTCCTTCTAATTTTGAGTTGGTCAATCTACTTGTGCCTAAATTTTATGGCCAACAAGAATTCTTTCTTAGTTGGTTCATCAAGGTTGAAGAGGCCTTTGAAAACTTGAGATTAGATGAGCTTGAGAAAATGGAGATTGTTGTCTCTAAGTTGAGGAATCATGCCCTCACTTGGTGGACAATATACAAGATGAGAAGGAAGAAAAGAGGCAAAGCAAACGTACACACATGGGAAAAGCTAAGAGGAAAATTGTTGAGAAAGTTTGGTCCACTTCATTACAAGACTCATCCATCAAAGACCAAGCCTATTAACAAGGGGAGTTTATCTTCTTTTTCTCCTAAACTTTCAGCCCCCTCTTCTCCTTCCAAAACCCCAAATGTCCAGCCCCACTCACCTCCACAAAACGCCCCAACACACCACAAAAACAACCCCCACATTTCCCCCACGGTCCAACCATCTCTACCCCCACAAAATCCCACACCCCCTCACAAAGAAAACCCTCAAAAACCCTCACCAACATTCGGTGACTACCCTTCCCTTCCACCACAAAATTTTCCAACCCCTCAACCAAGTTCTACTTTGGTTGAATGTGAAGAGCTCCATGAGGAGCAAGAGGAGAATGAACCACACTTTGCCTTGTCTCCCAAGTTTGATGAGCATATTGAGAACAAATTGGAGGATGTATGCCAACCAATTGATTTTGAGTTGCCTCCAACGTTTGATGAGTTGCTTGAGGAGCAAGATGAGCAAGAAGAGCATGAGGCTAGCTTTGACATGGTGGAACCCATGAGCCTCCAACTTTCGGTCAACCTACATCCACTTGGCTTCCAATGGTTATTACAAGGTAAAGGATTCCAATCACATTTTTGGTGTCCTAAATTTTTGGTAGTAACAAGAATCATCTTGGAGAATTTTGGAGCATGATCATGACTTTAGATGCTTGTTACTTGTTATTGGATAGACCTTGGTTGTTGGATTGGCTAGCTATTCCATATGGGTTGTCAAGCACTCCTAGTGGCTACATGTGTTCTAATGACCAAGTTTGTGAGCTCTACAATGTGCAATCTGTTTTGATGCCTATTAATGAAATTTTGGGTGTGAAAATGAGAGATTTGATAGCTCAATTTGGCAGCCGAGAGTTAGCTCAAATGGACAGCCCACTAATTGATTTCATGGCATATTTATGTGAGTCCGTTTTGAGAGCAAACCGGATGGTTGTGGACAGCCCCTATTTTATGTTCTTTGATGATGGCCGAACACTCTTGGAACCTCTACATGAGGCTACACAAATTGTTGTTGAATTGTTGGGAAAAGTCCCTTGGCATGAGCACTTGAATATTACTCTTGTACAAATGGCTTGTGAATATTTGACAAAGCACAATTCCGAGAGGAGGTATATGCTTTCATCTCTATTGGAAACTTGTGAATTTAATTTTGAGCCATTAACATCTTTGTGTGTCTATGCCAAACATGTGAAGAGTGTTTCTATAACTGTGCCAATGAAGTGGTGCCATAGCATTTGTGAGACCTTCAAATCTGGTTGTGAAGGCAATTATGGAGAGCATACTTGGCACCAAAACCCCTACATTCTGTCCACCAAACAAGCGGCCACAACACAATCTGCCCAGCCCATGTTCCAGCCGTGTTTTCATGCTGTCCAGCCCTTATTTCCCCACAAACACATTCTGTCCAGCCTTGGTCTCATTCTGTCCAGCCCCTATTTCTCCCACAAAAATTCCCACAAAAATCCCAACTCCTTCTCACAAAAGGTGTCATGCCCGGAGGTATTTTTCATGCCAAGGAGTTGAGCATTTTGCAACAAAGATCCCCAACCGAAGGGATGCTATTCTGGCCGAGAGCATGCTGTCCAAAATGCATAAAGTTGAGCATGATTGTTACTCTCCATGGACAGCTTGTGAGCTTCATGTGGAACCTCTAATGTTCCTATGTGTAAATGCCAAGAATGTGGAGAGCTATCTTATACTTGTGCCCATGAAGTTGTGCTATGATATTTCCAAATCTGGTTGTGTATTTATGAGGCCAAGTAAGCGGCAAGCATCCAACATATTCAGCCCCAACGAGCTATGCAAGCGAAAGGTTGTTAAACCGGGAGCCTTGAATGGATGCTAGCAAGGAAGAAGTGGCCACCATCTTTGGGTTGGCCTAAGCTAATGCCAAAGGGCCAACAATGGTGAAGTGATTCAAGAAGTGTGTTGTGGATAGCCTTGCTTTGCACTCTCCTTACCTTATGGACATCTCTAAATTTGAGGACAAATTCTTTCAACAAGGGGAGAATGATGGACATTTCCAAAGGCTACAACATACTTGTTCATGATCTCCTTACATGCCATTAAGCCAAGAGCCATGAGTTCATGTCAAAGCTACAAAAGGAGCTCAAACCGAAAGGAGATCATATTTTAGCACCTAATCTGGTTCAACTTTTGCTTGATGAACTAGAGCTTGGTTTATGGTGAAGAATTATCTTTTATGTCTTTTGTTATATAAATAATTATTGTTCAAGAGTTGGAGCAAGATAAATCCACAAGAGAAGGTCCAAAGCGCCAAGGGAACTCAAATCGTGCACTAAGCGCACAAGCTGGCCGGTTATCACCAAGGACCGAAAGGTGGATGTCTTATGCCTTAGCTGAATGGGTCATGTGTGGACAGCAACAAGGAGGATTCTAGAAGCATTTCCAAGCATCATCCCTAGTGGAAGAATCTATGTGTTGGACCTATGACAAGCTTTCTTGCACAAGGGGTAGGAAATACTTGGCTAGGATTAACTTTCATATTAGCCACATGTTCCCAAATTGGCTTGGACAAGGGGCTAACATATCTTAGGCCATTGATCTTGTAATCTTTCTTTTAGGCCTTAGATTATGTTTTAGTTTTGATTAATTTTCAGCATGTTTTATTTCCTTATAAATAGCCTAGCATTTAGCCATGTAAAAGAAGACTTGATGAATATATGAATTTTGAGCTTTGCTCTTTTGAGATGGATTTCGCAACCCCTTGAATTCTCATTGCTGTATCCGAGCCTTGGCAAGCTTGGTGGTGTCCTTTGAGTCCTTACAATCCCCGGTGGTGTTTCTGTATCCGGATAGATTGCAAGGTGCCCCTCGGTTCAGCTTGGTGGTGTTTCTGTATCCAGGCCAGAACCCAGGAACTATCCAGCGACTTTATCATCCCATATCTCCCAATCCACAAATCCTTTCATCCCCAAATTTCACCCACACCATCCTACACGGGTTGACTCCAGTTCCACCAAATTTCAGCTCAATCCAAGAAGTATCCCGTCCTCGGCACCAAAAACAAACAAAGGACCTCATCCTGGACAGCCGCCCAGCGTGACTTTCTGTTTGGCTTTAGTTCAAGGTGATCCCGACCTTGGATGCTTCCCATATTTTTACCAGCCCTTCCTAACATCCCAAATAACCTTCCTTCCAATTTTTAGCCAAAACCAAGAACATTTGACCCTCTTTTCACCCTTTTCCCCAGACCCGCACCTGCAGACCCTATTCTGTCCGGTTGCATTTTCTTGGGTTTTTCCTTCTTCTTTTGCTTCCGCTCCCACTACACATCAAATTACTTAAAAGAATTAATTACCTAAAAGAAGATACTTGTATCATCATCCTCATCCCCTCCATCTTCATCTGAATTAGAATCATTGTCAATTGCTAGATTTGTATCATACTCGCACGTCGCCAATCTTGAAGACTTACGAGTGCTTGTGCGGTCATAGGCTTCAAAGCACTACGAGTAGGGGAGATGGTTTTTCCACCAAGACTAAAGGCAGACTCCAATGCTACGAGTACTAACTGGGATTGTCAACGGATCTCGTGCAATCATAGAAAGCTCCGGGTATCTCACTAAGCTCTTGTGCCAAAAGTCCAAAACATCTAACTCCAAATTCAAATCAAGACCTGGCTCCTCCAAGTATAAATCCGGATGGGACCTCCCAGTTTGGGGCATAGAGCTTCTACCACTAAAACTACTATAATCATCAAATTAGTCATCCCCAATAGCACTAACAACAGGAGAAAGATTAATGATAAGTGAAGTTGATGTCGACTATAGCTTGTACTCGTTGTATAAGGAACGCAAAGTGCTTAACACATTATCAACACGTTCCGTAGCTTCATCAAATCCAAACAACTTACTAAAGCAGTACTCAACAAAGTTAACTTTACACCGAGGATCCAAAATGATAGCACATGACAAGTACAAATTATATTCCAACTAATACTTGTCAAATTTTCCAAGCATCTCATTTGCCATATTAGCTAGATAACCATAAGGACCCCGAGCTGTCTCAAGCAAATGCCTATGAACCATTCATATACCCTTGAAATACAAGTTAGATGTTGGGGTCTTCACAGCACTAAACATACGAAGTTACCTCATAAAATAACTTGAGAAACTTATGAATCATACTAAGTTTCTCCCATTCCTCCTCTAAAGGCACATAGGTTTTCAATGGGGAATTAGTTGATAACAAGTAGAGAAACAAATTCTTATAATATAAAATATTATCAAGCAACTTGTAAGTGGAATTCCAACGAATTTGCATGTCCAAATTCAATTTTCTTTTTACATCCAAATGAAAGATCTTTTGTGCACTTTCATAAAAATCTTTACCTCTAAGAGAAGATCTAGTAATCAGTTTCACCAAATATCGAATCTTTTCCATAATTTCCTCAATTGACTTTAGACCTTCTTGTACAATAGATTCAGGATATGTGCACAACATCGTATATGAAAGAATGCACCACTCCTTATCTGTCCACTTCTAGGAACAAAACACTTTTTAAATTAGCCATCATCACATCATTGTACTTAGCATTATCCATAGTTATTGTGAGTATCCTGTCCTCGATATTCCATTTAGTAAGAAATATAAGCAGTTCATTTGCTATGCTTTCACCATCATATGGAGGTGTCGGTGCCCTAAACCTAAGGATTCTTTTATACAATTTCCAAGCACTATCTACAAAGTGGGCTGTGATGCAAATGTAGAGTTTATAAGTATGATTTGACCTCCAATTATCGGTTGTCAAATAAATCCTAATGGGGATTTTTAATAACATATCTTTCAACTTATTTCTCTCCCCCATACATAGACTTAGTTCTCTCTTAGCCGTTGAACGACTAAATGGCACAAAACTCGGGTTAGCTTTAGACATCATCCGTCAAAAAGCTAGCTCCTTCAACTATATAAAGAACAATTTCCTTATGAAGCTCGCTCATATTAAACACAAATTCCACGTTATCATCATCACTATCCCTTCACCACCTTGAAACCCACTAGGTCTCACTGGACATCTCTCCAAATGACGCTTTAAATGAGAAGTCCCACTCCTCTTAGTAGCGAGATAAAGACATTTTACAATGCATGCAAATTGCGATTGGCTCACCTTGTGGATTAGTGTATTCCTTGAGCTCTCTCCACACTTTAGAATTTTTCCTCCTTTTAGCTTATGGGGCATTAAACTCACTATAACCATCTTCTGTCACTTGCCTAGAAGATATTCCTTCACTATCTATCCCTAAGATAGGAGAACAAAAGCATTATTAATCACATGAATATCTTTCCCATTGAATTAAACAAAAGAGTGTGACAAGCTAAATCCCTCCTATGCAATTCTGTATTCACAAAGCTCAAATCCCATTACTAATCACATGAATATCTTTAAAATCATATATAAAGAACATCGAGTTTATATCTATCATGGAAAATTTCCTGTAAACACAAAGCTCATCTATGATCTAACTACTAGCGAACCAATAACAATTATGTAGTCACTTAAGATTCCTACCGCTTGCTAATACAACAAATTACCTTGGTTCATGCATCATCTTTTTCATACCCTCCACGTAATTGCCCTTTTTATAAGAAAATCAACCAGAGATATGTAGACCAAAGGGGCAGGGCGGGCAGTCATCCTCCACCCACTCCACCCGCACTAAAACCCGACCAAAATTGAAGGAATGTGGATTTGCATTCTATTATGATTCTCCCTTCCTTTTTTCCGTCCCACCTTCAATTTCTTCTTGGCTCAGAATTATGAGTGAGAGAAGATACCTCAATCAACTAATTTCAATTAATTAACACATAAAACAATCCTGAAAGTGGTTGACTTGCCACATGATCTTACTACTTTCACGCTTAATTATACCCCAAATTTAAAGCCAAAAAAAAAGATGATCATGTTTGATAAAAAATGCATACATTCAAGTATTAAATAAAGCTTATATAATATCTTTATTAGGATAGGATTATCTATCTCTGTCTTCATCTCTTGTTATATTTATTCGTATAACATTAGGAATATTAACAATCGAAAATCTCAAATCTAAATATATCACGTTAGGAATATCCTGAAAGTGGAGCACATATTGTCAAGTTCACAAGGTAGACCAGAATCAAAGCACATATAGATAATACGGGAACAAGGGATCAAGCACATTTATATATATATGAAAGTAGAGGCGAGTGAAGTTGCTTACTTTTTCTTGTCAATATTTGGAATGTCACTTCTCTCGGCCTTCTCCACAATAACCTTCAATGGACACAAAAAGATGATAAGAGTTGTTGGTTTAGAGCCGTAATCACTCTACAATCTCCACATTTTTAGATCTTTGGAGGTACCCAACAGAGTCACCCTCTCAAATACTTGAACAATATAATTCAATTTTTGACTTATTCAAAACCCATTTTCGTCATGATGTTAAAAAATGACATCTTGTCTAGATATAAAGACCCACATCAAGTTTTGGTCATTGTTGAAGGTGAATAGGGGTGAACCTGCTTTGGAATAGATCTCGGTCAAGATTGAGCAAAACTACTCCTCAAATCTTCTATCTAGCCGTAATTACGAACTACGATGGATAACACTCACTGGAGCAATTACAATTTCAGTCTTAACATAAAAGCACAAACCCAATTCAAAACAGCCAAGAATGAGTTCAACTACAACTCGAATTTCAAAAATTACAAAGCAAGTACTCGAGACGTGGGAGCAGAAGGAAGCGGCACGGGCCAAATTAGGGTTTCGGCGAAGTAGAGAGAGAGAGAGAAAGAGCTGATTCACCGGCGACGGAAGAAGAGCAACGGTGGCGAAGGCTTCGGGCTATGTTGGCGACAGTGGCGAGATGGTGGAAGAGAGACGGTGAGAGAGACAGGGCGTGCGAGAGAGAGACAAGGCATGCGATAGGTGAGCAATGAGCCTTTTTGCTTTGACACCTTAATGGCTCGTGGATCGACCTTTTAATGGCCCATCTTTATATGACCCTTTTCAGCCCGACCCTTTTATTACTAAACTTGGGCTTCGACCCTTTTTTAGCCCGCCTGCTGGCCCAATGGGTACCTCGCCCATTGGTTAACCTACTTGGAGTAGGCCAACACATAGTAGCCTCTACTTTACTTTCATCCACTTTTACACCTAGGCTGAAATGACATAATTCAAAAAGGTGATTTCTAAGCTTAAGAACGAGCACTTCTTCGATTCCTGTACAATTTATCCCTCTCCGTAAGCTGGACAACTTGTCCGAGGTGGTCGGAATGTTCTCCCTCATTCCGACTGTAGATCAAAATATCATCAAAGTAGACCACAACAAACTTATCAATGACAGGTATGAAAACCTGATTCATCAATCTTATAAAAGGTGCTAAAAGCATTAGTTAAACCAAAGGGCATGACATGCCATTCATATAACCCTCCTTTAGTTTTAAAAGCAGCTTTCTATTCATCTCCTTCTCTTATCCGTATCCAATAATATCCACTTCGAGGTCAATCTTAGAAAAGACCTTTGAACCATGAAGCTCATCTAACATATCCCGATGCCAGTACTTAATGGTGATTTTGTTAATAGCATGGCTATCTATACATATTCTCATATAACCATCTTTCTTTGGCACCAATAAGGCTGGCACAACACACGGGCTCATACTTTATCTCACTAGACCTTTAGACACCAACTTCTCAACTTGTACCTGCACTTCGATGTGTTTTTAGGGTTCATTTTGTAGGCACGCTTATTTGGCAAAATGGATCCCGAGATAAGGTCTATGTGGTGTTGGATGTTTTGTTTGGGTGGTAGACGAAGAGGTATCTCTTCATAAAACACATGAATATACTCATAAATAAGGGCTTTGGCTAAGGGGTGTCCGACTTCGAGGATTGAGAATCATTCTAATCTAGAAGAATCAGCTTGTTTAGGAGCCTGAGTTCATGATGCAAAGATTGCGAGATAAGTCTCCCTTAGGGTCAGAAATAACTCAAAATGATTGGGTTGTCCGAGTGGATTTGGGTTTTGGCATTTGTGAGGGATCAAGTGTGGTTAGGATAATCTTTTTCCCATTTTTGGTGGAGGTGTATGTGTTTTTAAACTCATCATGCATAACTATACGGTCATACAACCAAGGTCTCCCCAACAAGTAAATGTTATGCAACCATAGGTACAATATCACACCATATCTCATCAACATAAGACTTCCCAATACTGAAGGATATCAAACAACGAGAATCAACTCGGAGGCCCTTACTTTGACTTAACCACTGAATGTTGTAGGGGTAAGGGTACAACTAAGTTTGTAAATTAAGCTTCTCTATCATGCTTATAGAAGCAACGTTGGTTGATGGAAATATTCCATTATACGAAGAAGCCAACTCGGAAAACACCAACCATAGCAATTCGAGCCGAAAAGAGACTGCCCCAAAACCTAGTTGTTTCCAAGTGGTGGTCTTCTAGGTCTTAGAAAACCCTACTGGATCTAGTCCTAGGCCAGTTTCTTTGTTGCCCCTTGATTTTGAAGTTAGACATTTTGTCCCTTCCGAGTTAGTTAGGAACTATCCCTCGTTTCCACCTTCCAAACCACACTTTGTCCAACCTCTTATTATCCCGAACTTGGATAACAACTATCCTCACAATTGGGTTTCCCATTGCTGGGCTTGGATCCATCATTTGGTATCGAGCTCTTAGAGCCCCTCTTATGACATATCCACCCTTCCACCTCAAACACATCCCCCATTAGCTATGAAACAAAATCAGCTACAAAATGTCATCCAACCTCGAGTCTTGAGCGTAAGCTTGATCAAACCTTGAGAGAGAAACAAGACCTAGAGGCCCGGGTTAAGTACCCGACTAAACAGTTAGGGAAACAGATTGCAGGACAAGTCCGAGAATCTAAGAGATTTAAGAGAATTGAGTGTTCACATTTAGTCGAAGATAGCTCGATGATGACAAGGTTACAAAGAGCCCGAGTCTTCGAGAGGAGGAATTTGACCCCACTCTTAGAGGAAGACATAAAAAGAGAGATGAGAAGAGAAACTTTGACATCAAAGTTGACATCCCAGATTTTAAAGGTAAGCTTGATCTTGACATTTTTCCAGATTGGCTTCAAACTGTAGAAAGAGTCTTTGATTATAAGGAAGTCCTTAACTCTAAGAAAGTTAAGCTAGTTGTACTTAAATTAAGGCACCATTCTTTAATTTGGTGGAAAATTGTTCAAAACAAAAGACTCGAGAGAGGGAAAGAAAAGATCAAAACATGGAGGAGAATGAAAAAGAGTTGAAAGATAAATTCATGCTAGATCATTATCTCTAAGATAATTTTTGAAGCTTCAAAGGTTAAGACAAGGAGGTAAAGTCTGTTGAGGACTATACTAGGGAGTTTGAGTTTCTTATCCGGAAATGTGATCCATCCGAAAATGATCCGCAAACCATGGTAAGATACTTGTATGGATTAGAAGAAACTATTGCTAGTCCTGTTGAGTTTCAATCATATACCACCCTTGATGATCTAAGCTCATTGGCTCAAAAGGTGGATATGCAAAGGAGATCCGAGAGGAAAAGAAGAGTTAGCCAAGAACCTCTATAAACCCAAGCAACCATCCAAAACCCCCATACTACTCACCTAAAACCAACCCATCTTTAGCTCCACAAAATAAACCCCTCCACCTCAGAATCCGAAACCCCCATAAACCCTTAAGAAACCCGACCCAAAACCCATTGAAACCCGCAGGTGTTTTAGATGTTAAGGATTAGGGCATTATGCCTCGAGAATGTTGCTTACAGGAGAGTGATGAGCCTGTAGAGGAAGAAGCGAGATAAAGGATATCTTCGGAAGGACACTCACTGGGTTTGCTAAATTAGAAAATCTTCCACACAAGATGTACAGTGAAACGCAAAGTGTGTTCATTGATCATTGATGGAGGAAGATGCACGAATGTAGCATCCAAGTCCATGGTGGATAAATTAAAGTTGTCACTGTCCCCTCATTCTGCCCCTTACAACATTCAATGGCTTAGTCAAGGAAAAGGTATCCAGGTCACTTCTAGATGCCTTATTTCTTTCAATTGGCAAGTTATATAGGGATGAGATTCAGCGTGATGTGATGCCCGTGGATACTTGTCATTTACTATTAGGGAGACCATGGTTGTTTGATAGGCATGTCATGCATGATGGTTGGTCACATCAGCATGAGTTTGAGTCACTCGGATTTTGTCTTATGTTAGGACAGAAGTCGCCCCAGCAATTTTTAACCCCCACCCTTTTCTAACCCCATTGTCACAAGAATTTGCCCAAGTTTTCCCATTAGAAATTCCCCTGGCCTACCCCCAAAGAGAACAATTCAACACAGAATTGATCTCTACCCAGATGCCCCATCGCCAATAAACCAGCCTACAGAATGAACCTCAAAGACATAACAGAAATTCAAAGGCAGGTTGATGAGTTGTTGGCAAAGGGAATGATTAGGGAAAGTCCGAGTCCCTATGCAGTGTGTGCCCTTCTTATCCCTAAGAAGGATGGAACTCGGAGGATGTGTGTTGATAGCCAAGCCATAAATAAGATACTTGAAGTATAGATTTCCCATTCCCAGATTGGAGGTTTTACTTGAAGAGTTACATGAGTCCTCGCTTTTTCCAAAGTGGACCTTAGAAGTGGCTATTACAAAATCGGAATCTGCGAACGAGATGAATGTAAAATTGTCTTTAAGACTAAGGTTGGCCTGTATGAATGGCATGTGATGCTCTTAGGCCTATCTAATGCCCCCAGTACTTCATGATATTAATGAACCAGGTGCTAAAAGCACTCATTGAGAAGTGTGTGATTGCGTATTTTGATGAAATTCTGGTTTATAGCAGGATCGCCAAAGAGCATTCTCGAGCACCTCAAAAAGTCTTACGATTCTGGCCCAAGAGAAACTCTATGGCTACTTAGAGAAGTGAAAATTCTTTACTTCACAGGTTTCTTTTCTTGGTTTTATTTTGTCGAAACAGGGAATGCACATGGATGATGAGAAGATTACAGACCATTCAAGATTGGCTGGTTCCTACCACCATCACCGACGTGAGGAGCTTCCATGGATTGGCCTCATTCTATAGGAGCTTTGTCGGAGATTTTAGCACAGCTTGTGGACCCCATGACTGAACTACTAAAGGAGAAGAAGTTTTGATGGATAGATGCAGCTCGTAAAGCCTTTGAGGAGGTAAAACCGAGGCGTACTTTTGCCTCGGTTCTTACCCTGTCCGATTTCACGAAGTCTGTTTGACATAGGAGTTGTATCGACCCAGGAAGGCAAACCAGTTGCCTACTTCAGTGAGAAACCGAATGACACTAGAAGGAAGTACTCCACATATGACAAAGAGTTATATGCCATCATTAGAGCTTTGGAGCACTCGGAGGAACTACTTTATCGGCTTCGAGTTCATTCTTCACTCCTTGAGGCACTTAAGTATATCTAAGGACAACATAAGCTCAAGCCTAGACATGCTAAGTGGGTTGAGTATTTGCAGTCCTTCCACTTCAAAATCAAGCATAAAGTCGGGGATTTGAAAAGAGGTGTTGATGCTCTGTCATGAAGGTACTTGTTACTTTCTTTGCTTGATTCCCATGTAATTGGTTTTGAATTGATTAAGACTCGGTATGTAGAGGATGTAGATTTTAAGGAGATTTTTGAGAAGTGTTGTAACATCAAGTTGGAAAGTTTGTTATAGAACAAGAATATTTGTTCAAAGGCAATAGATTATGTATTCCTCGAGGAGGATATAGAGAATTCTTGATTCAGGAGCTGCATGGTGGAGCTCTTGCTGGTCATTTTAGAGTATAGAAGACCACAACCATGTTGAAGGAGCATTATTTATAGCCTAAGATGGCCCGAGACATCGAGTATTACATCAAGAGGCATACTCCTTGTCTCGCTAGCCAAAAGCCACACCCCGCCTAAAGGTTTATACATGCCATTGCCAGTCCCTAAAGGTCCTTAGGAAGATGTCAGCCTCAATATCATGACAGGTCTACCCCGGACTCGAGAGGTCTAAGGATTCTGTGATGGTAGTTGTTGACAGCTTTTCCGAGATTGCCCATTTTATTCCTTGTCATACTTTTTTGATGCTTCTAAGTGCCTAATTTGTACTTTAATGCATGGTATTCCCAAGAGTATGGTTTCGGATCAGGACTCTAAGTTCCTTAACCATTTCTGGATCCTACTGTGGAGGAAGATGGGAACCACTCTCAAATTTAATGCTACATGCCATTCTCGGACCGATGGTCGGATAGAAGTGACCAACAGAACTCTAGGTACCCTACTCGGAATTCTTACGAAGAAGAATTTAAGAGAATAGGATGAGCTACTCGCCGCATGCTCGAGTTTGCCTACAATAGAGCACCAAGCAAAGCCACGGGTTAATCTCTATTTCAGGTAGTCCGTGGACAAAACCCTCCGACCCCACTTGATCCGGTCCCCATTTCTACCCCTACTGGGTACAGCTGGGAAAGTGCGCAAAGAGCAAAGGAGATCAAAGACGTCCACAATTAGGTGAAAGAGATGATTGAAAGGTCCAATGTCTGTAGCCAAGTCCTATGCGAGATAAACACATAAAGGAGGCCCATTTCTAGCCAGGAGACCTTTTCTCGGATACACATGAGAAAGGAGAGATTTCCTTCCAAAAGGAAATCTAAGTTGTTGTCAAGGTCGACAGCCCCTTTGAAGTGTCTGGAGTAGGTAGGCCCAAATGCCTACAAGATTGATCTCGCCTGGAGAATATGGAGTCTCAGCCACATTTAATGTAGCTGACCTAAAACCATACTTTGATGAGGATGAGGATCTACCAAGCTTAAGGACAAACTCTTTTCAGGAAGAAGGGAATGATGGAAATATTCCATCATCATAAGAATCCAGATCGGAAAACATAAACTACAACAATTCAAAGCCAAAAAGATATTGTCCCGTAACCTAACCTTGCTGGCCCAGGATGTGAAGAAGGTTTTGGTCCAGGACTAATGGGTCTTGATCAATGTAAAGGAAAGAGAACACATATCCTGGCTTCATCAACTTAATCTACACTTAGAATTAACCTCACTCGGTTTCGAGTGACCCTTGTTCTCGTTACTTGTTGCTTGAACAATTTTATTTGTTTTAATGAACCAATTAGGGTTTGTAATAAGTTTAGACATTGCGTATGATGGAGATGTGCCCAGCAGTGATCACATACTACAAACCCAAATCCATCCTAGACAAGAATGAGTTGAGCAAGACCCGTTTTGAGCCTCATTGTAAGCGCTAGAATATTTCAGCCCTACCTGGTGTTTCTAAGGCTGAATGTTTTAGCCAATTAATCACTCATGTCTTGGCATTTGGACCTCAAACTTTGCATGGCAGCACCTAAAGATGTCTTCTATATAGTCCAATAATGGGCATCTTGGTATTTGGCGAGAGATAATAAATGAGGAAGACTTTAGTTAAAACTAGCAGCTTGCTCATCCAGGATGACACCTACACTTTGTTTTGATCATATCTTTTGATCCAGAGCTCCAACAACATGATATATGGATGGAAATTTAACATCCTAAGCTTTCTATCCAAACTAAGAACAGCTAAATTGGAGCTGAAAATCGTAAGTTATGAGCATTTGAATTTGATTCAAAAGCTGGAAGTTACAAATTCAGAATGGCGCTTAAAGGCCAAGCTCAAACAGGTGTTCAATCAACATTGGATTAGTTTTTGGTCTCTAATTTTCACAAGGGTATTCCGGGACATGTCCGTATTAATATCAAATTATGGGCATTGTCCTTTAGGATGGAGATAATAAGGAAATTGGTCCAAGTTTCAAACCGGGTATTTCTACCGACCCAGCCTAACCTATGCTGAATGTTCTGGTCATAACTTTTTGCTCACAGCTTCAAATGGGCCAAGCCACATATGGTTAGAAAGCTTATTCCCCAAGCTTTCCATGCATATCTTGCATGTTCAATTTGGAGAAGGGAATCAAAAGTTACATCTAGTCAAAAGCAAGCTTGCTCAAAGGGAAAGCACTAATTTTAGTGGAGAGAATCATGTGTTGGACCAATTAGAATCAAGCTTGGAGAAGGGGTTAGCTCTAGTGTAATCTAGGCCATTGATCTTGTACATCCACTATTAGCCTTTATATTATGCTTAGCTTTAATCTTTTAACTTTAATCTTTTGAGCGTTATAACTACTCCATGTATTTGGTTGTAGAGAATGAAGATTTGATGATTGAATGAAAAGTTGAGCTTGTGAATGCTCCTTTCTCCCCTCTTGTGAATGAAAAGTTGAGCATTATAACTACTCCATGTATCTAGGCATGGCAAACCTAGTGGAGCTCGATTAAGTCCTTAGGTTCAAAGCTGGTGGTGTGTCTCGTATTCAAACTTTAACCTTTGGTGCCTCAAGATTCTTAAGGTGGTGTTTCGTATCCTTAAGGAGCTTGATCTTATCCGGTTACCCGACTTCCGAGTCCCATATCTCCCAAACCCCTAACCTCCTGCACTCCAAATTTTACCCATCTATTCCCGAGTAAGTTGAGTTGTTTTCCTCCAAATTTAGCTCAATCCAAGCTCTATCCTGGGCCCCTCCAAAATCATCAAAGCATATTGATGGATATTTCTATCCAAACTTAATTTCCAAGAGTCATGGGGTTCTCAAGCTAAGGCATGAGAGGAGTCAAGCTTAATTTGAAGATCATTTTGGGCTCCAAAATGCCTATTTTGGTCCGAATTGAAGCAAGTGGAACTAGAACTTGCAAGGATGTGGAAATTGTCTTTCTATGACAATTAGTATATAAATAATTCATGTTTAAGAGCTAAGGCAAAGCATGCATCAAGGACGGTCCAAAAATGCCTAAAGGGTATTTTAGGCGCATTTTGGTCAAACTGAATTTTATGGCTGAAGGTTCCATGCTCGGTCAAGGGTCAATGGCCGGACCATCCCAATGAATCAACAAGCTAAAAATGTGCATTGAAAGAAAGGAGATTCTAGAGGAATTCCTAAGCACTAGCATTAGTGTAGGAAGGCATGAATTGGACCAATAACAAGCTTGCTTGCACAAGGGGAAGGAAGATACTTGGCTGAAAATGCACTATGCATTTTCCACCACATGTTCCCTAGAGTTTCAAAACTTGGCCAAGAATGCTCCTCCACATCTGGCCCTCCATCCTTGCTTGAAGAAGGGGAAGCTTAATTCAAGCCTTTGATTATTATTTTGTTTTAAGCTTTATTTATTTTCAGCATGCTTTTTATTTTCTATAAATAACCCTTGTATTGAGCTTTGTAAATACTACTTTGATGATGATGAATATAAGAACTTTGAGTTGGATTGCTCGTTCGAGCTGGATTGCTCGTTTCCCTTTAAATCCTCAAATTTTGTATCCAAGTTTGGCAACTTGGTGGTGTCCTTTAAGTCCTTGAGCTTAGCTAGTGGTGTTCGCTGTATCTAGCCAAAGAGAGAGATGCCCCAAAGTTCCTTTAGGTGGTGTTCGATGTATCCTTTAGGAGCCTTGGTTTTATCCAGCTACTTTCCACGCTCATATCTCCCAATCCACAAATCACCTTCATCCTTAATTTCACCCACGCCATCCTACAGAGTGGAGTCATCCCCCTAAAATCTCAGCTCAATCCAAGCACTCCTCCGACCCCCGCCATTAAAACAAACAAAGTCTGTCATTCTGGACTCTAGCCCAGCAGGACGGACTTTCAGCCATCAGTTCGAGGTGATCCCGACTTCTAATGAAGCCCTAATTTTTACCACCTCTTCCTAACTCCCTCCAGAACTCCCCTCCAAATTTCAGCTTCATCCAAACACTATTCCATCCCCAGCCACAAAAACAAACAAAGAACCTCATTCTGGACAGCGAGCTCAAGTGTGACTTTCTATTGCTTTTAGTTCGAGGTGATCCCAACCTTGAATGATCTCTCACTTTTTACCAGCCCTTCCTAACTTCCCCAAGAAGTCCCCCTCCAAATTTCACCTCCAAACTCCACTATTTACCCCTCTATCACTCCGATCTCCCAAGACCGCACCTCGCAGACCCCATTCTGCCCGGTTGCCTTCTTTCACAATTTGCCTTCACTTTCCACCCTTCCTTGCCATCTACCTAGCTATACATCAAATTTGGTATCAGAGCGTGCCACTATACATCACATATCATCTTGGAATTCCGGACGAACGAGACAGTCTTTTTGATTTCAGTTCGAGGTGATCCCGACCTCAAGTGATTCCCCTCTTTTACCACACCTTCCTAACTCCCTCAAGATTTCCCCTCAAAAATCACGTCCAAATTCCACTGGAAGCATCCCCTTTCACCCGTTCTCCCAGAACCGGACACTAAAGCACCATTCTGCCCGGGTGTAGTTATTTGCTCCTTAACCCCTTTCTTCACCCTCTTCTCCCTCTTGCTGCAACTATACATCATATTTGGTATCGAGCAAGTTCTGACCACCTGGTGGAGTAGCTTCCCTAACTCCAAACACATTAGTCCACAAAAAACCCAAAACAACAAAAAGTTTCTGCCCATCCTTATTTCACCATCTTAATCATCATTTTGTATTTAGTTGTGAGAGCTGAAATGGCCTATTCTAATTTTGATTTGGCTAGTCTACTTGTGCCCAAATTTTATGGCCAACAAGATCTATTTTCTAGTTAATTTGTCAAGGTTGAAGAAGCCTTTGCAAATTTGAGCTTAGAAGAGTATGAGAAGATTGAAATTGTTGAGTCTAAATTGAGGAGTCATGGCCTCAGTTGGTGGAAAGCCTACAAGATGAGAAGAAAGAAGAAAGGCAAAAAGAAATTGTGCACACGGAGAAAGTTGTGAGGGAAGCTACTAAAAAATTTGGTCCACTCACTTACAAGCCCCTCCTACCGAGAGCAAACCCATTAACAAGGGGAGTTTGTCTTCCCCTTCTCCTAAACTTTCAGCCTTCTTATCTTCTCTTCCCATAACCCCTACCGTCCAACCCTTTTTACCTCCACAAAAACCCACATCCACTCACCTAAAGAACCCCTCACTTCCCTCACTAAAACCCATGTCCTCTCCCTTTTGTTCGAATCAATAGGAAATTGAGCCCAACTTTGGTTTGCTTCCAAAGTTTGATGAATATGTTGAAAGTGGATAGGAGGACATTTGCCAAATAACAAATGATTTTAAGTTGCCCCTGAAGTTTGATGATGATGTCTTTGTGGACACCTTTTTATCTACAAATGAGGAAGAAATCAATGTCCATTTTCCTTCATGTGAAGTTTTGGTTGAGCAAGAAACCATGGGTGTGTCCAACCCACCGGAAGAGGAGCAAATTGTGAGCCTAGCCCCTACAAACAATGAGGAAGACCCAAGCCAAGATGAACTACTTCCCATTCTTGATGACTTTGGCCAAGAATTTCTAGAAGTTGAGAAGTATGGAGGTATCACCTTCCATTCATTGTCTAGTGAGGTAGAAGAGCCTACTAGCAATGAGAGTTTGGAGATTCAAGCCACAAACCACTTCCCTCAATGTGATATCCCACGGCCTTATCAAGGTATAAACCTCTTTATTCATCCTTGCTTAGCCTTATTCGACTTTATGAAGCTAACCATTATTGAGATGTGGAATGTTGCTATGCTTGTGAGTATTTGCTTTGCTTTTTGGGAATGGCCTTTGTTGTTTGACAAGAGATTACCCCATGATGGGTTTAGTGTCTCTCATTCCTCTCCCAAAACCGGCCACAAATTATCCATAACCCCTCTCACTCTTACCTTACTCCAAAAGACCCATGTCCACAAACCAAAAGCCAAAACCAAAAACTCATTTCACCCCCAAACACATTATGCCCAGCCCTTGTTTCACCCTTGTCCCCATTCTATCCAGATCGCCTAATTCCCTGCACGTAAAATCCCAACCCCTCCTCCCAAGATATCCCATGGCCCTAACTCAACCAGGAGGTGTTTTAAGAGCCAAGGAGTTGAGTATTTTACTTGAAAATTTCCCAGCCGAAGAGTTGTTGTTCTGGCCGAGTGTGGACTCGCCCTAATTTCCTCAAAAGGTGCAGTAAATTCAGCCTCCTCCAAAGTCTTCCCTTGGCTGATTTGAACCCCATTCTTGCCCCCCCACTTAAACCTCCTTTACCCCAAGGTCTTTTCCTTGAATTATGCAGCCAAAAAATTTTTTATCTCCTGAAATTAGCATCACACAAAGCCATCCTTTATTGCTTAGTGAGCAAACACAAGTATTTGATCCTGGAGGTCTTTGTTGTGTCCTTGGCAATGCTGCAAATTTGAGGTCAAATTTTTCCCAACAAGGGGAGGGTGATGGAGATGTGCCAAGCAGTGATCACATACTACAAACCCAAATCCATCCTAGACAAAAATGAGTTGAGCAAGACCCGTTTTGAGCCTCATTGTAAGCGTTAGAATATTTCAGCCCTGCCCAGTGTTTCTAAGGCTGAATGTTTTAGCCAATTAATCACTCATGTCTTTGCATTTGGACCTCAAACTTTGCATGGCAGCACCTAAAGATGCCCTCTATCTAGTCCAATAATGGGCATCTTGGTATTTGGCGGAGATAATAAATGAGAAAGACTTTTGTTAAAATTAGCAGCTTGCTCATCTAGGATGACACCTATACTTGGTTTTGATCATATCTTTTGATCCAGAGCTCCAACTAATGGGGAGGACACCACAAACCCAACCCCAACTATTACCGAGAGCCAGCCAGAACCGATTGATAATTCCGAGTCCTCGGAATTCACTACGGAGCCCTCGAAACCATTGCTTGGGTCTTCGTTGATAACGCAGGCATCAAGGGAGTTTTGGCCACACTCGAAATACTTGTCTATCTCCTCGGACAAGAGTAAGAGAGTTAGACAAGTCGAAGTATTCGGAGGAAAATAAGCCAAGAGATCTTTTTCGAGTCCTCGGTTTCGAACTCACAAGTCAAATGATCTTTTCTAAGTCCTCGGTTTTGAGCTTAGACCAGATTGCGAGATATACTCAAATCTACTTGATCATCATTTAGGCGTCTTTCGTAGAGCCGTAAAAGGAAAGTTAAGGATTAGAAAGCAAAAGAATTTGGTGACAACGATTGTAGTCGTCACCGGACTCGTAACCGTATTATTGATTCCGTGGTCCCCTTCCTTTTCTCGCTATCCTTTTCTGCTGTAATTATTTACCTTTTGTCCTTGTTTTTGTCCTTTTATTTTGCTGAATACATAATAACCGTTGATTGTAAAAGGAGATTTATAACCCTTAGATTAGATCGATGTAACCTATCTAAGAGGCCTATAAATATACATGGGCTCTCTCTTTGTAATGGATGATGATTTTGATATTGGCTATATGCTAAGTAAAGTTGAGCTGTGCTCCTTTCAACCCCAAAATTCTCTTTTGCTTGTCTAATTAGTGGCATAATTAGGCTGTGTTCGAAGAGTCCGATTATACTTAGTGTGGTGATAGTCTGTATCACTAAGTGTGATTAGTGCCCTAGTTTTATCCTTGGTGGTGATATCTCGTATCCTTGGATAGTTCTAGTTTATCTTGTTCTTGTCCTATCAATGCTGGTTTCCTTGCTAATCATTTCCTGATGAGTGATCAGCATAGTCCTTGTCGCCTACTATTCCATTGGTCATTTCTAAGTCCATTCCGAGTCGCTCGAATTGCGTTTAGCGCACTCGTTGGCGAGGATCGGTGTAGCCTTGCATTTTGGCACATCGGTTTTGGTATCGAGCTTTGGAGCCTTTCCTAGGCTGAACTTCCTTAACCCCAAACACAACCCTTTTAGGCTCAAACACATCAGCCCATAAAGAACCCATAAACCAGAATGAGTGGAAGCATGACATTAGAGGAATGTTTTGATATGCTCATGAACAACTATGATGAGATGCGTGCCCAAAACATATATCCGAAAAAGCAACTTGGAGATATGATGAAGAAGAAGCGGCATGAGTTAGAAGAGTCAACACCCGACTCACCACCTCATACCCACTCACACGGGGATGATGATGGGGAGAGCAATCCTTTTGCTTCCTCCAGGTGAACGTGAGCAAAGAAGAGGAAGAAGAGGGAGAAGGGATCAATTACCCCAACCCAACTCAGATTTCAAAGTTAAAATCCCGAGTTTGAAGGTCGCCTTAACCCGGACGAGTATCCTGGAATGGTTGCAAACAGATCGAAAGAATCTTTGACTACAAAGAGGTGAAAGATGAAAAGAATGTAAAGCTTATTGCTATTAAGCTCGGAGGGTTTGCCTCGACCTGGTGGGCAAATCGGAGAAGAAGCGTCGTTGTTCGGAGGAAACCTAAGATTAGAAGTTGGGAGAAGATGAGGTCCAAGCTGAAAGCCCGGTTTCTACCCCCAACATATATCCAGGATAACTATTCTAAGTTGCACCACCTGCAACAAGGTCCGATGAGTGTAGAGGACTACACCAGGGAGTTCGAAAAGTTAATGATTAAATGCGATCTTCAAGAGTCGAAGATGAAACCATAGTCAAGTATCTTGGAGGACTTGGCCCGAGGTATGCTAATGTTGTTGAGCTACAGCGATGACTCGACGTTTGATGGGGTGTGCCTTCCGGCACATAAGGTGGAGCAAGCAAAAGAAGGTCGAACCTTCAGGAAAGAAGTCTCTAAGACTCAACCACCAAAACCAACTCGGTTTGGCAAGGGTTATTCTTACCCTCTATTTCAGCCTAAGTTTGCTGCCCCAAAACTCGGTTCCGAGTCTAAGCACCTACTATTCGGACTCGGACTCGGAAAAATCTCATGCTGGCCGGAGCCGCAAGTGTTTTAAGTGTCGGGATTAGGACACTTTGCTTCGAGTGCCCAAATCGAAGGGTCGTCACTATTACTAAGACCGATGAACCCATATGGGATGAGTATGAGCCGGAAGAAGAGTTATGCCTTGCTGAGGGCATAGAAGAGATTGTTGAAGAGGCCGACGAAGGAGAACTACTTGTGATCGCGAGAGCCTTGAGTGGATATAAGGATCCAAGTGAGGCTCAAAGGGAGAATATATTCCACACAACGGGAACCATCAAAGGGAATGTTTGTTCGATCATTATTGATGGAGGGAGTTGCACCAACGTTGCTTCGTGAGCATAGTAGAGAAACTTCAGTTACAAACCGAGTTGCACCCTCACCCTTATAATGTACAATGGTTAAGTCAAGGTAAGGGCCTTAGAGTTAATTCTCGTTGCCTAATATCGTTCAGTATTGGGAAGTTTTATGTTGATGATATATGGTGTGATGTTATACCTATGGATGCATGTCACTTACTGTTGGGTAGACCTTGGTTATTTGATCGTAAAGTTATGCATGATGGGTTCAAAAACACATACACTCTAACTCAGAATGGCAAGAAAATAGCCTTAGCCCCACTTGACCCTTCACAACCGCCTAAAGCCAAGCCTCCTCGGACACCCAACCCATCCGAGTTACTTCGACCCTACGGGAAGCCTATCCGGAGTCCATCCATCATGAACTCAAACCCATGAGAGAGTTGATTCTTCCGAGTCGGGACAATTTCGAGTCCTCGGACCTCGGACACCAACTAGCCAAAACACTTGTCACCCAATACATCCATGTTTTTCCCGATGAGATACCTCTTGGCCTACCCCCTAAAAGAGATATCCAACACGACATTGACCTTATCCCAGGATCTATATTGCCAAACAAACCAGCCTACGGAATGAACCCTAAAGACACCTCGAAGTGCGAGAGGCAAGTTGAGGAGTTGGTGTCTAAAGTTCCGGTGAGAGTGAGTAAGAGTCCTTGTGGTGTGCCAGCCCTGTTGGTACCCAAAAAGAATGGTTCTATGAGGATGTGTAGAGATAGTCGTGCCATTAACAAGATCACTATCAAGTGTAGGCATCCTATACCACGACTTGAAGATATGTTGGATGAGCTACATGTTTCTAAGGTTTTTCTAAGATTGACCTCGAAGTGGATATTATCAAATCGAGAATGAGAGAAGGAGATGAATGGAAAACTGCTTTTAAGACCAAGGGAGGTTTATATGAGTTGCTTGTTATGCCTTTTGGTCGACCAATGCTCGAAGCACATTCATGCGACTCATGAATAAGATTTTTAGACCATTCATTGGGAAGTTCGTCGTGGTCTATTTTGATGACATTCCGATCTACAGTCGGAATGAGCGGGAACATTCTCGACCACCTCGGGCAAATTGTCCAATTGCTAGAGAGAGAGAAATTGTACGAGAATGCGAAGAAATGTTCATTCTTCAGCTCGAAATCGCGTTTACGGGCTATGGGGGTTCAGCTGAGGGAGTAAAGGTAGATGAGAGCAAGATTGAGGCTATCCTGTCTTAGCCTACTCCTAAAAGCATACACGATGTTCGAAGGTTTCATGGGCTTGCATCTTTTTATAGGAGGTTTATCAAAGACTTCAGCACTATCACTGCCCCTATAACTAAGGTACTCAAGAACGAGTCCTGTGTTTGGACACCTCGAGCTTAGAAATCGTTTGAAGCTATCAAGGCAAAACCGACCCGGGCTCCTGTTCTAGCCCTGCCTAGTTTCGAGAAGATTTTTGAAGTTGAGTGTAATGCCTTAGGTGTAGGCATTGGTGGGATTCTCACTTAAGAAGGTCGTCCCATCGCTTATTTCGGTGAGAAATCGTGTGATATCAAGCGAAGATACTCTACCTACGACAAGGAATTCTATGCCATCATTCGGTCATTAGAGTATTGGAATCATTACTTAGTGGCTCAAGAATTCATTCGCACTCGGATGATGAAGCCCTCAAGTACATTCACGGCCAACACAAGTTGAACCCGCGGCATGCAAAATGGGTTGAGTACCATCGGACCTTTCATTTCTCAATCAAGCACAAATCGAGACAGACTTAAGAAGGGTGCTGATGCTATGTAGGAAGGTATCTACTGTTGTTTCAATTAGAAACTTGTGTCTTCGAGTTTGAACATTTGAAGAGTTTATATACGAATGACAAGGAATTTGGAACCCTATACCAAGAATGCCACACTCGACCCAAGGGTGAGTTCCAAATACAAGAAGGATACTTATTCAAGGGTATCGGATTGTGTGTGCCTAGCTGTGGCATAAGAGAGCTTATTATAAGAGAAGTCCATTACGGAGGACTTGTTGGCCATTTCGGCGAGAAAAAGACAACTCGGATGCTTAAGGAGCATTATTTTTGGCTAAGCATGGACAAAGATGTTCGAGATATCATCACGCGATGTGTGGTGTGCCAATATGCCAACAGCCATTCCCCGCCTCAAGGACTTTACACTCCATTACCTGTCCCAACTCGGCGTTAGGTGGATGTAAGTTTAGACTTCGTTCTAGGTCTACCATGGACTCGTAAAGGGAAAGATTCTATTCTGGTCGTTGTTGATCGATTTTCTAAGATGGCTTACTTCATTGCCTATAACAAAACCAATGATCCTACACTAGTTGTTGACCTATACTTCAGAGAAGTGGTAAGGCTGCATGGGATCCCAAGGACAATGGTCTCGGATAGAGATGCGAAGTTTCGAGTCATTTCAGGTTACCCTTTGGAAGAAATTGGGAACAAAGTTGAAGTACAGCACCACTTGCCATCCTCGGACAGATGGTCGGTGATGTGTAGTGGCGGAAGCAAAGAAAAAGGAGAGAAAACCGCAAGGTACACAACCGGGCAGAATGCAGCCCGATTGCACAGTCTTGGGAGATCGGGTGAAAGGTGGGGAAAAAGTGCTTGGTCTTGGCTGAAATTTGGTGGGGAAGTAGGTAACTGGTAAAGGAAGATCGTGACCAAGTTTCGTTAAATTTGGATAAGGGAAACTCCCTGAACAGATAGCCTGAAGTTGATGCAACCGGCTGGCTGTACAGACAGGACACCCTTTGTTTGGTTTCGATGTGGAGGATGGAGATGTTCTTGGATGGAGCTGAAAATTGGAGGAATGGAAGTAGATTGACGGGAAGGATTGTGGTTAAAATTTGGAGTGAAATGGCTTGGTAGATTGTGAGATATGAGGCGGCAAAGTGAGGGATAGAACCTTGACTCGGGCTCGGATACAGCAACACCACCGAGTGAATCAAGGGGCGCTCCTAAGTGATCCGGATACAGCAACACCACCGGGACTTGGGAGACTCAAAGGACACCACCGTGATGCCAAGCACGGATACAGCTTTGAGAATTTAGAAACGAGCAATCCAGCTCAAGAGTTTAAACTCATATATATTCATCAAAAGGTGTATTACAATGGAGCATAGGTGCTGAATATATAATGCTTCATGTGAGCATTTACATAACCGAATCCAAGCTGAAAAATAAAGCAAAACAAAATGCTAACTAATTAGATGCTTTCCTCCTCTCCAAGTTAAGCTTGAAGAAGTTCTAGCCAAGTATTGTTTGATAGGGAACATGTGGCCAAGATTTGTTGCCCCTTCTCTAAGCTCTCTTCTAACCACCTTCCACTAGTGGTAGTGCCTTCTAGAATGCTCTAGCTTGGTGTTCTTGGCAGCTCCATGTGATGCATGACCATAAACACTTCGGCCCTCCCTTGGACCGACCCTCATGACATGAATTTATTTATGTTCAAAGCACTTAAGATAATAATATTTGTATCATTGCTTGTTTGTACTTGGCCGATCATTCCTAGCTTAACCATGGAAATTTGGTGAGCTTGATTTCTCAACTATCTCCCTTAACACCTTGATTTATTTATGAACAAATAATCAATGATCATCCTCCCGGCTCGATCGACATTATGCGCATGAGAAATAACAGACATTCCGGTTGTTTTGCATTCATGTTGAGCTGAACATTTTCTGTCTTCTTACCCATGGCTGGCCACTTTCTATCAGTCGGACTAAGGTTACAAATAGAACTTTGGGAGTATTGCTCGAACGCTAATCAAATTGAATACTAAGGCGTGGGATCAACTTCTTCCACATGCTGAGTTTGCGTACAATCACACGACAAACAAGACTACCAATGTTTCGCCCTTCAAGGTTGTTTATGGTGTGGAACCTCTATCACCTCTTGATATGACCCCGAGAGCTTTTGATGGAAAGCCTCATACCGACGTTGTGAAAAGACTGCTCGGATTCGGGACTTGCATGTGAAAGTCGAGCGAATTGAGCAAGCTAATCTAAGTTACAAGGCTAGCGATAACAAAAACCGCAGAAGGGTGGTTTTTCAACCAGGAGATCTAGTTTTAATCCACCCGAGGAAGGAGCGTTTTCCTTCCAAAAACAAGTCTAAGTTGATGGTGAGGGCAGATGGACCATTTGAAGTACTTGAGAGAATTAATGACAATGCTTACAAGGTGAATTTACCTGGAGAATACAATGTCTCGGCTACTTTCAATGTTACTCGATTTATCTCCTTACTTGGAAGATAATTCGCTCGAGAATTTGAGGGTAAATTCTTTTCAAGCTGGGGAGGATGATGGGGAAGACACCACGGACCCAACCCCAACTAATACCGAGAGCCGCCGGAACCGATTGATAATTCCGAGTCCTCGGAATTCACCATGGAGCCCTCGAAACCATTGTTGAGTCTTCGTTGATAACGCAGGCATCAAGGGAGTTTTGGCCACACTCGAAATACTTGTCCGTCGCCTCGGACAGGAGTCGGGAGTTAGACAAGTCGAAGTATTCGGAGGAAAATAAGCCAAGAGACCTTTTTCTAAGCCCTCGGTTTTGAGCTCGGAAGTCAAATGATCTTTTACGAGTCCTCGGTTTCGATCTTAGACACTGATTGTAGATATGCTCAAATCTACTTGATCATCATCTATGCGTTTTGAGCAGAGCCAGAAAAGGAAAGTTAAGGATCGAAAGCAAAAGAATTTGGTGACAATGACTGCAGCTGTCACCGGACTCGAACCGTACTACTTTGTACTACCGATTCCGTGGTCCCCCTCCTTTTCTACTATCCTTTTTCTGCTGTAATTATTTACCTTTTGTCCTTGTTTTTGTCCTTTTATTTTGCTGAATACATCACAACCATTGATTGTAAAGGGGATTTATAACCCTTAGATTAGAGTGATGTAACCTATCTAAGAGGCCTATAAATATACATGGGCTTTCTCCTTATAGAGGATGCTGATTTTGATACTTGCTATATGCTAAGAAAAGTTGAGTCGAGCTCCTTTCAACCCCAAAATTCTCTTTTGCTTGTCTAATTTGTGGCATAATTAGGCTGTGTTCTAAAGAGTCCGATTATACTTAGTGTGGTGATAGTTGTATCACTAAGTGTGATTAGTGCCCTAGTCTTATCCTTGGTGGTGATATCTATATCCTTGGATAGTTCTAGTTTATCTTGTTCTTGTTCTTGTCCTATCATTGCTGGTTAGCTTGCCAATCATCTCCTCATGAGTGATCAGCTTAGTCCTTGTAGCATATTGTTCCATTGGTCATTTACGAGTCCATTCCGAGTCGCTCGGAATTTCGGCGCACTCTGTTGGCGGGATCGATGTAGCCTTACATTTTGGCACATCATCAAGGCTTGCATGATCATAAGTAACTTTCCTTCATTAGCCTCTTCAATAATTTCTTCTATACCCTCAGCAAGGTTGAGTTCTCTTTTTGGCTCATCCTCATCAAACGAGTGTCTCATAACTCTCGGTGTAATGATAACCCTTCGGTTAGGACACTCGAAGCAAAGTGTCCAAAACCTTGACACTTAAACACTTTCAGTTTAATCAAGTAGAAGGTTTGTTGTGTGGTTGAGTTTGAGTAGAAATAGTTGGCTTGGGCGCGAACCGAGTTTGGGCACGGTTGACTTATACTTGGATTTAAGGGTTAGAAAAACTCTTACCAAACTAAGTTGGTTTTGATGGTTGAGTTTTCGGGACCTCTTTCCTGAAGGTTCGACATTCCTTTGTTGCTCCACTTTGTGTGCTAAAAGACACACCTCATTAAATGTTGAGTACTACCGTAACTCACAATATCAACATACCTAGGGTCAAGTCCTCCCGGATATCCGACTATAGTATGATCCTTTGACTCTTGAAGATCACACCTAATCATCAACCTTTCGAACTCCCTAGAATATTCCTCGATACTCACTAAGCCCTGTTACAAGTTGTGCAACCTATAATAGTTGGCTTAGATGTATGTTGGTGGCAAGAATCGAGTCTTCAACTTAGACCTCATTTTCTCCCAACTCCTTATCTTCGGTTTTCTTTAAACAACACGCTTCTTCACCAAATTTTCCCACCAAGTCGAGGCAAAATCTCTCATCTTGATAACAACAAGCTTGACCTTCTTCTCATCCTTCACTTCTTTGTAGTCAAAGATTCTTTCGATTGTCCGCAACCATTCCAAAAACTCATCCGGGTTATGGCAACCCTCAAACTCTAGGATTTCAACTTTGAAATATGAGTTTGGACAAGGTAAATGATGCCTTCTCCCTCTTCTTCCTCTGCTCGATTCTCACTAACTCGAAGAAGCAAAAGGATTGCTCTCTTCCTCATCATCCCCATGTGAGTGGGTATGAGGTGGTGAGTCGGGTGGTGACTCTTCTACCTCACAATGCTTCTTCATCATCATATCCCCAAGTTGTTTTCTAAAGTAGGTGTTTTAAGCACGCAACTCTTCATAGTTGTTCGTGAGCATTTCAAAACACTCTTCCAACGGTATACTTCAACTCATCTTCGATTTATGGGTTCTTTGTGGAATGATGTGTTTCGGCTTAAAGGGTTGAGTTTGGGGTTAAGGAAGCTGAACCTAGGAAAGGCTCCAAAGCTTTAATACCAAAACTTATGTGCCAAGATGACTGGCTACACCGATCCTGAACGAGTATGAAAATGCGCAATTCGAGAGGGTCATAATGGACTTAAAAAACGAGAACCGTGGAAGTAATCGATCAAGAACTAAGCTAATCACCGTGAAATAGATGATTAATAAAGGTAACCAACACTGAAGTAGCAAGAACAAGACAGACTAGAAATATCCAAGGATAAAGTCACACCTCTAAGGATAAAACTAGGGCGCTAATCACACTCGGAGATATAGTCACACCACTCTAAGTATACTTAAACTCTTCGAGACACGACCTAATTATTCCACTAATTAGACAAACAAAAGAGAATTTAGGGTTGAAAGGAGCTTGGCTCAACTTTACTTAGCATATAGCCAATGTTCAAATGAGAGATGCCCTTTACAAGAGAAGACCCATGCATATTTATAGGTCCTTAGAGCTAGGTTACAACACTCTAATACAAGGGTTATAAATCTCCTTTTACAATCAAAGGCTATCATGTATTCAATGAACAAATGGACAAAAACAAGGACAAAAGTAGAATAATTAGAGCGAGAAAAAGGACAACAAAAATGATGTGCCAAAAGGGCGAGGCTACACCGATCCATAAATAGAGTACGCAAAACACAATTATGAGTGACTCGAAATGACCAATAAAACAGTGAGCAACCAAAACTAGGCTAATCATTCAGGGGAGATGATTAACAAGGTAACCAGTAGTGAAATAACACGAACAAGATAAAACTAGAATACCCAAGGATACGAGATATCACTACTAAGGATAAACTAGGGCGCTAACCACACTTAGAGATACGAGATATCACCACTCTAAGTATAACTTAGACTCTTCGAGACACATGCCTAATTACGCCACTAATTAGACAAGCAAAAGAGAATTTTTGGAGTTGAAAGGAGCTCACCTCAGCTTTAATTAGCATATAGCCAATATCAAAATCAGAGTTTTTCTTTTACAAGTGAAACCCATGCCTATTTATAGGCCTTAGAACTAGGTTGCATCACTCTAATCTAAGGGTTATAAATTTCCTTTTACAATCAAAGGTTGTGATGCACTTTAGCAAAATAAAGGACAAAAAGAAGGACAAAAGGTGTTAATATCCATCACATTATCACTCGGAGTTTTAGCTTGGGGTGTTCTCCCCATCATTCTGGCTCTGCTTGAAAAGAATTTGCCCTCAAATTCTCGAGTGAATTATCTTCTAAGTAAGGAGATAAATAAGCCACATTGAAAGTAGCGAGACCGAGTAGTCTCCGGGCAAGTTCACATTGTAAGCATTGTCATTGATTCTTTTAAGCACTTTAAATAGGCCATCTACCCTGGCATGAGCTTAGATTTGCACTTGGAAGGAAATGCTCCTTCCTCGGGTGGATCCAAACAGGATCACCTTGATGAAAACCTTCTTCCTACGGTTTTTGTTCGTGTAAGCCTGGGAACTCGGATTAGCTTGCTTAATTCCGAGTTTCACCTTTTCATACTACTTTTGATGCATCTCGAGTGGCTAACTTGTATTTTAAGGAGATTGTTGGGCTACATGGGATCCCCAAGAGCATGGTCTCAAATCGGGACTTTAAATTTCGAGTCACTTTTGGGTTACCTTATGGAGGAAGATGGGAACCACCCTTAAGTTTAGCACAACTTGCCATCCTCAAACTGATGGTCAAACAAAATTGACCAACATAACTCTTGGCACCTTGCTCGGAGTTTTGATGAAGAAAAACATCAAGGAATGTGATGAGCTATTACCACATGCTGAGTTTGTCTACAATAGAACACCAAGCGAGCCATGGGTCGATCTCCTTTTCGGGTAGTCTATGGCCAAAACCCTCTCACTGCATTTGATCCGATCCCCATCCCTACCCCTACCAAGTACAGTTGGGAAGGTGACTAGAGTGCAAAAGAGATAAAAGACATCTATAATAAAGTGAAGGATAGAATTGAGAAATCAAATGTTGCGACCAAGTCCTACTATGTAGATAGACACAGAAAGGAGGCCCAATTCCAACCTCGAAGATATTGTCTGGATACATATGAGGAAAGAGAGGTTTCCATGCAAGAGGAAATCTAAGTTGCTGCCAAGGCCGGACGGGCCCTTTGACGTACTCGAACAAGTAGGTCCTAATGCCTACAAGATAGACCCGCTCGGAGAGTATGGGGTCTCGGCCACATTCAATGTTGCTAACCTTAAACCCTATCTTGATGAGGATGAGGAGTTGCCGAGTTTGAGGACAAACTCTTTCGAGGAACGAGGGAATGATGGAAACATTCCATCATCCGAGTCATGTGGAACATGAGTCCCTGCCCATAACAATTCCGAGTCGGCAGAAGAGCCACCCTCAAACTCGGACTCGCAAGCCCAAGACGTTAAGAAGAGTCTTGGCACAGCTTCTACTTGGACCTAGAACAATATCGAACAGAGATCCCTCACCCCAGCTTCATCACCATGATATGCACTCGGACTTATCATCACTCGGTTTTTGAGTTGCCCCTATTTTCACTCATCTATCTCGAACATTTTTGGTTTGTAATAAACTAGTTTGATGGACGATTTGTATGTTATTTATCAATTGCTAGTAGGGTACTACTCCTTTTACTTACAGAGTTAAGAGCAATACTCGACCCAGTGAAAAAGGTCCGTTGCTACCTCCCTCATCTCTAATGATGGAAGACCTCAAGGAAGACTTATTCGAGTCCGGAGAATTATAGTATTTTCGAGTCTTAGAAACCGGCCACTTGTAAGGCTAGTTCTTACGCTGCAAACCTAATCTTTTTGGACGATCCAATAAGATTGCTTCAAGAGGAGCATCAAGTCTTTTCCAGTCTTCTTAACCTTTTGCAACTTGCCAAAGTGGAGAGTACAGTTATCATTGATCCGAAGACTGCTTAGTCGGAATCGGTAGCGGAGCAACTTGCGGTTTTAGCTTTTACTGTTTTAGTTAAGATTAATCCTATAATTAGCGCTTATTAATTAGGATTAGCTTAATCTTTTGTAATTAAGAAAGTTCCTTGGCAGGAAATGGCTCTCTATAAAAGGCCTTCCCATCCATGTGATGGAGAGTCCACCACTACCAAGGTTCATAGGTCTGTTGGCAAAATTACGGGAGGTTAAGCTTGTTTGAAGATCAATTTTGGGCTCCAAAATCTACTAATCTGGTCTGAAGTAAAGCAAGCTGAACTAGATGATGTATAGTGGCATGCTCTAATACCAAGATGATGTATAATGAAGGTAGATGGCAAAAGAGATGGCTAAACACCAAAAAGGGTAACTCGGGCGAGAATGGGGGCTGCAGGTGAAGTCTTGGGAGATCGGAGTGCGGGAGGGGTAAATGGTGGAATTTGGAGGGAAGGTTCTTGGGGATGTTAGGATGGGTTGGTAAAAGATGGGATTCGTCCAAGGTCTTGATCACCTTGAACAAAAGGGAAACAGAATGTCTTACCGAGCTAGCGTCCGATTGACGAGACTTTGTTTGTTTTGGAGGTGGGGGTTGGGATACTGTTTGGATGGAGCTGTAATTTGGAGGGGGATAACTAGACACGTTGGAATAATGGTGGTAAAAATGGGGCTTCATTCGAAGTCAGGATCACCTCGAACTTTTGGCTCAAAATCTGTCTCGTGGGGCTGGAGTCCAGGATGACGAGAGGTTCCGGGTGTTTTGATGGAGGGGGTCGGATGAGTGCTTGGATTGAGCTGAGATTTGAGGGGGAAGCTCAACTCGTCCGGATAAGTGTGGGTGAAATTTGGAATTAAGGGGGTTTATATTTTTGGAGTTTTGGATTTTGAAGTTGGGTAACCGGATAGTACCAAGGTACTCAAGGATACGAAACACCACCTTGAAAAGTTTTGGGGCACCTCTCGCTTGGCTAGATACAGAAACACCACTAGCTAGCTTAAGGACTCAAAAGGACACCACCAAGTTGCCAAACTTGGATACAACATTTGAGAATTCAAAGGGGCCGAGTAATCCAACTCGAAAGAGCAATCCAGCTCAAGGTTCATATATTCATCATCAAATTTTTGTCTTACAAAGCTCAATACAAGGGCTATTTATAGAAAATAAAAAGCATGATGAAAATAAAATAAAGCTTAAAACAAAATAATAATCTAAGGCTTGAATTAAGCTTCCCTTCTTCAAGTAAGGATGGAGGGTCGGATGTGGAGGAGCATTCTAGGCCAAGCTTTAAAACTCTAGGGAACATGTGGTGGAAAATGCCAAGATCATTTTCAGCCAAGTATTCCTTTTCCCCTTACTCAAGCTAGCACATTATTGGTCCAACACTCAAGATTCCCACCATTAGAGTTAGTGCTTGAAGATTCTTCTAGAATTCTTCCTTTGCACATTTTAATTTGATGCATCATTAGGATGGATTATGCATGGACTCTCAACGTGTGGACACATTCGGCATAGCCCTTCCTGGTTTGGAGTTTACGCATTTTTGGACCGTCGTTTGATGCTTGCTTTGCTCCAACTCCTTAAGTAACATTTATTTATATACTAATTGTCATTAAAAGACAATTTCCACATCCTTGTAAGCTCTAGTTCCACTTGCTTCAATTCGGACAAGAATAGGGAATTTTGGAGCCCAAAATGATCTTCAAATTAAGCTTGACTCCTTTTGTGTCTTTACTAATGACCCCATGACTCTTAGAAATTATGTTTGGATAGAAATGTCCATCACTAGAGCTTGGAAGGTTGTGAGAATTGTCCCTTCATGACAATTAGTACATAAATAATTAATGCTTAAAAATCGAAGCATAAACAAGTAGCAAAGGAGATCCAAAATGCCTAAAAACCCAAACCAGGCATTTTAGGAGCAATCTGGCCAGTTGACTTCAATGACCAAAAGTCCATGCTCGGATTATCCATATGAGTCACCAAAAGGAGAAATGCAATGCTAGCATGAAGAAGGTTCTAGAGGAATTAAAGAGCACTACCATTAGCGGGATGAATCATGTGTTGGACCAATTAGAAGCAAGCTTGCACAAGGGGAAAGCACCATCTCTGATGTGTAGTGGCGGAAGCAAAGAAAAAGGTGGAAAAACCGCAAAACACACAACCGGGCAGAATAGGACCTGCAGGTGCGGTTCTGGGGAAAAGGGTGAAAGGAGGGGTAAATGATGGAGTTTTTGGACGAAATTTGGTGGAAGGTTAGTTAACTGGTTGGGGAAGGTTGTGGTAAAATTTGGGCAGCATCCAAGGTCGGGATCACCTTGAGCCAAACGCAAACAGAAAGCCTCGCTGGGTGGCTGTCCAGAATGAGGTTCTTTGTTTGTTTTTGGTGCTGGGGATGGAGTTCTTCTTGGATTGAGCTGAGATTTGGAGGGAATGGACTCAACTCATGTAAGATGAAGTGTGTGAAATTTGGGAAAGAGATGATTCGTGGATCGGGAGATATGGTTGATGGAAGTCGCTGGATAGAACCTGGATTCTGGCTTGGATACAGAAACACCACCAAGCTGAATCAAGGGGCGCTCTCAAACGGTCCGGATACAGAAACACCACCGGGGTTTGGGAGACTCAAAGGACACCACCTAGATGCCAATCTAGGATACAGCTTTGAGGATTTAGAGGCTCGAGAAATCCATCCCGAAAAGAGTATAACACTCAAGGTTTGTATATTCATCAAAAGTGTTTTTACAAGGAGTGTGCATGCTGAATATATAGACCCGCCAATACAACTAACCTTGCTGGAAATTGAAATTAACAAAGCTGAAAATTAAAGCAAAACAAAATGCTAACTAATTAGATGCTTTCCTCCTCTCCAAGTTAAGCTTGAAGAATTTCTAGCCAAGTATTGTTTGATAGGGAACATGTGGCCAAGATTTGTTGCCCCTTCTCCAAGCTCTCTTCTAACCACCTTCCACTAGTGGTAGTGCCTTCTAGAATGCTCCTAACTTGGTGTTCTTGGCTGCTCCATGTGATGCATGATCATAAGTCCTTCGGCCCTCCCTTGGACCGACCCATCATGAAATGAATTTATTTATGTTCAAAGCACTTAAGATAATAATACTTGTAACATTGCTTGCTTTGTACTTGGCCGATCTTCTCTTGCTTAACCATGGAATTTTGGTGAGCTTGATTTCTCAACTATCTTCCTTAACACCTTGATTTATTTATGAACAAATAATCAATGATCATCCTCCCGACTCAAACGACATTATGTGCATGAAAAATACAAGCATTCCCGGTTGTTTCGCATGCACGTTGAGTTGAACATTTTCTGTCTTTTTACCCATGGCTGGCCACTTTCCATCAATCTCTAGTGGAGAGAATCATGTGTTGGACCAATCAGAAACAAGCTTGGAGAAGGGGTTAGCTATAGTGTAATTTTGGCCTTTGATCTTTTACATTCACTCTTAGCCTTTAGATTATACTTAGCTTTAATCTTTTGAGCATTATAAATACTCCATGTATTCGATTGTAGGAATGAAGTTTTGGATATTGAATGAAAATCGAGCTAGCTAATGCTCTTTTCCCCTTAAATTCTCAATTGTTGTATCCAAGTTTGGCATGCTTGGTGGTGCTCGATTGAGTCAAAAGGTCTAGCTAGTGGTGATTATCTGTATCTAGTTTAGCCTTTTGGTGCCCCAAGATTTTTAAGGTGCTGTTATCTGTATCTTTAAGGGCCTTGGTTTTATCTCCGCTAATCCATTTCATTATCTCACAAATTCCCACCTGATTTCCGAACCCCATATCTCCCAAACCCCTAACCTTCTGCACTTCAAATTTTACCCATCTATTACTGAGTGAGTTGAGTTGATTTCCTCCAAATTTCAGCTCAATCTAAGCTCTATCCTGACCCCCTCCTCCAAAACCATCATGGCGTGTCATCCTGGAATTTTGGGCGCATAGAGTTGATTGTTTGCTTTCAGTTCAAGGTGCTCCAAGCCTCGAATGATCCCCCTCTTTTTACCATAGCTCCATAAATGTCTTAAGCCTTCCCCCTCAAAAATAAAGCTCAAAATCCTTCGGAATCATCCCAAACCAACCATTCTCCCAGAACTGCGAACAGAAGCACCATTCTGCCCGGGTGTAATTCTTTGTGCCTCAACCCCTTCCTTCGCCCTCTTCTCCCTCTTGCCTGGCTGTACATCACCATGTACTTCAATGACTTTTAATGAATTAAAAACCCCCTTTGTGATACATTGTGTGTGTGTTTCAAACTCAAAAGCGTAGAGTGAATCGGTTTTCTAACCAAATCCCTAATTGTTGTTTCCTGGTTTGCAACCGAGTGGTGTCGGCTAGGTCTTAGAGAATGCAGAGTGAATCAACTATCTGAGCTGCCCCATCCTGTCTTAGAGAACGCAGAGTGAATTAGTTTTCTTAGTCAGTTTGGAACTATCCTGTTACTTTGTCTTAGGTAGCTGGTTTACGAGAGGAGAGAGTAAAATCTTTCCTTCCAAATCCACTACCAACATATCCTTGGCATTCCCTTCCATTCATCCATTTTGACTCCATTTTCCTACCCATTACCCACCACATGCCAAGCTTCCGCCCCCATATGCCAGTATAGCCTAACTCGGACCCCTATCTGGATTCTAAGCCTTGTCTTGGTGCCGTCACCGAGTGCATGATGAACTCATGAGCCACTAAGTAATGACTCCAATACTCTAATGACCGAATGATGGCATAGAATTCCTTGTCATAGGTAGAGTATATTCGTTTGGTGTCGGATAGCTTCTCACCGATATAAGCAATAGGGCGACCTTCCCGAGTGAGGACTCCACCAATGCCCATAGCTGAGGCATCGCACTCAACTTCAAATATCTTCTCAAAACTAGGTAAGGCTAAGACAGGAGCCCGAGTCGGCTTTGTCTTTATAATGTCAAAAGATTTCTAAGTCCGAAGTGTCCAAACAAAAGAGCTATTTCTAAGCACCTCGAGTCATAGGCGTAGTGACGGTGCTGGAGTCTTTGATAAACCTCTTATAAAATGATGCAAGCCCATGAAAGCTTCGCACATCATGAATGCTCTTAGGAGTAGGCCAAATTAGAATAGCGTCAATCTTGGTCTCATCCACTTTCACTCCTTCGGTTGAAACAACATAACCTCGAAATGTGACTTCGAGTTGAAGAATGAACACTTCTTCAAATTCCCATACAACTTCTCTTTTTCCAGCAGTTGAATAACTTGTATGAGGTGGTTAGAATGTTCCTCTTCATTCCGACTATACATCGGAATATCATTAAAGTAGACCGCAACAAACTTCCCAATGAATGGTCTGAAAACCTGATTCATTAGACACATGAAAGTATTTCTTAGAGCATTAGTTAAACCAAAGGGCATGACAAGCCATTCGTATAATCCTCCTTGAGTTTTGAAAGCAGCTTTCCATTGATCCCCTTCTCTCGATTCTTATTTGATAATATCCACTTACGAGGTTAATCTTAGAAAAGACCTTAGAACCATGCAACTCATCCAACATATCCTCAAGTCATGGTATAGGATGCCTATATTTGATATTGATCTTGTTATAGCACAACTATCTATACACATCCTCAATCTTTCTTTGGTACCAACAAGACTGGTACAACACACGGGCTCAAACTTTCTTTAACCAGACCTTTAAACACCAACTCCTCAACTTGCCTTTGCACTTCTTAGGTGTCTTTTGGATTCATTTTGTAGGCTGGCTTGTTTGGCAAGATAAATCCTAGGATAAGGTCTATGTGATGTTGGATATTTCTTTTGGGAGGTAGGCCAAGGGGTATCTCATCGGGAAAAACATGGATGTATTGGGTAATAAGGGGTTTGATTGAGGGGTGTCCGAGTTCCGAGGACTCGAAACGTCCCGACTCGGAAGAATCAACTCTTTCGGAGGTCCGAGTTCATGATGCCTGGACTTCGAGATAAGTTTCCCCTAGGTTTGGAAGTAACTCGGATCGGTTGTGTGTATGAGGGGGCTAGGGTTTTGGCATTTGTGAGGGGTCAAGTGGGGCTAAGGTTATTTTCTTGCCATTCCGAGTCGAGTGTAGGTGTTTTTGAAGCCATCATGTATAACACTACGATCAAATAACTAAGGTCTACCAAGTAATAAATGACATGCATCCATATCCATAGCTATAACATGACACCATATATCACCAACATACGACGTCCAATGCTTTAACAAGCAACGAGAATTAACTCGAGACCATTACCTTGACCCAGCCATTGTATGTTGTAGGGGTGAGGGAGTAACTCGGTTTGTAACTAAAGCTTATCGATCATGCTCATAGAAGTAACATTGGTGCAACTCGCTCTATGAATAATAATCTAGCGAGACTTTCTCCTTGATGCTTCCCCTTGTGTGAAATATATTTTCTCTCCGAGCCTCACTTGGATCCTTATATCCGCTTAAGGCCCATATGATCACAAGCAACTCTCTTTCATCAGCCCTTCAACAATTTCTTTTATACCTTCAGCAAGGCATAACTCTCTTTCGACTCATCTTCATCCCATATTGGTTCATCATCTGTAAGTAATAGTGACTAACCTTCGGTTAGGACACTCGAAGCAAAATGTCCAAAACCTTGACGCTTGAAATACTTACGCCTCATTCCAATAGAAGGTTTGTTATGAGTCCGAGTTAGAGTAGCAGATGGGCTTAGACATAGAATTGGGTTTTAGGGCAACAGACTTATACCGAAACCGAGAGTTAGAATAACTATTACCAAATTGAGTAGGCTTAGATGGTTGAGTTTTCGGGACCTCTCTCCTGAACGTTCGACCTTCCTTTGTTGCTCCACTTTGTGTGCTAAAAGACACTCCTTATCAAACGTTGAATATTTTTGCAAACTCAACAACATTAACTTACATTGGGTCAAGTCCTCCCGGATATCTAACTATGCTCCGATCCTCGGACTCTTGTAGATCACATTTAATCATCAGCCTTTCGAACTCTTGAGTATACTCCTCTATACTCATCGAACCTTGTTGCAAGTTTTGCAACCTAGCATAATTGTCCTGGATGTAAGTGGGTGGTAAGAATCGAGCCTTTAACTTAGACCTCATTTTCTCCCATCTTTTGATCTTTGGTTTCCTTTGAACAACACGCTTCTTCACCAAGTTTTCTCACCAGAGTTGAGGCAAAACCTTAAAGCTTCGTAGCAACAAGCTTTACCTTCTTCTCATCCTTCACTTCTTTGTAATCGAAGATCCTTTCAACAGTTTGCAACCAATCTATCTAGCATAAGACGACCCTCGAACTCCGGGATTTTAACTTTGAAATCTGAGTTGCGTTGAGGTGAGTGATGCCTTCTCCCTCTTCTTTCTCTTCTTTTCTCATACTCACCGGGAGAAGAAAAAGGATTGATATCTTCATCATCATCCCCATGTAAATGGGTATGAGGTGGTGACTCCTCTAAATATGATGCTTCTTTTCATCATGTCTCCAAGTGGCTTTCTCGAGTAAATGTTACTGTGCTGGCAAATCATCATAGTTGTTCATGAGAATCTCAAGACGTTCCTCCAACGTCATACTTTCACTTATTCTGGCTTAAGGGTTCTTTGTGGACTGATGGGTCCGGGCTAAAAGGGTTGTGTTTGGGGTTTAGGAAGCTCATCCTAGGAAAGGCTCCAAAGCTCGATGCCAAAGCCGATGTGCCAAAAGGGCGAGGCTACACCGATCCGAAACAAAGTACACAAAACACAATTCTAAGTAACTCGGAAAGGACTCATAAATGACCAATAAAACAAGTAAGCAACCAGAACTAGGCGAATCACTCGAGGGGAGATGATTAACAAGGTAACCAGCACTGAAATAACACAAATAAGATAAAACTAAACTACCCAAGGATACAAATATCACCACCAAAGATAAACTAGGGCGCTAACCACACTTAGAGATACGAGATATCGCCACTCTAAGTATAAGTTAGACTCTTCGAGACACGACTTAATTACCCAACTAATTAGACAAGTAAAAGAGAATTTTTAAGTTTGAAAGGAGCTCAGCTCAACTTTACTTAGCATATAGCCAATATCAAAATCGGAGTTTTTTTTTTTAACAAGTGAAACCCATGCCTATTTATAGGCCTTAGAACTAGGTTACATCACTCTAATCTAAGGGTTATAAATTTCCTTTTACAATCAAAGGTTGTGATGCATTTTAGCAAAATAAAGGACAATAAGATAGAATAATTACAACAAAAAAAGACAGAAAAAAGGAGGGGCACCGCGAGAATCAGCTCATGTGAGCGAGTACAAAAAATAGTATAGTTCTAAGTCTGATGACAGCTACTCGTAGGAACCACGGCCGGCTAGGACCCGTCGACCTTCCCCACTTATGTCGGGTCTCTTTTTGAGGGTTGATTTTAAAGATGGTTTTAGAAAGCCGATTTTGGAATGTGGGGATGAATTAAGTGGGGAAGGTCAATCTAGAATTAGGGTTCATCCGGGATATTAACTCCTAATTAAAAGATAAATTAAATTAGGGTTCTAGATCTGCAGTTGAGGCTTGAGGGCCATATTGGTGTGAAAACACCAATCGGGACCGAAGCCACCACGCCTCATCCCATGGTGCAAGGGAGGCTAGCGCCGGCCGAGCCTAGGGCTGAGAAATCAGCCTCGGCCTCTACCACAATTGGCAGATCGAGAGCCCTAAAATTTTTATCCTACAATTAGAAAGAAGGACGAGATACATTTGAATGGAAGTAAAGTAATAGAGGAGTCGCTAGTCGGTTTTAGGAAAGAAAAACTAACAAAAATAAAATAAAAACTTACTCTTCTAATCCGAGTATGGGAAAACTAAGACAAGAAGAGGCTAAAAATGAATCCATCGATCTTTGAACCGAGAATTGGATTCGGGGCAAGGGTACGAAACGTAGGGACAAACCCTTTCGTTTCGCCCTTCCAAAGACGACCATTACTAGTTCGAGTAGTGAATTAGAATAATGTAAAACATGCAAGCAAGCAACATGCAATTAGAATTACAAGCAACCAAACATAATTAAGGAAAGCGATAAAGGCAAAAAGTGATGAAAACGGTAAAGAATGTAAAAGCTAAAAAGAAAGTAAATCGAAAATTAAAGAGATTACATCGGTCGGGGAGGAACTAAAAGCGATACATCTCGAATCTACAATATGGAAAGCAATAAAGAAAGCATAAAATAAAATAAACTGTTTTGAAAATTGGATTTGTGCCCTCGGGTTGTCCAACATGCCGATCCGGATCCTGGATCCGGATCTAGTGATGCGACAGTGGTGATTTGAAGGGGCTTTTTGTGAGTATTTTGTAGAGGTGAGTAGGTAGAAATATGAATGATGGAGTTTAGGGATCGGATGTATGGAGTATGATGGAATCATGCTGAAAAGAGACCAAGAGATCGGAATACCAACGAGGAGTATTTAGTACCTCTTAATCTAGTTTCAGCAATATAATAGTAAGGGATGAGCCATATGGAGAATGAGAGCCAAAGCTCGGAGAAGTTAGGTCAAGGGATGACCTTAGGGTTAGCTCTCGGGCAGCCGTCCAAAGCTAGCAACGAAAAATCGAGCCAAGATCATAGTGATAAGACTAGATAAAGCGAAGGATAAAACCTGGATAGAACCGAGTAAATGGAGGGAGGCGGCACCGGCCAACCAATGTTGCCTAGGGTTTTGTGCCCTAGCGTGCTACCCGGAGTCCGCAAGATGGAACACAACGTTTTGAGGTAAAACGCAGGGTAGAAGGCATCGGCCATGGGTGGTCTTCCAGGGTTTTGTGCCTTTTCCGTGATGTCTTGGGGATTCCTTACTTAAAAACACAGACATTTTGAGTGAAATTACCAGTAAGGGGCACCAGCCATATTGGGCTTTCAAAAAGATTGTAGGCTCCTAGTCTCGGGTGGACTGTCGTGGAACTTAAACGCAACACTTTGATTCTCGTGATCATGAAATGCAACGTCTAACGTCGTTTTGAGGTCTTCGGCTCCTCGTCCGATTGTACTGAAGTAAAATGTAATATTCTAAACTTGGGATTTCCCGACACACAACATTGAACTCTATTGTCTTTGAAGGCTTGGCCCGGTTTTGGATCGACCCCAAGGGAGAAGGCTATTTATGTGGTGTTGGGGGTTCTTTGTGGTCTACTGGCTTCTATCACACCAATAAAATCCCGACCGTGATCCAAATCCACAATAAATTACATTATGTGTGAGTAGTTTTGTTATACTTAGTATAATCTAATTGAAGCCATGTTAAATTAGTTATTTTGAAACAAAGTTTCGATTTTTATTGTCTTATTGATTCGTCCATGATTCTATGATAATTTGATTTTAATGTTTATGAGTTTATGTCTAATTAGTTTTTCATGAATTCATACGATAGTTTAAAGGATTTACGTACGTAATTGCTTGATCTTTTAGACATAAGTATAGCCCTAGTTAATCATGGATGACTCATACCCATCTCTTTTAATTAGGAAATTATCATAGATCCTTCTTAAATCGATTTGCTAGTAGATGGGTTATTAGGTGCTAGATGATGTTTTTCTAATACTTCATGCTCTAATTTGATTAAATTCTAGTGCTAGTGCTAGGGTTATCAATATTAGTAGGGTTTATATTAGGGCTAGGCCTCGGTAAACTAATAACTAAGGAAAAACGGGGAAGATCCGCTAGTGGTTGTCTTATACGGTTTAGCTCTTGGGTAGATCAATTTGTGTGTTAATGATAAATAATTTACATGGTGGATATAGATTATACTAAGTGCTTTATAATTTGCTATCTTTGATAATTACTTGCTTGCCTTTTAGTTATTTTCTTGAGTTTATTAATTTTTATTTATAAATTTATAGCCTTTTATTATCAATTTCATTAACCCCCCAAATAAAGATCAGTATTTTAGGTTAGTTTTAGTGGCTTTATTTGAATTTAATTTTGAGTCCTTATTTATTTTAATTTTCAGAATTAATTTTCTATTGGTTTTTATTAATTTTGAGTCAGATTGTTAGAAATTAGATTAAAAATAGTTTCTTTTGTTATTTTTTGCGTTTTATTTTCTTTTAGGGTTTAGATAGAGTCCTAGTTTGATGTGATTAAATTTTAGAATTTTTGGAATTAATTTGATATTTTTTCAGATTTAATTCTTGAATTTAATTACTGTAGATTTTTAATAAAATAAATTCGTAAATTAGGTTTTAAATTTTATTTTTATATTTTTAGGGTCTGGTTAGGTCTAGAAAATTAGTGTTAATATTATAGATAATTTTAGTATTTATTTTCGTAATTAATTTAGTGCAGAATTTTATTTATTTAATTTTCTGTTTTAGAATTTGTTTATTTTCTGCTTTAGTTTTCTGTTTTAATTATTCTAAAAAATATACAAAAATATTTCTGGGTTATTGTAGTTTTATTATTCTATATAAATTATTTATTTAGTTATTAAATAATTTTCTATGAATTTTAGTTATTGATTTTAATTTATATTTTCTATTTTGTTTTTAAGAGTAGTAAATTTAATTAAATTAAAGCTTGCACATTATTGTATCTTTCCTCGTGGATTCAATCCCTACTTCCCTATGCTATATTCTTAATTATAAGCCTAAGTAGTGGTTTAATTTGTAGTCATACGACAAGCTAACACTTTCGGTATTGGGAAGTTTTATGTTGATGATATATGGTGTGATGTCATACCCATGGATGCGTGTCATTTATTGTTGGGTAGACCTTGGTTATTTGATCGTAGGGTTATGCATGATGGGTTCAAAAACACATACACCCTTAGTCAGAATGGCAAGAAAATAACCTTAGCCCCACTTGACCCCTCATAACTGCCTAAAGCCAAGCCTCCTCAAACACCCAACCCATTTGAGTTACTTCTTACCCTAGGGAGGTCTATCCGGAGTCCATGCATCATGAACTCAGACCTATGAGAGAGTTGATTCTTCTGAGTTCGGATAGTTCTAAATCCTTAGAACTCGAGAGACCCATTAGCCAAAACACTTATCATCCAAGTACATCCATGTTTTTCCCGATGAGATACCTTTTGTCCTACCCCCAAAAGAGACATCCAACACCATATTGACCTTATCCCAGGATCTATATTACCAAACAAACCAGCCTACAAAATGAACCCTAAAGACACCTCGAAGTGCGAAGGCAAGTTGAGGAGTTGGTATCCGAAGGTCTCGTGAGAGTGAGTAGGAGTCCTTGTGCTTGTGCCAGCCCTATTGGTACCCAAAAGGATGGTTCTATGAGGATGTGTATAGATAGTCATGCCCTTAACAAGATCACTATCAAGTATAGGCATCCTATACCATGACTTGAAGATATGTTGGATGAGCTACATGGTTCTAAGGTCTTCTCTAAGATTGACCTCGAAGTGGATATTATCAAATCGAGAATGAGAGAAGGAGATGAATGGAAAACCGCTTTTAAGACCAAGGGAGGTTTATATGAGTGGCTTGTTATGCCTTTTGGTCCGACCAATGCTCCAAGCACATTTATGCGACTCATGAGTAAGATTTTTAGACCATTCATCGGGAAGTTTGTTGTGGTCTATTTTGATGACATTCCGATCTACTCGGACAGATTGTACAATTGCTAGAAAGAGAGAAACCGTATGGGAACCTAAAGAAATGTTCAGTTTACAGCTCGAAATTGCGTTTCGGGTTATGTTGTTTTAGCTCGGGGAGTGAAGGTAGATGGGAGCAAGATTGAGGCTATCCTGTCTTGGCCTACTCCTAAAAGCATACACGATGTTCGAAGCTTTCATGGGCTTACATCTTTCTATATGAGGTTTATCAAATACTTTAGCACTATCATTGCCCCTATGATCGAGGTGCTCAGAAATAGTTCCTTTGTCCGGATACCTCGGTCTCGAAATCCTTTGAAGCTATCAAGGCAAAACCGACCCAAGCTCTGTCATAGCCCTGCCTAGTTTCGAGAAGATTTTTGAAGTTGAGTGTGATGCCTCGGGTGTAGGCATTGGTGGGATTCTCACTCAAGAAGGTCGTCCCATCGCTTATTTAAGTGAAAAGTTGTGTGATACCAAGCGAAGATACTCTACCTACAACAAGGAATTCTATGCCATCATTCGATCATTAGAGTATTTGAATCATTACTTGGTGGCTCAAGAATTTATTCTACACTCAAATCATGAAGCCCTCAAGTACATTCAGGGCCAACACAAGTTAAACCCACGGCATGCGAAATGGGTTGAGTACATTTAGACCTTTCATTTCTCAATCAAGCACAAATCTAGGCAGCTTAACAAGGGCGCTAATGCTCTGTCCGGAAGATATCTCCTGTTGTTTCGGTTAGAAACTTGTGTCTTCGGGTTTGAACATTTGAAGAGTTTATATGCGGAAGATAAGGATTTTGGAACCCTATACCAAGAATGCCAAAGTCGACCCAAGGGTGATTTCCAAATATAAGGAGGATACTTATTCAAGGGTATCGGATTGTGTGTGCCTAGTTGTGGCACAAGAGAGCTTATTATAAGAAAAGTACATTCGGGGGACTGGCTGGCCATTTCGGAGACAAAAAAATAACTTAGATGCTCAAAGAGCATTATTTCTGGCCAAGTATGGACAAAGATGTTCAAGACATCATTAAGCGGTGTGTGGTATGCCAATATGCCAAGAGCCATTCCCTGCCTCAAGGATTTTACACTCCATTACTGTTCCAACTTAGCCCCGGGTGGATGTAAGTCTAGACTTCATTATGGGTCTACCACGGACTCGAAAGGGAAAGATTATATTTTGTTTGTTGTTGATCGATTTTCTAAGATGGCTCACTTCATTGCCTGCAACAAAATCAATGATGCTACACCGGTTGCTGACCTATATTTCGGAGAAGTGGTAAGGCTGCATAGGATCCCAAGGACAATGGTCTCGAGATAGAGATGCAAAGTTTTTGAGTCATTTCGGGTTAACCTTTGGAAGAAATTGGGAACAAAGTTAAAGTACAGCACCACTTGTCATCCTAAGACAGATGGTCGACCGAGGTTACAAACGAGAACTTTGGGAGCATTGCTCATAACGCTAATCAAATTGAATACTAAGGCGTGGGATCAACTTCTTCCACATGCTGAGTTTGCTTACAATCACATGCCAAACACGACTACCAATGTTTCGCCCTTCAAGGTTGTTTATGGTGTGGAACCTCTTTCACGTCTTGATCCGACCCCGAGAGCTTTTGATGGAAAGCCTCATACTAACGTCTGTGAAAAGAGTTGCTCGGATTCAGGACTTACATGAAAAAGTCGGAGCCGAATTGAGCAAGCTAATTTGAGTTACAAGGCTAACGCCGACAAAAACCGCAGAAGAGTGATTTTTCAACCAGGAGATCTCGTTTGGATCCACCTGAGGAAGGAGTGTTTTGCTTCCAAGCGCAAGTCTAAGTTGATGCCGAGGGTAGAGGGAGCATTTGAAGTACTTGAGAGAATCAATGACAATGCTTATAAGGTGAATTTACCCGGAGAATACAATGTCTCAGCTACTTTCAATGTTGCTGATTTATCTCCTTACTTGGAAGATAATTCGCTCGAGAATTTGAGGGCAAATTCTTTGCACGCTGGGGAGGATGATGGGGAGGACACCATAAACCCAACCGTAACTAATATCGAGAGCCAGTCGGAACTTATTGATAATTCTTAGTCCTCGGAATTCACTAAGGAGCCCTCGGAGACCATTGCTTGGGTCTTCGTTGATAACACAAGCATCAAGGGAGTTTTGGCCACACTCAGTAATACTTGTCTGTCTCCTCGGACAGGGGTAAGGGAGTCGGACAAGTCGAAGTATTCGGAGAAAAATAAGCCCAGAGACCTTTTTCCGAGTCCTCGGTTTCTCGGCTCGAACTCAAGTGATCTTCTTCGAGTCCCCGGTTTCGAGCTTAGACCAGATTGTAGATGTACTCGGATCTACTTCAGCGTCATCTAGGCGTTTTCAGCGAGAACCGGAAAAACAAAGTTAAGGATCGGAAAGCAAAAGAATTTGGTGACAATGATTGTAGCTGCCACCGGACTCGGAACCGTACTACCGATTCCGTGGTCCCCCTCCTTTTATCGTTGTCCTTTTTCTGCTGTAATTATTTACCTTTTGTCCTTGTTGTTGTCCTTATATTTTGCTAAATACATCACAACCATTGATTGTAAGGGGGAATTTATAACCTTTAGATTAGAGTGATGAAACCTATCTAAAAGGCCTATAAATATACATGGGCTCTCTCATTGTAAAGGATGATGATTTTGATATTGGCTATATGCTAAGTAAAGTAGAGTTGTGCTCATTTCAACCCCGAAATTCTCTTTTGCTTGTCTAATTAGTGGCATAATTAGGCTGTGTTATGAAGATTCTGATTGTACTTAGTGTGGTGATAGTCTGTATCACTAAGTGTGATTAGTGCCCTAGTTTTATCCTTGGTGGTGATATCTCGTATCCTTGTAGGCGTTCTCATTGATCTTCTCCAACACTTCAAATGGTCCATCAGCCCTAGGCATTAGCTTGTTCTTCCTCTTGGAAGGAAAGAGTTCCTTCCTTAAGTGCACCAACACGAGATCACCGGGCTGGAAACACTTCCTTTTCTTTCCCTTGTCAAACCGTTGCTTGTAGGCCGCATTGGTTAGCTCGATCTTTGCTCTCACCTTTTCATGCATCTTTTGGATTTCATGTACTCTTTTGGTAGCCTCTACATTGGGTTTCTCTTCCACACCCCTCCGTGTCAAGTCTAGTAGAGTCAATGGTTCTACCCCACAGCACGACCTTGAAGGGACTAACACCCGTGGCCTTACTTGCAGCCCCATTGTAAGCAAACTCGGCATAGGCAAGGAGTTGATCCCAAGCCTTCACATTAGTCTTCATTAGCGTCCTCAAAAGCACTCCCAATGTTTGGTTGGTGACTTCGATCTGCCCATCCATTTGAGGATGACAACTAGTGCTAAATCGTAGCTTGGTCCCCAACTTCTTCCAACGTGTAATCCAAAAATGGCTTAGAAACTTGCTATCTCGATTAGAAACGATGGACTTGGGAATACCATGTAGCCTCACAATCTCCTTGAAGTATAAATCAGCTACTTGAGCTGTATCATTGGTCTTGTTGCATGGAACAAAGTGAGCTATTTTAGAGAAATGGTCCACTACCACAAGAATAGAGTCTTTGTTCCTTTGTGTTCTCGGCAGCCCTAAAATGAAATCCATGCTCACGTCCTCCCAAGGCTGATTAGGTGTTGTAAGAGGATTGTAGAGCCCTTAAGGAAGGGAATGGCTCTTTGCTTCTTAACATACCGCACACCTCTTCAAGATGTCTTGAACATCTCTCTCCATATTCGGCCAAAAGTAATGCTCCTTTAGCATGCTTGTTGTCTTGTTCACACCAAAATGGTCAGCCAAAGCCCCATTGGCTACCTCTTGGATTAGCGATTCTCTAGTGCCACAATGTGGTATACATAGCAAAGAGCCCTTGAAAAGATAAAGCCATCTTGGACTAAGAATTCGCCCTTGGGGTGTTTTTGACAAGCATGAAACAACTCACCAAGATCTTGGTCATTAGAATACAAGGACTTTAAATGCTCAAAAGCAAGAACTTGAGTTTGTAGTTGAAATAACAAGAGATACCTCCTTGACGAGTGTATCCGCCCCTTTGTTCATCTTTCCCAATTTGTGCTTGATGGTAAAATGGAAAGTTTGTAAATACTCTACCTATTTTCCATGTCTTGAATTAAGTTTGTGTTGGCCTTGGATGTAATTCAAAACTTCATGATATGAATGCAAAATGAATTCGTTAGCCACAAGATAATGGCTCCAATGTTCCAAAGATCTCACAATGGCATAGAACTCCTTATCATAAGTTGAGTACTTCCTCCTTGAATCACAAAGTTTCTCACTAAAGAAGGCTATAGGCCCCCTTCTTGAGAGAGAACTCCTCTAATGCCAACTCCCGAGGCGTCACATTCAACCTCAAAAATCTTGCCAAAACTAGGTAAGGCTAGAGGCAGTGCTTGAGTAAGCTTGAGTTTGATAAATTCAAAAGCCTCATGGTCCTTCGCATTCCGTTTGAATGCACTTCCCTTCAGCACCTCGGTCATGGGGGCCGTGATGGTGCTAAAGTTTTTAATGAATCTCCGGTAAAGGAAGCTAGGCCAAGGAAACTCCTCATGTCATGAATGCTTGTGATCTATAGCTCTACACTCTGGTACCAAAGTTGATGTATAGGCTGGGGAAAGAGGGAAAAAGGGTGGAGGAAGGGGTTAAGGTGCAAAGAAAAGCAACTGGGTAGAATAGGGCTTTTCACGTGCAGTCTTGGGGAAATGGGGTGATGGGAGTGTTTTCGGTGGAATTTGGAGGTGAAATTTTAGGGGGAACTCTTGGGGAGGTTAGGAAGGGTTGGTAAAAGCTGGGAAATATTCGAGGTCGGGATCACCTCGAACAAGAGACAAAAAGACTGTCCCATTGAGCTGGAGCCTAGGATGATGTGGTCTGATGGTTTTGGAGGAAGGGGTCAGGACATGGCTTGAATTGAGCTGAAATTTGAAGGGGAAACTCTTGGGGTAGTTGGGAAGAGGTGGTAAAAGTGGGGGATCATTCGAGGTTGAGATCACCTCGAACTAAGGGTAAAAAGACTGTCCCGTTTGCAGTAAGAGTAGGTTGACATGCTTTGGTTGTTTCGGTGGAGGGGGTCGGGCTAGAGCTTGGATTGGAACTTAAATCTGGAGGGGCCTCGGGAAGGTGTGGGTAAAATTTGGTGCGCGGGGATTCATGGTATGGGAGATATATGACTCGGAAGTCGGGTAACCGGATATAACTAAGGCCCTTTAGGATACAAACACACCACCTTAGGGTTCTTGGGGCACCAAAGGTTTAAGGCCGGATACGGACACACTACCAGCTTTGAACATAAGGACTTAATCCATCACCACCAAGTGATGGAGAGTGGACAGCCTTATGTTTTGAGCTAGAGGACATTTGCTTCAAAGAGCCAAACATGCCTAAGGTTAACCAGAATTACTTGAAAAATGCTTTAAACATCAGCCCGGTGGAAGTTGATTCCGAAGGCTAGAAGGCCGAGAGTGTCATCCTTATGATCTTATGTGCATAAATAAGTGTTCAAGAAAGAAGAGCTTATTCAGCCATGCCTAAAATCCCCCTTGTTAAAGCTATGTTGAATTCGGCCATGTCAAGACGTGTGGAATATTTCAAGCGCTACATTTTATTTTCCTTGCACATAAATAAGTCAAGGCGGACCAAGGGACCAAGGCTTATGGTCATGCATCACATGGAGCTGCCAAGAACACCAAGCTAGAGCAATCTAGAGGGCATTACCACTAGTGGAAGGTGGTTAGAAGAGAGCTTGGAAAAGGAGCAACAAATCTTGGCCACATGTTCCCTAACAAACAAATACTTGGCTACAAATTCTTCCAAGCTTAACTTGGAGAGGAGGAAAGCATCTAATTAGTTAGCATTTTGTTTTGCTTAATTTTCAGCTTTGTTAATTTCAATTTCCAGCAAGGTTAGTTGTATTGATGGGTCTATATATTCAGCATGCACACTCCTTGTAAAAACACCCTTGATGAATATATGAATTTGAGCTTTGCTCTTGAGATGGATTTCTCAACCTTTGGAACTCTCATTGCTGTATCCTAGTGTGGCAGCTAGGTGGTGTCCTGTGAGTCCTTCCAATCTCCCGGTGGTGTTGCTGTATCCGGACAGATTGAAGGCGCCCCTCGGTTCTTACTCGGTGGTGTTTTCTGTATCCGAGCTAGGACCTTGGAATTATCCCCTCACTTCATCAATTCATATCTCACAATCTACCCAGCCATTTCACTCCAAATTTTAACCACATTCCTTCCAGTCCATCTACTACCATTCCTCCAATTTTCAGCTCCATCCAAGAACATCTCCATCCTCCACACCGAAACCAAACAGAGGGTGTCTGTCTGTACAGCCAGCCGGTTACCTCAACTTCAGGCTATCTGTTCAGGGAGTTCCTCTTATCCAAATTCAACGAAACTTGGTCACGATCATCATTTACCAGTTACCATCCTTCCCACCAAATTTCAGCCAAGACCAAGCACGTATGCCCCTCCATTTCCCCAATCTGCCAAGGTTGCGCAAACAGGCTGCATTCTGCCCGGTTGTGCTTCTTGCGGTTTTCTATCCATTTTCTTTGCTTCCGCCACTACACATCATTTTTGGTATCAGAGCAAGTTCTGAACCTAGGGTGAGTGTATCCATTTCCACAAAAATCAAAAATCCAAAAAATAGCCAGCCAACAAAATTTCCCAGCCATGAACGCAAATTTGTTTTTGAGAAGATCTTTGTGCGGTTTCAATGAGCTAAGTGAAGAGCAACGTGAAAACATTTTCTACACAAGAGGAACGGTGCTCAACAAGGTGTGCTCTATCATTATTGATGGTGGTAGTTGCACAAACATGGCCTCAACAACCATGATAGAAAAGCTTGGGATTCAAGTCTCACCCCATCCTCATCCTTACACCATCCAATGGCTAAATCAAGGTGAAAATTTTCTAGTCGATTCTAGATGTCTTGTCTCCTTTAGCATTGGTAAGAATTATCATGATGAACTTTGGTGTGATGTACTACCTATGGATGCATGCCATTTAATGCTTGGTAGACCTTGGCTCTTTGATAGGAGAGTCATATATGATGGGTACTTGAACACTTATGCTTTCACTAAAGATGGTAAGAGGATCACATTGGTTCCTTTGTCACCTAGCCAAATCCCACAAACAAAACCACAAAATAGCTCTTCTCAAACCGGTCATTGTCATGAAGAAAATGTTGTCAAAGAAAATTCCCATGAGCTTCGGACCACACAAGACACCCCTCCCACTACCGAAGCACCATTAGCCAAATTTGATCATTGTCCCTCAAAAATCCCTTCCCACATGTTAGTGCCTAATCTGGCTGTGAGTGGACTGCCCAATATGCATATTGTTGATCCTAAGTTTGGTGCTAAGGAAGAGCTTGAAATGAATTCCAAAGTGATAGAACAAGGGGAGCCTCAAAAATTGAATGATGCATTTTTCATGAGGTGTTCTATTCCTTTACATGTGGAAAATTATGGAGATATTTTTGAGCAATTTACATGGACATTTGTTGTTGAGAGAAATCTCCAAAGGTTATATCCGGATTGTGTGAAGCGTCCAAGAAGAGTTTTGATTATCTTGTTCACACTTACTAGTTGGAGTTTCTATTTTGTGAGTCCAAGGATACCATTGAATTTAATGTGCTTTCAAGGGCTGCAACTATCAAGTTTTTGCTACGGCAATGATGATGAATTTCCATGGACATTAATTTTTCCTACCATGTGTTCAACCGAAAGGAGTAACCAAAGAGCCAACAATTTGGCAATGAGGTATAACTCATTTACTCCATTTGAGAATTGTGATTTCTATTTTTATAAGCTAATGAGCTTGTATGGTGTTGAGCATATTTTTGGAGAGCTATTAGTGCATAAGGAAAAGTTGTTCAAAGGAATTCTTATCTCCCAAGTACGCCTACTGCCCAGCCATGATGTTTTGTTTCTGGACTGCACCAAATCTGTCCAAAAGGCCAGAACCGTGAAGGAGGTGAAGCAAGCAAATCTGTTTTGGCTTGTATTAATCAAATTTGTGTGGAGCTTGAATACCCTTGCTGTCCGTGTGATGGGAAAAATCATGAGAACTTTGGTTTGTTGGATGATCAAGGTTCACTTCACCTTGACAAAATTTGAGGCTAAAATTGCACACAAACCAAATCTGCCCACAGTCCACACCCATCAAAACCTGCCCATGACTGATTTGAACCCCATCCTTTCCCCACCACTTAAACCACCTTTACCCCAATTTTTCTTCCTTGAGTTATGGCCTTGTGGAGGAATTTATTTCTCAAAATTTTCTTCACAAGAATCTGCCCATACATTTCCAAATAAAAACCCTCTTGACATCCCTCCACAAAAATTCCACTACCTCACCGCTACTTCACAAACCAAGTTTGTCCATGTCTTTCCAAACACAAAACCCGCTAGTCCACCATCACAAGACAACCCACAGCCCCAAAAACAGCCCAACCCGAATGCTATCTATCCCATCCGAGCAGGTTGTGATTTAAAGATCATTAGTGATGAGTTATGGGCTGAGTACCGAGAGAAGAAACAAGAGACTCCATGGGCTGACTCAGAATTTTTGTACCAAGAAAGGATGACTTCATTCTTATTGGTACTCGGTTTTGGAGTTCACAATGTGGTATACCCCATTGTTTTGTTCAAGGGAAAGACAATGGTAGCTTGATTGATTTTGATGGTATTTTAAGACCATATCATTTGTGTCCAAGCAGTGAGAATGGAGTTATAGAGTATGCCGTGCCACATTTCATGGTGCCAAAGGGAGTTGTTTATCTTCCTAAATGCATACGGCTTTGTGTGCTTTATGGAAGAATAGTTGATGACCAAGGCAATCCCTACACCGTAAGCAAGCTAGAGGAGCACCCGGACTGGCTGAATGTCCATGACCTGTCCGTGCAATTAACCGGCTGCCCAAGCACGAAAAGACATCCCATTTCCGATCACAACATGTGCCTCAACTTGACAATTTTTTTCTCTCACCTGGAAAATGTTGTTTGTTCGAATTTGAGGACAAATTCTCTTCTACAAGGGGAGGATGATGGAGAGTGGACAGCCTTATGTTTTGAGCTAGAGGACATTTGCTTCAAAGAGCCAAACATGCCTAAGGTTAACCAGAATTACTTGAAAAATGCTTTAAACATCAGCCCGGTGCAAGTTGATTCCGAAGGCTAGAAGGCCGAGAGTGTCATCCTTATGATCTTATGTGCATAAATAAGTGTTCAAGAAAGAAGAGCTTATTCAGCCATGCCTAAAATCCCCCTTGTTAAAGCTATGTTGAATTCGGCCATGTCAAGACGTGTGGAATATTTCAAGCGCTACATTTTATTTTCCTTGCACATAAATAAGTCAAGGCGGACCAAGGGACCAAGGCTTATGGTCATGCATCACATGGAGCTGCCAAGAACACCAAGCTAGAGCAATCTAGAGGGCATTACCACTAGTGGAAGGTGGTTAGAAGAGAGCTTGGAAAAGGAGCAACAAATCTTGGCCACATGTTCCCTAACAAACAAATACTTGGCTACAAATTCTTCCAAGCTTAACTTGGAGAGGAGGAAAGCATCTAATTAGTTAGCATTTTGTTTTGCTTAATTTTCAGCTTTGTTAATTTCAATTTCCAGCAAGGTTAGTTGTATTGATGGGTCTATATATTCAGCATGCACACTCCTTGTAAAAACACCCTTGATGAATATATGAATTTGAGCTTTGCTCTTGAGATGGATTTCTCAACCTTTGGAACTCTCATTGCTGTATCCTAGTGTGGCAGCTAGGTGGTGTCCTGTGAGTCCTTCCAATCTCCCGGTGGTGTTGCTGTATCCGGACAGATTGAAGGCGCCCCTCGGTTCTTACTCGGTGGTGTTTTCTGTATCCGAGCTAGGACCTTGGAATTATCCCCTCACTTCATCAATTCATATCTCACAATCTACCCAGCCATTTCACTCCAAATTTTAACCACATTCCTTCCAGTCCATCTACTACCATTCCTCCAATTTTCAGCTCCATCCAAGAACATCTCCATCCTCCACACCGAAACCAAACAGAGGGTGTCTGTCTGTACAGCCAGCCGGTTACCTCAACTTCAGGCTATCTGTTCAGGGAGTTCCTCTTATCCAAATTCAACGAAACTTGGTCACGATCATCATTTACCAGTTACCATCCTTCCCACCAAATTTCAGCCAAGACCAAGCACGTTTGCCCCTCCATTTCCCCAATCTGCCAAGGTTGCGCAAACAGGCTGCATTCTGCCCGGTTGTGCTTCTTGCGGTTTTCTATCCATTTTCTTTGCTTCCGCCACTACACATCACCAAGTATGCCACACTTCGATATAGAAATTAAGGATTCAAAGGGGAACGAGCACACAGCTCAAGTTCTCATTCAATATTCATCAAAAGTGTCTTTACAAAGCTGAATACAATGAGTATTTATAGTGCTTAAAATTAAAGCTATGCATAATCTAAGGCCTAAGAGTATATATAAGATCAATGGCTTAGATTGCATTAGCCCCTTCTCCAAGCTTGAACATTTGGCCGGATGTGCATTTTGATTTTCAGCCAAGTATTTGGTTGCCCCTTGTCCAAGCTTGATTTCTATTGGTCCAGCACAAGATTCTTCCACTAAAGATAATGCTCTGATTTGGATTGGCTATAACATTCGATTTCCTTCTCCAATTTTAATGTGCAAGATATGCCTGGAAAGCTTAGGGAATAAGCATTCCAACCATATGTGGCTTGGCCCATTTGAAGCTTTGCGCAAAACGTTATGACCAAAACATTCAGCATAGGTCAGGCTGGGTCAACAGAAAAACCCGGTTTGATACTTGGACATTTTACTTTATTATCTCTGGTCTAAAGGACAATACCCATAATTTGATATTAATATAGATATGTCCAGGAATACCGTTGAGAAAATTGGAGACCAAAAACTAATCCAAGGTTGACTCGAACACTCGTTTGAACTTGGCCTTTACGCGCTATTCTGGATTTGTAACTTCCAGTTTTGAATCAAATTCAAATGCTCCGAACTTGTGATTACGAACTCCACTTTAGTTGTTCTTGGTATGGATAGAAAGCTTAGGATGTCAGCTTTCCATCCATATATCATGAGTTGTCATTTGAGCTCTACATCAAAAGACATGATCAAAACAATGTGTAGGTGTCATCCTGGATGAGCAAGGTGCCAGCTTTAACAAAAATCTTCCTCATTTATTATCTCCGCCAAATACCAAGATGCCCATTATTGGACTAGATACAAGACATCTTTAGGTGCTGCCATGCAAAGTTTGAGGTCCAAATGCCAAGACATGAGTGATTAATTGGCTAAAACATTCAGCCTTAGAAACATCGAGCAGGGCTGAAATATTCTAGCGCTTACAATGAGGCTAAAAACGGGTCTTGCTCAACTCATTCTTGTCTAGGATGGATTTGGGTTTGTAGTATGTGATCACTGCCGGGCACATATCCATCATACTGCCCTTGTTGGGAAAAATTTGTCCTCAAATTTGCATCACATCCAAGGACACAACAAAGACCTCCAGGATCAAATACTTGAGTTTGCTCACTAAGCAACAAAGGATGGCTTTGTGTGAGGATAATTTCAAGAGATAAGAAAATTTTATTTTTTGGGCTGCATGGCTCAAGGACTTGGGGTAAAGGAGGTTTAAGTGGAGGGGCAAGAATACGGTTCAAATCAGCCAAGGGAAGACTTAGGGGATGGCTGAATTTGTTACACCAACTTTGAGTAAAAAGTTGGCTTGCGGTTTGAACATTCTTCACTCCAAGGCTTTGAGGATGGTGGAATGTGGGCTGGACAGAATGTGGACATGGGGGAAATGGGTTTGTGGGCATTTGTTTGGTAGGCAAAGGAGGGAAGCTACTCTTGGCAAAGAGGTCTCCCTTGGGTATGTCTCGTTTGAGGGGCTCCCATTTTTCCCAACTTGGCAAACAACAAGGCCAATGTTGAAAACCTAGCCAGCTCATAACACAAAGCCAACTCAAAAGGTACGGCTAAGAGCTTTTAGGCGAACAATGAGTTCGATCATAGGGCTCTTTCAACAAGTGATTCTCATCATCAAAGAACAATGTTTCACACCTCTCATTAGCATCACAAATCAGAAACATTTGTTCCATCAACGGTCTATAAACTTTGCTTCTCAACTTCACTTTCGTTCTTGAATCATAAAATAGGCCAAAAAGCATAACAAACAACTCATGAGGTCTTCCCACACTCCTTAAATCAATTTTCAACATAAACTTCAACCCAAATAACTCAAATAAGGGCTTGGGAAAAGGGTGAAGTAAGTGGAAGGTTTTGGACTCCTCATGTCCCAAGAGAGTAAGGACTTGAGTGGGTTGATCAAAGTGATTTTCCACAATCTTGCTAGGCACCAAGTCATCATCAAAAGACATCAAAACAGATTGCACAATGTGGAGCTCACAAACTTGGTCTATAGAACTGATGTAGCTATTAGGAGTGCTTGACAACCCGTATGGAATGACTAACCAATCATACAACCAAGGTCTATCCAACAACAAGTAACATATCTAGAATCATAATATCACTCCAAAATTCACCAAGATGATTCTTGTCACTACCAAAGGAAATAGGACACCGAGAATTTAATTGGAATCCTTTACCTTGAAAAGACCATTGGAAGTCAAGTGGGTGTGAGTGGACCGAGTTTTGAAGACTCAAGGGTTCCACCATGTCTAAGCTATCCTCTAGCACCTTTTGCTCTTCTTGCTCCTTAAGTAACTCATCATACCCATCAAACTTTGGAGGCAAGTCAAAGTTAGGCTCATTCTCTTCTTGCTCCTCATAGAGCTCTTCACATTCAACCAAAATAAGGCTTGGTTGTGGGTACTCCAACTCATGGTAACTCATCTCTTGGCAAAAAGAGAACATTCCATTTTGTATTGGACGAAGAGGGTTTGTGGGATGTGGGATTGAGAAATTTGGTGGTGGAAAGGAGGGGCAACCACTAGATTTTGGTGACGTTATTTGGGGGTTCTTTTTGAGAGGGGTTCTGGGTTTTTGTGGAGGTAAAAGGGGCTGGACAATAGGGGTAAGTGAGGGAGGTTGGTGGCTTTTCTGAAGGCTTGATTTGGTGTTTTGGGGTGAGGGAAAGAGGGGCTGGTCCGAGGGCTTTGGTGGGGAGTGTAGTGGCTCTTTTTGTGGCACGTTGGGATATTTTAAGGTGGGAAGGAGGGCTAGTTTGGTGAAGGAAAAGAAGTGATGGCTGAAGGTTTGGAGGGAAGGGGAAAGAGACTCCCCTTGATGGGTTTGGTCTTGGATAGACGAGCTTTGTAAACAAGTGGACCAAACTTTTTCAACAATTTTCCTCTCAACTTTCTCCATGTGTTCACCTTTTCTTTGCCTTTCTTCTTCCTTCTCATCTTGTAGGTTGTCCACCAAGTGAGGCCATGACTCCTCAATTTAGACTCAAGAATCTCAACCTTCTCATATTCTTCCAAGCTCAAATTTGCAAAGGCTTCTTCAACCTTGACAAACCAACTAGAAAATAGATCTTGTTGGCCATAAAATTTGGGCACAAGTAGACCAACCAACTCAAAGTTAGAATAGGCCATTTTTTTTGCTCTCCAAACCAAATGCAACGTGATGTTCAAAGTGCTAAAAGAAAATGGGGTAGAAAAATTTTTTTGTTGTTTTGGTTTTTTTGTGGACTAATGTGTTTGGGGTAAAAGGGGTTGTGTTTGGGGAATGGAAGCAACTCGCCCAAGGAAACGGAACTTACTCTAATACCACATATGATTTATACTCTACGCTCTGGTACCAAAGTTGATGTATAGCTAGGGCAAGAGGGAAAAAGGGTGGAGGAAGGGGTTAAGGTGCAAAGAAAAGCAACCAGGAAGAATGGGGCTTTTCCGTGCGGTCTTGGAGAAATGGGGTGATGGGAGTGTTTTCGGTGGAATTTGGAGGTGACATTTGACGGGGAACTCTTGGGCAGGTTAGTGAGGGTTGGTAAAAAGTGGGAAAATATTCGAGGTTGGGATCACCTCGAACAAGAGACAAAAAGACTATCCCGCTGAGCTGGAGCCCGGGATGATGTGGTCTAATGGTTTCGGAGGAGGGGGTTAGGATATGGCTTGGATTGAGCTACAATTCGAAGGGGAAACTCTTGGGGAAGTTCGGAAGAGGTGGTAAAAAGTGGGGGATAATTCGAGGTCGGGATCACCTTGAACTAAGGGTAAAAAGACTGTCCCATTTGCAGTAAGAGCAGAGTTGACAGACTTTTGTTATTTCGGTGGAGGGGGTCAGGCAAGAGCTTGGATCGAGCTGAAATCTGGCGGGGGACAACTCAACTCACTCAGGAAGGTGTGGGTAAAATTTGGAGTGCAGGGATTCATGGTTTGGGAGATATGTGACTCGGAAGTCGGGTAACCGGATAGAACCAAGGCCCTTCGAGATACGGACACACCACCTTAGGGTTCTTGGGGCACCAAAGGTTTAAGGCCGGATACGAGACACACCACCAACTTTGAACCTAAGGACTTAATCCATCATCACCAAGTATACCACACTTGGATACAGAAATTAAGGATTCAAAAGGGGAACGAGCACACAGCTCAAATTCTCATTCAATATTCATCAAAAGTTGTCTTTACAAAGCTGAATACAATGAGTATTTATAATGCTTAAAATTAAAGCTACGCATAATCTAAGGCCTAAGAGTATATACAAGATCAATGGCTTAGATTGCATTTAGCCCCTTCTCCAAGCTTGAACATCTGGCCGGATGTGCATTTTGACTTTAAGCCAAATATTTGCTTTGCCCTTGTCCAAGCTTGATTTCTATTGGTCCAACACAAGATTCTTCCACTAAAGATAATGCTCTGACTTGGATTGGCTGTAACATTCGATTTCCTTCTCCAATTTGAACGTCCAAGATATGCCTAGAAAGCTTGGGGAATAAACTTTCCAACCATATGTGGCTTGGCCCATTTGAAGCTGTGAGCAAAGAGTTATGACCAGAACATTCAGCATATGTCAAGCTGGGTCGATAGAAAAACCCGATTTGATACTTGGACCTTTTACTTTATCATATTCGATTTAAAGAACAATGCTCATAATTTGATATTAATATAGATATATCGAGGAATACCCTTGTGAAAATTGGTGACCAAAAACTAATCCAAGGTTGACTTAAATCTCGTTTGAACTTGGCCTTTACGCGCCATTCCGGATTTGTAACTTCCAGCTTTTAAGTCAAATTCAAATGCTCATAACTTGCGATTCCCAGCTCCAATTTAGTTGTTCTAACTATGGATAGAAAGCTTAGGATTTCGCTTTCCAGCCATATATCATGAGTTGTCATTGGAGCTCTAGATCAGAAGATATGATCAAATCAAAGTGTAGGTGTGATCCTAGATGAGGAAGGTGCCAATTTTAACAAAAGTCTTCCTCATTTATTATCTCTGCCAAATACCAAGATGCCCATTATTGGACTAGATACAGGACATCTTTAGGTGCTGCCAAGCAAAGTTTGAGGTCCAAATGCTAAGACACGAGTGATTAATTGGCTTAAACATTCAGCCTTAGAAACACCGGGCAGGGCTGAAATATTCTAGCGCTTATAATGAGGCTCAAAACGGGTCTTGCTCAACACATTCTTGTCTAGGATGGATGTGGGTTTGTAGTTTGTGATCACTGCCAGGCATATATCCATCAGCTTGTGGGAACCGGCCATGATTGAATGGCTTCTACCTTGCTCTCTCATCTACCTTAACACCGTGAGCCGAGACGATGTACCGAAGAAAGGCAACTTCGAGGCAAAGAAAGTGCATTTTTGTATGTTGCCATAGAGCTTTTCTCCTTCCAAACTTCTAGCACTTATGTGAGGTGGTTTAAGTGCTCTTCTTCACTCTTGCTATACACCAAAATATCATCGAAAAACCACCACAAACTTGCCAAGAAAAGGCCTAAACACTTGGTTCATGAGCCTCATGAAGGTGTTAGGTGCATTAGATAGTCCGAATGGCATTACAAGCCACTCATACAATCCACCCTTAGTATTGAATGCCGTTTTCCACTCATCCCCTTCTCGGATCCGGATTTAATAGTATCCACTTCTTAAATCCACTTGGAGAACACTTGTGAACCAGGAAGCCCATCAAGCATATCCTCAAGTCTAGGTATGGGATGCTTATACTTGATAGTGATCTTGTTTATGTCTCGACTATCCACACACATCCTCATAGATCCATCCTTCTTAGGCACCAAAAGAGTAGGTGCCACACAGGGACTCCTCTTTCCCTTACAAGGCCTTTAGCCACCAACTCATCAACTTGTCTTTGGACTTCTTTAGCATCTTTAGGATTCATCCTACATGGGGGTTTGTTGGGTAAAATGGCTCCTGGGATAAGGTCTATGTGGTGTTGTATGGTTCTTTGTGGAGGTAGGCCAAGAGGAATTTCATTTGGAAAGACATGGGCAAATATGGCTAGTAGGGTTTTGGTTAGAGGGTGTAGGTCTTGGGGAAAGCTCTCGGGTTCATTTGGGGATAATAGGATAAGCTCTTGCACGGGTCTAAACTCATGTTGCTTTGCTTTGAGAAATGACTCTCCCAAAGTAAGAAGGAGATCGGTTTAGATGGGAGTCTTTTGTGGCTTTGTTTTTGTGAGTTGGCTTGGGGATAGAGGAGCTAGGGTGATCTTTTCCCATCCTTAGTGAAAGTATAATATTCATGAACTCATCATGCATAACTCTCCTATCAAAAAGCCAAGGTCTCCCAAACAACAAGTGACAAGCATCCATAGGAATAATATCACACCACAAGTCATCATGATAATTCTTGTCAATACTAAATGAAATGAGACATCTAGAGTTGACTTGAAGGCCTTTACCTTAGTTTAGCCATTGAATATTTTGGGTATGAGGATGAACCGAAGCAATAGGTCAAAGTTTCTCCACCAAAGTTGAAGTGGCTACATTTGTACAACTTCCACCATCCACAATAATGAAGACACCTTGCCTTGTACTCGTGCCCCTAGTGTGAAAAATGTTCGTACGTTGCTCCTCCTTAGGCTCTTTGAATCCGCTTAAAGCCCGTCTCAAAACCAATAGTTCTCCTTGATCCACGTCCTCTACCACTTACTCCATTTCATCCACCAAGTATAGCTCCTTTTCGGCCTCTTCTTCCTCCATGTATTGTTCTTGAAATTCTACCAAAGTCACTACCCTACGGTTGGGGCATTCCGAGGCAATGTGTCCAAGGCTGTGACACTTGAAGCATCTCCGTGGGTTGTTGGAGCTAGGAGTGGGTTTGGACTGGTTTGGGGTTAAAATAGGCGTAGGTTGTTTTGTGGAGTCGGGGGTTTTTGTGGGATTGGTTGGGAACTCCCCTTGTAAAAGGGTTGGCTCTTTTGTAGAAATGGTTTGGGCATTTCTCTTTTGACAAATCGGTACTTCCTTTGTTGTTCCACTTTGTGTGCTAAATGACACACCTCATCAAAAGTGGAGAATTGTTGCAATTCCACCACTTGAGCATACTTTGCATCAAAGCCTCCGAGATACCTCACAATCATTTGATCTTCATTGTCTTGAATGTCACACTTTGATTTATAGTGGCACGCTCTAATACCAAGTTGGTGTTTAGCAAGGGTAGATGGAAAAAGGGGTAGAAAAGTGGTTAAGGTGCAAAGAAGAAAAACTCGGACAGAATGACCTTCTTCATGCAGTCTTGGGAGATCGGAGTGATGGAAGGGTAAATGGTGGGATCTGGATATGCAATTTGGAGGGACGGTTCTTGGGGAGGTTAAGAATGGCCGGTAAAAGATGGGGTTCATTCAAGGTCGGGATCACCTTGAACTAAAAGCAAATAGAAAGTCACACTGGGCTGGCGTCCAGATTGACAGTCTTTGTTTGTTTTGGAGGTGGGGGATGGAATAGTGTTTGGATGGAGTTGAAATTTGGAGGGAAGTTCTGGAGGGAGTTTCAAAGAGGTGGTAAAACATTGGGCTTCATTAGAGGTCGGGATCACCTCGAACTGATGGCTCAAAATCTGTCTTGTCGGGCTGGAGTCCGGAATGACAGAGCTCGGGTGTTTTGATGGAGGGGGTCGACGGATGCTTGGATTGAGCTGAGATTTGAGGGCGGGGTGAGTCAACTTGTCCAGAGAGGTGTGGGTGAAATTTGGAGTGAAAAGGTGATGTGTAGTGCCGGAAGCAAAGAAAAAGGAAAGAAAACCGCAAAGAGAGCAACCGGGCGGAATGGGTTCTGCACTGCGCAATCTTGGCAGATCGGGGAAATGGGGGCAAAGGTTCTTGGATTTGGATGAAATTTGGTGGGGAAGTAGGTAACAGGTGAAGGTTGATTGTGGCAAAATTTGGGAAATTTTGGAGTTGAGGAAGACCTTGATCTCGCACGCCTGAAATGAGCAGTAGCTGGATCTGGTTGTACAGGCTGACACCTTCTGTTTGGATCAAGGGTGGAGGACGGAGATGTTCTTGGATGGAGCTGAAAATTGGAGGAATTTAAAATTTGGAGTGAAATGGCTGGGTAGATTGTGAGATATGAGGCGGCAAAGTGAGGGATAGAACCTTGACTCGGGCTCGGATACAAGCAACACCACCGAGTGAATCAAGGGGCGCTCTTAAGTGGTCCGGATACAGCAACACCACCGTGATGCCAAGCACGGATACAGCTTTGAGGATTCAAAAACGAGCAATCCAGCTCAAGAGTTTAAACTCAAATATATTCATCAAAGGTGTTTTTACATGAGCTAGCTTAGCTGAATTTATAATGCCTCATGATGGCATTTACAAAGCTGAAAACAAAGCTAAAAATTAAAGCTAAAATGAAACAATAACCATAAAGATTCTTTCCCCTCCTCCAAGCTAAGCTAGGAGAAATTCTAGCCAAGTATTTGAACATTTGGGAACATGTGGCTATGGTGCAATTTCCCTTTGCCAAGCTTTCTTCCAACCAACTCCCACTATGGTTAGTGCTTCTAGAATGCTCCTTGAAATATGTCTTTGGATGCTTCCTTATGTGCATGGACATTCATCTTAACCCTTGGACCGACCCTTGGTCATTATTTATGGACATGGCAAAAATAGTAGCACTTGAAATAACTCTCGGCCAGGTTCATCTTGCTCAAACATGAAAGGACTTTTTGGTGACTAACTTGTAACTTTACTAACTCTCGTTCATGTCTCCATTGATGAACATTTATTTATAAACAAGAACATAAGGATTTTGATCTCCTTATCTAATCAACCTCCGGGATCCATCATCAAAAGGCTTGAAATAATGGATATATCAAATATTCCCGGTTCTTCCTTAATCATGCAAAACTCTTTAGGAGGGATGCTTCTTAGCTCAAAATGTTGGGCAGTCCACTTTCCATCAAAAGGGTTTATATTTTTGGAGTTTTGGATTTTTGAAGTTGGGTAACCGGATACTACCAAGGTTCTCAAGGATATAGAAACACCACCTTGAAAAGTCTTGGGGCACCTCTCGCTTGGCTAGATACAGAAACACGACTAGCTAGCTTAAGGACTCAAAAGGACATCACCAAGTTGCCAAACTTGGATACAACATTTGAGAATTAAGGGGCCGAGTAATCCAGCTCAAGGTTCATATATTCATCATCAAAAGTTGTGTGTTACATGGCTGAATGCTAGTGCTATTTATAGGAAATAAAACATGCTGAAAATAAATCAAAACTAAAATATAATCTAAGGCCTAAAAGAGAGATTACAAGATCAATGGCCTAAAATGTATTAGCCCCTTGTCCAAGCCAACTTGGGAACATGTGGCTAGAATGAGAGTTCATTCTAGCCAAGTATATTTCCTTCCCCTTGTGCAAGAAAGCTTGTCATAGGTCCAACACATACATTCTTCCACTAGGGATGATGCTTGGAGATGCTTCTAGACTTTTCCCTTGTGCTGTCCACGCATCCCATTCCCAGCCATGGTTCATTCGGCCCTTGAAGTAAACCGGCCAGATTTGTGCTTGGTGCTCGGCTTTGAACCCTTCGGTATCTTGGACCTCTTTTTGTGGATTATTTTGTTCCAACTCTTCAACAACAATTATTTATGTACCATAAGACATAAAAAGTTAATTATCAAGCGCTAGCTTAACTTATAAAAGTCAAACTAGAATAATCATCTTTAGGCGCCAAAATGATCTCCACATGAATTTAGCTTCTTTTATAACCTTGTCATTAATCCATAGCTCTTGACAATTAGGAATGTATGGAGGTCTTGGTCAAGTATGTTGTAGCCCTTGGTCAATATCCATCACACTTAATGAGCAACCTTTCAAACTCACGAGTGTACTCCTCCACACTCATACTTCCTTATTATAGGTTATGGAGTTGAGAATAACTATCTTGGATATAAGTTGGGGGCAAGAAACGAGCCTTGAGTTTTGATCTCATTTTCTCCCAACTTCTAATCTTGGACTTCCTTTCTCTCACTCGTTTGTGCACCAAGTTTTCCCACCATGTTGAGGCAAAACCTCTAAGCTTGAGGGCAACAAGCTTCAGTTTCTTCTCCTTGGGCACATCCTTATAGTCAAATATTCTTTCCATGGTTCTTAGCCAATCTAAGAACTCATCCGGGTTTAGGCGGCCTTCAAACTTTGGGATCTCCACCTTGAAGTCGAGGGAATGATGTTTTTCACGCCTAGAGCCTCGCCTTGATCTCCTCTCACTAGGCTCGTCCGAAGAAGCAAATGGGTTGCTTTCTTCATCTTCTTCGTTTGAGTTATGAATAGGCCGAGGGGGAGGTGATATGCTCCTCAATTGATCACATTTATCTCTCATAGATTGCCGAAATTGTTTTCGGAGGTACTCATTTTCTTTCATCAACATCTCAAATCGTTCTTCCAAAGTCATGCTAGCACTCATGTTTAGGAACCAGGATTTTTGTGGGTTTTTGGCTGTTTTGTAGCTATGGATTGGAGGGATGTGTTTAGTGGAAATGGTAACTACTCGGCCAAGGGAACGGAACTTTCTCCGATATCAAAGTTGATGTATAGTCAAGTAAGAAACCGAGGGAGAGAGAGGTCTTGTGAATGGTGGAAATAGAGGATGGGATGAATGAGTGCTAAAGTTGCAAGTAACAATGATAGAGCCAAGCTCCTTGTGGATACAAATACACCACCACAAGAACCTTGAGGCACCGAAAGGCTAATGTTAGATACAGATATCACCACTAGCTAGACTCTCGGACTCAATCGAGCACCATTAAGCATGCCAAGCTTAGATATAGCAATTGAGAATTCAAAGGAGAAAGAGCATTCACTTAGCTCGGTTTTGCATTCAATCTCAAAGTTGTCCTTACAAAACCGGATACATGGAGTATAAGTAATGCTCTTAAAGCTAAGCATAATTTAAGGCTAAGAGTGTATGTACAAGATCAAGGGCCTAGATTATTCTTTAGCTAACCCCTCCTCCAAGCTAGTGTTGGGAACATGTGGCCGGAATTGAATAGTGAATTACGGCCAAGTATTTTCTTTCTCCTTGGGCAAGCTTGCTTTTGATTGGTCCAACACATGATTCCCTCCACTTAAGGTAGTGCTCACGGATTCCTCTAGAACCTTCCTTGTGTTGCCAATGTATTCCATCCCTTGGAGATTTATTTTGATGAACCGAGCATGGGTTATTTGATCTTTGAAGCTAACCGGGCAGAATGTGCTCCCAAGTGCTCGGTTTGGGCTTTTAGGCATTTTGGACCTCTCTTAGCTTCAACTTCTAAGCAACAATTATTTATGTACCAATTGATAAAAAGGAAATATTCGCGGTTCCTCAAGTCCGGACTTAGTTTGTACTACATGGACTAGGATAGAAGATTTAAGTGTCCAAAGTTGACCTTCACACGAGCTTATCTCTTCTTGTAGTTTGGCTAGCAATCGATGTCTTCTGGTAGCTTAACTTGGATGGAAATCTCCATCATTGTCAAAGCTAGGCAAGGCTAGAACGAGTGCTTGAGTAAGCTTAAGCTTCATCGTTCAAAAGCCTCTTGGGCTTTAACATTCCACTTGAACACACTTCCTTTTAGCACCTCAGTCATGGGAGCTGCGATGGTGCTAAAATTCTTAATGAATCTCCGGTAGAAAGAGGCCGGACCATGAAAACTCCAAACATCGTGAATTCTTGTAGGAATAGGCCATGATTGTATTGTTTCCACCTTACTCTCGTCCACCTTCACGTCATGAGCTGTGACTATATAGCCAAGAAAAGTGACTTCCGAGGCAAAGAAACTTTTGAAAGTTGCCATAGAGCTTTTCTTCTTCCAACAATTCAAAAACTTGTGTAAGGTGTTTGAGATGCTCCTCTTCACTTTGGCTATACACCAAAATATCATCAAAGTATACTACCACCGACGGAGAGGGAGTGACCAAGGAGGTCCACAGACTACCGATTAAATTACAAGGGGAAGCAAGCTTGTGGGAAAGTCAAATGTGGACGCATAAACCTTTAATTTTAGTCCATTTGGTCCAAACCAAGTCCGAATATGATGAGCCGTGAAGTGCTACCATTTTATATCTTTTGAACATAAATAAAGTTGTTACTAAATCAAGGGTTGTGCAAAATCCGAAGGGCACATATTTGATAGCCTAATGAAGCATCAAAAGGAAGAGTTCTAGAAGAATCTTCAAGCACTACTCTTAGTGGAAGGAATCTTGCTAAGTGGACCAATGAAGAGCTAGCTTGAGCAAGAGGAAAGATGTGTGGCTATTCACATCCGGTCACTCATCTTAGCTTGGAGAAGGGGTAGTTTAATCTAGGCCTTTAATCTTGTTTTAGCCTTAGATTATGCTATTACCATTGAGCATTACAAATATCATGTAACCGGCCATGTACAAGGTAGATTTGATGATGAAATGAAATTGAGCTTGTGAATGCTCTTTCCCTTTTAAATTCTCAATTGCTTTATCCAAGTGTGGCATACTTGGTGTTGCTCTTTGAGTCCTTAAGCTTTGCTAGTGGTGTGTTTGTATCTAGCCAAGTTTAGGGTGCCTTAAGATTTTCAAGGTGGTGATTTCGTATCCTTGGAGACCTTAGCCCTATTCGGTTACCTAACTTTAGAAATTCATATCTCATGAACCGTCAGTCACCTACACTTCAAATTTCACCCACCAACCCCTGGATGAGTTAAATTATTCCTCCTCAAATTTCAACCCATTCCGAGCTATATTCTGACCCCCTCTTTCAAAACACACGTAACATATCAATCCGAGCTCCAGCTCAAGTGGGACAGCTCTTTCTGTCATCTATTTAATGTGATCCCGGGCTTGATTCATTCCCCACTTTTTCTAGCCCTTCCTAACTTGTCCAAGAGTTCCCGCCCCCCAAATTTCACCTTCATATTTCACTATTATCACCCCCATCACGACATTTCCTCAAGACCGCATGTAAAAGCCCCATTCTTTCCTAGGTTACTTTTCTTTGTGCCTTGTACCCTCTTTTGCCATATACCCCCACTATACATCAACCACAAAATTGCCAAGAAAAGGCCTAGACACTTGGTTCATGAGCCTCATGAAAGTGCTAAGGGCATTTGATAAACCGAATGGCATCACAAGCCACTCATACAATCCTCCCTTAGTGTTAAATGTCGTTTTCCACTCATCTCCTTCACGGATTCAGATTTGATAATATCCACTCCTCAAGTCAACCTTTGAGAACACTTGTGACCCATGGAGCTCATCAAGCATGTCTTCAAGTTTGGGAATTGGGTGCCTATACTTGATGGTTATTTTGTTTATGGCTCGGTTGTCCACACACATCCTCATGGTACCATCCTTCTTTGGAACTAAAAAGGTTGGAACGACACATGGGCTTCTACTTTCTCTCAAAAGCCCTTTGGCCATTAACTCATCTACTTGTCTTTGGACCTCCATAGCTTCCTTGGGGTTCATTCGTCTGCAGGTTTGTTGGGGAGAATAGACCCCGGGATTAGGTCAATGTGGTATTGGATGGTTCTTTGTGGAGGTAGGCCGAGGGGTATTTCTTCGGGAAACACATGGGCAAAATGGGATAGCAAGGTTTGGGCTAGAGGATGTAGGTTTGGATGAGTTTCAGCCTCAATAGGAGTTAGAAGAATTAACTCTTGCATAGGTCTAAACTCATGTTGTTTGGATTTGAGAAATGACTCTCCTAAGGTGAGTAAGAGGTCGGTTTGGTTGGTGTTTTGTTGTGGCTTTGTTTTTGTGAGTTGGCTTGGGGTTAAGGGGGCTAAGGCGATCTTTTTCCCATCCTTGGTAAAAGTATAAGTTTTCATGAACCCATCATGCATAACTCTCCTATCAAATAGCCAGGATCTCCCAAGTAACAAATGACAAGCATCCATTGGAATAATATCACACCATAACTCATCATAATAATTCTTGCCAATACTAAATGAAATAAGGCATCTAGAATTGACTTGGAGGCCTTTACCTTGATTAAGCCATTGAATGTTGTATGGGTGAGGGTGAGCCGAAGCAATGAGTCTAAGCTTTTCCACCATGTTTGAAGCGGCCACATTAGTATAACTTCCACCGTCCACAATGATAGAGCAAACCTTGCCTCGCACCATGCCTCTAATATGAAAAATGTAATCTCGTTGCTCTTCTTTGGGTTCTTTGAATCCGCTCAAAGCCCTTCTTAAGGCCAAAAGTTCTCCTTCATCCACCTCCTCTACTACTTCCTCCATTTCATCCATCAAGTAGAGCTCCTTTTTGGGCTCTTCTTCCTCCATTGATTGTTCTTAAAATTCCACTACGGTCACTACCCTTCTGTTAGGGCACTCCGAAGCAATGTTTCCTAGGCCATGACACTTGAAACACCTCCGTGGATTGTTAGGATTAGGTGCAGGTTTGGGCGGATTTGGGATTGATGGGGTCGTAGGCTGTTTTGTGGAGCTAGGGTTCTTTTGTGGGGTTAGTTGGGAACTCCCCTTGTAAAAGGGTGGGTTCTTTTGTGGAAAGGGTTTGGATATTTCTTTCTTGACAAAATGGAACTTCCTTTGCTGCTTAACTTTGTGTGCCAAGTGACACACCTCATCAAAAGTGAAGAATTGTTGCAATTCCACCACTTAAGCATACTTTGCATCTAGGCCTCCGAGATACCTACTATTGTTTGATCCTCATTTTCTTGAATGTCACACTTAATGAGAAACCTCTCAAACTCACGAGTGTACTCATCCACACTCATACTTCCTTGGTGTAGATTGTGTAGTTGGGAATAACTATCTTGGATGTAGGTTAGGGGCAAGAAATGAGCATTGGGTTTTGACCTCATTTTCTCCAAACTTCTGATTTTAGACTTTCTTTCTCTTACCCATTTGTGCACTAAGTTCTCCCACCATGTCGATGCAAAGCCTCTAAGCTTGAGAGCAACAAGCTTGACTTTCTTCTCCTCGGGCACATCCTTGTAATCAAATATTCTCTCCACGGTCCTTAGCCAATCCAAGAACTCATTCGGGTATAGGCGGCCTTCAAACTCTGGAATTTCTACCTTGAAGTCATGGGAATGGTGCTTTGTACACCTAATACCTCTTCTTGATCTCCTCTCACTAGAATCTTCCGAAGAAGCAAACGGATTATCCTCTTTGTTAGAACTATGGGTAGGCCGAGAGGGAAGATATGTGCTCCTTAGTTGATCACGGCTATCGCTCATGGATTGCCCAAGCTGTTTTCGTAAGTACTCGCTCTGGCTACGAAGCTTATTTCTAACATCTCAAATTTTTCTTCCAAAGTCATTCTAGCTCTCATGTTGAGAACCGGGATTTTTGTAAGTTTCTGGCTATTTTGTAGCTAAAAGTTGTGTTTAGGGGTTGGTATCAACTCAATAAAGAGAGCGTAACTTGCTCCGATACCAAAGATGATATATAGCTTTACAAGGAAGAGAACAAGTTTTGGGGAAGTGGAGTTTCATGAGTGGAATGTAGGGAAAAGGGTGGATGGGTGAGCGCTATAAGGTGAGAGCTCGTAAGGATAGGATCAACCTTCTTATGGATACAGATTCACCACCATAGAAGGCTTGAGGCATCGAAGGTTTGGGTTGGATACGGATAACGCCACCAACTTCAGCCTTTGGACTTAATTGAACACTACTAAGCTTGCCATGGTTAGATAAGCAATTAAGAATTTAAGGGGAGGAGCATTAAACTTGCTCGATTTGCATTCAATATCTGATGGATATTTCTATCCAAACTTAATTTCCAAGAGTCATGGGGTCTCAAGCTAAGGCAAAAGAGGAGTCAAGCTCAACTTGAAAATCCTTTTGGGCTCCAAAATGCCTATTCTGGTTTGGATTGAAGCAAGTGGAACTAGACCTTGCAAGGATGTGGAAATTGTCTTTTAATGGCAATTAGTATATAAATAAATGTTACTTAAGGAGTTGGAGCAAAGCAAGCATCAAACGACGGTCCAAAATGCCAAAGAGTTCAAACCGTGCGCCTTGACCATAATCTGGCTGGATGTTTCAAGGCCCAACAAAGCCATGACCGGACCACCCAAATGAGCTACCAAGGAAGGGAATGCGTGGCCAGCGAAGGAAGGGTCTAGAAGCATCTCCAAGCATCATCCCTAGTGGAAGAATATTATGTGTTGGACAAATGAGAGTGAAGCTTGCATAAGGGGAAAAGCCTCACAACCACATGTTCCAAGCTCCACCAAATACTTGGCTGAAATTCATCCTCACTAGCTTGGGAAAGGGGAAAGCTCATATATGATTTTTGGTTTTATTTTCTAGCTTTGCTAAATGCTATTTTGATCCATTATAAATTCAGCATGTATGAGCCTTGTAGAAAACAACTTTGATGATTATATGAATGAACTTGAGTTGGATTGCTCTCCCCATTAAAACTCTCAATTGCTGTATCCAAGTGTGGCGGCTTGGTGGTGTCCTATTGAGTCCTTGAGCTAGCTAGTGGTGTTTCTGTATCTAGCATAGCAAGAGGTGCCCCAAGGCGTTCCATAGTGGTGTTTCAGTATCGGTGGAATCCTTGGTTCTATCCGTTCATCGCATTTTCGGATTCGCATATCTCATAATCCACTCATCCATTTCACTCCAAATTTCACCCACCTTCATTCTAGACTGTCTACTTATCCCCCCCAAAACCAGCCTCATCCAAGAAACCTACCGTTCCCCACCTTTGATCCAAATAAAGAGTATCATCCTGGACGTCCAGCCCAGCGCTGCTGACTTCCAGCTTGTAGATCAAGGTGTTCCCGACCTCCAAAAATTCCCAAATTTTTACCAGACCTTCTTTGACTAGTTAACAAACCCTCCACCAAATTTCAGCCAAAACCTCCCCTGTTTGGCCCTTCTTTCATCCATTCTCCCAAAACCGCACCTGCAGGACACATTCCGTCCAAGCAACCCATTTCACGGTTTTGCCTATCTTTTGTTTTCCCCTCACTATACATCAATATCAAGCTCCCTTACATAACCGAATACAAGGAGTATTTGTAATGCTCAAAGATTAAAGCCAAGCATAATCTAAAGGCTAAGAGTGTATGTAAAAGATGAAAGGTCAAGATTACACTACGGTTATACCCTCCTCCAACCTAGCTTGGGAACATGTGGCCTAAAATGAATAGTGATTTTCAGCCATGTATTTGCTTTCCCCTTGTGCAAGCTTGATTCTAATTGGTCCAACACATGATTCTTCCTACAAATGGCAGTGCTCTTGGTTTATCTAGAACCTTCTTTATGCTAGCAATGCACTTCTCCCTTTGGTGACTCGTTTTGATAATCCGAGCATGGGCCTTTTGGTCTTTAAAGTCAAACGGACAGATTGTGCCTAAAATGCCCGGTTTAGGATTTTAGGTGTTTTGGACCTCCTTTGCTGGTTATTTGCTTCGACTCCTAAGCATCAATTAATTATATACTAGTTGTCATGGAAGGATAATTTTCACAGCTCTCCAGTGCCCTAGTTTAACCTCGCACTACCTGGACCAGAATAGTAGTTTTTGGTGCCCAAAGTTGATCTCCAAACAAGCTTATCCATCTTTTTACCACTTCATTATCAAGGTGTTAAGTTGATGTGTGCCAAGTTTCTGCTTCAGTAAAGCTCTATCCTGCCCCCTCCTCCAAAATCATCAAGGCGTATCATCCTGGATTTCTAGATGCATAGAGCTGACTGTTTGCCTTCAGTTCAGGGTGTTCTAGACCTCCATTAAGTTCCCTCTTTTACCACACCTTCCCCATCCCCTTAAGCCTTCCCCCTCAAAAATCAAGCCCATACTCCACCGAAATCATCCCCATCTATCCATTTCCCCAAAACTGTGCACGTAAACACCCAATTTACCCCGTGTGTGAGTTCTTTATGCCTTGACCCTTTTTGCCCTCTTTATCCTCTTGCTCCAAGGATACATCACGGTGTCAAATCCAAAGGTGTAAGTGGCTTAACTCCATAGACTATTTTGAAAGGACTCATACCCGTGGACTTGTTTGAAGCCCTATTGTAAGTGAATTAAGCATGAGCAAGTAACTAATCCCATACTTTTACACTAGTTTTGATCAATGCCCTCAATAGTATGCCCAATGTACGATTAGTCACCTCGGTTTGCCCATCCGTTTGAGGATGACTAGTAGTGCTGAATTTGAGCTTAGTTCCTAACTTTTTCCAAAGAGTGACCCAAAAATGACTCAAAAAACTTGGTGTCTCTGTCCGAAACCATAGATTTTGGGATGCTATGAAGTCTCACAATCTCCTTCAAATACAAATCAGCCAATGGAGTTGCATCATTGGTCTTGTTGCATGGAAGAAAATGAGCCATTTTGGAGAACCTATCAACCACCATCAAAATTGTATCTTTGTTTCTTTGAGTTCTTGGTAATCTTAGTATGAAGTCTCAACTTACATCTTCCCATGGCTGGTTTGGGGTAGGAAGAGGGGTGTAGAGCCCCTTGAGGGAGTAAATGGCTCTTTGCTGCTTGGCACACTCGCATACCTCTTCAAAACGTCTTGCACATCTTTCTCCATATTAGGCCAAAAGTAATGCTCTCTAAGTATGTTCACGGTTTTATCTACATCAAAATGACCAATCAAGGCTCCACTATGCACCTCTCATATCAAGATTTCTCTTGTACGGCAATGAAGAATGCACAATCGAGTGCCTTTGAAAAGAAATCCTTCTTGAACTAGAAACTCTCCTGATGTGCCAAAACGCAAGGCTACACCGATCCCGAAAACAAAGTGCGCCAAATGTAATTCGAGAGACTCGAGTGGGCTTAGAAGTGACCAATGAAATAGCAAACAACGAGGATTAAGCTAATCACTCGTGAGGAGATGATTAGCAAGGTAACCAGCACCGATAGGACAATAACAAGATAAACTAGAACTGTCCAAGGATACGAGATATCACCACCAAGGATAAAACTAGGGCACTAATCACACTTAGTGATACAGACTATCACCACACTAAGTATAATCGGACTCTTCAGAACACAACCTAATTATGCCACTAATTAGACAAGCAAAAGAGAATTTTGGGGTTGAAAGGAGCACTCGCTCAACTTTACTTAGCATATAGCCAATATCAAAATCATCATCCTTTACAAAGAGAGAGCCCATGTATATTTATAGGCCTCTTAGCTAGGGTACATCACTCTAATCTAAGGGCTATAAATCCCTTTTACATTCAATGGTTGTGATGTATTCAGCAAAATAAAAGGATAAAAACAAGGACAACAAGTAAATAATTACAGCAGAAAAAGGACAAGCAGAAAAGGAGGGGGACCACGGAATCGGTAGTACAAAGTAGTACGGTTCGAGTCCGGTGACAGCTACACTCGTTGTCACCAAATTCTTTTGCTATCTGATCCTTAACTTTCCTTTTCTCGGCTCTGCTGAAGATGCCTAGATGATGATCAAGTAGTCTAAGCTCGAAACTTAGGACTCGAAAAAGATCATTTAACGTCCGAGCTCGAAACCGAGGACTCGAAAAAGATCTCTTGGCTTATTTTTCCTCCGAATATTTATGACTTGTCCGACTCCGTTACTCCTGTCTTACTCCTGTCCGAGGAGACAGACAAGTATTTGTGAGTGTGGCCAAAACTCCCTTGATGCCTGCGTTATCAACGAAGACCCAAGCAATGGTTTTTGAGGGTTCCGTAATGAAGTCGGAGGACTCAGAATTATCACTCAATTCTGGCTGGCTCTCGGTCTTAGTTGGGTCTAGGTTTGTGGTGTCCACCCCATCATCTCCCTTTGGGTGATTTTGGCAAGTTTGATACTATTCCCCCAAGTCTTTATCATCAATGTACAAAGACTTTAAATGCTCAAAACCAAGTACATGGGATTCTAACTAAAACAAAAGAAGATACCTCCTTGACAAAGCATCTGCCCCTTTGTTCATCTTTCTAGATTTGTGCTTGATGGAGAAATGAATTTGGAGGTATTCCACCCACTTGCCATGTCGTGGATTAAGCTTGTGTTGGCCTTGTATGTATTTGAGTGCTTCATGATCCGAATGGAGAATAATCTCACTTGCCATCAAATAATGACTCCAATGTTCAAGTGATCATATTATAGCTTAGAACTCCTTGTCATAGGTGGAGTATTAGTCATGGCTTGATGTCTAAAATACAAGAGGTGCTAATTTTGAGTGAAGCTCAATCAAGGGAAGCAAAATCACCTCTTTTGGTTTGGATTTTCCAAGCATTTTAACGGTTAGGAGTGCCCTAAAACTCTTTGTTATTAAGTCCACAATGAAGCTAAGAAGTGGTCATTTCAAGTAGAAATGGAGATAATAAGAGAAGAGCCTTATTTTTGCCAAACTCTCAAACCGGGCAGTTTCGGCAATTCTGCACACCTGAACTTTTGAGGCCTATATCTACTTTCTTGGAGTTCTAATGGGTTTGACCAGTATATGGGTGGAAATCTGACTCTCTATGTTTTCCAACCATATAGAGAAAGCCGAATTTGGAGAAGGAAATCGAAAGTTATAACCAATCAAAGTGCAGCTTGAGGAAGGGGAAACAAATACTTGGCCAGAAATGCTCCAAGATTAAGAACCACATATTCCCTAGCTGGAGCCTTTTCTTTTGTCCTCTTTTGATTATTCCTTGTGCAATCCCTACCCTTGATATTTTTAAGCTCTAATAGCCATTAGATTGTACATATCTACTCTACTTTGAAGCACTATATATACTGGTGGCTTCACCCTTGTAAGAAGAAGCTTATGTTTATGAATGAAAACTAAGTAAGCTATGTGCTCTTCACCCCAAATTCGTGTATGCTTATCTTGGCTTTGGCAAGTTGAGTGGTGATCTGATGTGTAGTGGCGGAAGCAAAGAAAAAGATGGAAAAACCGCAAAACACACAACCGGGCAGAATAGGACCTGCAGGTGCGGTTCTGGGGAAAAAGGTGAAAGGAGGGGTAAATGATGGATTTTTGGACGAAATTTGGTGGAAGGTTAGTTAACTGGTTGGGGAAGGTTGTGGTAAAATTTGGGCAGCATCCAAGGTCGGGATCACCTTGAGCCAAACGCAAACAGAAAGCCTCGCTGGGTGGCTGTCCAGAATGAGGTTCTTTGTTTGTTTTTGGTGCTGGGGATGGAGTTCTTCTTGGATTGAGCTGAGATTTGGAGGGAATGGACTCAACTCATGTAAGATGAAGTGTGTGAAATTTGGGAAAGAGATGATTCGTGGATTGGGAGATATGGTTGATGGAAGTCGCTGGATAGAACCTGGATTCTGGACTGGATACAGAAACACCACCAAGCTGAATCAAGGGGCGCTCTCAAACGGTCCGGATACAGAAACACCACCGGGGTTTGGGAGACTCAAAGGACACCACCTAGATGCCAACCTAGGATACAGCTTTGAGGATTTAGAGGCTCGAGAAATCCATCCCGAAAAGAGTATAACACTCAAGGTTTGTATATTCATCAAAAGTGTTTTTACAATGAGCTATGCTAGCTGAATTTATAATGCCTCATAATGGCATTTACAAAGCTGAAAATAAAGCTAAAATTAAAGCTAAAATGAAACAAAAACCATAAAGATTCTTTCCCCTCCTCCAAGCTAAGCTAGAAGAAATTCTAGCCAAGTATTTGAACTTTTGGGAACATGTGGATGTGGTTGAATTTCCCCTTGGCCAAGCATCTAACAACCACCTTCCTCCACTATAGTTAGTGGTTCTAGAATGCTCTTCATTTAGGCTACTCTTGGTCTTCTTTTAGACACATGATCATAAGCCTTGGTCCCTTGGTCCGCCTTGACTTATTTATGTGCAAGGGAAATAAAATGTAGCGCTTGAAACATTCCACACGTCTTGACTTGGCCGAATTTAACATAGCTTTAACAAGGAAGATTTTAGGCATGGCTGAATAAGCTCTTCTTTCTTGAACACTTATTTATGCACATAAGATCATAAGGATGACACTCTCGGCCTTCTAGCCTTCGGAATCAAGTTGCACCGGGCTGATGTTTAAAGCATTTTTCAAGTAATTCTGGTTAACCTTAGGCATGTTTGGCTCTTTGAAGCAAATGTCCTCTAGCTCAAAACATAAGGCTGTCCACTTTCCATCATGATCTTACAAGTCCATAGTGAGTGTGAGTCGTGTTTCTTATCTCATTCTTGCTTTGGTGCCCTAAAACCAGATTAGGTGGTGTTTCTTATCCTAATCCAATTTTAGCTCTATCCGGTTACTCAAATTACAAATTCCCCCTCTCTAATAATATAGCTCGTTTGCTATCCATCTTTTTACCACTTCGTTATCAAGGTGTTAAGTGGATGTGCGCCTTGTTTCAGCTCAATCTAAGCTCTATCCTGGCCCCCTCCTCCAAAACCATCAAGGTGTATCATCCTGGAATTCTGGATGCATAGAGCTGACTGTTTGCCTTCAGTTCAGGGTGCTCTAGACCTCCATTAATTCCCCTCTTTTACCACATCTTCCCCATGCCCTTAAGCCTTCCCCCTCAAAACTCAAGGCCAAACTCCACTGAAATCATCCCCATCCATCCAGTTCCCCAAAACTGCGCACGAAACACCCATTCTGCCGGGGTGTGCGTCTTTGTGCCTTAACCCTTCTTTGCCCTCTTTTCCCTCTTGCTCCAAGGGTACATCACACTCCAACCAAGGACTTATAGGAGCACCACTTAGCATTGCCAACACTAAGATAAGCATAAAGAATTTGAGGTGAAAGAGCCAAGCTCATTCGATTTAGCCACTAGTATATATAGTGCTTCTAAATAGGTTAAACATAGGTAATCCAAGGGCTGCTATAGCCTTACAAAACAAGGGTTGAGATTGTCCTATATACAATGTAAATATGCAGAAAAGAACAAGCTAAAAGCTGCTCGAAAATGATCTGGTACAGTGGTCCATGGTACGACTTTGAGAGTGGAAAGCTGCCACTTTCATATTTTTTCTGCACAACAAGCATCACTTCAAATGGCTGTAACTTGTGATTCCGTGCTCCAAAATGGACGTTCTCTATATGGTTGGAAAGCGTAAAATGTTAGCTTTTCATCCATATGCTGATCACCTCCAGGGGACACTAGACCAAAAAGATATGAGTAAAAGAAATTCAGGTGTCAAAACTTGCCTAAACTACCCATTTTCAAAGTTTAAAGTGGAAAGCTCTCCTCTTTATTTTCTCTTATTCTACTCCAAAAGGCCATTTCTTTGCTGATTGGTAGACTTCTTATGGCTTAGAAAAAGGGGATTTAGGGCCCTCCTAACCCTTAGAAATCTTGGCTGAGTTGAACCAGCAAAAGGGGCTTAGTTAACCCGAGTTAAGCAACACCCATTACTAGCACTTCTTGGACCTTAGCCATCAATCCATGGGACTTCGTGTTTAACTATAGGTTGGTTGAGGCAGTATTAGGAAGGTCCCCATGATGGAGACCTCCCTACTGACCAAGCTACTAAGGGTCATGGCTTATTAACTAAAGTACAAGAGGAGCTATCTTTGGCTAGTGATCAAATTTGGGTTTCTAAATCACCCATTCTGGTTCGAGTTGTGCAAGATGGAAATGGGTTAGGAGAGCCCTAAAACTCCCTTTATCAAGACCATGATGATACCAATAAATGGTCCCTAGGAGTAGAACCATAAATAACAAAGGAGAAGGCTAAAAATGGCAAAACAAGCAAAACGGCCAGTTTTGAAGCGTTTCTACGTGTTTGACTTTGAAGGTGAAAAAGTCCATGCTTGGGAGGTCAATTGAGGAGACTAGCTGCATGGGTGTATAGCTGACTTGTGGAAATTTCTAGGGAGTCTGAATTCACCTAATTTCGACAAGGGAATCAAATTCTAGAGCCAATCAAAGTGAACCTTGGAGAAGAGGAAATCTAATACTTGGACAGAATTGCACCATGAATAGTGTCCACATTTTCCCTCTTGGCTGAAAGCATCTTCTTTGGATTATTCTCTTTGCTTAGTATAATCTCATCCCTTGATTAGGTAAGGCCTCTAATGGCCATTAGAGTATGCTTTGCTTAAACTCTTTGTAAGCACTACAAATAGTGCCCCATACATGGTTGTAATGGACATTAAATTGAATAAGAAAACCGAGCGAGCTAAGTGTTCTTCATCCCCAAATTCCTTGATTGCTTATCTTAGTGTGGCAAGCTAAGTGGTGACCTATCAAGTCCTTGGACCAAGCCGGTGGTGTTTCTTATCCAGCCCATCCCTTGGTGCCTCAAGTAGTCAATGGTGGTGATTTCTTATCCACTAAAGACTTGGAATCTATCCCTTTGTGTTCTTCATTTTGGTGCTTGTTTTTGGTGCTAGTTTTGTTCGGCATTACCACTCCTACTCTAGTGGTTTACTTGCTGGTTTGCTAGATGTTCACAACCCACATTTTCCCCTCTCTTTCCCTGTCCCAAAACCAACCCATCTAGCTCGTTTCTGATCAGAATACTCCCCATCTTGAAAGATACATCATATTTGGCATCGAGCTATTGGCTACCCTCCTGGCTGAGCTATCTTCATTCCCAAACACATCCCCTAAAACCTCAAACACAAACTGATGTATAGCTAAGCAAGGTGGAAAAGAGGCCAAGGAAAAGGTTAAGCCACAAAGACAAACACCCGGGCATAATAGGTGTTACTGTGTGCGGCTGCGGGGAATGGGTGGAAGGGGATGATTTTGGTGGAGTTTGGGCTTGAGTTTTAAGGGGGAAATCTTGAAGGAGTGAGGAAGGTGTGGTAAAAATTGGGGGAGAAATTAAGGTCAGGATCACCTTCAACCGAAGCCTAAAAGACTCGTACTCTTCTTCAGGAAAATCAAGATGTCCGATGGAAAGTGGACAACCCTACGTTTTGAGCTAAAAGATGTCCATCTTGAGGAGCCATGTATGCTTAAGGATCAACCGAAAATGCTTGAAAATCCTATGATCAACTGCATGGTGCAAATTGAACCCGGTGGATGAGGAACCAAGATTATTATGTTTTTATGATCTTATGTTCATAAATAAAGGAGTCAAGAAGGATAAGGGATCAGGATAGCCACCTAAAACCTCGATGTTGAAGCAAGTGAGTTCGGCCTTGTCAAGCCGTGGAACATTACTATGTCATGTCCTTAGTACATAAATAATTTGGTGCTTAAATATGGTCGGTCCATAAATATGACAAGACCTAGGCCGGAAATAGAGCAACAAGAGAAGAAGGTTACAAGGAAGTCTAGAAGCATCATGAAATGAGAAGCTTGGGAAAGGGGAAAGAAGCCCCGGCCACATGTTCCCAAATGCTCAAAACTTGGCTAGAATTCATCCTAACTTAACTTGGAGGAGAGGAAAGAATCTTTATGGTTTTTGTTTTGATTTTTGTTTTAACTTCCAGCTTTGTAAAATGTCATTGTTAGGCATTATAAATTCAGCATGCATACACCATGTAATGGACACTTTTTGATGACTAAATGAATGACTTGAGCTGGATTGCTCGTTTCCTCTAAACCTCAATTGCTATATCCTAGTTGGCTACTAGGTGGTGTCCTATTGAGTCCTTCCAATCTTCCGGTAGTGTTTCTATATCCGGCCAGATTGAAGGTGCCCCTTGGTTCCCTCGGTGGTGTTTACGTATCCGAGATAGAGCCTTGGATTTATCCCCTCACTTCACCGATCCATATCTCACAATCCACTCGTCCATTTCAGCCCAAATTTCATCCACTATCCTTCCAGTGTGTCTACTTCCCCCCTTCCCAAAAAAAAATTAGCCTCATCCAAGAACCCTACCGTTCCCCACCTTTGATCCAAACAAAGAGTATCAGATCGGACGTCCAGCCCGAGTATTGCTCACTTCAGGCGTGCGGATCAACGTGTTCCCAAACTCCAAAAATTCCCAAATTTTACCCAGATCTTCCCTGACCAGTTACCTCATCCCCCACCAAATTTCAGCCAAAATATTCATCATTTGCCCCTCCTTTCACCCGTTCTCCCAAGATTGCGCCTGCTGAACCTATTCTGTTCGGCTACTCATCTTGCGGTTTTCCTTTCTTTTGCTTCCGCCTCCCACTATACATCAACTTTGGCATCAGAGCAAGTTTTGACTCCTTGGTGGATGATCCATTTCCCCATAAACCAAAAACCACAAATGATGGAAAGTGGACAGCACCAAGTATTGAGCTGAAGAACATTCATTTGGTAGAGGCCAACGTGCAAGGGAATCAACCAAAATTGCTTGAATTTGTTTTAATTATTTTTGATCCGGGAGGATGCAAAACCAAGAGTTTGATCTTTTATGAATTCATGTTCATAAATAATTATCTTCCTAAGGAGTCAAGAAGGAAGCAAGGAAGAAATCAGCTAGCAACCTAAAATCCTCCACGTCAAAGCATGATGAATTCGGCCATGACAAACCGTGAGAGTCAAGTCTTTTGTACATAGATAACTTGGTGCAAATTCTGGTCGGTCCAAAGGGTCCGAATAGCATGAGTCAAACGTCCAAGGATGAGCATCAAAGGAGCCTAAAGAAGAGCATTCTAGAAGGCACTCACCATAGTGGAAGTTGGTTTGTTAGAAGCTTGCCAAAGGGGAAAACAAGCCATGACCACATGTTCCCAATTTTGCAAATACTTGGCTAGAATTCATTCTAGCTTAACTTGGAGGAGGGGAAAGAATCTTGTGATTTTTGTTTTGATTTTGCTTTAATTTTTAGCTAAGTTTCAGCTTTGTAAAATGCCATTATGAGGCATTATATATTCAGCTAGCATAGCTCTTGTAAAAGGAACTTTGATGAATTTATAAACTTGAGCTTTGCTCCTTTTGAGATGGATTTCTCACCCTCTTGAATCCTTATTGCTGTATCCGAGCCTTGGCAAGCTTGGTGGTGTCCTTTGAGTCTTTACAATCCCCGGTGGTGTTTCTGTATCCGGCCAGATTGCAAAGTGCCCCTTGATTTAGCTTGGTGGTGTTTCTGTATCCAAGCCAGAATCCAGGTTCTATCCAGCGACTTCCATCAACCATATCTCCCAATCCACGAATCATCTCTTTCCCAAATTTCACACACTTCATCTTACATGAGTTGAGACCATCTCCACCAAATCTCAGCTTAAACCAAGAAGAACTCCGCCCTCCACCCTTGAAACAAACAAAGAGACTCATCCTGGACAGTCAGCCTAGAACCCTGACTTTCAGCTCTGTGTTCAAGGCCTTCCCGACCTCCAAAAATTCCAATATTTTTACACAACCTTCTTGGCCCAGTTAATAACCATCCTGTCAAATTTCAGCTTCAAATTCATCCATTTGCCCCTCCTTTCACATTTTCTCCCAGAACCGCACCTGCAGGACTTGTTCTGGCCAGCTTGCTTGCTTGCGGTTTTGCTTATCTTTTGCTTCCGCTCCCACTACACATCAACTTTGGTATCAGAGCAAGTTCTGATCCTTGGTGGATTGTATCCATTCCCCCATAAACCAAAAACACCAAAAACAGCCAGCTCCACAAGAAAACCGTTCATCCACAAAAACAAAAAAAAAAAACCACAAAAATTTTTCTGTCCATTTTTTCTCCACCACCGTACCCTTCACATTTGGATTTTGGAGAGCTGAAATGACATCTTCTAACTTTGAGTTGGTTAGCCTACTTGTGCCTAGATTCTATGGCCAACAAAATCAATTTGTTAGTTGGTTTGTCAAGGTTGATGAAGCCTTTGCAAACTTGAGCTTAATGGAGTATGAGAAGGTTGAGATTGTTGTGTCAAAGTTGAGGAGTCATGCCCTCATTTGGTGGACAACCTACAAAGTGAGAAGAAAGACAAGAGGCAAAGAAAGAGTGCATACATGGAGCAAGCTAAGAGGGAAGTTGCTAAAGAAATTTTGTCCATTCAAGTACAACTCCCTTCCCACCGAGAGCACACACCATGACAAGGAAGGTTTGTCTTCTCCTTCCCCTAAACTTTCAGCCCCCTCTTCTCTTTCCAAAACACCAAATGCCCAGCCCTCTCCACCTCCACAAAATACCCCAACACTCCACAAAAAGAGCCCCCACATTTCCCCACCAAAGCCAACCAACCAGCCCCCATTTTCTCCACCCCAAAACACCAAACCAAGCCTTCCCACAAAGCCACCAACCACCTTCTGTCCAGCCCTTTGAGCCCCCACAAAATACCCATTCCATCACCAAAGAACCCTTAGTCTCAATTGACCATTTTCCTCCCAAAAATCCATTCCCCATTTCTGTTCCCATTCTGGGCGTGAGTGGACTGCCCAAGTTGCACAATGATGATCATGAAGTTGAGCATGAGGAAGAGCTTGAGATGAAATTAAAAGTGATAGAACAAGGAGAACCTCAAAAATTAAATGGTGCAATTTCTATGAGGTGTTCTATTCCTTTACATTTGGAAGATTGTAAAATTGTTTTTGAACAATTTACTTGGGTGTTTATTGTTGAAAGAAATCTCTGAAGACTATACCCGGATTGTGTGAAGCGCCCAAAAGGAGTTTTGACTATCTTATCCACACATACATGTTGGAGTTACTACTTTGAAAATCAAAGGATCTTATTGTGTTTGATGAGTTGCCAAAAGCAACAACTATTGAGTTTTTATGGAGTTGAGCTTTCATGGTTATTCTCTTTACCAACCCATTGGCAAACCGAGAGGTACAAACGAGAAGTCCTTAAGTTGGCAAGGAGGTATAACTCATTTTCTCCATTAGAAAATTGTGTTTTCTATTTTGATCAACTAATGTGCTTGTATGGTGTTGATCATGATTTTGGAGAGCTCCTAGTGCATAAGGAGAATTTGTTCATAGAGACAAAATTGTGTACATCTAATGATGGAGCTAGTTGATGGAAAGTGGACCGCCCTAAAATATGAGCTGAAAGATATACTTTCAAAAGGGCCAAGCATGCTTATGAATCAACCAAAATGGCTTGAGTTTGTTTTAATTATTTTTGATCCGGGAGGATGCAAAGCCAAGAGGTTGATCTTTATGACTATATGTTCATAAATAAAAGCCCGTCCAAAGAGCCAAGAAGGTTAGGCAACCAGAATCAAAACTAGGCATTCAACTCCTCCATGCTAAGCGCAAGGTGAAATCGGCCAAGACAAACCGTGAAGTGTTAAGGTCTTTTTGCACATAAATAACTTGGTGCTATATGGTCGGTCCATATTGTCATAAGATGCTACCTAGGCCGGAAATGGAACAACAAAGGAAGAGCATTATAAGGAAGTCTAGAAGCATCCATTTGAGAAGCTTGGGAAAGGGGAAAACAAGCCACAACCACATGTTCCCAATTTTGAAATACTTGGCTAGAATTCACTCTAGCTTAACTTGGAGGAGGGGAAAGAATCTTAGTAGTTTTATTATCATTTTTCTTTATTTTCCAGCTTAGTTTCAGCTTGTAAAATGCCATTGTTAGGCATTATATATTCAGCACCTATGCTCCATTGTAAAGAAACTTTTTGATGAATATACAAACCTTGAGTGTTATACTCTTTTCGGGATGGATTTCTCGAGCCTCTAAATCCTCAAAGCTGTATCCTAGGTTGGCATCTAGGTGGTGTCCTTTGAGTCTCCCAAACCCCGGTGGTGTTTCTGCATCCGGACCGTTTGAGAGCGCCTTGATTCAGCTTGGTGGTGTTTTTGTATCCAAGCCAGAATCCAGGTTCTATCCAGCGACTTCCATCAACCATATCTCCCAATCCACGAATCATCTCTTTCCCAAATTTCACACACTTCATCTTACATGAGTTGAGTCCATTCCCTCCAAATCTCAGCTCAATCCAAGAAGAACTCCATCCCCAGCACCAAAAACAAACAAAGAACCTCATTCTGGACAGCCACCCAGCGAGGCTTTCTGTTTGCGTTTGGCTCAAGGTGATCCCGACCTTGGATGCTGCCCAAAATTTACCACAACCTTCCCCAACCAGTTAACTAACCTTCCACCAAATTTCGTCCAAAAACTCCATCATTTACCCCTCCTTTCGCCCTTTTCCCCAGAACCGCACCTGCAGGTCCTATTCTGCCCGGTTGTGTGTTTTGTGGTTTTTCCATCTTTTTCTTTGCTTCCGCCACTACACATCACTAGTGCCGTGTTCATCCAACTCACCTACCATGGCTGCCTTGCTACTTACTTCAAGAAGCAAAGGGTCTTGTTGAGACCTAAGGAGGAAATCCTTATCCTCCTCAAGCGCATATTTCCCAGCCACAAGACATTGTTTCCGGACTGTACCAAATCTGTCCATGAGGCTAGAATTGTTAAGGGCAAAACGGAAACAATTCTGTTTTGGCTTGCATTAAATCAATTTGTGTGGTGCTTGGATACTTTTTCTGTCCTAGTGATTGGAGAAGCCAAGAGAGCCTTAATTTGTTGGGAGATCAAGGCCAAAACAGTTTTAAGCCAACCCAAACTCCACAAACCAAATCTGCCCACATTTCTCCACCTTCAAAGCCTTCCATGGGCTGATTTGAACCCCATCCTTTCTCTACCACTTAAACCACCTTTACTCCAATTTTTCTTCCTTGAGTTATGGCCTTGTGGAGGAGTTCATCTCTCGAAATTTTCTCCACCAGAATCTGCCCATACCTTTTCAAATAAAAACCCTTTTGACATCCCTCCACGAAATTTCCACTCCCTCACCGCTACCCCACAAATCAAGTCTGTCCATGCCCTTCCAAACAAGAGCCCTTCTAGCCTATCCCCACAAAAACAACCTAACCTGAATGCTATCTATCCCATCCGAGCAGGTTGTGATTTAAAGCTCATTGGTGATGAGTTATGGGCTGAATACCGAGAAGAGAAACAAGAGACTCCATGGGCTGAATCAGAATTTTTGGTGCCAAGGAAGGATGACTTCCTTCTTATTGGTACTTGGTTTTGGAGTTCGCATTGTGGTATGCCCGAATGTTCTTTTCAAAGAAAGCACAATGAAGGATTGCTTGATCTTGGTGGTACTTCGCTAAGTCCATATCCTTTAAATTCGAACATGGAGAGAGGCGTTATGGAGGACTCAAAAGGAAGTGTAGCACCCAATTCTTTGGTACCAGAGAGTGTTGTTGTTTTCCCCAAGGGTACTTGGACTTGTGTGCCTCATAATGAAGTCTTTGTTGATCAAGTCTATCTTTACACTTTGAGCATGCTAGAGAAACGCCCATTCTGGCCGAGTGTCCAAAATGTGTCCATGCCATGGACCGGCTGTCCAAACACACAAGAGCATTCCATCCTCAAACTCAACGCAAGCTTCAACATGACAAAAATTTTTCCACACTCGAAAAATGATGATTTTGAGAATTTGAGGGCAAATTCTTTCCTACAAGGGGAGAATGATGGAAAGTGGACAGCACCAAGTATTGAGCTGAAGAACATTCATTTGGTAGAGGCCAACGTGCAAGGGAATCAACCAAAATTGCTTGAATTTGTTTTAATTATTTTTGATCCGGGAGGATGCAAAACCAAGAGTTTGATCTTTTATGAATTCATGTTCATAAATAATTATCTTCCTAAGGAGTCAAGAAGGAAGCAAGGAAGAAATCAGCTAGCAACCTAAAATCCTCCACGTCAAAGCATGATGAATTCGGCCATGACAAACCGTGAGAGTCAAGTCTTTTGTACATAGATAACTTGGTGCAAATTCTGGTCGGTCCAAAGGGTCCGAATAGCATGAGTCAAACGTCCAAGGATGAGCATCAAAGGAGCCTAAAGAAGAGCATTCTAGAAGGCACTCACCATAGTGGAAGTTGGTTTGTTAGAAGCTTGCCAAAGGGGAAAACAAGCCATGACCACATGTTCCCAATTTTGCAAATACTTGGCTAGAATTCATTCTAGCTTAACTTGGAGGAGGGGAAAGAATCTTGTGATTTTTGTTTTGATTTTGCTTTAATTTTTAGCTAAGTTTCAGCTTTGTAAAATGCCATTATGAGGCATTATATATTCAGCTAGCATAGCTCTTGTAAAAGGAACTTTGATGAATTTATAAACTTGAGCTTTGCTCCTTTTGAGATGGATTTCTCACCCTCTTGAATCCTCATTGCTGTATCCGAGCCTTGGCAAGCTTGGTGGTGTCCTTTGAGTCTTTACAATCCCCGGTGGTGTTTCTGTATCCGGCCAGATTGCAAAGTGCCCCTTGATTCAGCTTGGTGGTGTTTCTGTATCCAAGCCAGAATCCAGGTTCTATCCAGCAACTTCCATCAACCATATCTCCCAATCCACGAATCATCTCTTTCCCAAATTTCACACACTTCATCTTACATGAGTTGAGACCATCTCCACCAAATCTCAGCTTAAACCAAGAAGAACTCCACCCTCCACCCTTGGAACAAACAAAGAGACTCATCCTGGACAGTCAGCCTAGAACCCTGACTTTCAGCTCTGTGTTCAAGGCCTTCCCGACCTCCAAAAATTCCAATATTTTTACACAACCTTCTTGGCTCAGTTAATAACCATCCTGTCAAATTTCAGCTTCAAATTCATCCATTTGCCCCTCCTTTCACATTTTCTCCCAGAACCGCACCTGCAGGACCTGTTCTGGCCAGCTTGCTTGCTTGCGGTTTTGCTTATCTTTTTGCTTCCGCTCCCACTACACATCAACAAAAATAGCCAGCCTACAAAATTTCCAGCCATGAGTGCAAGTATGACTCTAGAAGAGAGGTTTGAAATGCTCATGAAGAAGAATGAATATCTCTGCAAGCAGCTTGGGCGTGACATGAAGGCTAAGCGTGACTAGCTAAGGAGTGAATCACCTCCTAATCGATGCATTCCTAGCCTCCATGAAGATGATGAAGAGAGTAACCCTTTTGTATCCTTGGATAGCGAAAGACAATCAAGGAAGAGCTTGTTGCATCCATCAAAAACTCACGACCAAGATTTTAAGGTTGAAATTTCGAATTTGAAAGAAGGTTGCATCCGGATGAATTTCTTGATTGGTTGAGGTACCAAACGAAAAGACAGTAGAGAGAATTTTTTATTACAAGGAGGTACCAAACGAAAAGAAGGTTAAGCTTGTTGCACTCAAGCTTAGGGGCTTTGCCTCAACTTGGTGAGAAATTTGAAGCACAAACGAGTGAGAGACAAGAAGCCAAAAATCAAAAGTTGGGAGAAAATGAGAGCCAAGCTCAAGGCCCGTTTTTACCTCCCACATATGTCCAAGATAGCTTTCTCCAACTCTACACCCTTCAACAAGGTAATATGAGTGTAGAAGAATACACTAGAGAGTTTGAGAAATTGTTGATCAAATGTGATCTCCAAGAGAATGAGGACCAAACAATTGTGAGATACCTAAGCGGCTTGGACACAAGGTATGCACAAATTGTGGAGCTACAACATTTTACCACATTTGATGAAGTGTGTCACTTGGCACACAAAGTGGAGCAACAAAAGAAAACCGGCTTGTCAAAAAAGAAGTGCCAAAAACTTTTCCCTCTCAAAGGAGCCAACCCTTTTACAAGGGGAGTCCCCAACCCATTTCACAAACAACCCCAAACCCCACAAAACAGCCCATGCCCATCCAAACCCCACAAAACAGCCCATGCCCATCCAAACCCCACATCTGCCCAAATCAATGCCAAACCCAAGTGACCCGAGGAGATGTTTTAAGTGCCATGGCTTTGGACACATTGCTTCAGAATGTCCAAACCGAAGGGTGATAACTTTGGTTGAGCACCAAGAGCCCTTAATGGAGGAGAATGAAACTGAGAAGGAGCTACTCTTGCTAGATGAAGTAGAGGAAGTTGTTGAGGAGGCGGATGAAGGAGAGTTCTTGGTGCTTAGGAGAACCTTGAGCGGCTTCAAGGATCCAAAGGAAGAGCAACGTGAGACTATTTTCCATACAAGGGGCACGGTGCTAGACAAAGTATGTTCAATCATCATTGATGGCGGTAGTTGCACTAATTCTCGTTGTCTTCTTTCATTTAGTATTGGTAAGTACTATCATGATGAGATTTGGTGTGATGTAATTCCCATGGACGCTTGCCACATATTACTTGGGAGACCTTGGCTTTATGACCGAAAGGTGATTCATGATGGCTTCAAAAATACATACACCTTCACCAAGGATGGAAAGAAAATCACATTAGCCCCTTGTTAAACCTACACCACAAAGCTATTTACCTCAAAATGACCTTTTGCTTGCGCTTGGAGAACCAACTTCTCAAAGACAAGCAATGAGAGCTTGAGCCCGGTCGAAAACACATCCTCTCACCTCCACATATAACCGAGAAACCTCCATAAAATTTTCAGCCCCTCGCCAAAGCACCACAAATCTAATTTTCCTTCATCTTTCCAAATCAAACCCTTCCTAATTTTTCCCCACAAAGAACCTTGCAACACCACGTGATTTTCAGCCATTCCTACCAGCCAGAATGTGATGATGAAAAGTGGGCAAAAGACCGAGAAGAGTAGCAAGAGATCCCATGGGTTGAACCAAAAATTTTGGTACCAAAGAAGGATGACTTCCTTCTCAATGACATTTGATTTTGGTGTCCGTCTTATGTTGCACGAGAGCTGCCCAAAAAAAGAAAATGTGAACGTTATGGCATGGCTATGATGATGATAAGGGAGTCTCCCTTAAAATGGGACATAGTTGATCTAAAGGTTCCAAGGGCATGTGGAGAACCAATTTTGTTGGTACCGGAGAGTGTTGTCTTTCTTCCCAATAGAACTTGGATTTGTGTACCTCATAATGAAGTTTTTGGTGATCAAGCCCATCTCTACACCGTGAGCATGCTAGAGAAGCACCCATTCTGGCTGAATGTTTAGGACATGTCCACACAATTGGCCGGTTGTACAAGCACAAAAGGGCCTTCCATCCTCAATCTCACTCTAAGCTTTTACAAGTACAGAATTTTTCCACACTCGGAAAATGATGTTTTTGAGAATTTGACGGCAAATTCTTTCCTACAAGGGGAGAACGATGGAAAGTGGACAGCCCTACGTTTTGCGCTAAAAGATGTCCATCTTGAGGAGCCATGTATGCTTAAGGATCAACCGAAAATGCTTGAAAATCCTATGATCAACCGCATGGTGCAAATTGAACGCGGTGGATGAGGAACCAAGATTATTATGTTTTTATGATCTTATGTTCATAAATAAAGGAGTCAAGAAGGATAAGGGATCAGGATAGCCACCTAAAACCTCGATGTTGAAGCAAGTGAGTTCGGCCTTGTCAAGCCGTGGAACATTACTATGTCATGTCCTTAGTACATAAATAATTTGGTGCTTAAATATGGTCGGTCCATAAATATGACAAGACCTAGGCCGGAAATAGAGCAACAAGAGAAGAAGGTTACAAGGAAGTCTAGAAGCATCATGAAATGAGAAGCTTGGGAAAGGGGAAAGAAGCCTCGGCCACATGTTCCCAAATGCTCAAATACTTGGCTAGAATTCATCCTATCTTAAATTCGAGCGAGAGGAAAGAATCTTTGTGGTTTTTGTTCTGATTTTTGTTTTAACTTCCAGCTTTGTAAAATGCCATTGTGAGGTATTATAAATTCAGCATGCATACACCATGTAATGGACACTTTTTGATGATTAAATGAATGACTTGAGCTGGATTGCTCGTTTCCTCTAAAACCTCAATCGCTGTATCCTAGTTGGCTACTAGGTGGTGTCCTATTGAGTCCTTCCAATCTTCCGGTGGTGTTTACGTATCTGGCCAGATTGAAGGTGCCTCTTGGTTCCCTCGGTGGTGTTTCGTATCCGAGATAGAGCCTTGGATTTATCCCCTCACTTCACCGATCCATATCTCACAATCCACTTGTCCATTTCAGCCCAAATTTCATCCACTATCCTTCCAGTGTGTCTACTTCCCCCAAAAAAATAGCTTCATCCAAGAACCCTACCGTTCCCCACCTTTGATCCAAACAAAGAGTATCAGATCGGACGTCCAGTCCAAGATCTGCTCACTTCGGACGTGCGGATCAAGGTGTTCCCAAACTCCAAAAATTCCCAAATTTTACCCAGACCTTCCCTGACCAGTTACCTCATCTGCCACCAAATATCAGCCAAAATCTCCATCATTTGCCCCTCCTTTCACTCGTTCTCCCAAGATTGCGCCTGCTGAACCTATTCTGTCCGGCTGCTCAACTTGCGGTTTTCCTTTCTTTTTGCTTCCGCCTCCCACTATACATCAATGTCATGCCTTGATGGTTTTGGAGGAGGGGGCCAGGATAGAGCTTTCATTGAGCTAAAATTTGGAGGAAAACAACTCAGCTCACTTAGTAATAGGTGGGTAAAATGTGGAGTGCAGCGAGCTAGGGGATTGGAAGATATGGGACTCGGAAGTAAAGTAACTAGATATGATCAAGCTCCTTAAGGATACAGAAACACCACCTTAAGAATCTTGAAGCACCAAAAGGGGTAACTAGATACGAGATAATCACCACTAGCTAAACCTAGAGCGCTACTAAGCGTGCCATGCTTAGATATAGCAATTGAGAATTTTAAGGGGAAAAGAGCATTCACTAGCTCGATTTTCATTCAATAACCAAGTCTTAATGTTTTACATAACCGAATACATGAGATAGATATAATTCTCAAAGATCAAAGCTAAGCATAATCTAAGGTTAAGAGTGTATGTACAAGATCAAAGACCAAGATTACACTATAGCTAGCCCCTTCTCCAAATTAGTGTTGGGAACATGTGGCCTGAAATGAACAAGTGATTTCCGGCCATGTATTTTGCTTTCCCCTTCCCGAAGCTAACCTTTGATTGGCTGTAACTTTTTATTCCCTTCTCCAATTTGAACGTGCAAGATATGCATGGAAAGCTTGGGGAATAAGCTTTCCAATAATATGTGGCTCAACCCATTTGAAGCTGTGAGAAAAATGTTATGACCAGAACAATCAGCATAGGTCAGTGCGGGTCGGCATAAATACCCGGTTTGACACTTGGGCCTTTTTCCTTATTATCTCCTACCTAAAGGACAATACCCATAATTTGATATTAATCTAGACATGTTCAGGAATACCCTTGTGAAAAATGGAGACCAAAACCTAATCCAAGGTTGATTGAACACCCCTTTGAACTTGATCTTTAAGCGCCATTCTGGTTCTCGTAACTTCTAATTTTCTGAGTTAACTTCAAACGCTTCATAACTTGTGATTCATATCTCCAATGTTGCTGTTCTTAGTATGAATAGAAAGTGTAGGATGTTAGCTTTCCATCCATATATCATGTGTTGTCGTTGGAGCTCTGGATCGGAAGATATGAGCAAAACAAAGTGTAGGTGTCACCCTAGATGAGCAAACTGCCAGTTTTAACAAAGGCCTTCCTCATTTATTATCTCCACCAAATACCAAGATGCCCATTATTGGACTAGATAGAGGATATCTTTAGGTGCTTCCATGCAAAGTTTGAGGCCTAAAAGCCAAAAATGAGTGACTAATTGGCTAAAACATTCAGCCTTAGAAACACCGGGCAGGGCTGAAATATTCTAGCGCTTACAATAAGGCTCAAAACAGGTCTTGCTGGACTCATTCTTGTCTAGGATGGATTTGGGTTTGTAGTATGTGATCACTGCTGGGCACATCTCCATCATCCTTGCCTTGTTTGGAAAAATTTGTCCTCAAATTTGCATCAAACCCAAGGACACAACAAAGACCTCCAGGATCTAATACTTGAGTTTGCTCACTAAGCAACAGAGGATGGCTTTGCACCATATGCACTAAAATGGAGATTTTAGGCATCCACATTTGTTTCTCACACCACCTTGGTTCCCCTTGCGATATAGCTAGTAGTAGCTCCTTGTCTTTGGTCACCCGCTCTCCATCATCCTCCCTTGTAAGGAAGAATTTGTCCTCAAATTCTCAAGTGTATCATCTTCAAAGTATGGAGACAAGTTGGCCACATTAAAGCTAGCGAGATACTCCAAATTCTCCGGGCAAGTCAACTTTGTAAGCATTGTCATTGATTCGCTCTAGCACCTCAAACAGTCCCTTGGCCCTAGGCTTGAGTTTGGTTTTCCTTTTGGAAGAAAATCGCTCCTTCCTCAAATGTATCCATACCAAATCCCTGGGTTGAAAAACCCTCTTTTTCTTCCCTTGTCGACTTGTTATTTGTAGGTGGCATTGGATGTCTCAATCTTTTCCCTCACCTTTTCTTGCACCCTTTTGGTAGCCTCAACACTTGGCTTCTCAATTAGTCCTCTAGGAGTGAAGTCGAGAGGAGTTAAAGGCTCTACTCCATAGACCACTTTGAACGGGCTAATCCTCGTAGCTTTGCTAGGTGCTCCATTATAAGCAAACTCGGCGTGAGCTAATAGTTGATCCTAAGCCTTGGCATTCATCTTGATCAAAGCTCTTAATAGCATTCATCTTGATCAAACCTCCGTTTGTCCATCCGTTTGGGGATGACAAGTGGTGCTAAATTTCAACTTAGTTCCCAATTTCTTCCACAAAGTGATCCAAAAGTGGCTAAGAAATTTGCTATCTCGGTCCGAAACAATGGACTTTGGAATGCCATGTAGCCTTACAATCTCCTTGAATATACAAATCGGCTACTTGAGTGGCGTCGTTGGTCTTGATGCATGGAACAAAGTAAGCCATTTTGGAGAAACGGTCCACCACCACAACAATGGAGTCTTTGTTCCTTTGTGTTCTCAGCAGCCCCAAAATAAAGTCCATGCTCACATCCTCCCATGGTTGAGTCGGCGTGGGAAGAGGTGTATAGAGCCCTTGAGGAAGGGATTGGCTTTTTGCTCCTTGACAAACTGCACACCTCTTCAAGATGTCTTGCACATCCTTCTCCATGTTCAGCCAATAATAGTGCTCCTTTAGCATGCTTGTTGTTTTGTTCACACCAAAATGGCCGGCCAAGGCTCCATTATGAACCTCTCCGATTAGTAATTCCTTAGTGCCACAATGAGGCACACACAACCGAACTCCTTTGAAAAGATACCCTCCTTGGACTAGAAACTCTCCTTTGGGATGTTTGAGGCAGCCATGAAATAACTCACCAATATCTTGATCATTAGAATACAAAGATTTCAAATGCTCAAAACCAAGGACTTGAGTTTGCAATTGAAATAACAAGAGATACCTCCTTGAAAGTGCATCTGCTACCTTGTTCATTTTGCCCGATTTGTACTTGATGGTAAAATGAAAAGTTTGTAAATACTCTGCCCATTTTCCATGCCTTGGGTTGAGCTTATGTTGCCCTTGAATGTATTTTAGAGCCTCATGGTCCGAATGTAAGATGAACTCCTTAGCCACAAGATAATGGCTCCGAGTGCTCTAAAGATCTCACAATAGCATAAAACTCTTTATCATAGGTTGAATACTTTCTTCTTGACTCACAAAGTTTCTCACTAAAGAAGGCAAGAGGTCGCCCTTCTTAAGAGAGAATTCCTCTAATTCCAACACCCGAAGCATCACATTCAACCTCAACTATTTTGTCAAAGCTTGGCAAAGCTAGTACTCGGGGCTTGTGTGAGTAAACGCTTGATAGTTTCAAAGGCTTCTTGGGCCTTAGCATTCAACTTGAATGAACTTTCTTTTAGTACCTTGGTCATGGGTGCCGTGATGGTACTAAAGTTCTTAATGAACCTTTGGGAAAAGAAGCTACGCCATGGAAACTCCTCACATCATGTATGCTAGTGGGAATAGGCCATGATTGAATGGCTTCCACCTTGCTTTCATCCACTTTTACACCATTGGTCGTGACAATATACCCACGAAAGACAACTTTCGGGGTAAAGAAAGTGAACTTTTGAAGATTGCCATAGAGCTTTTCTCTTTCCAAAAGTTCAAGTACTTGCGTGAGATGATTTAAGTGCTCCTCTTCATTCTTGCTATACAACAAAATATCATCAAAATACACAACCACAAACTTGCCAATAAGGGGCCGAAACACTTGATTCATAAGCCTCATAAAAGTGCTTGGTGTGTTCGAGAGGCTGAATGGCATTACAAGCCACTCATACAATCCACTCTTTGTGTTGAATGCGGTCTTCCACTCATCCCCTTCTCAGATTCGAATTTGAAAGTATCCACTTCTCAAATCCACCTTGGAAAATACTTGTGAACCATGTAGTTCATCAAGCATATCCTCAAGTCTTGGTATGGGATGCCTATACTTGATTGTGATCTTGTTTATGGCACGACTATCCACACACATCCTGATGGATCCATCTTTCTTAGGCGCCAAAAGAGTAGGTATCGCACAAGGACTCCTACTTTCCCTCACAAGGCCTTTGGCCACCAAATCATCGACTTGCCTTTGGACCTCTTGAGCATCCTTGGGATTCATTCTATATACGGGCTTGTTGGGTAATATAACTCCCGGGATAAGGTCTATATGGTGTTGAATAGTTCTTTATGGAGGAAGGCCAAGGGGAATTTCATTTGGAAAAGCATGGGCAAATTTGGCAAGGAGTTCTTTAGCGAGGGGATGGAGATTTTGTGGGGGTTCTCGGGTTCACTTGGAAATAAGAGGATGAGCTCTTGTGTGGGTCTAAACTCATGTTGCTTTGCTTTAAGAAAAGTCTCCCCAAAGCGAGCAAAAGGTTGGTTTGAGGCGGGTTATTATGTGCCCTTGTTTTTGTGAGTTGGCTAGGAGATAGAGGGGCTAATGTTATCTTCTTCCCACCTTTGATAAAAGTATAGGTATTCATGAATCCATCATGCATAACTCTCCTATCAAAAAGCCAAGGTCTCCCAAGCAACAAATGACAAGCATCCATAAAAATAATATCACACCAAAATTCATCATGATAGTTCTTGCCAATACTAAATGAAATGAGACATCTAGAATTGACTTGAAGGCCTTTACCTTGATTTAGCCATTGGATGTTGTAAGGATGAGGATGAAGCGAAGCATGAAGTCCAAGCTTCTCCACCATAGTTGAATCCGCTCAAAGTCCTCCTTAATACCAACTACTCTCCTTTGTCCGCCTCCTCAATTACTTCCTCTACTTCTTCCATCAAGTACAACTCCTTCTCGGTATCCTCTCCCTCCATTAGTTGCTCTTGATATTCATCCAAAATCACCACCCTTCAGTTTGGGCATTCTGAGGCAATATGCCCTAAACCGTGGCACTTGAAGCACCTTCTCGGGTTGTTAGGGCTGCAAATAGGTTTGGGTAGATTTGCGGTTGGAACGGGTGTGGGTTGTTTTGTGGAGCTTAGGGTTTTTGTAGAATGGGTTGAGAACTCCCCTTGTAAAAGGGTTGGCCCTTTGAGGGAAGGATTTTGGCATTTCTTTCTTGACAAACCGAGATTTCTTTTGTTGTTCAACCTTGTATGCCAAATGATAGACTTCATCAAAGGTAGAAAAATGTTGTAACTCTACCAATTATGCATACCTTGTGTCCAAATACCTCACAATCGTTTGATCCTTATTTTCTTGAAGGTCACATTTCATAAGCAATCTCTCAAACTCCCGAGTGTATTCTTCCACACTCATATTTCCTTGTTGTAAGTTATGGAATTGAGAGTAGCTATCTTGAACATAAGTTGGGGCAAGAAACGAGCCTTGAGTTTTGTCCTCATTTTCTCCCAACTTCTAATCTTAGACTTCCTTTCTCTTACACGCTTATGCACCATGTTATCCCACCAAGTTGAGGCAAAACCTCTAAGCTTGAGTGCAACAAGCTTCACCTTCTTCTCTTCGGGCACCTCCTTATAGTCAAATATCCTCTCAACGGTTCTTAGCCAATCTAAGAACTCATCCGAGTTCAATCAGCCTTCAAACTCCGGGATTTCAACTTTGAAGTCATGTGAATGAGTTTTTGTGCATCTATAACTTCTCCTTGAACGCCCTTCACCATACTCATCCGAAGAAGCAAAGGGATTGCTTTCTTCATCTCCTTCATGGTGACTTGGAATAGGCCCAGTAGGAGGAGAATTGCTTCTTAGTTTATCACGCTTGGCTTTCATAGACTGTCCAAGTTGTTTTTGGAGGTACTCATTTTCCTTCATCAAATTTCAAACCTCTCTTCCAAGGTCATACTAGCACTCATGGTTGGAACCGGGATTTTTGTGGGTTTCCGGCTGAATTTGTAGCTTTGGGTTGAGGAGATGGTGATACCACCAAGGATTCAGAACTTGGCTCTGATACCAAGCTGATGTATTGTGGGAGGAAGGGAGAAAAAGAGCGCAAACACAAAGTAGAACACCCGGGCAGAATGGGGTGCTGCTTGTGCGTTAATGGGAGAATGAGGTGATGGGGATGAAGATGAAGGTATTTGGAAGTGAAATTTTGGGGGGGACTCTTGGATGAGTCAGGATGGACTGGTAAAAATTGGGGGTTGGTTTGAAGTCGGGATCACCTTGAATGAGGGCCGAAAAGACTGTCTCGTTGGGCTAACATCTAGGATGAGGCGCTCTGTTGGTTCTGGAGGAGGGGGTCAGAATATAGCTTGGATTGAGCTGAATTTTAAGGGGGATAACTTAACTCATCCAGGGAATGGTGGGTAAAATTTGGGGTGGAGATAATTCGTTGTTTGGGAGATATGAATTTTTGAAGTTGAGTAACCGGGTAGGCTAAGGCTTCCAAGGATACAGATTTCACCATCTTGAAACTCTTAGGGCACCAAAAACCTAGCTAGATACAATCACACCATTAGCAAGATTTAAGGACTCAAAGAGCACCACCAAGTATGCCACACTTGGATGAAGCATTTGAGAATTCAAAGGGGTAAGAGCATTACAAGCTCAAAGTTCATTCAATATTCAAAGCTGATTTTCATTACATGGCCAAATACATGTATTTGTAATGCTCTATTATAATAGCATAATCTAAGCCAAAGCAAGATTAAAGGCCTAGATTAAGCTACCCCCTCTCCAAGTCAAAATGAGTGGTCGGATGTGAATGGCCAATCTCCTCCTTTCCTCTTGCACAAGCTTACTCCTCGTTGGTCCACCTAGCAAGATTACTTCCACTAAGACTAGTGCTTGAAGATTCTTCTAGAATTCTTCCTTTGATGCTTCATTAGGCTATTTCCATTCGGACCTTGGATTTTTGGACCGCCCTTGTTTTTTTACACAACATTATTTATGTACCAAAAGGTAGAGATCGGTGGCACTTCATGGTTCAACATGCCTGGGCTCATTTTGCAGCATATGCACTAAAATGGAGATTTTAGGCGTCCACATTTGTTTCTCACACCACCTTGGTTCCCCTTGCGATATAGCTAGTAGTAGCTCCTTGTCTTTGGTCACCGCTCTTCATCAAACCTACATTCAGGACAACTATTCTAAGTTACACAATTTGCAACAAGGCACAATGAATATAGAGGAGTATACCAGGGAGTTCGAAAGGTTGATGATTAAATGCGATCTTCGGGAGTTAGAAGATCAAACCATAGTCGGATATTTGGGAGGACTTGACCCCGAGTTATGCTAATGTTGTTGAGCTGCAACAATGCTCAACATTTGATGAGGTGTGTCTTCGGCACACAAGGTGGAGCAGCAAAAGAAAGTCAAGACCTTCGGGAAAGAAGTCTCTAAGACTCAACCACCAAAGCCAACTCAATTTGGCAAGGGTTATTCTAACCCTCTGTTTCATTCTAAGTCTGCTGCCCCAAAACTCGGTTCGGAGTCCAAGCACCCTACTACCCGGACTTAGACTCGGAACAAACCATCAGCAGGTGAGAACCGTAAGTGTTTTAAGTGTCGGGGATTTGGACACTTTGCTTCGAGTGCCCAAACCGAAGAGTCGTCACTATTACCGAGAATGATGAACCAATATGGGGTGAGTGTGAGCCGGAAGGAGAGCTATGCCTTCCCGAGGGTATAGAAGAGATTACGGAGGAGGCTGATGAAGGAGAGCTACTTGTGATCATTAGAGCCTTGAGTTGATACAAGGATCCAAGTAAGGCTCGGAGAGCGAACATATTCCACACTAGGGGAACCGTCCGAGGGAAAGTTTGTTCGATCATTATTGATGGAGGAAGTTGCACCAACGTTGCTTCGTGAGCATGGTAGAGAAGCTTCGATTATGAGACTTAGTTGCACCCTCACCCTTACAACATACAATGGTTGAGTCAAGGTAAGGGCCTCGGAGTTAATTCTCGTTGCCTAATATCTTTCGGTATTGGGAAGTCTTATGTTCATGATATATGGTGTGATGTTAAACCTATGGATGCATGCCATTTGCTTCTTGGTAGACCTTGGTTGTTTGACCGGAGAGTTATGCATGATTGGTTCAAAAACACATACACCCTCACTCGGAATGGCAAGAAAATAACTCCGGCCTCGATCCCTCACAACTGCCAAAAATCAAACCCTCTCAAACACCCACCCTATCTAAATTGCTTCTAACCCTAGGGGAAACCTATCTCGCAGTCCATGCATCATGAACTCGGACACTTGAGAGAGTTAATTCTTCGAGTCGGGACAATTCGAGTCTTCGAACTCGGACACCCATTAGCCAAAACACTTATCACTCAATACATCCATGTTTTTCCTGATGACATACCTCTTGGGCTACCCCCAAAAAAGATATCCAGCACCACATTGACCTTATCCCAGGATCTCGTATTACCAAACAAACCAGCCTACAGAATGAACCCTAAAGACACCTCGAAGTGCGGAGGCAAGTTGAGGAGTTTGTGTCTAAAGGTCCGGTGAGAGTAAGTAAGAGTCCTTGTGTTGTGCCAGCCCTATTTGTACCTAAGAAGGATGGTTCTATGAGGATGTGTATAGATAGCTGTGCCATTAACAAGATCACTATCAAGTATAAGCATCCTATACCATGTCTTAAAGATATGTTGGATGAGCTCCATGGTTCTAAGGTCTTTTCTAAGATTGACCTCGAAGTGGATATTATCGGATCGGAATCGAGAGAAGGAGATGAATGGAAAACTGCTTTCAAAACCAAGGGAGGTTTATATGAGTGGCTTGTTATGCCATTTGGTTTAACCAATGCTCCAAGCACATTCATGCGACTCATGAAATAGATTTTTAGACCATTCATTGGGAAGTTTGTTGTGGTCTACTTTAACGACATTCGATCTACAGTCGGAATGAGCAGGAACATTCCGACCACCTCGGACAGATTGTCCAACTACTGGAGAAAGAGAAACTATACGAGAATCGAAGAAGTGTTCATGCTTCAGCTCGAAATTGCGTTTACGGGTTATGTTGTTTCAACCGAAGGCGTAAAGGTGGATGAGAGCAAGATTGAGGCTATTATGTCTTGGCCTACTCCCAAAAGCATACATGATGTGTGAAGCTTTCATGGACTTGCATCTTTCTATAGGAGTTTTATCAAAGACTTCAGCACTATCACTGCCCCTATGATCGAGGTGCTCAAAAACAGTTTCTTTGTTTGGACACCTCGGGCTCGAAGTCTTTTGAAACTATCAAGACAAAACCGACTCGGGCTCCTGTCCTAGCCACTGCCCGGTTTTGAGAAAATATTTGAAGTCGAGTGTGATGCCTCGGGTGTGGGCTTTGGTGGAATTCTCACTCAAGAAGGTCGCCCTATTGTTTATTTTAGCGAGAAGCTATGTGATACAAAGCGAAGATACTCTACCTATGACAAAGAATTCTATGCCATCATTCGGTCATTAGAGTATTGGAAACATTACTTGGTGGCTCAGGGATTCAATCTGCACTCAGATTATGAAGCCCTCAAGTACATTCAGGACCAACACAAGTAAAACTCGTGACATGCGAAATAGGTTAAATACCTTTAGACCTTTCATTTCTCAATCAAGCACAAATCAAGAAAGCTTAACAAGGGTGTTGATGCTCTGTCAAGAAGGTACCTACTGTTATTCCAGTTAGAGACTTGTGTTTTTGGTTTTGAACATTTGAAGAGTTTGTATGTGGATGACAAGGATTTTGGAACCCTATACCAAGAATGTCAAACTCGACCCAAGGGTGAATTCTAAATCCAAGGAGGATATTTATTCAAGGGTATCAGATTGTGTGTGCCTATCTCGTGGCACAATAGAGCTGATTATTAGAGAAGTCCATTACGGAGGACTTGTTGGCCATTTTGGAGAGAAAAAACAACTCATATGCTAAAGGAGCATTATTTCTGGCCAAGCATAGACAAGGATGTTCAAGACATCATAAAGTGATGTGTGGTATGCCAATATGCCAAGAGCCATTCCCTACCTCAAGGACTTTACACTCCACTACCTGTCCCAACTCAGCCACGGGTGGATGTAAGTCTAGACTTCATTCTAGGTCCGCCTCGGACTCGAAAGGGAAAGATTCTATTCTAGTTGTTGTTGATCAATTTTCAAAGATGGCTCACTTCATTGCTTGCAACAAAACCAATGATGCTATACTGGTTGCTGACCTATACTTCGGGGAAGTGGTAAGACTACATGGGATCCCAAGAACAGTGATCTCGGACAAGGATGCGAAGTTTTCGAGTCATTTACGGGTTACCTTTTGGAAGAAATTGGGAACGAAGCTGAAGTACAGCACCACTTGTCATCCTCAAACAGATGGTCAAACCGAGGTTACAAACAGAACTTTAGGGGTCTTACTCGGAATGCTAATCAAGTCGAATGCTAAGGCGTGGGATCAGCTGCTTCCACATGCTGAGTTTACTTACAATCACACGCCAAGCAAGAATACCAATGTTTCGCCCTTTAAGGTTGTTTATGGTGTGGAGCCTCTGTCACCACTTAGTCCGACCACGAGAGCTTTTAATGGGAAGCCTCATACTGATGCTTGTGAAAAGAGCTACTCGGATTCGGGAATCGCATGAGAAAGTCAAAGCTAGAATTGAGCGAGGCTAATTTGAATTACAAGGCTAGCGCTAACAAAAACCAAGAAAGGTGGTTTTTCAACTAGGAGATCTCGTTTGGATCCACCCGAGGAAGGACCATTTTCCTTCCAAGCGCAAGTCTAAGTTGATGCTAAGGGCGAGATGGTCCATTTGAAGTGCTTGAAAGAATCAATGACGGCGCTTACAAGGTGAACCTGCCCGAAGGCTACAATGTCTCAACTACTTTCAATGTTGCTGATTTATCTCCTTACTTGGAAGATAATTCACTTGACAATTTGAGGTTAAATTCTTTCCAAGATGGGGAGAATGATGGGGAGAACACCATAAGCCAAACCCCAACCGATACCAAGAGCCGGCCAGGTGCGAGTGACAATTTTAAGTCCTCGGAATTCACTACCGAGTCCTCGGAATCCACTTGTTGAGTCTTCATTGTTAGCACGAGACATCAAGGGAATTTTGGCCACACTCGAAATACTTGTCTGTCTCCTCGGACGGGAGTAAGGGAGTCGGACAAGTCGAAGTATTCGGAGAAAAATAAGCCAAGAGATCTTTTTCGAGTCGCCGGTTTCGAGCTCGGACCCGTTTTGTTAATAGACTCATATCTACTTGAGCATCACCTAGGCGTCTTCGGTAGAGCTAGAAAAGGAAAGTTAAGGATGAGCAAACGGAAGAAGTTGGTGACAACGATTACAGTTGTCACTGGACACGAGAACCATACTATTTTGTACTACCGATTCCGTGGTCCCCCTCCTTTTCTGCTATCCTTTTTTCTCTCGCTGTAATTATTTACCTTTTGTTCTTATTTTTGTCCTTTTATTTTGTTGAATACGTCACAGCTGTTGATTATAAAAGGGGATTTATAACCCTTAGATTAGAGTGATGTAACCTATCTAAGAGGCCTATAAATATGTAAGGGCTCTCTCTTTGTAACGAACTTTCTGAATTTGATATTGGCTATATGCAATGTAAAGTTGAGTCGAGCTCCTTTCAAACCCAAAATTCTCTTTTCCTTGTCTAATTAGTGGCATAATTAGATTGTGTTCTGAAGAGTCTAATTATACTTAGTGTGATGAGTATCACTAAGTGTGATTAGGGCCCTAGTTTTATCCTTGGTGGTGATATCTCGTATCCTTGGATAGTTCTAGTTTATCTTGTTCTTATCCTATCGGTGCTTATTACCTTGGAAATCATTTCCCCACAAGTGATTAGCCTCGTTCTTGTTGCCCTACTGTTCTATTGCTCGTTTCGAGTCTATTCCGAGTCACTCATAATCATGTTATGTGCATTTTGTTTTTAGGATCGGTGTAGCCTCTCATCTTGGCACATCAATGGAAGCAACTCAACCAGGGGACGCAACTTTCTCCGATACCAAATATGATGTATAGCTAAGCAAGGTGGAAAAGAGGCTAAGGAAAAGGGTTAAGGCACAAAGACAAACACACAGGCGAGAATGGGTGTTACGTGTACGGTTACTGGGGAATAGGTGGATGGGGATGATTTCAGTGGATTTTGGGCTTGATTTATGATGGGGGAAATCTTGAGGGAGTGAGGAAGGTGTGGTAAAAAGTGGGGGAAAATAAAGGTTGGGATCACCTTCAACCGAAGGCTAAAAAGCTGTCCTATTCTTCAGGAAAATCAGGATGTCATGCCTTGATGGTTTTGGAGGAGGGGGCCAGGATATAGCTTTGATTGAGCTGAAATTTGAAGGACAACAACTCAACTCACTCCGTAATAGGTGGGTAAAATTTAAAGTGCAGCAGGCGAGGGGATTGGAAGATATGGGACTCGGAAGTCAAGTAACCGGATAGGATCAAGCTCTTTAAGGATACGAAACACCACCTTAAGAATCTTGAGACACCAAAAAGGCTAACTAGATACGAGATAATCACCACTAGCTAAACCTTTTGACTCAATAGAGCACCGCTAAGCGTGCCAAGCTTAGATACAACAATTGAGAATTTTAAGGGGAAAAGAGCATTCACTAGCTCAATTTTCATTGAATAACCAAGTCTTAATGTTTTACATAACTGAATACATGAGATATATATAATGATCAAAGATTAAAGCTAAGCATAATCTAAGGCTAACAATGTATGTACATGATCAAAGGCCAAGATTACACTATAGCTAGTCCCTTCTCCAAGCTAGTATTGGGAATATATGGCCTGAAATGAATAGTGATTTCTACCCATGTATTTTTCTTTCCCCTTCCTCAAGCTAAACTTTGATTCGCTGTAACTTTTTATTCCCTTCTCCAATTTAAATGTGCAAGATATGCATGGAAATCTTAGGGAATAAGCTTTCCAATCATATGTGGCTCGACCCATTTGAAGCTGTAAGCAAAATGTTATGACCGAACAATCAGCATAGGTCGAGTCGGGTCAGCGAAATACCCGGTTTGATACTTGGGCCTTTTTCCTTATTATCTCCGACCTCAAGGACAATTCCCATAATTTGATATTAATATAGACATGTCTAGGAATACCCTTGTGAAAAATGGAGACCAAAAACTAATCCAAGGTTGATTGAACACCCTTTTGAAATTGACTATTAAGCGCCATTACGGTTACGTAACTTCCAGTTTTCGAGTCAACTTCAAACGCTTCATAACTTGTGATTCACAGCTCCAATTTAGTTGTCCTTAGGATGGATAGAACGCTTAGGATATTAGCTTTCCATCCATATATCATGTGTTGTCTTTGAGCTCCGAATCGGAAGATATGAGCAAAACAAAGTGTAGGTGTCATCCTAGATGAGCAAACTGCCGGTTTTAACAAAGGCCTTCCTCGTTTATTATCTCCGCCAAATACCAAGATGCCCATTATTGGACTAGATAGAGGACATCTTCAGGTGCTTCCATGAAAAGTTTGACGTCCAAACGCCCAAACATGAGTTACTAATTGGCTAAAACATTCAGCCTTAGTAACATCGGGCGAGGCTGAAATATTCTAGCGCTTACAATGAGGCTCAAAACGGGTCTTGCTCAACTCATTCTTGTCCAGGATAGATTTGGGTTTGTAGTATGTGATCACTGCTGGGCACATCTCCATCACAAACTGCCAGAAACCCACAAGAAAACCCGGTTACTAATGAGTGCTAGCATGACTTTGGAGGAGCGATTTGAGATGCTCATAAGGAATAATGGTGAGTTGAGAGCTCAAAATGAGTATCTCTGAAAACAGCTTGGGAAGTCTATGAAAGATAGACGTGATCGGCTAAGGAGTGCATCTCCTCACTCCCAAAATACTCCTAGTTCAAACGAAGATGATGAAGAGGATAATCCGTTTGCTTCTTCGGATGATCCTAGTGAGAGAAGATCAAGAAAGGTTTTAGACACTCTAAACGTCATTCTCATGATTTCAAATTGGAGATCCCTGAATTTGAAGGCCATTTAAATCCAGATGAATTCTTAGATTTGCTAAGAACCCTTGAGAGGATCTTTGATTACAAAGGTGTACCGTAAGATAAGAAGGTCAAGCTTAGGGGATTTTGCTTCTACTTGGTGGGAGAACCTTGTGCATAATAGGAAACAAAAGAGGAAGTAAAAATCAGAAGTTGGGAGAAAATGAGGTCAAAACCCAAGGCTCGTTTCTTACCTCCAAGTTACATCCAAGATAGTTATTCTCAACTCCACAACCTACACCAAGGCAACATGAGTGTAGAGGAGTATACCCGTGAGTTTGAAAGGCTATTGATCAAATGTGACATTTAAGAGAATGAGGATCAAACCATAGTGCGTTACCTCGGTGGCCTTGATCCAAAATATGCTCAAGTAGTGGAGTTACAACAATACTATACTTTTGATGAAGTCTGTCATATGGCCTATAAGGTTAAGTAACAAAAGAAGGCTTGCTTTGTCCAAAGAGAACCACCAAAAGCCATCCCACGAAAGAACCCACCCTTTTACAAGGGGAGCCCCCAACCAACTCCACAAAAGGACCTAATCTCCACAAAATAGCCTACTACCCAATATGTCCCAAACATCCTTAAAACCCCCTCTAGTTCCAATTCCACCAGAAGATGCTACAAATGCCAAGGTTTTGGTCACATTACTTCGGAATGTCCAAACAGAAGAGTAGTCACTTTGGCTGAGTACCAAAAGTTGCCAATGGAGGAAGAAGAACCTGAAAAGGAGCTTTATCTTATGGAGGAAATGGAGGAAGTTGAAGACGAGGCAGATGAGGGTGAGCTTATAGTTTTGAGAAGGACTTTGAGCGGTTTCAAAGACCCTAAAGAAGAGCAAAGAGAGAATATCTTCCACACTAGAGGCACGGTTCATGGCAAAGTTTGTTCCATCATTGTGGATAGTGGGAGTTGCACCAATGTCACCGCCTCAAGCATGGTGGAAAAACTTGGACTCAAAGCTTTGGTTCATCCACACCCTTACTACATCCAATGGTTAAATCAAGGTAAAGGCCTACTGATGGAAAGTGGACAGCCTTATGTTTTGAGCTGAACGATATTCATTTTGAGAAGCCTTGTATGTTTGAGGTCCAGCTGGAAATGCTTGATTATTCCATGAACAAGGGGAAGAGTTTAACACTAAGCCGAATGGTTCTAATAGATCCCGGAGGGTGACAATTCCAAAACATTAAGTTTCATGATTTTGTTCATAAATAATTGGTTATTAATTTCGCCAAGAAGGATAGTTGAAGTTAGCCACCAAAAACCTCCAAGACAAAGCAAGTGTGCATGGTCAAGTCAAACCAAGGAACATTGCCATTTTATGCTTAAGTACATAAATAAGATGATGCTTGAATGAGGTCGGACCATATTGACATGAGATGGGCTATGACCGGATATGGAGCAACAAAGGAAGATGGTGACAAGGCATTCTAGAAGCATCAAAGAATCAAGAAGCTTGAAGAAGGGAAAACAAGCCTAGGCCACATGTTCCCAATTTTGTAATACTTGGCTAGGATTTACTCTAGCTTAGCTTGGAGGAGGGGAAAGAATCTAATTAGTTTTATTTTTATTTTGCATTATTTTCAGCTTGGTTTTCGGTTATGTAAAATGCCAAGGCAAGGCATTATATATTCAGCTCATATGCTTCATTGTAAAAACACTTTTTGATGAATATATTTGAGTTTATACTCTTGAGCTGGATTGCTCGTTTTGAATCCTCAAAGCTGTATCCGTGCTTGGCCTCACGGTGGTGTCCTTTGAGTCACTTAAGTCCCGGTGGTGTTGCTGTATCCGGATCGCTTAGGTGCGCCCCTTGATTCACTCGGTGGTGTTCGCTGTATCCGAGCCCGGGTCAAGGTTCTATCCCTTCACTTTGCCGCCCCATAACTCACAATTCCCTCAGCCATTTTTATCCAAATTTAATCACCTTCTTTCCAGTCCATCTACTTCCATTCCTCCAAATTTCAGCTGCATCCAAGAACATCTCCGTCCTCCACATCAAAACCAAACAAAGGGTGTCAATCTGTACATCCAGCCGGTAGCATCAACTTCTGGCTATTTGTTCAGGTAGTTCCCCTTATCCAAAATTCACGAAACTTGGCCACAACCTTCCTTCATCAGTTACCTCAATCCCCTCCAAGTTTCGTCCAAATCCAAACACATTTGCCCCTCTTTTCACCCAATCTCCCAAGATTGCACAGGCAGAACCCATTCTGCCCGGTTGCTCTCTTTGCGGTTTTCCCTTCTTTTTCTTTGCTTCCGCCACTACACATCACCTACAAGTCAATTCTAGATGCCTTATTTGATGTATAGCTAAGCAAGATGGAAAAAAAGGCAAAAGGAAGGGTTAAGGCATAAATATAAACATCCGGGCACAATGGTTCTTACGTGCGCAGTTACTGGGAAAATGGTCGGATGGGGCTGATTTCGGTGGAGTTTGGACTTGATTTTTGAAGGGGAAGGCAAGACAATGGGGAAAGTGTGGTCAAGAGAGGGGAATCAATCGAGTTTGCACTACAAATACTTTACTATACTTAGTTATAAGAGGCGAATTGATTGAATGAAAAATCGAATGAGCTAAATGCTCTTCACCCTCAAAATTCTTTATTGCTTATCTTAGTTTGGCAAGCTAAGTGGTGAGCTCTCAAGTCCTTGGAGCAAGCTGGTGGTGTTTTTATCCAACCCATACCTCGGTGCCTCAAGTTGACAATGGTGGTTATTTCTTATCCATTGAAAGCTTGATTCTTATCTAATGGAGATCTCCCCACCACTGATGTAGACCTCCTAAGTAATCAAGCTACTAAGGATCATGACTTACTAGCAAAGGTGCAAGAAGAGCTACTTTGGAGAGAAGATCAACTTCGGGTTGTCAAGTCACCTATTCTAAACCGAATTGAGCAAGCTAGCAATGGGTTAGGAGAGCCCTAAAACTCCCATCATCAAGACCATGTTAATACCAATAAATGTTCCCTAGGAGTTAAACCAAGAATAAGAGTGGAAAAGGCTACAAAAAGCAAAACAAGCAAACCGGTTAGAACCAGGCCAGAATCGGCGGCTACAGTCAGTAAAGGTCAAAAAGTCGATGCTCAGGGTCAAATGCAAGGTCAAGCCGCATGGGTGCAAAGTAGACTTGTGCAACAATCTAGAGAAACCTGATGTGTAGTGGGAGCGGAAGCAAAAAGATAAGCAAAACCGCAAACAAGCAAGCTGGCCAGAACAGGACCTGCAGGCGCGGCTCGGGGAAAAGGGTGAAAAGAGGGGCAAATGATCTTGGATTTGGACGAAATTTGGTGGAGGGTGAGCTAACTGGTTGGGAAAGGTTGTGGTAAAATTTGGGAATTTTTGGATAAGGGAAACACCCTGATCAACAAGCCTGAAGTTGACAGTACCCGGCTGGATGAACAGATTGATACCCTTTGTTTGGTTTTAAAGTGGAGGATGGAGAAGTTCTTGGATGCAGCTGAAATTTGGAGGAATGGAAGTAGATGGACTGGAAAGAAGGTGGTTAAAATTTGGATAAAAATGGCTGAGGGAATTGTGAGTTATGGGGCGGCAAAGTGAAGGGATAGAACCTTGACCCGGGCTCGGATACAGCAACACCACCAGAGTGAATCAAGGGGCGCACCTAAGCGATCCGGATACAGCAACACCACCGGGACTTAAGTGACTCAAAGAACACCACCGTGAGGCCAAGCACGGATACAGCTTTGAGGATTCAAAAACGAGCAATCCAGCTCAAGAGTATTAACTCAAATATATTCATCAAAAGGTGTCTTTACAATGAAGCATATGAGCTGAATATATAATGCCTCATATGGGCATTTTACATGGCTGAAACAAAGCTGGAAAATAAAGTAAAAAAATAATAAAACTAACAAGATTCTTTCCCCTCTTCCAAGTTAAGCTAGGATAAATTCTAGCCAAGTATTTGGGAATTGGGAACATGTGGCCATTGTTTGATTTCCCTTGGGCAAGCATCTAGCAACCACCTTCCTCCACTATAGTTAGTGGTTCTAGAATGCTCTTCATTTAGGCTACTCTTGGTCTTCTATTATGCACATGATCATAAGCCTTGGTCCCTTGGTCCGCCTTGATTTATTTATATGCAAGGGAAATAAAATGTAGTACTTGAAACATTCCACACGTCTTGACATGGCCGAGTTCAACATAGCTTTAACAAGGAAGATTTTAGGCATGGCTGAATAAGCTCTTCTTGACTAATCTTCTTTAAACACTTATTTATGCATATAAGATCATAAGGATGACATTCTCGGCCTTTTAGCCTCCGGGCTCAATTTGCACCAAGCGGTTAAACCTTAAGCATCTCTAGTTGCTCATAGAATAGTCAAGCTCTTCCGGTTGAACTTTAAGCACACATGACTTTTCAGGATGAACATTTATTCAGCTCAAGTCACAAGGCCAGCCACTTTCCCTAAGAAAATACTTCATTTGATGGAGAGAATCAAAATCTATAGCCAATCAAAGTGAAGCTCAAGGGAAATCAATACTTTGCCAAAATTGCACAATTAATAGTAACCACATGTTCCCAAATAGAAGCTTGTTTTTCTTGTCCTCTTTTCATCATTCCTAGTGTAATCTCCACCCTTAATATTGTAAGGCTTTATTAGCCCTTAGATTAGTCGTGGCTATCTCACCTAAAAGCACTATAAATAGTGGCTTCATTCCTCGTAAAAAGGGTTAGAATGTTAATGAATGAAAACTGATTGAGTTGTGTGCTCTTCCCCTCAAACTTTTAATTGCTTATCTAAGTGTGGCAAGCTTAGTGGTGTTCAATTAAGTCCAAAGGCTAAAGCTGGTGGTGTTATCCGTATCCAGCCCAAACCTTTGGTGCCTCAAGTTAACAATGGTGGTTAATCTGTATCCATTGGAAGCTTGATTTCTATCCGGTTACCCTACTCACGACCCTCATATCTCCTAAACCCCAAAGTTTCTGACCTTTAAATTTTACACACTCATTATCCATTGTGTTGAGATCTTCCTCCACAAATTTTAGATCGATCTCAGCTCTATATCGTTCCCTCTACTAGAACAATCAAGCCATGACATTTTGATTTTCCTAGGTGCGCACGACAGTCTTTTTGCCTTCAATTCAAGGTGGACCTCCATTTTTCCCCACTTTTTACCACACCTCCCTCACTCCCTCAAGATTTCCCCCTCAAAAATCAAGCCCAAACTCCACCGAAATCATCCCCATCCATCTATTTCCCCAAAGTTGTGCACGAAACACCCATTCTGTCCAGGTGTGTGTCTCTGTGCGTTAACCCTTCGTTGCGCTCTTTTCCCTCTTGCTCCAAGGATACATCATTATTCCTTTGTGTTCCTCGTTTTGGTGCCCATTTTAACTAACATTCTCTTCCCCATTTAGCTCGTTTATTGCCAGAATACGCTCACATATATCATTTTTGGTATCGAGCTATTGGCTACCCTCCTGGCCGAGCTATTTCCACCCCCAAAACACATCCTCTAACCCTCAAACACAAACAGCTAGAAACCCTCAAAAAACCCGGTTACTAATGAGTGCTAACATGACTTTGGAGGAGCGGTTTGGCATGCTCATGAGGGATAATGGAGAGCTAAGAGCTCAAAATGATTATCTATGAAAATAATTTGGAAAGTCAATGAAAAATAGGCGTGATCAACTAAGGAATACCCATAACTCCAATGAAGAGGATGAAGAGGAATCCATTTGCTTCCTCGGATGATCCTAGTGAAAGGAGATCAAGATGAGGTACTAGCCGTACAAAACATCATTCATATGACTTCAAAGTGGAAATTCCTGAGTTTGAAGGCCGTCTAAATCCGGATGAATTCTTGGATTGGCTAAGAACCGTGGAGAGAATATTTGATTACAAAAATGTGGCCGAAGATAAGAAGGTTAAGCTTGTTGCTCTCAAGCTTAGGGGATTTGCGTCTACTTGGTGGGAAAACCTTGTGCATAGTAGAGTGCGAAAGAGGAAGTCCAACATCAAAAGTTGGGAGAAAATGAGATCAAATCTCAAGGCTCGTTTCTTGCCCCCAACTTGCCCCCAACTTATGTTCAAGACAGTTATTCTCAACTTCACAAAGGCAGTATGAGTGTAAAGGAATATACTTGTGAGTTTGAGAGGCTTTTGATCAAGTGTGACATTCAAGAGAATGAGGATCAAACCATAGTGTGTTATCTTGGTGGCCCTGAACCAAGGTATGCTCAAGTAGTAGAGTTACAACAATACTCTACTTTTAATGAAGTGTGTCATTTGGCTCACAAGGTTGAACAACAAAAAAGGCCCGCTTTGCCAGGAGAGAACCACCAAAATTCAACCCACAAAAGAACCCACCCTTTTACAAGGGAGCCCCCAACTAACTCCACAAAAGAACCCAATCTCCACAAAACAACCCTTTCCCCAACTTGTCCCGAACGTACCTAAAACCCCCGCAAATGCTAACTCCACTAGAAGGTGCTACAAATGCCAAGGTTTGGGACACATTGCTTCGAGTGTCCAAACCGTAGAGTAGTCACCTTGGCCGAATACCAAGAGTTGCCAATGGAGGAAGAAGAACCAGAAGGAGGACTTTATCTTATAGAGGAAATGGAGGAAGTTATAGAAGAGGTGAATGAAGGAGAGCTTCTAGTTTTGAGAAGGGCTTTGAGCGGTTTCAAAGATCCCAAAGAAGAGCAACGAGAAAACATCTTTCATACTAGAGGCACGGTTCATGGAAAAGTTTATTCTATCATTATGGATAGTGGGAGTTGCACTAATGTGGCCGCTTCAAGCATGATGGAAAAACTTCGGTTCATCCTCACCCATACAATATTTAATGGCTAAATGAAGGTAAAGGCCTCCAAGTCAATTCTAGATGTCTTATTTCATTTAGTATTGGCAAGAATTATCATGATGAGTTGTAGTGTGATATTATTCCTATGGATGCTTATCATTTGTTGCTTAGGAGACCTTGGCTATTTGATAGAAGAGTTATGCATGATGGGTTCTTGAACACCTATACTTTTACCAAGGATGGCAAGAACATCACCCTAGCCCCCTTAACCCCAAGCCAACTCACAAAAACTAAGCCACAAAAGAGCCCCAACCAAACCGACCTCCTTCTCACTTTAGGCGAGTCATTTCTCAAATCCCAACGACGTGAGTTTAGGCCTTTGCAAGAGCTAGTTCTTCTAGCTCCTAATTAGGCCGAAACTCCTCCAAACCTACACCCCTAGCCCAAACCTTATTGTCCCAATTTTCTCATGTCTTTCCCGAAGAGATACCCCTCAGCCTACCTCCACAAAGAACCATCCAACACCACATTGACCTAATCCCGGGGTCCATGCTCCACGACAAACTTGCATACCGAATGAACCCGAACGATGCTATGGAAATTCAAAGACATGTGGATGAGCTAATGGCTAAAGGACTTGTGAGGGAAAGTAGAAGTCCATGTCCAGTCCCAACTCTTCTAGTTCCAAAGAAGGATAGCACCATGAGAATGTGTGTGGACAGTCGAGCAGTAAACAAAATAACCATCAAGTATAGGCATCCAATCCCTATACTTGAAGACATGTTTGATGAGCTCTGTGGGTCATACGTGTTTTCCAAGATGGACTTAAGGAGTGGATATTATCAAATCCAGATTCGTGAAGGAGATGAGTGGAAAACGACATTCAACACCAAGGGAGGATTGTATGAGTGGCTTGTGATGCGATTCGGCTTGTCAAACACCCCTAGCACTTTCATGAGGATCATGAACCAAGTGTTTAGGCCTTTTCTTGGCAAGTTCATAGTGGTGTATTTTGATGATATTTTGGTGTATAGCAAGGGTGAAGAAGAACATCTAATTCACCTCACACAATTTCTTGAGTTATTGGAAAAAGAAAAGCTCTATGGCAATTTTCAAAAGTGTACTTTCTTTGCCCCGGAAGTCACTTTTCTTGGCTACATAGTCACGGCCCAAGGCGTAAATGATGTGTAGTGGCGGAAGCAAAGAAAAAGATGGAAAAACCGCAAAACACACAACCGGGCAGAACAGGACCTGCAGGTGCGGTTCTGGGGAAAAGGGTGAAAGGAGGGGTAAATGATGGAGTTTTTGGACGAAATTTGGTGGAAGGTTAGTTAACTGGTTGGGGAAGGTTGTGGTAAAATTTGGGCAGCATCCAAGGTCGGGATCACCTTGAGCCAAATGCAAACAGAAAGCCTCGCTGGGTGGCTGTCCAGAATGAGGTTCTTTGTTTGTTTTTGGTGCTGGGGATGGAGTTCTTCTTGGATTGAGCTGAGATTTGGAGGGAATGGACTCAACTCATGTAAGATGAAGTGTGTGAAATTTGGGAAAGAGATGATTCGTGGATTGGGAGATATGGTTGATGGAAGTCGCTGGATAGAACCTGGATTCTGGCTTGGATACAGAAACACCACCAAGCTGAATCAAGGGGCGCTCTCAAACGGTCCGGATACAGAAACACCACCGGGGTTTGGGAGACTCAAAGGACACCACCTAGATGCCAACCTAGGATACAGCTTTGAGGATTTAGAGGCTCGAGAAATCCATCCCGAAAAAGAGTGTAACACTCAAGGTTTGTATATTCATCAAAAAGTGTCTTTACAATGAAGCATATGAGCTGAATTTATAAGCAACAAAATAACATTTAGCTAAGCTGAAAATTAAATCTAAAAATAATAAAGATGCTTTCCTTCTCTCCAAGTTAAGCTAGGATGAATTCTAGCCAAGCATTTGGTGAATTGGGAACATGTGGCCATGGTTTGTTTTCCCCTTTTGCAAGCTTCTAACAAACCATCTTCCACCATGGTGAGTGCTTCTAGAATGCTCCCCTTTAGGCTCCCTTGAGTGCTCTCCTTAGGCGTGTGACCTTATGCTCTTTTGGACCTTTGGACCGGCCAGAACATGCAGCAAATTATCCCTTGGACCGGCCAGAACATGCATCAAATTATTTATGTTCAAATAACACTTCACGGTTTTGACAAGGCTAATCTCATCTTGCTTCAACGTGGAGAATTTGGCTAGCTTGATTCTTTTGGGCTATCTTACTTAGCTCCTCGGATGAGCTTTTATTTATGAGCATGAATTCATGAAAGACCAAACTCTTGACATTTTATCCTCCGGGTTCAAAAATAAACAAAGGAAATTCAAGTGTGGCTAGTTGATTTTCATGTGTGCTTGATCTCATTCGATGACTTGCCTTCGGTCCATAGTCTAGGGCTGTCCACTTTCCATCACTCTCCCCTTGTAGAGAATTTGCCCTCAAATTCTCAAAATTGTCATTTTCCAAAATTGGAAAAATTTTGGTCATGTTGAAGCATGCGGTAGAGTTGGTGATGGAATGCCCTTCCGTTGACATTTCTCTGAAAATGTTTTCAATATTTACATCCGACCAGAATGGGTGCTCCTCTATCATATTCTTAGTGTAGAAATGGACTTGGTCAACAAAAATTCCAGAGAGAGGTACACAAGTCCGAATACTCTTGGGAAGAAAAACAACTCCCTTTGGTACCAAAAAATTGGTCCTACACATGCCTCTAAGAATTGTAGAGCTCCCATGTTCAAGTTTAAGGGATACTCCCTTAACATAGTCATAGTCATGCCGTAATGCCCAATAATTCCTTCATTATACAGCTCTCGAATATCACAATGAGATGTGCACAGCCGGCTGTCTACAAGAAGGAAGTCATCTTGCTCGAAGAGACTAAGCACTTTCCACGGACTGTCTAGGCCACTAACCATCAATTCTGCAATTTGCTTTTGGGCCTCATGAACACCCTTGGAACTTATGTCACATGTAGGTGATGGAGAGTGGACAGCTTGGTGTTTTGAGCAGAATGATATTCATTTGGAGGAGCCATGGATGCTTAAGGGTCAGCCGGAATGTTTCATGATCCAAGGGAAAAGTTCACAACTCATCCGATTGATGCTAATGGACCCGGAGGGTGATGAGTCCAAAACATTGAGTTATTATAATTTTGTTCATAATAATTGATTACCATTTAGTTAAGAAGGTTAGTTGAAGCTAGTCACAAAACCCTCCAAGGCAAAGCAAGAGTGCATGGTCAAGTCAAACCAAGGAACATTGCCATTTTATGCTTAAGTACATAAATAAGTTGATGCTTGAATGAAGTCGGTCCATATTAACGTGAGATGGGCCATGGCCGGTTATGGAGCAACAAAGGAAGATGATGACAAGGCATTCTAGAAGCATCAAAGAATCAAGAAGCTTGAAGAAGGGGAAAACAAGCCTAGGCCACATGTTCCCAATTTTGAAATACTTGGCTAGGATTTACTCTAGCTTAGCTTGGAGAAAGGGAAAGGAATATTGATAGTTAGCATTTTGTTTTTGCTTTATTTTCAGCTTGCATTCGGTTATGTAAAATGCCATGGCAAGGCATTATATATTCAGCTCATATGCTTCATTGTAAAGACACTTTTGATGAATATACAAACCTTGAGTGTTATACTCTTTTCGGGATGGATTTCTCGAGCCTCTAAATCCTCAAAGCTGTATCCTAGGTTGGCATCTAGGTGGTGTCCTTTGAGTCTCCCAAACCCCGGTGGTGTTTCTGTATCCGGACCGTTTGAGAGCGTCCCTTGACTCACTCGGTGGTGTTTCCGTATCCGAGCTTGGGTCAAGGTACTATCCAGCGACTTTGCCATTCCATATCTCCCAATCCACAAATCATCTCTTTCCCAAATTTCACACACTTCATCATACATGAGTTGAGTCCATTTCCACCAAATCTCAGCTTAAACCAAGAACCCCTCCGTCCTCCACATCAAAACCAAACAAAGGGTATCAATCTGTACATCCAGCCAGCAGCATCAACTTCTGGCTATCTGTTCAGGTAGTTCCCCTTATCCAAAATTCACGAAACTTGGCCACAACCTTCCTCCATCATTTACCTCACTCCCCTCCAAGTTTCGTCCAAATCCAAGATCATTTACCCCTCTTTTCACCCTTTTCCCCAGAACCGCACCTGCAGGTCCTATTCTGCCCGGTTGTGTGTTTTGCGGTTTCTCCATCTTTTTCTTTGCTTCCGCCACTACACATCAGTAGGTTTAGGCAAAAGGGTATTTGGATGGGGTAAGGTTCTTTGTGGGGAAAAGCCGAAAGGATTTTTGTTTGGAAGCATTTGGGCAGATTTGGCTTGTGGAGTTTTGGGTGAAGAATTTTGGGGTAGGCTTAAAACTTGTTTGTATGTAATTTTGGCCTCAAATTCTTCCAAGGTTAAATGAACCTTGATTACCCAACAATTGAAGGCTCTCATGAATTCCCAAATCGTAAGAACAGCAAGAGCATTCAAGCTCCACACAAGTCTAGAAAATACAAGCCAAAACAGATTGGCTTCCAACATTCTTTTCACGGTTATAGCTCCTTGGACAGATTTGGTGTGGTGCTTGAACAAAGCCTCATGGCTGGGAAAATGGCATTCTAAGAGGTTGAGAATTCCCTCTTTGGGTTTCAACAAAATCATTTGCTCCTTACAACAAATAGTAAGGCAGCCATGGTGTGTAGATGGTAAGAACAACTCACTAGCACCACCGTTAGATGTACAAAATTCTGCTCCCTTGAATAATTTTTCATGCGCCAGCAGCTCTTCAAAATAATGCTCAATACTATAAAACCTCATTAGCTTATAAGCATGGAAGACACAATCCTCAAATGGAGTTGATGAATTATACCTCATTGCCACATTGTTGGCTCTTTGGTTACTCCTTTGAATCACAAAGTGGAAGCTCCAACAAGTTGACGAATACATAAAAACCAAATCTCCTTTTGGCCGCTTCACACATTCCGGGTATAATCTTTGGAGGTTCTTTTCAATAATAAATACCCATGTAAATTGCTCAACAACAATTTTACATTCCTCCAAATGTAAAGGAAATGAACACCTCATGGAAAATGTATCATTTGTTTTTGAGGCTTTCCTTGTCTTACCACTTTGGACATCAACTCAATCCTTTCCATTGGATAGAACTCACGCTCAACTTCATGCTGCTTGTATAATTCACTCATGGACAGATTATCAACAAGCAAGTGGTATGGAATTTTGGGACAGAATGGTTGAATTTGGCTAAGGTCTCTTTGGTGGTGGAAGGGGTATTTTGAGGCGGACTTTCAGTTTCGGGTGTTGTTAACATGGCTGGCTTTTGAATGGACTCATTTGGTTTGGGTCTTGGAAGTTGGCTAGGTGACAAGGGAACCAAGGTGATCCTCTTGCCATCTTTGGTAAAAGTATAAGTGTTCAAGAACCCATCATGTATGACTCTCCTATCAAAGAGCCATGGTCTCCCAAGCAACATATGACAAGCATCTATTGGAATGATATCACACCATATCTCATCATAATAATTTTTGCCAATACTAAATGACACAAGGCATCTAGAATTGACTTGGAGTGTTTCTCCTTGTTGAACCCATTGAAGGTTGTACGGATGAGGATGGGGTGACACAAGAAGTCCAAGCTTTTCCACCATAGCCAATGAGGCTATATTCATGCAACTACCACCATCAATAATGATAGAGCATACTTTGTTTTGCACGGTTCCTCTTGTGTAAAAGATGTTCTCACGCTGCTCTTCATCTAGCTCATTGAAACCGCACAAAGACCTTCTCAAAAATAAGTTTGCATTCATGGCTGGGAATTTTGTTGGCTGGCTATTTTTGGATTTTTGATTTTTGTGGAAATGGATACACTCACCCAAGGTTCAGAACTTGCTCTGATACCAAAAATGATGTGTAGTGGCGGAAGCAAAGAAAAAGATGGAAAAACCGCAAAACACACAACCGGGCAGAACAGGACCTGCAGGTGCGGTTCTGGGGAAAAGGGTGAAAGGAGGGGTAAATAATGGAGTTTTTGGACGAAATTTGGTGGAAGGTTAGTTAACTGGTTGGGGAAGGTTGTGGTAAAATTTGGGCAGCATCCAAGTTCGGGATCACCTTGAGCCAAATGCAAACAGAAAGCCTCGCTGGGTGGCTGTCCAGAATGAGGTTCTTTGTTTGTTTTTGGTGCTGGGGATGGAGTTCTTCTTGGATTGAGCTGAGATTTGGAGGGAATGGACTCAACTCATGTAAGATGAAGTGTGTGAAATTTGGGAAAGAGATGATTCGTGGATTGGGAGATATGGTTGATGGAAGTCGCTGGATAGAACCTGGATTCTGGCTTGGATACAGAAACACCACCAAGCTGAATCAAGGGGTGCTCTCAAACGGTCCGGATACAGAAACACCACCGGGGTTTGGGAGACTCAAAGGACACCACCTAGATGCCAACCTAGGATACAGCTTTGAGGATTTAGAGGCTCGAGAAATCCATCCCGAAAAAGAGTGTAACACTCAAGGTTTGTATATTCATCAAAAAGTGTCTTTACAATGAAGCATATGAGCTGAATTTATAAGCAACAAAATAACATTTAGCTAAGCTGAAAATTAAATCTAAAAATAATAAAGATGCTTTCCTCCTCTCCAAGTTAAGCTAGGATGAATTCTAGCCAAGCATTTGGTGAATTGGGAACATGTGGCCATGGTTTGTTTTCCCCTTTTGCAAGCTTCTAACAAACCATCTTCCACCATGGTGAGTGCTTCTAGAATGCTCCCCTTTAGGCTCCCTTGAGTGCTCTCCTTAGGCGTGTGACCTTATGCTCTTTTGGACCTTTGGACCGGCCAGAACATGCAGCAAATTATCCCTTGGACCGGCCAGAACATGCATCAAATTATTTATGTTCAAATAACACTTCACGGTTTTGACAAGGCTAATCTCATCTTGCTTCAACGTGGAGAATTTGGCTAGCTTGATTCTTTTGGGCTATCTTACTTAGCTCCTCGGATGAGCTTTTATTTATGAGCATGAATTCATGAAAGACCAAACTCTTGACATTTTATCCTCCGGGTTCAAAAATAAACAAAGGAAATTCAAGTGTGGCTAGTTGATTTTCATGTGTGCTTGATCTCATTCGATGACTTGCCTTCGGTCCATAGTCTAGGGCTGTCCACTTTCCATCAGTAAAAGTGGATGAAAGTAAGGTAGAAGCTATAAAGTCTTGGCCTACTCCCGAAGTATTCATGATGTTCGAAGTTTCCATGGTTTGGCCTCCTTCTACCAAAGGTTCATTAAGGATTTAGCACTATCACACCGCCTATGACCGAAGTGCTAAAAGGGAGTTCGTTCAAGTGGAATGCTAAGGCTCAAGAGGCTTTTGAAACAATCAAGCTCAAGCTTACTGAAGCTCCGGTTCTAGCTCTACCAAGCTTTGACAAGGTCTTTGAAGTTGAGTGTGATGCCTGCAGAGTAGGCATTGGAGGATTTCTCTCTCAAGAAGGATGACCACTAGCCTTCTTTAGTGAGAAACTTTGTGATTCAAGAAGAAAATACTCAACTTATGACAAGGAGTTTTATGCCATAATTCGGTCACTTGAGCATTGGAGCCATTATTTGGTGGCTAGTTAGTTCATTCTCCATTCGGACCACGAGGCCCTTAAATACATAAGGGCAGCACAAGTTGAATCCTCGGCATGGCAAGTGGGTAGAATACCTCCAAACTTTTGATTTCACCATGAAGCACAAATCTGGAAAGATGAACAAAAGAGCGGACGCTTTGTCAAAGAGGTATCTTCTCTTGTTCAATTAGAATCCAATGTTCTTGATTTTGAGCATTTAAAGTCTTCGTATATTGATGATAAAGACTTGGGAGAACTGTATCAATCTTGCCAAAATCACCCAAGAGGAGAGTTTCTAATCAAAGGTGGATTTCTTTTCAAGGGCACTCGGTTGTGCATTCCTCATTGTGGCACAAGAGAGCTATTTATCCGAGAGATACATGGTGGAGCCATGGCTGGTCATTTCGGTGTCAACAAGACAGTGAGCATGCTTTGTGATGGAGATGTGCCCAGCAGTGATCACATACTACAAACCCAAATCCATCCTAGACAAGAATGAGTTGGGCAAGACCCTTTTGAGCCTCATTGTAAGCGCTAGAATATTTCAGCCCTGCTCGGTGTTTCTAAGGCTGAATGTTTTAGTCAATTAGTCACTCATGTCTTGGCGTTGGGACCTCAAACTTTGCATGGAAGCACCTAAAGATATCCTCTATCTAGTCCAATAATGGGCATCTTGGTATTTGGTGGAGATAATAAATAAGGAAGACCTTTCTTAAAGCTGGCAGTTTGCTCATCCAGGATGACTCCTACACTTTGTTTTGCTCATATCTTCTGATCCAGAGCTCCAACGACAACTCATGATATATGGATGGAAAGCTAACATCCTAGTCTTTATAACCATACCAAGAACAGCTAAATTGGAGTTGTGAATCGCAAGTTATGAGCGGTTAAAGTTGACTTAGAAAACTAGAAGTTACAAACCCAGAATGGCGCCTAAAGGTCAAGTTCAAAAGGGTGTTCAGTCAACCTTGGATTAGGTTTTGGTCTCCAATTTTCACAATGGTATTCGTGGACATGTCTAGATTAATATCAAATTATTGGCATTGTCCTTCAGGTCGACGATAATAAAGAGAATGGTCCAAGTTTCACACGGGTATTTCTCCTGACCCATATTGATTGTTCTGGTCATAACGTTTTGCTCACAACTTCAAATGGGTCGAGCCACATATGATTGGAAAGCTTATTCCCTAAGATTTCCATTCATATCTTACACGTTCAAATTGGAGAAGGGAATCAAAAGTTACAGCCAATCAAAGTTAGCTTGAGGAAGGGGAAAGCAAATACATGGCCAGAAATCGGTATTCATTTCAGGCCACATGTTCCCAATACTAGCTTGGAGAAGGGGCTAGCTATAATGTAATCTTGGTCTTTGATCTTGTACATACACTCTTAACCATTAGATTATGCTTTAGTTTTAATAATTTGAGCATTATAAATACTCCATATATTATGTAAAGTCATTAAGCTTTGATATTGAATGAAAACCGAGCGAGTTGAATGCTCTTCCCCTTAAACTCTCAATTGCTGTATCTAAGCTTGGAACACTTAGTGGTGCTCTTGAGTCAAAAGGTTTAGCTAGTGGTGATTATTTGTATCTAGTTTAGCCTTTTGGTGCCTCAAGATTCTTATGGTGGTGTGACTGTATCCATAAGGAGCTTGATCCTATCCGGTTACCTGACTTCTAAATCCTTTATCTCCCAATCCCCTAGCCTTCTTGATGTGTAGTGGGAGGCGGAAGCAAAAAGGAAGCAAAACCGTGAACAAGCAGCCTGGCCAGAACAGGACCTGCAGGCGCGGCTCTGGGGAAAGGGGTGAAAAGAGGGGCAAATGATCTTGGATTTGGACGAAATTTGGTGGAGGGTGAGTTAACTAGTTGGGGAAGGTTGTGGTAAAATTTGGTAATTTTTGGATAAGGGGAACACCCTGATCAACAAGCCTAAAATTGACAGTACCCGGCTGGATGAACAGATTGATACCCTTTGTTTGGTTTGGGTGTGGAGGGCGGATTTCTTCTTGGTTTAAGCTGAGATTTGGTGGAGATGGTCTCAACTCATGTATGATGAAGTGTGTGAAATTTGGGAAAGAGATGATTCGTGGATTGGGAGATATGATTGACGGAAGTCACTGGATAGAACCTGGATTCTGGCTTGGATACTGAAACACCACCAAGCTGAATCAAGGGGCACTTTGCAATCTGGCCGGATACAGAAACACCACCGGGGATTGTAAAGACTCAAAGGACACCACCAAGCTTGCCAAGGCTTGGATACAGCAATGAGGATTCAAGAGGGTGAGAAATGCATCCCAAAAGGAGCAAAGCTCAAGTTTATAAATTCATCAAAGTTGTTTTTACAAGAGCTATGCTAGCTGAATATTTAATGCCTAACAATGGCCTTTTACAAGCTGAAACTAAGCTGGAAAATAAAGCAAAAATGATAATAAAACTACTAAGATTCTTTCCCCTCCTCCAAGTTAAGCTAGAGTGAATTCTAGCCAAGTATTGCCAAAATTGGGAACATGTGGTTGTGGCTTGTTTTCCCCTTTCCCAAGCCTCATTTCCATTTGGCCAACACATCATATTCTAGGAGGCTTCTAGAATGTCTTCTTTCCTCTCCTTTGATGCATCATTTTGGACGTTTAATCATATAGCATTGGAAACTTGGACCGGCCAAAAATACACACCATGTTATTTATGTGCAAAAGATTGGACCCTTCACGGTTGGTCATGGCCGAACTTCACCTTGTGCTTAACATGGATGATTTTAGGTTGCTAGCTGATTTCTTCCTAGCTAACCTCTTGACTCTTTAGGTAGATAATTATTTATGAACATGAATTCATAAAAGATCACACTCTTGGCTTTGCATCCCCGGGATCAAAAATGATCAACACAAATTCAAGTAATTTTGGGATATTCCCGGGTATGCTAGCTTCCTTAGCATGAATATCTTTCAGCTCAAAATGTAGGGCTGTCCACTCTCCATCACTTCTGCCCTACAAATTTTACCCAACCTACTACCGAGTGAGTTGAGTTGTTTTCCTCCAAATTTCATCTCAATGTAAGCTCTATCCTGACCTCCTTCTCCAAAATCATTAAGGCGTATCATTCTGAAATTCTAGGCGCATAGAGCTAACTGTTTGCTTTCAGTTCAGGGTGCTCCAGGCCTCGATTGATTTCCCTCTTTTTACCACACCTTCACCCTTGTCTTAAGCCTTCCCTACTCAAAAATCAAACCCAAACTCCACTGGAATCATCCCCAACCAGCCATTTTCCCAGAACTACGTACAGAACCACCATTCTGGCTGGGTGTTTGTATTTATGCCTTAACCCTTCCTTTGGCCTCTTTTTCCATCTCTCTTAGCTATACATAAGATTTGGTATCAGAGCAAGTTGCACCCTCCTGGTTGATTTGTTTCCTTAACCCCAAACACAACTCGTAAGCCCCAAACACTTTAGTTCACAAAAAAAAAAAACCCCAAAACAACAAAAAAGTTTCTATCCCATTTTTCTTTCACCACTTTAAACACCACTTTGCATTTTGTTTTGAGAGCTAAAATGGCCTATTCTGATTTTGAGTTGGCTAGTCTACTTGTGCCCAAGTTTCATGGCCAACAAGATCTTTTTCTAGTTGGTTGGTCAAGGTTGAAGAAGCCTTTGCAAATATGAGTTTAGAAGAGCATGAGAAAATTGAAATTGTTGTGTCTAAGTTGAGGAGTCATGGCCTCACTTGCTGGAAAGCCTACAAGATGAGAAGGAAGAAGAAAGGCAAAGAGAAAGTGAACACATGGAGAAAGGTGAGAGGAAAATTGTTGAAACCAAGACCAAACCCATCAACAATGGGGATTCTCTTTCTTCTTCCCTCCAAACCGTCGGCCATCACCTCTTTTCCTTCACCAACTCCTACTAACCAGCCTTCCTTCCCACCTCAAAATGTCCCAACGTGCCACAAAAATGAGCCACACCTCGACTTGCCTCCCAAATTTGAAGAGTATGTTGAAAATGAATTGGAGGATATTTCCCAACCAACAAATGATTTTGAGTTGCCTTCTAAGTTTGATGAAGATGTCTTGGTGGATACTTCTTCATCTACAAATAAGGAAGAAATCAATGTCCATTTTCCTTCATGTGAAGTTTTGGTTGAGCAAGAAACCATGGTGTGTCCAACCCACCATAAAAGGAGCAATTTGTGAGCCTAGCTCCTACAAACAACGAGGAAGATCCAAGCCAAGATGAACTACTTCCGATCTTTGATGACTATGGCCAAAAATTTCTAGAGGTTGAAGAGTATGGAGGTATCACCTTCCATTCGTTGTCTAGTGAGGTAGAAGAGCCCACTAGCAATAGGAGTTTGGAGATTCAAACCACAACCCACTTTCCTCAATATGATATCCCACGGCCATATCAAGGTCTAAACCTCTTTGTTCATCCTTGCTAATCTCCTTCGACTTTGTGAATGAAAAATGGAATGAGCTAAGTGCTCTTCACCTTAAAAATTCTTGATTGCTTATTTTAGTTTGGCAAGCTAAGTGGTGACCTCTTAAGTCCTTGGAGCAAGGTGGTAGTGCTTCTTATCCAGCCCATACCTTGGTGCCTCAAGTTGACAATGGTGGTGATTTCTTATCCATTGAAAGCTTGATTCTTATCCCTTTGTGTTCCTCGTTTTGGTGCCCGTTTTGACTAGCATTCCCTTCCCCATTTAGCTCGTTTCTAGCCAGAATACGCTCACATATATCACAACCCACATTTTCCCCTCTCTTTCCCTACCTTAAAACCCTACCCTTCCAGCTCGTTTCTGGCCCGATTACTCTCCATCTAGAAAGATACATCATAATTGGTATCGAGTTGTTGGCTACCCTCCTGGCCGAGCTATTTTCTCCTAAACCCAAAAGTTTCTGACCTTTAAAATTTACACTCATTATCCATTGAGTTGAGATCTTCCTCCACAAATTTCAGATCGATCTCAGCTCTATATCGTTCCCCTCCACCAAAACAATCAAGCCATGACATTCTAATTTTCCTAAGTGCGCACGACACTCTTTTTGCCTTTGGTTCAAGGTGATCCGAACCTCCATTTTCCCCCACTTTTTACCACACTTCCCTCACTCCCTCAAGATTTCCCCCTCAAAAATCAAGCCCAAACTCCACCGAAATCATCCCCATCCATCCATTTCCCCAAAGCTGTGCACAGAAACACCCATTCTATCTAGGTGTGTGTCTCTGTACCTTAACCCTTCTTTGACCTCTTTTCCCTCTTGCTCCATCGATACATCATTATCCCTTTGTGTTCCTCGTTTTGGTGCCCATTTTGACTAGCATTCCCTTCCCCATTTTGCTCGTTTCTGGAGAGAATACGCTCACATATATCATCTTTGGTATCAGAGCTATTGGCTACCCTCCTAGCCGAGCTATTTGCACCCCAAAACACATCCTCTAAACCTCAAACACAAATAGCCAGAAACCCATAAGAAAACCCGGTTACTAATAAGTGCTAGCATGACTTTAGAGGAGCGATTTGAGATGCTCATGAAGGACAATGGTAAACTGAGAGCTCAAAATGATTATCTACAGAAACAACTTGGAAATTCTATGAAAGATAGGCGTTATCAACTAAGGAGTACATTTCCTCACTCTCGAGTACTCCTAGCTCCAATGAAGATGACGATGAGGATAATCCGTTTGTTGCTTTGGATGATCCTAGTGAGAGAAGATCAAGGAGAAGTTATAGACATTCTAAGCACCATTCTCATGATTTCAAAGTGGATATTCCATAATTTGAAGGCTGCTTAAATCCGGATGAATTGTTGGATTGGCTAACCGTAGAGAGAATCTTTGATTACCAAGAAGTGCCCGAGTATAAGAAGGTCAAGCTTGTTGCTCTCAAGCTTAGGGGATTTGCTTGTACTTGGTGGGAGAACCTTGTGCATAATAGGAAACGAAAGAGGAAGTCTAAAATCAGAAGTTGGGAGAAAATGAGGTCAAAACTCAAGGCTTGTTTCTTGCCCCCAACTTATATCCAAGACAGTTATTCTCAACTCCACAACCTACACCAAGGCAGCATGAGTGTAGAGGAGTATACTCGTGAGTTTGAAAGGCTATTGATCAAATGTGAAATTCAAGAGAATGAGGATCTAACCATAGTGCGTTACCTTGGTGGCCTTGACCTGAAATATGCTCAAGTAGTGGAGTTGCAACAATACTCTACTTTTGATGAAGTATTTCATTTGGCTCATAAGTTTGAGTAGCAAAAGAAGGCTAGCTTTGCCCGGAGAGAACCACCAAAAGCCATCCCACAAAAGAACCAACCCTTTTACAAGGGGAGCCCCGACCAACTCCACAAAAGAACCCAATCTCCATAAAACAGCCTACTACCCAATCTGTCCTAAACGTCCCTAAAACCCTCTCTAACTCTAATTCCACCAGAACGTGCTACAAATGCCAAGGGTTAGGTCACATTGCTTCGGAATGCCCAAACTGAAGACTAGTCACTTTGGCCGAGTACCAAGAGTTGCCAATGGAGGAAAAAGAACCTGAAAAAGAGCTTTATCTTATGGAGGAAATGGAGGAAGTTGAAGAGGAAGAATATTAAGGTGAGCTTCTAGTTTTGAGAAGGGCTTTGAGTGGTTTCAAAATCCTAAAGAAGAGCAAAGAGAGAATATCTTCCACACTAGAGGCACAGATTCATGGCAAAGTATGTTCCATCATTGTGGATAGTGGGAGTTGCACCAATGTCGCCGCCTCAAGCATGGTGAAGAAACTTGGACTCATAGCTTCAGTTCATCCACACTCATACAACATCCAATGGCTAAATCATGGTAAAGGCCTCCAAGTAAATTCTAGATGTTTTATTTAGTTTAGTATTGGCAAGAACTATCATGATGAGTTATGGTGTGATATTATTCCAATGGATGATTATCATTTGTTGCTTGGGAGACCTTAGCTATTTGATAGGAGAGTGAAGCATGATGGGTTCTTAAGCACTTACACTTTTACCAAGGATGGAAAGAAAATCACCTTAGTCCCCTTAATCCCGAGGCAATTCACAAAAACTAAGCCACAAAAAGCCCCAACCAAACCGACCTCCTTCTCACTTTAGGAGATTCATTTCTCAAATTCAAACAACATGAGTTTAGGCCTATGTAAGAGCTAATCCTATTAGCTCCTAATGAGGCTCAAACTCCTTCTCCAAACCTATATCCCCTAGCCCAAACCTTACTTTCTCGTTTTGCTCATGTATTCCCCGAAGAAATACCTCTCGGCCTACCTCCACAAAGAACCATCCAACATCACATTGATCTAATCCCGGGGTCCATCCTCCCCAATAAACCTTCCTAAAGAATGAACCCCAAGGATGTTATGGATTCAAAGACAAGTTGATGAGCTAATGGCTAAAGGGCTTGTGAGAGAAAGTAGAAGTACATGTGTTGTCCCTACCCTTTTAGTCCCCAAATAGGATGACACCATGAGAATGTGTGTGGACAGTCGAGCTATAAACAAAATAACAATCAAGTATAGACATCCAATCCCTAGACTTGAGGGTATGCTTGATGAGCTCCATGGGTCACAAGTGTTTTCAAAGGTGGACTTGAGGAGTGGGTATTATCAAATCAAAATCCGTGAAAGAGATGAGTGGAAAACTGCATTTAATACCAAGGAAGGCTTGTATGAGTGGCTTGTGATGCCATTCGGATTGTCAAATGCTCCTAGCACTTTCATGAGACTCATAAACCAAGTGTTTAGGCCTTTTCTTGGAAAGCTCGTGGTGGTATATTTTGATGATATCTTGGTGTATAGCAAGAGTGAGGAAGAGCATCTAAAACACCATACATAAGTTCTTGAGTTGTTTGAAAAAGAGAAGCTATATGGTAACTTTCAAAAGTGCACCTTCTTCACTTCGTAGGTAACTTTTCTTGGCTAAATAGTCTCGGTTCAGGGTGTAAAAATGGATGAAAGTAAGGTGGAAGCCATAAGATCTTGGCCCTTGAGGAAGGGAGTGGCTCTTTGCCGTTTGACATCCTTCTCCATGTTGGGCCAAAAATAATGTTCTCTAAGTATGCATACTATCTTGTTGACACCGAAATGGCCAGCCAATGCCCCACTATACACCTCTCGAATCAAGAGCTCTCTTGTTCCACAATGGGGAATGCACAACCGAGTGCCCTTGAAGAGAAAGCCATTTTGAACTAAAAATTCGCCCTTGGGATGTTTTTGGCAGTCTTGGTACAGTTTTTCCAAGTCCTTATCTTCAATATACAAGGACTTTAAATGTTCAAAACCAAATATTTGGGTTCCCAATTGAAACAACAAGAAATACCTCCTTGATGGAGCGTACGCCCTTTGTTCATCTTGCCTTATTTGTGCTTAATGGTTAAGTGAAATGTTTGGAGGTACTCTACCCATTTTCCATGTCGTGGGTTTAGCTTATGCTGCCCTTATATGTACTTGAGTGCTTCGTGGTCGAGTGGAGAATAAACTCAGTAGCCACTAAGTAATGGCTCCAATGCTCAAGTGACCGAATAATGGCATAGAACTCCTTGTCATAAGTTGAGTATTTTCTCATTGAATCACAAAGCTTCTCACTAAAGAAGGCTAGAGGTCGACCTTCTTTGGAAAGAACTCTACCAATGCCAACTCCGGAGGCATAACACTCAACCTCAAAGACCTTGTCAAAACTTGGTAGAGCTAGAGCCGGGGCTTGGGTAAGCTTGAGCTTGATTGTCTCAAAGGCCTCTTGAGCCTTAGAATTCCACTTGAATGAACTTCTTATAGAAAGAGGCCAAACCATGGAAGCTTCGGACATCATGAATACTCGTTGGAATAGGCCAAGATCTTATAGCTTCCACCTTAATTTCATCCACCTTCATGCCTTCGGCAGAGACTATATAGACGTTTACAACCCACATTTTCCCCTCTCTTTCTCTGTCCTAAAACCAACCCATCTAGCTTGTTTCTAACCAGAATACTTCCCATTTTAAAAGATACATCACCCCATCAAATAATGATGTTGTTCCCTTCTTGGCAAGTTACCATTGGTTGAAAAGACTTGACACGCCATATGCAGAATTTCGATTGGACCGTCGAAGTAGTAGGCTTGCAGCCTAGTAGCTAGTCTCCTTATGTGGCTAGTTTTCTAAGGCTCAGAACTATTGTGAAGAGAATCTTGTCCTTCCAATAGCTGTGGATGCCTAAGGTACTCTAGGCTTAGACCAGTGAGTCTTGTACGAAATATTCTCCTTCGATAGTTCCTGCTTTCAGTATTGGCTTCCTGGACTCTTCAACTCAAAACCTTATCCTTTTGGCTCAAAAGTAGTCCGAGTTCTCTTTCGTTCAACTGGATGCTTCTTGAACTCAACACAAAACTCTTTCTCTCTTGGCAGCTCTTACGTTAATCTTCAACACGACAGGAGTGGGTTAATAACCCTTTTTGACCAGGTCAGAAATAACTACTCCCATAACAAGTATAGCATTCTAACTAATAAAATGAATTACAACACAAATTGTCAAAATTATTACGAGTCTATAAATTATCTCTGCTCGGGAATGATACTATTTTTAAATACTTAGATAACAAAATGCCTTGGCAAGTGAGTATAGCTCCAACTTGATGGGGTCGAGGCTAAGACAAACTCGAATGGGGGTTTCTCCTCTTTGCGGTGATCCAAACTCGGTGCTTACTGCATCAAGACTTCTTATCACACGTTTGGTTGGTAAGGTTGGGTTCGAGATCTTGCTTGCTCTGTAAACTTGGAAATGCTCCTTTTCTGCAAGGCTAGCTTCTTAACTTTCCTCTTTTCAGCCTGCGACTTAGGCTGAGATTCATTGCTTGATTCCGAGTTCGGGTGGGAGTCGAAGCTGTGACTTTCGGCCTGGCTGCTCGAGGGCTGAGAAACCTGCACTAACCACTGGTCGGGATCCGGCTTTCCTTCATTCGCCTAGTGTTCAACTAAGCTTCATCCTTCTTAGGATCAATATGCATAAAGGTGTTAAAGGATAGACATGATGATGGAGAGTTATTTCCATCATACTCCCTTGGTTCAAAAAGTTTGTCCTCAAACTTTGGGGATGTATAATTGAAACTTTTCCATTACGAGCTCCTCGGCTCCTGGAAATTTTAACCTGCAAGGAAAAACACTGGGAGTAATCTCCTCAGGTAGGATCTAGTCGGGAGTTGTAGCAATGCACGGGTCAACGGGGATTTTTAGTGAGGCTCGCCACTTAGCTCCGAGTGTGTAAGAGAAGGGGTCAAAACAGCTCGGATTTGAAGGTTATTTTTGTAGGTTTTGGATTGGGAGGATTGGAGAGGTTTGAGGGTGACCTTTTGATGGAAATCTCTCTACTAACCACGCTACAAAGGGGCATGGCTTGCTAGCTAAAATACAAGAGGAGCTATCTTTGGGTAGTGATCAACTTTAGGCTTCTAAATCACCCATACTTGGTTCGAGTTGTGCAAGCTGGCAATGGGTTAGGAGAGCCCTAAAACTCTTTAAACTAAGACCATGATGATACCAATAAATGGTCCTCAGGAGTAGAACTAGAAATAACAACGGAGAAGGATAGAAATGGAAAACAAGCAAAACGGTCAGCTTTGGAGCGTTTCTGCACGTCTAACTTTGAAGGTCAAAAAGTCTATACTCGAAAGGTCAATTGATGAGACTAGCTGCATGGGTGTATAGCTGACTTGTGGAACTTTCTAGAGAGTCTGAATTCACCTGATTTGGAAAAGGGAATCAAATTCTAAAGCCAATCAATGTGAAGCTTGGAGAAGAGGAAATCCAATACTTGGCCAGAATTGCACCATGAATAGTATCCACATGTTCCCTCTTGGGTGAAGCATCTTTTATGGATTATTCTCTTTGCTTAGTGTAATCTCATCCCTTGATCATGTAAGGCCTCTAATGGCCATTAGATTATGCCTTTGCTTAAACTCTTTGTAAGCACTACAAATAGTGCCCTATACCCGGTTGTAATACATGTTGAATGAATGAAAAATCTGAGTGAGTTGTGTGCTCTTCACCCCCAAATCCTTGATTGCTTATCTTAGTGTGACAAGCTAAGTGGTGTTCTATCAAGTCCTTGGAGGAAGCTGGTTGTGCTTCTTATCCAGCCCATCCCTCGGTGCCTCAAGTAGTCAATGGTGGTGATTTCTTATCCATTGAAGACTTGGAATCTATCCCTTTGTGTTCTCCATTTTGGTGCTTGTATTTGGTGCTAGATTTGCTTGGCATTACCAGTCCCATTTATGGTGGTTTGCTTGCTGGTTTGCTAGACACTCTCAACCCTCCTTTCCCCCTCTTTTCCCTATCCCAAAAGCTACCCTTCTAGCTCGTTTCTGGCCAGATTACTCTCCACGTGAGAGATACAGCATTGGTATCAGAGCAAGTTAGCTACCCTCCTGGCCTAGCCATCTTCATTCCTAAACACATCCCCTAAACCTCAAACACTAACAGCCAGAAACCCACAAGAAAACCCGGTTACTTATAAGTGCTAGCATGCCTTTGGAAGAACGGTTTGAGATGCTTATGAAGGATAATGGTGAGTTGAGAGCTCAAAATGAGTATCTTCGAAACAGCTTGGGAAGTCTATGACGGATAGACGTGATCAACTATGGAGTATATCTCCCCACTCTCAGAATATTCCTAGCTCCAATGAAGATGATGATGAGGATAATCCGTTTGCTTCTTCGGATGATCCTAGTGAGAGGAGATCAACGAGAGGTTTTAGACACTCTAAGCACCATTCTCATGATTTCAAAGTGGATATCCCAGAATTTGAAGGCCGTTTAATCCAGATGAATTCTTAGATTGGCTAAGAACCGTAGAGAGGATCTTTGATTACAAAGATGTGGCCGAAAATAAGAAGGTCAAGCTTGTAGCTCTCAAGCTTAGGGGATTTGCTTCTACTTGGTGGGAGAATCTAGGCATAATAGGGTACGAAAGAGGAAGTCTAAAATCAGAAGTTGGGAGAAAATGAAGGCAAAAGTCAAGGCTCGTTTCTTACCTCCAACTTACATCTACAATAGTTATTCTCAACTCCACAACCTACACCAAGGCAGCATGAGTGTAGAGAAGTATACCCATGAGTTTGAAAGGCTATTGATCAAATGTGACATTCAAGAGAATGAGGATCAAACCATAGTGTGTTACCTTGGTGGCCTCGATCCAAAATATGCTAAAGTAGTGGAGTTACAACAATACTCTACTTTTGATGAAGTGTGTCATTTGGCCCATAAGGTTGAACAACAAAAGAAGGTTTGCTTTGCCCGGAGAGTACCACCAAAAGCCATCCCACAAAACAACCCACCCTTTTACAAGGGAGCCCCCAACCAAGTCCACAAAAGAATCCAATCTCCACAAAACAGCCTACTACCCAAACGTCCCCAATACCCCATCTAACTCTAATTGCACCAGAAGGTGCTAGAAGTGCCAAGGTTTTTGTCACATTGCTTCGGAATGCCCAAACAGAAGAGTAGTCACTTTACCCGAGTACCAAGTGTTGCCAATAGAGGAAGAAGAACTTGAAAACGAGCTTTCTCTTATGGAGGAAATGGAGGAAGTTGAAGAGGAAGCAGATGAGGGTGAGCTTCTAGTTTTGAGAAAGGGTTTGAGCGGTTTCAAAGACCCTAAAGAAGAGCAAAGAGAGAATGTCTTCCACACTAGAGGCACGGTTCATGGCAAAGTATGTTCCATCATTGTGGATAGTTAGATTTGCACCAACATCACCGCCTCAAGCATGGTGGAGAAACTTGGACTCATAGCTTCGGTTCATCCACACCAATACAACATATAATGGCTAAATCAAGGTAAAGGCCTCCAAGTCAATTCTAGATGTCTTATTTCATTTAGTATTGGCAAGAATTATCATGATGAGTTATGGTGTGATATTGATGTATATCTCTACGCTCAGATACCAAAGTGATGTATAGCTTGGCAAGAGAGAGCAAACAACAAAAAGAGCACCGGGCGAGAATGGGTCAATTTGTGTGGTCTTGGGAGAATGAGTTGATGGGGGTGTTAACGGTGGCGTTTGGAGGTGAAATTTGATGGGGGACTCCTGGGGAGGTTAGGAAGGGTTGGTAAAAAGTGGGGATTTATTCGAGGTCGGGATCACATTGAACAAGAGACAAATATCTTGTCCCACTGAACTAGAGTCCAGGATGAGGCGGTCTAATGGTTTTAGAGGACGGGGTCGGGATATGGCTGGGATGGAGCTGAAATTTGGAGGGGGAACTCTTGGGGTAGTTGGGAAGAGATGGTAAAAATTGGAGGATCATTCGAGGTCAAGATCACCTCGAACAAAGGGTAAAAGACTGTTCGGTCCGCGGGTAGAGCAGATTGGCAGGCTTTGGTTGTTTCGGTGGAGGGGTCAGACGAGAGCTTGGATTGAGCTGCGATTTGAGGGGGATGACTCAACTCGTGTAGGAAGGTGTGGGTGAAATTTGGTGCGCAAGGAATTTGTGGATTGGGAGATATGGATTTCGGAAGTGAGGTGATAAGTAGGGAGGATAGAGCCAAGGTCCTTAAGGATACGAGATACACCACCTTAGGGATTCTTGGGGCAAGGAAAACTTTAACTAGATACGGACACACCACTAGTAAAGTTTAAGGACTCAAAAGAGCACCACTAAGTATTCCACACTTGGATAAAGCATTTGAGAATTTAAGGGGAAACGAGCTCACAACTCCTTCACATTTAATCATCAAAACTGATTTTTACATGGCTGAATACATGGATATTTATAATGCTTAAAAGATGCTAAGTATAATCTAAGGCTAAGAGTGTATGTACAAGATCAATGGCCTAGATTACACATTAGCTAACCCCTTGTCCAAGCTAGCTTTGGGAACATGTGGTTGAAATGAATAGTGATTTCTAGCCAAGTATTTTCCTTCCCCTTGTGCATGCTAGCTTCTCATTGGTCCAACACAAATATTCCTCTACTAAGGTTAGTGCTTGGGAATTCTTCTGGAGCTTTTCTTGAGCTAGCATTGCACATTTAAGCTTAATGACTTATTTGGATAATTAGTGCATGGACCTTTGACCGAGCATGGGACTTTCGGATATTGAAATCATCTCGGACAATTTGTGCTTAAAAATACCCGGCTTGGACAGCTTGCACTAAAATACTTGGTTTGGACAGCTTGCACTAAAAATACCCGGTTTGGGTTTTTAGGCATTTTTGGACCGTCTTTGATGCTCGATTTTGCCTTAGCTCCTCAACATGAATTATTTATGTACTAATTGTCATAGAAAGACAATTTCCACAACTTTGAAAGCTTTATCCCATCTTGCTAATTTCGGACCAGATTGGTATATTTTAGAGCCCAAAATTGATCTCCAACTAAGTTTGACTCCTCTTGTGTCTTTACTAACAACCCCTTGACTCTTGGAAGTTTGACTTAGATAGAAATATCCATCATTCTCCCCTTGTTGAAAAGAATTTGCCCACAAATTCGCATGGACAATATCTTCCAAGTGAGGAAAAATTCAAGATCGATGTAGCACAACTCTTGTCATCATAGGGGTGTTGCCTCTTATTTTCGGTCAATAGGGATATGTCTTGTATGAGCATGAAATTGATTGCTCTCCATAAGTCCCTAACAAATACCTTCCATGTGATTCTTCACTTTGAGACAAGCATGACCAATGGAGCCTAGGATCATAAGGTTGCTCACGTTGCTTCTTTCTCCTTTGATGCTCACCATGCAAATTTCCAACTTGATTAACACACAAGGGCCATACATGCTCAAGGTTACGAAAACAACCTTTTGGTGGGAAGAATTTGTACTAAGCACTCTCTCCTTGATCGACGTCACAACTTGGCTTAGGGGATCCACAAATATAATGGCATAACTTCATTGGCACAAGTATAAAAGAACTCTCCACATTTTCGGCATAGACACACAAGAATGTTATTTGCTCAAAATCAAATTTACAAGTTTCCAATGGAGATAAAAGGATGTACCTCCTCTTGGATTCACACCACTCCAAGTGCTCACAAATTGATTGCATGAAACAATCATCAAATCCGTAAGCCTCACATATATTCAAGTTCTCATGCATGGGGGCTTTGTTTAGCAACTCAACAATGGTTCGGGTTGCCCCATGTGGAGGCTCCCATTGCTTTCGGTTTTCACCAAAGGAGGCAGAATAGTGGCTGCTCCAACACACTTCAATCATGCTCGGTTTCGGGTGCAACTCAAATGAGGGAAATGTGGGATGAGTCTTCTCAAATGGAGCTAGAACTTGGCCACAATCTAGTTGGAATGACTCATGAAGGACAAAATCACTCATGGACAGAATGTAGTAGTAAGAGCACCATGCAATCTCTCCATGATCAAGGTCACAAGCAAAATGGCACAACTTCAATGGTATAAGTGTGAGCTTGCTCTCCACATTCTTGGAATAAGCACATAGAAATGTTAAGTGCTTCAAATCAAGTTTACAAGCACCATTAGATGCACTAAATTGTGCTCCCTTCATCAAGTACTCCTCATGAACTAGTAGCTCTCCAAAATCATGATCAACACCATACAAGCACATTAGGAGATCAAAGTGGAAAACACAATTTTCCAATGGAGTAAATGAAACATACCTCCTTGCTAACTCATGGGCTTCTTGGTTGCACCTCTCGATTTGCCACTTGGTTGGAAAAGGAAATATCCATCAAAGTTCAACTCCCTTGCCATAATGAGAACTTAATGGTTGTTGATCTTGGCAACTCATCAAATACCATAGGATCCTTTGATTCATAAAGTAGAGGTTCCAACATGTAAGTGACAACATAATAGCCAAAAGCTTCTTTCGGTGGCTTCACACATTCCGCATACAACCTTCGAAGGCCTCTTTCAACAACAAACGACCATTTAAATTGCTCAAAAACAATTTCACAATCCTCCAAATACAAAGGAAAAGATAATGCATCATTCAATCGTAAAGGCTTTCCTTTATCTACTATTTGGATTACCACTTCAAGTTTCTCCATGAGAGTAAACTTCTTTTCATGCTCAACTTTGTGCACATGGGGCAGTTTGCTTTTGGCCAGAATATCATCAAGTATTTGGTTGGGCTTTTTGTGACAAAATGATCGACTCCTTGGCATGTAAAACACCTCTGGGCTGAGTTAGGGCCATAGGATCTTTTGGGAGGAGGGATTGGGATTTTTGTCGCGGAAATAGGGGCTAAATAGAATAGGGACAAGGCTGGAGAGAATGTATTTGGAGGTTAAATGGGGTTTTGGTTTTGGCTTTTGGTTTGTGGATATGGGTCTTGTGGAGTAAGGTGAAAGTGGACATTTTGTGGACGGTTTTGGGAGAGGTATGAGAGACTCTAAACCCATCATGGGCTAATCTCTTATCAAACAATAAAGACCATTCCCAAAAAGCAAAGCAAGCACTCACAAGCATAGCAAAATTCCACATCTCAATAATGCTTAACTTCACAAAGCCAAAAGAGATTAAGCTAGGATGAACAAAGTGGCTTATACCTTCATAAGGCAGTGGGATGTCACATTGAGAGAAGTGGTTTGTGGCTTGAATTTCCAAAGTCTCATTGCTAGTAGGCTCTTCTACCTCACTAGATAATGAATGGAAGGTGACACTTCCATACTCCTCAACTTCTAGAAATTCTTTGCCATAATCATCAAGATTGGGAAGTCATCTTGGCTCGCAACTTTCTCCTCTTGTGATGGGTTGGACACACCCATGGTTTCTTGCTTAACCAAAACTTCACATGAAAATTGGTCATTGATTTCTTCCTCATTAGTAGATGAAGAAGTGTCTTCCAAAACATCTCCATCATGCTCATCAAACTTAGGAGGCAACTCAAAATCATTTGTTGGTTGGCAAATATCCTCCAATGCACTCTTAACATACTCATCAAACTTTGGAGACAAACTAAAGTTGGGCTTAATTTCCTTTTGAGTAGGAAAAAGAGGGGCGGACATGGGTTTTGGTGAGGAAAATGGGAGGCTCTTTAGGTGAGTGGGTGTGGGTTTTTTGTGGTGGAGGTGAGGGAAGGAGGGGCTGGTCCGAGGGCTTTCGTGGGGAAATATGGTGGTTCTTTGTGAGATGTAAAAGGGATGGATAGTTGGGTTTATAGGAAGAGAAGATGAGAGGGCTGAAAGTTTGGGAGAAGGGGATGACCAACTCCCCTTGTTAATGGGTTTGCTCTTGGTGGGTGGAAATTTGTAATTAAGTGGACCAAAATTTTCCAACAATTTTCCTCTCAACTTTCTCCATGTGTTCACCTTCTTTTTGCCTTTCTTCTTCCTTCTCATCTTGTATGTTGTCCACCAAGTGAGGGCATGACTCCACAACTTAGACACAACAATCTCAACCTTCTCATACTCTTTTAGTGATGGAAAGTGGACAGCCCTTGATCATGGACCGAGGACAAGTTATCAAGAGAGATCAAACATGCATGGAAATCAGCCTAAGACACTTGAATTTCTTATTATCATTTTTGATCCCGGAGGATGGGAAGTCAAGAGTATGTTCTTTTTATGATTGTTCATAAATAATTATTTACCTAAGAGTCAAGAAGGAGAGCCAAGAAGAATCAGCTAGCAAACCTAAAATCCTCCATGTTAGAGCAAGGTGCATTTTGGCCATGACAAAACGTGAAGTAAGGTGTCTTTGCACATAAATAATTTGTATTTGATTCTGGTCGGTCCAAGGTCAATTACAACATGCCTAGGCGCCTAAGGGGAGCATCCAAAGCAGCCCACATGAAGAGCATTCTAGAAGAATTAAGGAGGCTTGGCAAAGGGAAACAAACCATAGCCACATGTTCCCTAACCATCAAATACTTGGCTGAAATTTCTCCTAGCTTAACTTGGAGGAGGGGAAAGAATCTTGGCTAATTTTGTTTTGATTTTGCTTTAATTTTTAGCTATGTTTCAGCTTTGTAAAATGCCAATGTTAGGCATTATAAATTCAGCAAGCCTAGCTCATGTAAAGACACTTTTTGATGAATATATGAATTTGAGCTTTGCTCTTGTGAGATGGATTTCTCAACCCTTTAAATCCTCATTGCTGTATCCGAGCCTTGGCAAGCTTGGTGGTGTCCTTTGAGTCTCTTAAGCCCCGGTGGTGTTTCTGTATCCGGACCGTTTAAGAGTGCCCCTTGATTCAGCTTGGTGGTGTTTCTGTATCCAAGCCAGAATCCAGGTTCTATCCAGCGACTTCCATCAACCATATCTCCCAATCCACGAATCATCTCTTTCCCAAATTTCACACACTTCATCTTACATGAGTTGAGTCCATTCCCTCCAAATCTCAGCTCAATCCAAGAAGAACTCTATCCCCAGCACCAAAAACAAACAAAGAACCTCATTCTGGACAACCACCCAGTGAGGCTTTCTGTTTGCGTTTGGCTCAAGGTGATCCCGACCTTGGATGCTGCCCAAATTTTACCACAACCTTTCCCAACCAGTTAACTACCTCTCCACCAAATTTCGTCCAAAACCAAGACCATTTACCCCTCCTTTCACCCTTTTCCCCAGAACCGCACCTGCAGGTCCTATTCTGGCCAGCTTGGTTTTCTTGCGGTTTTGCTTCCTTTTTGCTTCCGCCTCCCACTACACATCATTTAAGCTCAAATTTACGAAGGCTTCTTCAACCTTGACAAACCAACTAGAAAATCGATCTTTTTGACCATAAAATTTGGGCACAAGTAGACTAACAAACTCAAAGTTAGAATGGGCCAATTTTTCTCTTCAAAGCCAAATGTAAAGTGGTGTTCAAAATGGTGAAAGAAAATGGGGCAGAAATTTTTTTTTGTTTTGGTTTTTTTTTGTGGACTAATGTGTTTGGGGTAAAAGGGGTTCTGTTTAGGAGAAGGAGGTAATTCACCCAAGAAATCAGAACCTGCTCCGATACCAAATCTGATGTATATCTCTACCCTCGGATACCAAAGTGATGTATAGCTGGGCAAGAGAGAGCAAACACCAAGAAGAGCACCCGAGCATAATGGGGTCTGTTTGTGCGAGTCTTGGGAGAATGAGGCGATGGGGGTGTTAACGATAGAGTTTGGAGGTGAAATTTGAGGGGGACTCCTGCGGAGGTTAGGAAGGGTTGGTAAAATTGGGGATTTATTCAAGGTTGAGATTACCTCGAACAAGAGACAAACAGACTGTCCCGCTGAGCTGGAGTCCAGGATGAGGCGGTCTGATGGTTTTAGAGGAGGGGGTCGAGGATATGGCTTGGATGGAGCTGACATTTGGAGGGGGAACTCTTGGGGCAATTGGGAAGAGGTGGTAAAAATTGGGGGATCATTAGAGGTTGGGATATGGCTTGGACAACTTGCACTAAAATACTCGGTTTGGACAACTTGCACTAAAGATACCTGGTTTGGGTTTTGGACCGTCTTTGATGCTCGATTTTGCCTTAGTTCCTTAACATGAATTATTTATGTACTAATTATCATAGAAAGACAATTTCCACAACTTTGCAAGCTTTAGCCCATCTTGCTAATTTCGGACCAGATTGGTATATTTTGGAGCCCAAAATTGATCTTCAACTAAGCTTGACTCCTCTTGTGTCTTTGCTAACAACCCCATGACTCTTGGAAGTTTGACTTCGATAGAAATATCCATTAGATATTATTCCAATGGATGCTTGTGAGAGAAAGTAGAAGTCCATGTGTTGTCCCTACCCTTTTAGTCCCCATATAGGATGACACCATGAAAATGCGTGTGGACAGCCGAGCTATAAAAAAATACCATCAAGTATAGACATCCATTCCCTAGACTTGAGGACATGCTTGATAAGCTCCATGGGTCACAAGTGTTTTCAAAGGTGGACTTGACGAGTGGGTATTATCAAATCAGAATCCGTGAAGGAGATGAGTGGAAAGCGCATTTAATACCACCAAGGGAGGCTTGTATGAGTGGCTTGTGATGCCATTCGGATTGTCAAATGCCCCTAGCACTTTCACGAGACTCATAAACCAAGTAATTTCTAAGTGTTATCTTTACGAGTTCATTCTAGACTCGGACAGTCATATTACTCTGCTTGACTTGCTTGTTTATTCGTGATAGCATTTACGAGTCCAAGCTTTTCGACCCTGTCTGTTTGACTCGGAACCTGTCTCTGTCTCTTCGTTAACAAAAGAGCTAACGTTTCTACGAAAAACTTCTATCACCCTATTTACCCCCTCTAGGGTGACTCGAGACTCTCCCGAGCAAACCTTCAAACGAGTAACCGATAGGCTAAGTTCTTCAAGAATACGGGGAACACCACCTTGTCAAACTTAGGGCACCTTTAATCTAACCAAATACAGCGAACACCACTAGCTAGATTAGAGGACTCAAAAGATCACCACCAAGTTGCGAAACTTGGATACAACATTTGAGGATTTTAAAGGGGCGAGCAATCCAGCTCAAAATTCATTCATATGTTGATCAAAAGTTGATTTTACATGGCTGCATGCAAGCTAAATTTATAATGCTCAAATAACAAGGCTAAACATAATCTAAGGCTAAGATCAAGGGCCAAGATTAAACATTAGCTTTCCCCTTTTCCAAGCTAGCTTTGGGAACATGTGGTTGAAATGATAAATCATTTCTAGCCAAGTATTTTCCTTCCCCTTGTGCAAGCAAGCTTCTTATTGGTCTAACACTTAGATTCCTCCACTAAGGTTAGTGCTTGGAAATCTTCTAGAACCTCCTTTGTGCCAGCCATGTATTCCACCATTTGATGACCCATTCGGCTGGGCTAAACATGGGCTGCTCGGTCTTTAAAACCATCCGGCCAGATTGTAGTCTAGGTGCTCGGTTCGAACCCTTCGGCCTTTTGGACCTTTTTGTGGATTATTTTACTTCAACTCCTTAAGTAATATTTATTTATGTACTAATGGAAATACAAAGACATTACTCATGACTCTTCAACCCCGGGATCAGCTTATATCATATGGACTAATATGGAAGATTTAAGCGCCCAAAGTTAATTCCCGCACATGCTTATCTCTTGTTGAAGTTTAGCTCTCAGCCCATGGCTCTTGGTAGCCCACTCTCCATCAATAGTTCTCCTTCATCCACCTCCTCTACTACTTCCTCCATTCCACCCACCAATTAGAGCTCCTTTTCGATCTCTTTTTCCTCCATGTATTGTTCTTGAAATTCCACCAAAGTCACTACCCTTCAGTTGGGGCATTCCGAGGCAATGTGTCTAAGGCTGTGACACTTGAAGCACCTCCGTGGGTTGTCGGAGTTAGGAGTGGACTTGGGCAGGTTTGGGGTAGGAATGGGCGTAGGCTATTTTGTGGAGCTAGGGGTTTTTGTGGGATTGGTTGGGAACTCCCTTGTAAAAGGGTTGGCTCTTTTGTGGAAAGGGTTTGGGCATTTCTCTTTTGACAAATCGGTGCTTCCTTTGTTGTTCAACTTTATGTGCCAAATGACAAACCTCATCAAAAGTGAAAAATTGTTGCAATTCTACCACTTGAGCATACTTGGCATCTAGGCCTCCAAGATACCTCACAATTGTTTGATCTTCATTCTCTTGAATGTCACACTTAATAAGCAATCTCTCAAATTCACAAGTGTACTCCTCCACACTCATACTTCCTTGTTGTAGGTTATGGAGTTAGAAATAGCTATGTTGGATGTAAGTTGGAGGCAAGAAACGAGCCTTGAGTTTTATTCTCATTTTCTCCCAACGTTTAATCTTGGATTTCCTTTCTCTTACTCGTTGTTGATGCAAGTTTTCCCACCATGTTGAGGCAAAGCCTCTAAGCTTGAGAGCAACAAGCTTAACTTTCTTCTCCTCGAGAACATCCTTGTATTCAAATATTCTCTCCACGGTTCTTAGCCAATCTAAGGACTCATCCGGGTTTAGGCGGCCTTCAAACTCCAGGATTTTCACTTTGAAGTCATGGGAATGATGTTTTGCAGGCTTAGAGCCTTGCCTTGATCTCCTTTCACTAGGTTCATCGGAAGAAGCAAATAGGTTGCTTTCTTCATCCTCTTCGTTGGAACTATGAGTAGGCCGAGTGGGATGTGATATGCTTCTCAACCGATCACGCTTATCTCTCATGGATTGCCTAAGTTGTTTTCGAAGGTACTCATTTTCTTTCATCAACATCTCAAATCTTTCTTCTAATGTCATACTAGCACTCATGTTTGAGAACCTGTTTTTTGTGGGTTTCTGGCTATTTTAGTGGTTTGGGAAGAAAAATAACTCAACCAAGGAAATGGAACTTGCTTTGATACCAAAATTGATGTATAGCCAAGCAAGAAGCCGAGGGGAAGGATGGTTTGGGAACGGTGGGGAAAAAGGAAATGGGGAGAATGTGATGGAGATGTGCCCAGCAGTGATCACATGCTACAAACCCAAATCCATTCTAGACAAGAATGAGTTGAGCAAGACCAGTTTTGAGCCTCACTTGTAAGTGCTAGAACATTTCAGCCCTACCCGGTGTTTCTAAGGCTGAATGTTTTAACCAATTAGTCACTCATGTCCTGGCATTTGGACCTCAAACTTTACATGGAAGCACCTAAAGATGTCCTCAATCTAGTCCAATAATGGGCATCTTGGTATTTGGCAAAGATAATAAATGAGGAAGACATTTGTTAAAACTGGCAGTTTGCTCATCTAGGATGATACCTACACTTTATTTTGATCATATCTTCTGATCCAGAGCTCCAATGACAATCATGGTATATGAGGATGGAAAGCTAACATCCTAAGCTTTCTATCCATACCAAGAACAACTAAAATGGAGCTAAGAATCGCAAGTTATGAGCATTTGAATTTGACTCAAAAGCTGGAAGTTACGGACCCAGAATGACACTTAAAGATCAAATTCAAGAGGGTGTTCAGTCAACCTTGGATTAGTTTTTGGTCTCAATTTTTCAAAAGGGTATTCCTGGACATGTCTAGATTAATATCAAATTATGGGCATTGTCCTTTAGGCCGGAGATAATAAAGAAAATGGTCCATGTTTCAAACCGGGTATTTTTGATGACCCAGTTTGACCTATGCTGATTGTTCTGGTCATAACTTTTTGCTCACAGCTTCAAATGGGTTGAGCCACATATAATTGGAAATCTTATTCCCTAAGCTTTCCATGCATATCTTGCATGTTCAATTTGAAGAAGGGAATCAAAAGGTACAACCAATCAAAGTTTAGCTTCGGGAAGGGGAAAGCAAATACATGGCGAAAAATCACTATTCATTTACTAGCTTGGAAAAGGGGCTAGCTATAGTGTAATCTTGGCCTTTGATCTTGTATATACAGTCCTAGCCATTAGATTATGCTTAGCTTTAATCTTTAAGCATTATAAATACTCCATGTATTCGGTTATGTAAGGAATGAAGTTTTGGATATTGAAATGAAAACCGAGTTGGTTAATGCTCTTTTCTCTCTTAAAATTCTTAATTGTTATATCTAAGCTTGGCACACTTAGTGGTGCTCGATTGAGTCAAAAGGTTTAGCTAGTGGTGGTTATACTGTATCTAGTTTAGCCTTTTGGTGCCTCAAGATTCTTAAGGTGGTGTTTTTGTATCCTTAAGGTGCTTGATCCTATCCAGGTTACTTGACTTCCGAGTCCCATATCTTCCAATCCCCTTGCTTTGTGAACTCCAAATTTTACCCACCTAATACTAAGTGAGTTGAGTTTTTTCCTCCAAATTGCAGCTCAATCTAAGCTCTATCCTGACCCCCTCTTCCAAAACCATCAAGGTATATCATTCTGGAATTCGGGCGCATAGAGCTGACTGTTTGCTTTCCGTTCAGGGTGCTCCATACCTCGCTTGATTCCCCTCTTTTTACCACACCTTCCACAACTTCTTAAGCCTTCCCCCTCAAAACAAAAACCCAAACTTCACCAGAATCATCCCCAACTAGCCATTTTCCCAGAACTGCGTAGAGAAGCACCATTCTGGCCGGGTATTTGTATTTATGCCTTAACCTTTTTCCTTGCCCTTTTTCCATCTTGCTTAGCTATACATTAGAATGAGTGCTAAAGTTGAAATAAATATAGAACCAAGCCCCTTGTGGATACAGTCACACCACCACAAGAACCTTGAGGCACTGAAAGCCTAAGACTAGATACAAATATCACCACTAGCTAGACCTTCGAGACTCAAACCACTAAGCATTCCAAGCTTAGATATAGCAATTGAGATTTCAAAGGGGAAGAGCATTCACTTAGCTCAATTTTTCATTTATCAAATTCAATTCCTTACAAAACGGTTACATGTAGTATAAATAATGCTCAAAGATAGCTAAGCATAATCTAAAGGCTAAAAGTGTATGTACAAGATCAAAAGCCAAGATTACACTATAGCTAACCCCTTCTCCAAGATAGTTTTAAGAACATGTGGCCTGAAATGAATAGGGATTTCTGGCCAAGCATTCGGTTTCCCCTTGTGCAAGCTTGATATTTGTTGGTCCAACACAAGATTCTTCCCACGCAAGATAGTGCTCTTGATTCCCTCCTTATGGTAGCATTGCACTTCTCCCTTGGTAACTTATTTGATAGTCCAATTATGGACCCTTCCGTCTTGAAGTCCAATGGGCAGATTGCACCCAAAAAATAGGCTTTTAGGCATTTATCGACCTTCTTTGCTTATTTTGCTTCAACTCCTAAGCATCAATTTATTTATGTACTCAATGACATAAAGGGTAACTTTCACGGCTCTTCATGCTCGGACTCAGCTTGTACCACATAGACTAGGATAGAAGATTTTAGTACCCAAAGTTGATCTCCACACAAGCTTATCTCTCCTCATAGCTTTGCCACTAGCCCACGGCCCTTGACAGTTTAGAACTCTCCATCAAGTGTGATGCCTCCGGAGTTGGCATTGGTGGAGTTCTTTCCCAAGAAGGTCGACCTCTAGCCTTCTTTAGTGAGAAGCTTTGTGATTTAATGAGAAAATACTCAACTTATGACAAGGAGTTCTATGCCATTATTCGGTCACTTGAGCATTGGAGCCATTACTTAGTGGCTAGTGAGTTTATTCTCCACTCGACCATGAAGCACTCAGGTACATATGAAGGCAGCATAAGCTAAACCCACGGCATGCAAATGGGTAGAGTACTTCCAAACATTTCACTTCACCATCAAGCACAAATCGGGCAAGATGAATAAAGGGGCAAATGCTCTATCAAGGAGGTATCTCTTGTTGTTTCAATTAGGAACTCAAATACTTGGTTTTGAACATTTAAAGTCCTTGTATATTGAAGATAAGGACTTGGGAAAATTGTACCAAGACTGCCAAAAACATCCCAAGGGCAAGTTTTTAGTTCAAGATGGCTTTTTCTTCAAGGGCACTCGGTTGTGCATTCTCCATTGTGGAACAAGAGAGCTCTTGATCCGAGAGGTGCATAATGGGGCATTGACTTGCCATTTCGTTGTCAACAAGACAGTTTGCATACTTAGAGAACATTAGTTTTGGCCCAACATGGAGAAGGATGTTAAACGACAAAGAGCCACTCCCTTCCTCAAGGGCTCTACACCCCTCTTCCTACACCCAACCAGCCATGGGAAGACGTGAGCCTAGACTTCATACTAGGCTTACCAAGAACTCAAAGGAACAATCATTCAATTCAGGTGGTACTAGATAGGTTTTCCAAGATGGCTCATTTCATTCCATGTAACAAAACGAATGATGCAACTAATGTGGTTGACTTGTACTTCAAGGAGATTATTAGACTCCATGGCATCCCAAAATCCATGGTTTCGGACAGTGATAACAAATTCTTGAGCCATTTTTGGATCACTCTTTGGAAGAAATTAGGAACCAAGCTACAATTCAGTACTACTTGTCATCCTCAAACGGATGGAAAAACCAAGGTGACAAAACCGAACATTGGGAGGGCCTTGATTAAGACCAATGTGAAAGCTTGGGATCAACTTCTTGCTCATGCTGAATTTGCATACAATGGTGCTCCAAGCAAGACCACGGGCATGAGTCCATTCAAGATAGTCTATGGAGTCGAACCACTTACTCCTCTAGCCTTAACACCGAGAGGCATGGATATAAGAAATGTAGAATATGCATGAGAAAGTGAGGACCAAAATTGAGCAAACCAACTTTGCACATAAGCAACGAGTTGATAAGGGAAGAAAGAAGAAGGTTTTTCAACCTGGAGATCTAGTTTGGGTGCACCTAAGGAAGGAGCACTTTCCTTCCAAAAGAAAGGGCAAGCTATTGCCAAGGGTTGAAGGGCCATTTGAGGTGCTTGAGAGGATAAATGACAATGCCTACAAAGTTGATCTACCGGAGATTATGGAGTTTCAGCAAGCTTTAATGTGGCTGACCTCTCTCCTTACTTTGAAGATGACACCATAGAGAATTTGAGGACAAATTCTTCTCTACAAGGGAGGATGATGGAAATCTCTCTACTGACCATGCTACTAAGGGTCATGGCTTGCTAACTAAAATACAAGAGGAGCTATCTTTGAGTAGTGATCAACTTTGGGCTTCTAAATCACCTATTTTGGTTAAAGTTGTGCAAGCTGGCAATGGGTTAGGAGAGCCCTAAAACTCCTTAAACTAAGACCATGATGATACCAATAAATGGTCCCCAAGAGTAGAAGCAGAAATAACAAGGGAGAAGGCTAGAAATGGCAAAACAAGTAAAACGACTAGTTTTGGAGCGTTTCTGCGCGTCTAACTTTGAAGGTCAAAAAGTCTATACTCGAAAGGTCAATTAAGGAGACTAGCTACAGTGGTGTATAGCTGACTTGTGGAACTTTCTATAGAGTCCGAATTCACCTGATTTGGAAAAGGGAATCAAATTCAGAGCCAATCAAAGTGAAGCTTGGAGAAGAGGAAATCCAATACTTGGCCAGAATTGCACCATGAATAGTGTCGACATGTTCTCTCTTGGGTGAAGCATCTTTTATGGATTATTCTCTTTGCTTAGTGTAATCTCATCCCTTGATCATGTAAGGCCTATAATGGCCATTAGCTTATGCTTTGCTTAAATTCTTTATAAGCACTACAAATAATGCCCCATACCCGGTTGTAATACATGTTGAATGAATGAAAAATCTGAGTGAGGTTTGTGCTCTTCACCCCCAAATCCTTGATTGCTTATCTTAGTGTGGCAAGCTAAGTGGTGTTTTATCAAGTCCTTGGAGCATGCTAGTTGTGTTTCTTATCCAGCCCATCCCTCGGTGCCTCAAGTAGTCAATTACAAACACCTGGGCATAATGGTGCTTACGTGCACAGTTCGGGAAAATGGTTAGTTGGGGATGACTCCGGTGGAGTTTAGGCTTGATTTTTGAGGGGTGAAGGCTTAAGACAAGGATGAAGGTGTGGTAAAAGAGGGGAATCAATCGAGTCTAGAGCACCCTGAACTGAAGTAAAATAATTAGCTATATGCGCCTAGAATTATTTATGTACTAATTGTCATAGAAAAACAATTTTCACAACTCTCCATGCTCTAGTTCAGCTTGTACTTCTTGGATCAGAATAGTAGCTTTTGGTGCCCAAAGTTGATCTCTAAACAAGCTTATCTCCTCTTGTAACTTTGCTAATAGCCCCATGGTCCTTGGTGGTTTGGCTTGGATGGGAATCTCCATCAGAATCTATCCCTTTGTGTTCTCCATTTTGGTGCTCGTATTTGGTGCTAGTTTTTCTTGGCATTACCACTCCTATTTTGGTGGTTTGCTTGCTGGTTTGCTACACACTCTCAACCCTCTTTTCCCCTCTTTTTCCCTATCCCGAAAGCTACCCTTCGAGCTCGTTTCGGCCATATTACTCTCCACCTAGAGAGATACATCACCTTCTTTTGGTCCTTAGTAAGGGTGTAGGTATTTAGCCTACCATTATGTAGCACACTACGGTCGAACATCCATGGCCTACCTAGTAAGACATGGCAAGCGTCCATGGGGAGGACATCACACCGGATCTCGTCCCTGTAAGTTTTACTAATTGACAAAGAAATAAGGCACCTAAAAGATGCTAAGATATATTTTCCTTGACTCAGCCACTGTATGGTGTACGAGGCTGGGTGTGGAGTCATTGGTAATTGCAATTTGTCCACCAAGGTTCTTGAAGCTACATTGGTGCAGCTTCCTCCATCAACGATCAAAATAGCATACTTTACCTCGATAGTGCACCTTGTATGGAAGATGGCCTCTCTCTATTCTGCATTCCGAGTCTAAGCCTAGCTAGTGAGGGCTTTCCTTATGACCAACAGTTCACCTTCGTGTTGTCCTTCTTCTACCACCTCTTAATTCTCATACACGCAGACACTCGAGTCGGATTGTCCTTTCATCTCCTAAAACTCATGTATGGCTTCTTGGTACTAATGTAGATCTCCCCACCACTATCTCAAACTCAATCAATAAGGATCATGGCTTGATGTCTAAAATACAAGAGGTGGTAATTTTGAGTGAAGCTCAACCAAGGGAAGCAAAATCACCTCTTCTGGTTCGGATTTTTCAAGCATGACAAGAGTTAGGAGTGCCCAAAAACTCTTTTTATTAAGACCACAATGACGCTAAGAAGTGGTCATTTGAAGTAGAAATGGAGATAATAAGAGAAGAGCCTTATTTTTGCCAAACTCTCAAACCGGCAGATTTGGCAATTCTGCAAACCTGAACTTTTGAGGCCCATATCTTTTTGTTCGGAGGTCCAATGGGTTTGACCAGCATATGGGTGGAAAGTGATGTGCCAAAACGCAAGGCTACACCGATCCCGAAAACAGAGTGCGCCAAATGTAATTATGAGAGACTCGGAATGGGCTTAGAAGTGACCAATGAAATAGTAAACAACGAGGATTAAGCTAATCACTCGTGAGGAGATGATTAGCAAAGTAACCAGCACCGATAGGACAATAACAAGATAAACTAGAACTATCCAAGGATACGAGATATCACCACCAAGGATAAAACTAGGGCACTAATCACACTTAGTGATACAGCTATCACCACACTAAGTATAATGACTCTTAGAACACAGCCTAATTATGCCACTAATTAGACAAGCAAAAGAGAATTTTGGGGTTGAAAGGAGCACTTGCTCAACTTTACTTAGCATATAGCCAATATCAAAATCATCATCCTTTACAAAGAGAGAGCCCATGTATATTTATAGGCCTCTTAGCTAGGGTACATCACTCTAATCTAAGGGTTATAAATCCCTTTTACATTCAATGGTTGTGATGTATTCAGCAAAATAAAAGGATAAAAACAAGGACAACGAGTAAATAATTACAGCAGAAAAAGGACAGCAGAAAAGGAGGGGGACCACAGAATGAGTAGTACAAAGTAGTACGGTTACGAGTCCGGTGACAGACTACAGTCGTTGTCACCAAATTCTTTTGCTTTCTGATCCTTAACTTTCCTTTTCACGCTCTGCTGAAGATGCCTAGATGATGATCAAGTAGTCTAAGCTCATAAGCCGAGGACTCGAAAAAGATCATTTAACGTCCGAGCTCGAAGCGAGGACTCGAAAAAGATCTCTTGGCTTATTTTTCCTCCGAATATTTCTGACTTGTCCGACTCCCTTACTCCTGTCTTACTCTGTTTGAGGAGACAGACAAGTATTTCTGAGTGTGGCCAAAACTCCCTTAATGCTGCGTTATCAACGAAGACCCAGCAATGGTTTCGAGGGTTCCGTAATGAAGTCGGAGGACTTAGAATTATCACTCGGTTCTGGCTGGCTCTCGGTCTTAGTTGGGTCCGGGTTTGTGGTGTCCACCCCATCGAAAGCTAACTCTCTAAGCTTTCCAAGCATATAGAGAAAGCTGAATTTGGAGAAAGGAATCAAAAGTTACAGACCAATCAAAGTGCGAGCTTGAGGAAGGGAAACAAACACTTGGCCAGAAATGCTCCAAGATTGAGAACCACATGTTCCATAGCTGGAGCCTTTTCTTTTATCCTCTTTTGATTATTCCTTATGTAATCCCCACCCTTGATATTGTAAGGCTCTAATATCCATTGGATTGTACATAATTACCCTACTTTGAAGCACTATATACACTAGTGGCTTCACCCTTGTAAAGAAGAAGCTTATGATATGAATGAAAACCAAAGTGAGTTGTGTGCCCTTCACCCCAAATTCTAGTATGCTTATCTTAGCTTTGGCAAGATGAGTGGCGATCTTACAAGTCCATAGTGAGAGTGAGTGGTGTTTCTTATTTCATTCTTGCTTTAGTGCCCTAAAACCAAATTAGGTGGTGTTTTTTATCCTAATCCAGTTTTAGCTCTGTCCAGGTTACTTAACTTTCAAATTACCCCTCTCTCACAATATAGCCCGTTTGCTATCCATCTTTTTACCACTTCATTGTCAAGGTGTTCAGTTGATGTGTGCCAAGTTTCAGCTTCAACAAAGCTCTATCCTGGCCCCCTCCTCCAAAACCATCAAGGTGTATTATCCTGGAATTCCGGACGCATAAAGCTGACTTTTTGCCTTCAGTTCGAGGCTACTTAAGACCTACATTAATTCCCCTCTTTTTACCACATCTTCCCCATCCCCTTAAGAATTCCCCCTCAAAAATCATCCCCATCCATCCATTTCCCAGAATTGTGCATAAAAGCACCATTTAGCCGAGGTGTGTGTCTTTGTGCCTTAACCCTTTCTTTGCCCTCTTTTTCCTCTTGCTCCAAGGATACATCAAGTACTCAGCCAACGAGATGATTTTCTTGTTGGGACATTCTGAGGCATAGTGCCCTAGTCCCTGGCACCTGAAACACCATGGGTTCCCAATAGATTTGAGGTTAGGTCTCTACGAGGCTTATGGAGATTTATGAGGTTGAGGTGGAGAGGGTTTGTTTGGTGGAGTTGAGGCTAAGTTAAGTGCTGGGGAGTAGTAGGGGGTCTGGGTTGGTTGTTGGCTTTGTAAGGGGATCGGGTTGACTCACCCTTCCGTCGGGATCGTCTCTGTAAGTCCACCTTGTGAGCTAGTGAACTCGGATCATCCAGGGTAGAGTAGGGTTGTGATGGAGATCTCCCTACTGACCAAGCTACTAACGGTCATGGTGATGGAGACCTTCCTATTAACCAAGCAGCTAAGGGTCATGGTTTACTATCCAAAGTACAAGAGGAGCCACTTTTGAGCAAGGATCAACTTTGGCTTTCTAAGTCACCTATTCTGGTTCGAATTTAGCAAGTTGGCAATGGGTTAGGAGAGCCTAAAACTTTCTTTTATCAAGACCATGTTGATACTAATTAAGGTCCCTAGAAGTACAACCAGAAATAACAATGGATGAGGCTAGAAATGGCAAAACAAGCAAACCGGGTAGATTTAGAACAATTCTGCGTGTCTGACTTTAAGGGTCAAAAAGTCCATGCTCGGAGGGTCAATTGAGAAGTCAAGCTACATGGGTGCAAAGTGGACTTGTGGAACATTCTACACAATCCAAAATCACTTCATTTAGTGGAGAGAATCAAATTCTAGAGCCAATCAAAGTGAAGCTTGGAGGAGAGGAAATCTAATACTTTGCTGGAATTGCACCATGAATAGTGTCCACATGTTCTCTCTTAGTGGAAGTATCGTTTTGGATTATTCTCTATGCTTAATGTAATTCCATCCTTTGATCATGTAAGGCATCTAATGTCCATTAGATTATGCTTCCACTCTTTGTATGCAGTATAAATAGTGCTCTATACCCGGGTTGCATTGATTATTGAATGAGAAAACCGAGTGAGCTAAGTGCTCTTCACCCCCAAAATTCTTGATTGCTTATCTTAGTTTGGCAAGCTAAGTGGTGACCTCTCAAGTCCTTGGAGCAAGCTGGTGGTGTTTCTTATCCAGCCCATACCTTGGTGCCTCAAGTAGTCAATGGTGGTGATTCCTTATCCATTGAAGACTTAGTTTCTATCCTTTTGTGTTCTTCATTCTTGTGTTCGTTTTGGTGCTAATCTTGCTAGACATTTCCCACTCTCACCCTAATCCTTTGCTTGCTGGTTTGCGCGATAATCACAGTCCACTTTTTTTTCCTCTTTTTCCCACTCAAAACACCACCCCATTTAGCTCATTTCTAACCAGATTGCGCTCACTTACACCATCTTTGGTATCGAGCTATTGGCTACCCTCCTGGCTGAGCTATTTTCACCCCTTAAAACCTTTAAACACAAACAGCCAGAAACCCACAAAAAGCCCAGGTTACTAATGAGTGCTAGCATGACTTTGGAGGAGCGATTTGAGACGCTCATGAGGGATAATGGTGAGCTGAGAGCTCAAAATGAGTACCTACTAAAACAGCTTGGAAAATCCATGAGAGATAGGCATGATCAACTAAGGAGTACATCTCCTCACTATCGGCATACCCCTAGCTCCAATGAAGAGGATGAAGAGGATAATCCGTTTGCTTCCTCGGATGATCCTAGTGAGAGGAGATCAAGAAGAGGTTCTAGACGTGCGAAACCTTATTCTCATAACTTCAAAGTGGAAATTCCATAATTTAAAGGTCGTCTAAATCCGGATGAATTCTTGGATTGACTAAGAACCATAGAGAGAATCTTTGATTACAATGATGTGGCTAAAGATAAGAAGGTTAAGCTTGTTGCTCTCAAGCTTAGGGGATTTGCTTCTACTTGGTGGGAGAACCTTGTGCATAATAGGAAGCGAAAGAGGAAGTCCAAAATCAGAAGTTGGGAGAAAATGAGGTCAAAACTCAAAGCTCGTTTCTTGCCCCCAACTTACATTCAAGATATTTATTCTCAACTCCACAACCTACACCAAGGCAACATGAGTATAGAGGAGTATACTCGTGAGTTTGAAAGGCTTTTGATCAAATGTGATATTCAAGAGAATGAGGATCAAACCATAGTGCATTCTCTTGGTGGCCTTTATCCAAAGTATGCTTAAGTAGTGGAGTTACAACAATACTCTACTTTTGATGAAGTGTGTCATTTGGTTCATAAGGTTGAGCAACAAAAGAAGATTCGCTTTGCCCGGAGAGAACCACCAAAATTCACCCCATAAAAGAACCCACCCTTTAACAAGGGGAGCCCCAAACCAACTCCACAAAAGAACCCAATCTCCACAAAACAGCCCCAATCTGTCCCGAATGTGCCTAAAGTCCCCTCTAACTCCAACTCCACCAGGAGATGCTACAAATGCCAATGGGTTGGTCACATTGCTTCGGAATGCCCAAATTGTAGAGTAGTCACTTTGGCCGAGTATCAAGGGTTGCCAATGGAGGAAGAAGAACCAGAAAAGGAGCTTTACCTTATGGAGGACATGGAGGAAGTAGTGGAAGAGGCAGATGAAGGAGAGCTTCTAGTCTTGAGAAGGGCTTTGAGCAGTTTTAAAGACCACAAGGAAGAGCAACGAGAAAAAATCTTTCATACTAGAGGCACGGTTCATGGCAAAATGATGTATAACGAGAGCAAGGGAGAAAAGAGAGCTGCAAACACAAAGTGGAACACCCGAGCAGAATGGGGTCCGCTTGTGCGTTCTTGGGAGAATGAGGTGATGGGGGTAAAGATGGAGGAATTTAGAAGTGAAATTTTAGGGGAGGGGACCCTTGGATGAGTCGGGACGGAATTAGGGGTTGGTTTGAAGTCGGGATCACCTTGAACGAGGGCCGAAAGAGCTGTCTTCCTGGGCTGACATCCAGGATGAGGCGCTATGTTTATTCTGGAGGAGGGGGTCAGAATATGGCTCAGATTGAGCTGAATTTTGGGAGGGAGGGGGTAACTTAACTCGTCCAGGGAATGGTGGATAAAATTTGGGGTGAAAACAATTCGTGGTTTGGGAGATATGAATTTTTGAAGTTGAGTAACCGGGTAGGCTAAGGCTTCCAAGAATACAGATTTCACCACCTTGAAAATCTTAGGGCACCAAAAACCTAGCTAGATACAGTCACACCACTAGCACGATTTAAGGACTCAAAGAGCACCACCAAGTATGCCACACTTGGATAAAGCATTTGAGAATTCAAAGGGGTAAGAGCATTACAAGCTCAAAGTTCATTCAATATTCAAGCTGATTTTGTTACATGGCCGAATACATGTATTTGTAACGCTCTATTACAATAGCATAATCTAAGCTAGAACAAGATTAAAGGCCTAGATTAAGCTACCCCTTCTCCAAGTCAAAATGAGTGGTCGGATATGAATGGCCAATCTCCTCGTTTCCTCTTGCACAAGCTTACTCCTCATTGGTCCACCTAGCATGATTCCTTCCACTAAGAGTACTTGCTTGAAGATTCTTCTAGAATTCTTCCTGTGATGCTTCATTAGGCTATTTCCATTCGGACATTGGATTTTTGGACCGCCCTTGTTTTTTAACACAACATTATTTATGTACCGAAAGGTAGAGATCGGTGGCACTTCACGGTTCAACATGCCCGGGCTCATTTTGCACCATATGCACTAAAATGGAGATTTTAGGCGTCCACATTTGTTTCTCACACCACCTTGGTTCCCCTTGCGATATAGCTAGTAGTAGCTCCTTGTCTTTGGTCACCCTCTCTCCATCACAAAGTTTGTTCCATCATTGTGGATAGTGGAAGTTGGACCAACGTGGCCGCCTCAAGCATGGTGGAGAAACTTGGACTCAAAGCTTTGGTTCATCCTCATCCATACAACATTCAATGGCTAAATCAAGGTAAAGGCATCCAAGTCAATTCTAGATGTCTTATTTCATTTAGTATTGGTAAGAATTATCATGATGAGTTATGGTGTGATATTATTCCAATGGATGCTTTTCATTTGTTGTATGGGAGACCTTGGCTATTTGATAGGAGAGTGATGCATGTTGGGTTCTTGAACACTTATACTTTTACGAAGGATGGTAAGAAAATCACCTTAGCCCCCTTAACCCCAAGCCAACTCACAAAACTAATCCACAAAATAGCCCCAACCAACCGACCTCCTCCTCACTTTAAGAGAGTCATTTATCAAATCCAAACAACATGAGTTTAGGCCTATGCAAGAGCTAATTCTTCTAGCTCCTAATGAAGCTGAAACTCCATACCCAAAACTGCATCCCCTAGCCTAAACCTTACAGTCCCATTTTACTCATGTATTCCCCGAAGAAATACCCCTCGGCCTACCTCCACAAAGAACCATCAAACACCATATTGACCTAATCCCGAGGTCCATCCTCCCTAACAAACCCGCATACCGAATGAACCCCAAGGATGCTATGGAGATTCAAAGGCAAGTGGATGAGTTAATGGCTAAAGGGCTTGTGAGAGAAAGTAGAAATCCATGTGCGATCCCAACTCTTTTAGTTCCAAAGAAGGATGGCACCATGAGAATGTGTGTGGACAGCTGAGCCATAAACAAAATAACCATCAAGTATAGACATTCAATCCCAAGACTTGAAGATATGCTTAATGAGCTCCATAGGTCACAAGTGTTTTCCAAGGTGGACTTGAGGAGTAGGTACTATCAAATCAAAATCCGTGAAGGAGACGAGTGGAAAACCGCGTTCAATAGCAAGGGAGGATTGTATGAGTGGCTTGTAATGCCATTCGGTTTGTCAAACGCTCCTAGCACTTTTGTGAGGCTTATGAACCAAGTGTTTAGGCCTTTTCTGGGCAAGTTTATGGTGGTATACTTTGATGATATTTTGGTGTATAGAAAAAGTGAAGAAGATCATCTAAATCACCTCACACAAGTTCTTGAGTTATTGGAAAAGGAGAAGCTATATGGTAACTTTAAGAAGTGTACTTTCTTCACTTCGGAAGTAATTTTTCTTCGCTACATAGTCTCAAAGGTGAATGAAAGCAAGGTGGAAGCTATAAGATCTCGGCCTATTCCAACGAGTATTCATGATGTTCGAAGCTCCCATTGCTTAGCCTCTTTTTATAGGAGGTTCATGATGTATCTCTCTAATCTCCGATACCAAATATGATGTATCCTTGGAGCAAGAGGAAAAAGAGGGCAAACAAGGGTTAAGGCAAAAAGACACACACCCGGCGAGAATAGTCCTTACGTGCGCAGTTCTGGGGAAATGGATGGATGGGGATGATTTCGGTGGATTTTGGGCTTGATTTTTAAGGAGGAAGAGCTTAAGGGGATGGGGAAGACATGGTAAAAATAGGGTAATTAATGCAGTCATAGAGCACCTTGAATTGAAGGCAAACCGTCAACTCTATGCTTCCGGAATTCCAGGATGATACACCTTGATGGTTTCGGAGGAGGGGGCCAGGATACGGCTTTGTTGAAGTTGAAACTTGGCACCCATTAACTTAACAACTTGATAATGACGTGGTAAAAAAATGGATAGGAAATGAGCTATATTGTGAGAGAGGGGAATTTGAAAGTTGAGTAAGCTGGATAGAGCTAAAACGGGATTAGGATAAGAAACACCACCTAATTTGGTTTTAGGGCACCAAAGCAAGAATGATATAAGAAACACCACTCACACTCACTATGGACTTGAAAGATCACCATTCAGCTTGTCAAAGCCAAGATAAGCATACAAGAATTTGGGGTGAAGAGCACATAGCTCACTCGATTTTCATTCATAAACATAAGCTTTTTCTTTACAAAGGTGAAGCCACTAGTATATATAGTGCTTCAAAGTAGGATAACTACGTACAATGTAATGGCTATTAGAGCCTTACAATATCAAGGGTGGGGATTACACAAGGAGTAATCAAAAGAGGACAAAAGAAAACGCTCCAGCTAGGGAACATGTGGTTCTCAATCTTGGAGCAATTCTAGCCAAGTATTTGTTTCCCCTTCCTCAAGCTGCATTTTGATTGGTTGTAACTTTTGATTCCCTTCTCCGAATTGGACGCGTAAGATATGCATGGAAAGCTTGGGGAATACGCTTTCCAACCATATATGGCTCCACCCATTTGAAACTGTGAGCAAAATGTTATGACCGGAACAATCAGCATAGGTCATACTTGGGTCAACGAAATACCTGGTTTGAAACTTGGACCATTTTCTTTTTATCTCTAGTGTAAAAGACAATTCCCATAATTTGATATTAATCTAGACATGTCCAGGAATACTTGTGAAAATTGGAGACCAAAAACTAATCCAAGGTTGACTGAACACCCTTTTGAACTTGACCTTTAAGCGCCATTCCGAGTCTATAACTTCACGTTTCGAGTCAACTTCAAATGCTCATAACTTGAGATTCCCAACTCCAATTTATCTGTTCTTGGTATGGTTAGAAAGCTTTGGATATTAGATTTCCATCCATATATCATGAGTTGTCGTTGCAACTCTGGATCAGAAGATATGATCAAAACAAAGTGTAGGTGTCGTCCTGGATGAGCAAACTGCCAGCTTTAATAAAGGTCCTCTTTATTTATTATCTACGCCAAATACCAAGCTGCTTATAGTTGTCCTGGATAGAGGACATCTTTAGGTGCTTCCATGCAAAGTTTGATGTTCAAACTCCAAGAAATGAGTGACTAATTAGATAAACATTTAGCCCTTGAAATACCGGGCATGCCCGAAACATTCTAGTGCTTACAATAAGGCCCAAAACGGGTCTTGCCATCTCATTCTCTTCTAGGATGGATTTAGGTTTGTAGTACGTTGGCACCTCTAGGCACAGCTCCATCATCCTCCCCTTGTTGGGAAAAATTTGTCCTCAAATTTGCAGCATACCCAAGGACACAACAAAGACCCCCAGGATCAAATACTTGTGTTTGCTCACTGAGCAACAAAGGATGGCTTTGTGTGATGCTAATTTCAGAAGATAAAAAAAAAAATTTAGGCTGCATGGCTCAAGGACAAGAACTTAGGGTAAACAAAGTTTAAGTGGGGAGCAAGAAAGGGTTCAAATCAGCCAAGGGAAGACTTTGTTGGGGGCTGAATTTGCTGCAACTTATTTAAGCAAAAAGTTGACTTGCGGTTTGAACATGCTTCACTCCAAGGCTTTGAAGCGGGTGGGGTGTGGGATGTTTGAGGATGGGCAAAGGAGGGAAACTACCTTTGACAAAGAGATCTTCCTTGGGCATGTCTCGTTTGGTGGATTGGCTTTTGGCTTTTGGCTTTTGGCTTGTGGAAGTTGGTCTTTTGGAGTAAGGTAGGAGTGATTGGAGCTATAGACATTTTGTGGTCATCTTTGGGGAAGGAATAAGATGTACTAAACCCATCATGAGCTATTCTCTTTTCAAACAATAAGGGCCATTCCCAAAAGACAAAGCAAACACTCACAATCATGGCAACATTCCACATCTCAACAATACTTCACCTCTCAAAGCCAAAAGTGACTAAACAAGGATGAACTAGAGGTGAATACCTTGACAAGGCCGTCGAGTTTCATATGGAAGAAAGTGGACCAAGGGTTGAGTCTCCAAACTCCCATTGCTAGTAGGCTTTTATACCTCACTTGACAATGATGGGAAGGTAACATCTCCATACTTCTCAATCTCTAAAAACTCTTGACCATAGTCATCAAAGATGGGAAGTAGTTCATTAGCTTGGATCTTCCTTCATCATGGGTTGCCAAGTGTCCTCCAAGACATCTTCATCATACTCATCAAACTTAGGAGGCAAATCAAACTCCTTCGTTGGTTGGCAAATATCCTCCAATACACCTTCATCATACTCATCAAACTTAGGAGACAAATCAAAATTGGGCTTAACATCTCCTTGATAATGCTCTTCCTCTTTTGGCCTCCACGGTTGAACCTTGTGCCTTTCCATGTCCAATTTGAAAGCATACAGTTCCAAGTCCCATTTCTTCCTCTTAGACTCATGAATAAGCATGTGCTTCAACTTAAGCAAATGTTTCTTCTCCCTTTGAAATGGCATGGTAACCGGTTTTTGTGGACAGAATGGTGTGGGTTTTTTGTGGGTCTTCCGGGCGAAAGCGTGCGGGTTTTTGTGGGGTATTTAGGCTAGGGAAGCTCATCCAACGATGCTAGCCATAAGCTCTGTTACCAAATATGATGTATCTCTCTAATCTCTGATACCAAATATGATGTATCCTTGGAGCAAGAGGAAAAAGAGAGCAAAGAAGGGTTAAGGCACAAAGACACACACCGGGCAGAATGGTGCTTCTATGCACGGTTCTGAGGAAATGGATGGATAGGGATGATTTTGGTGGAGTTTGGGCTTGATTTTTGAGGAGGGAAGGCTTAAGGGGATGGGGAAAACATGGTAAAAAAGGGGAATTAATGGAGGTCTAGAGCACCCTGAACTAAAGGCAAACGGTCGGTTCTATGCGTCCAGAATTCTAAGATGATACACCTTGGTGGTTTCGGAGGAGGGGGCCAGGATAGAGCTTTGTTGAAGTTGAAACTTAGCACAAATAAACTTAACACCTTGATAATGGCATGGTAAAAAGATGGATAGGAAACGACCTATATTGTGAGAGAGGGAGAATTTGAAAGTTGAGTAACCGGATAGAGCTAAAATAGGATTAGGATAAGAAACACCACCTAATCTACTTTTAGGGCACCATAGCAAGAATGAGATAATAAACACCACCTAATCTAGTTTTAGGGCACCATAGCAAGAATGAGATAAGAAACACCACTCACACTCACTATGGACTTGTAAGATCACCGCTCACCTTGTCAAAGCCAAGATAAGCATACAAGAATTTGGGGTGAAGAGCACACAGCTCACTCGGTTTTCATTCATAAACATAAGCTTTTTCTTTAAAAGGGTGAAGCCACTAGTATATATAGTGCTTCAAAGTAGGATAGCTATGTACAATCTAATGGCTATTAGAGCCTTACAATATCAAGGGTGGGGATTACATAAGGAATAATCAAAAGATGACAAAAAGAAAAGGCTCCAGCTAGGGAACATGTGGTTCTTAATCTTGGAGCAATTTTGGCCAAGTATTTGTTTCCCCTTCCTCAAGCTACATTTTGATTGGCTGTAACTTTTGATTCCCTTCTCCAAATTGGACATGTAAGATATGCATGGAAAGCTTTGGGGAATACGCTTTCCAATCATATGCGGCTCGGCCCATTTGAAGTCTGTGATCAAAATGTTATAACCAGAACAATCGGCTTAGGTCGACTCGGGTCGGCAGAAATACCCGGTTTGAAACTTGGACCATTTTCTTTATTATCTCCAGCCTAAAAGACAATTCCCATAATTTCATATTAATCTAGACATGTCCAGGAATACCTTTGTGAAAATTGGAGACCAAAAGCTAATCCAAGGTTGACTGAACACCCTTTTGAACTTGACCTTTAAGCGCCATTCCGAGTCTGTAACTTCCAGTTTCGAGTCAACTTCAAATGCTCATAACTTGAGATTCCCAACTCAAATTTATCTGTTTTTGGTATGGTTAGAAAGCTTAGGATGTTATATATCCATCCATATATCACGAGTTGTCGTTGGATCTCTAGAACAGAAGATATGATCAAAACAAGGTGTAGGTGTCGTCCTGGATGAGCAAACTGCCAGCTTTAACAAAGGTCCTCCTCATTTATTATCTACGCCAAATACCAAGCTGCTCATAGTTTTCCTAGATAGAGGACAAATTTAGGTGCTTCCATGTAAAGTTTGAGGTTCAAACTCCAAGAAATGAGTGACTAATTAGCTAAAACATTCAGCCTTTGAAATACCGGGCAGGCCTGAAACATTCTAAAGCTTACAATAAGGCTTAAAATAGGTCCTGCCCATCTCATTGTTGTCTAGGATGGATTTGGGTTTGTAGTACGTTGGCACCTCTGGGCACATCTCCATTAGTTCACCAAGGATTTTAGCACCATCACGACTCCCATGACTAAAGTGCTAAAAGGAAGCTCATTCAAATGGAATTCTAAGGCTCAAGAGGCCTTTGAGACAATCAAGCTCAAGCTTACTCAAGCTCCGGTTCTAGCTCTACCAAGTTTTGACAAGGTCTTTGAGGTTGAATGTGATGCCTTCAGAGTAGGCATTAGTTGATGTGTAGTGGGAGGCGGAAGCAAAGAGAAGGGAAAACCGTGAAGAAGCAGCCTGGCCAGCACAGGACCTGCAGACGCGGTTCTGGGGAAAAGGGTGAAAGGAGGGTCAAATGTTCTTGGTTTTGGCTAAAAATTGGAGGGAAGGTTATTTGGGATGTTAGGAAGGGCTGGTAAAAATATGGGAAGCATCCAAGGTCGGGATCACCTTGAACCAAAGCCAAACAGAAAGTCACGCTGGGCGGCTGTCCAGGATGAGGTCCTTTGTTTGTTTTTGGTGCCGAGGACGGGATACTTCTTGGATTGAGCTGAAATTTGGTGGTACTGGACTCAAACCGTGTAGGATGGTGTGGGTGAAATTTGGGGACGAAAGGATTTGTGGATTGGGAGATATGGGATGATAAAGTCGCTGGATAGTTCCTGGGTTCTGGCCTGGATACAGAAACACCACCAAGCTGAACCGAGGGGCACCTTGCAATCTATCCGGATACAGAAACACCACCGGGGATTGTAAGGACTCAAAGGACACCACCAAGCTTGCCAAGGCTCGGATACAGCAATGAGAATTCAAGGGGTTGAGAAATCCATCTCAAAAGAGCAAAGCTCAAAGTTCATATATTCATCAAAGTTGTTTACAATAGAGCATAGGTGCTGAATATATAGACCTACCATTACAACTAACCATGCTGAAAATTGAAATTAACAAAGCTAAAAATTAAAGCAAAACAAAATGCTAACTAATTAGATGCTTTCCTCCTCTCCAAGTTAAGCTTGGATTAATTCTAGCCAAGTATTTGGGAATTGGGAACATGTGGTCATTGTTTGATTTCCCCTTGGGCAAGCATCTAGTAACCACCTTCCACCATGGTGAGTGCTTCTAGAATGCTCCTTGAAATATGTCTTTGGATGCTTCCCTTATGGACATTTATCTTAGCCCTTGGACCGACCCTTGGTCTTTATTTATGGACAAAAGGCTTGACTCTTCTCGGTTTGTCATGGCCGAACTCTTCATGCATTAACGTGGAGGATGTTTGATTGCTAGCAGATTTCTTCCTAGCTAACCTCTTGACTTTTTAGGTAGATAATTATTTATGAACATGAATTCATAAAAGACCATACTCTTGGCTTTGCATCCTCCCGGATCAAAAACAACTAAAACAAATTCAAGCCATTTTGGTTGATTTCCGGTGTGCTTGGTCCTTCAAAATGAATAGTTTTCAGCTCAAAATCTAAGATGGTCCACTTTCCATCACTCTCCCCTTGTAGAAAAAATTTGTCCTCAAATTTGTGGGGTGTGAATAGGAAAAATGGAGAGTAGCAACACCTCTTGCTTGGCATGAGTTTAGGCCAGCCCATAGATGGCGGCCATTTCTGCCTTGTTCGCATCCAATCCATACTTCCAGGTTTAGACACCGTTGGGTGGCATGATGTATTTGAACCAAAGTTGTTGGACGCTTGCTCATTACTTGGACTCATAAAATGTTTCTTAAGCCACAATAAAGTCACCATGAATATGGACTGTCCTTGGGCTAAAAACTCATGTGCTCCTCTTTGGAAAATTTGCAACAACTTCCCAAAATGCTTAGCCAAGTAACTAATACAAGTAGCCAAGTAACCATGAATAAATTCTGTAATTGTGGACAGTTGGACTTGGGCAGAATCTGTTGGGGAATATTTGGAGAGAAAACGCCTCTCCTAGGCCACAACTCAAGGGCAAGAACTTGGGGTAAAGGTGGTTTAAGTGGAGGAGTAAGGATGGGGTTCAAATCAGCCATGGGAAGGTTTTGAGGGTGGTGGAGTGTGGGGTTTTTGTGGGCAGATTCTGGACAGAATGAGGAAGCAAAGGAAGTGGTCTTGTGGACATTTGTTTGGGGTGTAGAATGTAGGAGATGTATTGCCAAGTGTGCTGTCCATAGTTTTCTACACAATCAGATTTGAAGGCCTCACCAATGTCATGGCACAACTTCTTTGGCACAAGAATAAAAACACTCTTCACATGTTTGGCATAGATACACAAAATCGTCAATAGCCCAAAATTAGTTTCACAAATTTCCAATTGAGATAAAAACATATACCTCTTCTTGGAATTGAGCTTTGTCAAATATTTACATGCCATTTGTGTAAGGCTATCACCACTCTTTTTATGCACATTCCGAATGCCCTTGGAAAACAACTCATCAATAGTTTGTGTAGCTCCATGTAGAGGCTCACATTGCTCTTGACTTTCATCAAAGAGAACAAAATATGGGCTGTCCGCTAGAGCTAATACATGGCTGTCCTCATGAGCTTGCAAGGACCATTGGAAATCAAATGGGTGAAGGGTGGCCGAAACTTGTAGGCTTAATGGTTCCACCATGTCAATGCTAGCCTTAAGTTCCTCTAGCTCATCTTGCTCCTCAAGCATCTCATCATACATTGGAGGCAACTCAATCTCATTTGGTTGGCACTCATCCTCCAAGTTGTTCACAACATGCTCATCATACTTGGGATACAAGGTAAAGTGGGGCTCATTCTCATAACTCATCTCTTGGCAAAGAGAAGTCATTGCATTCAGCCTTGGTTCAAGAAGGGTTGTGGGTTGTGTGGTTGGAAAATTTTGTGGTGGAAGGGAAGGATTTTCACCAAGCTTCGGTGAGGGTGTTTGGGGGTTCCTTTGGTGAAGGGGTGTGGTTTTTGTGGAAGTAAGAGGGGCTGGACAGTAGAGGCAAGTGGGAGAGGTTTTTTGGTGGTGGAAGGGGTGTAGAAAAAGACATGGCCAAAGGTTTGGATGTAGGGGAAGAATGACTCCCCTTGTAAAAGGACTTGATCTTGGTTGGAGGAAATTTGCAATAAGATGGCAAAAATTTTCTCAACAATTTACCTCTCAACTTTCTCCATGTATCTACCTTCTTCTTGCCTTTCTTTTTCCTTCTCCACTTGTAGTCATTCCACCAAGTGAGGGCATGACTCCTCAACTTAGACTCTACAAGCTCAACCTTCTCATGCTCTTCCAATCTTAAGTTGTCCAAGGCTTCTTCAAGTTTGATAAACCAACTAGAAAATAATTCTTGTTGGCCATAAAACTTTGGCACCAATAGGTAGACCAACTCAAAATTAGATGGAGCCATTTCAGCACTCAAAAATCCAATGTCAAGTGCTGTTCACGATTGTGAAGAAAAAATGGGCAGAAAATTTTTTGTGGATGGACGGGTTTGGGATTTTTGTGGAGCTGGCTGTTTTTGGTGTTTTTGATTTTATGGGATAGATACAATCCACCAAGGATCAGAACTTGCTCTGATACCAAAGTTGATGTGTAGTGGGAGGCGGAAGCAAAGAGAAGGGAAAACCGTGAAGAAGCAGCCTGGCCAGCACAGGACCTGCAGACGCGGTTCTGGGGAAAAGGGTGAAAGGAGGGTCAAATGTTCTTGGTTTTGGCTAAAAATTGGAGGGAAGGTTATTTGGGATGTTAGGAAGGGCTGGTAAAAATATGGGAAGCATCCAAGGTCGGGATCACCTTGAACCAAAGCCAAACAGAAAGTCACGCTGGGCGGCTGTCCAGGATGAGGTCCTTTGTTTGTTTTTGGTGCCGAGGACGGGATACTTCTTGGATTGAGCTGAAATTTGGTGGTACTGGACTCAAACCGTGTAGGATGGTGTGGGTGAAATTTGGGGACGAAAGGATTTGTGGATTGGGAGATATGGGATGATAAAGTCGCTGGATAGTTCCTGGGTTCTGGCCTGGATACAGAAACACCACCAAGCTGAACCGAGGGGCACCTTGCAATCTATCCGGATACAGAAACACCACCGGGGATTGTAAGGACTCAAAGGACACCACCAAGCTTGCCAAGGCTCGGATACAGCAATGAGAATTCAAGGGGTTGAGAAATCCATCTCAAAAGAGCAAAGCTCAAAGTTCATATATTCATCAAAGTTGTTTACAATAGAGCATAGGTGCTGAATATATAGACCTACCATTACAACTAACCATGCTGAAAATTGAAATTAACAAAGCTAAAAATTAAAGCAAAACAAAATGCTAACTAATTAGATGCTTTCCTCCTCTCCAAGTTAAGCTTGGATTAATTCTAGCCAAGTATTTGGGAATTGGGAACATGTGGTCATTGTTTGATTTCCCCTTGGGCAAGCATCTAGTAACCACCTTCCACCATGGTGAGTGCTTCTAGAATGCTCCTTGAAATATGTCTTTGGATGCTTCCCTTATGGACATTTATCTTAGCCCTTGGACCGACCCTTGGTCTTTATTTATGGACAAAAGGCTTGACTCTTCTCGGTTTGTCATGGCCGAACTCTTCATGCATTAACGTGGAGGATGTTTGATTGCTAGCAGATTTCTTCCTAGCTAACCTCTTGACTTTTTAGGTAGATAATTATTTATGAACATGAATTCATAAAAGACCATACTCTTGGCTTTGCATCCTCCCGGATCAAAAACAACTAAAACAAATTCAAGCCATTTTGGTTGATTTCCGGTGTGCTTGGTCCTTCAAAATGAATAGTTTTCAGCTCAAAATCTAAGATGGTCCACTTTCCATCACTGGTGGAGTTCTTTCTTAAGAAGGTCGACCTCTAGCCTTCTTTAGTGAGAATCTTTGTGATTAAAGAATAAAATACTCAACTTATGACAAGGAGTTTTATGCCATTATTCGGTCACTTGAGTATTGGAGCCATTACTTGGTGGCTAGTGAGTTCATTTTCCATTATGACCACGAGGCACTCAAGTATATACAAGGGCAGCATAAGTTGAATCCTCGACATGGATAATGGGTAGAATACCTCCAAACATTTTATTTCACCATCAAGCACAAATCTGGAAAGATGAATAAATGGGCGAGATGATTTGTCAAGGAGGTATCTTCTCTTGTTTCAATTAGAATCCCATGTAATTGGCTTTGAGCATTTAAAGTCTTTATACATTGATGATATAGACTTGGGAAATTGTATCAAGCTTGCCAAAATCACCCAAGAGGAGAGTTCCTAGTTCAAGATGGCTTTCTTTTCAAGGGCACTAGGTTATGTATTCCTCATTGCGGTACAAGAGAGCTATTGATCCGAGAGGTACATAGTGGAGCTTTGGCTGGTCATTTCAGTGTCAACAAGACAAGTAAGCATGCTTAGAGAGCATTATTTTTGGCCCAACATGGAGAAAGATGTGTAAGACATCTTGAAGAGGTCCACGGTGTGCCAAATGGCTAAGAGCCACTCCCTTCCTCAAGGGCTCTACACCCCTCTTCCTACACCCAACCAGCCATGGGAAGACGTGAGCCTAGACTTCATACTAGGCTTGCCAAGGACTCAAAGCAACAAGGATTCAATTCTGGTGGTGGTAGATCGGTTCTCCAAGATGGCTCATTTCATTCCATGCAACAAAACAAATGATGCAACTCATGTGGCTGGTTTATACTTCAGGGAGATAGTGAGGCTTCATGACATTCCAAAATCCATGGTTTCGAACCGAGATAGTGAGTTTTTGAGCCACTTTTGGATTACTCTTTGGAAGAAGTTGGGAACCAAGCTACAATTTAGTACTACTTGTCATCCTCAAACAGAAGGACAAACCGAGGTGACAAACGGAACGTTGGGAGTACTTTTGATGGCCTTGATCAAGACCAACGTGAACGCTTGGGATCACCTACTTGCTCATGCTGAATTTGCATGCAATGGTGCTCCAAGCAAAGCTACGGGAATGAGTCCCTTCAAGATAGTCTATGGAGTTGAGCCACTTACTCCTTTAGACATAACACCAAGAGGGATGGATGGAAGGCCTAGTGTGGAGGCTGCCAAAAGAGTACAAGAAATCAAGAATATGCATGAGAAAGTAAGGGCCATAATTGAGCAAGCCAACAATGCACATAAGTAATGAGTTGACAAGGGAAGAAAGAAGAAGGTTTTCAACCTGGAGATCTAGTTTGGGTGCACCTAAGGAAGGAGAATTTTCCCTCCAAAAGGAAGAGCAAGTTGATGCCAAGGGCTGAAGGGCCAGTTGAGGTGCTTAAAAAGATATATGACAATGCCTACAAGATTGATCGTCCCGGAGATTATGGAGTCTCAGCAAGCTTCAATGTGGCTAACCTCTCTCCCTACTTTGAAGATGATACCTTAGAGAATTTGTGGGAAAATTATTCTCTATAAAGGGAGGATGATGGAGCCCTTCCTATTAACCAAGCAACTAAGGGTCATGGTTTACTAGCCAAAGTACAAGAGGAGCTACTTTTGAGCAAGGATCAACTTTGGGTTTCTAAGTCACCTATTCTGATTCGAATTGAGCAAGTTGGCAATGGGTTAGGAGAGCCCTAAAACTCCCTTTATCAAGACCATTTTGATACCAATAAAAGGTCCTTAGAAGTAGAACCAGAAATAACAATGGATGAGGCTAGAAATGGCAAAACAAGAAAACCAGCCAGATTTGGAACAATTCTACGCGTCTGACTTTAAGGGTCAAAAAGTCCATCCTCGGAGGGTCAATTGAGAAGTCAAGCTACATGGGTGCAAAGTGGACTTGTGGAACATTCTAGAGAATCTGAAATCACTTCATTTGGTGGAGGGAATCAAATTCTAGAGCCAATCGAGTGAAGCTTGGAGGTGAGGAAATCTAATACTTGGCTAGAATTGCACCATGAATAGTGTCCACATGTTCCCTCTTAGTAGAAGCATCTTTTTGGATTATTCTCTATGCTTAATGTAATTCCATCCCTTGATCATATAAGGCCTCTAATGGCCATTAGATTATACTTCCACGCTTTGTATGCACAACAAATAGTGTTGTATACCCGGTTGTAATGCATTGATTATTGAATGAGAAAACCGAGTGAGCTAAGTTCTCTTCACCCCCAAAATTCTTGATTGCTTATCGTAGTTTGGCAGGCTAATAAAGATGTCCAATTAACATTATGCCCTCATATACGACGCCCGAGTAACCTTAGTAAAAGGTCATTTTCAACCGTACTAGAAGGTGGTTCCTATAGTAGTGGTTCTAGGCACTATGGTCCCGTTTGATTGGAACAATTGTTCGGCAAAAGTTAGTTATTTGAGGTAGGGGTTTAGATGTTTTTACTAGGTGAAAACAACTAAAGTGGTGTTTGGTGTAGACTTGTTTGAAAGAGTTGTTAGTCCCCAAACAACTTTTTTTAGAAAACTCGTTGGAAATAGCCTTTTCAACTGAACTTTTTAGAAATTATAATTTTGCCCAAGTTTTAACGAAAATTACAAGCTTTGTTATCAACCTTTGTTGCCAAATTCACTTATTGTCATATTTAATTCTAGGGAAAGCTCTCACGGCCCGTCTCCAAGGAACTCTCCACCCACATCTCATATTCAATCTAATGAAGATTGAATCATATTTAATTGTTGGTTATTTGGACTTTAAACAATGAGATTTGAATCGATGGAAATTAGTAGTAATATTTTTTTCGAAAAAATTTAATCTAATGAAGATTAAATGATGGAAAGTGGCCAGCCATGGGTAAAGAGACAGAAAATGTTCAGCTCAACGTGCATGCAAAACAACCGGGAGTGATTGTATTTTTCATGCACATAATGTCGATCGAGCCCGGAGGATGATTGTTGATTATTTGTTCATAAATAAGTCAAGGTGTTAAGGAAGATAGTTGAGAAATCAAGCTCACCAAATTTCCATGGTTAAAGCTAGAAAAGATCGGCCAAGCATAATCAAGCAATGTTACAAGTATTATTATCTTAAGTGCTTTGAACATAAATAATTTCATGTCATGATGGGTCGGTCCAAGGGAGGGCCGAAGGGTTTATGGTCATGCATCACATGGAGCTGCCAAGAACACCAAGCTAGGAGCATTCTAGAAGACACTACCACTAGTGGAAGGTGGTTAGAAAAGAGCTTGGAGAAGGGGCAACAAATCTTGGCCACATGTTCCCTATCAAACAATACTTGGCTAGAAATTCTTCAAGCTTAACTTGGAGAGGAGGAAAGCATCTAATTAGTTAGCATTTTTGTTTTGCTTTATTTTTCATATTTTTCAGCTTGGATTCGGTTATGTAAATGCTCATATGAAGCATTATATATTCAGCACCTCTGCACCATTGTAACACACTTTTTGATGAATATATGAATTTGAGCTTTGCTCTTGAGATGGATTTCTCAACCTTTTGAATCCTCAAAGCTGTATCCGTGCTTGGCCTCACGGTGGTGTCCTTTGAGTCACTTAAGTCCCGGTGGTGTTTCTGTATCCGGATCACTTAGGTGCGCCCCTTGATTCACTCTGGTGGTGTTTCAGTATCCGAGCTTGAGTCAAGGTACTATCCAGCGACTTTGCCATTCCATATCTCACAATCTACCCAGCCATTTCACTCCAAATTTTAACCACAATCCTTCCAGCAAGTCTACTTCCATCCCTCCAATTTTCAGCTCCATCCAAGAACTCCTCCGTCCTCCACACCAAAACCAAACAAAGGGTATCAACCTGTACGTCCAGCCAGCAGCACCAACTTCTGGCTATTTGTTCAGGTAGTTCCCCTTATCCAAAATTCACGAAACTTGGCCACAACCTTCCTCCATAAGTTACCTCACTCCCCTCCAAGTTTCGTCCAAATCCAAGAACATTTACCCCTCTTTTCACCCTTTTCCCCAGAACCGCACCTGCAGGTCCTAATCTGCCCGGTTGTGTGTTTTGCGGTTTTTCCATCTTTTTCTTTGCTTCCGCCACTACACATCATTTTTGGTATCAGAGCAAGTTCTGAACCTTGGGTGATTGTGTTCATTTCCCCATAAACAAAAAAAAAAATCCAAAAACAGCCAGCACCTCAAAAATTCCCAGCCATGACCGCCAACTTATTTTTGAGAAGGTCTTTGTGCGGTTTGAATGAGCTAGATGATGAGCAGCGTGAGAACATCTTTTACACAAGAGGCACCGTGCTTAACAAGGTGTGTTCTATCACTATTAATGGTGGTAGTGGTATGAACATAGCCTCATCAACAATGGTAGAGAAACTTGGACTTCATGTTTCACCCCATCCTCATCCTTACAACCTTCAATGGTTAGATCAAGGTGAAAATCTCCAAGTCAATTCTAAATGTCTCATTTCATTTAGTATTGGCAAGAGTTATCATGATGAGATATGGTGTGACATTGTTCCCATGGATGCTTGTCACATGTTGCTTGGGAGACCATGGCTCTTTGATAGGAGGGTCATACATGATGGGTTCTTGAACACTTATACTTTTACCAAAGATGGCAAGAGGATCACATTGGTTCCCTTGTCACCTAGCCAAATTTCAAGACCTAAACCAAATGAGTCCATCCCAACCGACCAGCCCCCACTTTCCTCACAAAAGCTAGCCATGGTAACAAAACCCGAAGCTGAAAGTCCTCCTCAAAATATCCCTTCCACCATTAAAGAGACCTTAGCCAAACTCAACCACTTTGCCCCAAAAATTCCATACCACACCAAATCTGTCCAAGGAGCTACAACCGAGAAGAGAATGATGGAAGCCAATCTGTTTTGGCTTGAATCTTCTAGACTTGTGTGGAGTGTGAATACTCTTGCTGCCCAAGTACTTGGAGAAACCATAAAAGCTCTAGGCATTGTGAAGGAGTATGTGGAGCCTATTCTTTTGGTGCCAAAGGAAGATGACTTCCTTACCAAAAGCACTTGGTGTTGTATGTTATCTCATGGAATTTGGGCTGATCCAGATTGCTTTTACAACATCATGAGCACGCTAGAAGAGAAAGGAGAAAGGCCATACATGGAGCCGTTTTCTTTGTTGCCAAGGAGAGATGATTTCCTTCTTGAGGACATTCGGTTTTGGAGTTCTCATTGTGGCATACAAGAGCCGCATGTCCAGGAAGTGCACCATGAGGGTTTGGCTGAACATTTGAGCATAATTGTGACAATGCAAAGAGAGCAACCCCTATGTCAAAATAGGGAAGATGTTCAAGCCTATTCCCAACCAAAACTCCACGACCCAAGTCTTCCCACATTTCACCACCACCAAGGCCTTCCCTTGGCTGATTTAGACCCCAACCTTACACCTCCATTTAAACCACCATTACATCAATTTCTCTCCCTTGAATTATGGCCATGTAGAGGAGTTTATCACCCGACATTTTCTCCACCAGAATCTGGCCATACCTTCCCGAATAAAAACACCTTTGATCCTCTTCCACAAAATGTCCATCCCCTCACCAACACTCCACAAGCCAAAATTGTCCTTGACCCTCTACACAACAATCCTTTTCACTCACCACCACAAGAAAAACCATGTCTCCAAAAGGACCCCATCCCGGGGCTATTTTTCTCACATGGCCAGAATGTGATTTAAAGGCCAATGGTGCTGAAACATGGGCAGATGACCGAGAATAACAAGCAAGAAACTCCATGGACAGCTTCCATTTTTTCCATACCTAAGAAGGGTGATTTCCTTTTCATTGGTATTTGGTTGTTGAGTCCACATTATGGCCTGTCCGAATCTTTTGTTCAATGGAAGGACAATGTTAGTTTGATTGATTTTGATGGTATTTTAAGGCCAAATCATTTCTGTCCAAGCATTGAATATGAAGTTGTGGAGTTTGCCGTGCCAACTTTCATGGTGCCAAAGGGAGTTGTTTGTCTTCCTAAATACATGAGGCTTTGTGTGCTTTGTGATGGATTAGTTAATGGCCAAAGCAAGTACTACATTGTAAACATGATTGAGGAGTACCCGGACTGGCTGAATGTCCACAATCCGCCCATACAATCCACCGGCTGCCCGAGTACAAATGGACACCCCACTTTCGGCCACAACTTCAACTTGACAAATTTTTTTCCACACCCGGAAATTATGGCTTGTTCGAATTTGAGGACAAATTCTCTCCTACAAGGGGAGAATGATGGAAAGTGGCCAGCCATGGGTAAAGAGACGAGAAAATGTTCAGCTCAACGTGCATGCAAAACAACCGGGAGTGATTGTATTTTTCATGCACATAATGTCGATCGAGCCCGGAGGATGATTGTTGATTATTTGTTCATAAATAAGTCAAGGTGTTAAGGAAGATAGTTGAGAAATCAAGCTCACCAAATTTCCATGGTTAAAGCTAGAAAAGATCGGCCAAGCATAATCAAGCAATGTTACAAGTATTATTATCTTAAGTGCTTTGAACATAAATAATTTCATGTCATGATGGGTCGGTCCAAGGGAGGGCCGAAGGGTTTATGGTCATGCATCACATGGAGCTGCCAAGAACACCAAGCTAGGAGCATTCTAGAAGACACTACCACTAGTGGAAGGTGGTTAGAAAAGAGCTTGGAGAAGGGGCAACAAATCTTGGCCACATGTTCCCTATCAAACAATACTTGGCTAGAAATTCTTCAAGCTTAACTTGGAGAGGAGGAAAGCATCTAATTAGTTAGCATTTTTGTTTTGCTTTATTTTTCATATTTTTCAGCTTGGATTCGGTTATGTAAATGCTCATATGAAGCATTATATATTCAGCACCTATGCACCATTGTAACACACTTTTTGATGAATATATGAATTTGAGCTTTGCTCTTGAGATGGATTTCTCAACCTTTTGAATCCTCAAAGCTGTATCCGTGCTTGGCCTCACGGTGGTGTCCTTTGAGTCACTTAAGTCCCGGTGGTGTTTCTGTATCCGGATCACTTAGGTGCGCCCCTTGATTCACTCGGTGGTGTTTCCGTATCCGAGCTTGAGTCAAGGTACTATCCAGCGACTTTGCCATTCCATATCTCACAATCTACCCAGCCATTTCACTCCAAATTTTAACCACAATCCTTCCAGCAAGTCTACTTCCATCCCTCCAATTTTCAGCTCCATCCAAGAACCCCTCCGTCCTCCACACCAAAACCAAACAAAGGGTATCAACCTGTACGTCCAGCCAGCAGCACCAACTTCTGGCTATTTGTTCAGGTAGTTCCCCTTATCCAAAATTCACGAAACTTGGCCACAACCTTCCTCCATCAGTTACCTCACTCCCCTCCAAGTTTCGTCCAAATCCAAGAACATTTACCCCTCTTTTCACCCTTTTCCCCAGAACCGCACCTGCAGGTCCTAATCTGCCCGGTTGTGTGTTTTGCGGTTTTTCCATCTTTTTCTTTGCTTCCGCCACTACACATCATTAAATCATTTGAAGTTTATATCAATTTCAATTCATAACCAAAAATAGACATATCCAACAAATATATATACACATTGAAAAGAAATTAATATGAATAATGAATACAAAATATGTGAAAAGAGTAAACAATAAGATTGGTGAAATTAAATTGAATATGTGACATAAATTTAATTCTTTTTACAAAGAAAATAATATCACCAATAAATAAAAAAGTATGTTCAATTAAGAAATACTTTATAGATAATAACATAAATGAAACTTTACCAATCATCATTGCATAAATAGCTAATTTTATCATATGTGTTTTTGATAAACAACTAATTCAAACAGTTAATAGTTAACAACCGATATAAATAACTAACAACTAACAACTGATGAAAACAAGTACTACCTAAAAAATAATACGAACAACTAACAATTAATAGTTGTTAGTCAAACAATGCCTATGTGTTGAAGTGGTTCTCTTGGTTGTGAAAAATACAAGTTGTTCAATCTCCCACCTTGAAAATGACTTGTAAGTTAAGGTGTGTGGTTGATGATTTTGGGGAGCCAATTGTACTTGTCCTTGTAGCAATTGTGGTTCTCTTGGTTGTGAAAAATACGAGTTGTTCAATCTCCCGCCATGGAAATGACTTGAAATTTAAGGTGTGTGGTTGATGATTTTGGGGAGCCAATTTTATTTGTCCTTGTAGCGATTGTGGGTGATTATATTGTATTTTTACAGTGGTGGATGAGGGGGATAATTATGTATACATGTGGATTGGATTAGATTTTATTGTGTAAAATGTAGGCTAAAGGTGTACATATTAGTAGATAAAATAAAAGGGGGCCGGAAGTCTTCTTCCTCTTTTCTTGTTCATGCTAACCAAGACCGACTCGACACGTAAAGGAATTGAGAGAAAGAGAAAGGTCGGAGGTTAGAGGGGTTGGAGAATTCTAGGAGTTTAGAGGGGTTGGAGAATTGAGGTTTTCTGGGTTATCATTATTTTATGAGTAGGGATATTTTGGTTATTTTATTTGAAGCTTAACGATGCTAATATGTGGATATAAGTAAACATAGAAGGGCAGCATTTGGATAATGATTTTCAAAATTGAATTAGACGGAATCGTTCAAAAAGCAAGGGCATCAAATGGAAATTTCCTTTTTTTTTTTTGAAGGGGGAGGTTTCATTAGGATTGAGTAAGTGTGAGCCTCATTAGGTAGAAGTTTACCGACATAAGTGTTATTGACTTAAATATGACAAACGAATTGTTCGGTTTGAATATAGGTCGGATTATATTTACGAGTGGTATTTTTGGAGTTAACCACACTTTATTGGGTAGAGGAATTTTTGATTTGGAAATACTTCAAGTCAACTGATATTTCTTTATATAAACTTATCCTTTTTAGGTATTTGTTTCGACAGTTCGGTTGTGGGTATAAGTGTACAAGGTATTCACCTATTCTTATCTTTTTTACATGATTTGAATCCGAAATCTTATATAAGGAAAACCAATCTCAAAACCGTTTGAATCAATTTGTGTAAGTGTTTTCTTGTTATATGTTTTACACTTATTTTGCTTTTAATAAATATAAATATTAAAATTTTTCCATAAATACAATACGTTTATTTAACCGTATCAGGTAGCAAAACACATGATTCAGTCCAAACAAAGACCAACTTGAAGTCACATATAAAACAATGGGCCAACAGGGCTCTGGTTCCTTATACTTCTACGTTTGTTTCGTTCCCTTAGAAGGCACCGTAGAATACAAAGTGAGATCATTTTCAGGTAAAGATGAAGGGGGAAATTTAAAGAAATCCTCGTTATAGAGCAACAGCAGTGGATAACGGTTGGCCCACTTGGCGTTCACGGAATGGATAATCGGCATGATATGCTCCACATTAATTTCAATTTCAATTTGTCATCGTAGTTATTATCTCCGGCCTTATTACGACTTACCCCGGGCTCCGTGCATGCTCCTTGCACCCTTTTCATCAATCTCCACCCGACCCAACTCTCACTTTTCCTGTGTTTTACCTTACCAACAAAATTGAACCACTTTTTATCAATCATGTACTTGCATTTTAATAAATAAACATTTGAAAAGCTAGGAGAACAAATTTTTTTGAAATTAAAATTTGATTGACATTTTTCTTTTGTGGATCATACATGAGATCGTCTTATCTAACATATATTATGAGATATAAATTTATAAAATAAATTCTAATAATTATGCATGTGACTAATAATTTATTATCGGGTTAATATAATAAAAATGAATACTAAATATATTATTGATTATTCTAATATTAAGAAAGTACTCTAAAATTCGTAATTAGTTATCTCAAAATTTATGAGACGTCATTTTTAAATAAGTTAGTCTCATATAACTCTTATCTGAGATATTTTAACCCAAAATGTGTAATCTTTCCATAGTCAATCTTAGATTTTGTTTTATTATAGTCACTATTTGTGAAAAATATGCATAAATTTGTAGAAATTTTTTAAAAATTAAAATTTAAAATTTTACAGAAGTTGAAGGATTGTAGTGAGAAGGGGGACTTTAAGTTTCTCGAAAGATGAAAATATAATATTAATAGGAATATAAGCAACAACTATGGCATTTCACAAGAAAACAATTTCTGAGGTCGGATGTCCATATCAACAAGTTATATATGTTTCATTTAGAAGTACATAAAGAAAGAATAATGTAGAATTTATATTATTGACTACGATGTATATAGAATACAATGCCTACATCATGTTTTTTCAAGTATATACTCCCATCATCCCGTACGCAAATATACCATGAAAACAATATAAATGTGACATGTGTTCCTATGAGCACACATAATATTTTGCACGATATAAAAAGTATATTAATATATGAAAAAGTTCATTGAAAGAAAATTAAAAAAATAATAATTCTTTCGCCACTATTTTTCTCTCAGTTTTGGAAATAGTAAGTCAATTTTCTAGCAATTAGTACTCAACCATTTTTTTGTTTAATCTATATATAAGAAAAGAAAATGAAATTCGTTAGTTTTTTCCTTATGATTCTCCATTTTCTTTTGCGTTGTTGATAAAGTCCAAATGACCAATAGTAATGCAATTACAATAAAAACACAGCAAAAATAGCACAAAACAAAAGGTTGCTAAAATTACCATTACGACAATTCATATTGTATTGCGTATCATGCGTTAGCATCCTTCTTGGTTAAGTCTCATCTTGCGATCCATCCAAAGGATTCTCATGGTTGCGAAGGTAAATATCAACAAAACACCTGATTTGGTTTAACGTTGTGAAGGTAAATATCAACAAACCACCTGATTTAGTTGGGTTCAACCGATAACCATCCTGGTATAAAAATTTTTTTGCTTTTCTTCATACTTCTCGTGATTCTTTATGTTGTTGCACTCATATTCTTGCAAAGGATTCTCATGGTTGCGAAGGTAGATATCAACAAGCCACCTAACTTAGTTGGGTTTAATCGGCAATCACACTGGTATAAAGATCGTTTGCTCTTCTTCATACTTCTCGTGATTCTTTACATTGTTACACTCATATTCTCTACAATAGTGCTACTCCTAACGAGCAACCTATTTCAAGAGACTCTTTAGCTAATTTACGCACACTCTCAATAATTTTATAACTTGAGTTTGTACTTGTCCAACTATGTGTATTGTTTCTGATGCATACCCATTTTGAAGTACCTATATGATTCTTATTATTTGTTTCTTTCTTATTTTCTCTTCTCTAAAGTCAATTTGCTACACAAGTAAATCTGCATACGCTGGCACTTCTAATCCCAGCGGTTATGCAAACTCATAATCATCCACTGTTTGAGGTTGTCTTGGAACCTCAAAGTCTGGGGGCTGCATTGGTATTTATAAGATATCACCACAAGAAAACATCATGTTACCGACTATATTACCGACCCTTTTTTAGAAGAAAATGGTTGGTAAAAAAATCTCCGACCGTTTTTCTCGCCGTTTTTAATCATATGAAAAGCTTTGGCCGGAAATTATTATCGACTAAAATGTTGAAAATGGTCCGTAATTACTGACTGTATTACCCACCACATTTTATAGTTGGAATTGCAATCAAAAAATTTCGGTGGAAATTTCGACGATTTTACAACTATTTGAATCATTTGAAAATATTTCTACCATTTTACTAATCATAGCATTTGAACATTTATCAATCATTTTCTTCGGTTTCCTATAGTGGGTAGTAATTTTACTAACCGTTTTCTTATGATGGTTGGTAATTTTTACCAACCATTTTTAATTCAGTCAAAATGAAACAAATTAATTTTATACGAATTTCCCACTATTTAAAAAATGGTCAATATTTTTCAGTTTTTTGTTTCAATAAAATCAAATCAGAAGTTTTACCTATTCAACCAAATTTAAGAATAATTCAATATAAAACTAAAACAGGACAGATATAAAATTATGGGTTTTTGAATTAAATGTACTTTGGGAGTATAAACGTTTATATACCAAAGTATAAAATTGACTAATCATACATCATACTTTTGGGGGTGACTTTTTTCTAAACCACGACCGATTTAGGGGTGGCAACTCAATTGTTTTATGACATGTTAAGCTTAGAAAAGGGGAATTATTGTGCTACCCTCCAGTAAATAAGTTATTCTTTCCCTTTTCTCAACTTGACACGTCATAAAACAATTGAGTTATTAACCTCTAAACTGGCGGTGGTTAAAAAAATACCCCTAAAGTACAATGCAAAATCAGTCAACTTTATAGTTTGGTATATAAACGTCCAATATTCCCAAAGTACGGTTTATTTTAATCCAAAAACCATAAAATTAAATACCTGAAATACAATATCATTTTAGTTCATATATACATAGGTCCATAAATAGAAATAAAGACTCGGGTATGATTAACTCATCTCTTATTTGTTTTGAATAAAGACGTTCATCTAAATTTGGGATTAAACAAGAAACATTCTAAAAGAAATTCACAAGATAAAGTCATTTGGAATAACAATCATTAATTTGACATGACTTATACTTGAATAACTCAAGACTTAGATTTTCAAAGATTACTTATAAAAGTCTTAGACTCAGTTATACTTTTGAAAATAGAAATTGTTTCAATCATATTAACTAAGCCTCGACCGAGCTACTCAATTTTCATAAACCGACACACTCAATACGACTCGGACATTAAATTTACCTAAGTGATGTATTAAATGAATAAGAAACTAACCCAAAGTATCACTTTGAATATGGCATTCCTTATAAAATGAACCAGAATTAATTGTTTTAATCCTACTTACGCCATTGTTGTAACTACTTAACTTGACAAAACTGGAAAATGTCTAAATAACTTATGTACCTATTAAGTTTAAACCGAGTCCTCAAACTATCCGTTGGAGTGGCTATCTGACTTAGTTCTTTCAAGCTGAAGATTCAACAACTTTCTCTCAAAGCGAGATAATATAGAAGCCTTGATACAAGATTCTCACTATTGAGAAATACATGGTCTTAAGAGTTTATACACTTCTAGCGTACAACACATACTTTGTAGTCTTACTCTTTCGAGTTGTAATACTTAGTGAGAAAAGTTTTTTAATCTCTTTCTATTCTTCAAAACTTTTCTAATCTTCCCTTAACTGAGTTAATAACATAACTTCAACCCACTTGTCCCAAATTGACAAGGGAATTTCAACTTGGAAGTATCAAGTTAGATAAGGGACTCTCCGAGTATGGGAAGAACTTGTAATAGATTTGTGTAAGAGAACAAATCTATGTAGTCATAATATTTGTATTTGAGGATTCAAATAGTGGATTTTGACTTGGTTGTTGGATATGCATTGTCCGAAATTTTTTCCCCCAAGAGGGTTTCCTTATAAATACTACTTGTCTTCACTTCTTCTCATTTCTAAGTCACTCTAGACTCAATTTATCTTTTTGAGTAGTCAATTCACTTTTAAACTTCAAATTTTCACTAAATTTCTTCAACCCCTATTTATCTCCCTCTAGTGTGATTATCTTCTCCGATTGAACTTTCAAAAGTACAACATAATTTTTTGATTAAACAAGTGCAAAATATTGATGTCTAAAAAATTACATAAGATAAACAAGAACACATACATGATTACTCTTCGTCATCATTCTCAAATCACTATCTTCAAGTGGAGCCATATTCAACTTCTCAAAGAAAATGTACCTTTTGCTTCAATCTCTTGTTTTGATTCTTTAGTCCCTCCATTTGTTTCTCAAATAGAATGGCACTTCAATCAATTATCAATCTAACCCAAATTAAAGGTAACTTGGATGGAAATTTCTATACGGCAAACGTGATTTGCAGCCAAAACCAATCCCCATATCATCATCAATAGAGAATGTACACAGCAACAAAAATGAAAGAGAGAGAGAGAATTAAAAGATCAAACAAGTAGCTCAATATTGAGGGTCTAAAACTCAAAATCAGAGCAATCAATCCTATCACACTTACTGCAAAAATAAGGAGATCAAAAATGAAGAAGTTACAACAAAGCGAACACCAAGATCACCAATCAAACAAACAAACATCGGGCATAAGATGAGATAGCAGCTAAACAAATGAACTCGAAGCGAAAGCAACAAAAGAAAATCTAGAAACAGAGAGAAGCAAAAGTAGCAAAAGAAAATATAGAGCTAGAATAGAGAGAGAAAGAGAGAGGGGTAAACCAGGTTTGGTAATGCCAGTGGCATGAAAAATCCTATAAGGGGTGGAGTATACCAACAATCAACAAGACAATGACGATGACCTTAGTAGTAATAATGATCTCTTCTTTTACTGAAAAATGAGCAACTAGATGTTAGGGCTTGTGAGGGCTCGAGAAAATAAAAAAATAAAAAATTTAAAATCAACAAGACAAATGAGCAATTAGATGTTAGGGTACTCGCAATTGGCGGTGAGGAGACCGAAATCAATAGATTGAGCATAAATTAGTATGTGTTGCTAACAAGAAAGAAGAGTGAGAGAGGAGAAGGGCGAAATTGAAAGTTCAATTGAGCGAAAGTCGATAGTAGCGTGAACTATGGTGGAGTGAGACAAGTTGTTTAACATCACAACCCTAAGTTACTAGAATACGACCAACAAGATCCGAAGGGGAAGACCTCAATTGTCGTTGTTTAACAATGGAAGGAGAGAGAGAAAAGAGAGAGGAAGGGAGAGAGAGAGAGTTTAGACGAGCAAAAATCGAGTAGCAGCAGAAGAGGTTTTTTTTCAAGCCAAACTAAATGGTTGGTAAAAAAATTTAATGATCGGTAAAAAAGGTTGTAAAAATAAAACGAAAACATACGTGTTAGCTTGTCGTACAATTATAAATCAAACCACTACTTACGCTTATAATTAACAATATAGCATAGGAAAGAAGGGATCGAATCCACGAGAAAAATATTATAATATGCAGTTTTAATCTAATTAAATTTACTATTTTTTAAAAGAAAATAAAAATTATAAATTAGAAAATTAATAAATAAAAATCTATACTAAAATAATTATGAAAATAAATAATAAAATCACCCAAAATATAAAAAATAATTTTCTAGACCTAACCAAACCCTAAAAATATAAAAGCAAAACAAAAACTGAATTTACGAATTTATTAAACTAAAACCCTTCAATAATTAAATTGAAGAATTAAATCTAAAAAATAATCAAATAAATTCTGAAAAAACTGAAATTTAATCACAGAAAGTTAGGACACTATATAAACCCTAGAAACACATAAAACACGAAAAACAATAAAAGAAATTATTTTAAACCTAATTTCTAAGAAACTTACTCAAAATTATAAAAACTAATAGAAAAATAATCTGAAAATAAAAATATATAAAGACTCGAAATTAAATCAATCTAAAATTATTGAAACTAAGCTAAAAGACTAATTTTTTTTGGAGGAGGAGATAAATGAAATTAATATTAAAACTATAAAATTATAAATAAAATTGACAAACAAATAAATAACTAGAAACGACAAATAAATAATATCAAAGTATCAAATTTATAAAAACATTATTACATTAATCATTAATCATGACCCGTGTCACTACTCCAAAATTTTCTAGCGCATATAAAGAATTATTTTGACACAATAAGTTGAAATTTTTTGAAGGGTTTGGCTTCCCCGCAAGTTTATAACATTAATCATGACCTGCATGACTACTCCAAAATTTTCTATCAATATTAATGGAGAGTCAAAGGGGTTCTTCTCAAGAGCTTGTGGTTTAAGGCAAGGTGACCTCGCTGTCACCCTACCTTTTTGTACTCTGTATAAAAGTACAATCAACGAGGCTTGATCTCGGCTATTTAAGATAGAAAATTTTCTTTCCACCCCAGGTGTGCAATGGTTAAATTAACACATCTAACTTTTTCAGATGATTTTTTCTTTTTTATCTTTAGGGGTGACTTAAGTCCATTCAATGCATGTGGGGATTATCTCCAAATTTGGATAAATTTGAACTCTACCTGGGAGGAATGGATATCATAGCTTAGAGAGATATTTTGAAAAGTACAAGTTTTATGTTGGGCAAATTTCCTTTTAGATACTTGGGATTACCTCACTCAACTAAGAGGCTAATACACAGCATGTGTCAACCTCTTATTGACAAAATCAAGCAAAGAATCACTTCATGGGCAACAAGATCACCTGTCTTATGCATGCAGAAAAATTCTCCTCTCTACAATTATAACAGGTTTGATAAACTTTTGGCTTCAAATATTCTTATTGCCCCAAGTATACCATCCGAATAATTGAATCATTATGCAGCAAGTTTTTATGGAGTGGAAGCATAAGGGGAAAAAGATTGCTTTTGTAAGTTGGATAAGCATTTGCCAATCGTATCAAAAGGGGGCTTGAATTTCAAAGAAGTATTAGCATGGAATAAGGCACTATGCACAAAATGGTTGAGGAAACTAAAACATTTAGGCCATGTTTGGTATGCAAAATTAGAATAAAATGAAATCAAGGAATGATACCCGAGGGATTAGGCATGGAATTTGAATATTCTCTTCAAGTGTTTGGTAGACAACAGGAATGGAATAAAGTTTCATTTCTTGTTGTTTAGTTGTTAACCATGGAATGAAATCAAAATTGTTTTATTTTTTAAATTATTTTATGTCGTTGTAAATTATTATTATTCTTGTTGTTGTTAATAATAATAATAATAATAATAATAATAATAATAATAATAATAATAATAATAATAATAATAATAATAATAATATTTATTATTATTATTATTATTATTATTATTATTATTATTATTATTATTATTATTATTATTATTATTATTATCATCTGATTTAATAAAAGTTGAAGTTCATTATCATATTTGATGATAATTGAGTCTTGTATTTATTTAATTCTTTTAATTAACTATTTTGTAATTTTTTCAATGATTATTAAATTTTATTTATAATTTTTAGTAAACCTATTTTCAAACTATAATATTCTATCAAACAATATGACAAAAAATTATATATAAATAAATAAATAAATTAGTAATAATAATAATAATAATAATAATAATAATAATAATAATAATAATAATAATAATAATAATAATAATAATAATAATAATACCCCAACCTACCACTACTACTAATAACAACAACAACAACAACAACAATAATAATAATAATAATAATAATAATAATAATAATAATAATAATAATAATAATAATAATAATAATAATATAGCAAATAGGTTAATTTTTTTTTAATAATTATAAACTGATCCCCGAGTGATTAAGAATTAATCCCCTCCTATGTGGAGGATTCAAATTTCCTTATTTTAAGGGGAACTTGAAACCTATAAATTTCAAGTTTTACCTTCAAAATACTCAACCAAACAATTGAAAAAGGAACTTGAAATAAGAGAAATCAAGTTTCATTCCAATTTTGTCCAAAAATATTTTGCCTTAGTTTTTGTATTCACTCAATGGGTCTGTAACTTATGTTACCAGGGCATAATGTTTTTTGTGTACAAAGACACAACAATGATGCTTGAGGCTGGAGAAAAATGCTTCGGGTAATTAGCTTATGTAATATTTTTACAAGAGACAACAAGAGATGCAAGGGCAATACATAGAGAAATAAGTGGCTTAGATCCATTTTTGTAGGCATAATATATGAACTTTGGAGAAAAAGATGCCTGCGAAATTTTTTGTCATTTTTGTACACAACAATTGGTTCAAGAATGTTGGGATGTGCCTTTATAGGATGCCTGATGTTTCAGGTGGTTTCAAAGATGAAGGCCTTGAAGTGCAAATTCAAAGAGTTCAATAGTCATTATTTTAGAGGTATTAGCATTAAAGCTGAACAACCGCACAATGAGTTGATTCACATTCAAGATGAACTGCAGCAAAAACCTTTTTTCCAACACTCTTTAGCAAACCGAGAAGCACATCATAGGTATAGAATATCCAGCTGAGAAACTGCGAGGATTCCGCCCCTTAGAGAACAAGCAAACGATCAATATTTACGATTTTTAGAGATGAGAACAATAAATACTTCCATGCAGTTATCATCGGAGGAGATGCTCAAATACAATACACAAAGTGACTGACCACCATGGAGAAGAACATACTACAAAGGAGTGAATAGCAGTTGCTTTTATTAAAATTTTTATACTTCTTTAGTGGGTACTTGAGCAAAAACTCAACAACTAGACAATAATTGGATTCTCAATAGACCTTTCCTCACATAAGACCACATTGGCCAGCTTAATGCCCCATTTTTAGAGGATGAAATTAAAGTAACCCTATTTGATATGGATGTAAATAAGGCCCTAGGGCCTTATGGCTACACAACGAGTTTTTTCCAACAAGCTTGGGATATAGTTGGCATAGATGTTACACAGGCTATACTGCAATTTCTTCACAATGAGAAGCTACTCAAGCAACTAAATGTCACTTTGATCACCCTTACGCCCAAGAAGACAAACCCTACTAAGGTAATAGAATTCAGGCCTTTCTCTCTTTGCAATGTTTTATACAAAGTTATTTCAAAAACTTTGGCTTCTAGACTGGAGTGCATCCTACCTAATATAGTTAATCTAAACAAGGGGCTTTTGCTGAGGGTAGGAATATGACAAAAAGTATATTTCTAGCCCATTACTTGGTGAAACATTATGAAAGGACAGAGATATCCCCTAGAGCTATGTTGAAAGTTGACATCCGAAAAGCTTATGATATTGTAAGTTAGACATTCTTAGAGACTATGTTATTAAGTTTTGGGTTCCCTATTAAATTTACTAAGTTGATCATGACTTGTGTTAGTTCCATTAAGTTTTCAGTCAACATTAATGGAGAGTCACATCGCTATTTTTCTGGAGCTTATGGATTGAGATAGGGAGATCCCTTATCTCCCTATCTATTTGTCCTCTGTATGGAGGTATTTATTAGGGGTCTTGACTCAACTCTTCCTATTGCAACTTTCTCATATCACCCCATATGTGCAAGAATCAAGTTGTCACACTTCATTTTTGTAGATGATGTGCTATATTTCTCTACGGGTGATCTCGTAGTCTATTCATTGCATATGGAAATGTTTTCGGACTTTCTCTAAAATGTCTGGACCATCAGCAAATCTTGATAATTCTGAGCTATACCTTGGAGGTGTGAGTGGTTTGGAGCAACAATGCATACTTCGAGTACAGGATTTTCATTGGGTACATTCCCATTCGGGTATTTGGGAATGCCTTTATCTACAAAGAGGCTATGTCATGGCATATGTCAACCTTTGGTAGATAAGATCAAAGCAAACATTTCGACATGGTCTACAAACCAACTCTCATATGTTGGCAGTAAGAACATCAATTGATGCGATCTTATCAAGTGTGATCACATTTTGGGCTTAAAGTTTTTCTTTTCCTGAACATACTATTTAGACTATAGAGTCATTACGTAATAGGTTCCTATGGAGTGGATCACTTGAGGGAAGAAAGATGTTTCCAGTTAGCTAGAAGGGGTTTGCCAACCATGTCAAAGGGGTGGATTAAATTTCAAAGAGTCTGCTGCCATGGAATAAGTTTGTATGTGCAAAAAGGATGTAGAAGATTGTGCAAACTATTTCTATCTTCATTAAATAAGCTAAAGCTTATATGCTATCAAGACAAGATATATTCCACGTACAATGTGGTGATGTTTGAGGATAGAAGAGGTAGATTGGTATTATTCCACTGCTTAGGTGATGAAAACAGAACAAGAGAATGGATGCAACAGCGAGAACTCTCACTCTACAAAAGCGGGCTGCAACTTATTCCATCCTGTAGCGGATAAGGTTCCTTGGTGGAAGACAAGTGTGGAAGAGTTGGGCACGGGAATGTCACAAAATGATATTGTGGTTAGCTTGCTTAAGGAGATTAGCTACAACAGAGTTTTTAAATGCTAGGGGCTTGAAAGTAGAGGACTGCTTCCTGTTTTATGGTGAGACTGGCAAGGATAATTCCCAACATTATTTCTTCTCATGCTCATACAGACTGCACAATATGGGGTGATATACTTCTTTGGGCTAAATTGCAGCACAGGGGTTGAAACATGAAGAAGAAACTAAAATGGTTTACAAAGTACTACAAAGGAAACTCTTATAGAAGTAAATGGTTGTGTACTTTATTAGCGAGGATCGGTTTATGAAATTCTGAAAGAACAATGATGCATAAGGAAATTCCAAGGTAAGAGTCTAGCTAAAGAAATGATAGTTACACAAATATATTGCACTTGTAGCCTTTGGATCAATACACATTTGTAAATTGGAGTGACTTAGTTACCTAAACTAATTCACTCCATTACCTACATTGTACTCTCTTTTGGAAAATCAATGATAATTATTTATTTTTTAAAAAAATGACTTTCGTTTTTAGTAAAATAAGTTTGATGGATGAGTTGATCATATTGATTGAATGATGTTAGAAAGGATAATGAAAATTTATGTTTTTAGTAGTATGTTCTTGGGACCTGCTTGTAGTAAGACAAACACAAAGCGCAAAATTGTGGCATTTGAGGATCCAAATACGAGGCATTTTTACTGTAATGTAAGAACGCTTGTGAGTTTTGAATCCATGTGTTGTGGGGATTAATCCATGTCAATGTATTTGAGAACTCTTCTCTCCATACCGTATTTATATTCTTGGGTCACTTTTATATTTATGTATGAATGCGGTGTTAATTATCTTAATTATTAAAACCTTTAAAAAGCTATTATTTGAGACATAAGTTTAAATCCCTCATACATTGTCATTATGCTTCATTTGTTAGAAAAAAAAACCATTTATTTCCGTCTCTTTAAAGTATTTACAATGGGTATATTGATTGCGTTTTTCTCATCACATCTCTTTTGCTTTTGTATCTCATACGACCTCCCTTTTTTCTGCGTGATTCTCACTTTATCTCCCTTCTCTTTTTCCAAGTGGGCGCACATATATATGTGCATGCATCTCAATCAATTGATGCACTTTGGTGGATGGAGAATAGATCGATTTACAATGTGTATTGATTTTGCTTCCTTTTGAATCAACAGTGGATTTCCTTCTTTTCCATTTATGTGTAATGAAATATAGTTTGAAATTTGTTTATTCAAGTTTCTCGTTAGAAGCCGTGTAAAGTTCACACAAAATTATGATGTTAAATGCACTAACAAACTATAATATTTATTGCTTCACCGTATCAAGGTTAAATTAACACAGCCAATGAAGACATTTTCTACTAAGCTTATATATTACTCCCTTTATTTCACAATACATGTCACTTTAACTAACTTTTTTCGTTTCATAATATTTATCAATTTACAATTTCAGTGATGTATTAATTACTAGTTTATCAATTTTATCCTTATTTTTCTCTCTTTTTTCATTGATTTTTTCTTCTCCAATAAAATTTTAGGACAAGTTGGTCTTTTAATATATATTTTGTTATAATTTTTATATTTCCTTGACATTCATTCATAACCTAAAAATAACAAATATTTTGAAACGGATGGAGTATAAAAGGTGAGTTTCTTGACAAATTTTTCTCATGCTTGTGTGTGTGTCATATACTATCTAAATATCGCTTCTTTTGACAAAAACATATATGCAGACTGAATATTAAACTTAGCATTTGTACTATTTTCTTTTTTTCGTGGTCTTCTTTTGATCGGTTCTCCGTATAAGAAGCTTCTTCATATTGCTGTCAATAATAATATAGGTTAACTCTTATAAAAAGGAATATGTTGTGAATCTGTTACCAAATAAATAAATAAATGAAAAGAAATAATGGTGTCTGCATATATGTAGAAAGTATAATTTATTGCTAACATCTTTAGTATTTGAACTCGTTTTAATTACTTTGGTTAGGTTTGTTAGTATTAATGTGTACAATTTAAAACTACTCCAATTTTACAGTTTATATAATTTTTCATTGACTAATAAAATTTGAAAAGTTATTAATTATATTGTTATTGATCCCTTATTTATTTTCCATATAGATCAGAAGTACAAATCAGGCAATCATTATGTATAAAAACGAGCTAAAACAAATTAAAAAAAACAACATAAAAAGAAAGTAAAGTAAATCATTATGGGACTTTGCGTGTGCTTTTTGAGGTTCAAAAATTAATATTATTCAACAAAAAAAAATTAAACCTAAAATTTAATATAGTTAAAAATTTAAGTTTCAGGAATGTATATAACTAGATTAAAAAATAAGTTAGTTTGTATATCTCCTTTGCTGCTCTTCTCCTCTCTAAACCCTAATTTTGTGTCCACTACTTTTTTTCTCTTTTCTAGAGTGTTGGAGCTATTACTGGTCATGTTATAGCCAGTGGTAAGCAACTTTTACTTCAATTTCTTCAATCGAATTAAGATCTAAAGGTTTTTTCTAATAAATTTTCTCTTTATGAGAATTTTGGATTTTTCTCCTTGTGAGAGTTTGTGTTTCGCTTCTTTTTGTGAGAGTTGGGTTTCTCTCCTTGTGAGAGTCTTGTTTCTTGCCTTTGTGCGAGTTATTTCTCTTCCCAATACATACAAGTCTTGTTAGGGTTGTTGATTCAATTGGATAGTATATTTTTATCAATTAGTGTCACTGTTTTTTATTGGGAATGATTCAACAATGAAATTTCACATGTCTCGATCAAATTAATATTTCCTTCAAATTGGATCTATTATATTACACGAGATCTATTCTATTGAGTTATACAATAGCTCGCTAATGTTCGAGAAAGATATATTGAAGTCGAAAAATACGGTTTGTGGTCAAATTGATGATGTAAGTATAGCACCAACTGCAAGTATATTTATCATTAATTTTGTTGAAATGGAGATTCATTCTTATTAGAAAATTATTTTTATAGATGTCGTATGACTTTCAATTAATAAAGTTTTTCTTTTTATAAAAAAAATTGTTGCGTAATTTCATAAAATTTTTAATTCATATTGAGATTAAAATATAATAACATGATAGATTACATAATGACTTTTCTAATTTGAAATTTTACTCTAGCATAAAACTATGAGGTACACCTCACTGCTTCACTCAATTGTCTTTGAAACTATGAAACAACGTTGGGATGAATTTGCTCTAATTCTCATCCTCCATTTCACTTGCTTCCACTCCGCGTAATATATTTCAACAAAACAAGAACAAACAGTAGAAACATCATCATGCATACCAATGCAAATGCAGCAAAAAGGGTACAATAATAGCAGCAAACTAGCAATAAACGAAGAAAAATTCCTTAATGGACTAACCTTTGATTAATCAAACAAAGAAAAATCCAAATATATGCTATTATATAAATAAATTACAACTATAAATCAAACCCAACATGATTTTAACCAAACAATGACAAATCTCCTGTTGCATCTCTCGCATGCGACCCTATCTCTAACCCACAATTTAATTTGCACATCTTCATAGATTCCCTAACCTAAAAAAATTAAATAAAAACAAACTCCTAAATATAATACTATTCCCCCATAATTGAAACATGCTAACCACAATAAAATGTCATGATGCATGTCTTCTAGATCTAAAAATAATACACTCTAATTTCCCCCAAAAACCAAAAATAGTTTAGTTATTATCAAAAACAGAGCACCGTGTCGCCGGCCGGGAAAGCTGGTCTCCGGCGCCGGTGGGGCAATCTTCGAGTCCCACCTGGAGGGACCATACAATTATAAGCCAGGCAAAGCTCCACCTCGTCGGGCAATGCCGATGGAGGAGATTTCGTGAAATTGTCCGAGAAAATTATGTTGAAGGTAGAGTGTCTTGATTCTTCCCCGAGCTAATCTCGGTGATGTAGCTTTCCAGCATCGCTCCGGTAAACTTGTTGTTGTTCGGGTATATGGTCTCGGCTCCGCCGCCGCCTCCGCCGCCGCCTCCGGCAGCCCACCGGAAAACCCGTTGTGGCTCGGGTCTATTACCGTCCCCTCCGGATAATTGCCCCGTCAATGGCGGCGGAGATTTCGCCGGATAAGTTGTTCCGGCGGACTAGGAGGGTGGAAAGAGAAGAACGAAAGAGTGTTCCAGGAATGATACCATTGAATTGGTTCACGCCGATGTCGAGGTAAGCTAACTCGAAAGCGACTCTAGGCCATTGATTGGGCCCCACAAGCGGTTCCGAGATAACAACAGGTAGCGGAGGGATAACGGTAGTGTGGGAGGGATGGGACCCACTAATTGGTTCAATTTAACATCGAGGTGGAAGAGCTGAGTCGACTCGGCTGGCGAGGGTAGCTTGTCGGTGAGCCGATTTCCAGGCAAGGATTAGCACCTTGAGCTGAGTCGACTTAGTGAGTAGGTCGGGCGGGATAGTACCAACGAGTCCGTTGAAGCCGAGGTCTAGGGTGTGGAGGCTGCCTAGTGCGGGCAGCGTGGCGGGGACAGGGCCCGAGAGGCGGTTGTGGGAGAGTGAGAGGACTCGGAGGTTGCCTAGGCGGCCGAGTTGGGGAGGAATTGGACCCGCGACCGGACCCGGATTGAGTATGAGCCGAGTCAACTCGGTGAGTTGGGCTACGGATGCAGGGAGTGAGCCAGCCAAGCCTAGCGAGCCGGCGAGTCCAGTTCCGAGTGATCGCCCAGTGACTCGGAACTCGGAGTTAGAAGTTACAGAGCGAGCAAGGCCGGTGAAGGAGGAGCAAGGATCGGGTGCGACGAAGTCCCGGGAAAAGAAGAATGAGGAGCCAGGGAGATCTGTCAGTCGTTCTTGATGGAGAGGAGAGCGTTGAGATCAACGGCACTCGGCTTAGGTGCGGTTTCTCTCCCTGAGACAAAGAATCATATGAAATGACAGAGACCAGGAAAAGATGAAGAAGAAGAAGAAGCAGGAGTAGAGTACTCGAAAGAGTACTCGAAATGAAGCCATAGACACTGTATTGTAGAGTTTACAGCAGTAGCAATGGAGAGAGGGGATGTAATATGAGGAAGGAGAGAGAAAGAGAGGCATGAGGAGGACGAGAAATGGTCGGCTGATCAAAGAGGGACGTGTTCGGGAGGGAGATAAGAAAGGTCCAAAAACAGAGAGGGTCTTAATTGGACTTTATTAAATTTGACCAAATTGAAGAGTGAAGACGAAGAGTCCAAGTTTTGTGTTTTAATGAAGACAATTTAAGTTTTACTACTCCAAGAAAGGGATCTATGGTCGTTGTAATGTTCAGATTTTTTACTCTTCCATTCAATTTTTTAAAAGAATAAGTACAACTAATAGCTAGCCCTTTTTGTAAGATTGAACCTAAATTGTCCTTCATTAAAATGGAGAGAAATGAAGAAGAAGGGATAGAAAACTAAACTAAAGTATAAGAAATACAAATACCAAACTTAGCCACCCAATATACAACCTGATTCCCTTCTCTATATTTGTGATGAATAAACACGTGATTGCACCTCCGAAGAAAACAATGAGTGTCTTGAATAAGCGTCTGGATTTCCTAAGGCATTTGAATTTCTCCTTTAATTTCTTTAATGACCGTTTGATTATCTCCTTCTTAAATGATAAAAGAAAACCTCGCTTAATTGCTGCTTTGACAATATTTCTCATGGCAGTAGCCTCATCTAAAAGAAGGTTAGCCCCAAGTTTGTTGTTCCAGCTTCCGAAACCTCGTCATCCCAACTTTTGATCATGAAACCTCCCGCGCCCAGCCTAAAGAAGACCTCGAACCATCAAAGTTGACTTTGATAAATCCTGCCACTAATTTGTGCCAACAAACAAGATGATTAGAAGTGTTGACACGTAGTGAGGGGAAGATGAGGATGGGTTGAAATGTTGATCCAGTTTGTTACTAGATCGCCATTCAACCCAAGATGATTTGGCTCGTAGAATTGTAGCAATGGAATTGAAAGATCCATTGTTGAAAACTTTGATCATTTCTCGCTCTTCCAAATACTCCATTACAAATGAATCAATCGGATTATCCGAGTTGATTTTTTCAACCTTCTAAATGAATAGATAATATGATTCAGAAAGGGATTCCGCAATTGGCTTAAATTCACCTCTAGCCACTTATTTAAAAGTCGTGTTCTAGGTATTCATGACACAAGTGCATTGTGAGAAAATATGAGCAATTGTGAGAAAAGATGATCAATAGCGGAAAAATAGTATCAATGTTCAACCTTCTTTTAGTAAGGTTGTCCCGTGAAGGTAAAGCATTGTGACCAATTTGCCATATAAACATTTTCAACTTAGCATCAAATTCATATTCTAAATCCATACAAAATCCCATGATGGTGAACTAGTGAGAATATTATGGGCATTCCAAGTGGCAGACTTGTAAACTTTCCGCTATTATACAAACCTCAAGCAAACAGAGTCCTCAATTTCATGAGAAGGAAGAGGGATAGTCTTAATAACTTGACAAACATTATTAGGTAGAAAAGTATTAAGACGTATTAGGTCTCATTCTTTCTCTAAGGTAATGCAATATCACTAACAGTACTTGGATCTCATGATTTTCCCCATAAATTATCCTCAACAAATAAATATTTCCACACAAGTTTACATAAAAGGCTCGATTGACTCGCTTTCATTTTTCAAAGGCCTAAACCACCCAACTTAGGAGTACAAACCGTATCACACGCCACCATAGGTAACCCTTTGATGTCATGTGATTTTCTCCAGAAAAAGTCACGATTAATTTTGTCCAAAGAGTTAATAAAGCTCTTCGGTAGATTAAAATTCTGCTTTGTATAAGCAGGAAGTGACTCTAGATTGGACTGAATAAGTACAACTCTGCTCGCCTTAGAAAGCAAGTTAGCTTTCCAGTTCTACAACTTACCATACGTTTTCACTAAAATATCCGCAAACAATGAGCTATTAGGTCTTTCTCTAAAAATAGGACAACTCAAATATTTTCTCAAGGATTGCGTGTGCGGAATGTTAAAAGCCGAGGAAAAAAAGTTCCTAACCGCAACCATAGAATTTCTTGAAAAAACTAAAGATGATTTATAAAAATTAATAAGCTGCCCTGATTGGATACCTTTATTCAAAATATTGTGAAACTTAAGATATGTCTCATAATTAGCCTTACAAAAAGAAGATTATCATCGAGCAAAGAATAAATAGGGAATTCTATGGCTTGCGGACAAATTTTAATCCCGATCGCTGATTTAGGATGCATTGTCGTAAGGTGCGGCTTATACGCCAAGACATTCATACACAGAATAAACAAATACGGAGACAAAGGATCTCCTTGCCTCAGCCCCTAAGAAGGTTAAAAGAAAGCATACGATAGAACCGTAAATCCTTAAGACAAGTCAATAAGAAGTACCATTTAATTCTATCATAAGTTTTTTTCCATATCCAATTTAAGCCCGACATAAGCTTGTCTACCTTTAATGTTCTAAATTTATTAATAACTTCATGTGCTAAAAAGATTTTATCATGAATGTCCCTCCCAGGCACAAAGACACTATGAAAAGGACTAACAATCCTTTCAAGAACCGGTCTTAGTCTATTAAAAATAATCTTAAAAATAATCTTATAGAGACTATTACAGAGGCTAATTAGTCCGAATTGAGAAGCCGAGGAAGGACATGAGACCTTAGGAATTAAGACAATGAAAGTATGATTAACCTCTTTTAATAATTTGCAACGATTAAAAAAATCCATAATGCAAGCAAGTGATATCATTACTAGTAATTTCTCGGTCTTGTTGGAAAAACCAGCACCAAAACCATCAAGTCTACGGGCTTTAGCTGGGTTCATATGAAAAACAAGTCTTAATCTCATACGGAAAAATCGAAAGAACGAGCTGATTATTTTCCTCATTTGACAATAAGGTCAAGCAAATTGGTTCTCAAAACTGGTCTATTAGAACCTGCTTGGGATTTAAAACTATGAGTGAAATCAACCACAAATTTTTGTTGAATACTATTTGTCATTGATCCAAATACCCAACTCATCTTTAATTCTAATTATATTCCTTTTTTGCTTTCGTAAGGCACAAAAACATTGAAAGAATTTAGAATTCCTATCACCTTTAGTCAACCAATCCTTTCTATAAAACTTTCCATAGTATTTATGATTAAATAAGAACAATCTTTCTCTTTGTTTAATCAAATGGGCATGCCAATGTATTAATATGTGGTTGCAAGGATCGATTAAAATTCTATCTTCCACTTTCTGTAAAATATTTGAATTTCTTTCCACTTTTGAGAGTAGTTACTGCAAACTTTACTAGCCCATAACTTAAGTTTTGCTTTAACGTTTTAAGTTTACCTACAACCTTAAACATAAGCGTTCCTTGGGAATTTTCCTTCCATTGTTACTAAATAATATTATTGATTTAAAATAACTAAACCAATTATTCTAAAACCTAAATTTTCGATGTGGTTGCTGACGGTTACTAGGGCATCTAACATAATGTAACTATGATCGAACACGAGAATGTGCCACGTGAGATAGAGCAATTGGGATACAAGTTCCTCTAGTCCATGCGTGAAATTGCTCTATTTAATTCTTTCATAAATAAGGTGTTTTTCCATGTGAAAATTCTACCAAGTGGAAGAAATACTCTCATCCCGAATACTAAAAAGAAAATCATGCATTCTCTCGCACATTGTTGAGAGATAATTTTTATGCCCCAGCTTTTTCATTCAAACATTCCATTTCGTTAAAATCTCCTATAATACACCATCACAAATTAATAAGGCATTTAGGTGGATAGTCCGTTGATCTTTGATAATCACATTAATTGAGATATTCCAGTTATTCCATAAAATTCACATTCCCCCACTATGATTATAAGGAAGAACAAAGTGAAAATGATCAAACCCCAAGGTGGGGATAATTTTTTGTACTATCTTCATTCATCATTTTTTCTTACTTTTTAATTTAAAATCAGAATTTCTTGCTTAACTTCATGCTTTTTAGCACCTTGAACATTCCAGACGATAATTTTTATAAAATAATAATAGCAATCCCCCAATAGTCCAACTACTAAGGGAATGATAATAAGCACAATAGTCAATACTAATCATGCAAAGATGGAAAACATTCAGCTTGCAAAGCAAGATTCGGCCCCTTAAAGGGTTGGTCATATAAAGAGCCTTGGGAATCCCAGTGGGAACCGAGATTCTACTCGCCCAAAAAATACAAACATACCAAATCAAAGAGTAAAGATACAACAAAGCAACTAAAAACTTGACATAAGTAGGGATATACACAAGAGCAAAAATATAACATCTTGCCCATGCTCGCGCCATCATACACCTGTAACTCTTCATACCACCCATTCCAAGATCAGCTTGCAACCAAATAACAAAAAGATAAACACAAGAGATAAAGTCGTAGGAGAAGCAAACCAATCCATTCCAAGTAGTAATAACCCAAAATAAGAAAAGAGACATCCCGGATATCTAAGTTCATAAAAAACTAGAGATAGAAGTCATTAAAAATATGGTCTTAGATACACAAAGTATCTCATCATTGACTTCCATTAAGCTAGGCGGCGTAGGCTGTAACTAGCTTCCAGCCCGAGAAAGGTGCAACACATAAAGACAAGCAATGCCACCGTAGTGGACAAAGGGGCAATGTAAATATCCCACATTAAAGCAAGATGGTTGAACCCAATTTGAAAAGGGGCAACACGGAAGGACACCAGACACCACCATAGTAAAAAGAAGGGCACCGAAAATACCAAATAGTAAAGCAAAGTGGCTGCAGCCCATCCGATGGAGGAGATGGCAATCATCATGGGAACCATAAACTGTGAAGAAGTCAAAAAGCAAGACCTCATAAAACATAATCTACCATAATCTGCAACACCAATACTTCTTGATGACCAAACGAGCTGAGCAAAAGCACAGCTCATGACAACACAGATGATAGGAAAATTCCAATAGTAGCAAGCAAAACCCAAAGAGTAGAGAAAGAACAGCGAGACAGCCCAAGGACCAGGACTATGAACAGGGATCTTAGGTAGACAAAGGAAATCCCAATACATATGCGAAACAAAAGAAATACAAAGCAAGCCAAGAAGATAAAAAACATAAAACATACGTGTGTTGCAACTTCCGATCAACAGTCCAACCCTAAACAAACCAATGAAACCATCTCCATAGTCTAGACCCAAATCCTTTGATATAACATACCCAAAAGTAATCAAAACCAAATATTAAAGAACAATAACCTAGCCTAATGTTGAAAAAGTAAATAAAAAAGATCCATTCGGACAAAAGTACCTCATCTAAATCCCAACAAATAAACATTCTTTTGAAAAAAAGTCTTATAAAGATAATTAACAGCCTCATAACAAAAATGAACAAGACAAAAATCTTCACACCAAAGAATCTCATCTAATTTCCAGCAAATAAACACTCTTTCGATATAAGTCTTACTATGAGTAATAGCGAGTTTCATAAGTAATTTCAACAGGACATAAATCACTTCCTAATAATATGAGAATCGAGATCAAACAAACCACAATCGAAGGTCGAACATACAATAATAACAAGCCATATGAAGAACCATATTAGAGTAGAGAAAGTAGAAAAACACTAATGAAAAATTTTCATACCAAAGGACATTAGCCAAAGTCAACAACCGGAACAAAAATGGGAATACAAGTATGAAGATGATGGATAGAGAAAGAGCCAAAAACATACTTGGAGTGAAGCCAACTGAACAAAATAAGTGAGAAAAAACCTTGCATGTGCGAGTAGACGATCGAAATCATTGTGCAGCAGACTGAAAGCACTGAAGGAAACATCATTGGGCAACATCCAAGCGTGAGAATTGGCAGCACCATAAACATTCTTCCGGACACTAGGCTTAACCAAGAGAAGACTGAAAACTAGTGAAATTGGTGTTTGTAGAAGAGGACGCCGATGAAGACAAACATGAATAATATGTTGAAATTCAAAAATCGAAGAGATACAAGATCTAGAAATAAGAAGATGACAAGCAATAGCAGGGAATGTTTTCGAAAACGAAATATGCTTTTGATTCCCCAAATCCTCTCCCATATGACCAAATTCAAGTCATGAAGAAGGAGCACAATTAGCATCAAGAAAAACCCACCCGAGTCTCATAGAAATGGTTGAAACCTAGAATTCGGAAACGAAGAATAATCTAGAGAAATTGAAAAACAAAATGACAAGCAACAATTACCATGGAAGAAGAGTTTGGGATTACTGTCGCATCCAAAGAGGGAAAGAAGAAGAACCAAATTGGGGCAACTTCGGACAAAGGAAAGAGGAGCAAAGCACCGAGAAGCATGAAATCGAGTTGAAATGGAAAGACTAAAGCAAATGGAGAGGGGATTTCTCTAAGAAACTATCGAATTGACACCAAGAATCAACAAATGGCACAACACACTAGATTCGAGGCGGTTTAGGTTCAAAAAGGCACATGGTTATGGGCGACAGCGAGCTAGGGTTCACCTCGGAGGTCTCTCTCTTATCGAAGAATCAGTCTCTCTCTAGTGAGTTCTTCTCTTTTCATTAAGATTCTTTCATCAATAAAGAAAAAGAAAATAAATAATTTTTACTCTGGTCGGTGGGTGTGGTGGGTTAGTTTTACTTGACGAAAATGCACTATTTTTTTTCCGATTTTGCTAAACGTGGATTAAGGACGACGGATAAGGTATATTTATCCACTTAATATTAATTATATATTTTCTTATTATAATTGAATCTTTGCCTTATTAAATTTTAAAAAGTAAAAATTTTAAAACAAAATAATTACTCTACCATATGGCACCTATCCCCCATCCCCCATTTTTACCTTTCCTTTCTAATCCTCGCCCACCCACCCCGACCCCATCCCCTATTTTTGCTTTCTCCTCCTTCATTAATGCAAAAGCCCCTGCACCACCCCAGGCACCCACCCACCACCTCAAAACAAACCGGCGAAACTTCACCTGAATGAAGAATATTAGTTCAAAAAACAAAGTTTCGGCTCCACTTCTCGACTTCTCTGCAATCAAACAATTTCATCACTGTCTCCAACCAGAAAAAAATTCAAGAAAATTGAATAAATACCCTTGGAGGCGTCCCCGCAATTCTTCGGGCGGTCTATCGTCAAACTCGAACCAGTGCACCCTATTCAAATTTGAAAATTGAATTAAAAATAAGCTTACAACCTGTCGGTGAAATCATATTAGGGAAAATGGAAGAGGAAGACTTTCGGCGAGGAAATTCATATCCGAAGGCAAGAGAGAGAGAGAGAGCGAGAAAGAGGCATCGAAGTCGAACTAGTGCACCACATTCAGATCTAAAAATTGAATTAAAAAACAAGCCTACAAGCTGTAAGTGAAATCAGATTAGGGAAAATGAAAAAGAAGATCTTGCAAGAAGAAAATTCAGATCCGAACGGAAGAGAGAGATAGACAGAGAGAGACAAAGATAGAGAGAGAGAGAGCGAAAGAGGAGAACCTCGAAGGCATAAGTCGAACCAATGCACCCCATTAAGATCTGAAAATTAAATTAAAAAAAAAAAGCCTACAACGATTCATCGAAATTAGAGTAGGGAAAACCGAAGAGGAAGATTTTTGGCGAGGAAATTCAGATCCGAAGGCGTGTGGGTGAGTGAGAAAGAGAGCGAGGGAGAGAGAGAGATGAGTACCGATGAAGACTCGGGTATGAATGACTAACCCCTTGAATGTGTTTTGACTTCATGGATTCATCTAAATTTCGGATAAAGCAAGAAGCATCCTAAAAGAAATTCATTTAACTAAGTCATATGCTTTATAATTCATCATTTCAATATGACTTATTCTTGACTAAACTCGGACTTAAGTATATTAAGATTATCCGACTAAGTCCGACCCACTAAGTCGGACTCGGACTTAGAAAGTAGAATCCGAGTTAGTTATGACAGATCGAGTAAGTCTAACCCACTCGAACTCGGACTCGGATCCGACCTATTTAGAACTCGGACTTAGATCCGACCCACTCGGAACCGCATTCCGACCCACTCAAATCGACCCACTCGTAACTCGGATTCCGACCCACTTAGTCGGACTCACACATTTAGTTTGCCTACGCTATTATCTATTTAATCATGCGTAATTATAAAATTTCTATATAACTCATGTGCCCATTAAGATTGAATGATTTATTTATGAGTTTTGGCATATCCGGAATATGAGTATATTAAATATTAGACTTGAAATATTCCAGATTAATAGATTAAGGTAATTAGTCATTAAATGCTTTATTTAGACTAATCCTTATCTAATTATGGACCAAAGTATATTTATACTTTGAGAACCATTGTGCTTAATATTTTTGCAGGTTTTTCTAATGTCAATTATTTGAAGAAAAAGCAAAAACAAAAGGCTTCCGACCGTTAAAGCACTCGCCGGACAAAAAGGTGGAATTTCTAGAAAATTTACAAAAGCTGGAAAAAGAGTTGTTGGAAGCTAGGACCAAGGCACAACGAGTTATTTCTAGGTGGTCCAGAAATCGAGTGACTTAGACTATCCGTTACAACGGCTAGTTGACTTAGACAGACTTCAATAGAAAGACGTTGGAGGCTCAACGGCTATCTCTTCAAGGCGAGACTATTTATAGAAGCCTTAGCACAAGATTTCAACCGACGAAGGGAGGAAAAAGAGAGACCATATTGAACATCTTCTCTAGCATAGAATTCCCAAACTGTAATTCTAATATTATGAGTTGTATTTTTCTAAGTCGGTTGTATTCCAATTCTTACTACTCTTCTACTCTTTCTCTCCGATCGAGTGGTAAAGGTTACCTCAACTCGGTTGTCCCAAACTGTAAAGGTTACCTCAATTTGGAAGTACCAGGTTAGATAAGGGAACTTCTAACCTTGGGAAAAATTGGAGAATCCCAAGTTGATAAGGTAACTTTAACTTGGAAGTACTAGGTCGATCGGATAAGGTAAATTCTGAGCCTGGGAAAATTGTAATAGATTTATTTGGGAACAAATCTGGGTAGTCATATTCATTGTAATTGAGGATTCAATTAGTGGATTTGAGTTGGTGTCCGGATTGACACTGTCCGTGGTTTTCCGCCCCGGGAGGGTTTCCACGTAAATCCGAGTTCATACTTTTTGAGTCTAATCTAGACTCGGAATGCATTTCTGTCTCTATTCTATGTGAAAGAGTTTGATTTTCTAAAAATCTTCCATCACCCTATTCAGCCCCCTCTAGGGTGACTTAACTTCTCCAAGAGAAAACTTCAATTGGTATCGAGCTGAGCTCGAAAGGTTTATCAAGAGAAGTCCGCTCGGACTTTTTACAAAAGAAAAGATTTTAACAAACCCGAAACTCGGTTTTCAAAAAGCAAGACTCAGAATCAGACCCTTCCAAAAATTATTCAAATTTGGGTTCCAAAAGTGTCCTTCCTCCAAAACTAACCTCGGTAAGAATAGTTACTGGGACTCGTTAGAGGAAGCAAGAAGGGATAGTTTGTTTTCTTTTTGTAGGTACACTACAAAGCAAAGGAAGACTCAGGTCCGACCCTCGAGAGCGCTAAGAATTTTAACTTGGTAAGTCGGAGATTTGGAAAAGCACTCAGGTAAAAGTCTAGTCATCTCCTTGATAATATCATTCCGGACATCAACTAAGGTATGATTGACCTTACTTATCATTACATTCAATGGTATCTATAATTCTTCTGTTCAAAATCTCATTCTCTCCTTGTTTATTTTTGATGAAATGCATTAGGGGAGAGAATAATGAACTTTGTTGATTCATCTCGCTTAGGGGAGTTCAATGGTTTAGGGGAGCGAATTTTGAATTGTTTCACAAATTTAAAAAGCTCCTTATGTCATTTTAATTATGCTCGATAATTATGATGAATTTCTTTGAGTCATTATTTAGTTGAATGCCTTTCATCAAAAAGGGGAGATTGAAAACTCAGGTATGAATGACTAACCCCTTGAATGTGTTTTGACTTCATGGATTCATCTAAATTTCGGATAAAGCAAGAAGCATCCTAAAAGAAATTCATTTAACTAAGTCATATGCTTTATAATTCATCATTTCAATATGACTTATTCTTGACTAAACTCGGACTTAAGTATATTAAGATTATCCGACTAAGTCCGACCCACTAAGTCGGACTCGGACTTAGAAAGTAGAATCTGAGTTAGTTATGACAGATCGAGTAAGTCTAACCCACTCGGAACTCGGACTCGGATCCGACCTACTTAGAACTCGGACTTAGATCCGACCCACTCGGAACCGGATTCCGACCCATTCGAACTCGCATTCTGACCCACTTAGTCGACCGACACATTTAGTTTGCCTACGCTATTATCTATTTAATCATGCGTAATTGTACAATTTCTATATAACTCATGTGCCCATTAAGATTGAATGATTTATTTATGAGTTTTGGCATATCCGGAATATGAGTATATTAAATATTAGACTTGAAATATTCCAGATTAATAGATTAATGTAATTAGTCATTAAATGCTTTATTTAGACTAATCCTTATCTAATTATGGACCAAAGTATATTTATACTTTGAGAACCATTGTGCTTAATGTTTTTGCAGGTTTTTCTAATGTCAATTATTTGAAGAAAAAGCAAAAACAAAAGGCTTCGACCATTAAAGCACTCGCCGGACAAAAGGTGGAATTTCTAGAAAATTTACAAAAGCTAGAAAAAGAGTTGTTGGAAGCTAGGACCAAGGCACAACAGCTATTTCTAGGTGGTCCAGAAATCTGAGTGACTCGGACTATCCGTTACAATGGCTAGTTGACTCGGACAGCTTCAACAGAAAGACGTTGGAGGCTCAACGGCTATCTCTTCAAGGCAGACTATTTATAGAAGCCTTAGCACAAGATTTCAACCGACGAAGGGAGGAAAAAGAGAGACCATATTGAACATCTTCTCTAGCATACAACTCCCAAACTGTAATTCTAATATTCCGATTTGTATTTTTCTGAGTCGGTTGTATTGCAATTCTTACTACTCTTCTACTCTTTCTCTCCGACCGAGTTGTAAAGTTTACCACAACTCGGTTGTCCCAAACTATAAAGGTTACCTCAGTTTGGAAGTACCAGGTTAGATAAGGGAACTTCTAACCCCGGGAAAAATTGGAGGATCCCAAGTTGATAAGGTAACTTCAACTTGGAAGTACTAGGTCGATCGGATAAGGTAAATTCCGAGCACTGGGAAAATTGTAATAGATTTGTTTGGGAACAAATTTGGGTAGTCATATTCATTGTAATTGAGGATTCAATTAGTGGATTTGACTTGGTGTCCGAATTGACACTCGTCCGTGGTTTTCTCGCCCGGGAGGGTTTCCACGTAAATGCGAGTTCATACTTTTTTGAGTCCAATCTAGACTTAGAATCTATTTCTGTCTCTATTCTATGCGAAAGAGTTTGATTTTCTAAAAATCTTCCATCACCCTATGCACCCCCTCTCTAGGGTGACTTAACTTCTCCAAGAGCAAACCTTCACCCGATGTCGTCGAAGTCATCCATGGTCAGTGAGGAGTACCGAAGGAGGAGAGAGAAAAGGCAAAGGTCGCAACTAACACGGAAGAGGAGGATGAAGGAGTTGTCGGTGCCGGTGGAGTCACCCATTGTCGGTGAGGGAGGAGAGAGGAGACAGAGAGCAGGGGGTTAGTCCTTGCAGATCGGGAATTTGAGGGAAGAGGAAGGAGCACAGAGAGAGATAAGTGGGATGATGGAGAGGGGGTTAGTCCTTGCGGATCGGGAAATTGGGGGAAGAGGAAGGAGCAGAGATAAATAAGTGGGATGAGACAGAGAGGGGGTTTAGAAAATATTCGGATATAAGGGGTCGCAATAGAGTGAATGCCTTTTAACAATGGTTCATTAGTTGAATCGTCGTCATAGATCCGATTCGAGATATCTATGACGACGGTTCAACTAATGAACCATCATTAAAATGTAATCTGTCAACACTTTAACGACGGTTCATTTTATTGAACCCTCGTCATAAGAATATTAATAATTGCTTTTTTACAAAAATGCCACCGGTCTATTTTTCATGATGGTTTGTCCTTTTAACCGTCATTAAAAACCCGTCGTTAAAAGTGGTTTATGTAGTAGTGATACTGATGATGAATCAAAGTGTTTAATGACTCTATCGGACTCGTAAGCTGGATCTAAGTCGAAAGTGATGCATCATATACTGAGGAAACATATGTTAGAAGGTAATCAACTATTTTCTTAAATTCTCCAAGCATGATCTTGCTAGATATATTTTTACTTTGGAGAAGAAGTCCAATTCTGAATCTTCCGAATTTAAGTAGAAACTGAAATCTCTTAATGCTAAGAACACCTCTTTGAAAAATGATTTAGAAAACTTAAGACCATTACTCAAGATAATTAGACTAAGTCTAAGTGCCTTAGAACAGAGAATAAGCAATTGAAATAAAAGCTCAATGAATGATTTTAAAACTCACTCAAGGTAAAAAAAAAACTTTGATTTATTACTTGGTTCTCAGTCTGTCTCATTTCGAAAAGAGGGTCTTGGATGTAATGTTGAAAAGGAAGATAATTCCTTCAAAAATCTGTTCAAAACTTATTCCAGAACTATCAAGTTCAAGAAGGCTGAGCATGGTCCCATGCATTGAAAAAGAAAAAGGACCGAGCCCGGGCCGGTTTTCATGAAAAAGCCTTCTCAACCTCGTTTATAGAAAGAAAGGTTTTAAAAAGAAAGAGACACAGAGTCAATTCTCAAGAAAGAAGACTCAGAATCAAACCAAACCCAAAATCATTCAAATCTGGGTTCCCAAAAGTGCTCTTCCTCGAAAAGGATCACAAGTAAAGATAGTTAGTGGGTTTGTAAGAGCAAGTGAGAAAGGTTAGTTTGTTTTTGATTTTTCCGGTAACTAAAAACGAATGTGTCATTGGTACTTAGACAGTGGATGCTCATGCCACATGTCTAGAGACTCAAGACTGTTCTCGGAACATGAAGAGATGAAAGGAGGAAAAAGTCATATCCGGAGACAATAGTAAAGGCAAGATAGTTGGAATTGGCGGAATTGGTCAAGAAGACAACTCGGTCGATCCAGTTTACCTTGTTAAAGGGCTTAAATATAATCTTCTATGTGTCTCTTAACTGTGTGACAAAGGTCAAAAGAGAAGGTTCACACGAGCCAACTGCTTCATATCTCGATGCGAGTCACCAAAGAGACAAAGCTCTCGGTCCGAGGTCAGGTAACACCTACACTATTCCTCTTTTTGATGGTTAAAAGCTTCTTTCAATGATGTTTCATAGAAATGGAATTGTAGATTAGGTCATATTAGCATGCATACTTTCAATAAACTTGCATCTCATGGGTTAGTCGGAGGATTGCCTAACTATTCCTTTAAGAAAGATAAAACATGTGATACATGCACAAAAGGAAAATAAGTTAGATCATCCTTTAAACCACTCAAGACAGTATCTACATCCAAAGTGCTTGAATTAATACATATCAATTTGTGTGGTGAAATTCCTGTCAAAAGCTTAGGAGGTAAATCATATATGCTAGTTATTATTGATGATTATACTCACGGTTTACCTAGGTGTATTCTCTAAAGAACAAAAATGAAGAATTGAAAGAGTTCGAGTAAGATCTGCAGAAAAATACAAGTGAAGTCTTAGACTCGGATCGGGAGAATTTGAATAGACCATAGAAGGGAGTTTGATTACTTAGAATTTGCAGGCTTCGTGACAAGAATAGCATCTCCCACAACTTCTTAGCACCAAGAACGCCTCAACAGAATGAAGTAGTGGAGAGAGAAAATAGAACACTTGAAGAAATAGGAAGGATAATGATGATTGAAAATGATCTATACCTTACTATTTTTGGGCTGAGGCAGATCAACAAAGTAAACTACACTCCGAACATATGCCTTATTCGACCCATTCCGAAGAAGATACCTTATGAGCTGTACAAAGGATAGAAGCGCAACATTTCCTACTTGAAACCATTCGGATGTACATTCTTTGTGCATAACAATGATCTTAAGCTGAACCGAGATGAAGATGATAGAGTAGAGGCCGACTGCAGAATGAAAAAGAATAAAGGAAATGAACCAACTCAGAATGAGTCGGTTTAAGAATTAACTCGGACTACTAAAGAACAAGCTAATGAAGAAAATCAAAAAGTTGAACCAGCTGAAGATCAAGTACATTCAACCAAAAATCTTATAAATCAAAGAATAGGTACAACTTTCAAATATGCATCGAGTCACCCACCTGAGAACATTATTTTTGACATTAAGAGTGGGGTAAGAACATGCTCTTCTTTACAAAACCTAGGAGTATTTTCAGCATTCATTTCATTAATTGAACCTAAAAACGTACTTGAAGCCATACATGAACTTGAACGAGTAGATACCATGCAAGAAAAATTAACTCAATTTGAAAGAAACCAAGTCCGGACTCGACCAAACGAACTTTTGACCACACATTTATAAGAACCAAATAGGTATTCAAAAACAAAATGGATCAGGGAGGGTTGGTAGTCGAAACAAAGCTAGATTAGTTACTCAAGGATATAACCAAGAAGAGGGAATTGATTGTTGGGAAACCTTTGCACTCGTTGTTAAGATTGAGGCAATCGGAATTCTCTTAGCATTTGCATATAGCATGAACATTAAGTTATATCAAATGGATGTTAAGTGTGCATTTTTCAATGGTTTTATTCAAGAAGAAGTTTATGTTCAGCAACCCCTGGATTTGAAAACTCTCAATTTCAAAATCATATTTTCAAATTGCAAGAACCTTTGTACGGTCTAAAACAAGCTCCTAGAGCTTGGTATGAAAGACTAAGTAGTTTCTTAGTTGAAAATGATTTCTAAAGAGGTCTAATTGACAAAACTCTTTTCACAAAAACCAAGGGGAATGACTTTCTCAGTATTAAGATTTATGTTGAGGACATTATTTTTCGAGCTACTAATGAAACTCTATGCTAAGAGTTTTCTGAGTTCATGAGACATGAGTTCCAAATGACTATGATGTGAGAACTCAATTTCTTTCTTGGTTTTCAAATCAAGCAAGAAAAGGATGGCATCTATGTTCATTAATCAAAATACACAAAGGAGTTACTCAAGATGCACAAGCTACAAGATGTGAAACATACAAGCAACACCAATGAGTAGCGAGTACTAAACTAAACTCAAATAAGAAAGGTAAAGTTGTAGATCAAAAACTTTACAAATGTATGATTAGATCTCTACTTTATCTCACATCTAGTAGGCCAGATTTAATGTTTAGTGTCCGTTTGCGTGCAAGATTTCAAGCTAATCCGAAAGAATCACATCTCACTACGGTGAAGAGAATTTTTAGATATCTTACACAAATTCGGACAACTCAGTCTGTGGTGTTTAAAGGACTCATATCCGACACTCACTGGATACTCAAATGCTGACTATATGGGATACGAGGTTGATAGAAAGAGCACCTCAAGAGCATGTCAATTTCTGGGTCAATCACTCATCCCCTGGCACTCAACGAAACAAAATTTTGTTGCTCTATCAACTACCGAGGTAGAGTACATAGAAGTTGGAGCCTGATGTGCTCGGATTTTATGGATCAAGAAACAAGTTGAAGGATCTAGGATTGTTATTCAAATCTATCCCAATCAAATGTGATAATCAAAGTGTCATGAGCATTATAAAGAATTCAGTTCACCATTCAAAAACAAAGCATACCAAGGTCAAGTATCATTTTCTGAGAGACCATTCTAAAAGAGTGATTTTGAATTGAATTTATTCCTACCAAATTTCAATTAGATGATATTTTCACAAAACCACTGAGTGAAGATCAGCTTTTCTTTATTAGAATGAGCTTGGCATGTTGATTACATGATTATTGAATTGATTGCATGATGACTTCATTGATTGCATGAGAATTTATGAGTTTGATTATTCATTCTAAGCATCTCGGACACATTACTAAGTCGGACTCAATCAATAGAAAAATGGACATAAAAATTCCGAGATCATCCCTAAATTAATGTAGAATCTTGGAAATGTTTTAGAAAATTTCTTTTTCTCTCTATCACGTGAATGGTCAGGAAACTAGCCATTAGAAGGAAGAAGTTTCAAGAAGTAACCGTTGCACACTAGAAAAGCAAACGATCGACTAGCCGTTACTCTAAGTGTTGAGTCGGTAAGGCTTTTGTTCCTTGAGAATTGTTGTTGTATAAATAGCACTTGCTCACCCTCATTCATTCCCTTTTCTATCACTCACTCTCTTACTCTCTACACTCGAATTGATCGGAATTCATTGCTCAAACGCTCTTTGTAGGAACCACGGCCGGTCGAGGCTCGTCGAGCTTCCCCACTTGTGTCACGTCTCCTTTTTAAAGATTGATTTTGACGATGGGTTTAGAAAGTCGGTTTTGGAATGTGGGGATGAACCTTTTATTAAATTCTAAATTTTACTAAATCGATTCGGATAAAGTTGAATAGCGGTTTTACTAAATGTTTTAGTTTAGCAATTATTTAGAAAGTCCCGGGATCTTATTTTCTACTTAAGGACTAAATGTACTTGGTGTGAAAACACTAGTTTGGAATGAAGCCACCATCATCGCCCCAATGGTGCTGGCCGCAGCTTGCATCGGGGAAGGCGGGCGCTCGCCAAAGGTCGTGGCTGGTGAAACCAAGCATCGGTCTCGCCTAATAGGCAGATCCACAATCGAAGACCTTTTTTCCTACAACCAGAAAACACCGAGATGCGATTTTGCATAGAACAAAACATAAATCCCTTCATCCACGATCTTAGTATGGGAAAAAACTAACAAAATACAAAAAGAAGACTTGCTCCTTCGATCTTAGTATGGGAAAAACTAAGACCGAAAAAGACTAAAAATTGACTCCATTGGTCTTGAACCGAGAATCGGTTTCGGGGTAAGGGTACGAAACGTAGGAATAAATCCCTCCATTCCGTCCGTTCGAAGACGACAATTACTAGTTCGAATATTGTGTTAATAAAGATGTAAGAAAACAAGCATACAACATGCGAAACAAAATTAAAGCAACCAAAACAAAATTAAAGCAACCAAAACATAACAAGGAAAACAATAAAGAAAAGAGATTAAAAAAAGCAATAAGAGAAATAAAAGTGGGAAATAAAAGATTACATAGGTCGTGAAGGAAATTAAAGCGATTATATCACTTAAACCACAATACGTAAAGCAAGTAAAACTAAAATAAATACAACCATTCGACGACCGAAATATGGCCCTCAAATTGTCCCACCTTGCCGATCCGGATCTTCTCGCCAGATCTGTTCATTATATTTAGGGTATAGCAATGATCAGTTGAATGAGTGCCCCGAGATCAGAATAATCAAATATTCTTTAGCTCTTTGCACGGATTCAACGGTGAAAGATAAATGTTTATAGAAAATTCGGCATAGTAATGGTTAGATGAGAGCATTCAAGATTGGTTTTCGATAACGTGATGCTAAGGCGAGAAGCCATGCGTGAATGAGAGCCAAGGCTCTCTATTTATAGGAGAGGACCTTGGTCACAAATGACCTAGGGTTTGCCTCTTAGTAGCCGTCCAAATAGCTAAAATAAAACCAGGCCATTCCTTAAATGATAGAAATGGATCGGAAGATGATAAAATCGAATAGAACCTAGGTTAAAGAGGGGAGGCGAGCATCGCTCAACCAGCACCCTCCTAGGGTTTCATGCCCTAGTTGTGTCTCCAAGGACTCTCTAAGCTCAAAACGAAGCGTTCCACCATGCTTCTAGAAGGCGAGCGCCGACCACGACGTCGTTTAGAGGGGAAAGCTTCTAGCCTCGTGTGGACTATCTTGTGAAGCTTAAAACGTAGTACTTTGATGCTCTTGATCATGAAATGCAACGCTTTAATGTCGTCATTGGGTCTTCGACTTCTTTTCTAACTTGGACAAAACTAGAATACGGTATTACGTACTTAGAATTTCGAGGCACACATCATGGGACTACCCAATCTCTAAAGGTTCGGCCCGACTCTTGGACGCTCCGAAAGAAAAGAGGATTTATGGACTGACCCAAGGCAAAAGGCTATTTAAGTGGTGCTTGGGGATTCTTTGTGGTTTATCGGCTTATGTTGCACCGATCGATCACGATCCGAAATCTAAATCCACAAGCGGGACTTAGGATTATCATCATCTAGTCGACAAAATAAAACACGAAATAACGAGATAAAGGAAGACACTTTTTAGGTGTCTACGGTTGGCCCCCACTTTGATCGAGTCTAGAAAGACGAAGGGTCAAAGTAGACACTAAAGGGTACTTACCTCGATTTCTAAACGGCATTATGTGATGCTTGGAATTAGTTGTAGTCAAACCTAAACTCCAAAGTGAGACTCGAACTTGATCGCGATGTCATTCCGAAGTTCGATAAAAGGATCCTAAGCTTGGCTTGATCAAAGCTCGAAGCTTGGCATGTTTCGATGCTTGAAACCGCAATTGTCTTTTGATCCGAAGCTTGACAAAATAATTTGGTGTGCTAGCATACATGTTAGTGCATAATTAAATTGACAAAAGATCAACGTTTTTACCTAAATAATTCAGTCAAAATAGATCGATAAAATTGTTCTAAAAAGCCGATTGATGGGCTCAAAACTCCCATTTGCATGCATTAGAGAAGAAAATCACATGCTCCGAGAGGATAAAGCCGCTCCGACTAAGGAAGTGGGCTAGGCTGCAAAAGTTATCACCCATTGGGCACCACGGCGCCTCGTGGTTGGCATCGGCCAACGTTTGCACGCGTGGCCCCGGCGTGCCTGGCTGGATTCCTTCGGTTCCCAATTAATTATTTGACCGTTGTTTTATATGCTTGGATGTCTTTACTCGGTTTGCCGATAAAAGGGGTGCATGGTGTGTTTCATTTTGCACACCAACTCTTCACCTTACTCTTGCTCTCCTCTTGTATTTCCTTACTTTTCTCCTTCTTAAAAGCTAGTTGGTTCTCAAGAATTCCTTGCCTTCAAAATGCCTAGAAGAAAAGCTCACCCTGTAGGAAGAACCAGAGCTGAGAGTCTTACCCAAGAGCATGAATGGGATCCAAGTGATCTTCTAGTTGAAGTTGAAAGCCATGTTTCCTCAATTGCCATCTCCTCTTCGGTAAGATAGTTAGCTTAAAACCTCTTCATTTGCTCATTTAGAGTAAAGTTTTAACCAAAATCTTATTGGATTTTGTCTTGTAGAAAGGCTCAATTCGAAACAGTGGAGCCATCCCAAAGTTTATGGAGACATGCGAGAGGATGCACTTTCCTCTTGAGAATATCATGTACAATGCTCGGTTTGGACCTCTCTACATTGCTTTACGCCATCTCATTTATAGGAGGGAGAGAGATCCTACTAGAGCCATCAGTAAGCGGTTTTGGGACACCACCAACACAACCCAGCTTCCTTTTGGTGAGATGACAATAACTCCCTTTGATTTTGCTGTTTTATCCTGGTCTAGGCTTTTTAAGGGAACCTTTATCTTATGACTAGAATTTTTACAAAAATCATGACTACCTCTATCATCTCTTCGATCTCATAGTAGAGAGTTTTACACACAATAACCACTTCAAATATACCATTCTTTTTTAGGCTTTTGAGGATGAAGTTTTCCAGCGTCAACATTCTCCTCAACAACAAGTGAGGGTCGTGCCTGCTCTCATTTTGAGCACGATCCTCTTCTCCGATCAGGCCGTTAAGATTCATGTTCACTACTTGGTAAAACTAATGGATCTTGATAAAGTAAAGGAGCTCAATTAGGGTGCTCCCTAATATAGTCTCCTCATTAGGGGCCTCCGTGCCCGTGTGCGACATATAAGGCCGTAACCAGATTCCACCAACAATCTTCCTTTAAACGATTTATGGAAGATCATTGAGGTATGCTTAAATTTTTCCTTTCTTCAATATTTACTTTTCATCTTATGTGGATAAAAAGCTTTACTTGACTTTTTAAAATGTAGCCATGGCTATATAAACACTTTCCACATCTCTCTCCCACTTCAACGAATTCGCCGATGTTCCCAGACATCCGTGTCATGGGCTAGAATAAATCTTGAGTAAACTAAAATAAATGAGACAGGATTTTCGAGGTTATCCCTCAACTGGTTTAACTCGGTACGTAACTTCTACTCTCAAAATTTGCACCAAAATAGGCCGAGACAAGCCTTTCAACACACTTTCAGACATTCTGGTCATGCCCATGGCCTCGACCATAGTCCGTAAGGCCGCCCGTGGTGTAGTCCAGCCCCTTGTATCCACAGCTTTTGTCCATTCTCTTGTTGTTTTTTCGTTCTTGCTTGCTGATTTCTTGATAATTCTTGTATGTAGACCAACTTTCATCCTTGGGCTTAACTTCAACTTCCCCAAAATGTCCTTATGGCCTGGGGGTTGAGCGAGAGAAGGATCTTGTTTAAAAGTCCTTTTGGATTTTGTTGGTATCTTGGGGAGAGAGTCGCTCCTCAAATTCGAGTTAACACGTGGCATCTATTTGATCTGGTTGATCCTTCCTCAACCATGTTCTATTTTCATTCTGTTTCTCCGGCCGAGCAAGCAGCAATCATGGTGGAGTATCCGTTTACCTCACTTTTGAATTTACACACCTCCTATGTCCATCATCCATCACGCATCATGATCCAACTAGTAAGCGCTCAACTTCTCTCTTCTAACTTTGAATTTCTTGTATGGAAATTAATCATCATCTTCTCTTCCTTGGCATCTCACTCCTATTGATATTCACATTTCGAATCTCAATGTGGTTGTTACTCTTCCTGGGGGACCTTCTCACTTCGTCACAATTCCCGAAATTCCGGAAGAGGAATGTGTTGGGCATCCCTTTCTTAGAAATTAGCAAGGGGTAAGAGTTATGTGCTCTTTCTTTTTAGTTACGTGCTAAAAGTATCTTCCTCATTGATAACACCAAACAAACTTTACAAGTACCACCGTGAGCAATGTAGGACCATATCTAATAGATTGCGATCGACTTTTCGTGGAATCCAGAATTTCTTTACCAGTTGATCTTTCTCTACTTCTTGAGTAAGTCCTCAATTAGTATAGTGCTAAATTCTTTAAACTTTTAGTGATTTCCTAATCGCTTTCTTGATCTTGTAGAGACGCCGATCAAAAGCCACTATTTCCGGTAATCTACCTAATGCGCCCGAGACATCATCCCAAACTCATCATAGGAGTGCGTCCGAGGTAGGACCTAGTGCCTCCGGGCCTAGTACCTCGGATGCGGGACTTAGCCACTCGACAAGAGCTTGAACATCTTACCCTTGCAAGCCTTCGATCGACACGGGAACCCTCTTTACTTCCCTCGGTCCTCTTATAGTGGACCATCACATGGGGTTTCTCGGTCTTGGGACCGAGGTAGCCGATTCTCTACGTCTGTCTTGGAGGACTTCGGGAATTACATCTTCGATAAGGACTTTGATGACGATGCGTAGACAATTCCTTGATGCTTTCACTACTTGTCGATTCATGGACCTCTTTTATGGTGTTTGTTTTGTTAATTTGTAATGAAGACTTTTATGCAATGACATGAAATGCAAGACTCGATTCTAAAAAATCCATTTATTTAATATGATACACAAAACTTAGGAAAAAAACAAAGACAAAATTAAAAAAAATGGGCAGTAGCCCCATTCCCCATAAAAGAAAATAATAAAAGAGAAATAAAAATCTTAATTGCATAGTCCAAGTAAGGTGCGCTCCACGAGCTGGGACGAGAAACAAAAATAACCAAGGACTTGCTCGTGCTCGCGAGAAAGCACGAAATAGGCTGGGTCCGAGGTGAGGTCGGCATTGGCCATGCGTGAATCCTGCAGGGACTGTAGTGCATTGTTGTTCCAATCATAGTTGGATACGAAGAACTCCAGGAAAACGCCAATAAATACGATCACTCGGTGCAACATGAAATACACACACGAAAGCCTTCTCCTAACCGCAAAATATCCTCTTCTTTTGACTAAACATAGAAACATGGACTTCATGACTGAATTAACCTAGTGGATGCATGAGATGAGCAACATAGATAGGTCAAGGTTAGCCAATTATGGGCTAAATGTCCACTTTAGCATTCGCTAGGTAAAAATTTATTGGCCTTTCCTAAGGGTTGTTGTAGCTTATTAGGATCACCATCACCATGTCTTTAGGTTCGGGAAAAGGAACTGTGTCCCCTGCCTAGTGTTTGATGCCGGACTAGGGAATTTTAGGCGAACAAAACTACTTGTTCCCAAATCCTCATAAAATCTCCATGAAAAGTACCAATATCTACTAAAACCGAGTATAAAGTATATAGGGTGGATCGTTATTGGGAATCGGGTTAGCTTAACCAATCTGCTGAAGCATTAGCACAACATGTATGCTTATGCTAAGTCCATCATCGTCCTAAGACAACAAGCTATAATTATTTGCATGATAGACGATTCTTGCTAGTAGGGGGTCACGAGGAATTGGCACCAGCGTTGTTGCTAAGCCTAGTGGAACAGCTTAGAGGATTATTGTTCCCTAACTCCACTAATAGTTGCTTGAAACGATAATTGGTTTAGACCGAGTCGAAGCTAAAGCCGAACGGAATTTCCGCGGTAGCCCCCTATTATTGCAGGTAAGAATTAAAATAAACGAAGCAAACAATGGTAAACCGAGCAACGGAGCCTAACTTTCGTTCCTACTTCGCTGACGCTATTTTTATTATTTCGATTTTGATCCTGTTAGGCGTAAAAATTTAGACTTTGACCGTGTAGGACACTCGATTTTTTTTTGCATATGTGATGTGCAAATCTGGCTAATGGAACATTTGAAACTCATCGAAGCTCCCCTAAGTTGGACACATACCTAACAACTCACTTACGCCGATGGAAACGAACATCATCCGTAGTCCATCGTCCCGCTTCCCGATGGGAAGAATATCTTAAAATCATAGTGACCTGTTATGGTATGTGAAGAATTAGAAGGTGTCCCAATTCAAAACGCATACTGCCCAACATCCATACATTCGTCTATTGGGCTCGGCGGAGAGCACGTATTACTTTTCGAGTCGTGTGTTGCGGCGAATGGGTAGAGAACAAGTAATACCGTTACTAGATTGTATCGACCTTTAACTTTTGACTTGTTTAGAGGACATGGTAGCTCTAGACGGACTGGTTTAGGGCCCAAATACTTGGAAAGGTGTTACGAAACTGTTAACTCATGTGGCCTTGTTGACACCTAACGAAGTTGCAAATACTGTCGCTTCTCCCTATTATCTCGAGTGGATAGTAGAAGTTGACCCCGAGCGACGAAAAACACTAAGACTTCGAGAGCTAAACCCCGAAGAAGCCATTCCTACTGCTGCCCCTCTGCAAATTTATGAAGTAAACCCTCGGATGGTTGCACACGCTCGTCGAAAAGAAACTGAAGCTAAAGAAAATGAAGGAGAGCCCGTCGAATCCAAGAGCTAAAGGAATGCACCCGAGATGAGGAAATTGAGTCTAGTGATCCAAAAGGAAAGAAAGTGAAAATAAACTAGGACTCAAATTCTTAGAAATTTGAGGTAGAATAAAAGGAGGATTAGTTTTGCCTCTTTAGAAACATGTTTTTTGTTTTACAAGTAGTATGCTTGCAATTAAATTCCTTTTATTAGCTATGTATTTAGGTAAGTAGTAGGCTTACCATTATTGAATAAAAGTAAGTGTTATGCTATACTTTCATATCTTTATCGCTAACTTTGAGGTAGAATAATAATAATAATAAACCAATATACATATTGGACTGGTCTAGTTGGACTATCCATTAAATAAACAAACGAAAGAAAACCAAAAGAAAGAAAAGAAAAACCGTGGCCCGACCGAGTCTACCATTGACCGAGTGGTGGTCGGCGCCCGTCTTGGCCAAGCCTAGTTGGACTGGGCTCGGTCCACTACCTAGAGGTATGCTAGGCGTAGTACTTCTTCAATTGATGCAGATTGGTATACTGAAAAATCTCTTCTCATTCTAAATCGGTTAATTTTACTACTCCGCCGAGTAAAATCTGAGTAAGTATGAATGGGCCCCGCCTGTTGGGCTTAAATTTCCCTCGTGGATCCTAAATCGGAACTCTTAGTTCTCTAAGAACCAAATCCCCAATTTTTAAGTTACGAGGCTTAACCTTCTTATTGAATGCTCTTGATATACAAGCTTGGTATATTTAGACATTATGCAGGGTGTTGAGGTGCCTCGTCATCCAATAATACTAATTCCTCATAACGTGCTCTTGCTCACTCAACTTCGAAATCCGACTTTCAACAATTATCCTTAACGAAGGAATGGCAATTGCAACGAGAAAGACTACTTCCGTGCCATAGACTAGAGAGTAGGGCGTTGCTCCCATACAGGATCTAATACAAGTTTTATCCCCACAAAGCGAAAGGCAATTTTTCCGGCCAATCCTTATAAGTAATCGCCATTGTCTCCACTATTCTCTTGATGTTCTCATTAGCGGCTTCAATCGCTCTATTGGTCTCGAGGACAATATGGGGAAGATTTATGATGCCGAATTTTATACTTATCCTACAAATCCGTTACTTCTTTCTTAAAATGACTACCATGGTCACTTATAAGCTCGTGGGGCACCCTATAACGACGGATAATATTCTGGGTGATGAATTTGACTACTTGTTTCAACATCAAGGTTGCATAAGAAGCTATGTCTACTCATTTGGTGAAGTAGTCGATTGCTACTAACACAAATTCATAACCACCTATTCCTTTAGGAGTCACCTTACCAATAATGTCTATTCCCCAAACTGAAAATGGCCAGGGTGAGGATAATGTAGTAAGAAATGACGGGGGTTGGTGTTGTAAGTTTGCATACACCGACATTTGTGGTATCTTCTAATAAAGTCATGACAGTCCACTGCCATGGTTGACCAGTAATAACCAAGTCTTTGAACCTTTTGGACCAACATTCTACCATTCATATGAGGTCCGCATTCTCCTCCATAAATCTCTTACTTGTCCGGATACGAGATAAATATCATGATACCAACTGGTATGGTCGATATTAGATACTTCTAAGGCGTAGATGTGGTGCGGGATGACTTTGTCGCTCGATGTGAACAAACATTTAGTGAATGCCAATAGGAATATTGATCATGGATGCTGACTTAGCTAGTGCATCCGCAAATTGATTATCGACCCTAGGAAGGTAGGTGAAGGAAATCTTCCGAAAGTGTTTAGATAATTTTGTCAAATATGCTTGGGTGTCAAGGCTTCACTCGTGTACCTTCCACCTTTCCAAAATTTGATTGATGATCATACCAGAATCACCAAAAACCCCGATGTTCTTGACCCTAATCTCTGTTGTAGCTTCAAGTCCTGTGATACAAACTTCATACTTTGCAACATTTTTAGTGACCTCGAAGTCTAGGTTAACTAAAATGGGAGTATGTGCTCCCTCCGGCAAGACTTAAAGAATCCCTACTCCAAAGGCCTCCGATTGGAAGTGTCATCAAAGTACATTGTCCAAACGTCCACCTCTACTTGAAAAATATCTTCATTTAAGCAATTCGGGCATGGGTAGATCTGCTAAGAATTAGAACACTATCCTTCCTTTGATCGCTTTTGAGGAATAAACTTGAGTTTGAATTCGATAGCATGACAGTCCATCGCGCTATCTTACTATTGATAGTCGGTTGCTTAAGTATGTACTTAATAGGATTCAGAGGTGCCACTACATGTACCCTGTGGGAAAACATGTAGTGTCCGAGCTTCTTGGTAGCCCAAACTAAAGCCAAAGATGTCTTCTCTAGCGGTGTATATATAATCTCGTAGTCCAGGAACTTCTTACTTAGATAATAGATTGCACGTTCTTCATTTTCGTTCTCTCTGAAATAACATGGCTCCCATAGCCATCTCTCGTTCCGGTGAGATACAAAAGCAAAGATTTCCCGATTGGGGTGGAACTAACATCGAGGGATTAGCTAGGTATTCCTTAACCTTCTCAAATGCTTATTGGCAATTGGTATCCTAAATGGGCTCGAGATCCTTTCTTTAACTTCTTGAAAATGGGTTCACGGACCATAGTTAGTTTTGATATAAAACAACCGATGTATCAGTAAACATCCTAAGAAACCCCTTATCCCCTTTTCCGTATTTAATGGAGGGATTTCTGAATAGCCTTGATCTTGGATGGATCAGCTTCGATTCCTCTAAGACTCGACAACATAGCCTAACAATTTACTAGAGGTTATCCCAAAGGCACACTTTTGAGGGTTAAGGCGCATGTTGTACTTGTTTGGGTCTATGGAAGAATTTTCTTAGGCTGCTTAAGTGCCCCGCCCTATCGTTGGATTTTATGATCATATCATCTATATATACTTCAGCTTCTTTATGGATCATATCATACAGGTAGTCCATTGATATGTTGCACCCGTATTTTTAGCCCAAATGGCATCACCACATAGCAGTAAGTGCCACATTAAGTGATTAAGGTGGTCTTTTCCATGTCTTCTTCAACCATTTTCACTTGATTATACCCGGTGTAACTATCCATGAATGAGAGCAAAGCATGATCTGTTGTATTATCTACCAAAAGATTGATATGAGGCAATGGGAAATCATCCTTGGGATTGGCCTTGTTTAAATCCCTAAAGTCGACGCACATACGACCCTCGCCATCTTTCTTTTGGACTGGAACTATATTTGCTACCTATTGAGGATAGTGAACTACCTTTATAAACCCAGCCTCCAACTATTTCTGAACCTCTTCCTTAATCTTCAAGGCCCATTCTGGTTTCATCCTTCTCAATTTCTGCTTAACTTGCTTAGTATCTTCATAAAGCGAAATTTTGTGTTCTGCTATACTCGGATCTATACCCGGCATGTATTTGTTGGACCATGGAAAGACATCGATGAACTATGGGAAGAGTGAAGTGAATTGCTTCTGCTTTTCTACATCTAAAGTTTTTCCAACCTTAACCTCTTCGGGTTGATCGGTTCACCCTAGATTGCTGGTTATTGTTTCCTCTATTATTGGTGAGCGATTTCATGATCTTCCATAGCTTTTATTAATTCTTTAGGAATTTCTTGATCATCATTAGAGGCAAAACAATTCAGAGCAAAAGGAGGCAAGGAGTAAGCAGAAAGATTCACTTTATTGAATGAGGAAACAAGTACATCGGACTCGAAGAAAAATTGGAACTAGAAACAATAAAAGAAGAAGAAATACAAGCCCTAACACTAGACTTAGAAGGAGGGTGAGCTCGTAGGCTAACAAGCAAATTCTTGGCCCTCCTCAAGCATCAATCCAAGAGATATTATTGGAGCCTTCTATATCAGCATCGATGATGAACCTGGATGGATCGAACTACGGATGCGACATAGCTCGTGATAGTACTGAGACAGAGTTCCCTTCTAGATTACCCTATTGACAAAATAGAAGGCTGAAAAGATTGTTTCAGGCGAGATTGGTCCAATTTGATGTGCACTGTCCCTTTTGAGGAGGTGAGGTGCCTCCTCTTTTAGAATATAGTAGTCATTGAAGATTTCCGGACCAAGTACTAGGATACCCTTCTCATTGATGTAATAGGGTTTAAGAAAACCATAATAAGGAAAGTTATCTCATTCTCTTAGAAATTGTCCATTCGGGGTAGAAGGAAAGTGCTTAATAGTACGGATTGTCCGTGGTACAGTCCTCTTTACCTGGATTTCCCACTTAGCTTGAGTTATTTCCTTAGCGGTAGGTTGATAGCCTAGCCCAAATTTATAATTATTAGTGGATTCAAGAGGTGAAAAATAGGATGGCATCCCTTCGGCCTGCAACACGACCTAGAAAATACCCCTTCCTCCTAAGCATCGATTGGATACTAGGGTTGCCATTAGGGTTAAAGGTAAAGGTGTTTCATCCCTTTCTAAGGCAGGGACGGTTTCAAATCTGTACAATTCTTCATCATTAGCATCGTGCTCTATCTCCGCTATGGACTCTTTGGAAGTGATAGTAGCACAAAGATTATCCCCGTTGATAGTTATGACCTGAACTTTACTGATTATTTTGACCTTCGAATGCAGAGTAGAAGCCATTGCTCGATGATCATACACCAAGGGAGTCCTAGAAGCAAATTAAAAGTAGCTGGGATATCTAAGACTTGGAATTCAATATTCCTCTCCACTGGTCCTATATTGGTTGGTAAGGTCACTATTCCCAAGACTATTCTTCTAGAATTATCATATGCTCGGATATGAATAGTTTGCTTAGAGAGTTGTTGCTCCTCAATTGCTAACCTCTTAGCAGTTCGCCATGGACACACGTTAACCGCCGATCCGTTGTCTACCAAGGTGAACGGAACAAACTTGTTAATGCAAGTTATAGTTAAATGTAGGGCATTGTTGTGTGCAACGACTTCTTCCGGGAGATCCTTCGATCAAAAGTAATGGTTCTATCCCCACTATTAACCAATCCTACTACTTCCTCCGGCTTGGTTTCGGGGAAACTTTAGACTTACTGAGTGCATCAATTAACGCTTACCTATGTTTATGGGAAACAGATATTAATTGCAAGATAGAAATGTCACCTTTTTATTTCTAAAGTTGCTTAAGGATTGGGTCTTCTTCCTTTGCAGCTTTAGGTTCTTTTGGGACTCCATGAGTCTGTTGTGGACCCAAGGGTGCATTGTGTCGTCTTGATCTAGTAAGAAACCGAACAGCGAGGCTCTTAATGTTTCCCCAAAAGTTTTCTTTTAAGGGTGGTGTGCCCTAGAAGTCGTTGCCATTGTTGTCATCATCTTTTGTTTCGTAAACATCTTTCATCACTTACCCATAGCCGATGGAGTTTCGGATCCAATGACGGTAGATTAAAAAGCGATTGTGCCTCATTAACATCTCGAATAAAGATAGAGGATCCCACTAACTTGGTGTGGGTTTAGTAAAGATGGCTATGGTGCCGCTGAAAGGGTTTTTGTTATTACTTGGTTTCGGTCAGCCTTAGACAGGGGTAATTGGCCATTTCGAAACATATCTTCTAGTTTGTTCTTGAATGTCCAACACCGTTCAATATCGTGTCCACATGGATCATGGTATTTACAAAATTTTCCGCGTCCCGATTCTTAGATTGTTTCACGGTTTTTGATTCTCGCTCTAATAGGTGGCAACTCTATTTTCCCTTTCTCCAAGAGACGGTCAAGGGCTTGAGCATAAATAGTATCCATAGGAGTATAGTTAGTATTACTCGTTGAGGGCATTGACATCTCGCACCCTGGTAGCATTCCCAGTATTAGAGGTTTTCTTGTCTTTGGAATGATAATTACCTCTATATTCGGTTGCGACTTTTGTGGTCTTAGTGGGCAATTCTTCTTCTATCAGCAAACCAAGTATCTCTAAGCGTTGAAAAGTTTATCATGGTTAAGAATTTGAGGTGCCGATTATAATGGGGCTGAAGGTTCTTCACGATGATGCGGACTTGATCTTTTCTGAGGGTCGGTTAACCATGTGGGCTGCCATTGCTTTCCATCTGTTGAGGAAATTAGTGAAGCCCTTCTTACCTCACTTGATTAACTCCAAGTCTCTAAGAGTAATAGGTAGATGTGTGTTATAGGAGTATTGATGGAGGAACTCCTTGCACAAATCTGTCCAATTGGCAACCTTGCGTGGGTCAACCACGTTGTACCACTTCATAACATCAGTATCAAATGTCCAGGGAAGATGATGTGGTAAGTGTCTTCAGGAATGTTCTTAAGAATCATTGCTCCTAAGAAGTTGCGTATGTGATGATGGGGATTCTCGGAACCTTTGAACTTAATATCGGGCATAGTAAACTTAGGAGGATGTTTACCCTTAGGAATTAAAGTGAATCCATTATAATCAAAAGAATCACTATCGAACATGGATGACTCCCTTAACATCTATTCTATCTATTGTATATGGGAATCGGACCGAGTTTTGTATTCAGGCTTAGGGGTTCATGTTTAGGACCATCTAGAGAAGATTGGATGGGTGGAGGTGGTATAACCATAGCCATTTCCCTTTGCACACGCTCAGCTTGTTCGACCTCTTCTCTTCTCTTCTCCTACATTTAGGTTCCTCATCTCTCTTACAAGCCTTAATAGCCCTTATGATTTTCTTAAGAACTCTTGATATAGAGGATATGTGCTCCTCTTAATCACTCAACCTGGTTTCTACCTTAGCTATATTCTCATTAAGCATACCGAGGTTAGGATACTGTTCAGGATTTGGATCCATTGGAAGGGAACTCTTTTTGGGTACTGTCTTCGAACAAGGAGTGGATTGTGATGATGTAGTATGCATCGAAGCTTGTCGTACCAATGTAGACCACGAAGTAGAAAGAAATGATGATGCGCCGAACTCGTTGGCGAGACGTTCTAATCTTTTAGAGCTCGAATTTCGATGATACTTGGTTGCCGTAGACTTCCCTATTCGATAGCCCAAAGGATGAGGTTTAGGACCATGTGAGAGAAGATTACTTTTAGGAGGAAGGGACTCAAGCGTAAGACCCGAAGAGACTAAGGATGTTTTTATTTGGATGCACATAGACTAAGGATGTTTTTATTTGGATGCACATAAAGAATGCAATGATGATATGATATGATGAATGATTTAATGAAACGCTTCCTATAATAATGTATTTTCTTATTTGAGATGAACTTTTGACTACATGCAAAATGAGAGGGACAGACCTACCTATCCTTATATGAAATGGTTTTTTTTTCTTGGCTAATGCAAATGAACTTACTCAATATGAGATGATTTTATTTGGCTAATGCAAATGAACTCACCTAATACAGGGAGGATTTTATTTAGCTAATGCAAATTGACTCATCTAATATGAGATGATTTTATTTGGCTAATGCGAATGGATTTTATTTGGCTAATGCAAATGGACTCACCTAATATGAGATGATTTTATTTGGCCAATGTAAATCGACTCATTTTATATGAGATGATTTTATTTCACTAATCCAAATTGATTCATCTAATATGAGATGATGCAAAATGAAATTTGAGAATCCAAAAGAAACTAAAAAGGACAGGACAATAAGAAAAGGGAACTTCCGGTAAGGCCCTTTTACAAATAGCAACTACTTAGGCTATTAGAAAGATAATTTTGAAATGACACGAAAAAATGCAAACAATGGACCAACCCTATTAGTTAAAAAGACATTTTGACTTTTGGCTAAATGCACATAATGGACTGACTATAGGAAATTTATTAAAGTGTTTTATTTTCACCCATTCAAGGGTCTAAGTCAAGCACTCCTCACTTATTCCTAAAGGCTCACAAGCAAAAGACTAAATACAAACAAACACATTCATCCAATCATGCAAATGAAGTCTTAGGGGCACCTAAAAGTCCAAAAGTTCTATGGCCCAAGAGTTCAAGAGTCCGGATACCCGGTGACACGTAGTCCGAAATTTGGTCCCCATGGGTTGCACGGATAAGGATACCAACCAGAATTACGGTGCCTCTAAGTGAACCAAAAAGGTTTAGCCCAAGATGACGTGCTACGAGGGAGGAGGTACCATTTCCTCGGGTAATCAAGCCTAGTTGGGCCCTCCTACAGGAACCACTAGGAGCCTCTCTCTAGAAAAGGTACGCAGGGGTTATAATACGGTTTTCTTAGTGGTCTAAAACCGTATATAAACTAGTTCAAAGGTTGGTAAATGTGGGTTGCCTAATGCAAGTACATCATCAAAACACACTCCTCAAATTTTTAAGTTTCGCCCTCTTAATAAATGATTTATCCCCAGTGGAGTCGTCACCTGTAGGAACCACGACCGGCCGAGGCCCACTAAGCTTTTCCACTTGTGTCGAATCTCCTTTTTGAAGATTGATTTTGAAGATAGTTTTAGAAAGTCGATTTTGGAATGTGGGGATGAACCTTTTATTAAAATTTTTGAATTTTATTAAATCTGATTTAGACAAAATTGAATGGATGTTTTATTAACCTTTTTATTTTAGAAATTATTTTAGAAGTCCCGAGATCTTATTTTCTAATTATGGAGTAAATGATATTAGGGTTATGATTCTCGCCTGATTGGTGTGAAAACACCATTCCGGACCGAAGCCACAACAGACTACCCCCATGGTGCTGGCCGAAGCCTTCGAACGGTTCTTTATTTTTATGTTTTTTATTTATCACTTTCCGTATTGTGGATTAGAGATGTAATCGCATTTTAATTCCTCCCCGCCAGATGTAACCTTTAAAGTTTTCGGTTTCTTTTCTTTCTCACTTTTCTTTTCTTTTGTATTTTTTCTTACTGCTTTTCTTTTATTGCTTTTGTTTATGTTAGGTTGCTTTTAATTTGGCTTAGCATGTTGTGGCCTTGAGTTTAGTACATCATTTAAATTCACTACTCAAATTAGTAATGGTTGTCTTCGGACGGGCTGAATGGAAGGGTTTTCCTACATTTCGTACCCTCGCACTCGAATCCGATTCTCGGTTCTTGGACCGATTGATTCATTTTAGCCTTTTTCGGTCTTAGTTTTCCCATGCTGAGATCGAAGAGCAAATTTTGACCTTTGTTTTTTATTAGTTTTTCTTTCTTAAAAACCTTATTAACGACTCCTTGTTTTGCTTTATTTCTATACGAAATTGCATCTCGATTTTCTAATTGCGAGTAAAAATTTAGGGCTTCCTGATCCGCCTGCCGGGCCAAAGGCTGTGGCTAATTCCTTTAGCCATGACCTATGGCCGACGCTCCCGACCGCGAGGTGCTGGCTTCGACTAACATCGGGTGGTGAGTGGCGCGGCTTCGGTCTAGATTTATGTTTTCACACTAATCTGGCCCTAAAGACTTACGACAAATATGAATCCCTAATTTTTCTATTTTGCTTAGTTAAGAAATAACATCCCGCGAATTCTGAAAATAATTTCTAAAATAAAATAATTAATAAAGCGCTAATCAATTTAATTTAGTTCATCTTTAATTCAACTTAATAAAATTCGGAAATCTTAATAAGAGATCAATCCCCACTTTCTAAAATTCGACTTTCAAAACCCTAAATCATTTTCAAACCTTTGAAAGTCCTAAATGCCGGTTCGTTGGGAAGCTCGATCCGGTCCGGTTCGATTCCGGTTGTGGTTCCTATAATGGTAACTCAACTAGGGATTAATCACTTACTAAGACAACCAAATTTCAAAATTTGAGTTGTAAATTTTAATGATGTACTTGTATTAGGCATCCCGCATTTAGCAATGTTTGGACATTATTTGTTACTCGTTATTAGACCCTCGGACAAATTTATTTTACCCTCTGTTAACACTTCGGTAAGAGGCTCCTACCGCATCCCAGGTGGGCCCAATTGGGCTTGATTGCCAATGGAGGTTATACCTCTTCCCTCATAGCACGTGCTCTTGGTTCACCGAGAGGCACCAAGGATTCTTGCATTTGTTTTTGACGTGCTCGACACGGAAGACCAACTTCTCGGACCGTGAGTCACCATATATCCTACTCGGCCTAAACGTATTTAGACCATAGATCTTTTGACCATTAGGTAATCCCCCTGCCTTGATTTGTATGCTTAAATGAGTGTGTTTGTTTTAGATTTAATCCTCTACTTGTGAGCCTTTAGGAATACGTATATGGGTGCAAATAAAATACCTTAAAAATTTTTCTAAAGTCGGTTCATTATGTGCATTTAGCCAAAAGTCAAATTATCTTTTTCCTATTTAGGTCGGTCCATTAATTGCATTTCCGAGTCATACTAAAACCCGCTTCAAGCGGTCTAGGTAGTCACAGGCAGTCAGTCCAAGAACCAAGGTCCCCTCTATGTTTTGATGAATCGGTCTGTCTTTTTAACCTTCCTCTTTACGTTCTCATTTTGCATTTCCATCTCACATTTTCATTTAGCCAAAATAAATTCATCTCATATTAGGTGAGTCCATCTTGTATTTTCATTTAGCCAAAATAAATTCATCTCGGACTAGGTAAGTCCATTTTTCATTTTCATTTAACTAAAATAAACTCATCTAATATTAGGTGAGTCCATATTGCATTTTCATTTTGCCAAAATAAATTCATCTCATATTAGGTGAGTCCATGTTGCATTTTTATTTCGCCAAAATAAACTCTTCTTAGATTAGGTGAGTCCATCTTACATGTTTATTTAACCAAAATAAATTCATCTTAAATTAGGTAAGTCTGTTTTTGCATTTTCGTATTGCATTTTAATTCCAAATATACGGAAATACATTATCATATTTCATCTAGCCAAGATAAAAGCATCCTCCATTAAGGATCATTCATTCATAATGCATTAGCCAAATCATAAAATCATCCCTAACCGAGTCATAAGGCATCGCATGCACTTCATATTCTATTGCATTCTTTATGTGCATCCAAATTGAAGCATATTGTGTCTCCTCGGGTCTTGCACTTAAGTCCCTTCCTCCTAAAAGTGGTTTTCTTTCACATGGTCCTAAGCCTCATCCTCCGGGCTGCAGAATAGGTAAGTCTACTACAATTGAGTATCGTCGGAATCCAAGCTCTAAAAGGTTATAATGCCTCACCAAGGAGTCCAACACATTCTCCCCCAATCTGCATCACATTCTACTCCACTGGTCTACACCGATGCGACATATTTCAGTGCACACCACACCAGTTCAATCTATTATTCGTCATAAGACAACACCTAGAAAGAATTCCTTTCCAATTGACGAGATCCCTAAAATAGTCTTCTATTATATGTCTTTGCTCAATGAGTACTTAGCTAAGGTTGAAATTAGGATGGACAATGAAGATGAGAAGATAACATATATATAAAGTGATCTTAAGGCTATTCTAAAAGCTATTGAGTATAGTAAGAGAGATGAAGAAGCGTAACCGTTAAGAAAAGGAGGGAAAATAGTTCCTCAACCTTCACCTAGTTTATCTCCTCCAAACAGTCCCAAACATGAATCACCCGAATATGAATCCAAACCTCAGCCTAATCCATGTGTAGATCAGGTAGAAAAAATGTTAAGGGAGTCATCCATGTTCAACAATCACTGTTTTGATCATAAGGGATTCACTTCAATCCCTAAAGGGAAACTACGCCCTAAGTTTACCATGCCTAATACCAAGTTTAGAGGTTCCGAGAATCCCCATCATCATGTTTGTAACTTCATGGGAGCAATAACTCTTAAGAACATTCCGAAAGACACTTACCACATCATCTTCCCATGGACTTTTGATATTGATGTAATGAAGTGGTATAATGCGGTCGACCCACACAAGGTCACCAATCGGACCGATCCGTGCAAGGAGTTCCTACATCAATACTCCTATAACACCGATTTACCAGTTAGTCTTAGAGACTTGGATTTGATTAAACAATGTGAGAAAGAAAGCTTCCCAAACATTCTTATCGGATGGAGAGCAAAGGTCGCCCACATGGTAGGCCAACACTCCGAGAAGGACTAAGTCGAGTATCATTGTGAAGAACCTTCAGCTCGCTTACAATCAACACCTAAAATTCTTACCCATGATGAACTTTTCAACCCTTAGAGATGTTGGCATGCTAATAGAAGAGGAATTGTCCACTCGTGACCACAAAATTGGCAACGAGGTATAGAGGTAATTATCAATCTATAGATAAGAAAAACTCTAATACGAGCAATACTAGCAAGGGTGTAGATGTCAATGCCCTCAACATATATACAGACTACACTCCTATTGATAATACCAATACTCAAGCCCTTGACCACCTACTGGGTAAGGGAAAGATAGAATTGCCGCCCATTAGAGCATAATCGAAATCATAAACAGTCCAAAAATTGGGACATGGGAAACTTTTACAAATACCATCATTCATGAGGACATGACACTGAGCAGCATTGGACATTCAAGAACAAACTAGAGAGTATGTTTTGAAATGGTCAACTCCCTTTACCTAAGGTTGCCCAAAAACCAAGTAACAACAAAAATCCGTAACTTACTTGCTTTAGATCCAAAAGTCCATGGGCTGTGGATCGGTGGGACCTATCTGTCTTCATCCAGGATATTGACGAGTCTAAACCACTTCTTAACTTACCTCCTTTAGATCCGAAGTCCATGGCCTGTGGGTAAGTGATGAAGAAGATGTCTATAAAACAAGAAACAATAATGACGACAACGATGACGACTTCTAGGGTACACCATCCTTAAAAGAAGAAGAATTTTGTGGAGAACCTAAAGGTCCAACAATCTAATTCCTTAGTAGATCTCGGACAACATAATGCACCCCGGGTCCATAACGAGACTTAGGAAGCCCTAAAAGAACCTCGAAGTCTGCTAGAGAAAAAGACCCAATCCTGAAACAACTCCAAAAAGTTAATAGCTAGCGTTTCAATTTAGCAACTCATATATGCTTCCCGAAACACAGGTAGGTATTGATTGACGCACTTCGAAAGATCGAGGTCTCTCCTAAAACCACGCATGAGGCAGTAGTAGGATTGGTTAACAATGGGGATGGAACCATTACTTTTGGTCAAAAGGATCTCCCTACGAAGGCGTTTTACATAACAATGCCCTTTATTTAATTGTAACTTGCATCAACAAGTTTGTTCCCTTAACCTTGGTAGACAATGGATCGGTTGTGAATTTTTGTCCTCGGAGAATCGCCGGAAGGTTAGGAATTAGAGAGCAACAACTCGCTAAACAGATTGTCCATCTCCGAGCCTACGATAACTCTAAGAGAATAGTTATAAAAATGTTGACCATATCAATCAATATAGGGCAAGTAGAAAGGAACATTGAATTCCAAGTCCTAGATATCCCAACTACATTCAACCTACTTCTAGGATGCCCTTGGTTACATGATCAACAAGTAGTGCCCTCTACACTACATCGGAAAGTTAAAATGATCATCAAAGGTCAAGTTATAACTATTAACAGGGATAATCTATGTGTTATTATCACTTCTAAGGAATCTGTGGTTGAGATCGAGAATGATGCCAACGACGAGGAACTATATGTATTTGAGATTCTCACTACCTTAGACAAGGATGGAGCACCTCTTAACTTCAATCCTTATGGCAACCCTAGCGTCCATCCGATGCTTAGGAAGAAGGGGTACATTCCGGGTCTTGTTGGAGGAAGAAGGGCATACCACCCTATCTTTCCACCCCTTGAACCTACTAATAACTACAAATTCGGGCTAGGCTATCAACCTACTACTAAGGCGAGTAGCCCAAGCTAATTGGGAGATACGAGACTAAGAGGATTGCACCTTCTACAGTCCGCTCTATTAAGCCCTTTCCCTGTACTCTAAATAAGAAATTCTCAAGACAAGCGGACGACTTTCTCTCCTATGGTTTTCCCGACCCCTAGTACCTCGGAGATAAGGGCATATTGGTTCCGAGGTTAGGAGATTTTCAATGACTATTGTATATTAGAAAAGGAGGCACACTACTTCCTTGAAGAGGGACAATCCACACAAGAATGGACAAACCTGGATGGAAATAATCTTTTCGGTCTTCGGTTCGGGCAAGAGAAGAACTTATAAGGGAATTCGTTCTTGGTACTCGTCACGAGCCATGTCCCCGTGCGGTTTGATCCGTCAAGATTCATCACCAACGCCGATAATGAAGGGTCTAAGGATGTCACTTGGATTGACACCGTGGAGGGCCAGGAATTTGCTATTAGCTTAGGAGCGCATCGCCTTCCTCGCTTTAGTACTAGGGCTTTTAATTCTTCTTCCGTTCTTTCTAGTTCTTTTTCAATTCTGTTGCTTTCGGTTACGTAACTTCAATTTCTATGTCCGATGTACTCATTGCTTCATTCAATTAAGTAAACCTTTTTGCTTACTCTTTGCCTCCTCTTGTTTTCAATTGTTTTACCTCTAAGATGAACACGAACCCCTAAAGAGTTAATAAAAGCTACGTAAGATCATGAAAATCACTCACCAATAATAGAGGAAACAATAACAATTAATTTAGGACCAGTTAATTAACCTCAAGAGGTTAAGATCGGGAAAACATTGGATCTAAAAGAGCAGAAGCAATTTATTTCACTCCTTACATACTTTATAGATGTCTTTGCACGGTCATACAAAGACATGCCGAGGATAAATCCAAGTATAGCGAGAACACAAAATTGCATTTTACAAATATGCTAAGCCGGTTAAGCGAAGCTAAGAAGGATGAAACCTAAATGGCCACCGATGATTAAAGAAGAGATCTAGAAGTAGTTAGAGGTTAGGTTCATTAAGGTAGTTCATTATCCTCGGTAGGTAGCAAATATAGTACCGGTTCCAAAGAAGGATAGCAGAGTTCGGATATATGTTGACTTCGAGAGATCCGAACAAGGCAAGCCCCAAAGATAATTTCTCAATGCCTCATATCGACATCCTTATAGATAACACAACGGGTAATGCTTTAATTTTGTTCATAGATGTTATGTTGGGTACAATTAGGTGAAGATGGCTAAAGAGGACATTGAGAAGACAACCTTCATCACTCAATGGGGAACGTATTGTTATGTGGTGATGCCATTTGGGCTCAAGAATGCCAGCCACGACATACCGGAGGACGGCTACAATGCTATTACATGACATGATCAACAAATAAGCCGAAGTTTATGGGGATGACATGATCATAATGTCCAAAGATAGGGCATGGCACTTATCCAGCTGAGGAAGTTCTTCGAAAGACTCAAAAATACAACATATGCCTTAACCCTCAAAAGTGTGCCTTTGGGTTAACCTCGAGCAAACTGTTAGGCTATCTTGTCGGTCTTAGAGGAATTAAAGTTGATCCATCCAAGATCAAAGCCATTCAAGAGATCCCGCCACTAAATACTCGAAAAGACGTAAGGGTTTCCTAAGACGCTTACGGTACATCGGTGGTTTCATATCAAAACCGACAATGGTCCGTAAACCTATTTTCAAGAAGTTAAAGAAAGGATCCGAGCCCATTTGGGATACCGAGTGCCAACAAGCATTCGAGAAGGTTAAGGAATACCTAGCTAACCCTCCAGGTGCTAATTCCGCCCCAACCAAGGAACCCTTTACTTCGATACCTCACCACGACAAAGACGACTACGGGAGCCATGTTAGCCGAACGAGATGGGAAGGAAGAGCACGCGATTTATTACCTAAGCAAGAAGTTCCTAGAATTTGAGACTAGATACCCGCCATTAGAGAAGACATCGTTCGCATTAGTCCGGGCTACCAAGAAGCTCGGGCACTACATGTTAGCCCACACGAGTACATGTGATAGCACCTATGGATCCCATTAAGTATATCCATGAGCAACTAACCATCAGCAACAGGATAGCAAGATGGACTGTCATGCTAGCAACCCAAACACGTTGACTTTCCGGTGAAAATAGCTTACAAGTTGAGGTGGACATTTGGACAATGTACTTCGATGGCACTTCCAATCGAAGCACTTTGGAGTAGGGACTCTTTTAGTCTCACCGGAAGGAGCACATACTCCCATTTCGAGTCAAATTAGATTTCAAGGTCACCAATAATGTCATAGAGTGTGAAGTGTGTATCACGGGATTGGAAGCTGCTTGTAGAGATCGAGCTTATGAATATCGGGGATTTCGGTGATGAAGGTTTGCTCTTGGAGAGTATAAATCACCCTAGAGGGGGTGAATAGGGTGATAAGGAAACTTGCTTCCAAATTAAAATAGATATGACTTTGAGGTGAGTGAGATGCAAGGATAAACTCGAAGTTCATCAACTCGGATTTGAGTAAGTAGTGAGGAAGCATATTAAACGAGTGCAGGAACTGTCCGAGTCTAGAATATACTAAGAAAGCCGATAACTTAGAAAATACGTGGAAACCCTCCTGAGGCGAGAAAACCACGGACCGTGCTAATCCAAGCACGAAGTCGAATCCACTATTTTCAATCCACAAAATACGATGAGATCGACTTAACTTGAGTTGCTCCCTTAGATAACTCCTTACAAGTTTTCCTAGACTCGAAATTACCTTATCCGATCTAGTACTTCTTAATAGAGATCACCCTTATAGTTAGGGACAAGCGAGCTGATTTAACCCTTACAGCTCGGTCAAGGGACCTTACTTAGACAAGTAAGAAAGAAAGTGTTTGTAATCGAGTACAAGACCTTACAACTCGGAAAGTTATGAATTACGGAATTGGAGTTGTACGTAGAAGATTGAGAATGAATACAATGACTTTAGCTCAAGTATGTGTATTAACAATAGATTCGGCAATCTTCAAATCTTGAAAGTTAGCTTCTATTTATAGATGACCAGGCAGCATAGCCGTTGTGTCCATCTTCCGACTGGAGGTCCTTTGCGACCGTTGTAAAGGATTTTCCGAGTCACCCGGAAAATATCCGTTGAGATATGAACGTTGGACAACGGTTCTTGACTCCTTTTGGAAGTCCCAAAACCACTGGTGGTGTCTTGAAAAATAAGGTGGAAACCACCGTTGAGCTTAGTGTTGTAGATTTCCGGTTTGGAAACGGACAACCACGACACGATGTGCGGGGCTATGTCGGAGGTGGAAAAAGCTTTGTCTCGCTGGTGATTTGACGTTTTGAAGCTAGGTTACTTTTACAATTCAAAATTAGGATAGCCTCGTTTGAATAACCTACAAAAGTAAATCAGTTTGGTTCTCAAAGTATAGAATACTTTGGTCCAAGATTAGACACGAGATAATAATATAATTAGAATAATTAAGTGACTAATTATCTAAGTCGGAAAAGGAATGGAACTTTACGAGTCTAATATCCATGAAACTCAAAATTCCATCCGAGTCGATCTAGAGGACAATCAAGTTAGATAAAGAATATCGGAGTAAACAAACTTGATCCAGATCGAACACAATTCAAACTAAATATGCTCGACTTGGAACAATGTAATTCTCGAACCATGAAGTCGGACTCGAGTTTATGTGTATGAACACAAGTGTTTGAACATGCGATAAATCTGAGTGTTGGGTGACTCAAAACCGAGTGTGAAGTGGCATGTAGAAGTATGCTTTCTAAGTCGAGTCGAGTCGGCGAAAATATCATAATAGTTTCTATAACACTCAAAGGAAAAGTTATATCACTCGGAAAAGTTTCTAAGGCGCATGGAATGACTTGAAGTCAAAACTCTATAAGAGATGAAGTCTTATACCCGATTCCTCGATGAAACTCAGAAATGTGTAAGTATAAGGTCCGAGTCTTCAGGTGACTCCAGTCTAATCATTAATCGATTTCGCAAAAATGGAAGGTATGTAGTAAAGCCTTGGCGCTCTACCAAGCACATCTAATCGAACTATCAAAACATTTTGAGAATATTTCTTTCACCTACCTTCCTAGGTATGATAACCAATTTGCGGATGTGTTAGCCAAATTAGCATCTATGATTAATATCCCTAATGCCATTCATTTAATGCATGTTCACATAGAGCGATGGAGTCAGCCTGCGCATGTCTACATGTTAGGAGTGTTTAATATCGACCAAACTAGTTGGTACCATGACATTTATTAATATATAGATAGTAAGAGTACCTATTGGACTCCACACCTAGAACACAACGACCCATCATGATGTTGGCTGCCTATTACTGGTCGATCGTACAAGAAAACCAACACTCGGGATCAACTTACTTTGTGTCAACCAACATGAAGTACAGCGAATTACTGGACAAGATTCATGGTAGGGATTGCAGACCTCATATGAATGGTAAAATGTTGGTTCGGAAGATTAAGAGACTTGGATATTACTAGTTGACCATGGCAGCGAGACTTCCATGAGTTCGTTAGAAAGTTCCATAAGTGTTAGATCCCAAAAGAAATGAGCGATCACGAATTTGTATAAGTAGGAATCGACTACTTCACCAAGTGGGTAGAAGCAGCCTCTTACCAACTCTCACATCGAAGCAAGTGGCCAAGTTCATCACTCAAGACATTATTTGCCGTTATGGGGTGCCTCACGAGTTAATAAGTGACCAGTGGCGAGTCATTTTAAGAAGAAAGTAGCATAGCTATTAGATAAATACAAAATCAAGCATCATAAGTCTTCTCACTATCATCCTTAGACTAACGGAGCGATCGAGGCCGCCAACAAGAACATTCGTAAAATAGTGGAGAAGATGGCTATCGGCTATAAGGATTGAACTGATGAGTTGCCTTTCGCTTTATGGGGCTATCGAACCTCCATTAGAACCTCTATGGGAACAACACCTTACTCCCTAGTATACAGACATGGAAGCAGTTCTTCCACTAGATATTGCTATTCCTTCGTTGAGAATAATCGCTGAAAGTCGATTCCGAAGTAAAGTGGGCTAGAGCACACTATAAAGAGTTAGTGTTGCTAGACGAAAGGCACCTCAATGCCTTGTATAATGTCCAAATATACCGGGCACGTGTATCAATGGCATTTGACAAGAGAGTGAAGCATCGAAACCCAAAAATTGGAAATTTGGTCCTTAAAGAGATCGGAGCGCCAATTAAGGATCCACGAGGGAAATTTAGGCCTAACTACCAAGGGCCATTTGTGCTTAGTCGGATATTACGAGGCGAAGCAGTGAAGCTGACCGATTTATATGGTGAACAAATCTTATAGTACATTAACTTAGATCAATTGAAAAAATACTATGTCTAGCACGACCCTAGATAGTGGGCCAAGCCTGGCCTAACTAGGCCACACTCGGGCGAGCACTCGGCCACCACACGAACAACGGTGGGTTGGCTGGGTCGAATTAATTCCCTTTATTATTCTTAACTCTCTAATTTATTTTAACCGTCTAACTAGATGGTGTCCAATTAGGCGGTCCACTTGTGTAATTAATTCTTTATTATTTTAATCAACTTTACGGGCGGTCCAATTTATTTTTTACCTTTACATGAGCGATAAAATAAAATATTAAAGTATAGCATAATACTTGCTTTTATACAATGAAAGGTAAGCCCATTACTTACCCAAGTACATAGCTAATAAAAGGGAAGTAAAACAAGCACACTACTTAGGAAAAATAAATTGTTCTAAAGAGGCAAAACTAATCCTCTTATTCTTTTATTCCTTCCTAAAGTTCCATTTAAAAATCTAAGCCCTAGTCTACCTTTACATTCTTTCCTTTGGGGTCATAGACTCAACCCTATCATCTTGGGTATGCTTCTTCATCTTATTAATAATGTGGGCCTTCCTCTATTCGGTTGTCTTGGCTTCAGATTCTCTTCGGTGAACACGTTCAACTACCCGACGGTTTGCTTCACGAATTTGGAGTGGCATAGCGAGCAGGAACAACTTCTTCGGGATCTATCCCTCTAGGTCTCAATTCCTTGTAACGGTGGGGATCCACTTCTTTTATCCACACCATATAGGAAGCAAAAGGCCAGAACCCGGCATACGCAGAATATTCAATCCGTTTCTCAAACCGTAAAATTCGATGTGGGTAGTCTCATACTCTAAACTATTAGTAATTTCGAAACCCAAATGAATTTATTGTGAATATTGAATGTTTGCTGTGATATTGAATTTGTTATGAATTTTGAGCATTTGTATTGTAGAACGAAGTTTAGTAGTTGTTTAAGATTGAAATAAGAGCTTAGAATGAAGTTAGGGAATTGTTAGGGCTAAATCGGGACATGAAGGGATTTACTTGGTTAAATAGTAGAGTTGAATTGGGAACCACTGAAGAAATTTAGTAGTTGCTTAAAGTTGAATCGGGAACCTGATAATTCCGATAAAGTTAAATTGTTTGGGTCTAATAAGTAGTATTGAGATTTGGGGACAAGTACGTTGTGGTTTGGGTATAGACTGTGAATTAGTATTTCAAATTGAGCCTTAGAGATTTACTCGAAATTGCCGCATTAGGAAAATGATTGCTAATATCGGGAAATAATGAGTGAAGTATAAAAAGGAGTATGAATTCATATTGATGATGCACAGTTGAAGCATGGGAGTGAGAAATGGGTGATTGTCGGGGTAATTGAGTTCGAAGTATATTTAAATCCTCGAGGTTGAACTAAACATGAAGGTAAATGAAGCTAATGGGAATTGAGCAATGAAAAGTGATTAAGAGTTATACAACTAAGGATGGGCGAACAAGACTTGATTAATAAGGTAGAGACATTAAATGGAAATTTGAGGTTGGGAAACGGCAAGCCGAGGACGGTGAGGTTAAACTAAGTCGAAGGCGTGTCTAATATCTTTGAGAATGAATTGAATTAAAAGATGAATGAAGCTAAAGGAAATTCGGTAAAGTAAGTTTAAGAGTATATGGTTGAATGTGGGCAAAAGAGGTTGGTTTATAAAGTGAAGACACGAATTGAGGAATTAAGGTAAAGACGGTAAATTGTGAAGAAGTTGAAACGTTGAATTAGGAGATATCCACTTGTGGTTATTGTGGCTTAGAAAATAGAAACTAATCGTACTAAAGTGATGGATTGAGAAAGGCATAGTTGGAAAAGAGCCGAGAACGATCGCTTGCTTTGAATGATGGCTATTCGTGTTAAGTGACTTCCTTACGTGATGTTCAAAAGTAGTTTGAAAGGCGTTTTGTATTTTATGTGAAATGATCCTTTGAACGCAACTCCTTGTGAATCACCTTTCCAAACGTGATTCTCGTTTTAAAGAAGCAAATCTGATTGAGAAATTGAATTTAGAGGGATGGCATGTAGTGCTATGCCTTCCGAGTGTGTCAAACTGATTTGAAAAGTGAATTTATAAGGGTGACACGCGGTGTCATGCCTTCCTTGATGTTAAATCGATTGAGAAAGTTGTGAAGTGAATGTGATGAATGAATATGTGCAAATTGTTTTGAATCGACTAGCTACGGATCATTTAGCATACTGAAGGGTTCGAGCTGGGGACGCCCGACTAGAAACTTCGAGGGAAGGGTTCTAACTTCTAACGAGGGTCTGCAGAGGCGGGATGCTCGTTACGAGACTTCCTAGAAGATAGGTCCCGGGAGCCTTTTTGTTCGGGGTCACGCCACGAAATTAAAGAAGTGTTAGTTCAAGTCCTTAGAAGGCCTAGAATGTTGATTCCATCCCAAAAGAGAATTGTGATGAATGTGAAATCGTGTTTTTACATGATTAAAAGAGTCTTGATCTTTATGTTGCAAGAGATCTCATTGAAAGTATATAGATTTGTATTATATTATTATGCTTTCGCGGATTTCATTACTATGAGTATTATGCGTACTGAATTTCCATTTTAAGGGTATAAGACTCCGGTGAGCCCGTGGTTTATTGCTCACCCCCACAAACTTCCCCCTTTCGTAACACCCCAAAACACCCCTAGGAGTATTACATCGCCGAGTTCCTTAAAGGAACTCCCAAGGCTCTTTCCGGTGTTGGTTTGGCTGTCTAAACTCAACTCGAAACAATAAGGATGGTTTTCCAAAAGGATCCGAGATTTCCTAAAAATTTCGGCGAGTTACGTTTGTAATATGGACTATCCCATAGGCTTAAAGCCTTAAAACCCTACATGAAAAGCATAATATAGCTCAATGAGCCACACGCTCGGAGTATACAACTCAACGGCCACACGCCGAGTCCAACCAATCATGCTATAAAACTTAAAACAATCTAAATGGTTTACGGTACATCGGGTACAACTATATGAACTAAATTACAAATACAACATTTAGAATCATAATAATGCATGTCGGTTCCTTGAGTCGCTCTAACACCCGGTAGTCGGCGAGGGTCCGGATTGTGCTACGCGTAGATCCTACCTTCCGATAATGTACCTGCACACTCGGGGTGGAAAGGGGGAATTTGTGGGGGTGAGCAATAAACCACGGGCTCACCGGAGTCTTATACCCTTAAAATGGAAATTCTTTACACATAATACTCATAATAATGAAATCTGCGAAAGCATAATAGTGTAATACAAATCTATATACTTTTCACTGAAATCTCTTGCAATGAAAAGATCATGACTCTGCAATCACTTAAAAGCACAATTTCACATTCATAAACAATTCTTTTGGGGTTGAATCAACTTTTCCGGGCCTTCCGAGGACTTGAACTTGCACTTCTTTCATCTCGGGGCACGACCCCGACAAAAAGGCTCCGGGACCTATCTTCGGGAAGTCTTAGAGCGGGCATCCCGCCTCTGCAAGACCCTGTTAGAACCCTTCCCTCGAAGTTTCTAGCTGGGCGTCCCCGGCTTGAACCCTTCGGTATGCTAAATGATCCGTAGACTGTCGATTCAAAACTCTTTGCACATACTCATTCATCACATTCACTTCACGACTTTCTCAAATCGATTTAATATCAAGGAAGGCATGACACCACGTGTCACCCTTATAAATTCACTTTCTCAAATAAGTTTTGCTTCTTTAAAACACATTCACGTTTGAAAGGTAACTCACAAGAACTTGCATTCAAGGATCATTTCACGTAAAATACAAAACTCCTTTCAAAACTACTTTTGAGCATCACGTAAAGCAATCACATAGCACGGATAGCCACCATTCAACGCAAACAATCATTCTCAGCTCTTTTCCGTCTATGCCTTTCTCAATTCGACAATTTAGTATGATTAATTCCATTTTCTAAGCCACAATAACCACAAGCAGATATTATCTAATTCGACATTTTCACTTTTCACAATTCATTGTCTTTACCTCAATTCCTCATTTTACGCCTCCACTTAGTAACTCATCTTCTCACACTTTACCATCTTTGCTTCAATGTGTTCCGGTTATGCCTCCACCTTACTAATCAACCTCTTCTTACTCATACTTAGTCGGATAGTTCTCATTCTTACTTCGCTACTAAAATTCCTCTAATTCCCTTCATTACCAAGCGTAATTTGCTCTCATCTTAGGTTTCTATCCCATTAATCGTTCTTTCTTGACCAACTCAATCATACACTTCTTAATACCTTTTTCATCGCTCCACTTTCGCTAGCTCCGCTTATCTTCCCATTTAGTTCAACCTCAAGGAGTTAATTATCTTTTGAACTCAATTATCCCAAAACTCACCCACTTCTCACTCCCATACCTCAATTGTGCAGGCATTTACTATGAACTCACGCTTCTCTTTTAATGCTTAATTCGCTATTTCCAGTATTAGCAATCATCCCTTAATGTCGTAAATTCAATCAATCTCTAAGAGTCAATCTGAAATATTAATTCACAACTTATGCCCAAACCACACATGCTTATCCCCGTCCCCAATCGGCCGGATTCCCGATACTACTCCTTGTACGCAAGCAACCCAACTCCATCCGAATTCCCGGTTTCCAATTCGAGGCCTAGACAACTACCAATTCCCTTCACAACTCCTAATTCAACTTTCAGCAACTACTACTCTCATTCAATAGCATACATGATCGGTACTCACAATTACATTCAACAATCACAATAAGCTCATTTGGATTCGAAATTACTAATAGTTTAGAGTATAAGACTACCCGCCTGAAATTTTTGAGTTTAGGAATAGATTTCGGACTCCTTTACTCCCGCCTTCTAGTTTCAGTCTCCGACTCACGAGTCCTTGCTCGATCACTCGGTTTTTCGCTTCCCTATTTATGGTTCGTCGTTTTTGCCTCCGTTAGCTCTTGGTCCGGGCCCTCGCGCGTTCGCAGCCGGTCCTCCTCCCGGGCACTCGCTACTTTCCCGGGTTTCCGGCCTCTCGGTCCCTCTCACGCTTATCCCCGCCGGGTCCCGCCTTCACGCTCACCCCGCTCGGTCTCTCGCTCTCTTTTCCCTTTTGGGCGCGCCGACTCGCGTCGCCGACCGCCGCCTCGGTCTTGTGGTGGTCGCCTGTCCTCCCCCTCGGTCTCCTTCGCCGCGCGCTCGCCTCCTCCCTCTCTTTCTCTCTCTCTTTTCCCGTTCGGTGCTCCTTTCCCCCTCCCCGTTACGCCTCTGCGGTTACGCTTCTTCTTTCTTTCTTCCTTTCTTTCTTTTTCTTGTGTTCCCCTTCCCTTCAGTCCTCCTTTCTTTTATTTCCTTGTATTATCTCTCCACCGCTAAACAAAACTTGCCTCTCGCTTCTATTAGACCTTCATTTCACTCCTTTATCTCTTCCACATAAAACAAGCCTATGTCTTTCCCCTCTTTTGTCCTCTTACGTTTTGTCTCCTAATTTATTTTGATGCATCAATTAGGACACTACCTAGCCGCACCGAGTTTCAGCTCAAATAAGAAGGGAGGGTATTTCCTTGATTCGACTTACTTGACAACGACTCTCAAAGGAATACTGAAGTAATACATCCGGCCTTAATTAAAATCGAGTCACTCACCCCCTAGATGCCCGAATAATACTCAATAATTCTATGCTTTTACAGTTGCTTTTCTTTAAAATTCGAGTATTACACTTTCCCTCCCGAGTGTTGCAAGTACCTTCTCAAGAGGTGTGTGCGGTACTAGTACCATATTCGGATTCCTGCTAATGGATGTTTGCCGTGTGTCTGTTTGTTAAGAGATTCAAGTGGCGGACGTGCATTCTTATATTTTCTCAGCATTGTAGCTTTTAAATTAGTGCATGTAGTTTGTACCGGATGTATAGTAAATCAATTAGATTGTTTTAAGTTTTACTCGCATGATTGGTTGGACTCCGCGTGTGGCCGTTGAGTTGTATACTCCGAGTGTGTGGCTTGTTGAGTTATGTTATACTTTTTATGCAGGATTTTAGGGCTTTAAGCCTAAGTGATACTCCACATTACAAACAGAACTCTGCTGAAATTTTTAGGAAATCTCATAGTCTTTTGGAAAACCACCTTTATTATCTTTATGTTGAGTTTAGACAGACCAAACCAGCACAAGAAAGAGCCTTGGGAATTCCTTTAAGGAACTCTAGCGATGTAATACTCCTAGGGGGTGTTTTAGGGTGTTACAGACATACTTGTTTCCGAGTTACATATTTATCTTGCTCTAATACTCAACTCCTTAACATATTTGCTTCGGATATATTTTTTTCTTTACTCGATGAATTATCCACAAACATGTTATGAGTTGTGATATGATCTCAGCTACACTTTATAAGTGTCTCAAGTCTCACTAAAAGAAAATATTGTTTCCTGTTGTGATCGGTTTGCAATGAAAACTCATTTCGGAACTATTAAGTTTCTATCTTAAGTATGGATTGCCTTTCATCAAAAAGGGGGAGATTGAAGACTCGGGTATAACTTTCTATCTCTCTTAGGTTTTGATTCTATTGAAGACTCAGGTATAACTCTCTATTTCTCTTAGGTTTTGATTCTAAGTCATTACGAGCTTTATAGAAACTCATATCTAAGTTTTCATTATATTCGACCGACTCAGAAAGCACTTCATTACATATCTCTTACTTGTGTTTCTGACTCACTCGGACATCACTCGGAATCATTACATGCTCAAATAATGTCTCTAACGCATTTATTTTGAGCACCGACTTTGTATTTCAAAGTAAAATGAATTACAACGTTAATTGTTTATTCTAAGTTAGTAAAATGAATATATAACTTGATTACTTTTAGGATTGATCTGAAGATGGAATTTGAATCTAGTCTTATTAGACTCATAAAATTCCATTCTTTTAGGTCAAAGATAATTAAGCACTTAATTACTCGATTTAATTATTATCTTTGCCTAATCTTGGATCAAAGTATTTTATACTTTGAGAACCAATGTGATTTGCTTTTGCGAGGTTATTCAAACAAGGCTAATCTATTTTTGAATTACAAAAGCAACTCGCTTCTAGCCGTTAAACACCAACGAGACAAGTTTTAGCTACTTCGGACATGGCTCGGACACCGTGTCGGGATTGTTTGTTTCAAAGCTGGAAAACTCCAACTCTAGGCCTAACGGTTGTTTCCACCTCGGTTTTCACTCACCACCAGTTGATTAGACCATCTTTTGGAGCCAAGAGCCGTTGAACGGCGTTCACATCCCAACGGATCTTTTCGAGTGACTTAGAATAGTTGTTACAACGACTAGTGAAGACTTCAATCTAGAAACAAGACTCAACGGTCATTACGCTCGATTGTCTATATATAGAAGCCACTCTATAAGACTTGAAGATTGCTGCAGATAGCTGAATTTATTGCCTATCACTTACTTAGTGCATTCTTATTCAATCTTCTACTTACAACTCCAACTTTGTATTTAATATCTTCTAAGTTATGAAGAAAGTCTTGTAATCAGTTGTCCCTTATTGTAAAGGTTACCTTAGTGAGGAAGTAGTAGATCATATAAGGGAACTTCTTACTCTAGGAAAACTTTGTAAGGAATTGTTTAAGGGAGCAATTCTGGTTGAGTCGAGTCTTTTGTATTTTATGGATTCAAAATAGTGGATTTGACATGGTGTTTGGATTACCACTATCCATGGTTTTCTGCCCTATGAGGGTTTCCACGTACATCTGTGTATTTATCTTTCCGAATCCAATCTAGACTCAAAATTTATCTATCTAAGTGATTGTGCAAAAAGTGTTTAATTTTCTTCATCACCCTATTCATCCCCTCCCCCTCCGGCCCCTTCTAAGGTGACTTAGACTCTCCAAGAGCAAACCTTCAAAGACATTTAATGACAGTTCAATGAAAAAATCGTCATCATATATTCATATTTGACAAAGGTTCTTTCATTGAACCATCGTTAAAAGTGGACTTTCCACTTTTAATGAGGATTCTTTTGGTGAACTGTCATCATATGTACATTAATAATCGCCTTTTACAAAAATATCACCGCATTATTTTTTACAACGGTTTTCATTATAAGCTGTCATTAAAGACTCGTCGTTAAAAGTGGATCATGTAGTAGTGTTAGGAAGAATCGTCCTCGGAATCGGAAGAAGAACAAGGAGAAGTCGAAGAACAAGGAGATTCCTCTTCGATGAGTCGAGTCCGAAGAGATAGGAACTTCGGTAGTACCTCTCTTTTCGTGGCCTATTCGAGTACGTTCGGGGTGAAGTCTCAAATGTCGAAGAAGAAGAACAACCGCTAGCTCATCACAAGCGAGTTCGGACTTCTCAACCAGACATCTTCTTCACAACCTACCCAACCTCCACCAGAAATTGGAGCACCAAGTTCTTCTCCATTGTTTCAACATAGACATTCCAGGGTGTCCACACTAGCATCCTCTTCTCAAATAGTAGCTCCACCACCCTCTTAATCTCTTTTATTTTTTTCACTCTATCCAACATTTTTTTCTCCCTGTATTTTTAATGAAATGCATGGGGAGAAATAGTTGACTTGTTTAGAGGGAGTTTCTCTAATTTTTTTCTTTTTATTTGTATCAGCTTCATGATCAATGATATATTCAATTATTGCTTGCTCCTCTTATTTATTTTCATTTTTGTTTATTGCTTTGATACACATACTCAAACACATTCTTATTTCTTTTTGCTCTGCTACTTAGTCACATGCTCTTATACTTAGTTTAACAACATTTTCTGAGCTTATACTACTCTGTTATAATTCTAACTAAGTCTATATTGCTCTAATATTCTTAACTCATCTAATTAGTTTGATTTTGATGTAAGTATTGCTACTTTAATCCATCTCTCTAAATTTTGAATGCCTCTCATGAAAAAGGAGGAGATTAAACACTCGGTATGAACAGGACTCCTTATATGATTTTGAATTCAAGTCGAGTCTTCCAAAACTTAAATACATCTCTTAACTTAGATACATTCTTTATGAGTAAGAATCCCTTAACATTTTTATACATGCATTGGATTCTTGATGAGTTATAAATTCACCTAAAACTATAAGCTTTAATAAAAATATCTCTCTTAGTTTGTGAAGTTAGTTCTACTTAATCAAGTAGCAACTCACTCGAAGCATTTACTAAGCATTGACTGAGGTCTCGGTTCAAGGAAATTTACTGGCTCAAACAAAAAATTTGCCTAAATAATTTCACACACTTAACTTATCTTTTCAACAAGCTTGTTTCATATTTCAAAACGGAATTACCTGTCGTAATTCTAAAATAGTTAGATTTATTAATTTTAAATCAATTAAATTGAAAAACATTGAAATATGTCTAAGCAACTCTTGAACTTAATTCTATCTTATTTGCTCTTTTAGTTTAGACATAAATAAAATTTGAATATATTGAATATTGGACTCAAAAAATTCCATATTAATAGATTAAGGAATTTTAGTCGTTAATTAATATATTTGAGACTAATCCTTATCTAACCTTGGACCAAAATATTTTTATACTTTTGAGTACCACTTGTAATTTATTTTTTCATATCTATTAAAGCTGATTTCCTGCCATTTCAAAACAAGCAGACAAAAGAGCTTCTATTTCGGGCATACTCGAACATTGTTTTAGGGTCGTTTGTTTCCATCTTTGGTAACTTCAGTATTTGAGTCTAACAGTTGTTTCTAGGAAATAGCTTACCAAGGCGATGATCAATAGCTGGTCCGAGAGGATGATCAGTCACATTGGGATCGAGACATGGCTCGAACTCCTACGGGAGGCGACGAGTAGGGAATTTTTCGCGATGGGCAAAAGCAACCTTGGTTTTCGGATACAACTAGTGGATAAGACTGCTTTTTGAGTCTAGAACCTATGCTCAACGAATATATTCACAATGGTTCTATTTTTAAGGACTCGGACTATCTATTGTAAGGGCTAATTGATTAAGAAATCCAAGCCCAAGGCACAATGACTTTCTACTATATCGCTTATAAATTTGAAGCCTTGATTCAAGACTTACAAGATTGGTTGGAACCAAGAACTCAACTCTCATACTCTTATGTCTAGGTTGCAACTCTACTTCATACTTTCACAACTTTCCGAGTTGTAATCTCTTATAAAGAAAAGTTTTGTAATCTCTACTCTTTCTTATAGAGTGCTCGGATTAAAATGTCACTAAGTTATGTCAAAATGTCAAAAATGCCACTAATTTAATTTGATGTTCATGATTGCCACTAGACTAATTATTAACGGTAAAAAATGCCATCGACGAAATTTTGTTCATACACATGTCACTAGATTAGTGGTGTAGAAATGGACAAAATAAGGTACAGTGGCATTTTTTACCCATAAAAACTAATGCGAGTGGAAATCATTGATCATTAAATTAATTAGTGACATTGTTGACATTCCAAGATAATTAAGTGGCATTTTAATCCGAGCACTCCTTTCTTATACACTTTTCTCGATTTTTCCCTTGATTGAGTTGTAAGAGTTAACTCAACTCAATTCTCCTAAACTGTAAGGGTTAACTCGGTTTGGAAATAATGGGATAGATAAGGTAACTTCTGTTCCTAGGAAAAAACATGTAATAGAATTATCTAGAAGCAATTCTAGGAGTCGAGTTTTTGTATTTTGTCGATTCAAAATAGTGGAATTGACTTGGTGTCTTGATTGACACTCTCTGTAGTTTTATGCCCAAGAGGGTTTCAACGTAAAACAATTTGTTCATCTCTTTCTAAGTCAATCTAAACTAAGTTCATCCTTCCGAGTTCGACCTTTCTCAAAGAGTTTGTTTTTCAAATTTTGCATTATTATTTCCTTACCACCCAATTCACCCCACTCTAGGATGACTTAGACTCTCTATTTTGAACCTTCAATGTAACATGTTTAGTTGTGTCTCTCTCTCTCTCTTCTTGTGGAAATCTTTTACTAATTCTTTCTTATATAGTCTACTTTGGAGAAGTAGTCATTGAGTCTTCAACGTGTTTCGATTGGAGCTTCCAAGACTGAGTCAACTAGCCATTATAGTAGATAATCCGAGGCTCGGTTTTTGGATCCACCTTGGTCCTAGCTTTCAACAACTCTTTTACCAATTCTCATAAAGTGGAATATAGACCGATACACTCAAAAATAGTATTATAACCAAAACAAGTAACAAACACATTTGTCAGTCAATTCCGAGCAACTCTAGGATTCAAAGGTTTTTGCTGGCAGACTTCAACGGTAACAATGAAGCCCTAATTTTTGTCTTTTTTGAAATAATAACTTTAGAAAAACCTAAAAAATATAGAGAATGATTCTTAAGTACAAAAATATTTTGGTCCATTATTAGATAGAAATTAGTCTAAATAAAATTTTTAAGATCAATTATACTTAATCTATTAATCCGAAATTTATCAAGTCTAATATTCAATATATTTAATTTTCAAATATGTCAAAACTCATATACATTTATGCTATATTTTTAAAATTAATGAGCTCATGAGTTATTAAGACATTTTTACAATTACGCATATTTGGGCAAATTATAGCGTAATATATTCAGGTAATGAATGATTAAAACATTTAATTTCAAGTCATTTTATGATGATTTTCATAATAAAACTGGCATGATAAAGATGAAAGAACTTTGGTAAACTAAATGACTAAGTGTGGCTGAGAGGGTTAATCGGCGAGAATTGAGTAGGTCAATCGGATCGAGTTTGATGACTGGATCGACTTCTACTATCTGAAGTAAAACTAAGTCTAACACTATGACATATTTTCTTTTATAGAAAAAGTCTTGGGGTCGAGTAATGGGTCAGTCATATAGAGCTAAGCGGGTCATAACCTAAGACTTAATTTTGTGAATTTCTTTTTAGAATGCATCTTAATTAATCCTAACTTTAGATGAATGTCTTGAATTCAAAACATGTAAAGAAGGGACGGTATACCTAAGTCTTTGGGTTTTGTTTACAAAGATTAATGTTAGTCACATCCGATTCTTCACTTGGCTCGTTCGGTTTGTTTCCTCATCCCGTCGCTCGTTTGTTTATTCGGCTCGTGTAAGCTCAACGAGTCGAGGTTGTTTAGACTCGTTAGCTTGTTTGTTTGTTCTGCTCATTTATAATTGGTTGGTGTAGGCTCGGTGAGCTTACGGATCCAAAATTAAAAGCTCGAGCTCGGCTTGGATAACTAACCAGGCTTAGCTCGGGCTCGCCATAAGTTATACTCGGCAAGCCTCTATACGAGCCGACTCATGAGGGCTCATAAGCCGGCTCGGCTTAGCTACACCCCTAGTGATTAGGGTACATATCATTGGTTGTTTCATTTTTATCCTTTCTTTTGGCTTTTAGACATCACCAATGTGCTATTGTTTTTAGTCACAAACTAGATATTACTCGCGAGTTTTACTTGTGTTTTTAGTTGCCACTATATATTTTCTAGTATGTTGCCTCCACCCTCCCCTCCCCCTTCCTCTAAGATGATTGATGCCACCCTCTTTCGTATATTTTATTTTGAGTCTCTTGGTATTGATTACTCTATTTGCGAGAACATGTCAATGTACATTTAAATACTTTTAAACACCCTCAATAAATATCAATTTCATTGTTGTTAGGAAGATGAACAAGATGATGTGCTATGAAAACTCAAGTATAACTCTCTATCTCTCTATAGTTTTGATTCCAAGTCATTCTAAGCCTTTAAGAAACTCATATCTAAGTTTTTATTATTTTCCGACCCAATCGGAGACCATCTTTCAAGCATATCACTCTTAACCGGGTTTTTGACTCGAAATAACTTAGAACAATGGCAGGAGTAAATAATTTCACAAACACTTTTATTTTGAGCACTCGACTTATCGCTTTAAGTGAAAATGAATTACTCTGTTAATTCCACTTTCTAAGTCGAGCATATTTATTGAAATTATTTACTTGATCAAGTTTATGTATTCCGATTCTCTATTCTTACTAACTTGATCATTTAAAGGATTAACTCGAGATGGAATTTTAACCTAATGAATATTAGACTTAGAAAATTTCATTCTTTTAGACTAAAGATAATTAAGTGCTTAATTACTTTGAATTAATTATTATCTTTGTCTAATCTTGGACCAAAGTATTTTTATACTTTGAGTACCACTTTTATTTGCTTTTATAGGTTGATTAAAGGAGTTTAATCTGAATTTGAAAAGTAAAAGTAACTTGTTCTAGCCATTAAACACCGAGTAGATAGAAATCAGCAATTTTTAGGCATGGCTCGGACAATCGTATCGGGATTGTTTGTTTCCAAATCCGACAAACTTCAACTTTAAATTCAACGGTTGTTTCCACCTCGGAATTCAGTTAAAACTAGAGGGATGGACCACTTTTTGAGTCAAGGACCACCACACAACGTTCATATTACAACGAGATCCTTTTTGAGTGACTCATACTAGCCTTTACAACGGCTATTGAAGCTCACCAGTCCAAAATAAGTCACAACAGATAATCCGCCTCGCTGATAGAAGTCACTCTATAAGACTTGAAGATTGCTTGAACACATTGAAAAACACTTGCTCGGTGCATACTTACTCAATCTTCAGCTTACAACTTCAATTCTATAGTTCTTACTTTACGAGTTGTAAAAGAAAGTCTTGTAATCACTTCTACTCTCTCTACTTTCTTCTAAGTCCTTTGACTACACTGTAAGGGTTAACTCAACTCAGCTTGTCCCTAACTCGTAAAGGATATCTCGGTTAGGAAGTACTAGATCATATAAGAGAATTTCTAAGTTTAGAAAAACTTGTAATTGAATTGTCTAAGGGAGCAATTATGTAAAGAGTCAATCCTTGTATTTTGTAGATTCAAAATAATGGAATGGAGCTGATGTTTGGACTAACACTCGTCCATGGTTTTCTCGCCTCGGGAGGGTTTCCATGTATTTCTCTATGTACTGCATTTTCGAGTTCATTCTAGATTCGAATTATTTTCTAAGTCTGTTTTGTGCGGAACGGTTTGTAATTTCTCAAAAATCTTCCATCACCCTATTCACCCCTCCCTCTAGGATGACTTAGCCTCTCCAAAAGCAAACTTTCACGCTATTTGAAAGGCTTAAAGATCTTGTTAATTAATAGAGTAACCTTTCAAGATGGTAATTCTTTCACTGTCATGAAAGACACACACCGATAAGTCATCAATCAACTCTTTTTCTATAGTGGTTAGACAAAACACCCTTGGATAAGTCATCCCTCTACTCTTTTTCCACTTTCGTTTAAGCGAATTGTTGAGTGGTGTCCCAAAATCTCCTATTCAAGCCAAGTTGACACTAACAGGTTGAAAACCACTCTCAAAGTGATCAGTTGTCTCGCATCCGCTTGGTTCGATTTTAGGAAAGAATCCTAAATCTAATTGAAAACCACTCTCAAAGTGATATTGTTTATCTATTACAATTAGGAGTAAGATTTTTGTAAGTTTGGGAGACTTTGTGTGGAGGTTATTATCAAGGTTCTTACCCTTATAAAAGGAGGATTTATGTACACCTTATGATTGTATGGGTGAGTGAGCAAATGAAATGGGGAAAGAGATTCACCAAGGTGGGAGCCCTTGGGAGCGTCCCATGGCTATATATCCTATCCAAATCATAAAGTGTTATTATAAGGAGAGTGGTGTGAGATTGGGGTATATCTCGTGTTTAGCAAGGTCTCGTGGTTTGAGATCATTCTTGTACTCTCTTATAATTATGGATTTGTTTGTGCTCGAGCCGCCTGTGGTTTTTCTTGAGTTGGATTTTCCATGTTAAATTCCTATCTCGTTCCTATTTTTTATTTCCATCTAATTTCTTGATATTATTCTTGTGATCCTAAATCACTTCCGAATCATTGCTCTAATCTCACCTAACAGAGTGAGGCTTAGAGTGGGGCTTAATTCCTAACAAATGGTAAATTCACAGCTTCGCTTGTCTTTCCTTCTTAGCACACCCGGTTCTAGGAGACATCTGTCACCAAGTTTATTATTGAGAAGTTTAATGGCAAGATCAATGGCCTTTCGGTGGAGCCTAATTGGTGGAGACAAGTTCGAGGATTTTGGTCCAAGATGGATATTATTGGGTGGTGTCCCAAAATCTCGTGTTCAACCTCAATTGACACTCCCAGGTTGAAGACCACTTTCGAAGTGGTCCTGTGTCTCGCTGAGTTCAGCTTTAAGAATGAATCCTAAATTTAATTGTATTTAGATAAAAGTTTGTTTCTTATTTGTATTAGGTAATTGTTACCTATGAGAATTAGGAGTAAGAGTTTGTTAGGAGGTTGTTATTAGGTTTCTTACCCTTATAAAAGGAGGGCTTATGTACATCTTGTAATTGTGTGGGTGAGTGAGCAAACGAAGTGGGGTAAGAGATTTATCAAGGTGGGAGCCCTTGCGAGCGTCCCATGGCTATCCTTGGAGAGTGATGTGAGATTGAGGTATATTTCGATTTGGGAGGTCTCGAGGTTTGAGATCGTTCTTGTACTCTCTTATAATAGTAGATTTGTTTGTGCTCGAGCCACCCGTGGTTTTTTTCGAGTTGGGTTTTCCGAATTCCTGTCTCGTTCCTCGTTTTTTATTTTCATCTAATTTCTTGATATTGTAAGGAGAGTGATGTGGGATTGAGGTATATCTCGGGTTTGGGAGGCCTCGAGGTTTGAGATCGTTCTTGTACTCTCTTATAATAGTAGATTTGTTTGTGCTCGAGCCACCCGTGGTTTTTTCCGAGTTGGGTTTTCCTCAATTCCTGTCTCGTTCCTGTTTTTTATTTTCATCTAATTTCTTGATATTGTTCTTGTCATCCTAAATCGCTTCCGCATCATTGCTTTAATCTCATCCGATAAAGTGAGGTTTAGAGTGAGACTTAATTCCTAACCGGACTTGTTCTTACTTTCCATACCTAACTATGTTTAATCCTAGCCTAATCACAAAATTTTAGACTGGACAACATAAGCCCTAGCTTCCACAATACAGGGGTGAGTTTGAGGCTTACGCACCCAACATGAAGCAAACATGACAGAATTTTAAAATAGCCAAGGAAAAAAAAACAGATCCTTATTACATTACAAGAAGCGAACAAAAAGAAATTGAAAATAGCTACCAAACACAAAAAAACAGGGGAATTAATACATGAAGAAATCAAATAAGGATATTAACCGAAGGTTGATATAGCCCATGACTAGCATTTTGCAAAATAATCAAATAAGGATATTAACCGAAGGCTGATATAGCCCATGACTAGCATTTTGCAAAATATTCCCATCAGGTTTTACACAAAATCTAGCAAATTGTTTTGACATGGAGGTCAGATTTATGACACATAACATGCCTTCACTGCCGCTTAGCTTAGCTTAAGTAATCCCCGCCCCCCAAATTATTCTTATATAATAACTACACTTTTTAAACAAAAAAGAAAAAAAAAACCAACAAGGGGTCTTCATTGAGCTTACTCAAAAAAACGAACACAAAAGCCAAAGCCCATTGCCCAGTTTGTGTCGGACCAGAGAGCCATCAGTTCACATAAGCTGATCATTGAGGTCGGCTTCAATAGAAGTCATCTAGTGACCAATTATCAACCGATCCAAAGCTTTCGAACCCGGGTCCAATCCTCGAGCAGTAGTTGCTCATTGGTCCACCGAGGAAATCAAAAGGATTGTCACTTAAGAAACTGGTGGTCTCATAAATAAATGACATGCTGTGAGCTGTGGTCTCTTCTGACGAGTTGCTTGCAGGCTCATTCCAGCTTAACTGATTGTACCGGCTGATGTCCAGGTCTTGAAGCTGGAAGTAGTCGTTCACTGTGGTTGTGGCATAGTCGGTGTACATCTCTTTTTCTGATGCCTTCTTTGCCTGAATCACCTGGATAATTAAGTTATGATTAGCTAGAGGCTAACGTAGTTGGACTCTTCATTTCAGCTCAAGTACCCATGTACAGTCACATACTTGACATTTGGATATGGTGACTCGGCTCTTCATTTTGGACTAAGAATGCACAAATCTTGAGAGTTCGACATGGATGGCCAAATATAAACAACTAGCTAATAAAGGAATGTTTATGAACCAACTTACGTAGTTTAGGTTTATGAAATCTTGATAGACCATGATGAAGTCTCCGAGCCCTAAGTGGTGGGTACTGACAAAGTCCCCTGGTCCAGAACAGTATGAGAACACAGCCATTACAAAAATCATGGAGGAAGCATACAAGGGATGGGAACTACGAATGTGGCTGTTGACGTACTTACCAGTGTTTTCCAGAACATACATTCGACTGTTGTTGTTAGGCCAAAACCTGAATCGCAAACTAAACTTGAGCGGAGGAAAGGAAATATACATTTGACAGGAGGATCGTTCATTAATTATCATGGTAACGTGAAGAAATTATATCCTCAAAACTGGGCATTGGACCCAGTATTCATCTTTTAGTTTTGAGGGACATAGTTGGCCTGAAATATATGAAACATCTCTTTCGATTGTTTGTTGGTTCAGTTCACAAGAGCTCAAACAGCCTATCTATAAAGATCAATTGTTGAGCCAAGATCCAGGTATGTACAACTTCAAAGATTTTGTAGAAAAGTTTAGATAACTAATATCTTCAGCAGCTCAAAATTCTAGTGGGTTTTTCTTTTTTAGAAAGTGTATGCGTAATTATTTTTCAACAAATCCAAATAACAAAATTTATATAAGCACCTGTACTTGAAGCTCCAAATATGCAGCCCATCCATATCATGCATTGTGATGAAAGTGCCCTCCTTAGTCTCCAAAGCCGGGAGGTGGCTCTCAGCGGCTTTCTGAAAATTAAGGTCGTACCAATTTATTTGAATTGCTATTTATAGTAATGTAAACTTTTAACTGTGTCATCTGTGAGAGTTGTGCAATGAACTTGTTAGAATTGCATATGTAAAGATGCCAAAACAAAAGACCATACCTTGGGCAGTACCATCCTTCTGAGAGAGCTTACATCACTATTCTGAAGTTGCTTTTGGAATAGAAATCTTAGCCTCCTCGGATCAATGACCTGAAATTTTCGATAAAATAGTTAAACCATCTCATGCCTATCCACATTGAACCAATTAAGAGAAAGCAAGCAAGGAGGTTAAAGAAAGCTCAGTTCCTTGTAAATTTATCAATTTTTGATTAGGCCAAGGGCTATAAAAAAATAATCCACCCACCCCGGACAAAGCAAAAACCATTTTGCGTCTTTTTATTTGGTGCATGTTGGTAGGTAGTTCTTGATTTGGTACCTTACTAAGTCAGCTCTAGTACACTCAGAGCATCACAGAATACAGAGATAGTACTCAAAAAGTCATTAGATTTGCACCACCTAGAAACTTGTGTCAAGAATTCTTTCTTTTGACTCTTTCTTTTGACTGAAATGGCTCCACAAATTAGGATAAAGGAAAGACGACAGCTCTTATATATAACTAGTAGTGCCAAAAGTTTGATAAAGCTCCCTTGATAGCAACATTATTGTGATATATTAGGATGCTAGTCTTCTTCTTATGACACTAAAGCCTCCCCAAATGTAACAACTTTGAGTCAATTGTGATAAATATTGTATGGTACAAGTATATATATAGCAGGGTCCAATATAGTAAAATATGGTACTTTGTGTGGCATATATGGTATGCATAACGCATACATAGTAGGTATAGATGGGTTCGAAATTAATATTCATAACCAAATCCTACCTTCTATTAGTTGATAGATTTTAATTGGTCACTACATATAGTAAGTTACGGAACCATATAAAACCAAATGAAGGCTACTTCTCCCTATTTTTGTCATAACTAGGTACTATTTTCATCAAGCTAGAGACAATCATATCCTGGTTATCAAACCCCCGACGTGCTCCCAAACCAACCATCAACGATGCGGTACTATTAAATTCAACTTCCGTGGTGGTCCCCAGCTAATATCAATTTTTTTTATAATGTCTTTTTTGGTAGCGAAACCTTGTTGCTAGAAATCAAGAACACGTTGAGTCTGACATAATAATATATAATTTTGATTAATTCCTTAATTGTTATAGTTTCATGAATTTATACAACTCACATTTGAAAATAGTTAAACTATTAGTTTGTAGAGAAATAGCATTTACATCTCAACTTCAACCGATGCCTCCTTTACACCATAACAATGACATTAATAACTATGGTGAGTCTTTATCCTAAATAAATCTGCTTACCAATCACAACTTTTATAAATTTGAACTCTAACTAAATAAACTTGTGACAATTTGAAATTTTGAATAAAAATAGAAACTAGATTACCTAGTACTCCATAATTACTACAAAATTATACTCTGGGGAGAACAAGATAGCTAAATTTGTTGAAAACAAATGAAAATATGTTACAAAAAATCATTGATATATTATGGTTTTAACGCACAAAGTATGGTATTAGAAACGAAAGGGTCAATAACTTACTTTGTGGTTGAAATAGTCAACATAATCCTAAATGTATAAATCACTACCAAACAGGGACCACCGTTCGGGAGACAACTACATATATAAACATGCTATGTTTCTTTCTAAGGGAAAACAACAAAACAAGGAGGCCTCCTTGGTTAACATCCAACTTCACATGATCACTATGACATATATAACACATACGTTTCCAAAACAGAACCCATCTACTTTATATTATAAGGTTTATGATAATAAAATTTGCAAGATAGTATCAAAAGTTTCTAGAAAACTTTTTCTTCTATCATTAATAACATGACAAGCTAAAAGGCGATACCAAAATTAGTAAAAACAAAAATTAGAAAATTCACATCGAAACATAAGAGAAAGCAGCACGTTAGAACAAAGGGAAGAACAAAAGGTTCCACATAACTTAAGTTTGTGTTGCAATTATTCACATAGGTTTGGAAGATCTAATCATAAATTAAATTGCGCATAAGTTGAAGAGAAACGAAAATTTTGCTTAGTTATCTCATTTTAGAATTTTATACATTTGATGGAAATGATTATCCATCTATATTCTAATCTATCCATGTCATACAACTTGTCCCTTTTTCATGTGCAAACTTTCCCTTTTTTTTGGGGGGGTGTTATTCAACCTAAATTAATGTATTAGTGATACAATCAATTACGAATTGTCAAATTAGGGAGACCATTGGTTTAGAGATGTCCAGTAGAACCGTATTGATGAAAGAATGACTATATGTGTCAATTTGCAACCATGGGAATTCTAGACAATTCAATGATTTATATAATGCACCAATATTAATATTCGTACACTTTCTCATCTCACTATTTTCAGACCGAATGGGGATAAGAAAAGGTTTAGTTTTCATTAGAGACCTTTAACACGGTTATAGACTCATCAGTGTGATTGATTTTATCCTTTCTTTTCATTTTGATTGGAATGAATGTTTTTTAATCAAAGTAAAGAAGTAATTAGTCAAGAAATCAGATAACTACATGCTGAGATTTGCACTTTGTTTGAAGAAATCACTGAAGAAGAACAAAAGTTTAGGGATTAGAGATTCTCAAACATATATCTTCAACTCTTGTTTTCTTCGTTTTGTGAATCTTTTCCTCATTTTAGAACCTGTAAAGAGAATTAATTAGCAATTGCACTTTTCCTATGTGATTTCATGTAATTAGTTAACTTTTAATTAGATCGACTTTGAGGTGGCAGCATATGTTAAAGGATCTATTTAATTATGACTGATGACTAAATTTATTCGCAGATCTATTTAGCGATCAATAACACCTATTACTTGTTCTTTTTCTATATACCCATAAGAAAATTTCTCCGTCCAAAAACCCCCAAAAAAAGAAAGAAATTCCTTTATAAAGTTACCCACAAAATGAAGAACAAATACTCATCAATCGAAAACCAACCATTAAATCTAACTGGGCACTAAAAATATGGATATTCTTAACAAACAATCTAGGAGAAAAAGGATAATTCCTAATCGGGAAAGTGGAAATCTAAGAAATTGAGAAATTAAAAATGGGGAAAAAAAAACTCAACTTTATTCAAATAAAAAATAATTATAGAAATAACGGCTAAAAAGAACAGCGTTTCAGAGATCCAGAGCCAATCCCCGAAGAGGAAGAGGGTAAGCTGCAAGAACTCACCCAAATCTCCTGGGTCAATTCAGCAGGCGGCTCGGAGAGAGTAAGGAGAGTAGTTAAAATTGGAAGAGAGAGACAGAGAGAGAGCTTACACGTGCGGGGAGAGAGAGAGGAGGCACGTGTGAAGAGGGTGCGAAGGGGAGGAGAGTAACGGAGGATCGTCTTTGCCTTGCCATCCTTTTCTTCCTCTGAATTTTATGCTCTCCAAACCCAACAACGAGTTGGTGATGAGTCTGACTCGGGCGAGTCCACGCGGGTGCTCTACTCGGCATTGTTCCTCCTCCTGATCCACCCCCACCTGCCTCAAACCCAGCCGCCTCGCTTTTCTGTCTCTCTCTGTCCTCCACCACCATCATCATCATCACCCCCTTTCTTCTCTTTCAATTCCCAAGCAATGTCAACGAGAGAGAGAGAGAGAGTGACTGACTCCTTCACTGAAAAATAAAATGTGGGTTTCAATTCGTTTACTGCTAAAAATAGCAACGTCTCCAAAATCATCATCAACCCCAGTTACTTATCACCCAACCCTTGGTTCTTTCTTTCTACTCTCTTGACATTTGGGCTGCGATGGTTGATCCTCAGGGAAGTGATATTTCCGAGTAAACTCTGGATGAATAATTTCATAATGTGATCAAGTGGAGTAAAGCAAACCATGGTTAGAGAAGTGGAGTTAGAAAGAAGGAAGGGCGGTGGGAAGATGGCCAAAGGGAGAAGGACGAATGGGGAGGAGAGAGAAACACTCAACAGGTGTTGAAAAAGTTCTGAAAGCTTTCGAGCAACAGAATTCAATGGCGCTTAGCTATCTACCTCTTTCTCTTTATTTTTTTACCCCTTTTAATTTTTTGCTTTATTTTTGGAAGAGGAGGATAATAATTTGCATTGGGGAATGGCGATTTTTTTTCCCAAATTTACCGCTGAACGGTGAGTGGGTGGGGTGTGTCTGTGTTGGGGGAGGGAAGAGAGAGAGAGAGAGTGAAAGAGAAAGAGAGAGAATGGTGGTGCTACTGCTGTTGGCTATGCGTTACTTGCTGAAAGAGAAAAGGGTTTTAGAGAGAGAATGAAAGGGGTTTTAGAGAGCGGGAGGGAGAGAGGAAGTTTGTAACTGCTGCTGCATATTGTCGCGCGCAAGTTCGTGACCCACGTCAGCTGTGACAGTGCTGGTGCAGAGCGGACTTTCATTTGTCTTCCTTCCTAGTTATAGACATGCGAAATTGGCCCGATATCCAAACAGAACCACTGCATCAATGCCAAATTAACTTTACAACTAATTAAACAAGAGTAAACCTGGAATATGAGCATGTGAAAATCACCTTAGCTATGATGTCGTTGACCCAAAAGATGATATGATCGTAATGTATGCCTACCTATAATTTATGTTTAGAGAATCGATTAAGTGACTGACCCGGTAAGCGAAGTAAATAATGGTTCAATCAGTCCGATCGATTAATTCGGATTAAATCGGTTGGCTCGATTGATGGTTGAATCAAATTAGACCGATCAAACCCGTTACATATTTGAGTAAAAAATAAAATTGGCTCAACCCATATTTATGAAAAGAATTATAGGGTTCATCTAAAAAGCTTATCAAAGTTATAATATTTTTAGTTTTTGTCTCTTAAAAAACGAAAAACCCTATTTTTTTAAACCCCTGCTAGCATAGAGCCTCTATCTCCTTTAAACCCTCACACCCTCTCTCTCTCTCTCCTCTAAAGCCCCCTCCCATTGCTAGCCTACAACCTCTCTCTCTTCTAAACCCTCACGCCTCTCTCTCTTCCCTCTAAGCCCTCACACCTCTCTCTCTCTCTCCCCTTAAGCCCCCTCCCATTGCATTAACTTCTCTATCTCTCCTCTAAATATGATCACGCCTTTCTCTCTCCTCTAAAACCGAGCACCACTACCACCACAGGCACCGAGCAACACCACACGTCGCCACCGAGCTAGAGAGCAACCAAAGAAGAGAGTTGAGAGGAGGAGAGGGTTCGAGGAAGATTGAGTGAGATGAGCGTGAGAGAGAGTTGAATGAAGAGGTCGGTGGTCGGCGACCACCACCGTGCTAGTGAGGCAAGCGAGGAGGAAAGGAGAGTGGGGTAGGCACAGCGCAGGACAAGGGACTCGACTGAACAGTGAGCGCGAGATTGAGAGAGCGAAAAAGTTAGGGTTTTTTCACAAGTTTTTTATGCATCTTAAATTTTCGGTTCAACCGTGGTTCGAGCGGTTCTTCGGGGTTGACCTAGTCGACTGGTTTTTCCAATTTAAACTTTCCAAATGAGTCAACTTATTAAACCAATCGGAAAAACCACTAGTTCTCGATCCGACTGGTCCAACCAACCAGTCCGGACCGATTTTTATAACATAGCATGTACCCCAACAATCCACTTGTTATTCTTCTTCTCATTTTTCTTAAATTGTTCCAGTGAAAGCTAATAAAAAGGGAAAATCAATGCTTGTTTGCATAAGTCGACAAAATCCACATATTAAGGATTTGCTTCAAAAAAATTACTCATATTATTGTCAAGAGTTGTACTAGGAGTAAATGAGTAATTAATAATAATGATCCATTAAGGTAATATCTAGGAATTTTTGAGAATAATTTCCTCTAAATAGATAAATGCTCTCATCTTTGTTCGTTATTGTGTGATCCTATCGTGTTATCATCATATTATATCATCATATAGAATTATATAAAAATAATATTAAGTTATTGTATGATCAACGTTTGTCATAAGCTCATTAGTTAATTGCATGATTTTTTTCTTTTTCTTTCTTTTGTTTAGTAAAAGACTCAATTTATTAAATAACTAGTCCGAACCCGTGTTATGCACGGAGTAATGTCGTAAAATGCATAACTTAAGAAATTGTTGAATTATGGAGCAATATTTTACTTATGAGTTTCTTTTTCTCGATCATTTGATTTTATGGAATGGTTTCACTTTTAACAACATTCTTATATATGTTATCCCCCTCATAGCGAAAACGCTTTCATTACTCATCAAAGTTATCGAACCCAACAGATAAAAATCATTAGAGCCCAGACACACATTCATCTTCCAATCATTCTAAATTTCAAAATAATAAATAAATAATCTAAAATAATAAATAAAAAAGAATGTTAAAAAATATCATCAAGGTTTTAAGATTAAACTTGTGATTTGGAATATTAATAAGGCGAGGCCCCTCTAAGAATCAAACAATTTAAATAATCCTAATTCATACAATTATAAAAATAGTATGACAATATGTTTGGGTATCAAAAGGTAAATATTAGTAGGAAAAGGAATAATATATGATTGATATATATTGAGTTAGATGACCTATAGAGGATAATAAATATCATTATGTCACAAATTAATATTACAACACAAAGCACATCAAATCAATAAAAGAATATCAAACTTATAACTCATAACTCTCTACAAAACCAATACTAATTTAACTTAATAGATGCCTAGATAAATATTTATATGCAACCAACCTACTAAAACATCATTGACTTAAATATTACACGAACTCTTAAAAAGTATACATATACCCATGATGAGATCTCATTTTTTTTTAAATTATAAGATGAATATATTGATTTATCCATTCTTACCTACCTTTGCACACAAAGATAATTAAACATATAATGACTACTTATGTTAAGATTAATAGTGAAAAATATTATATGATAGAAGTGATCCAAATATATTTAACAATAATATGTAATTTGTATCATAGTAAAGGGTATGATAGGTCAATTCGCAACGTAGGATAATAAAATCATCTATGTTTTGTACTTATATTAAAAATTGATCACGATTTTAGTAGTGAATCAATGGGATAAAAATATTGATACAATTGAGATTTTATAAATACATGTTTTACTCGATTAACAACCAATTGCTTTCCTCGAGACACAACTTTTCCTCTCAATTAATTAACACAATAAGAGTAACATGAAATTTTATTTCAAGATGGCAGAGAGGTTTCATGGTAAATACTCATATTTTAATAATTTAGAAAACTTACAATATTAAAAGATATAATTTAAATACGTTTGTCAATAATAAGTCATAGATAGACATGTTAGGAAGAAACTAAAATAAACGAGTATTTGTAACAAAAAAAATGATCCGTATGTTATGTAGAAATTTTGAGACAAATGAATTTATTCGAAGTCATATGGGCTTAATAGAAGTTGATATATTAAGTTTGTAATCCTTTGAACATAATACAAATTACGAACTTAAAGTCCCCAAAATACGAACTGAAGCAATATAATTCCTAACTTTTTATTCATTACGTTTTATTCAACAACATATTTGAATCATAACTTTCTATCTTATAGGCATTTTTAATTATTAATATCAAGTATACATGTAGTTGTTATATTTTTATTAAATTAATTTATGATTTCTTAAGGTTTATTAAATCATTCTATACATAGGATGAATGTAATAACCAAATTGCTTCCTCGGATAGTTAAATTTAAATATTATTTTTATAACATGTTCATGTTGATTTTAATTTTAAAAATTCTTATAATAAATATATTTTAAACTAATACAATTTTATGGCACCAAGTCAAAAAACACCATCAACAATGAAAAATTAATAATGTTAGACAAAATTAATATTTCGGACCCAAAATAATATTGCATATCAATATACATAAAAATAAATGAGAGCTAATATACAATCCAAACCCTAAATAAATAAATACATAACTATATATATTAATTTTATTTTATGTCTTAATATATTTTAATTTTCAGATTACCTTTCTGTTCATTTTTGTTATTTTTTAGTCAATTTGTTAGAAGTTAGAATAAAATTAGTCTTCTTCAGTTAATTTTATTTTTATGTTATTATAGGATTTAGTTAGAGTCTTTTTAATCTATTAGTATTAATTTTCTTAGTTTTTATAACTGATTTGATAAGTTTTAAGATTTTTTTCTAATTTAGGTCAAAGCGGGTCTTTAATTTAATAAATTTATAAATTTAGTTTTTTTATTTTGAGTTTAGGTGTTTAAGATATATTCAGGTCCAAAAAGTAATTTTAATATTTTGGCATTTAATTATTTATTTTCTCATTTATTTAGTGCAGTTTATTATTTGTTTTACTTTCTGTTTAAGATTATATTTTTATTTTATTATTTTTAATTCTGTTTAATATTTCTGGAAAACTGTAAAAAATACTTTTGGGGTTTAGGTTACTTTTATATTTTTTTCAGATTTTTGATTTAATTTATTATATAATTTATTATATTTGTTATTTATTAATTTTCTATTTAGTTTTATTTTTATTTTATGCTTTATATGTTTATGAATTAATTAGGACGATTAATTATTATTTAATTTTTATATTAAGATTAGATAATTTTATAATATATAACTAATTTGATAATTTTTCAGACGTATTTACTAATTTAGGTTAAAGCATGTTTCAAATTTAATAAATTTATAAATTTAGGTTTTTCATTTTTACTTTAGGTTTTTAGGTTATTAGGTCCAGAAATAGTTTTAATATTTTAGTAATTTAATTATTTATTTTTGTACTTATTTAATACATTTTATTATTTGTTTAACTTTTTGTTTAAGATTATGTTTTTATTTTAGAATTTTTAATTTTGTTTAATTTTTCTGAAAAATTATATATTATTATTATTATTATTATTATTATTATTATTATTATTATTATTATTATTATTATTATTATTATTATTATTGCATGGAGTAAAAAAGAGTCCATATATGAGTGGAAATCTATTTTTTTATTGATAAATTATTTTTTTTATTAGACGGAACTCCTAAATTCATTTCTAGACCCCCATGTCATCTTTTTGAAAAGATTTTTATTATATATAATATAGATATTTTAATTAAAAATAATACAAAATCTACCATAATGAAAATAATATTTAATGAAATCTAAAAATTGATAATTTTTTGGGTTTTTATAGTATGCATTATTACATATCATGATATGGATAGCATTAAAGTACAAATCGATATGAATGACTTTAATAAAAAAAATTATATATACATAAAAATTAATACTTTTTTTCTTTTCTACTGCTTGGTTAAATAAACTCGTTATTTTCACTACCCAAAAAATAAATAAATAAAGTAGTTGTTAAAGTTTTTTTAAAAAAAAAAAATCGATCAGCAATTAATTATGAAAACATTTTCCAAAATGTCTACCATGATTTTTTTATTTTTTATTTTAAAGTGGAAGACCACAATTATGCCTATTTTTTTTTAAAAAAATTAGGTTAGTAATAGTTACGAAACGAAAAAGGTCAATAATAATTATAAAACTAAATTAAATTAAAGTATCATAACGACAAGTACATTCGTAGTCTAATGGAGACTCTCCTACATAAAGCTATAATAGCCCATCCATGGCTGCAGCCTGCACATATCACTTTACTTTGTAGGCCAATAAAGTTCTTTTTTTATCTTTTTGGTTCTACAAAATTATGACACATTCATATTCATCATAAGCAATATATGCATCTTCCCTATATATGTGTAGAAGATGACAATATTTCACGATTTTTATCAGAATTAATGCTTATATTTATCTTTTTTCTAATGAATCTAGGTCTGACTTTCCAAGCTTACCAATAACTACCCATTTGTGAATAACTTAACCAATGATGAGGAAGACCACAAAATTAGGATTTGTGTTTCTCAATATGTATAATGTTATAAGCGTTTGATAGAAATGTGAGTTCATCATCACCATCATTATGAAAAAGTACATGTATTCAAGAACACGATTCTACTTTATCATACTATAATTAACTGCATTTTCTCCGCCTTCACAGTAGGCAAACTTCCCTCACACACCCAGAAAGAAGCTCATTTCCCTCAAATATCAAATTAATTAAATTCGTTAGAAATTTCTTCCTTAATCGAAATTATCCTCTTTCCACTTACAGTGAATAGAACAAATACTTCAGAACTATATAAGGCATAGGATAAATTTCAATCAATAACGACCTCCTTATTATTTATATTATTATCGTCTTCATCTTCATCATCATCATTTCAAAATACTGGCTGATTCTCAGCTTTTCATCGATCCCGCATCTATTTCTCTCTCCTCTTCTTTTGTTTTTTCCCCATAAGGATCATCTCAACGTCATCCATAATTTCTTAAGCGAATGTGGGATCAGTTTCAGAATCCCAAAACCAGAATCATAACGTAATTCATGCGTAATACTTTTTAAATTTTAGTAATTACTAGCCTAAATGCTATGGTTCGCACAGCAGTAAGTTATAATTTTGTTTGATATTTTAGTACTTTCGAGGAGTATAGGAATTGAAATTATAAAAACTTAATAATAATACAACAACATCAAGTCATATCTTATTGAAAAAACGCATACAACATTTTGCATTAAAAAAACAAAAAGGAAACAATATATGATGACACAATCATATATATATATATATATATATATATATATATATATTAAAAGTTGGGTAGAAGTAGGATATGAATGACACATAAGAGGCTTAGTTGGCATGTCACATAATTAAAGGTGCACATAATTAAAAATTGATATTAATGAAGTAATGATGTATTCAACTCATCAAATATTGATTAATTATTATTCAGCCGAGAAAATTTTGCTTAATAATTGATCTGTATTTTTAAAAGATTGAAAAAATTTGTTTATGAAATATGCCACATTTTGTTTTTGGGCCCATATATAATTTGAAGTCTTTAGACATTTTTTATTGTAATTTTATATGTAAAAAAGAAAGAGAAGGAAGAAAGATAAAATGACTGATAAAAAATATTTTTATTACATAAAATATGTCATACTATGTTACTTTGGACCGATACATAATTCAAAGTCATTAAATATTTATTAGAATTTTTGCACTAAAAAAGAAGAAAAGGGAGAAAGATAAGATGAAGTTTTTGTTTTTTGATAGGAAGATGAATTTTTTTTTTTGGATAGGAAGATGAAGTTAATTACTTAGTCAAATGAAAGAAAATAAAGTCACCATTATCTAAAAATAGTTTTTACTGAAATTTGATTTTTTTTATCTTTATCTTCTAAAACTAATTTATGTTAATTTTGTTAAATATGGTATTTAAATGTTTTATCTTGATATTTATTGTTTCGGGATAAAAACTTGTGTGATAATGTGGATGATGATTCGGATGGATAAAAGATTTCTCGCTCCGCTTGCAAGGGCGTGACGTGATCGGATGGATTTCACGTGGTGGTGGCCGATCCCGTAAAAGGCGAAGCCCCAAGGGTGGATCCGGGAAACGCCCTCCGACGCTCGAGTTAGTGATGAAATGATTGAATGAATCGAGGAAATCTTACTTGATGTGCGTGAAGGGGAGTTTCTTGGGATTTGCTTACCGTAATAAGACTTTTTGGAATTTGGGAGGCTTTCCAAGAGGGGAAAGTGTTAGGATTTGGTGATGTGAGCTTGTGAGCATGTGAACATGTCTCATAAGGGTGAAGGTTGGTGAGTATTTATAGAAGAATTCAATATGGGTAAAGTAGTAATATACTATACTTTAGGAGGAAACTCTAGCCTTAATGGGCTTTTGGGCTTTCCCTAACTCTGTTGAGAGGAAGTTTGGGCTGATACCTCCATTGTCCGATCGATTGGGCCAAATTGGCTAGTGACGTGGCGGGTAAGCCGGAACTGTCCAGGAAATATCTCGAATTATTTAACCCCTCACGTTCTACTTTCACGCTTCCCGAGGTGGCCAGGTGGAATGTGGAGCTTCTACCGTTGCTCTTCTATGGCCCCAAATTTTTATAAATAAGAGGTGAATCTTGAGGAGGATAGTAAATTTCCACCTCTTTACTCCTTTCCTTTCTCTTGCCCTGAAGAAAATGACTTCTTGAGCGCTTCTCGTCATATACGAGAAGTTGTGCCCTCGCTTCAACCGAGACGAGGCTGAGCAAACAGCTATTGAGCATCGCCAACCATCCTTTGTTGCGGAGGAGTTCTACCAGCTTCTCATCAACGATGCTTTGAAGCTGGGTTTGATAAATGACGTGCGGAGTATCATAGGTTGTTTCAAGCTACAATCCGTCCCGAGTGGTATATACTTCGAGGCTTAGGTGGAGCGCAACCACGATCACCTCGTCAACTTCGGGCAACGAACCCGAGTTTTTCAGCAAGCGACGCGGTGGGAGGAGGGGCTACTTCTAGTGTTGGCTCAAATTCTAATCCTCCCTTGGAGAGAAGCGAGTTGGTGGATGGCTCTTCTTCGCACTCCTCTCGTGGCCGAGGGGACTTGCCCAAGGCAAAGGGGAGTAGCCTCCTTGCGGAGAAGAAGAGGAACCTCCATGCGGAGAAGAAGAAGAACCTTCCGAAGAAGAAGTGAGGCGGTGACCATGGTTCTTTCTTTGTCCTTGTAGTGTAGTAATAGTGTTGTACTCATCTAGCTTAGAGTTTTAGCATTTCAATCGTATCTGTAACGAGTACTCTTCACGCCCTTGTTTTAGCGGATGAATGAATGAATGAATGAAGCTTATTTTGTCAATTTGTCTGTCTTTGCTTTTCTGTTTGGATGTTGACGCTCTGTTGTGATGAATGATTTTTTACTTAACCCCTCGGGGCTAAAAAGGAGTCTTGTGGAGAGGATGAGTTCTTCTTTGGTGACCCTTGCGGGGAGGATGAGTCATCCCATGGTCCTTTTAGGACCCTAAAGGCGTTCCATCCCTTATGTGCCTTGTATTCAAAAAATGTAAGTTTGCCTACGATAACGTCGTTGTGGGTCTTTTACGCGATCTTTTAGCTCCCGGAGGCTTGAAAGTGCATGAATATAAAGGCTTGTTTGGTTGGATGTAATCAAAGTGGTAATGCAATCAAATTGGTAATGGTGATTATATTACCATGTTTAGTTACAATTTGTAATGCAATCAAAATTACATTTTAATCACATTAACCTCTATCTATGCAATTACAATTACTTGAACATTTACTAAACAATCATGATTACATCCATCCTTGTGATCAAATTTTAACACACTTCCAATAATTCTCTCTTCCCCCCAATTCCATATCCATTTTCTCTCTCTTCTTTGGCAAGCAAAAAATTTATCCATTTGATAAGAAATTTAATTTTTTTTCTTCTATTATCTTAATATATGATATAATCATTAAGTCATTAAGAGAAAATTTCAACTTTAATATTCTGGATTTAAAATTTAAGTATTCAATTAAAAAGATAAAAGAAGCTTAAATTAAAATTTTTAGATCAAATTTTTTTTTACTTGTTAACACTTATCTTTAATTCAATAAATATTTATCATAAATAAAATAATTTTAGTTTGTATTTTTTATCCATGAAAAAATTCAAAACTTAATTATATGATAGAAGAGATTAAAAAAGCTCAAATATAAATTTAGAGTTTAAAATTTTGTTATGTGAATAGCATTTATCTTCACTACGACAAACATTTATCACCACTAGAATAATCCAATTGATTTTTTACCAGAAAAAAATTTAAAATTAGGAAATATGATATAAAAGATTAAAAAATCTCAAATATGATTTTGAATTTAAAATATTTTCGTGTGGATAACATTTATCTTTATTACTGTATTTATTGTTATTAGAATAATATAGTTTATATTTGCAATAAAATTTGATTATTTGATAGAAAATATTTTTAAAAGCTCAAATCTAAATATGTAACTCAAATTTTTATTTAGATAGCATTTATTTCCATTACAATAATTTAATTACTAACTTTTGTCATTGAAATAATCCATTACCATTGTGATTACAATACACTTTTTATATAACCAAACATGGTAATGTAATTGTTGTCCCATTACATTGCATATCTAATTACATTACATAATTGATTACATTACACCCCTATTACATTACATCCAATCAAACGCCACATAAGTATCTTTCTAGGGAACATCCCACGGAGAGCGCGACCCCTAACCTTAAGATAGGAGTGCAAGTGGCTATACGGACATGGGTCTTTACGCGACCTTTCGGTTTCGTAGGTTTAGAAGTGCATGATTCTCGCTAGGGAACATCCCATGGAGAGCGCGACCCCTAACCTTCCGTTAGGAGTGTAAATGCCCATGTGAACATAGGTCTTTACGCGACCTTCCCACTCCCGTAGGCTTGGAAGTGCATGATTGTCTCTAGGGACCATCCCACGGAGAGCGCGACCCCTAACCTTCCGTTAGGAGTGTGAGTGCCCATGACGGGATGGGTCTTTGCGTGACCTTCCAGCTACCGGAAGCTCGGAAGTGCATGAATGTGTGTCCTCTAAGGGGTATTCCTTTTATGGAGTTGGGAGTGCGATTTTTAGCTCTCGGAGGCTAAATTATCGCCGAGCGTAAGTTGACGCTGAACTCCGAAGGATGTCCCCTTGTGGAGGTGGAAACGCGACTTGTTAGCTTCCGGAGGCTAAGTCGCTACTTGATATCGAGAGACGTTTGGGCTCCGAAATCGTTCGTTTCGTTGTTACAATTTTTGTGAAGTTGCATGATTTGTTTTAAATTTAATTTTTACAAGTGTTTATACCCTAGCGACTCCCAACTTTAAATAAATACGCTCACTCATGCTACGGCTAAAAACAAATCTCGCGCCACCCCACGTGACGAAAAGACCCCCTCGTGAAGCCACCCCCGAAAAGCCCCTGCGCTGGACGCTCCCCTCCCCGCCTGATGCTCGACGACCCCCTGCGCTTGGGAACTCCCAACGCCCCCATCCGAGCCCGGCGCCGATCCCCGCCTAGGGCTCCGGACCCCTTCCCGCACTTCGCTCTTCCCGACTCCCCGCACACTCGTATTCGTAACGCCCCGGTCACCATTACTTAATAATCACCTAATTAGAGAATATTAGGTATGGTCGTAGCGGAAGTTGATGATTGACGGCGTTACTACCGTCCTAAGAATAGGACCAAGCTAAGTGAGTAAAATAAAATACCATTTACATTTGTAAATGTAACATGTGGGTTGGGTCTCGATATCGATAAGTATTTGCACCCCAAGTAGTTAAGCTTCATATCATGTTTAAACAAGACCCAAAATAGAACTTAGTGGTTTACTTGCATATACTTTAATACAATCTCACCTACTTATTTAACATGAGAAATTACGCAAAATCTAATGATTTTCCAATTGACTCCAAGCCACGATTGAGGTGAAATCACCGTGAGCGTCTAGACACCTTTAGAACCATAAATACCACTTGTCCAGCTATGTTTGGCCTTCGTCGTACTTGGTAGACAATTGATTGTTCACTTATTCTTTTCCTAAAATAAAAACAATAAAATAATTCGAAGAATGAGTCGAAACTCAATACGAACATTCCTACACGAGTCAAATAATTTTTAAAACACCTTGATTGAGCGCGCGCATTTCAATTTATTTTAGTTTGAAATCAGGGGGAGAGAATATGAGTAAAACTTGCTTGCCGGTTATTGTTTGAAAGTGGAACCCCTTATACAATTGATGCGATCTTTGAATAAGGTGCACACCTCCCTGGCCGAGCGAGAACCCGAGTTGAAGCCACGCGGTGGAATTGAAGGGCATAAGCCCCGATAATTAATAATTGATAATTGATTGGGGACCACTTAATTAGGTGACAAAACTTGATTTGCAAATGATTCATTATTAATTATATATATAAGAAATATTGAGATTTGTTCGAAACATGTGAATTTTCGAAAGGTACGGGCAATGAACGTACTCGGACTGAAAATCTTTGTTTCTACCCTTTATAGAAATTAAAGTTACCAGCTAGTCGGCAATGGAAGTGACCTCAATACTGTTTCAAATAGATTTCGTTGTTAATAACGTTTCTCTTGAGTTTCAATGATCTGAATTCGTACAAGTGTTTGCAATTTATTTCATTTCTTTATCTATTGCGTAATCAATAAAATTAAGATTTTTATTACTCAACTTTGTTGTGTTACCTCCGTCTAAAATATTGTCCACAACACATAATTTACACAAGAGATTTGTTTAAGCTAATTATTGACGTTCTACACATTTTAATCTGTTACTCCGCTTAGATCAAAAGACTTTATTTTGGACGTATAATTATACCTTAACTATTTTAATTTGTTTAGCATACAAAATATATGCTCCAATTACTATTGTTATTATTATTGTTGTTGTTGTTATTATTATTATTATTATTATTATTATTATTATTATTATTATTATTATTATTATTATTATTATTATTATCCCTAATTCAATTAGCTTTGCCAAGCCTAACATCACTTGAATCCCTGCCATTAACTCACTTTTCACCTCATTACCTCCCATAAATTAATTTAGTTGCTCAAACTCCACATATGTCACAATAGACTACTTTAATTTAAGGATATACGCATCATTTCCTCAACAAAGTTCACATTCACAATCACAATTAGATGCACTAAATTGCTCAAATTGGTACATGCCTTCAAGACAACTTATTATCCAACTTCAATCTCCCTAAACATTTTTCTTCCTTTTGCTCAATTGTAGCCAATTCCAAAATGTAACGAAACCATCAAATTACTCAAATTCTATATCAAAATATTCCCAATTTAATTCATTAGAACATAATTTCACAAATAAAATCACATTCATTCACCTTCCTACACAATCACTCCACCAAAATATCAAACCTCAACCATTCACACCAATTCAAAATTTTCCCAATTCAATCTTTAAATTCACATCATAAACATCTTTCTCGATCATATAATTAAATTTACAACTACAATCAATAGATAGATAATTAAGGGAAACGAATTAGGGTTTAGAGTTTCACCTTCAAACCCAAGAGTGGAAGCCAAGGAGAAGAAGGAACGATGGTGGTGAACAGCGGAGCTCCGCGGCTACTAGGAAGCACCGGCGTCGACTCCGATGATCGAGCTGCGGCTGGTGGCTGGCCGGGAGTGGGCCTCAGCAGGGCGAGGCAGGCGCGAGGAAGAGAGGGAGAGGGAACGAGCGAGAAGACAGAGAGAGAGAGAAGAAGAGGGGAAGGTCGGCGCCGATTTTGGGCCTGCGCCGGTGGCGCTCGGTGGCCGGAGGAAAGGAGGCAACAGGTGGAGTTAGGGGAAAGCGCGAGAGAGATAGAGAGCACGGGAGGAAGGAAATTGAAATTGCTTGCCTTGAACCCAATTGTGAAGCCGATATCTTTATTTTCATAATCTTTTTTTTTGGGATAATTCCAAAAACCATTTCGGATTTTTCTAAAAAAAAATCAACTTGTTTTATTTATTATTTTTTTCTTTATTTGTTTCCAATTAACTCTAGAAGATTCTAATTTTATTTGTTATTATTAATTTTTTTGTTATTTTATTTCATTTAATTATTGCATATAAATTATACGATTCATTCTTAAATATAACAATTTTTTAAAAATATAATCTTTAATGGAGTTATAACCATGTACCTTCGCATTTATATATAATATATATTTATACAATTTTTAAATTTTCTTTTAAACATATGTATAAATTTACAATCATTATTATAAAATTTCATTGGAGGCCACTTCGTCCCCTTAACCGCATAACACACACATAAAAATAATTTAAATATAAAATATCAAATTGAAGTGCGCGCTCGATTATCTAAATTTTGTAATAAGTAAAATAAATAATGTGGTTTAGGGTCGGGTTGTTATAGTATCCGAGCCCCCTCCCGAGTCCCCCACCCAACCCCTCCCGAGCCCCATTCTCGACCCCACTCCCGAGCCCAAGGCCCGTCGCGATCCCCGAACGCCCGTAAACTCTAACTCTCTAAATTTTTTATTTATATTTATTTTATGTGTTGGCATATTTTTTGGGGAAACATTGCCAACCAATTTTATGCGCAAAAATTTTTGAAGGGAGAGAAAAATACCGACCTCGATTTTAGGGTGAAGAAATTGTGGGCTCCTTCGGATGGACAATATCAACCCAATTCGGAGCAGAAATATGATGGCCTTGGCTTCGTTAGTTGAAACATATTGGTTTTTTTAATCGAGAAAAATCGAGCCCCTTTTCGGTGAACTCGTGTTGACTCCACGTTTAGCTGAAATATATCGAGCCCCTTTTCGGCGAACCATCGCTCCTTTCATTTTTGAGAAAAATGTGGGCACCCCATTGACCTTTGCTTGGAATCCGGAGATAAGAAATCGTAGATTGAACCTTATAGCGTTAGGGCGGTTTCTTGCGAAACAAAAGTGTTCTTCAAGGACTTAGAGCTTGGGTGATATCACTTAGGGATCTCCTATGATCCTATGAGATCTTTGTTTAACGAGCCACGTACGCTCAATATTTTTTTCATCCAAGAGGCCTTCTTTTAACGGGTGTATGCATTTGAAGGCCATAGACGATCTCTTTACGCTTGGCATTTACTTGTCTTATACTTAGATCTCGCTCCGAAGCTCTCACTTTAGGGTCAAGGTCTCCAACCGATTCCATCCCCGAGGAGGAAGTACCGGAGGAGGGGGAATCCCCAAGGATGATGGCGTTGACGAGGATGCCGGAGATGGCTTCAAGGATTAACCCCCTTTCCATGACTCTTCGCAGACTAGGAGTGATTTTTGATGTCATGCGTGCCATATAACTTGATACTTTGCTACTTTAGATTCGTTTTGCTTGAACTTTTATCTTCGCATAAACCTTACTTGATGCTTGGATGCTTACTTGGTGTTCGCTTTCCTTGTTGTTTCTTTTTGGTTGTTGTCAATTTTTGGTTTCTCACCATTTGGGGTACATGATCACCCTTCATCATAGTTGGGTCTTCTTTGAGTTTTACAACTTGGCTGTCCTAGGGGTTGTATTAGCCCCGGTGTTGCCCCCAAAATCGGCACAATTAAAAACAGACAATGAAAGAAACTAGCAACGTAGCTGCCTTAGGTGGTTCTTCTAACTTTGACAAAGTTAAGAAAATACAATGAAAGGAACCGAGAGTTTGGACGCTCTAGGGATTCGTATTAGCCCCTATTCATGCCCCCAACTCGGTGAAGGTAAAGTGCGAGATGTAAAGATGCGGAAAGCTTGCTCATTGTATTAATATAAAAGATCGAAGTCCGTTACGTGAAGGTAGGAATGTGTGCCCCCGTTGAGCGCTTTCGAAAAGCCGCGTCAATCGTGGGTGATTCCTTTACAAAATCTTTGGGACTTAGGCTGGGTGGGTCTTTAAAGAAAGGCCCCAACGCCAGTCAATAAGCTCAAAATATTTACATAAGCACCATTATCTCATGAGTTTGATGTCTTCGGGAGGCGCAGTCGGACCTTGACATGATCTTCCGTGGTGTTGAAATAAACCATCATAGTTTTGGAGACTTTGGTTGGGGCTCGCCTTTGGCCTCTTACCCTTGGGATCATCATGAGTCTTCCCCTCCTCTTTTTGCTTCTCCATCAAAGGTCGAAGGCTTACTACAGAGTATTCACGTGCGGTCTTTTGGTCTCCATAGATCTCACCTACAGATCCATCATCAAGCTCATACTTCATGAGGAGAAGGTATAGAGCGACGACCGCTTTGATCCGGTTGAGGGTGGAATGTCCAATAATGACATTGTAGGCGAAGGGGATGTTGATCACTAGGAATTTCACTTCGGTGTTTCAGCCCTTGACCTTCTCTCCAACCCCGACTGGTAGGCGGATCATGCCTATAGGGTGTATCGTCCGCCCCGAATCCAATGATAGGATTGACGAGGGAATGAGATTTTGGGGGTATACTTTAGCTGATTTAGGCATTCCATGGTGATGATGTCAACCGAGCTCCCTGTCTCGATAAGGATCCTACGCACTATGGCATCCAAAATCTTCAAAGTGATGACCAAGGGATCCTCATGTGAGGCATCCATGCCTTTCAAATCTTGTTCTCTCGAAGGTCACTGTGGGCACCTTCACAGGTGGAGGCTGACCGGTGATCATAATCTGCTGAGTGCTCCTGAGGTGAGCCTTCCAGGAAGAGAGGATCATGCCCCCTACAAATCCCCTAACAATGGTGGCTATAATCTTAGTAGCATCATCATCATCATAGTGCTCATATCCCCGCCTTGAAGAACCTCCTTGTGTTCCATGAGTATCTTTTTTGAGAAAGCGATCAATTTACCCATTACCTGTCAACTCCCTAAGCACCTTCTTTAACGAGCGACACTCTACGACGTTGTGTCCGGTTTTCTCATGAAATTGGCAATACTTGTTGAAAGCTCGCGTTTTGGTAGGAGTGGACATGGGAGGTAGTTTCTTGAGCATGGGATGCCCCCTTATCTCCATCGGAATATTTCGTGGGTTGGTGTTTGTAACGCCCCGACCCATAATCACTAGTTTAGGCTAAACAACCTGCTAACCAGTGATTAGCGCAGTGGAAAAAGGGTTAGAAGTCGTCATCGCCGCCCTTACCAGTGGAAAGGGCAAGGCTATTGGGAGTCAGATACTAAACTATTCGACAAAGATCACATTATCTTAATAGTCGACAACGAAAGGAACTAAAATATGTACAAAGCCGAACAAAAGTACACGGTAACCCAACGTTCACTAGCTCTAACCCACGACCTGTGTACTAATCTCCAAAAGGCTATCATGGAGAGTCGAGTCCCTAAGCCTCGAGCACAAATCTTCTATGACCTGCCGTCTTCACTATTCTTACCTAAAACAAAACGAGGAAAACATTTTCGCAATGTGAGTCGAAACTCAATACATTCACTATCATGTAGTAAAATAATAGTTATGAAATAATTGAGTTGAGCGAATGCATTTCAATTCATTTGTAAATGAGGGGAGTGAATAATGTAAAGCTGTTGCCGATTAATTATCTCGAATGGATCCCTTTACGATCATCGAGTTTCCCTAAACGCATGTGCACACACCTAGACCGATCGGATAGTTTGGTTGAAGGTGGTCAACGATTACGGTGTTACCAACCTGGATATTGGGCGTACCAAATAATGGCACTTGATGGACGGGTCCATATTAATGATGACAAATATTATTTGCAAATAATTCCTTGTTGTTGTTGATGTCGGCCATATCCGGCCTTGATTTGTAAATAAAACATTGAAGGGCACGATCAATGAACGTACCTTGAGCTGATGTTCCTCCTTCTTTTTCTTTTTAGGCGGAACCCGGATGAACGCACGACGCCGACGTTTGATGACCTTAAGTAAGGATATAAAAGTTTTATTAATAAACTGAATTTTTATATCTTATTTATTTATTAAATCACTTCAAAGCTACTTGAAATGAAAATTAACAAAGTTAGCTTTTACTAAATAATAGTAATGATGTCTTTAATCTATATATGATTTGTTTATCTTATTTATACAATGCATGCCTAAATATAACCTCAATATACATGATTTTCTCCTAAATAATATTAAGGTTATCTCTAACCTATAAGGTTTATTTGTTTTCGTTTATAAAATGCACACCTAAAAGTATTCATATTAACATTGAGCTCTTATCTCCTTTTTCTTTATAACTAAATAGTATTGATATTATTTGCTTTTAAAAAATCAAGGAAAGGTTTACTTTTAATTACTATTATTAATTATTTTATTATGCAAATATCTTTATTCATTCTTTTATGCATCTATTTTCTAACGTATTCGTCATGGCGTAAATCATTCTCCGGCATGCTATTCTTATAATAATCGTTTCTAAAATTTACGCTAATCTCACCATTAGGTCAAGTGATTATCTAAATTAATCCAAAATATTTTGTAACTCAAATTATTCATGACTGTCCTTTATACAAAAATTTGTCCACAATCTATCTTCGGCTTCAATATGTCCAAACATCATCAATTGTCATCAAATCTTCCTAAACTCCATGAATCAACCACATACATACCCTAATCCAGACTTTAATCTGCAAATAGAATAAGAAAAACAACCGATTACAATTTAAATACTCAAATTAAAAAGAACTGAATCGAAAAACTACCCTAAGAATTAAATTAAACGAATCGAATCGAAATTTACTCTAAGAAATTAAATTAAAAGAACCGATCGAATCGAAAAATTACCCTAAGAACCAAGGTGAAGGGGGTTAATTTTTTGACGGGTTTTTTGTGATGATTGCGGGTTGGAGGATTAAAGATCGGAGGAAGAACTGAAACGGAGTAGACAGTAGGTGGTCTGGAGCGATCGCCGGGAGTAGCACGCTGCGCGCGGTGCCCGGTCAAAGTGGGCGGTAGCGAGCAGTGGCCTGAACCGGAGAAGCCGCGACCAACTAGGGCAGAATCGGGCAAAAACGAGCTCGGAACCGGTGGCGGTTTGGCGTTTGGTGGATGAAGCGATGACGGTGCGGCGAGTAGGTGGTGGTAGCGGCTGTCGGTGGCATCGTGGTGGTGTTTCCAGTGGGCTGAGATGGAAGGTAAGAGGGAGGTCGAGGAGGCAAGCGAAGGAAAGGATGGGTTTTTAGGTGTTTGATGAGGAAATCGGTGAAGATGATGGTGGTGGTGTTGGCGGTGATCGGTGGTACCGATGGTGGTGGCGTTGGACTAAGGGTGGTCGGAGCGGGGTTTTAGCGGTGACGGTGGAGATGGGAAGAAAGTAGAGGCGGGCGTTCGGTGGCTGGAGAGAGAAAAGGGGGTTTGTGAGTTTATCGGTATTTAGGTTTTGGAATGTGATAGCTTTAGGTCACCTTAGCTTTTATACTCCTCCTTTTGCTTCCTCTCCCACTAAGCCGACCAGCTACTTCAATCTCCGGCCCAATTCCTTAGCAAGCTAACTTAATCCGACTCACTCATCCTCATTATTTTCCTTATGCATATCTAATTTCAACTCTTTATGCTTATTAACATCTTTTTCATTTTAAGCTTATCTTAATCTAAGAATTTTATTTTTAGTAATATTAAGTTTATAAAAATTATATTAATTTCATTCGTTTAAGGATTTTTAGAACTCAAAATAAATTAGCTATATAGTAATGTTAATTATCTTCGAGTCATTGAAATTTATAGAGTATGCTCGTGCGTTGTCGTTGTCATCATCCAGGTTCTGCATTTTAAACAACATTGACATATATATATATACACACACACACTCACACACACATATGTATATACACATGTGTAATATAAAAATATTTGAAAATTTGAAATGCACGCGCTCGAGCTAATTTTTAATGTACTTAAGGTTAATTATTTTGTTAGGGACGGGTTGTTACGAGTGTTGAAGTGGTGGTCCACTTCATTCCCCGTTTCTTCATTTCGAGGATTAAATTTTCAATCTCCTCCTTTTCTCCTAGCCTAATCTCCTTCTATGCGCAGATCTCTGTGGCTTCGAATAAAGTCGGCCGCCTTTTGGAGTGCTTATGCCAAAGTGGACACCTTTTATTTAGCAAGGGAAAATTTGAATCTTTTGCTTCGAGTCCATTAAGGAAGGTAGTGTAGGCGACTCTATCTTGCAAGTCGGAGATAAGGACGACCTCTCTATGAAACCTTCGGACATAGTCCTTAAGGGTCTCATTTTTCCGTTACTTAATCTTGGAGAGGTGGATGCTAGTCTTCTTACGCTTATAACTCGCAATGAATTGCGCAACGAACTTCTCGCATAGCTCTTCAAAGGAAGAGATGCTCCCTTGAGGAAGACCGTTGAACCATTTACGCACGGCCTCTTTCGGTGTGGCGGGTAAGAATCAATAGTAGGTCGCATCGTCCCCATCTTGCACTTGCACGTACATATGGGACTTATAGTACACCAAGTGATCTTCGGGATCGGTTGTGCCATTGTATGGGTTGATGTTTGGGACCTTTATCTTCTTCATTCGGGAGCATTCACAATCTTCTTCGAAAATGGTGTGTTAAAGGTGAGCTAAGTCGGCCGTGAATCGGAGCCGGAGATGGGAACGACCCGAGGCTAATGTCATGGGACTTTCAATAAGGAAGGGCTCTTCCTCCTTTCGGATCGAGGAGGTGTGCACCTAACCCTCTTCGACTTCTCCGGATTCTTCGATTTGGTTGCTCATGATGACTTTCTCTTGATCGCTCGCGCTCCCGATCGACAGGACCACTCTTGGTCGCGCCTTGGAGCATTGTAGGCTCATTGAGAATTGCGGTTATGCGTAGCGATTGTGCAAGATTGGTGGACCTTCTACTTCTCTAGGGTCCTTGCTCCACGTTCGGGGTAAGGGCATTGCCATGACCATTAAACCAAGCGAACGCTCGCTGTGGGTGGCATTGGGGGTCGAGGTCGTGTGCGAAGTGGCAATCTTCTCATTAGCCCTACAAAGAGCTCTTTTGGCCTCAATAATACCCGGGCATTGCCTTCTTCGTGACACCTTATCGGGGGCACTAGGTTGATCAGCAGCAGGTGCGGTTGGTGCCTCGGTTGGTTGTGTTGGGGCTGCATGCGAGGGCATCCCTCTCGAGAAGTGGTCAACGGGTTGACCTCCCTAGGGGTTGTTCCGTACCCAAGAGTTGGGGTATATTGGAAAGGCATGATGGGTAGGCGCTGCTCCATGATGGCTTGCACTTGCTCCTACACTTATTGTGCAACAGATCGTCTTAAGAGTCTCAATCAAGTTTTGAAGAGCCCCTAGGTCACGTAACCCTCCGGCTGAGTGTGGCGGTTACCGATGGACCCTTAGGACGACTCTGCGTCCTCGTCTTGAGGAACGCAGCGGGATTGGCCCCCGTAGGCATGAAATGATGAGGATGAGGGCGGGCGGATTAGTTGCGTCACGTGTCATCCTGGATCGTGATAGGGTACCACTAGCAACCATAAGCTACCTCTCTTCCCACGGACGGCGCCAAACTTCAAGAGAAAAACTTGTGTGATGATGTGGATGATGATTCGAGAGGAAGAAAGGATTTCTCGCTCCGGTTGCAAGGGCATGACGTGATCGGATGGACTCCACGTGGCGGCTGCGATCCTGTAAAAGGAGAAGCCTTGGGGTGGATCCCGAGGAACGCCCTCCGATGCTCAAGTTAGTGATGAATTGATTAAATGAATCGAGGAAATCTTCCTCGATGTGTGCGAAGGGAGTTTCTTGGGATTTGCTTACCGTAGTAAGGTTTTTGGAATTTGGGAGGCTTTTTAAGAGGGGAAAGTGTTAGGATTTGGTGATGTGAGCTTGTGAGTTTGTGAACATGTCTCATGAGGGTGAAGGTTGGTGAGTATTTATAGAAGAATTCAATAGGGGTAAAGTAGTAACTTACCATGCTTTAGGAGGAAACTCTACCCCTAATGGGCTTTTGGGTTTGACTCGTTGAGAGGAGGTTTGAGTTGATTCCTCCATTGTCCGATTGATTAGACCCAATTGGCTAGTGACGTGGCGGGTAAGCTGAGGCTATGCTGGAAAATATCCGAATTATTTATGTCGAAAAAATACTTTTTTTAGTTTTGTTAAATATATATGAATTAACTTCCATTTAAGTGACAATATAGCCTTCATGTAATAAAAAAATAAAAAAGAGAGAAGAAGAAAATATAACCTTCAAACATTTTTTCCATAAAAACTACACATTTACTAATAATTGAATTTATTTCATAGATGCCCGTTAAAGTCTTTATCACCATCCTAACCAAATTACCTTCTTTATAATGGCTCATGTTGTCAAACTATTTAGATGAAATCAATAATCTAAACGTTTAATAGGAGCCTAAATTGCGGGAGGAAAGAAAAATGAGTTTTTCTAATATCATTAATTAACCATCGTCAATGGTGAGGATAACTTAGCAATGACTTAATTTAATTAAAAAAATTAACTTCAATAGTGATGATAACTTATCAATGAATTAAGTTGACTGAAAAAATTAACTTGAGTAGTAATAAACAAATTATCAACATGTGAATATAAATATCAATGGGAAAGAAGTTAGTGATAGTTAGGTAAGACTTTATAGGTTTTTTGTTTTTTTTTGTGTGTGTATAAACTACTATCTTTCTATTTTCCATTATTTTTAGTTTGTTAAATTTTTTTCTTTTTGATACTTTCCCCCTTTTTGTTTTCGTCTCCTACATTCTCTCACAGTATATCCTTTTTCTGTTTTTTAAGGACTCCCACGGTAATGGTTAGAGTAAATTCAAGTAGTTTTTTTATTATTTTTTTGCCTTTTCTTTTGTCGACATTTGTGATTTAAGCATACTAGGATTTAGGTATTTTAGCTTATTATGAGATGTTTTATTAATTTTTACTAATAATGGTACAATCAGGTTTAGAGTTTGTAAAATATTGTGATTAAAATTTTTTAACTCGCAGTGATAAATGTAAACATAGTTTATATAAAATATATAAGTAAAGAGGAGATCGTTAGCACAAATCTACTTGTACTATGTAGTTAGATTCATATGAGTTTAAACATCTAATAACATTTCCTTTTGTAAGAAAATAATACATTTGAATATTCAATTATTTTATTAATGAAGTAGCTAACAAAAATTAAGTTACAATATTTTTAAGTTAATTTTAATAACTAAGATCCAAAATTATAATATCAATAAGTTAACATATATGAAGTATTATTTTTCAATAGTGATATCCATATTTTACCATCTTTCAAATCTCTTCATTTAGTTTTTAGTAGTATAATTTATGCTTTCTTCTTCTTTTATGTAGTTGTCATATTTTTTTTATTATAATAACATATTTATTGTTGACTTAAAAAATAATTTAATTGCACATAATATCAATATGTCAAAACTAAGTGATACAATTGTTTTAATCAGCCAAAAAAAAAAAAATGATTTTTCTATGTTATGAGTTCGGTTCAATTTTACATAGAAATTTATTGAAAGAAATGCTACTTTTGAAAAAGTTTAAAAAAAAAGAGAATGTTAATTGTCATTAGTAATGCTAATAGCAAAGAACCCAATAAAATTAATTCCAATCATTAGTTTAGAATTAATTGTTCTTGGAAATGTTTAGACTTACACAATTTATCCTAAAAAAATTCCAATGTTAACTATAATGATCTCGCTTGAGATATAATTTTGGTTGATAAATAATATATTAAGAATTTCAATAATCTTTGTCGGTAGAATTGAAATTTATAAGATTTTATGCAAGCCATGTAGATTGGGGAGATTCTCTAGAGAGAGTCCAACTAGTGAGTAGAGAGAGAAACCCTTTTCTCTGTTTTACCTCTCCCAGTTGAAGATGAACCCTAGAAGAAAGAAGGAACCACCCGACCCCCTATGCTCCGCCACGCTCAGCACATCAGCTCCGTCGCTTCTGCAACCTTCTGTCTCATTGCTATGGTCTCCATCTGGTCGTTTTCTCATCTTCAGTCATTTCTCCGCATTAACCAGGTTCTTCCCAATCTGTTTTCGCCCCCCTCCTTCGCTCTCTCTCTTTCGATCTCCTTCAGAACCCCAGTTCAGACCAAGTCCGTAAAATTCACCAGCTCCATGGTTTGATTCAGTCCAATTTTAATGGATCTCTATTCCATTGTTCCAGCCTTGAATGCGTTGTCGATTTAGAGTCCCCATTTTCGGCTCATTCTGGGTTCAATCTGTATTTGGGTCCTATCGCTGTGGTTTATGTATTCACTTTTTGTCGATTTTCAATATTTGAGCACCAAGATCCGGCGTTCACATCTGTATGGTAGCTAATTGGTTGGGGTGGACCTCCTCATAGTCTGGTTTATGGTATTTGTTCCCGATGTTCTTCTTCCTTATCTTATTCTCTCCAATCAGACGCATCTATGGCTATGGACGATTGCTCTTTCGGCCAAAGTTAGTCTTCTGCAGTGAGACTCAGCTTTTGCGTCCTTCCAGCTATTTCTTCGGGATCCTGTCTAGTAATTATCTTGGCCTTTTCGATGTTTTGGTGTCCACATAGGTAGGAATTCTATTACTTACTCTTTAATTTCTCTTACTCGCTCTTTTTAATTGTTTTGCCACTTCCCTGTCATTCCCTCTTTTCGAATTTATGCCTGTACTGTTATCATGGTATTTTGTTTAAAAATTTGCTAGTAGTTAAGAAGCTGATTGGGATTGTTTTTTAATGCCGATTTATGTGAGATTCCAATTGCACATCTGTGGTGGTTGGTCTTTGTGCTTGATCCTTGGAAGAATATTTTGTTTCTTGTTCCAAATTCTCCGTTTGATATGTTTTCTTTTAGGTATAGCTTTTATTTGGTATGCCGCCAATCCCTTTGTTCACCATTCTGCTTGTCAACTTCAGGAAGCTATGACTAGTGTTTCATTTTCTATGCCTCTATTGGATAAGGTTATGTTCTTTTACCTCAACTTGGAAAGGGTGAATGATCAACTGCAGTCTACTGATTCAAATTATATCTTTTTCTGTTGTTTTAATCTCCTCCTTGTGCGGGTATAGAACCAAAAAAATTTGTCAACCAAAAAATATGGAGGTTTGGGCCTAAGAAAAACAGGGCTATCAATATTGCGTTTATGACTGAGCTTTCTTGGAAGTTTCTTACTAACCCAAATAACTTTTGGGTTAAATAGATGAGAGCAAAGTATGGTTCTGTGAATGAGTTTTTGTATGGAAGTGTATGTTACTTACCACAAATTTATTTGTCGAAATATGAGATAACTAGGGAATGGGGAAACATTAATTTGTGGACCAATCTTAGTGCCATAAATCTAGTTTGGCCGATTTATTGCATGTAGACTTTTCTAGTCAAGTCGATCCTCATATTAAGGTTTGTGAATTCATTTCCGCGAGATAAAAATTGGGATGAAATTAAACTTTTGAAGTTTTTACCGACGATTATATCCCTTATGTTCTAACTGTTTCCATCCCTCTTACGGAGATGGAGGATAAGTTTTATTGGGAACTAACTGGGAATGGTGAATTTTTACTAAATCTGTCACCTGGAAAGCTCATGATAATATCAAACCCGATCAACCAAGTGTGGAAGTTTAATTGGATTTGGAATTTGGATGTTATGCCTAAGATTAAAATGTTCTTATGGAAAATCTATCATAACTTATTACCGACTAGAGGTAATTTATTACATCATGCTTGTAACTAGACCTTATTTGTCCAGGTTTGTGTGTTAGAAATCGAAGATGCGAGAACATCCTTTTGTCACTTGTCCTTTTGTAGGTCAAGTTTGGGATATAATTATTCGAGCATGGTTGGATTCGTCGGAATCCATTCTCTAACCCTGTAATTTCGGTTTGAGAATCTTTACACAACACTTTTGTTGGTCGAGAGGCTAATATTTCTAAAATTGTTGTCGTTTTGTAGAGCATAAGGAAGTCTCGTAATAGCATTGTGTTTCAAAATAATGTACCTAATCCATTGAGTTTACTCATTCGGGCAAAATGTAATTAGGTAGAGTGGCAACAACATACGTATTCATCTCATCATTTTTCACCTCACACTCAATTCACATTTCTAAACCCACTGTTTAGTAAGGTTGACTCCTCCTCCAGCGGATTCATCAAAACTAACTTTAAACGACGACTGTTCTACAGTGGGCACAACGATTGATTATGTTATACATGATTGAAAATGAGGTCTCATCCAAGCAAGCACCCCGAGTCATGCACAAGGCACCTATATTTATTTACGAAGCTATGGCCATGTGAGATGGTATCAAAGCGACATTATAGGCACGATTTGCACATATTCAAGTGGAGGGAGACAATAACATTGTTATTCACGTAGTTCAGGGAACCATTCACACCCCATGAAGGATACAATCGTTAGTTCATGATATACAATCTATGATTTCATTATTCTCTTCTTGCATTGTTAAACATGTTTTTAAAGAGAGTAATATGACAGGTGATTGTATTGCCAAACTAGGATGTGTTATGAGATCTAGAGTTACCTTTACATCCTCTCCCTCGTAGGAATTCTCATGTATACTTTACGATGATAACATAGGTAGAACCTTTAAGAGAAAGGCTGCCTAATGTTCTTTGTACTTCCCATTCACAAAAAAAAAAAAAAAAATTATGAATTTCAAATTAAATTTATTGATCTAAATAGAGATTACATTTTGAGATGTTTTTATTTTTAAAAAAAAAACATATGTGATCTCATATACATTTAAATAAAAGTCCTTTTAATTTTCAAAATAATATTCGAAGTCACTTAAAATTATAAAATATTAATAAAAAGATTTTAATTTGTGTTTGCAGCCCTAGTAATACTAATATAAATAAGTACCCATATATTATAAATTTGGTATACGTTATGTCAATTTTTTGTTCTAATAAGCTACCACTACTACGAGTAACCATCTTTTACTATAATTCAAAATGACCTACTATGATTACAAGGCATAGTGTATGTGAAGGTAGTATTAGATGTGCATCTTTTACTATGGTTTAAAACCGTAGTAAAATAAAACTTATTACTACGGTTTATTTGTAGAAGCTGTAGTAATAGGTAACTATTATTATGGTTCCGGAGAAAGAAGCGTAGTAATAGCTAAAACCGTAGTAATAGCTACTATTACTACTTGTTCTACAAATAAACCGTAATACTAGGTTTGGGCCCAAAGCACCCCCTTTTAGCCAAAATTTGGGGGAGGGGGGAGGTCTACCTATTATTATGGTTCTTACCTAAGAACCGTAGTAAAATGTCCGAAATTTTTTACATATTTTTTATTTTTATTTTTATACCTCTGTACAATTACACAACCGGAATAAATATACGTATATTTTGACACAACAACCATATACATAGCATATCACCAACAACCTCACTTGTTTCACAACTTTCTCATATTCACACAATATATATATATATATATATATATATATACACACACACACTATACGATTAAATAATCACAAAATTATCAATCAAATAATGAGGAAATAATCATTTGTAAATACCTATTTATGTGTAATTACACGGCTATACACAAACTACGGCCAACCCTCTCTAAGCTCATCCAACACAACTTATGTATAAGGGGTAGTGGTAGGCTTCTTTCGTTGAAAATACTACGGCGAATGCTATAAAAGTATTTTTACATATATTTACGTCAAGTGCAAGTAATAATTAAGTTAAAAAGAACATGAAAAGATCAATTAAATTTTCATAAACAAATATAACAAAAGGTACTTATAATTGAGTACCTTTGCAGGATTAAATTCGAGATCATCGAAATTTAGTTAGGTCACAATCTTTTTCAATTATTGGAGAATGTAGAAGTCACACTCCATATTTTCCCATTTTTTATGGCACTACAATAATCGAAATAGATTCCTAACACATGAAAAATTAATTAGTAATTATGTAGTAAGTAATTATGCTAAAAATGAAAACTAATTTAACGCTAAGCAAGAGAGCCTCACCTTAACATAAACAATACTTGGGAGTTTGGGCTTATGTGAGCCTCTAGAGCCTCATTGCATGTCGCATATACGAGAGTACTATTTTTTAATCGGATGAAATCAAATTCAAATGAAGATAATGTATTATTCAAATATATCATAAAGAAATGCATACGACATATAGCTGAAAAGAGTATTTAATAAAAGCAATAAAAATAAGAAAGTATTGAACTCACGATTCGATTATTGGTTTGATATCTTTCCTCATGGGGTGACCCGGAGGATCGAGCTAGTATTCCACGTTACTCCCGGGATATATAGCAGCAAGCATCAAGTGGTGGCTACACCGACACAAACAACATTTATAAAAATGTCATTATTAAACCAAGTAGAACTCCATTTAAATTATTCATACACTTACCTCTCATTGAACGGTGCCAAATAACATGTTTTTTACATCCTCGGCGATGAGGTCGGAGACAAATGCAAATTAGTCCTCAAAAGACCGTCCATATGCTTGAATGGCCTCAAGACTACAAAACTCAACGGACTCGATTCCTAAGAAACGAGTCATCTCGTGCAACCATCTATTACATATTAATTGTACATATATAGTTAGAAATGAAAATTAACGAGTTAAATGAAATTATATATAGTAACTCACATGATATTGAGCATAATGGGATTGCACTAATCTCTTGTATCTGTAGAAATTGTAGTATGTCATCTAAGAAAACCATTATGCTCATCTCATTACCACTGGCCAAGGCTTATGAGTGTAATGAGCCCTAAGCTGTTTCAAGTGTCAAGATTTAGGACATTTTGCTTGTGAGTGTCCTAATCGAAGAGTAGTCACTATTACCGAGAGTGATAAACCAACATGGGATGAAGATGAGTCGGAAAGAGGGCTATGCGTTGCTGATTATATAAAAGAAATTGTTGAAGAGGTCGATGAAGGAGATTTTCTTGTGATCATGCGAACCTTAAGCGGATACAAGGATCCATGTGAGGCTTAGAGAGAATATATTTCACACAAGGGGAACCATCAAGGGGAAAGTATGCTCGATTATTCTAGATTGAGGGAGTTGCACCAACCTTGCTTCCATGAGCATGATCGAGAAGCTTTTGTTACAAGCCGAGTTACACCCTTACCCCTATGACATAAAATGGCTGAGTCAAGGTAAAGGTCTAAGAGTTAATTCTCGTTGCTCGATATCTTTTAGCATTAGGAATTCTTATGTTGATGATACATGGTGTGATGTTATACCTATATATGCATGTCATTTACTTGCTTGGTAGACCCTGGTTGTTTGATCGTAGAGTTATAGATGATGGGTTCGAAACACCTACGGTCCTAACTCGGAATGGCAAGAAAATAACTTTAGCCCCACTTGATCCCTTACAACTACCAAAAGCCAAACCCCTTAGACACCAAACCAATCCGAGTTAATTCCGAACATAGGGGACACTTATCCGTAGTCTATGCATCATGAACTCAGTCCCCGAAAGACTTCTAATTCAGGACGATTATGAGTCCTCGGAACTCGAACACCCCTAAGCTAAAATCGTTATTACCCAATACCTCCATGTTTTTCCCGATGCAATACCCTTGGCCTATCTCCCTAAAGAAATATCCAAGCACCACATTGACCTTATCCTGGAATCCATCTTGCCAAATAAACATGCATATAGAATGAACCCTAAAGATAGCTTAGAAGTGCAAAGACAAGTTGAGGAGTTGGTGTTTAAAAATCTTGTGAGAGAAAGGCTGAGCCCATGGGCTCGTGCCGGCCTTACTAGTGCTCGAAGCAAGATGGTTCCCTTAGAATGTGTATAGATAGCCATGTTATTAACAAGATCACCATTAAGTATCGGCATCCTATACCATGACCCGAAGATATGTTGGATCGGTTGCATAGTTCTAGGTCTTTTCTAAGATTGACCTTAGAAGTGGATATTATCATATCGGAATCGGAGAACGAGATGAATGGAAAGCTGCTTTCAACACAAAAGGAGGATTATATGAGTGGCTTATCATGACCTTTGGCTTAACTAATGCTCCTAGCCCTTTATGAGATTGATGAATCGAGTTTTCGGACCATTTAATGGAAGGTTTGTTGTGGTCTACTTCGACGACATTCTAATCTACGATCATAATGAACATGAACATTTTAACCACCTCGGACAAGTTGTTCAATTATCGAAGAAAGAGAAATTGTACGGGAATTTATAGAAGTGTTCATTCTTTAACTCGAAGTTATATTTCGGGTTATGTTGTTTCACTTGAAGTAGTGAAGGTGGATGAGAGCAAGATTGAGGCTATTCCGATCCGGCCTACTCCTACAAGTATACATGATATGTGAAGCTCTCATGGGCTTGCATCATTTTATAGGAGGTTTATCAAAGACATCAGCACCATCATTGCGCCTATGATCGACGAGGTTAGAAACAACTCTTTTGTTTGGACAGCTCAGGCTCATAAATCATTTGAAGCTATAAAGACAATATCGACAAAGGCTCCTATCTTAGCCTTGCCCGACTTTGAGAAGATATTTGAAGTTGAGTGTGATGGCTCAAGTTTGGGCATTGGTGTAGTTCTCACTCGGAAGGTCGACCTATTGCATATTTCGGTGAGAAGTTATGTGACGAAAGCGGAGATACTTGTCATGAGAGAAGAGGAGATGCTATTGGTTTAAATTATCGCCACGGTTAGAATTAGAGTCGGAATTCGAGTCGGACCACTTTTGCAGTTTAAGCTTTTCTGTTCTTAGTTAAGATTAATCTTGTAATTCGTGCTCATTAATTATGTTTAGTTTTAAACTTTCCTTAGTGATTATGAAAGCTATTTTGGGCAAGAAATGGCAAGCTATAAAAGGCCTTCCCACCGATGTATAAAGAGAACTTTTGAATCAATTAACCCCTTTGATACACTTTGTGTTTCAACTCGTAAAGTTTTGAGTGAATCAACTTTCTACTCCAAAATCTCCTAGTTGTTGTATCTTGGTTTCGCAACCAAGTGGTGATCTCCTAGGTCCGAGAAACGAACCTCGCTGGATGTTTCCGTGGCTAGTTTCTAAGCTGCCGCTTATTGGCTTCGAAATGGACCTAGTCCCCTACCCGAGTAAGTTTGGTTCTATCCGATTTGAGCCTCCCTTGTTGGTGCAAGCCCAAGCAAACCTCGGACTAAAAGTCTCTACTACCAAACACCACCTACCAACTCACTTATCCTCGGTTTTCTTTTTCAATTGTTTTGTTAATTGTTAAGGACAATTACCACAATATTCAAGCCTCCCGACCCCCTTTGGTACCTTATCTTAGCTTGGTCCCATTGTTTGGTATCCATGCTCCTTTTGGGTGCCATCATTTTGGTATTAGAGCTCTTAGAGCCCCTCCTATGATCTCGTATACCCTTCTAGCCCAAAAACACAAAAATAGTCCCCAAAGAACCTTTCCAAATCCCTACCATAATGTCATCCGACCGGATCGACCGGACTTTGAAAGAGAAGCATGACTTGGAAGCCCAAGTCAAGTACCTAACTAAATAGTTGGGTAAATAGTTAAAAGAGATTTTTAGAGTCTAAGAGACTCAAGACAGACCATGTCTTCGAGGAGAGTCGAGACGGTGGACCGATGATGAGAAAGCTACATAGCTTTACGAGTGTTTAGGAGATGAGTTTGTCCACACTCCTAGAGGAAGATAAGAGAGAAGCAACTTTGACATCAAAGTTGACTTCCTAGATTTTGAAGGTAAACTTGATTCCGACATCTTTTCGGATTGACTTCAAACACTAGAGAGAGTTTTGAAATATAAGCAAGTCCCCAACTCGAGAAGGTCAAATTAATTGCAATCAAGTTAAGGCACCATGCTTAGATTTGGTGGCAAAATGTCCAAACTAAAAGATTTAAGAGAGGGAAAGAGAAAATTAAAACATGAAGGAGAATGAAGAAAGAGTTGAAGGCTAAGTTTTTACCGGATCATTATCTCCAAGATAATTTTCTAAAGCTACAAAAGTTGAAGCAAGGAGTGAAATCTGTTGAGGAATATACTCGGGAGTTTGAGTATCTTATTTGGAAGTGTGATATGTCCGAGAATGACCCACTTGCAACCTCGGAATTGGGCCTTGTTCAAAGCTCGAAAGCTTTCATTCCCCATTCATCTCTCAAAACCACGACCAAAGTCCACGTAAGTAGATATTCCCTGAGATTGCCCCAAGTTTTTTCCTTGCGGGTAGAATATTCTAGGGAACATTAGAGCTCGGAATGGAGAATATCGGAAGGCACAATAGGAGAACCCCAAAGTTTGAGGACACACTATTGTCAACCAGGGGAATATTATGGAAATATTTTTCCATCATCGTTTAAGATGCCTAAAACTTCTATGCGAGGTTGTTCCTTAGGAAACCTAGACTCAATTAGGAGGCAGGAAAGTGGAAGCAAGACAAGCTCAAACATTGCTTGATGCTCGGTAATAGAGAATATCAAGTAACCACAAACTCTAGCTCTATTGTTGTTAATTGATTCGTGAACACCCATTCAAGAAGTTTCACCCTGAATCCCTAAGTTAGGAGCAATGCAAAGAAGGAAAGCACCCATTCAAGTTTCCTCAACTTGATCCCCACTCGGATCCAGCCCCATTCAATCTTTGAGTCACATTTGTTGTTGTCAATTGATTCGTGAACAAGGTTATTTATTTGGTGAACAATTATGGTATGAATAATTAGAGACAAAATGTATGATGCAATTTTACATTTCATTAGGTATACTATATATGTTTTGCAAAAGAAGTTGTTTTTGACCCGGTTAGAAAAGTTATTGCCGCACTCCCTTCTAGTAAAGGTGGTGATGAAACAGTTTTGTCTGAGTCCAAAGTTTCGGAGGCACCAATCCCAATGAAGAAATCAGATTAGTTTCTTGATCCAAGGAGACAGATTCTAAACCATGGTGTTCTACAAAGGCTTCACTGATAGCAGCAATTATTAATGATAAACATTTCGTTCAAGTCCAACAAGTTTGAGTGCAATAGTATTCCAAGCCTCTAAAAGAACAAGGAGATATCATATGGACAAGACTCTTTCTTATTTACAATATTTCTAAGTCTTAGAAACCGGCCACTTGCAACGCTAGTTCATATCGTTGTAGAGATAACTCTTTTGAGTGGTCCAATAAGGAGTCTTCAAATGGATTGTCAAGGCTTTTCATGTCTTATGAACCAATTGCAACTTGCAAAGAGAGAAGAGGAGATGCTATTGGTTCGATTACTTTTCCACGATAAAAATTCGAGTCAAAACACTTTTGCAGTTTCACCTTCTCTCGTTCTTAGTTAAGATTAATCTTGTAATTCATGCTAATCAATTATGATTAGTCTTAACCTTTCCTTAGTGATTAGGATAACTATTTTGGGCAAAAAATGGCCAGCTATAAAAGGCCTTCCCACTAATGTACTTGGGAGAACTTTTGAATCAATTAACCCCTTTGATACACTTAGTGTTTCAACTCGGAAAGTTTTGAGTGAATTAACTTTCTACTCTAAAATCTCCTAGCTGTTATATCTTGCTTTCGCAACCAAGTGGTGATCTCCTAGGTCATAGAAACTAACCTTGCTGGGTCTTTCCATAGCTAGTTTCTAAGCTTTTCCTTCGAAGTGGACCTAGTCCTTCCCGGTTAGTTTGGTTTTATTGTACTTTGAGCCTCCCTTATTGGTGCAAGCCCATGCAAACCTTAGAGTAAAATCCCTTCTACCAAACACCACCTACCAACTAACTTATCCTTGGTTTTCCTTTCCAATTGTTTTGTCAATTGTTAAGGATAACCGCCACCACATCCAAGCTTCTCAATCCCATGTGGTACCTTAGCTTGGTCCCATCATTTGGTATCCGAGCTCCGTTTTGGTGCCATCAAATAATTCACTCGAGAATTTGAGGGAAAATTATTTTCAAGCTAGGGAGGATGATGGGAAGAACACCCCAAGAAAACTACGAGTGATAATGAGAACCGATTAGTACTCGATTGATAATTACGAGCCCTCGGAATCCATGACTTGGTCTTCATTGTTGTCATACGTTTCAAGGAAGTTTTGGTCACACTCAAAAGTAGGTATATATCTCCTCGGACAGGAGTAAGGAGCTAGACAAGTCTACGAATACTCGGAGATAATAAGTCTAAGTTGATCTCTTCTTAGTCATCGGTTTCTAAGCTCGGACATGTTTTACGAATACACTCGGATGTACTTGGGCATCATCTAGGCATTTTCAATAGAGCCGGAAAAAGAAACTTTGAGGATTAGAACCTAGAAGAATGTGGTGATAGCGATTACAGTTGTCATCGGACTCGAACTATACTAGTTTTGTACTGCTTATATGAGCTAATTCCGTGGTCCCCCTCCTTTTCTACTGTCCCTTTTCTACTTTAATAAGTTTATCTTTTGTCCTTTATTTTGCTAAAATGCATCACAACATTTTATTATAAAAGGGGATTTATAACCCTTAGATTAGAGTGATGTAACCTAGTTTTAAGGCCTATAAATAGGATTGGGCTTCTCTTGTAAAAACCAACTCGATATTTGATATTGGCTATATGCTAAGTAAAGTTAAATTGAGATCCATTCAACCACCAAAATTCACTTTTGCTTGTCGACTTAATGGAGTAGTTAGGTTGTGTATGAAGAGTCTAACTTATACTTAGAGGAGTGCCGATATTTGTATCCGTAAGTGTGGTTAGCGCCCTAGTTTATCCTTGGTGGTGATATCTATATCCTTGGGTATTTTTGTTTTATTTCATTCTTGTTATTTTAGTGCTGGTTACCTTATTAATTATCTTCTCTTGAGTGATTATTGTAGTTCTTGTTACTTACTACTTTATTGGTCATTTCGAGTCACTCGAATTGTGTTTGGCGTACTCTGTTTTTGATCGGTCTAGCCTTGCATCTTGGCATGTCACTCGGCCATCCTTAGACAAATGGTCAGATTGAGGTTACAAACAGAACTTTGGGAGTCTTACTCACAACTTTGATCAAATCAAATGCTAAGGTGAGGGATCAACTTCTTCCACATGTTGAGTTTGCTTACGATCACACACGAAGCAAGACTACTAATGTTTGTCCATTCAAGGTTGTTTATGGTGTGGAGCCTTTGTTACCACTTGACTCGAGCCCAAGAGCTATTGATGGGAAGCCTCATACTAATGTTGTAAAAGATCCGCTCGGATTCAAGAGTATTACATCGCCGAGTTCCTTGCGAGAACTCCCGTGGCTCTATCAGTGTTAGCTTGGCTTTCTAATTCCAACTTAGAGGTAATAAAGGTAGTTTTCCAAAAGAATTTGAAATTTCATAAAAATTTCGGCAGAGTTCCATTTGTAATATGGACTATCCCCTAGGTTTAAGGCCTTCAACGCCCGCATAAAAATCATAATAAAACTCAACGAGCCACACGCTCGGAGTATACAACTCAACGGCCACACACCGGAGTCCAACCAATCATGCATTAAAACTTAAAACAATCTAAATGGTTCAATATACATCCGGTACAAACTATATGAACTAAATTACAAACTACAATACTTAGAATTATAAGAAATGCACATCCATAACTCGAATCACTCAACAACCAGGAATCAGCGGAGTCCGGAATAAGCTAAGTATCGCACACATCTCCCGAGAGGGTACCTGCAACACCGGGAGGGGGAAAAGGGGGAAATTTATGGGGTTGAGCAATAAACCACGGGATCACCGGAAGTCTTACACTCTCAAAATGGAAATTCTTTACACATACTACCCATAATAATGAAATCGGCGAAAGCATGATACAAATCTAGATACTTTCAATGAAATCTCTTGAGATTGTTCTCAACGTAAAGATCATAACACTTCAATCATTTAAAAGCACGAATTGCAATCATTTTAGGAATTGAATCACTTTAAACAAGGTGGTGCAACCACCAAGCACATTCTCTCAAATACATTCGAGTAAGAAACCGAAAATCCTTTTGGGGCTTTAGATAATTGAACTAGCACCACACGGTTTCTCGGTGGTGCGACCCCTTGACTTAGGTTCCCGGGACCTATCTCTAGTTAAATACCTAGAAGGCTCCGCTTTCCTCGTCAGGAAAGAATCAACCTCTCTGGTTGATGGGCATCTTGATACGCAAGGACCCCGTGGCCTCGATAAGCATGACCAACTCCTTCCTCCGGTCTAAATAATCCTTAGCAAAAAATTTGTTTAAAACCGAAGTGATCACAATCACTTATCAAACTTGGTTTTTAAACCAAGATCTCAAATCAATTTATCATCGTAGAAGGCATGTCACCATGTGTCACCCCTCTAAATTCACTTTCTCAAATCAATTTCACTTCTTTAGAACACATTTCAAGTTTGAAAAGCATTTCTCAAGAATCACACACAAGTATCATTTTACGTAAACATTCGAACTCTTTTCAAAACTAACTTTCGAGCGTTATTTAGAATCAAATCACTTCACGTGTCAAGCATCTCCATACTAAGACTTAACATTCTAAGCTAGCACATTAACTCAAGGATGCACCCAAGTACTTAACCTCTCATATTCATCCACATTCTATTCAAGCAAGTCTCTTATTTCCATATACGTAATTCTCATTGTACTCTGTTTTCAATGCCCCAAATCAATCCACATGGATACATATTCCCTTGATACTCCAATTTCCAATTCCTCCTCTATATTACCAAGGTCCATTCCACTTAACTTAATTCATTTTCACCTAATGAGATTAGGAACTAAACTTTTCCGAGCCACAATAACCACAAGTAATTACCACTTAACTCCAGCGCCCTAGCCTTCTCATAAATTGCCATTTTTACCTCAAATTCTCATCCTACGTTTCTACCTTATTAATCAACTCCTTCTTACTAATACTCAATCATATAACTCATAATTTCCTTTCTTTACTCAAGTTCTGCTAGCTCCGCTTATCTTCGAGGTTTACTTCAACCTCAAGGATTTAATTATATTTTAAACTCAATTAACTCGATAATCACCTACCCCTCACTCCCATGCCTTGTTGTGCATTAATCGAGTATAAACTCATATTCTCCCTTTTTTCAACTTGCTATTTCCCAATGTTAGCAATTATCCTCCCTGAACATCATAAACTCAAGTAATCTCTAAGTAATTCGCACCCGGATCGCAATTTCTTTGTCTTCAATGGCTAATTTGAAACGTCGATAATATTCCTTGGACCTACGTAATCTAACCTTCTCATAATCTCCAATATCCCAATTCAGCCTTAACACTTAATCAAATTGTCTCAAGTTCTAATTTAGGCCTAACTACTTTCTACAAGACAATCATGCTGCATTCCAAGAAATATTCAATATTCACAATAAAGCGGACATTCGATATTCACAATAAATTCATTTACGTTTCGAAATTACTAATATTTTAGAGTATAAGACCACCCACCTCGAGTTCTAGCATTGGAGTAATTGGTTTGGGCTGACTTCCATCTTCCTCCTCGCCGCCTATCTCTACCCACGTCCCCGTTCCGTGCTCGGCTCTATCCACCTTGGCCTACAACACTCTGCTCCTCTCAGTCCTGCTTTACCTCGGGCTCTCTCGCTCTCTTCGAGTCCGGTTTCCGGCCCCGATTTCCTAGCTCGCCGTCAGCCTCTTCTTCTGTCCCCGTTCCTCCCTTTTGTTTCCGTTCGGTTTCTCACTCTCTCGCCTTCTTTGCTTTGTTTGGCTGCCACTCTCTCGATCTCCTCTCTTGGTTTCTTCTCTCGACTTTTCGTTGCTCTCGGGCCTCTCTCTCGCTCTTTCTTATTTTCTTTCTCCGGGGTCTTCCTCTTCCCGACCTCCCGCTCCCTCGCTTTCCCTTTTTGTTGCTATGCTTGGACCTCTCGAGCCTTCGTTCTCCCTTTGCCCACCAGCCGCGGCGTTCGGCCGTTCAGGCCGCCGGTGGCTCGCCTCTCTATCTCCCGGGCTCTCTCCCTCTCTCGCTCCGTTCCGTGTTCTACCTCGCTTTTCCCTTTCTTTCCGTCTTGCTCTGTTTCTGCTCCTTCTTTCCCCGACCCCCTTTTCTTTTCATTTCCCATTTTTTTCTTTCCTCCTTTTTTACCTCTTTCTATTCTCAACACTTAATGGCCCCCTTTTTACCTCTTTTTAATTCCCTTTTTTCCTTTAATTTGATAAACATAATAATTATTAAACCCGCATACGTAACATAAGCAGTCTCAAATTTATACGTAGCTGGTCCGGGTGGAAAGTTAAGTGGACAGAATTAATACGCTTCACTAATATTAGTTACGTGAACTAATACTAATTTACTCAAAAGAATTCACGAATATATATATCCGTGTATATAACTTGGTCATTCGACCTACTCTATTTAATTAAGGCTAAATAATTAATTTAACTCATATAACTATCTAATCCAAACTTGTGGGCCTTACATTAGCGCTAACAAAAACCGAAGGAATATGGTTTTTTAGCCGAGAGATGTCGTTTGGATCCACCCGAGGAAGGAGCGTTTTCCTTCTAAGTGCAAGTCTAAGCTTATGCCAAGGTCGGATGGCCCATTTGAAGTGCTGAAAAGAATCAATGACAATGCTTACAAGGTGAACTTTCCTGGAGACTACAATGTCTCGGTTGATTTCAATGTTGCTGATTTATCTCCCTACTTGGAAGATAATTCACTCGAGAAGTCGAGGGAAATTCTTTTCAAGTCGGGGAGGATGATGGGGAGAACACCCCAAGCAAAACTCCAACCGTTACTCACACTACTACAAAAACATTATATAGCGAAGGAAATTAGCGACGGAATATGAGTCAGTCGCTACTAGCGACTGAAACAGGGACTGAAACCGACATTTGTCAAATAAAATTAACTTAGCGATGGAATTAGCGACGGAAAAAATTTCGTCACTATTTTACTTATTAGCAACGGACCTAACAATGGAAATGGAAAAAATAGCGACAGACCTAACAATGGAAATGGAAAAAATAGCGACGAATTTTTGAAATTAATTTTTTAATTTTTTTACTTATCGACTGAATCAGCCCGTCGCTTAATCTAATTTTTAATTTTTTTAATTAGCTACGGAATTATTCCGTCGCTAATTTAAAATTTTAAAAATTTTAAATTTGCCGCCTATTTTAAGTTGAAAAAATATAAAAATTTTCAAATTTAAATTAGCGACGGAAACTTTCGTCGCTAATTCCATCGCTAATCCAAAATGTTCAAAATTTAAATGTGCCGCCTATTTTCATTTTTCAAATATATAAAATTTTTAAAATTTTTAAAATTTTTATTTAGTGACGGACTAGTCCAGTCGCTAACTCAAAATTTGAAAAAATTTAGGTTGGTGAGGCTATTATATTTTCTCCAGTTTTGAAATTTTAAAATTTTTTAATTAGCGACGGTCGGATTTCGTCGCTAATTCCGTTGCTAATTAATTTTTTAAGTACCGACGGATCGCGTCCGTCGCCGATCCTTCGTTATGTTGCAAATAAAAGCCCGACTTCAACGAGGCTCGGCAAAATCTCAAGGAGAGATAGATTGAGAATTAGAGAGAAGGGAGAGTGTGAGAGAGCATGAGGCCACCACCGCCACCGCCGCCAACTAACCACCTTTAACATCTTGTAGGTATGCTTTCTCCATCCTCCCTCATTGTTGGTTGTATTTATAATTTACTTTGTTTACTATAAAATTTCAGATGTTAGAGGATTTGATATAATTTATTTTGATAGGGATGGTTGCAATGAAAATGAGGTAGAAGGTGAAGATAATGAGAAAGAGGAAGAAGAAGAGGAAAAGGAAGATAAAGAACATAACTTGTGTTTGTAAATAATGTAATACCCTTGCTTTTTTTTTTTTCAATTAGTTTTTATGGATGTTGGTGAATTGAAGTTGGATTATTTATGACTTTTGTATTTGTATATGATTTTTATGTTTGAATTGAAGTTGACTTTGAGGTTGTTATGCTGCTCGGATTATTTGAATTTGTATTTCGTTCAAGATTTTTTGTATTAAACGCTAAAAAATGCAGAAAATTATTAATTTTTTTAAAAAATTGGCGATGAATTAGCGACGGAATTCTCGCGATGCCGTTGCCGATTAGTGACGGAATTTGATTTCATCGCTAATCCAATCGGTGACTGAACAAGAAATTCGTCGCCGATTCAAATAGTGACGGAATCGCTATTCCGTCGCTAATTAGCGACGGATTGCTAATTGTTAGCGAAGCGAAAATCAACGACGTAATTTTTCCGTCGCTAAATTACGTTTTTCCATCGTCTGTTTCCGTCGCTATATGGCGATTTTCTAGTAGTGTGAGAGCCAGCCAGTTCTAACTTGTAGTTTTGAGCTTTAAGAATTTAGTACTTAGACCTCATAATCCACAGTTGGGCATTTGCTATTAATAGCAGCTTCAAGGGTGTTTTGGCCACACTCGTAAATACTTGTCTACCTCCTCGACGAGAGTAAGGGAGCCTTAGTCGAGCTAGAAAGGGAAACTTTAAGGATCATAATGAAAAAGAATGTGGTGATAACGACTGTAGTCTGTCACTACACTCGTAAATATACTATTCACTTAGTTGATTCTGTGGTCCCCTTCCTTTTCTACTCGTAATTATTCTTACTTTTGTCCTTGTTTTTTCCCTTTATTTTTCCGAATTACATCACAACATCTTATTGTAAAAGGGATTTATAACCCTTGGATTAGAGTGATGTAACCTAGCTAGAGGACTAAAAGTATGCATGGGTTCTCGTTATTGTAAGGCACATCCGATTTTGAACATTTGGCTATATGCTAAGTAAAGTCCAGTTGAGCTCCTTTCAACCCCAAAATTGTCTTTTTCTTGTTTAATTAGTAGCGAGAACTAGGTTGTGTCTCGAAGAGTCTAGCTTATACTTAGATTGGTGTTTTCTCGTATCTCTAAGTGTGGTTAGCGCCCTAGTCTTATCCTTGGTGGTGATATCTTTATCTTTGGGTAACTCTAGTTCATCTTGCTCTTATTATTTTAGTATTAGTTACCATTGTTAATCATATCTCCTTGAGTGATTAGCTGAGTTCGTGGTGTTTTACAGCCGTAAAGTCATTTCGAGTCCTTTCGAGTCACTTAGACTGCTCAAAATTTCACTCTATTTCGGGATCGGTGTAGCTCTGTTTTAGAAACCACGACCTGCCGGGGTCCGCCTAGCTTCCCCACTTGGGCCGGGTCTCCTTTTAAAGATTGATTTTGAAGATGGTTTTTAGAAAGTAGATTTTGAAATGTGGGGATGAACCTTTTATTAAGATTTTCTGAATTTTATTAAATCTAATTAGTAAAAGTTTGAATGACAATTTTATTAATTCTTTTATTTTACAAATTATTTTTAGAATTCCTGAGCTCTTATTTTCTAATTAAGGAATAAATAATATTAGAGTTTTGGTTATGCCGTGAGGCTTTAGGGCCAAATTGGTGTAAGAAACACCAATCCGGACCGAAGCCTTACTCGGCCGACTCCGCGGTGCTAGCCGTGGCCTACACCAAGAACGACCGGTGCCGGCCGAAGGCCGTGGCAGGTGGAACCAGCCTCGGTTTCTTCCCAGTGGGCAGATACAAAACCTAATCGTTCCTATTCCTAAAACCGGAAAACACCGAGATACAAATTTGAGTAGACCAAAGCATAAAATAAAGGAGTAGAGCACCGAGATGCGAGACAGCTTTTAGGTAAGAAAATTAACAAAAATATCAATCATAGTATGAGAAAACTAAGACTAAAAGAGACTAAAATAACTCCATCGGTCTTTGAACCGATAATCGAATTCGGGGCGAGGGCGAGGGCACGAAACGTAGGGAAAACCCTTCCGTTCGCACGATCGAAAACGGCCATTACTAGTTCAAGTAGTGTACTAAAATGATGCGAGAAAATAAGCATACAGACGACATGCTAAGCAAAATTAAAGCAACCGAAACATAACAAGGAAAACAATATAGAAAAGCGATAAAGAAAGTGGTAAAGGAGAGCAAGAAATAGAAAAATTACATTGGTCAACGAGTAATTTGAAGCGATTACATCTCTTAAACCACAATACGGAAAGCAATAAAACATGACATAAATAGAACCATTTGAAGGCTTAAAAATCGCCCTCATGTTATCCCACCTTGCCGATCCGGATCTCCGTACTAGATCTCTCCATGTAATGACGACAATCAAAAGAGAAGGGCTAGTTATCCGAATTGTGTAAAGGCTGTAGTAATGATCGAGTTGAATGAGTGCCCGGAGAACGTAATAACCGAATACACTTTAGCTCTTAGAACGGCTTCAACGGTAGCTTAGTAAAAGATGAGTGTTTTATGAAAATTTTAGAAGAGAATAACGTTTAGATGAGAGTGCTCAGGTTAGCTTTCGGTAGTGTAATGTTAAGGAATGAAGTTAGTATGCTGAATGAGAGCCAAGGCTCTCTATTTATAGGAGAGGACCTATGTCACGGATGACCTAGGGTTTGCCTCCATCCAGCTAGTCCAAACAGACTAAAAGTAAACAAGGCCAAATCCTAAGAGATAGAACATGATTAGAAGGAGATAAAACTGAATAGAACCGGATAAGAGAGAGGAGGTCGGCACCAGCCAATCGGGCGCCCTAGGGTTTCGTGCCCTCGTTGTGTCTCCAAAGGATTCTCCCAGTAAAACGAACGTTCCACTTGATGCTCCCGATCATTAAATGCAACGCTTTAAGGGCATGTTTAGGTCATTAGCTCCTTGTCCGATTTGGACAAAAGTATAATGCGGTACTATGAACTTGGAATTTCTCGGCACACAGCATGTGACTCGACAATCTCTAAAGGCTCAGCCCGATTCTTGGACGATCCGAAAGAAAAGAGGATTTGTGGACCGACCTAAGGCAAAAGGCTATTTAATTGGTGCTCGGGGGTTTTTGTGGTTTACTTGCTTATGTTGCACCAATTGATCACGATCCGAGATCCAAATCAACAAACAGGACTTAGGATTATCATCATCGAACAAAACAAAATACGTAAATAAAGAGATAAGAGACAACACTTTTATGTGTCCATAGTTAGCCCCCACTTTAGCCGAGTCAAAAAGATGAAGGGTCAAAGTAGACACTAAAGGGTACTTACCTCGATTTTTTATAAGATATTATGTGATGCTTGGAATTGGTTGTGATGAAACCTGAACTCCAAAGTAGGACCTGAACTTGATCGCGAGTGCACACGTTCTAAAGTTCGGTAAAAGAATCTAAGGCTCGGCTTAATAAGAGCCCGAAGCTTGGCATACTCTAATGTTGAAACTTCGATTACTTTTTAATCGAAGCTTGGCTAAATAATCTGTTGTGCTAGCATACTTGTTAGTGCATAATTGAATTGTCAAATGTTCAATGTTTTACCTGAGTAATTCAATCGAAAAAGGACTCGATAAAACTTTTCGAAAAACCCGATAAGTGGGCTCGGAAGTTCCCACTTGCATACACAAGAGACAAAGATCACATGCTTCGAGTAGAAACGACTACATGGACTAGGGAGGTGGGCTTGGCTGCAAAAGTTATCGCTGATTGAGCTTCACGATGCCTCGTGATCGGCACCGGCTAGCCTTTGCCAAGTGTAGGCCCCGGCGTGTCCGATCGGATTCCCTTAGTTCCCCACCACTTTCTTAACTCTTATTTTATGTGCTTGAATGCCTTAACTGAATTTGCCTATAAAAGGAGGTACATGGTGTGTTTTATTTGCACACCAACTCTTCTTATTACTCTTATCATCCTCTTATATTTCCTCGCTTTGCTCTTTCTTGAAAACTAGTTGGTTCTCAAGAATTCCTTCTCTTCAAAATGCCTAGAAGAAGAGCTCATCTTGTAAAAAGAACTAGAGCAGAGAGTCTTACTTAAGACTTCTTCCTTGAGTGCGAATAGCACCCTCAAAGTGAATGGAACCCAAGCGATCTTGTAATTGAAGCTGAAAACCACGTTTCTTCACTTGCTATTTCCTATTCGGTAAGCTAATTGGCTTTAACCTCTTCAATTGCTCATTAGAGTAACTCTTTCACCAAAATCTTATTGCATTTTGTTTTGTAGAAAGGCTCTATTCGAAGTAGTGGAGCCATTCCTAAATTTATGGAGACATGCGAGAGGATGCACTTTCCTCTTGAGAATATCATGTACAATGCTAGGCTTGGAACTCTCTACATTGCGTTACATCACCTTACCGACAGGAGGGAGAGAGATCCGATTGGAGCTATTAGTGAGCGCTTTGGGGACACAACCAACACGTTCCACATTCCCTTCGGTGAGATGACAATAACTCCTTTTGATTTTACTTGTTTTATCCGATTTGGCCTTTTGGGGAACCTTTAGCCTATGACCGAAATTTATACAAGAACTGCGACTACCTAAATCACCTTTTTGGTTCTCGTAGTATATAGATTTCCACATAGCAATCACTTTAAGTATACTCGTTGTTTTGGAGGCTTTTGAGGATGTTGTTTTCTTGCCTCAACATTCTCCTTAAGAATAAATTTGTATTGTGCTTGCCCTTCTCATGAGTACAATCCTCTTTGCCAACCAGGCCGCTAAGAAACATGTTCACTATTTAGTGAACTTAGTAGACCTTGATAGAACAAAGGAGCTCAGCTGGGGTGCTCCCGCATATGGAAGATCATTAAGGTATGCTCAAATTCTCCTTTTTTTAATATTTACTTCTCACATTATGTAGATAAAAACTCTTACTTGATGTGTCAAAATGAAGCCATGGTTGTATGAATATTTCCCACAACTTTCTCCCGGTTTAACAAATCATCACGTCTTTCCAGCGTCCGCATGATGGGCTAGAATCTATCTTGAATGCCCCAAGATACATATAATAGACTTCCTAAGATCGGGCCCCAACCATGTAAACTCAAGCATGTCGCTTCTATTTTCAAAAACTTACTCCAAAATATGCTTAAAAGTGATTTTTACAACATTTTTAGCACTCGATCCTACGCACGCCTGCACCACTCGCCTGTAGGGCTGCCCTTTGTGTACTCGAGCTCTCTATATTCACTGTTTTTCGTCCGTCTTCTTGTTGTCTTTCATTCTTGCTAGGTGATTTCTTGATAATTCTTGTATGTAGGCCAACTTTAACCCTTGGGCCTTACTTCAACTTCCTCAAAATGTCCTTGTGGCTCGAGAGTTGAGTGAAAGAAGGATCTTGTTTGAAGGTCCTTTTGGATTTTATTAGTATCTTGGGGAGAGGGTCACTCCTCAAACTCGGAGTCAACATATGGGCTCCGTTTGTTCTGGTCGATCCACCTTTGACCATGTTCTATATCCGTTCTCTCCCTTCAAATGAGCAAGTGGCGGCCATGGTGTGGTATCCTTTTACCTAACTTTTAAACTTGAACACCTCCTATGCCCATCATGCATCTCCTATTATGACCCAATTGCTCGAGTTCTCAACTTTTTCCTTGTAGCTTGAATTTCTTGTATGGAAATTTAATCTTTTCCCTCTTTTTTTGGCAGCTCACTCCCACCGATATCCGTATCCTATCCCTTTCCTAGGAATTGATGAGGTAAGATTTGTATGCTTTCTTCCTTTTAGTTGTATGCTCAAGATATCTTTTTTTTTGCTGATTCCGTCAAATAAACTTTGTAGTATAACCGAGAGCAATCAAGAGTCATGTCTATCGATTTCAGTCGGCTCTTCATGGAATCTAAAATTTCTTCACTGGGCAATCATTCTCTTCTTTCTAGGTAAATCCTTGATTAGTGTAGTGCTAATTTCATTGAGTTTTTAGTGCTTTTACCGATTTTCTAATAGCTTCTTTTGATTTGGTAGAGGCGTCGGTCTAGAGCACCTCCTTCCGGTAATCTTCCTGGTGAATACCTTCTAGTAGTAATGCTAGACATGTCTTGTCGTGGTGTTCTTCAAGGCATGCTCATCATAAGAGTGCATCCAAGGTAAGACCTAGCCGTTCCGAGGAGAGCTTGAACATCCTTCCCTACAGGCCTATGATCGTCACGGGAACCCTCTTTACTTCTCTTGGTCTTCTTATAGCGAGCCATCTCATGAGACTTCTCAAGCTTGGGACCAAGGAGGTAACTCATATCAAGGTAATGAAGGTGGCCAATTCTCTACATCCGTCTTGGATGTCTTCGGAAACTACATCTTTAATGACAACTCGATGATGACGTGTAAAGGATTCCATGCCGCTTCGCCCGCTTGTTAATTCTTGGATCCTTGGAGGGTGTTTGATGTGTAGTGAGGGCGGAAGCAAAAGGAAAGGGAAAACCGCAAGAAAAGCTACTCGGCCGGATTGTGACCTGCAGGCACAATCTTGGGAGAATGGGTGAAAGGAGGGGCAAACGGGGAGTTTGGGGCTGAAATTTGGTATGAAGCTTCTCAACTGATCCAAGAAGCTCTGTTTTTATCGTCGGGAACACCTTGATCAAAGGGCTGAAAGTTAGGGTTCTAGGTCGATCTGTCCGGGATGATATCCTTTGTATATATCGGAGGTGGGGGTCGTAGGACTGCTTGGATGGAGGCAATTTTTGGAGGGGGATAAGTAGACTCACCGGGCTGGAGGTGGACGAAGTTTGGAGTGAAATGGATGAGCGGTTTGTGAGATGTGGAAAGTGATGTGTAGTGAAGGGATAAAACCGAGGCTTCTTCTTGGATACGTAAACACCACCAAGAGGGAACCAAGGGGCACCTTTAGCCTTGTCGGATACGTAAACACCACCGGTAGGTTAGAGGACTCAAAGAACACCACCAAGTAGCCAACTTGGATACAGCATATGAGATTTAAAAGAGACGAGCAATCCAGCTCAATTCATTCATATAATCATCAAAGTTGTTTTTACAATGCCATCACAAGCTGATTTTATAGAGAATTAAAAGAGCATTTAGCAAAGCCAAAATTAAACTAAAAATCATAAAGATTCTTTCCTCCTCTCTAAGTTAGGATTGGGTGAATTTGGACCAAGTATTTGTGGACTTGGGAACATGTGGCCGAAGGCTATTTTCCCCTTTTCCAAGCTTTCTTCTCACTTCATGATGTTTCTAGACTTCTTTGTAATCCTCTACCTTTGTTGTTCCATTTCCGGCCTAAGCCTCATCATATGGAATTATGGACCGACTACCTCACTTTATTTATGTACTACCATCATAAAATGGCAACATTCCTTGGTCTAGCACGTTTGGACTTCACTTTGCACCATGGTGACTAGGGAACAAGTTTTAGGTATCCAACTTGCTAGCAACTCTCCATCGGTGTTTGTCTATTAATGTATTATTATATTGTAATACGAGACTCTTATGCAATGAGATTAAATGCATAACTTAATTCTAAAAATGCGCTCTTTTATTTAATATAATGCATATACAAAGACAAAATTAAAAAAACTAGCACTAGCGCCCATTTCCCTAAAAGAAAATAACAATGAGAAAAATGGAAAATATCAAGTGCATGGTCCAAAAAATAACAAGGTATGCCATAAGCCAGGACAAAGAACAAAAATGACTAAGGACTACTCAGCCACAAGAAAACCATGAAACAAGGTTGGGCCCAAGCCATGACCGGTGCCGACCATGTGTGAGTCTTGCGGGGATTGTAATTCCTTGGTGTACCAATTGCGAGTGGGACTCGGATAATAGAAAAATGCCCATAAATATGATGAACGTGCGGTGCAAAAGAAACACCAACATAAAACCCTTCAATAAACCACACCAAATCACCTTCTTACATTCGAAATAGAACTATGAACTACATGACCGAGTTAACCCAATTGAGGCATGAGATGAGTAACATGGATAGGTCCGAATTAACCAATTATGGGCTGAATGTCCTATTCAAGCATTCACTAGGTGAAGATCTACTTGCCTTCTTAAGGGCTGATGTTGCCTAATAGGATCGTCACCACCATGTATTTAGGTTTGGGGACAATGAACTGTGCCCCTACCCGATGAATTCGATGCCATACTAGGTAGTTTTAGGCGAACAAAAGCGATTGTGCCCAAATTTTAAGAAAATCCTCACGAGAAATACCAATACTTATTGAAACTTAGTAAAAAGAGCCTAGAGTGGATTCTTATTGTGAATCGAGTGAGTTTACTCAACCTGATGAAGCATTACCGAAACAGGCATACCTATGTCGAATCCATCGTTATCCCGAGACGACGAGCCATTATCACATGCATAATTGGTGGATTCCTACTAGTAGGGGTCACAAAGAATTAGAACCAGCAGACTCTACTAACTTTGCTGGAATAGTTAGAGAATTATTGTTCCCTAACTCCATTAATAGTAGCTAAAACGATAATTGGCTTAGACCGAGTTGAAGCGAACGCTAACGTAACTTCCGCGGAAGCCCCTTGTTATGTCGGTTAAGCATAAAATAATGAACGAAAGCAAGTGAACGCCAACCGGACGGCAGCGCCGGCCGGAGGTTGATTGGCTTCTCGTTTACACCGAGAAAACGAAAAAATTTTAACTTTCATTCTTGCCTCTTACGTCGCTATTTATTATTTCGATTTTGCTCCTGGTTGGCATAAAAAGTTAGACTTTGACTGTGCGGGACACTAATATTTGATTTTGCATATGTGATGACCAGATCTGGTTAATGTAACATCTAAAGCTCATTGATGCTCCTCCGAAGTTGGATATATACCTAGCGACGCACTTTTGCCAGACAAAAACGAAAACAAGTAGTAGTTGATTACCGGCCTCTCGTTGGGAAGAATATCTCGAAATCATAGTAATAACCTCCTATGGTATGTGAAACACTCGGAAGGTGTCCCAGTTGAAAATGCATACCACACGAGCACTCATACATATGTCTATTGGGCGTAGAAGAGAGTACATATTACTTCCCTAGCTGTGTGTTGTGACAAATGGGTAGGGAACAAGTAATACCATTACTTGGATTATATTTGGCCTGCAACCTTTGACTTATTCAGAGGGCATGCTAAAATATAGGAGAGGTCTCATCGAAGCTGTTGCCTCCTACAAACTTGCCGACACCTAAAGGAGTTACGAACACCACTTGTTTCTCCCTATTATCTAGAGTGGATACCGAAGTAGATCCCAAATGACGGTGAGAGTCGGATAGTCTGAATCTGAAGAAGACATCCCTATTGCTGCCCCTCTATAAATTTGTGAAATAAACCCTTGGATGGCTGCATACGCTTGTCGAAGAGAAACCGAAGCTAAGCAAACTAAAGAAAGGAGGGCCCGTCGAATCCAAGAATTAAAGGAACGCACAAGCCGACTTCGTCGCTCAATGTGAACATGCATTTAGTGGATGGTAGTAGGGATATTGATCATGGATGCCAACTTAGGTAACGCATCCGGAAATTGATTATCATCCTTAAGAAGGTAAGTGAAACAAATATTCTTAAATTGTTTAGATAATTCCATCATGTATGCTTGGTAGGGTGCCAAGGCTTCACTACGTACCTTCCACCTTTGCGAAATTTGATTAATGATCAAATTGGAATCTCCGAAAACCCCGATATTCTTGACCCCAATCTCTATTGCAGGCTCAAGTCTTGTGATACAAGCCTCGTACACTCTGCATCGTTATTTGTGACCTCGAAGTCTAATTTGACTTAAATAGGAGTATGTGCTCCCTTTGGTGAGACTAAAAGAATCCGTACTCCAAAGCCCTTCTAATTGGAAGCGCCATCCAAATACATTGTCCAAATGTCCACCTCTACTTATAAAATGTCTTCATCTAGAAAGTCAAGGTAATTCGATTGCGATTTAGGCATAGGTAAATCAGCTAAGAATTCCGATACTACCCTTCCTTCGATCGCTTTTGAGGGATGAACTTGAGTTCGAATTCCGATAGCATGACAGTTTATCGTGCTATCTTACCACTAATAGTCGGTTGCTCAAGTAAGTAATTAATAGGATCTATAGATGCTATCACATGTACTATGTCGGATAACATGTAGTGTCCGAGATTCTTTGTAGCCGGACTAAAGCTAAAGATGTCTTCTCTAGTGGCGTATATCTAGTTACGTAATCCAGGAACTTCTTAAGTAGATAATAGATCGCACGTTCTTCTTTCCCATGTCGTTGAGCTAGCATGGCGCCCAAAGCAGTTTTCATTGTGGTAAGATATAAAAGTAAAGGTTTCCCGATTGGGGTGGAACTAACACTAGAGGATTAGCTAGGTATTCTTTAACCTACTTGAATGCCTATTGGCGACCTGCATCCCAAATGGGCTCGGATACTTTCTTTAACTTCTCGAAAACGGGTTCACATACCATATTCGGTTTTGATATGAAACGGCTAATGTACTCGCAAACGTCCTAGAAAACCTCTTATCTCTTTCTCCGTACTTGGTGAAGGGATCTCGGGAATAGCCTTAATCTTGGATGGATCAACCTCGATTCTTCTAAGACTAACAACATAACCTAACGAGTTTACCGAGAGGTTACTCCAAAGGCGGACTTTAAAGGATTAAGGCACATGTTGTATTTCCTGAATCTAAGGAAGAATTTTCTCAGTCGGGCAAGTGCCCCGCCCTATCTTTACATTTTATGATCATATCATCTACATAAACTTCAGCTTCTTTATGGATCATATCATGTAGTAATGTTAATTACTTGTCCTCCGATACATTACACGGAGCATTTTTAGCCCAAATGGCTTCACCACATAACAATAAGTTCCCCATTGAGTACTAAAGGTCGTTTTCTCCATGTCTTCATCGACCATCTTCACCTGATTATATCCGGCATAACCCTTCATAAATGAGAGTAGAGCATGACCTGCTGTATTATCTACCGGAAGATCAATATGAGGCAACGGGAAATCATCCCTAGGATTGGCCTTCTTTAAATCTCTGAAGTTGATGCACATACGAACTCTACCATCTTTCTTTGGGACCGGAACCATATTTGCTACCCACCGAGGATAATGAACTTCCTTAACGAACCCAACCTCCAATTGTTTCGAACCTCTTCCTTGATCTTCAAGGCCCATTCCGATTTCATCGTTCTCGACTACGCTAACCTGGCTTAGTATGCTTATAAAGCAAAATTTTGTGTTCTATTATACTTGGATCGATACCGGCATGTCTTTGCGGGACCATGCAAAGACATGGATAAATTCTGCAAGGAGTGAAGTGAATTGCTTCTGCTCTTCTCGGTTAAAAGTTTTCCCAATCTTCACTTATTGGGGTTGATCAATTGACCCCAGATTAATCGTTATTGTTTCCTCTATTATTGGTGAACGATTTTCATGATTTTCCATAACTTTTATTAATTCTTTAGAGATTTCTTGTTCATCATAAGAGGCAAAACAATTAAGAGTAAGAGGATGCAAAGAGTAAGCAGAAAGGTTCACTTTATTGAAAGAAGTAACGAGTACATCAAACTTGAAAAACAGAATTGAAAATGACAGAATTAGGAAAAAAACTAGAAACAACGAAGGAGAAATACAAGCTTTGGCACTAGACTCAAAAAGAGGATGCACTCTGATAAGTGCCATATTTGCATTAGATTTCATAGGAGGTTGCTTGTCATTTTTGGGATTCATAATTATATACTTTATGCCCCATTTATGCTTTACACTTGGGTTTTGCGTTTTTGGTCTATTTCTGCGACTTCCTAGTGATTTGGACCTAATTTTATCATATTTTCTGTCCAAAGCTATTTTGAGTCTATGTTTTTAACGTCTTTATTGAAAGAGCTTTCCAATGACATATTATAAGCTCGGTTACGTTGAGGAACGAAAAAGATATTGAGTTGGAAAGTTAGAAGGGTGCGGTAACGGACACTTCTTTACTCTCTGAATCATGTTTTTCTCACACTTATGAAGCAAGCATAATGATAAAAGAATTAGAAACTAGACTCAATGAGCTTTCCGGTAAATCAAGAATCGCATCATTTGGACATTGGACGAGGAAGTTATGATCGAATCAATTTGACGCATGCCTTTCGAGCATCCAACACGGTCAGCCCGTTTCGGAGGACACGGCCCGTGTTGGAGGTAAATTACGCCGAGACGATTCGGTTTTGATGATTTCAGCTCTTGATTGCTTCTTAATGGCTTATTTAAGCTGATTTTTCGCTATTCCTGCAAGAATCCAGTCCAGAATCCTCCATAGTTCATCCTCCATTTTTCCTTCCTCCATTCCTTCACATCAAACCAAAAAACTTTGAAGATCGAAGAAGAAGATTGAAGCGAGTTGCGGAGTTCCATTTGAAGTCGAGAGATTCAAGTGGAGCACTTCAAGCCTATCATCTACTTATTCATTTCTTGCTGTTTGAGGTTTGATTTCAATGTATTGGATTTTATTTAAGCTTTCAATAAACATGTGTGTGTAGTTTATTTTTTCTAGGGATTTGTAATCCGAAACAATGTAGTTTGATTAGTTTTCTATGATTTGTGCTTGAATTCTGATTTTGATTCAACAGAAGGTTGTGTTTATCATGTTCATGAGTGTTTTGAAGGCCTAGGATACTTGTGTTTAGAGATTAATCTATCATGTACTGAAAAGTGAAATAGAATAATCCGACAACCAACCTTTCTACCTAATTTATGAAATTTGAGATAAGATAGTAAATTAGGGGATCACTTTGATAATTTGAAATCCTTAACTTTGATTAACTTAAAAGGCATACGAAAGTGGTTGATAGGTTAATTAGAGCAATTCTATTAAGCATCGAAAGAGCGGTAGAATTTTGTGATTATCGATCCTTGATTTATTTGAATGAATGATTGCACAAATTATGTTTAAATAATCAAACCCATTGTTAGGAAAGCAAATCCCTAGATATTTTTACCCATTGATTTAAGTCTAGATTAATTTTCTTAATTTTAATAGTTAGAACTAGTTTAGAAAGAACCAACTTTAAAAATCTGATTGGCTTAGCAATTGAGTAGAGGGCTAGTTTAGTGCGTTGCTAGATCGAGTCCTTGTGGGATCGACCTTGACTAGCTACAATTTAAACACCATGCGCTTGCAGCCTATCAAGTTTTTGGCGCCGTTGTCGGGGACTCTATTTTTAGTAGCCATTAGACGAATACTCTCAAATTGACTAAGTGTTTATTTTCTTTTTCTGTTTTGATTGCATTGGTAGTTTTGTTTTTGTTCTTGCTAGGTACTTTCCCCTTGCATGCAAAAAGCTCAATTATTTGAGTTTGATCCTGAAATCGAGCGAACCTTCCGCTCTAGACGGAAGAAGCAAAGGCTAGAGAAGGCTAGGAAGAAGCAAAAAGAAAGCTCCAAGCAAAAGCCCAAGATGGCCGGTGAAGAAAGAAGAACTTTTGGGCAATATATGACACCCAATGTCACTAATCCAGCGTCGACCATCAATGTCCCGAGTTTAACGGCGAATGACTTTGAATTGAAAATTTTGCTCACCGACTTGGTGAGGGCCACTCCTTTCCGTGGCCTCCCCAATGAAGACCCCAACCAGGCACCTCCGCATTTTTCGCCAAGCATGTGATACTTTCAAGGCGAAGGGGCTTCACCGGATGCAATCAAGCTGCGATTGTTTCCGTTCTCTCTTGAAGGAAGGGCATGGGAGTGGCTAGATTCTCTTTCGGCGAACTCCATCAGCACATTTAATCAACTTGCAAGTGCCTTCTTGGCAAAATACTTCCCACCAAGCAAGTTGACCAGCTTGAGGAACCAAATTTCCACCTTCGTCCAAGAGCCGAAGGAGACGTTATATGAAGCATGGGAGCGGTTCAAGGATCTCCTTCGCCAATGCCCCCAACATGGATTTGAGCCATGGGTCCCCATTCAAGCTTTCTACAATGGGGTTACTTGAGAGCCACCATTCTTGCGGCGGCGGGAGGAAACATCATGAGCAAGTCCGTCGATGAGCTCCACACCTTGATTGAGCAAATGGCGCTAGACAGCTATCAATGGTCCAAGCCTCGTTCCAAGAGAACGGGAGGTAAGCTTGATGTTGATGTAGTTTCTGTCCTTTCTGCTAAGATAGATGTTATAACTCAAAAAATGGACCGTCTAAATGTGAATGTTGTCCCTCCCCTTCCATGTGCTTCATGTAGTTCTTATGAGCATGAGACTTTATTTTGTCCTGTGGGTATGGCTAGTAATGGACCAACCGACCAAGCCAATTTTATTGGCAACCCGAACCCAAGGCCAAACTTTAACCCCTTTTCAAATTTCTATAACCCAAGATTGAGGTATCACCCCAATTTTTACCGAACAACAATCCTATGGGTCCACAACAAGTGCCAAGACCACCCGCCCCTGGATTCCAAAGACCTACCCAACCCCAAGTGCCCCAAAAGTCTAACTTGGAGGTCATGATGGAAAGCATGCTTTTGGCTCAACAAAAGCAAGATGAGATTATCAAGCAATTGGCTTCTAAAGTTGAAATCTTAGCCACTCACAATAAGATGCTTGAAACTCAAATTGCTAGCCAAGTAAGCTCTTCCTCTAACTCTCCGGGTAAGCTTCCTAGCCAACCAATGCCTAACTCTAGGGAACAATGCAATGCCATAACTTTAAGGAGTGGGACACAATTGGCGGGGCCTAAAGGTGATAGGAATGAGCATGTGGTCATTAATATGCAAAATGTGAATGATGTTGTGAATGAGGAGGTGTCTTTACCCTCCAAAGAACCCTTAGTTGATGTTGTTATGCAAAATGAGAAAGAGACTCCTAATGACCGACTAAAAACTCCCGAAAGAATTTACACTCCACCTTTACCATTCCCACAAAGAATAGCTAAGGCTAAGCTTGATATGCAATTTGGCAAGTTTTCGGAGATGCTTAAGAAATGCAATATGAACATCCCTTCATTGATTCTTTGACTCAAATGCCCTCGTATGCTAAATTTTTGAAAGAGATCCTCTCCAAAAAGAGGACATTGAATGAGCATGAGACCTTTGCATTGAGTGAGGAGTGTAGTGCGGTAGTCCAAAATAAGCTTCCCGAAAAGCTTAAAGACCCGGGTAGTTTTTCTATGCCCGATTGGGAATGTGATTTGGGGTCAAGTGTGAGCTTGATGCCCTATTCTTTATATAAGAAGATGGACTTAGGTAAGTTGAGGTCCACCACCATTTCTCTTCAATTAGCGGATAGTTCCGTGACATATCCTTTGGGTATTTTAGAGGACATTCCCGTCAAAGTTGGTGATGTCTTTGTGCCTGTGGACTTTCTAATTCTTGATATGGTTGAGGAAACCCGTACCCAAATCATTCTTGAGAGGCCTTTCTTGGCTACTGCTGGGTGTAAGATTGATGTGAAAGAGGGTAAATTGACCTTTGATGTGGGGAGCATCACGCTGAATTTGAATTTTTAAGAAATATGATGTTTCCCCATTTCTACTGAATGTTGTAGTGTTGAGATAACCGATAAAGTGACATGTGATAAACCTTTGCATGAAGGGCATGAACTTGTCAATGCTACGGTGGTGGAGGTTGATAAATTTCTTCCGCCAATGTTTGGCAAAGGCATGTCCTATGTGTTTAATGAAGTTTGTCTTAATGAGTGCATTAGGTTGAAGCTTGCTTTGGTTGAAGCTCCATGCATTGGAGCTCTTGATTTGGACCTCAACTAGAAGGTCAAATGTGATGGTGGCCCGTTTGATGGTGACCGCCCACGACAGAGTGATCCTTGATAAGGGTATTTGGACACACCTTGTTTTACAAGAATTCGACTTTGAAGTTCGTGATAATAACATTTCTTGAGAAGTCTCCTTTCCTTCCGGTTTATCTTCTTTCCTTAGACGGATGATTGGAGCTGGGTCTAGCTAATGACCTTAAAGAAGCGCTGCTTGGGAGGCAACCCAAGGTGATTTCTTTCCTTTTTTTAATTTTTAGGTAGTTTGCATTTTTCATAAAAGTTACCACTATATGCACTTGAAGAGTGATTGTTCTTTCTCCTTCCATCACATTGATTCTTAATTGCATTGAGGACAATGCTTTGTCCTAGCATGGGTGGAAGGTTTTGCATTCATGTGGTGAATGAAGAATGATGTATATAGTTGCGTTTGCATCCATATAGTTGCATATAGTTGCATGTACTTTAGTTTAGTTTTCTTAGTTTTCTTTTATTTGGCTTTTATCTTTAGTTTCATTTGGTGATTTCTAGGTTTTGCATTTGCATTTAGGTTGCATGTAGGGGTAGTTTTTATGGCTTTTATTAGAAAATTAGAAAAAAATTAAATAATATGAAAAAAGAAAAAAATTAGGTTAGACTTTAGGCTAGTGAATAAATCCTCGAGTGATAATTCTTAGGCTAAGTAGTTTTTCTTTTAACTTTGTTTAACCTTGTATAGCCCGTTTGTGAATAAAAGTTTTTGAAAAAGAGTTTGTAAGAGGATCTTGATTTAGAATTGCACTTTATAGAGATGATTGATTACCCTTCTTGACCTGTTGATGTAAGATTGGCATGTGGAATATCTTGAATTACGATTGGTTGTTGAGCTTTAGCCCGTGAGACCACTAAACCTTTAAAGACTAGTCATTTTTATTAGTCTCATGTTTTCCATGTGTGATTCTACCTTGGTTGCAATCTCTAGAACTTGCTTTGAATCTCTTTGAAATCGCAATTTGTATTTGCATTGAGAATGTGATAGAGGCATTCAATTGTTAATTTTGTAAGCTACATGAGCCAAAAAGCCACCCTTTTATGTATGAATTACCATTTCTAGCTCTTTTCTAGCCTTTGACCACTTTTTTTTTTTATTGAACCTACATTAACAAGCCTTGGCCAAATACATTTCTCCTACCCTTAAGCCATTGCTTGCAGTATTTTGAGTGTGATATGGGTTGATTTTGGTAAAATTTTGTGGTTTGGTTGATGGGGAATAGTCTGTGAAATTCAATTCTTGAACTTTTCTCCACTTGTCTAGTCTCATTTGGGTTAGAAATTGGAAACTTGCCTCGTATTATAAATTTGTTTGTTTTGCCATTCACAAAGAAAAAAAAAGAAAAAAATCAGAAAAATGAAATAGAAAAAAAATTTAATCAGAAAAAAGAGAAAAAGAATAAAGTGTTTTGGCATTAGCTTGTGTAGATTTAAGGTGGTTTCCAATGGATTTTTCCGGGTTTGTTTTGAATGTTTATGAATGGGTAGTATTGTATATATGAGATATTTGATGAGTTAGCTCCAAGTTTGGCTTTTAGCTCCTCATTACTCAAATAATTTTCCATTCCTACCCTTAACCCCTAGCCCCGTTACAACCCTTAAAGGACCTCTTGATTGTCATTTGCATTTGCATCTCGTGGTGGAGATTTGAGATTCTTAGCAAGCATATGGTAGATTGTTTCTTTGGTGAGAGTATTGAGAGAACCTTCATTGTTATATATTTTCAAACACATAAGAGGAGTGTTTTCACTTCCCTAAAGTGAGGTTTGCTCTTAATCTTTCTAGTTTTATGCTTATACATGTGCCAACTTGTATCATTGGAGATTAGGGGTGATTGGTTTGATCTTGATTGTGTGATTCATAGAAATCTTTTAAAAAAACTTCCCTCTTACTTGTGCTTAACAGTTTTCATCACTTTCGGGCTCTTCTTGGTTAAACTTAGTTGTAACAGAATTCTACCGATACTTACCAAAGGAGGGTGTGTAAATAGATTTTTCTTTTTCATCTTGAGTCCTTTTATTTTCTTTTTGATTTTGTTCGAGTCTTGTATTTGCTTGGGGACAAGCAAGGTTTAAGCATGGGAGAGTTTGATGAGTGCCATATTTGCATTAGATTTCATAGGAGGTTGCTTGTCATTTTTGGGGATTTATATTCATATTTATATACTTTATGCCCCATTTATGCTTTACACTTGAGTTTTACGTTTTTGGTTTATTTCGCAACTTCCTAGTGATTTGGACCTGATTTTGTCATATTTTCTGTCCAAAGCTATTTTGAGTCTATGTTTCTAACGTCTTTATTGAAAGAGCTTTCCAATGACATATTATAAGCTCGGTTCCGTTGAGGAACGAAAAAGATATTGAGCTGGAAAGTCGAAGGGTGCGGTAACGGACACTTCTTTACTCTCTGAATCATGTTTTTTCTCACACTTATGAAGCAAGCATAATGATAAAAGAATTAGAAACTAGACTCAATGAGCTTTCCGGTAAATCAAGAATCGTATCATTTGGACATCGGACGAGGAAGTTATGACTGAATCTATTTGACGCATGCCTTTCAAAGCATCCAACACGGTCAGCCCGTTTCGGAGGACACAGCCCGTGTTGGAGGTAAATTATGCCGAGATGATTCAGTTTTGACGATTTCAGCTCTTGATTGCTTCTTAATGGCTTATTTAAGCTGATTTTCCGCTATTCTTGCAAGAATCCAGATCCGGAATCCTCCATAGTTCATCCTCCATTTTTCCTTCCTCCATTCCTTCACATCAAACCAAAAAACTTTGAAGATCGAAGAAGAAGATTGAAGCGATTACGGAGTTCCATTTGAAGTCAAGAGATTCAAGTGGAGCACTTCAAGCGTATCATCTACTTATTCATTTCTTGTTGTTTGAGGTTTGATTTCAATGTATTGGATTTTATTTAAGCTTTCAATAAACATGTGTGAGTAGTTTAGTTTTTCTAGGGATTTGTAATCCGAAACAATGTAGTTTGATTAGTTTTCTATGATTTGTGCTTGAATTCTAATTTTGATTCAATAGAAGGTTGTGTTTATCATGTTCATGAGTGTTTTGAAGGCCTAGGATACTTGTGTTTAGAAATTAATCAGTCACGTACTCGAAAAGTGAAATAGAATAATCCGACAACCAACCTTTCTACCTAATTTATGAAATTTGAGAAAAGAATAGTAAATTAGGGGATCACTTTGATAATTTGAAATCCTTAACTTTGATTAACTTAAAAGGCATACGAAAGTTGTTTGATAGGTTAATTAGAGCAATTCTATTAAGCATCGAAAGAGTGGTAGAATTTTGTGATTATCGATCCTTGATTTATTTGAATGAATGATTGCACAAATTATGTTTAAATAATCAAACCCATTGTTAGGAAAGCAAATCCGTAGATATTTTTACCCATTGATTTAAGTCTAGATTAATTTTCTTAATTTTAATAGTTAGAACTAGTTTAGAAAGAACCAACTTTAAAAATCTGATTTGCTTAGCAATTGAGTAGAGAGCTAGCTTAGTGCGTTGCTAGATCGAGTCCTTGTAGGATCGACCTTGACTAGCTAAAATTTAAACACCGTGCGCTTGCGACCGTCAACTCCTAGGCTTACAACAAACTCTTGGCCCTCCTCAACATCGATCTAAGTAACATGCTTAGACCCTTCTATATTAGCGTCGGTGATGAACTCGGACGGATCGAAGCTGCGGGTACGACAAAGCTCACGTTAGTACCGAGATTGGTTTCCCTTCTAGATTACCATCTTGGCCTAACAGAAGACCGAAAAGATTATTTCCAACAAGATCGGTTCAATCTGATGTGGACTATCCCTCTTTGAGGAGGTAAGGTGCCTCTTTTTCTAGAATATAACAGATAATTGAAAATCACTAATCCAGGTACTAGGATTCCCTTCTCCTTGATGAAATAGGGCTCAAGAAAACCATAATAAGGAAGTTGTCTCCTTCTCTCAAAAAGTGTCCATTTAGAGTCCTCTTCACTTGGATTTCTCACTGGGCTTGAGCTATTTCCCTAGTAGTAGGTTGATAGCCTAGTCCAAAGTTATAATCATTAGTGTGTTCAAGGGGTGGAAAAATAGGGTGGTATGCCCTTCGACCTGTAGCAAGGCCTAGAAAATGCCCCTTTTTCCTAAGCATCGATTGGATACTAGGGTTACGATAGGGTTAGAGGTAAAGGGTGCTTCATCCCTTTCTAAGGCATCGATGATTTCAAATTTGTAAAGTTCTTCATCATTAGCATCCTGCTCGATCTCCACTACGGACTCTTTGGAACCGATAGTAGCGCAAAGATTATCTCCATTGACAATTATGACTTGACCCGTAAGGATCAACTTGACCTTTTGATGCAGTGTAAAGGGCATCCCTTGATGTCAAGCAACCAAGGGCGACCTAGAAGCAAGTTGAAAGTAGTTGGGATATTTAGAACTTGGAACTCGACATTTTTCCGAATTGGCCTTATATTGATTTGCAAGGTCACCATTCCCAAGACTGTTGTTCTAGAATTCTCATAAGCTTGAAGATGAACAGTTTCCTTAAGAGAGTTGTTGCTCCTTATTTCCTAGCCTTTTAGCGATCTGCCGAGACATATATGTACTGCCGATCCAGTCTCTACCAAGTTTAAGGGAACAAAATTGTTTGTGCAAGTTACGATTAAATAAAGGGCATTGTTGTGTGCAATGCCTTTTTCATGGAGATCCTTTTGATCAAAGGTAATGGTTCCGTCCCCACCGTTGACTAATCCTACTTCCTCCTCTCGGTGTGGTGTTAGTAGAAACTTCGATCTTGAAGGTTTCCTCCGGGAGAATCTAAGTCACCGTAGAGGGGATGAATAAGGTGATGAGGAAACTTAAGCAAACTTTGACAATTTAAGCTTGGAAAGAGAAAAACAGATGAGTTTGAGTCTAGATTGCACTTACAAATCCAAGCACCAAGTAAAATCCACTATTTTGAATCCTCAAAATACAAAGGACCGATTCTACCAGAATTGCTCCCTTGGATAATTCCTTACAATGTTTTCCTAGACTTAGAAGTTCCCTTATCTGATCTAGTACTTCCTAACTGAGATAACCTTTACAATTAGGGATAAGCTGAGCTGAGTTAACCCTTACAGTTCAGTCAAGGGACCTTACTAAGAAAGTAAGAAAAGTATGTAACCGATTACAAGACTTTACAACTTAGATAATATTATGTACGAGACTTGGAGTTGTAAGTAGAAGATTGAGTGAGTAATGCACTAAGAGAATTCGGCAGTGTATTGATCAATAGTTTCAGCAATCTTCAAGTATTGTGAAGTGGCTTCTATTTATAGATGTCCAAGCGGATTAGCCGTTGAGTCCGATTTACGGACTGAAGTCTTCACTAGCTATTGTAAGGGCTTTTCTAAGTCACTCGTAAAAGATCCATTGGATTGTGAACGTTGGGTAACGGCTATTTGCTCCAAAAGGTGTTCCAATAAACTGCTCTTGTCTTAAAAGCAAGGTGGAAACCACCGTTGAGCCTAGTGTTGGATTTTTCCAGTTTTGGAAACAGACAGCGTTGACACGGTGTCCGAGCCCTGTCTAGAATTGGCTAAAACTGTCTGCTGGTGTTTAACAACTAGAAGCCGGTTGCTTTTGAAATTCAAAAAGATAGATTTGCTTTGTTTGAATAACCTACAAAAGAAAATTACAATAGTTCTCAAAGCAAAAATACTTTGGTCCAAGGTTAGGTAAAATTATTAATAAAATTTGCGTAATTATCTTAGGCCTAGAGAAGTGGAATATTCTGAGTATAATATCAAATGGGTTCAAATTCAGCTCATCTAGAAAAATGAAGTTGAAGAATAATCAATCGGAGAAAGTGAACTTGATCTATCAAATAATCATCTAAGAAAGAAAGCTGACTTAGAGGACTGAATTAACATTGTAATTCGGTTTACATTAGCAAGCACGATCAAGTACTAAGATAAAGTGCATTAAGAGAATTATTTGATCATGCGATGGTTCGAAATAGATTCCGAGTAGGTCAGAATACCTCAGTAGAGAAGATATGAAACAAAGTGATATGTGAGTCACTTAGAACAGTGATGAAAACTTAGATATGAGTTTCTATATAGCTCGGAATGACTTGCAATCAAAACTTAAGAGAGAAGTTTATCCATGAGTCTTTCATAAAATATTTTGAGTTAAGATCCGAGTCTTCAAATCTTGCTAAATGCATCGATGAAGGATTGCCTATGTTTCGGGAAGTAGATATCAATTGCCGGTTTAAAATGTCGGCTTTTAATTTCTAAAGTTGCTTAAGGATTGGGTCTTCTTCCTTTGTAGCTTCGAGCTCTTTTGTGGCTTCCCGAGTCCGTGTGTACCCAAGGGTGCATTGTTTTGCCCTAATATAGTAAGACACTGAACCATAGGGCTCTTAGTGTCTCCTCAAAAGTCTTCTTCTTGTAAGGGTTGTGTGCCCCGAAGTCGTTAGTATTATTGTCACTATCGTCTTTTGTTTCGTATACATCTTATTCATCACTTACCCACAACCCCTAGACTTACGGACGTAACGAAGGTAGGTTAAGAAGTGGTTTTGACTAGTTAATATCTCGGATAAAAATAGAAGGATCCCACTGGCCTGTTGTGGGTTCAATGAAGATGGCTAAGGTGCCGCGAAAAGGGCTTTTATTATTGCTTGGTTTCCGGGCAACCTTAGGAAAAGGTAGTTCGCCATCTCGAAACATGTTTCCTAGTTTGTTCCGGAATGTCCAACATCTGTTCGATATCGTGTCTTCGTGCACGATGGTATTTGCAAAATTTTCCGCGTCCGCGGTTTCTAATTCCGGTCGAATAGGTGGCAATTCTATCCTCCCTTTTTCCAAGAGACAGTCAAGGGCTTTGGTGTAAGTAGTACCTATAGGAGTGTAGTTAGTATACTAGGGCATTAACATCTGCACCCTTAGTAGTATTGCCAACATTGGAGGTTTTCCTATCTTTGTAGTGATAATTACCTCTATATCCAATCGCGACATTTGTGGTCGCGAGTAGACAATTGTTCTTCAATCAGCAAACCAAGCATCTCTAAGGGTTGAAAGTCCATCATGTGTAGAAATTTGAGGTGCTGATTATAATTGGGCTGTAGATTCTTTATGATGATTTGAACTTGATCCTTCTAGGAGGGTCGATCAACCATATGGGCTGCACTTACTGTCCATTTGGTAAGGAAATCCATGAAGCTCTCCTTCGCCTAGCTTGATTAATTTGTCCAATCGGCAACCTTGCATTGGTCAACCGTATTGTACGACTCTATTACATTAGTATCAAATGTCCAAGGGAAGATGATGTGGTAAGTGTCTTCAATAATATTCTTAAGAATCATCGCTCTCAAAAAGTCGCATACATGATGATGGGGATTCTAGGAACCTTTGAACTTAATATCGGGCATGGTAAACTTAGGAGGTAATTTACCCTTAGGGATTGATGTGAATCGCTCATGATCGAAGTAATGATTACTAAACATGGATAACTCCCTTAACATCTATTCTATCTTATCTATACGAGAATCGGATCGAGATTTGATTAAGGCTTAGGGAATTCAGGTTTGGGACTGTTTGGAGGAGATAAGATAGGTGGAGGTGGCGGAATCAAAGTTGTTTCCCTTTAAAACACTAAGCTTCTTCGGTCGTTTCCCTCTTCAAACATTCAGCTTCCTCATGTCTCTTACTCGCCTCGAATGCCCCGATGATCTCCCATCGAGCTTCCCCACTTATATCGACTCTATTTTTTACGGATTGATTTTGAAGATGGTTTTTAGAAAGTCGATTTTCAAACGTGGGGATGAACCTTTTATTAAGATTTTTTGAGTTTTATTAAATGTCATTAATCAAAGTTTGAATGGCGATTTTACTAATTCTTTTATTTTAGAAATTATTTTCGAATTCCTGGGATCTTGTTCGATCAACCATGGATTAGATTTTGGTCTCCAATTTTCACAAGGGTATTCTTGGACATGTCTAGATTAATATCAAGTTATGGGCATTGTCTTTTAGGTCGGAGATAATAAAGAAAATGGTCCGAACATCAAACCGGGTATTTCTACCGACCAGCTCGACCTTTGCTGATTGTTCTGGTCATAACATTTTGCTCACAGCTTCAAATGGGTCGAGCCACATATGGTTGAAAAGCTTATTCCTCAAGCTTTTCAAGCATATCTTACACGTCACAATTGGAGCTGTAAATCAAGAGATATCACCAATTTAAGTTGACTCTGCTGCAGGAAGATGCACCGAAAACGACAGACAAGGGGGACCATTTGCAGCTGTCCTTTTATTCTAATCATTTTATCTTCATTGGCCACTATTTTTGTCTTCTTTTATTTTGGCTGAATGTAGTGACAACCCTTGGCTATTTTCAGCCCTTAGATTAAAGTAGCAACCCTAGTTTTTAGCTCTATATATATGTAGAGTGCTGCATGTAAAAATCGGACAAGTTTATCCGTGAATGCTAATGCATCAAAGTTGAGCTAAGCTCCTTTATCCTTTTTTAAATCTCATTTTGCTTATCCTAGTTTGGCTAACTAGGTGGTGTTCAAAAGAGTCTTAGGCAAGCTTGGTGGTGATATCCGTATCCAGAGTGCAAGCCTTTGAGCCCTAGCTAAGCTTGGTGGTGAAATCCGTATCCAAGTGAAGTTAGACTATCCCTTGGTTGTGTGCATCCGTAGTGGATGTTCATAAACATTCCCCATATTTATCCCTCACCATTCTGCCCAAACATGTTCCCCTCATCTTGCTTAACCCCTTAACCATCATCCCACAAAAATCCAGCTTCTTTTGAAGCCACCATCTTTATTCCGAAACCGACCATCCGTCGTCCGAGCCACTCGGATTCGGTATTCTAAGTCCTCTCGTTCGGTTTTCCGAGTCCGACTTAATACTCGGTTTCAGCTTGTCCGAGTTAGTCCGAGTCCCCAATTTTAGTTGTCTAGTTAGTCCGAGCCCTCGCTTCGGTCGTTTGAGTCCGGCTTAGTCCTCGGTTCCAACTTTTCGAGTCGTTCGAGTCCTCGGAACTAGTTATTGAGTCATTCGACCCACTAAGAACTGCGCATAATTTCACTCGTTTCAGGATCGGTGTAGCCTTGCGTTTTGGCACATCATTACCTGTCCCCCATTCCATAAAAAACACAAAATATCAAAAAATAGTCCCAAAGAGTTTTTGCATCCCCAATTACAAAATGTCTTTAAGTTAGAGTGCTTGAGCAAAAGCTTCACCAAACCTTACGAGAGAAGCAAGACCTAGAGGCCCAGGTGAAGTACATAACTAAACAATTGGGTAAGCAGCTGAAAGAGAAGTTTGAGAATCTAAGAGATTCGAAGGAGCCAAGCCTTCGAGGAGAGTCGAAGGAAGCACTAATGAAGAGAAAGCTACTCGACTTTCCGTGTCTTCAGGAGATGAGTTTGTTCGCACTCCTAGAAGTAGACATGAGGGAGTAATGAAAAGACCAACCTTGACATCAAAGTTGACATTCCGATTTTGAAGGTAAGCTCGATCCCGACATTTTCTAGGATTGGCTTCAAACTGTAGAGAGAGTTTTTTAGTATAAGAGGTCCCCGACTCTAAGAAAGTCAAATTACTTGCACTCAAATTGAGCCACCGTGAGGGAAAGAAAAGATTAAATCATGGAGGAGAATGAAGAAAAACCTAAAAGCTAAATTTTTACGAGATCATTATCTCCAAGATAATTTTCTAAAGCTACAAAAATTCGGACAAGGAGTAAAATCTATTGAGAAGTACACTAGGGACTTTGAGTTCCTCATTTGGAAGTGTGACTTGTCCGAGAATGACCCATAGACCTAGGTCGGATACTTGTCTTAGTTAGAGGAATCCATTGCTAGCATTATCGAGTTACAACCCTACTCTTCCCCTAATGATCCGAGTTCACTAGCCCATAAGGTGGACTTGCGAGAGAAGGTCACGCAGGAAGGGAGAGTTAGCCGGATCCTCCTACAAGCCCAACCGTAAATCAAAACCCCCTTACTACTCATCTAGAAACAACTCCCCTTAAGCTCCACAAAACAAGCCCCTCCACCTTAGACTCGGAAATCACCACGGACCCTTGTGAATCCCAACCCAAAATCCATTAGGCATCGCAGTGTTTCGGTGCCCTAGACTAGGGCACTATGCCCGAGAATGTCCCAACACGAAGATTATTTCATTGGCTGAGTACTAAGTAGTCACAAAAGGGTTTCAGGAGATGAAAGAAGAGTCGGACTCGGAATGTTGCATGTAGGCGAGCAAATAGCCCGTAGAGGAAAGACAAGATGAAGGAGAGCTACTGGTCATCAAAAGAGCCCTCACTGGCCAAGCATAGAATCAGAACTCATAATAGAGTGAGGCTATCTTTCACACATGATGCACCATTAGAGGAAAAGTGTGCTCCATGATCATCGATGGACGAAGCTGCAAAGACCTTAGTGGACAAACTTCAATTACCATTTACTCCGCACCCAACCCCTTACACCATTCAGTGGCTGAGTTAAGGGAAATGTATCCTCGTCTCTTCTAGGTGGCTCATTTCTATGTCAATTGGTAAAAATTACAAGGATGAGATTTAGTGTAATGTACTCCGCATAGATGCTTGCCATGTTTTGTTAGGCAGGCCCTAGATGTTTGATCGAAGTGTACTATATGATGGTAGGCTAAACACCTACACCCTTACCAAGGATCATAAGAAGATCACCCTCACACCTCTCCAATAGTCCCGGACAAAAGCCTCCAAATTTGAATCTGTATGACCCACCCTCCTTATGGTTCAAACCTCGAGTCTCATCCTCAACTTAGTAAACTTCCTTTCCGCACTCACCTCTCCATAATCCGACCCACTCCCACCCGAGAAAAATTACCCCAGCTTTTTCGTTGTAGGATGAACGATTAAGGGAGCATTGAATCTCATAATGGAGACTATGAAAAGGCTCTAGTTCAAGAACCCCAACATTTACGGACAAACTTTTCTGAACCAGGGGAGTATGATGGAAATATTATTTTATGAACGTTCTTGATTACTAAGACCTTTGTGTAGATTGATCCTAAGGTATGACAAGCTTAATTAAACACTAGGAAAGTTAAGGCAACCAGGTCCGGACCCTGTTCAATGGTGGTTTTCCAGCCTTCGTAAAGTCGGGCGAAATTCCACAATTTTAAGGTTCATTGAGAGCCCAGGATCAAGCACCGAATCTCAGCCTAAGTCACAAGCTGAAGGCATGAAAGTTAAGAGGTTAACCTAATGCCACCAACTCGGCTCGAAATCAAATGAGGAGTCTAAGTTAAGCTTTGGAGGCATATGGGGGTGTGAAGCTAATGTGATGGTGGATATCCTCAACAATTGATGAACAATTGGAGAAGAAATCAAGGATAAGGTTGGAATAGATGAATGGATGGAAAGGGGAAGGATAAGTAAGTTGGTAGTTGGAGTTTGGAAGGAAGGATTTTACTTGTCTCTACTGTACACCACCTATCAACAACAAGGTAACTGGGTAGAACCAAACCGACTTAAGAAGGGATTCACTCCGCTTATTGAGCCAATAAGCGGCAGCTTAGAAAACTAGCCATGGACTGTTCCACCGGAGTTCGTTTACTAAGACTTAGAAGAACACAACTTGGTTGCCAAACCAATATACATTAATTAGGGGATTTGGTAGAAAGTCAATTCACTCAAGCATTTTTATAGTCAAAAGTTGTTTAAGTGCATGAGTAAGAAGGCCTTTTATAATGAACCTTTTCCGCCAAAACTAGCTTTCCTGATCCGTAAGTAAAGGCTAAGACTAATTATAATTAATTAACAATAACTATAATATTAATCTTAATTAAGAACAGTAACTGCAACAGGGTTCTAACTCAAATTTTGACTCGTAGTAGTAATTTGAACAAAAATAGCTTCTTTTTCCTATTGGCAAGTTGGGGTTTGCTAAAAACCTTGAAAAGCCTTGACAATCCACTTGAAGACTTCCTATTGGACCGTCCAAAGTAGTTGTGGAGCCTAGAAACTAGCCTTTGCAAGTGGCTAGTTTCGAGATTGAGAAATCTCGTAAGTAACCTATCCATCCGAGGCATCTTCCTTCCGAGCGAGATTGGTGGGACTCTTTAGACTCAAAAAAGGCTCTTCATTGAAGTATTCCATCATTAAATATGAGGGAGTGTGGCAATGATCCTCTCTCGACCAGGTTACAACTGTCTTTACCCCGTGAATAGAAGGAGTAATACCCTACTAGCAACTAATAAATAACATACAAGTTCTTCAAACTAGATTATTACAAACCTAGAACTTTCACATAAATGAGTGAAAACAAAGGTGACTCATAAAATTGAGTGAGGCTAAGTCGAGTCTCGTATCATGGGGTACGGGATCTCCTTTGTACCTTGATCCGGACTCGGTAGAACTATGCCAAGACTCTCCTGAATATTTTGGATTTATGGGGCTGAGTCCGGTGGCTGCTCTCCTATTAACTCGGAATGGTTACTCGTTGAGATTCCCGTGCTACCTAACTCGGATGATGGAATATTTCCCTCATTCCCTCCTTCCTCGAAAGAGTTTGTCCTCAAACTCGACAGCTCGTCATTCTCATCAAGGTACATCTTCAAATCAGCAACATTGAATGTGGTCGAGACTTCGTACTCTCTAGGAACGTCAATTTTCTAGGTGTTAGGGCGTACCTACTCCGACACTTTGAATGGACCATTTGACATGTCCGGGGTTGAGTTTCTACTCGACCTAAGATATACTTCGGTGCCTCGTGATTTGAGTGGAGAATGAACTCGGATCCAATGTGCTAGTCTCTTTAGTGGTCTACAGCCCTAATGATGGCATAGAACTCTTTGTCATAGGTGGAGTACTTTCTCCCAAGTAACATTTAGCTTCTCACCGAAGTAAGCCACAAGTTTGCTTTCGTAAATAAGAATTGGTCTTATGCTAACTCCCGAGGCATCACATTCTACCTCAAATAGCTTAGTGAAATCTGGCGAGGTCGAACTCGGACATAAGTAAGCCTCGGCTTTACCTCCTCAAAGACTTTCCGAGCTGCATCTCGTCCATTTGAACGTCTTTTCTTTCAATAGCTTAGTCATAGGGCCACAATTGTGTTGAAATCTCTTATAAATCTCATGTAAAATGAGGCGAATGCATGGAAGCTCCTCGCTCGAGTGATGGTGGTAGGAACTGGCCACTCTTAGACGGCTCTGGTCTTCTCTTCGTCCACATGCATGCCCAAGCTTAACAAGACAAAACCAAGGAAAGAAATTTGTGAAGTAAAAACTAATACTTCTTTATGTTGTCGTATAATCTCTCCCGAGTTAGAATCTCTAGAACTTTTTGAGGTGCTTAGAATGCTCCTCGGGTATTCTATTGTAAATTAGAACATCATCAAAGTACACAACCACACATTTCCCGATCAGGTGGTTTCAACACTTGATTCATCAACCTCGTAAAAGTACTAGGGGCATTGGTTAGGCCAAAGGACATCACAAGCCACTCATACAAGCCAACCTCTAATCTGATAAGAGTCGCTTCGAGGTCCACTTTAGAGAAAATCGATCAAGTAAGTCTTCCAATATGGGAATAGGAAACTTATACTTAATGGTGATTTTGTTGATTGCTTGGTTATCAACACAAATTCTCTAAGTTCTATCTTTCTTAGGAACAAGAAGCGTGGGTAATGCACAAGGACTATGACTTTCCGTTATCATTCCCCGAGCCAACAATTCATCAAAATGCCTCCAAATTTTGGCAGTATCTATAGGGTTCATCCTATAGGATGGTTTATTTAGAAGTAAGGCATCGAGTAGAGGTCAATTCTGTGTTGGAGGTAAGCCGGGGGAATTCGTAAGGGGTACGCTTGGGAAAATTCTTGTTGTAATGGGTTCGAAAAGGATAGGGATCGGAATTGGTTAAGACAGACCTCCTGTCCAAGCATAAGCTAGAATCTAAGTGATTCAAACTCATGTTGGTCCGACTTCAGTAGGTCAGTAAGCAAGAAAGAAGTCCGGGGTGGTGTTTCTTGAGCCTCCGGAATCTGAGTAGGTTTGAGAGGGGTGAGGGTGATTTTCTTTTTATCCTTGATAAAAGTATAAGTAATCAATCTAACATTATGCGTCACATGCCTATCATACAACCAAGGTCTTCCAAAGACCAAATGACAAGCATCCATAGGTACCACAACACACCAAATCTCATCCCTATAAGATTTGCCAATGGATAAATGAATAAGGGACTGAGAAGTAATTTGAATACCTTACGCCTGAGTAAGGATTAAGATGAGGAACTGTAGGCAACTTTAACTTATCCAAGCATAGATTGGTGCAGGTTCCTCGATCTATGATCAACGTGCATACATTGCCTTTCACCATGCATCCGGACTCGAAAGATATTCTCTCTTTGCTCCATACTTTCTAACTCAACAAACTCGAAGGGGATCTTCCGAGGATCGAAAGGGATCTTCCGAGGATCGGAAGATCTCTTTCACTCGACATTCCAGGCTCTTCCTTGAACCTCTTTTCTTTAGCACTTCTTTCTCTGTCTCTCGAGTCTCATGGTTTCCTTTCGATTGAACTCCTAACTATTGGGTTAGGTACTCAACCTATGCTTGTAAAGCTTATTTTGCTTTCATTTCTTCTTAAGTCTCTGTTTGAGGCTAAACTGGGATTTATGGTGACTGTTTTTGGTGTTTTGGGGTTTTGGATTGAATTGGGGCTAGGTAACACGATGGGCTCCAAGAACTCGATACCACTTGATGGCACCAAGCCCGGCTGAAAACCAACGAGGGTCCGAGTTAAGCTTCGGTGGCATATGGGGTGGGAAGCTTTTATGGTTGTGGATATCCTTGACAATTGATGAACAATTGAAGAAGAAATCAGGATAAGGTTGGAATGGATGAATGGATGAAAAGGAGAAGGATAAGTAAGTTGGTAGTTTGAGTTTGGAAGGAAGGAGTTTACTCTCTCCTCTCGTAAATCAGCTATGAACAACAAGGTAACTGGATAGAACCAAACTAGTTTAGGAAAGGATTCACTCTACTTACTTAGCTAATAAGGGACAGACTTAGAAAACTAGCTATGGAATGTTCCAGTAGGGTTCGTTTACTAAGACCTAGAAAAACACCACTTGGTTGCAAAACAAAGATACAACAACTAGGGATTTGGTAGAAAGTCGATTCACTTAGCACTTTGTGGGTTTGAAACACAAAGTGTATCAAAGGGTTGATTTCATTCAATAGTCAAAAGTTGTTTCGAGTACATAAGTAGGAAGGCCTTTTACAATGAGCCTTTTCCCGCCAAAAGTAGCTTTCCTAATCAGTAAGAAAAGGGTAAGACTTATCATAATTAATTCATACTAATTACAAGATTAATCTTACCTAAGAACATAAAAGTTGAAACTGCAATAAGGTTCGACTCATATTCGACTGCAGTAGTAGTATGAACCAATAATAGCTTCTTTCTCCTCTTGCAAGTTGGGGTTGGCTGAAAAGACTTGACAATCCACTTGAAGACTTCCTATTGGACCATCCAAAATAATAGGTTCTGGAGCCTAGAAACTAGCCTTTGCAAGTGGCCGCTTCTAAGACTTAGAAATACTATAAATAACTTGTCCATTCGAGGCATCTTCCTTCTGTGCAAGGTTGGCGGGACTCTTCACACTCGTAAAAGGTTCTTCTTTGAAGTCTTCCATTATTAAATGTAAGGGAATGTGGCAATGATCCTCTATAACCGCGTCAAAACTGTCTTTACCCTTTGAATACAAGGAGTAGTACCCTACTAGCAATTGATAAATAACATACAAATTGTTCTTCAAACTAGATTATTACAAGCTAAGAATGTTCAAATAAATGAGTGAAAACAAAGGTGACTCGAAATATGAGTGAGACTATGTTTAAGTGTGTATCATAGTGTTGAAGTTGGGGTGAAAGATCTCCTTTGTGCCTCGATCTAGACTCAGCAGAACCGTGCCAAGACTCTCCTACATGTTTTGGATTTGTGGGGTTGAGTTCGGTGGCGGCTCCCCTGCCGACTCGGAATTGTTCCCTATAGAGATTCTCGTGCTACTCGACTCGGATGATAGAATATTTCCATCATAATCTTAAAGGTGCGGGATGATATAGGATTACTCAAGGCAGGACTCGCTGGATAAGAAGCAAAGCAAGAAGAAGTCTCTATTCTCTCGAGTCCCGGGCCAACAACATTTTTTGTCGGCTATGAAGCGAGCCCGAGACTCCAGTCCCACAGCTTCTAGAGTGAAGCATGCACTTCCAACCTAGGGATCTTAAGTCCGGGTAACTACAAAGGAAGAAAACCCCCATTCAAGTCTGCTCTAACCCGATCCTTGCTCGAGATCCAGCTACACTCACCTTTTGAGTGACTTTTGTCATTATTAATTGCTATTTGAACAATGTGATTCATTGGATCAACAAGTTATGGTCTATAGTAATTGTAGACAGTTTGTATGTTGCTAATTTGGATTTCATTAGGTAGAACACCGTACGAGGTGCGGAAGAAGTTGGTTCCGACTCGGTCGAACAGTCATCAACACACTCCTTTATAATTAATGGTTGGCGAAAGCTCTCAAAGGAAAGAGTAATTTTTGAGCTCGAAGCGCCAGTTCAATGGACAAAGAAATCTGATTGGTTTCTTAAGCGAGAAGATAGCTTATGAGTTAAGGTCTTCTATGAGGAGTTCACCGATAGCAGGAATTATTAATGATGTAGATTTCCTTTCACGCCCGATAAGTCTAAGTCCAAGAGTGCGCTAAGTCATCCTTAGAAGAAGAAGAATACATATGGGCAAGACGCTTTCTTACTTACGGTATTTTTGAGTCCTAGAAACTAGCCACTTGCAAAGCTAGTTCCTAGGCCGCAAACGTACACTTTGGAACGATCCCATAAGGAGGCTTCAAGTGGATTGTCAAGGCTTTTCAAGTCTTTTCAGCCAACCACAACTTGCCAAGAGGAGAAAGAAGTTATTATTGGTTCAAATTACTGCAGCAGTTAGAATGCGAGTTAGAACCCTTTTACGGTTTCAGCTTTTCAGTTCTTAGTTAAGGTTAATCTTTTAATTAGTTTTAATTAATTGTGATTAGTCATAACCTTTCTTTAACCATTAGGAAGGCTATTTTTTGCAGTAATTGGCCCCTTATAAAAGGCCTTCGTACTCATGTACTCGAAACAACTTTTGACTTTGAATTAACTAAACCCTTGATACACTTTGTGTTTCAACTCAAAACGTGTTGAGTGAATCGGCTTTCTACCCAAATCCCCTAGTTGTTGTATCTTGGTTTGGCAACCAAGTGGTGTTCTTCTAGGTCTTAGTAAACGAACCGTGCTTGGAACATTCTATGGCTAGTTTCTAAGCTGGCCCTTATTGGCTAAGAAAGCAGAGTGAATCCCTTCCTATGTAAGTTTTGCTCTATCCGGTTACCTTGTTGTTGATAATCGCTTGCAGAGGTGAAGGGAGTAAAATCATTCCTTCGAACTATAACTACCAACTTATTTATGTTTCCCTTCTATCCCCATTCTTACCCCTTATTTCTTCTCTAATTGTTCATCAATTGTTGAGGATATCTACCACCACATAAAGCTTCCCACCCTCATATAGCACCGGAGCTTAACTCAAACCCCCTGTTTGGTTTCTAAGCTGGGCTTGGTGCCATAAGGTCCCTCATTCGAAGAAAATGAGCCCAACTTTGGTTTGGATCCCATTATTGATGTGTATGATGAAGATGTCTTGGAGGACACTTGCCAACCAAAGATGGAGGAGGAAGCAAGCCATCATTCCCATTCAATTGAGCTTCTGGTTGTGCATGGAGATAAGGGTGAGATGAAGGGTCCACGAGAAGAGTAAAAGGAGATAAAGGAGAGCTTGGAGATTCAAGCCTCGGTACACCTTCTCTCACATGACATCCATGGGCTTTGCCAACGTATAAGCAACCTAGTTCATCGTCGTTGCTTACTTTCTTTTAATCTTGGGAAGTTAAGTGTTGTGGATGTTTGGTTTAATGACATGTTAGTGGATGTTTGTCATGTTTAGTTAAGATTTCCTTGGTTATTTGATAAGAGAATAGCATATGATGGGTTTAGAGTCACCTACTCCTTTTCAAAATTTGACCACAAGATTACCCTATTCTATTTTACTCACTCCCCACTCACAAAAGCAAGCTCCACAAGCCAAAGGCGAAACCCAAGTCCCTACTTTTCTATAGGTAGCCTTACACTATGGATTCCTTACATGAGCCTAAGCCTACAAAGGAGTCGTTTCTTGTAGTTTTTGATGAAGTTAAAACCTCCAACCCACCTCACCTGCTTGAGAAGTCCATGATTACTTTTTTGGGGTCTAAGGTGATCTTGGAGATTGATTCTACTTTTTAGGTACATCTCTTGGTTTGTTTTATGAACCGAGCATGTGTATGAAGTTGATGGAACAAATATTTCTAATTTGTGATGCAAATGAGAAGTGTGAAACATTGCTCCTTGATCGTGAGAAACACCAATTGAGTGAGCCCCATGTGCGAGCTTATTGTTCGTCCAAAAGCCCTTGGCTTTGTTCTCTTATTTGGCCTTGTTTTCCGAGTTTACCTTGTTTTCCAACTTGGCCTTGTTCTCTCGAGTTAGCTTTGTTTTCTAAGTTACCCTTGCTTTCTGAGTTGGGTAAGAAAGGGCCTCCCTAACCGAAGATCATTTGGTGATTGCTTGGCCAGCCACTTTGGGAAGTTATTCCAAACTTTCCAAAGGAGTCACTTTGGGAGTTTCTTATCCAAGAAAGGTCCTTGTTCATGGGGACTTTGATAAGGCTTAAGAAACATTTTCCGAGTCCAAGCAAAGAGCAAGCACCCAACAAGTACGAGTGTCAACAATCAATGCAAGCAATTGGTTGATAAACCAGGAAGTCTTGAGTGGATGCAAGCAAGAAAAGAGTGGCCTCCTTCTATGGGTTGGCCTAAGCTAATGCCAAGCACTAAGGGCCTTAGCTAAGTGCTAAAAAGGACCAGAAACATTTTGCCAAGTGGTGAAGCGACTCATAAAGTGTGTTGTGTCCAACTATGGTCAGCCTTGCCACTCATTCTCTTGTTTTCTTGATGATCGCCCGACAAATTTTAGGACAAATTCTTTCAAACAAGGGGACGATTATGGACATAGACCCATGGGCTACAACATAATCCAAGCCCAAAGTCATTCACAATCGAGACTAAGTTAGGTAGCACACTTATCTCTTCCTTTCCACAAGCTTCGAGTGACGCAGAATTCTCTCGTGTTGTCGGGACTGGAAGTTTCTACCATTCGGTCACAAACGGCTATGAGTTTGCTTCTCAAATTTTTCATACAAGTACATCATGATGTCTTCAAGCTCATGTACTTACAAGCATCCCGAAAATAGGCAAACATAATAACCGACGATGACCTTTGTCAAAACCGGCAACTTACTCATAAACCTTCCCCATATTTATCCCTCACCATTCTGCCCAAACACTTTCCCCTCTATCTTCCTTAACACCTTTACCATCATCCCATAAAAATCTAACTTCCGTCGAAGCCTCCATCTTTATTCAAGAAACTAACTACCTGTTACTCGAGCCACTTAAATTCCGTAGTCTAAGTCCTCGGCTATGGTTGTCCGAGTCCGGCTTCATCCTTAATTTTAGTTGTCCGAGTTAGTCCGAGCCTCGTGTCCGGTCATGTGAGTCTGATCTATTCCTCGGCTTTAGTTGTCCCGAGTCATTTTGAGTCCTCGAATTTAGCTATTTTAGTCATTTTGACCAACTCAAAACCGTGCATAATTTTACTATGTTCAAGGATCGGTGTAGCCTTGTGTATTGGCACATCAATTTGGCATCAAGGCTTAACTTAGACCCACTATTTGGTTTCTGAGATAGGTTTTGTTTCATTAGGTTTGTTTCCATCATTTGGTATAACAGCTCTTGCAGCCCCTCCCGTAACATGTCCACCATCCAATTAAAAATCCCAAAACACAAAACAGTCCGAAAGAGCCATTCCACAATGTCGTCCAGACTCGAGCATTAGGAAAAAGCTAGAGCAGACCTTAAGAGACAAACAAGACTTGGAGGCCCAACTTAAGTACCTGACTAAACAATTAGGAAAGAAGCTACAAGACAAGTTTTAGAACCTAAGAGATTCCGGATAACCGAGTGTTCATGCGGACTAAGAAGGTAGCATTAATGATGAGAAGGCAACAAAGTTGTCTAAGTCTTTAGGAGAGGAGTTTGTTTATACTCGTAAAGGATGACATGATAAGAACTTTGACATCAAAGTTGACATCCCAGATTTTGAAGATAAGCTTGATCCTAACATCTTTTCGATTGGCCTCAAACAAGATCGGAGAGTCTTTGACTATAAAGAAGTTCCCGACTATAAGAAAGTTAAATTAGTTGCACTCAAGTTGAGGCACCATGCTTCAATTTGGTGGAAAAATGAACAAAGGAAAAGAGCCAAGAGAGGGAAAGAAAAGATTAAATCGTGGAAAAGAATAAAAAAGAGTTGAAGGCTAAGTTTTTACTAGATAATTATCTTCAAGATAATTTTCTAATGCTACAAAAATTGAGACAAGGAATGAAATTTGTTGATGAGTATACTAGGAAATTTGAGTTTCTTATTTGGAAGTGTGATATGTTTGAGAATGACCCACAAACGTTGGTCGGATACGTGTTCGGGTTAGAAGAACAGATTACTAGGGTTGTTGAGTTGCAGCCTTATACCACCCTAAATGATATGAGCTCGTTCGCTCACAAGGTAGATATACAGAGAAGATCCTAAGGAAAATGAGAGTCCGATGGAGAGTGGACCGCCTTAAACTATGAGCTGAAAGCTATTCATCCGGAAGGGTCAAACATGCCCGGAATCGACCGAAGTTACTTGAATTTGTTTTAATCATTTTTTATCCCGAAGGACGAACAGCTGAAAGTGTGATATTTTATGACTTAATGTTCATAAATAAAGTTCATCCAAGGAGCTAAGTAAGATAGCCCAAAAGAATCAAGCTAGCCGCCTAAATTCTCCACGCTGAAACATGATGAGTTCAGCCTTGTCAATCCGTAAATGGCTACAAGTGCTACCGTGTTATGTCCATAAATAATCAAGGGTTGGTCCAAGAGTTCAAGGTTTATGTTTATGCGCCTAAGGAGAACATCAAATGAAGCCTAAGTGAAGAGCATTCTAGAAGCACTAACCATAGTGGTTGTTAGAGGAAGAAGCTTGGCAATGGGGAAAGGTAGCCATGGCCACATGTTCCCAATTCCAAATACTTGGCTAGAATTCATCCAGCTTAACTTGGAGAGGAGGAAAGCATCTTTATTATTTTTAGTTTAATTTTCAGCTTAGCTAAATGTTGTTTTCATTGCTTATAAATTCAGCTTGTAATAGCATTGTAAGAACAACTTTGATGAATTTATAAACTTTGAGTGTTATACTCTTTTCGAGATGGATTTCTCGGCCCCTTGAATCCTCATTGCTGTATCCAAGTTGGCTACTTGGTGGTGTTTTTGAGTCCTCTAACCTACCGGTGGTGTTTCTATATCCGGCAAGGCTAAAGGTGCCCCTTGGTTGCTTCTAGGTGGTGTTTCGTATCCTAGAAATAGCCTCGGTTTTATCCCTTCACTTTCCATTTCCATATCTCACAAACCGCTCATCCATTTCACTCCAAACTTTGTCCACCTCCAGCCCAGCAAGTCCACTTCATTCCCTCCAAAATCGCCTCCATCCAAGCAGAACTCCGACCCCCACCTTTGATTATTATAGAGGATATCACCCTGGACAGTCAGCCCAGAATCCTGACTTTCAGCCCTCGGATCAAGGTGTTTCCGGCGACAAAAATCTCAAAAACATACCAGAGCTTCTTCAACCAGTTGAGAAGCTCCATACCAAATTTCAGCTTCATCCTCCATCGTTTGCCCTTCCTTTCACCCTTTTCCCCAAGATTACGCTTGCAAGTACCAATCTGCCCGGGTAGCCTTTTTGGTTTTCCCCTTCTTTTGCTTCCGCTCCCACTACACATCGAGTCAACCAAGACCTCCTACAAATCCAACAACCAACCACAACGCCCACACTACTCACCCAGTAACAAACTCAGTCTTAGCTCCACAAAACAAAACCCCTCCACCTCATACTAAGAAACCCTCACAAACCCTTGAGAAACCCAACCCAAAACCCATTGAAACTCATAGATGTTTGAGGTGCTAAGGGCTAGGGCATTATGCCTCAGAATGTCCTAATAAGAAGATCATTTAACTCGCATCCACGGAAGACTTTCAGAAGATGAAAGAAGATCCAGACTCAAAATGTTTTTTACAAGAGAGTGATAACCCCTTGAGGAAGGACCAAATGAAGGTGAACTACTAGTTATCGAACGACTCTCGCTGGCCAAGCACAAGTTGAAAACTCATCACAAAGAGAGGTAATTTATCACACTAGGTTTATCGTTGGAGGAAAGGTGTGCTCCATGATCATAGATGGAGGCAGACTGCACCAATGTGGCTTTGAAGACCTTGGTGGAAAAGCTACAATTACCATTGACCCCGCACCTAGCCCCTTACACAATTCGAGTGGCTGAGTTAAGGGAAAGGTATTCTAGTCTCTTTTAGATGTCTTATTTCTATGTCCATTGGTAAGAGCTATAAGATCTACACGCTGGATGTTTGCCATATCTTGCTAGGCGGACCATGGATGTTTCATGGGAGTGTGTTGCATGATGGTGGGCTAAACACCTACAACGTCACCAAGGACCATAAAAAGAACACCCTTTCATGTCTCCAACCCTCTCGGATCAAGTCCTCCAAAAAGAACCTTCAAATCTAAGCCTAGCTGACCTACCCACGTGAAAGCTCAAAACTAAGAGCAGTTCATGGCTAAGAAAGTTTTCCTCCGCAGCTCACATTCCAAAAGCCTAATCAAAGCTTGCGCAAAGGAACTTCCCGAATTAATTTAGGGGTTTGAAGATGCATTTAAAAAGTGGGGACGAATCTTTTATTAAGATTTTCCGAATTTTATTAATTAGTCAAAGTTGAATGGTGATTTTATTAGTTCTTTTATTTTAGAATTTAATTTTAGAATTCTCTAGATCTTATTTTCCGATTAAGGAATAATGTAAAATTAGGGTTTTGGTCCTGCCTTGAGGCTTTAGGGCTAGATTGGTGTAAAAACAACAATCTGGACCGAAGACTCACTCGCCGACCACCCAGACATGGGTGGCAGCGTTAGGTGAAGGCGGGTTCCAGCCGAGGCGGGGTCGACAGAGTTAGCCTCAGCCTTTGTTCCGGTGGACAGATCCAAAACCTCGTCTTATTATTCCTTCCATTCCATCATCGGTCTTTGAAGCGAGAATCGAATTTGAGGGCGAGAGTACAAAACGTATGGAAATCCCTTCCGTTCTACCCGTCCAAAGGCGATTATTACTAGTTTGACTAGTGTATTAGAATGATGTAAGAAAACAAGCATACATCGACATGCTAAATGAAAATAAAGCAACCAAAACATAACTAGGAATACAATAAACAAAACCGATAGAAGTGAAAGTAAAGAAAGAGATAAAGAAAGCGAGTACTAGAAAAATTACAATGATCGGGAGGAATTTGAAGCGATTACATCTCTTATAACACAATACGGAAAGCAATAAAATAGAAATAAATATAACCGTTTGATGACTGAATTATGGCCCTCAAGTTGTCCCACCTTGCTTATCTAAATCTTCACACTCGGATCTCATGATGCAATTGTGACAATCTAAAGAAAAGGGCTAGTTTTGTGAATGGTGTATAGGGTGTAGTAATGATCAGTTGAATGAGTGCCCGAGAGATCGAATAACTAAACATTCTTTAGCCCTTTCCACGAATTCAACGGTAGCTTAGTAAAGGATGAATTTCTAAGTAGAGTAATGTTTAGATGAGAGTGCTCTGGTTGGCTTTTAGTAGCGTAATGTTAAGGCAGGAAGTCGCATAGCAATTAGAGCCATACGTCTCTATTTATAGGAGAGGACCTAGGTCACAAATGACCTAGGGTTTGCCTCTATCCAACCGTCCAAACAACCGAAATAAAACCAGGCCAAATCCTAAGAGGTAAAACTAGACTAGAAAGAGATAAAATCGGATAGAACTGGATAAAAGGAGGAAGGTGGGCATCAGCCTACCAGGCGACTTAGGGTTTCGTGCCCTAGTTGTGTCTCCAAGCCAAAACGCAACGTTCCACTCCGTGCTTCTACAAGGCGGGCGCCGGCCACGATGTCTTTCTGTAAGGGGAAGCTTCTAGTCTTGTGTAGACTGTGTTTTGAAGCTTAAACGCAACATTTTGATGTTCCTAGTCATGAAATGCAATACTTTAACGTCATCTTCAAGTCTTCAGCTCCTTATGCTCTTGATGAAAGTAGAATGCAATACTTTGGACTCAAAATTTCCCGGTACACAACATCGGGCTCCACAATCTCTAAAGGCTTGGCTCAGTTCTTGGATCATCCGAAAGAAAAGAGGATTTGTTGACTCGACCCAAGGCGTAAAGGCTATTTATTTGGTGTTGGGGGTTCTTTGTGGTTTATCGGCTTATGTTGCACCAATCGATCACGATCGAGATCCAAATCCACAAACAGGACTCGTGATTATCATCATTGGGCCAACAAAACAAAACATAAATAAAGAGTAAAAGAAAACACTTTTTGGTGTCTACAATTAGGTCCCACTTTGACCGAGTCTAAAAATACGAAGGGTCAAAGTAAACACTAAAGGTTGCTTGCCTCGATTTTTATAAGATATTGTGTGATGCCCGGAATTGGTTGTAATCAAACCCGAACTCCAATGTGGGACCTGAACTTGATCGCGATGTATGCGTTCTAAAGCTCAAGAAAAGGATCCTAAGCTTGGCTTGATGAGAGCTTGAAGCTTGGCATATTTTAAAGGTGAAACTTCGATCGCTTTTTGATATGAAGCTTAGCTGAATAATCTGTTGTGCTAGTACACTTGGTAGTGCATAATTGAATTTATAAAAATTTAGTATTTTAACTAAGTAATTCAGTAGAAAATAGAATCGTATAACTATTCCGGAAAAGCCGATAAGGGGGCCCCGAAGTTCTCACTTACATGCATAAGGGACGAAAATCACATGCTCTAAGTGGACAAGGCTGCACGGACTAGGGAGGTGGGCTAGGCTACAAAAGCTATCGTCGATTGGACTTCATGGCGCCTCGTGGCGGCACCAGCCAGCCTTTGGTAGGCGTGGCCCTCGGTGTGCCTTCCCGGATTCCCTTGGTTCCTCACTATTTTCATGACTCTTGTTTTATATGCTTGGATGCTTTGAACAAATTTGCCTATAAAAGGGGTGCATGGTGTGTATCATTTTACACACCAACTCTTCATCTTATTCTTGCTCTCCTCTTGCATTTCCATGCTTTGTTCCCCCTTGAAAGTAGTTGATTCTCAAGACTCTTCGTCTTCAAAATACCTAGAAGAAGAGCCCATCCTACAGGAAGAACTAGAGCCGAGAGGCTTACTCGAGACTCATTCCTTGAGCGTGAATGGCGGCGACCTCAAAATGAGTGGAACCCAATGATGTTATGGTTGAAGCTGAAAATCACGTCTCTTCACTTGCTATTTCTTTTTCGGTAAGGTAATTAGCTTAAACGTCTTCATTTGCTCATTTAGAGTAATCTTTTAACCAAAATTTTATTTGATTTTGTCTTCTAGAAAGGCTTAATTCGAAGTAGTGGAGCCATCCCGAAATTTATAGAGACATAGGAGAGGATGCATTTTCCTCTAGAAAATGTCATGTACAATGCTGGATTTAGACCTCTCTACATTGGTTTATGTCACCTTATTAATAGAAGGGAGAAAGATCCCATTAGAGCTATTAGTGAATGCTTCGGGACACAACCAACACGCTCCACCTCCCTTCGGTGAGATGACAATAACTCCCTTTCACTTTGCTGTTTTGTCTCGTTTAGGATTCTCGGGAGAACCTTTAGCCTATGATCAAAACTTGTATAAGAATCGCGAGTACCTTCGCCACATTTTCGATCCCATAGTAGATAGATTTCCACATAACAATAACTTCAAATATAGCCCAACTTCTTTTTTGGCTTTTGAGGATGATTATTGAGGTATGCTCAAATTCATGTTCACTATTTGGAGAACTTAGTAGACCTTGATAGAATAAAGGAACTCAATTGGGGTGCTCCCGCATACACTTGCCACATTAGGGGCCTCCGTGCTGGTGTGCAGCACACAAAAGCAGTAACAGAGTCCACCAACTATCTTCCTTTGAATGACTTAGGGATGATTATTAAGGTATGCTCAAATTCTCTTTTCTTCAATATTTACTTTTCACCTTGTGTGGATAAAAAGCTTTACTTAACTTGTCAAAATGTAGCTATGGTTGTATGAATACTTTCCACACCTTTCTCCCCGCTTAACAAATTGACCCATATTTCCGTCGTCTGCATCATGGGCTAGAGTTTATCTTGAACATCCAAGATACATAAAATAGGCTTCTTCGGATCAGCTCAAAACTGTGTAAACTCGGTATGTTGCCTCTATTCTCAAAACTTGTTCCAAAAATATACTAAAAAGGACTTTCTACCCCATATTTAGCATTCAAGTCATGCCCACGGCCTTAACCACTACCTGCGGGGCCACCCGTGGTGTAGTCTTGTGAGACCCGGAATTTTAGTAGGTTAATTAAATTAAGTAATCGACGCATAAAATATTTTATTTAGTATGAGCTCCTATTCTTATGCGCTTTTATAAATAAATTAGCGGGTTATTATCTCCTCCCGATACCCTTCTCGGATCAAGTAATTAAAACCCGAGGCAGCTTGTGATTTATTATTTCAAAAAAAAAAAGGAGAGATAATGAAGGAGACTAATTATGTGGGTAAGGAATTGAGAGATTAGTGTAAAGGGGTAGTATGTCTGGCATTTTCTAAGGCAACCACAACAAAAGGAAAAAGGGAGAAAATTAATGGGAAAAGAAAGAAGAAAGGCTCGGGGAAAGGAAAGAAGCCGAGGGAAAATAGAGGAAAGAAGGAGGAGCAGGGACGAAGCAAGGGAAAGCGAGAGAAGGGAGGTCGGCGAGAGCGAAATCGAGCGAGAGAGAGAGAGAAAGAGAGCCGGAGAAGAGGCCGGAGGCAGGCGCGCCGAGCAACGAACGAAGGGAAGACGGTCGGCGAACATAAGCGGACTCAACGAAAGGGCACGAAAGGGGAGGCAAAATCGAGACCGGAAGGGAGCGAGCCCGGGGCCGAAGAAGGAAACCGCGACCAATCGGCAAAGAAATCGCGGCTGGCGACGAAGCAGGCAGGGAGGAAAGCAGCGAAGTCGGCCTAGACCGGACTCGGCAAGCAGGCAGGAAGGCAAGGTGATGGAAAGTGGACCGCCCTAAAATATGAGCTGAAAGATATACTTTCAAAAGGGCCAAGCATGCTTATGAATCAACCAAAATGGCTTGAGTTTGTTTTAATTATTTTTGATCCGGGAGGATGCAAAGCCAAGAAGTTGATCTTTATGACTATATGTTCATAAATAAAAGCCCGTCCAAAGAGCCAAGAAGGTTAGGCAACCAGAATCAAAACTAGCCATTCAACTCCTCCATGCTAAGCGCAAGGTGAAATCGGCCAAGACAAACCGTGAAGTGTTAAGGTCTTTTTTTGCACATAAATAACTTGGTCGGTCCATATTGTCATAAGATGCTACCTAAGCCGGAAATGGAACAACAAAGGAAGAGCATTACAAGGAAGTCTAGAAGCATCCATTTGAGACGCTTGGGAAAGGGGAAAACAAGCCACAACCACATGTTCCCAATTTTGAAATACTTGGCTAGAATTCACTCTAGCTTAACTTGGAGGAGGGGAAAGAATCTTAGTAGTTTTATTATCATTTTTACTTTATTTTCCAGCTTAGTTTCAGCTTGTAAAATGCCATTGTTAGGCATTATAAACTCAGCTAAGCTAGCTCATGTAAAAACACACCTTTTGATGAATATACAAACCTTGAGTGTTATACTCTTTTCGGGATGGATTTCTCGAGCCTCTAAATCCTCAAAGCTGTATCCTAGGTTGGCATCTAGGTGGTGTCCTTTGAGTCTCCCAAACCCCGGTGGTGTTTCTGTATCCGGACCGTTTGAGAGCGCCCTTGATTCACTCGGTGGTGTTTCGTATCCGAGCTTGGATCAAGGTACTATCCAACGACTTTGCCATTCCATATCTCCCAATCCACGAATCATCTCTTTCCCAAATTTCACACACTTCATCATACATGAGTTGAGTCCATTTCCACCAAATCTCAGCTTAAACCAAGAACCCCTCCGTCCTCCATATCAAAACCAAACAAAGGGTATCAATCTGTACATCCAGCCAGCAGCATCAACTTCTGGCTATCTATTCAGGTAGTTCCCCTTATCCAAAATTCACGAAACTTGGCCACAACCTTCCTCCATCAGTTACCTCACTCCCTCCAAGTTTCGTCCAAATCCAAGATCATTTACCCTTCCTTTCACCCTTTTCCCCAGAACCGCACCTGCAGGTCCTATTCTGCCCGGTTGTGTGTTTTGCGGTTTTTCCATCTTTTTCTTTGCTTCCGCCACTACACATCACAAGGAAGACGAAGGAAACGAAGAGACTGACTTAAACTGATCCGAAATTCGCAACCTTCAATCTCTAAGTTGAGGTGGGTAGTCTTATACTCTAAACTATTAGTAATTTCGAAACCCAATGAGTTTTGTTGTGATTATTGAATGTTTATGTGATAGAATGAAGTGAGGAAGGGGTTAGGACTGAATTAGGTTATGAGAAAATCGAATTGAACTGTGAAGTCTCGAATCGAAACCTGAAGGAGCTTAGTAGTTGGTTAGGGCTGAGTTAAGATCCCGAAAGTTTAGGAGTTAGGTTGTGTAGGTATAAAGAGTATTGTGAAGGTCTCAATTAGCGCTTAGAAATGAAGAAATGATGATTTGGGTCTAAACTACGAATTGATGCTTCAGTTGAACCTTAGAGATTTCCTAAGTTCTTTGCGTTGGAAGGTAACGGCTTATACTGGGAAATAACGAGTTAAGTATAAGAGACGAGTGTGAGTTCACACCGAGTGATGCATAATTGAGGCATGGGAGTGAGAGGTGGGTGAGTATTAGGATAATTGAGTTCAAAAGATAATTAAATCCTTGAGGTTGAACTAAATTCGAAGATAAGCGGAACTAGCGGAAGTGGAGTGATGAAAAGAGATTAAGAGCTGTATGATTGAATTTGGACGAGAAAGAGCGATTAATGAAATAAAAACCTAAGATGAGAGCAAATCACACTTGGAGATGAAGGGAGCTAGAGGAATTTTAGTAGTGAAGTAAGAACAAGAGCTATATGACTAAATATGAGTAAGAAGAGGTTGATAAGTAATGTGGAGGTGTCATTGAAGTAAAGATGGTAAATTATGAGAAGTTAGGACATGTGAGATTAATGGTAACTACTTGTGGTTATTGTTGCTCGAAAAAGGAATTAATTTTACTAAATGGGAGAACCGAGAAAGGTTTAGTTGAAGAAGAGTAACAGGTAGATCACTATTATAGGAGTATTGATGGAGAAACTCCTTGCATGAATTTGTCCAACTAGCAACCTTGCCTGGGTCAACCACATCATATCACTTCATTACATCAGTACTAGTATCAAATGTCCAAGGGAAGATGATATGGTAAGTGTCTTCAGGAAAGTTCTTAAGAGTCATTGCTCCTAAGAAGTTGCGTACATGATGTTGGTGATTTTCGAACCTTTGAACTTAACATTAGGTACAATAAACTTAAGAGGTAATTTATCCTTTGGGATTGAAGTGAATCCCTTGTGATCAAAATGATTGCTGAATATAGATGACTCCCTTAACATCCGTTCTATCTCGATCTATATGGGAATCAAACTGAGATTTAGATTCGGGCTTAGGGGATTCACGTTTTGGATTGTTTGGAAGAGACTGGACACGTAGCCATTTCCCTTTTCACACGTTCAGCTTCCTCGGCCTCTTCCCTTCTCAAACCTTGACCTTCCTTATCTCTCTTACTAGCCTCAATAATCATTATGATTTCCTTAAAATCTCTTGATATAAGCGATATATGTTCTTCTTGATCACTCACCCTAGTTTCCACCTTATTTATATTCTCATTAAGTTGACTCGAGGTTAAGGTATTGCTCGGGATTGGGATCCATTGGAAGGGAACTCTTTTTAGGTACTCGTCTTAGAACAAGGAGTGGATTGTGATGGTGTAGTATGCACCAAAGCTTGTCACACCGATGTAGACCATGGAGTAAAAAGAAATGATGATGTGTCGGACTCCTTGGTAACACGTTCAAATCTTTTGGAGCTCGGATTCCAACGATACTCGGTTTCTATAGACTTCCCTATTCTGCAACCCAATGGATGAGTTTTAGGACCATGTGAGAGAAGATCACTGTTAGGAGGAAGGGACTCAAGCGCAAGACCCAAAGAGACTAAGGATGCTTTTTGTTTGGATGCACATAAAGGATGTGATGATGACATAATGAATGACTTGATAGACATGATCCTTAGAGAGAAGATGATTCCTATATGATAATGCATTCTCTTATCTCGAGATGATTTTTGGACTAAATGCAAAATAAAAAGGACAAGCTCACCTATCTTAATATAAAATTATTTTATTAGGCTAATGCAAATGGACTCAACTTACATGAGATGATTTTATTTGGCTAATGCAAATAGACTCACCTTAGATGAGATTGAAGACTCAGATTTTAACTCTTTGTCATTCTAAGTATTACATAAAGACTAAGGTATAAATCCTATCTCTCTTAAATTTTGATTTTAAGTCATTCCGAGCAATATATAAACTCTTATCTAAGTTTTCATTATGTTCTAACCGACTCAGAAAGTGCCTTATTACATATCTCCTACAACTGTGTTTCGACTCACTCGGACATTAATAAGAACTATAGCATGCTCAAATAATTTCTCTAACACTCTTATTTTAAGCACTAACTATGTATTTCAACGAAGAGAATTATAGCGTTTATTCTTTATTCTAAGTCAGTTTGTTTCGTTGAGAATTATTTGACCAGATCAAGTTGTTATACTCTAATATATTACTCTTTTAACATGATCATCTTTATGATTGACTCAAGAAGGAATTTGAGTATACTGAATATTAGACTCCGAAAATTCCACTCTTTTAGGCCAAAGATAATTAATTAAGCATTTAATTTATCTAATTTAATAATTATTTGTGCCTAATCTTGAACCAAAGTATTTTATACTTTGAGAACAAATATGGTTTGTTATTGTACGTTATTTAAAACGAGGCTAACATATCTATTTGAATTTCAAAAGCAATCGGTTTCTAGCCATTAACCACCAACAGGCAAGTTTTACCAACTTCGGACATGGCTTAGACACCATGTCGTGGTTGTTTGTTTCCAAAATTAAAAAAATCTAACCCTAGGCTTAATGGTTGTTTCCACCACAACTTTCAGTCACCACCAGGTGATTAGACCATCTTTCGGAGCTAAGAGCCATTGCACAACATTCACATCCCAATGGATCTTTTCTAAGTGACTCGGAATGGCCGTTACAACGGCTAGTGAAGACTTCTGTCCGTAACCAAGAATCAACGGCCACTCGCCAGGTGGACTATAAATAGAAGCCACATTACAAGACTAGATGATTGCTGGAACTAAATTTATTGTTGAACTAATTGTTCTCATTCTTACTCTATCTTCTATTTACAACTCCAAGTCTCGTATTTAATTTTTTCCGAGTTGTAAATAAAGTCTTATAACGAGTTACATTCTTTTCTTACTTTTTGAGTAAGGTCCCTTGACTGAGCTATAAGGGTTAACTCAGCTCAGCTTGTCCCATACTATAAAGGTTATTTCAGTTAGGAACTACTAGATAAGATAAGGGAACTTCCAAGTCTAGGAAAACATAATAAAGAATTGTTTAAGGTAGTAATTCCGGTTGAGTCAGTCCTCCGTATTTTGTGGAATCAAAATAGTGTATAAGACTTGGTGTTTCGATTAGCATTGTCCATGGTTTTGCTGCCCCGGAGTATTTCCACGTATATCTTTTTTATTTCTTTTCTAAGTCCAATCTAGATTTAGAATCTGCTTTTAGTTTGCATTGGTGCAAAAATTGTTTAATTTTCTTCATCACCCTATTCACCCCCTTTAGGGTGACTTACACTCTCCATGAGCAAACCTTCAATTGATATAAGAGCCTAGCTTTTGAAGAGGATCTCACCATCCAAAGGTATAAAGATCAGATGGCTCTGAACAACGGAGAGTTCGATGAAGAAAGGTCATCTACCGGACCGCTAAAGTTCAAAGGATCAAACTTTACACATTGGAAGAAGATGATGGTGTGTTTGTTGATGGACAACGATGAAGATGTTTGGAAAATCATCCAAGCAGTGCAACTTTATTCCAATGAAGAAGGAGAATGGAACTACAAGTGCTAAAAGCCAAATCCGAGTTCACCATTGAAGAGACCGATAAGATCAAAAAGAAATTCAAAGCTATAGACACATTGATGTGTGCCATTAGCACAGTAAGAATACAATATAGTCTCGGATCGTGACACAGACCAAAGAGGTGTGGGACACTCTTCTCAACACCTATGAAGGAACAAGCCAAGTGAAGCGAGCAAAGATAAGTCAATATCTTCATAAGTATGAGTTCTTCAAGATGGAGCCGTAAGAAAACATCACTCGGATGTATGTTTTGTTCACCGAGATTACCAATAATCTCAAATCTCTCGAGTAGAAAGATTTCTCACTAAGAAATGTCCAAAGCGATTCCGAGAATTCTACCGAAGAAGAGATGGGGTCCAAAAGTGACAACCAACCTCTCTCACCTAAGAGCAGACGAGGTTATCGAGAAGTTACTTACCCACGAGATTCATCGAGAAGAAGTGGATGTCGAGGTCAGCACCAAAAGGAGCATTGCGCCGAAGGCCTCGTAAAGCAAACGTGACAGTCCGAGCTCCTCGGAATCGAAGAGGATCCTATGGAACTCATAGCCCGAGGCTTTAATGAAATGATGAAATACAAGAAGTGGGAAAAGAGTCCAAAGGATGAGTTCTACAAGAAAGATAAGAAGGACAGTAAAAGGTAAATATTTATCCCCTTCAAAGTTATCTTTATCTAAGAACTCTAATTGCTTTGAATATGGCAGCAAGCAAGCACATAGTTAAAGGTTGTCCCAAGAGAAAGAAGGATAGAAAGAAAAAGGCTATGATGGCTTCCTGGAGTGATGATGACTCATCTTAAGAAGATGACTCAAACGACTTGAAGTGTCTTATGGCACTTGCGGACTCGTAAGCTGAATCTAAGTCATACAACGAGGACTCAAATATTTATGCGATAGTTGAATACTTTCTAAAATTCTCAAAAGTTGATCTAGCATGATATATTTTCACTTTGGAAGAAAAGTCCAATTATGACTCGTTCCAGTTTAACGAACAACTTGAGTCTCTTACTTATGAGAGCAATGTTTTCAAAAATGAGTTAGAAAAACCATGACAAAATCTGAAAGAACTTGAGACAAGTACTCAAGTAAATGAGACTGTGTCTTAGTCACTCAAAATAGAGAATGAGCAACTAAGAAGAAAGCTCAATGAATCTCAAGAACTTGTTTTGAAATTCACTCAAGGTCGAAAAACCTTAATATGCTATTAGGCTCTCAGTGTGTCTCCTTTAGGAAAGAAGGACTTCGTTTCAATGAAGAAGAGGAATCAAAATCTTATTCTATTCTTTTCAAAACTAATTCTAGAACCGTAAAGCTCAGTGAAGGTTGAGCATGGTCCCATTCATACAAATGAATAGAGGACTAAGCCTATACCAATTTAAAAGAAAAAGCCTTCTCCTCCTATTTACAAAAGAAAAAGACGTAGACTCAATTCTTTGGAAGGAAGACTCAGAATCGGACTGCACCAAAAATTATTCAAATTTAGGTTCCCAAAAGTGCTCTTCCTCGTAAAAGGACCACAAGAAAGGGAGTTACTGGGTTCATGAGAGGAAGTTAGAAGGGTTAGTTTGTTTATGTCTTGCATATAACTCGGAAGAAAAAGAAAGGTCATTGGTACTTAGACAAAGTGGTTACTAACGCCTTTTGTCGGAAATTCAAGACTCTTCTCTAAACTAGAAGATCTACAAGGACGAAAAGTCACATTTGGAGATAACAAACGCAAGATAGTAGGGATTGGCAAAATTGGTGAAGGAAACAACACAGTTAGCCCAGTCTATCTTGTCAAATGACTTAAGTACAATCTCTTTAGCATTTCTCACCAATGTGACAAAGGTCAAGAGGTAATGTTTACCCGAACAACAGCTACATTTCTGATGTAGTCTCCAATGAGAATAAGATGTCAGGTCCGAGGTCCAAGAACACGTACACTATTCCTCGTCTCTCGATTTTAGCCATAATTTATCTTGTTAGAAAGCATCTATGAATGATAGTTCATGGACTTGGCATCGTAGACTAGGTCACATTAGCATGCATACTATCAAGAAACTTGCATCTCATGGATTGTTTAGAAGTCTACCCAACTCGTGCATTCAAGAAAGATAAAATATGTAAAGAAGGCACAAAAGGTAAGCAGGTTAGATCATCATTCAAACCACTCAAAACCGTGTCTATATCCAAAGTGCTTGAATTACTTCATATGGATTTGTGTGGTGAAATTCCTGTGAAAAGTCTTTGAGGTAAATCATATGTACTTGTTGTTGATGATTTCTCACGATTTACTTGGGTATGTTTTCTCAAGAACAAGAATGAAACCTCAAAGAGTTCATTAAGCTTTGTAGGAAAATTAAAGTAGAGTCTTAGACTAAGATCACAAGGATTCAAACCGACCATGGAATGGAGTTCGAGTACTCTGAATTTGTAGACTTCGTGACAAGAATGGGATCGCTCACAATTTCTCTCGTACCAAGAACTCCTCAACAAAATAGAGTAGTAAAGAGAAAGAACAGAACTCTTGAAGAAATAGGAAGGACTCGATGATTGAAAATGATCTACTCTACTGTTTCTAGGGTTAAGCAAGTCAACACAGAAATTACACACTCAATAGATGCCTCATTAGACCCATCTTGAAGAAAACTCCTTACAAGCTTTACAAGGAAAAGAAACCCAACATCTCCTACATCAGACCATTTGGATGTAAATGTTTTATTCACAACAATGGTAAGGAGCATCTAACTAAGTTTAATGCTAAGTCGGATGAAGGTATACTTCGGGTTACTCATTTCATAGCAAAGCTTATCGTGTTTTTAACAAGAGAGCTAACAAAGTGGAACAAAGTATCCACATTGTCTTTGATGAGATTGATCGTGGTAGGATAAGTGAGTCCACAAACTCAGATCCTACACTTAACAGAGATTAAGACGACCTTGCTGAAGCCGAGCTTATAAAGAGTAAAACAGAATTACTGAAGCGACTTAGAATGGAGCAACTCAAAATGTTATGACTTAGAGTGAACAAACTCAAGAGTGAGCTCGGAATGTTAAAGAACAAGTCAATGAGAGACTCAAGCAAGATCAACCAACTGAAGATCAACCTATTCATCCAACAAACTTGGTAAACCAAAGGACAGGTAGAGCTTTCAAATATGCATCCAACCACCTACCTGAAGACATATTATCCGATATCAATCGTGGGGTAAGAACTCGTTCTTTTTGCATAATCTATGTGCATTTTCTACATTCATATCATTAACTAAATGCAAAAATGCACTAGAATTCCTAAATGAACCCGTATGGATAGAGGCCATGCAAGAAGAGCTCAATTAATTTGAAAGAAACCAAGTCTCGGACTCGACCAAATGACCATCTAATCACGGAGTTATAGGAACCAAATGGGTTTTCAACAACAAACTGGCCAAGGAAGGGTTGGTAGTTAGAAATAAGGCTATACTTTTTGCCAAGGGTTATCATCAATAAGAAGGAACTGATTGTAGGGAAACCTCTGCACCTGTTGCTAGGATTGAGGCAATCGGAATTCTATTAGCAATTGTATCTAGCATGAATATCAAACTTTATCTAATGGATGTCAAATGTGTTTTTCTGAATGGTTTCATTCAAGAAGAAGTCTATGTTGAGCAACTCCCTTGATTTGAAAACTCAGAATTTCCAAATCATGTTTTCAAATTATAAAAGGCTTTATATGGACTTAAACAAGCTCCCGGAGCTTGGTATGAAAGACAAAGCAGTTTCTTGGTTGAAAATAATTTCGAAAGAGATCACATTAACAAAACTCTTTTCATAAAAACTAAGGGGAAAGATTTTCTTATCATTCAGATTTATGTTGATGATATCATTTTTCGAGCTACTAATGAAACTCTATATTAAGAGTTTTCTGAGTTGATGAGACAAGAGTTCCAAATGAGTATGATGAGAGAACTCAACTTCTTTCTTGGTCTATAAATCAAACAAGACAAAGGATGACATTTATGTCCATCAATCCAAGTATACCAAGGAGCTTTTGAGCAAGTACAAACCGCAAGATATGAAGCATGGAGCAACATCTATGAGTAGCATCTTAAAACCGGACTCGGATGAGAAAGGTAAAGTTGTAGATTAGAAACTCTACAGAGGTATGATTGGATCTCTACTTTATTTCACATCTAGAAGGCAAGATATCATGTTTAGTGTCTGCCTTTGTGCAAGATTTTAAACTAATCCAAAAGAATCACATCTCACTGCGGTGAAGAGAATTTTCAGATATCTTGTAGGGACCCGTAATCTTGTTATATGGTTTTCAAAAGACTTAGAACCGACTCTCACTAGATACTCATATGCCGATTATGCGAGATACAAAGTTCATAGAAAGAGCACATCAGGAGCATGCCAATTTTGGGTCAATCCTTCATCTCCCGGGACTCAAAGAAACAAAATTCTGTTACTCTATCAACTGCAGAGGCTGAGTACATTGGAGCTGGAGCTTGTTGTGCTCAAATTCTATGGATCAAGCAAGCACATGAAGGATCTAGGGCTATCATTCACATCTATCCAATCAAGTGTGATAATCAGATTGCAATCAACATTACCAAGAATCCGGTTCAACACTTAAAGACAAAGCATATTGAGGTCAGGTATCATTTTCTAAGAGACCACTGTGAGAAATGTGATATTGAGCTTGAATTCATTCCTATGAAATTTCAGTTAGTTGATATTTTCACTAAGCCACTTAGTGAGGATTAGTTTTGCTTTATTAGAAATGAGGTAGGTATGATTAATGCATGATTATGTGATTTCTATGTGAATTATCCTTGCATAATTATGTTTTATTTTGTTTTAATTACAAATGGATTAGTTGTCGAGGGAAACCGAGCTATAAGTTATTAGTTCTCTCGAGTGTCCCGAGTCACTCGTAAAACATACCGAATCGGACTTAGTTTTTGAGGAAAATGGATATCAAACTTCGGAATTATCTCTAGATAAATGGAGACTTTCGAAATATTTTCAAAAAGTCTTTGTTCTTTCTCTCGGGACGCGCGTCGACCAAAGAATTTTAGTCGTTGGAAGAAAGCTGCTGGAATAATAGTCGTTGGAGTGCAGAACGTCACACCCGCCTTAGACTCGCCGTTTGAACTTTAGGTCGACCGAAGGCTAAAAATGATTTCTTCTCGCTATAAATAGCACCCATTTGCCTTCTTTTTGTTAATTTTCTCTCTACTCTCTTCTCTCAAAATTTCTATTATCTCATATTAACTTTCCGAATTCAAATCTCTCTCACTCTCTCTCTTTGCTCTCTCGTTTCCTCTATGCTTTTCATCTCACACAATTCCTAAGCGAGGTTCAGGACTAGAGCTGTTGGGGTCTACAACCAAGAAGCCCCCGCACCAAAAATACTAAAGAGGGTACCTTCAACCCCTCCAAAATCTTTGTTGCCCAACACTTTACGTTCGATGACAAGTTCTTCCAACCCACATCTTTTCGTGGTTAAAGCACATTCAGGACACTCGAAGTCTACAATTATTTGTGCTTCAGTGATTCATTTATCTAGAACTCGTCGCCGAGTTCTACTCTAATATGTCATATTCTGAAGGTGTCATCACCTAAAAAGTCTAATCGGAAGGTTGTTTGCATTAACCTCCATCTTCTTTAGAAACTTTTTAAACTTTCTTCTCTCTTTCTCAACTCCCACCCTATACCTTTCATAGAAGTTGCAGATGACTTATTTAAAAAGTATGCCAAAGAAGTACCTAAGTCACGAAAGAACTTCTCCGTAACTCGGATGAAGTCTAAGGCAAGGTTACTATGTTTCATTATGATGCGAACCTTCTTTTCTCATCATTTTAGCAAGGAGAATCCCAACTCCAAGATTCTCAAAGCCTTATTTTTACATTATGGAGGGCTATAAAGTAGACCTTTTCCCTTTCATTATTGACCGGATGGCCTCTGTGCCAGCTTAGTCCAAAAATCTGCTCCTTTTCCATTCGGAGCTCTCTTGACATTTGTTTTCGAACAGCTTGAAGATTACCCTTCCCTCATATCCCAAAGCTATTTCGAGGCTACCATTATTGTTAGCATAAGAGAATTTATGGGATATGGATACCAGGAGGTAAAACCTAGTGTCCGGGTTCATTCATCTAAGCTTCCACCTCCATCTCCTCCACCAGCTCGAAAAGCACTAGCAGCTTGCACCTCCTTCTGCTGGTCCCTTTACTTCCCTACCACCTCCTCGCTCCCACCACTGCAGCCTCTTACCAAAATGGTAGAAAAGCTCGCTTCTATGTCTAAACAACTTCGAACACCGTCTCGCTCTCTCAAGCCCATCTATCGCGCCTGGTGATCAACCGTAAGGTCGACCAGCCTCGGATTCAGGAATGTCGGACATTTATGCTTCGGTTCAAAGCCATTATCAACGAGCAACGCGAGTAGCTCCAACTTCTCGAGGAACACAGGTCCAAGGTCGCTCAGACTCGTAAACTTCGGATACTTTTGAGGAGTCCTCCTACCCAGCCATGTCTACCTCGACCGAGAAGAAGAAGCTAAACCAACAGCTAAAGAAGGAGCAGCTCATCCCGAAGTGGAGTAGGAAGAGGAGAAAGGAGAAGAAGAAAAAGAAAAAGAAGAGGCTGCCCCACCTAAGTGACAAGGTGCAATAGAACCCGAACTAGAGCTAATCTCCTCATATCACGCTCCGAGTGAGTCGAAGAAGCTAGGGACGTTGGTTAGTCCAAAGCCGCCGGCTCGAAGCACCACCCTCTCGCTGTCTTTCGAAGGATGAACCCGAGGAAGATATGCCCCTGGCTCGTAGAACCGCAACGAGCAACTACCGGACATCGTCGTGCTTCCGTTGCTGCGATCATCCACCTCTTTCCAAGCTTATCAACGCAAGTGCAATGCCCATTCCTCCTCCTCTCGACAAGCAAGCCCCCTCTTAATTTTTTTTTGTTTTTGTCCAACATCGATTTTTTTCCTTCTTTTTGATGAAATTCTAGGGGAGAAAATCTAGAAAACTTGATCTTTTGTTTAGGGGAGTTAACTCTCTCTTTTGAGTAATGAATGAATTTTTTTAATAGACTTGTTTCGAGTTATATGTTTCCGAGTTATACTTTTGCCCCGATGCTCAAATATTTAACTTTGCTGAAATGCTATTTCTTTTTGCTTTTCTACTCGATACAACGTGTTCATTTCTTTGCTTTGATTTATTATTTGCATTATAGTTCTGAGTTATGATATGATTTGAAATGCATTTTTATAAGTATGGACTGCCTTTCATCCATCACTCTTTGCACTAATACTTAAGAGAACATTACTTCCTGTTCTTATCATTGAAAATGAAAACTCATGTTTCGCACCGACATGTTTCTATCTTAAGTATGGAATGCCTTTAATCAAAATGAGGGAGATTGAAGACTCAAGTTTTAACTCTAAATCATTCTGAGTATTACATGAAGACTCAGGTAAGAACCTATCTCTCTTAAGTTTTGATTTCAAGTCATTCTAAGCACTATAGAAACTCTTATATAAGTTTTCATTTTATTTTGACTGACTTAGAAAGCACCTTATTGCATATCTCCTACACTAGTGTTTCTAACTCACCGAGACATCACTCGGAACTATCGCATGCTCAAACAATTTCTCTAACACTCTTATTTTAAGTAATGAATACGTATTCCAACGTAAAGAGAACTACATCGTTGATTCTTTATTCTAAGTTAGTTTATTTCCTTGAGAATTATTTGACCAGATTAAGTTGTTATACTCGATATTTTACTCTTTTAACTTGATCATATTTAGGATTGACTCAAGATAGAATTTGAGTATACTAAATATTAGGCTTAGAAAATTCCACTCTTTTGGGCCAAATATAATTAAGCACTTAATTTCTCTAATTTAATTATTATCCATGCTTAATCTTAGACCACAATATTTTATACTTTGAGAACCAATGTGGTTTGCTTTTGTAGGATATTCAAACGAGGCTAACCTATCTTTTTTATTTTCAAAAGCAACCGGGTTTTAGCCGTTAACCACCAGCAGACAAGTTTTACCTACTTATGGACATGTCTTAGACATCGTGTTAGGTTGCTTGTTTCCAAAATTGGAAAACTCTAACTCTAGGTTTAACGGTTGTTTCCACCACAACTTGCAGTCACCACCAAGTGATTAGACTATCTTTTGGAGCCAAGAGCTGTTGCATAATGTTCACATCTCAACGGATCTTTTCCGAGCGATCGGAATGGCCGTTACAAGTGGCTAGTGAAGACTTCTTTCCATAACCAAGAATCAATAGTCACTTTGCCTGGTTGACTATAAATAAAAGCCACTTCACAACACTAGAAGATTGCTGGAACAGAATTTATTATTGAACTAATTGTTCTCATTCTTACTCAATCTTCTATTTATAACTCCAAGTCTTTATTCAATATTTTCTTAGTTAGACAGTAAAGTCTTATAATCAGTTACATTCTTTTCTTACTTTCTAAGTAAGGTCCCTTGACTAAGCTGTATGGGTTAACTCAGCCTAATTGTCCCTTATTGTAAAGGTTATGTCAGTCAGGAAGTATTAGATCGGATAAGAGAACTTCTAAGTTTGGGAAAACATTGCAAACAATTGTTTAAGGGAGCAATTCTGGTTGAGTTAGTCCTCTCGTATTTTGCGGATTGAAAATAGTGGATTTGACTTGGTGCTTGGATTAGCACGATCCGTGGTTTTTTGCCCCGGGAGGGTTCCCATATATATCTCGTGTTTTTGCTTTTCCGAGTCCAATCTAGTCTCAAAAGACACTTTTAGTTTGTATTCGCGCAAAATTGTTTTTTTTTCATCACCCTATTCACCCCCTCTAGGGTGACTTAGACTTTCCACGAGCAAACCTTCAGAGATGATTTTATTTGGCTAATGCAAGCGGACTCGCCTCGTATAAGATGATTTTATTTGGCTAATCAAAATGGACTCACCTAATATGAGATGATTTTATTTGGCTAATGCAAATGGACTCACCTTACATGATATGGTTTTATTTGGCTAATACAAATGGACTCACCTTATCTCGAGATGATTTTATTTGGCTAATGCAAGTGGACTCACCTCATATGAAATGATTTTATTTTACTACAAGTAAATGAAATGTGAAAATGCAAAAAGAAATAAACGGACTAGACAATAAGAAAAGGGAACTTTTCGATAAGACTCTTTCACAAAGCAAGTAACCCGAATAGGAAAAAAGGCATTTTGACTTTTAGCTAAGTTCACATAATGGACCAACTTTAGGAAGTTTATTAAAGTACGTTATTTTCACCCATGCAAGGGTCTCATCAACACTCTTCAACTATTTCTAAAGGCTCACAAATAGAAGATTAAATCTAAAAACACAAATTCATCCAAGCATGCACATGAAGACTAAGGGGCACCTAAAAGTCCAAAACTTCTATGGCCCAAGAGTTCAAGAGTTTGGATACATGATGACACGTAGTCCGAGAATTTAGTCCCCCATGGGTTGCACGGATAAGGATACCAACCAGAATTCTAGTGCCTCTCGGTGAACCAAAAGGTTTAGCCCGAGATGGCGTGCTATGGGGGTGGAGGTACAAGTAAAGTTTACCTAGGGTCCAAAATAATATTTAAACTAGTTCATAGGTCAATAAATGTAGGATGTGTAATGCAAGTACATCGTTAAAACACAATACATAATTTTTTAAGTTTTTCCCTTTTAATAAAAAGTTTATCCCTAGTGGAGTCGCCTTTGTAGGAACCACGGCCCGGGTGGCGACCCTGAACTAAGCTTCCTCCATGATTTGCCCCTTTGGCGTTAGGGTTTTGATTTTAGAAAGAAGAAAGATCGATTTAGGGTTTTGATGATGCATTTAAAAAGTGGGGATGAACCTTTTATTAAGGTTTTCCAAATTTTATTAATTAGTCAAAGTTTGAATGGCAATTTTATTAAATATTTTATTTTAGAATTTATTTTCAGAATTCTCGGGATCTTATTTTCTAATTAAGGAATAAAGTAAAATAAGGGTTTTGGTCCCGCTGTGAGATTGGTGGAAAAACATCAATCTAGACCAAAGCCTCACATGTCGACCACCCAAGCATAGGCGGCAGCTCGTGTCAAGTCAAGGCGGGCGTCGCCTAAAGGCAGGGCCGACGAGTCAGCCTCGGCCTCTACCCTGGTGGGAAGATCCAAAACCTCCTCTTACCATTCTTGCAATCGGAAAACACCAAGATGTAATTTTTGAATTGAATAAAGCATAAAATAATGGAGTCGCCAGTCGCTTTTATGAGAGAAAAACTAAAAAAAAAAAAATTGCTCTTCTAATATGAGTATGAGAAAACTAAGACTAAAAGAGGCTAAAATGACTCCATCGGTACTTGAACCGAGAATCGGATTCTAAAGCGAGGAAATCCCTTCCGTTTCTCCCATCCGCGGCCATTACTAGTTCGAGTAGTGTATTATAATGATGTGAGAAAACAAGCATACATCGATATGTTGAACGAATTAATGCAACCAAAATATAACTAGGAAAACAATTAAAAATGAAAGTAAAGAAAGCAAGAAAGAAAAGCGAGAAATAGAAAAATTACATCGGTCGTGGAGGAATTTAAAGTGATTACATCTCTTAAATCACAAGACGGAAAGTAATAAAAGTAGAACTAAATATAACCATTTCAAGGTTGAATTCTGGACCTCAGTGTTGTTTTGTGAATCCAAAGAAAAGGGCTAGTTTTGTGAATGGTGTATAGGGTGTAGTAATGATAAGTTGAATGAGTGCCCAGAGATTAGAGTAACCGAATATTCTTTAGCTCTTTGCACGGATTTAACGGTAGCTTAGTAAAGGATGACTGTCTTATGGAAATTTCATAAGAGTAACGTTTAGATGAGAGTGATCTCGGTTGGCTTTGAGCAGCGTAATGTTAAGGCAGGAAGTCGTATGAGAATGAGAGCCATACTATATTTATAGGAGAGGACCTACGTCATAAATGACCTAGGGTTTGCCTCCATCCAGCCATCCAAACAGTTGAAACAAAATCGGGCCAAATCCTAAAAGATAAAACCGGACTAGAAAGAGATAAAACCGGATAGAACTCAATAATAGGGGAAGGCGGCGCCGCCAACCGGGCACCCTAGGATTTCGTGCGTTAGTTGTGTCTCCAAGGACTCTCCAAGCCAAAATGCAATGTTCCATTCTCGTGCTTGTAGAAGGCGGGCACCGGCCACGACGTCATTGTGTGGGGAAGCTTCTAGTCTCGTGCGCACTATTTTGTGAAGCTTAAACGCAAGCACTTTGATGCTCTTGATCATGCAATGTAACGCTTAACGCTATCTTCAGCTCTTCAGCTCCTTGTACTCTTGATGAAAGTAGAATGCAGTACTCTAGACTCGAAATTTCTTGGTACACAACATCGGACTCCACAATCTCTAAAGGCTCAGCTCGGCTCTTGGATCATCCGAACAGATTTCTGGACCAACCCAAGGTAAAAATGCTATTTATTTGGTGCTCGGGGTTCTTTGTGGTTTACTCGGCTTATGTTGCACCAATTGATCATAGTCCGAGACCCAAATCCACAAACAGGACTCTGGATTATCATCATCGAACCAACAAAACAAAATATAAATAAAGAGATAAAGGATGACACTTTTTATGTGTTTACAACTCGCGAGAGGATATCCGCAATGTTTGAGGATAAACGCTTTTCAACCAGGGATGTACGGTAGTTATATTCTTCCATCATCAACCAAGGTATCCAAAACTTTTATGCAGGGTGTTCCTAGGGAGAATGAAGTCCAATTAGAAGGCAAGAAAGTGTTGGCGGGACAAGCTTAGACCATGCTTGCTTGTGGTAATAAAGTCCTACATTGAACCTGGCCGAGTCCACAATACCGAGTCATGCTAAGAGCTCGGAATCAAACAATAAGGCCCAGTCCGATCGACGAGTTAAAAGAATGAAAATTAAGAAGTTGGCCTTGCAGAGTTAATAACGAGATGGAGTTGTTCAAGGTAGATTTGCTGGAAAAGGTGAAAAACAAGGAGAAGTTTCTATTTTGTGAATCCATGACACATAGCATTTCCGAGTCACCGAGAAGCAGCCCCGAGTTTAGCCCTCTTTTTAAAGGTGCGACGAGAAGATTTGTGAACAATTTTATTCATATGAAGAACTATGGTCCGTAATAATTTGAGACAGCTTTGTATGATGTTAATGTATATTTCATTAGGTAGTACATTATGTATGACTCAGGAGAAGCTATTTCTGGCCTAGTCGAAAGGTTATTGCCACACTCCCGTTTAGTAAAAGTGGTGATATGAAGGTCGATCCTATCTCGAGTCCAGAATTCTACCAATCCTATAGAAGAAGAATTCTCATCGATTTCTTAACCGGAAGATGAGTTGTGCTTTTGATGTTCTATAAGGACTTCCCGATAGCTGTAATTATTAATGATGAAGATTTCCTTACAAGGCAACACGTCCGAGTTGAGGAGATCCACAAGCCCCTCTCGTAAGAAGGATGCCCCGTAAAAGACCTTATGGACAAAAACCTCTTACTTACAGTATTTCGTAGTCTTAGATATTAGCCACTTGCAAAGCTAGTTACTAGAATGTGACCCACCTTCTTGAACAATCCAATAAGGAGTCTTCAAGTGCATCGTCAAGGTTTTTCAAGTCATTTCAGCCATTTACAACATGCCTAGAGAGAAGAGGAGATGCTATTGGTTAAGATTTCTACTGCAGTCGAATTCGTAGTCATAATACTTTTGCAGCTTCAGCTTTTTTGTCCTAGTTAAGATTAATCTTATAATTAGTGTTGATTAATTGTGATTAGTCTTAACCTTTCATTAGCGATTAGGAAAGTTATTTTGCTCGAAAAATGGCCACGTATAAAAAGCCTTCCTACCGATGTAGAAACAAAACTTTTGGGTCAATTAACTTGTTTGATACACTATTGTGTTTAAATTAGAATGTTTGAGTGAATCAACTTTCCACCCTCCAAAAATCCCCTAGTTGTTGTATCTCGGTTTGGCAACTAAGTGGCAATTTCCTAAGTCTTGGAAGCAACCCCTGTTGGATCAATTCCAAGGCTAGTTTCTTTGCTACCCCTTACTTAACTTCGAAGTTGGACCTAGTCCCTTTCCGAGTCGAGCTTGGTTTTAGCCCACAATCACTCTTTCAGCCTCCCTTATTGGTGCAAATTGAAGAAAACCTCAAAGACAATCCCTCTTTCCAAACTCCACTTTACCCAACCCCTTATCCCTGGTTTCCTTTTTAATTGTCTTATCAATTGCAAGGAACACTAATTCCACATCTAAGTCATCCCACCCTTGGCCTTGTAACCATCATTTGGTACCAAAGCTTAACTCAAATCGATTATTTGGTTTCTAAGCTGGCTTTGGTTCCATCGCTACCAAATGAAGAGTTGAATGGTAACCCTAACCAAAATAACATTGTTATACCACATAATTTTTTTTCTTGGCTATGTGTTTTATAAGCGGGAAATTCATGGTGGGGAAAAAGGTTGATCTTTCAAGTTGAAGGAAAAAATTTTCAAAAAGGCGAGTATAATGGATATGTTTCTATATCATCATGCAAAGCCCGTGTGTAGTACAATTCTAAGAAAGCTCAACTTCAGTTGAAGGCTGAGACAAGGCAGCGAGTTGGAGATTGCAGCCCAATTACAACCTATCCTAGTAAATCTGAGCTCAACTAAGAACTCAAATTCGGACTATGCAACCAATCTTAGTTCAAATGTGAACTCGATTACATGCCTTTACCGAGAGTTTGAGTTCAACTGGGAACTTAGTTCCAAGCTTTAAAAATATTTTGAGTTCAATTGAGAAATCAGATTTTTACTTTGCAAGCATTCCGATGTGCCAAGATGTAAGGCTACACCGATCCCGAAATAGAGTGAAATTATGCGTAGTTCTAAGTGGGTCGAAAGGACTCGAAATGACTTCTCTGTTGTAAAATTATCAAGAACTGGGCTAATCACTCAAACAGAGATGATTAACAAAGGTAACTAAGACAGAGAATAACAAGAATCGTTAAGATTAGCTAAAGCTACGGATATTGCCACCAAGGATAAAACTAGGGCGCTAATGACACTTAGAGATACACATATGAACACTTTGAGTATAGTTAGATTCTTTAGATACAGCCTAATTACACCACTAATTAGACAAGCAAAAGAGAATTTAGGGTAGTAAGGAGCTCAACTCAACTTTACTTAGCATATAGCAAATTTTTAAAATTAGAGGTACCTTACAACAAGAGGACCCATGCATATTTATAGGCCTCTTAGTTAGGATACATCACTCTAATCCAAGGATTATGATGGGGAGGACACCACAAACCCGCACTCCAACTAAGACCGAGAGCCAGCCGTAACCGAGTAATAATGCTAAGTCCTCTCGACTTCATTACTGAACCCTCGTAAACCATTGCTGGGTCTTCGTTGATAACGCAGCATCAAGGGAGTTTTGGCCACACTCGTAAATACTTGTCTGTCTCCTCGGACAGGAGTAAGACAGGAGTAAGGGAGTAAGACAAGTCGAAATATTCGGAGGAAAATAAGCCAAGGGATCTTTTTTCGAGTCCTCGCTTCGAACTCGGACGTCAAATGATCTTTTTCCGAGTCCTTAGTTTCGAACTTAGACTACTAGATCATCGGCATCTTCAGCAGAGCCGAAAAGGAAAGTTAAGGATCAAAAAACAAAAGAATTTGGTGACAACGATCGTAGCTGTCACCGGACTCAAAACCGTACTACTTTGTACTACCGATTCCGTGGTCCCCCTCCTTTTCTGCTGTAATTATTTACCTTTTGTCCTTGTTTTTATCTTTTTATTTTGCTGAATACATCACAACCATTGATTGTAAAAGGGATTTATAACCCTTAGATTAGAGTGATGTACCCTAGCTAAGAGGCCTATAAATATACATGGGCTCTCTCCTTATAGAGGATGATGATTTTGATATTGGCTATATGCTAAGTAAAGTTGAGCAAGGTGCTCCTTTCAACCCCAAAATTCTCTTTTGCTTGTCTAATTAGTGGCATAATTAGGCTGTGTTCTGAAGAGTCCGATTATACTTAGTGTGGTGATAGATGTATCACTAAGTGTGATTAGTGCCCTAGTTTTATCCTTGGTGGTGATTTCTATATCCTTGGATAGTTCTAGTTTATCTTGTTCTTATCCTATCAAAGTTGGCTACCTTGCTAATCATCTCCTCACGAATGATTAGCTTAATCCTAGTTGTTTATCTGTTTCATTGGTCACTTCTAAGCCCATTCTCGAGTCTCTCGAATTGCATTTGGCGCACTCGCTTTCGTGGATCGATGTAGCCTTGCGTTTTGGCACATCAGATTATAAATTCCCTTTATAATCAAAGACTGTGATGTAATTTAGCAAAATAAATGACAAAATGATGGAAATATTTCTCCATCATGAAGCCAGGTACCTAAGACTTCTATGCAGGTTATTCCTTGGGAGAACCATACTAAGTTTTGAGGTAGTAAAGTGGAAGCAAGACATGCTCAAACACCGCATGATGTAGGCAATATAGTCCTGCATGCAACCTGGCTTGAAGCCACTATTCTGAGTCCAGATATAAGCTCATAATCAAGCAACAAATCTCAGCCTGAGCTACAGGCCAAACGAAGGAAAGTCAACAAGTTAACCTTGCATGTTAAAGGCAAGGAAGGGTTGATGAGTACAAGTTTGCTAAAAAAGTAGCAAAGCAAGGAGAAGTTGTCTGATGGACCTAGACCCATGGGCTACAACATACTCCAAGCCCAAAGCCATCCACGATCAAACTGAGTTGGGTAGCACACTTATTTCCCCTTTTCATAAGCTTCCGAGTGACTCGGAATTCTCTCGTGTTGTAAGGATCGGAAGTTCTCGCCATTCAGTCACAAACGGCTATGAGTTTGCTTACCAAATTATTCATACAAGTACTTCATGATGTCCTCAAGCTTAAAAACTTATGGGATCTTGAATATATGCGGAGATAATAACTGAGAAAGACCTTTGTTAAAACTGGCAGCTTGCTCATCCAGGATGACACCTGCACCTGGTTTTGATCATATCTTCCGATCCAGAGCTCCAACATCACCTCATGACATATCGATGGAAAGATAACACCCTAAGCTTTCTGACCATATAAAGAATATCTAAATTGGAGTTGGGAATCTCAAGTTATGAGCATTTGAAGTTGACTCAGAAACTGGAAGGTGCGCACTCGTAATGACGCTTGAAGGTCATCTTCAAAAGGGTGTTCAGTCAACCATGGATTAGATTTTGGTCTCCAATTTTCACAAGGGTATTCTTGGACATGTCTAGATTAATATTGAGTTATGGGCATTGTCTTTTAGGTTGGAGATAATAAAGAAAATGGTCCGAACATCAAACCGGGTATTTGTACTCGACTAATCCGACCTCTGCTGATTGTTCTGGTCATAACATTTTGCTCACAGCTTCAAATGGGTCGAGCCACATATGGTTGAAAAGCTTATTCCTCAAGCTTTCGAAGCATATCTTACACGTCACAATTGGAGTTGTAAATCAAGAGATATCACCATTTTAAGTTGGCTCTGCTGCAGGAAGATGCACTGAAAACGACAGACAAGGGGGACCATTTGCAGCTGTCCTTTTATTCTCGATCATTTTATCTTCATTGGCCACTGTTTTTGTCTTCTTTTATTTTGGCTGAATGTAGTGACAGCCCTAGGATTATGTAAGGCTATTTTCAGCCCTAGGATTATGTAAGGCTATTTTCAGCCCATAGATTAAAGTAGCAACCCTAGTTTTTAGCTCTATATATATGTAGAGTGCTGCATGTAAAAATCGGACAAGTTTATCCATGAATGCTAATGCATCAAAGTTGAGCTGAGCTCCTTTATCCTTTTAAATCTCATTTTGCTTATCCTAGTTTGGCTAACTAGGTGGTGTTCAAAAGAGTCTTAGGCAAGCTTGGTGGTGATATCTCGTATCTAGTGCAAGCCTTTGAGCCCTAGCTAAGCTTGGTGGTGAAATCTGTATCCAAGTGAAGTTAGACTATCCCTTGGTTGTGTGCATCTATAGTGGATGTTCATAAACATTCCCCATATTTATCCCTCACCATTCTGCCCAAACATGTTCCCCTCATCTTCCTTAACCCCTTAACCATCATCCCACAAAAATCCAGCTTCTTTTGAAGCCACCATCTTTATTCCGTAAACCGACCATCCGTCGTCCGAGCTACTCGGATTCAGTATTCTAAGTCCTCTGTTCTGGTTTTCTCGAGTCCGACTTAATACTCGGCTTCAGTTGTCCGAGTTAGTCTAAGTCCCCAATTTTAGTTGTCTAGTTAGTCCGAGCCCTCGCTTCCGGTCGTTTGAGTCCGGCTTAGTCCTCGGTTCCAACTTTCGAGTCGTTCCGAGTCCTCGTAACTAGTTATTGAGTCATTCCGACCCACTAAGAACTGCGCATTATTTCACTCGTTTCAGGATCGATGTAGCCTTGCGTTTTGGCACATCATTGTCATTCATCGAATCCAAGACATATATCATTTTTCAGTCATCCAAAGAGTAACTCATACTGCCAACCCTATTGGTCGAGTTGTGCCAAGCGCTTCAACCCAAAATCTTTGAATCCGGAACATTGGCAAAGAGGATCGCGAGCACCCCGGCCACCACAGCTTGATCCCCACTCAAATCTACACCCATTCAATTTCCAAGTTACTTTTGTTGTTGTCAATTAATTCGTTAACAACTTTATTTGTTTTGATGCATAATTATGGTCTCGTAATAATTTGAGACAGTTTGTATGATGCTATTTTACATTTCATTAGGTAGAACACTATGCGCTCACACGAGAAGTCTGTTTCTAACCCGGTCGAATAGTATTGCCACACTCCCGTCTAGTGAAAGGTGCCGATACCAAGGATATTGCATGAACTAAGAAGCACCAATCCAATGGAAGAACATATCAGATTGGTTTCTTTGTCAAAGAGATAAATTCCGAGTCAAGGTGTTCTACAAGGAGTTCACCGATAGCAGGAATTATTAATGATGTCGATTTCCTTACATGTCCGCTGAGTCCGAGTCCAAGAGTGTCCTAAGTCATCCTCAGTAGAAGAAGAAGAAATATGGACAAGACTCTTTCTTATTTACAGTATTTCTAAGTCTCGAAATTAATCACTTGCAAAGCTAGTTCCTAGGTTGTAGACCTATTCTTTTTAGCGATCTAATAAGGAGTCTTCAAATGGCTGTCAAGGCTTTTCAACTCTTTTCAACCAATTGCAAGTTGCGAAGAGGATAAAAGAGTTATTATTTGATGTGTAGTAGCGGAAGCAAAGAAAAAGATGGAAAAACCGCAAAACACACAACCGGGCAGAACAGGACCTGCAGGTGCGGTTCTGGGGAAAAAGGTGAAAGGAGGGGTAAATGATGGAGTTTTTGGACGAAATTTGGTGGAAGGTTAGTTAACTGGTTGGGGAAGGTTGTGGTAAAATTTGGGCAGCATCCAAGGTCGGGATCACCTTGAGCCAAACGCAAACAGAAAGCCTCGCTGGGTGGCTGTCCAGAATGAGGTTCTTTGTTTGTTTTTGGTGCTGGGGATGGAGTTCTTCTTGGATTGAGCTGAGATTTGGAGGGAATGGACTCAACTCATGTAAGATGAAGTGTGTGAAATTTGGGAAAGAGATGATTCGTGGATTGGGAGATATGGTTGATGGAAGTCGCTGGATAGAACCTGGATTCTGGCTTGGATACAGAAACACCACCAAGCTGAATCAAGGGGCGCTCTCAAACGGTCCGGATACAAAAACACCACCGAGGTTTGGGAGACTCAAAGGACACCACCTAGATGCCAACCTAGGATACAGCTTTGAGGATTTAGAGGCTCGAGAAATCCATCCCGAAAAGAGTATAACACTCAAGGTTTGTATATTCATCAAAAAGTGTCTTTACAAGGAGTGTGCATGCTGAATATATAATGCCTAGCCTTGGCATTGTACATAACCGAAACTAAGCTGAAAATAATGCAAAATTGGAAATGAAACTAACTAGATTCTTTCCCCTCCTCCAAGCTAAGCTAGAGTAAATCCTAGCCAAGTATTTCAAAATTGGGAACATGTGGCCTAGGCTTGTTTTCCCTTCTTCAAGCTTCTTGATTCTTTGATGCTTCTAGAATGCCTTGTCACCATCTTCCTTTGTTGCTCCATAACCGGCCATGGCCCATCTCATGTAAATATGGACTGTCCTCATTTAAGCATCATCTTATTTATGTACTTAAGCACAAAATGGCAATGTTCCTCGGCTTGACTTGACCATGCACACTTGCTTTGACTTGGAGGTTTTTGGTGGCTAACTTCCATTATCCTTCTTAACTAAATTAGTAATCAATTATTTATTAACAAAATCATAAACATTCAGAGTTTTGGACTTGCTACCCTCCGGGATCCGTTAGCACCATTCGGTTGAGTTGTAAGCATTTCCCTTTGATCATGAAATAATCAAGCATCTCCGGCTGAACCCCACGCATACATGGCTTCTTATCATGAACGTCCTTGAGGTCAAACTGCAAGGCTGTCCACTTTCCATCATTCTCCCCTTGTAGGAGAGAATTTGTCCTCAAATTCGCACAAGTACCATGCTCCGGTGTGAAAAAAATTTGGTCATGTTGGAGCTTATGTTGGGAACCAAAATGGAATGTCCCTTTATGCTTAGGCAGCCGGTAAGTTGTAGGGACAGGCTTCGGTCATGCAGCCAGCCCGGATACTCCCCGAGTATGCTTATGGTGTAGAGGCTGCCTTGGTCTTCACACATTGCACAATAAGGCACACAAAACCGCAAGTACTTAGGAAGATACACAATTCCCTTTGGTGGCACAAGATTTGGCACGGTACATGCTAAGACCCCATTTCCCATGCTCGGACACAAATGATATGGCCTCAAAGTGCTAACAAAATCCACCAAGCTGTTATTGTCCTTCCAAGAAGAACATTCGGACATGCCACAATATGGATTCAAAACCCAAGTACCAAAAATAAGAAAGTCGTCCTTCTTTGGTATGCAAAAATTTGAATCTGTCCAAGGAGTTTCTTGCTCTCCTTCTCGGTTATCTACCCATATCTCAGCACCATTAGGCTCCACAACACATTCTGTCCGGGTAAAACAAATAGCTCTCGGGATAGGAATTTGTGGGCTTGGGAAATGTCTTTGTGGTGGCAAAGGGAAAAGAATTTTATGTGGGGGAACAAAGCTAAAGTTGTCATGAGGAAGGGTGGAGAAAGGGTGAAATTTTTGTGGCAACTTCTCGGCTGTGTATGGGAATGAATGGATGTGTTTGTGGTAAGGCTCATACTCCTTTTGTTTGTCTTTGAGAAAAGGTTCTCCAAGCACAAGCAATAGGTTATGTCGTGGGCAGATTCGGTTAGGAGGTAAGGGTGGTTTACATGGAGGGGTAAGGAAGGGGTTCAAATATGCCAAGGGAAGTTGTTGAGGAAGGCTGACTTTGTAGCACCATTTTTGAGTACAAACTTGGTTGGCGGATTGAACAATCTTCCCTCCAAGGCTTTGAGGGTGGAGGAATGTGGATTGGCTTAAATCCTCCTCTTCCTTTTTGCTATACACAAAAATGTCATCAATGTTCACAACCACAAACTTCCATGATACACCAAACATGATGTGGTAGAAATGATGTTGGCTAGTCAAAGTTCCATGATAGAGTATACAACACCAAACGCTTTTGGTAAGGAAGTCATCTTCCTTTGGTACCAAAAGAATAGGTTCCACATACTCCTTCACAAAACTTAGAGCACTTTCCACCTTGTTCGGCCATAAGGGATGCTCATTTGACATGCTCCAAGTTGTACCAAAATGAGGGCTCCAACACCAAGTGCTCTTAAGAAGGAGTTCGTCCTTACTTAGCACCAAAAAATAGATTCTACACAAGGGCTTTCCTCTTTCTCTCCTTGGCCTTTAGCCAATGGTTCAACAACTTGTCTTTGGTCCACTTGAACACTTTTAAGTTCCATTCCATAGGCTGGTTTATAATTGATGGTGCTTGGAATGGGGTTGGCAAGGTGTTGTAGGGTTCTTTGTGGTGGAGAGCTAGGAGGTACTTCGTTTGGAGGGACATGGTTATGCAACTCATGGGCTGAACATGATTCATGTTGTGGTGCTTTGAGAAAATTCTCTCCATGAGTTAGGATGGGGATGGTTGGGGTGGAATCATTTGGTTTTGCTTGTGGGATTTGGCTCGGTGACAATGGGACCAATGTGATCCTCTTGCCATCTTTAGTGAAGGTATAGGTGTTCAAGAATCCATCATACATGACTCTCCTATCAAAGAGCCAAGGTCTCCCTAGCAACAAATGACAAGCATCTATTGGAATGATATCACACCATATCTCATCATAATAATTTTTGCCAATACTAAATGACACAAGGCATCTAGAATTGACTTGGAGTGTTTCTCCTTGTTGAACCCATTGAAGGTTGTAAGGATGAGGATGGGGTGATGCAAGAAGTCCAAGCTTTTCCACCATAGCCAACGAGGCTATATTCATGCAACTACCACCATCAATAATGATAGAGCATACTTTGTTTAGCACGGTTCCTCTTGTGTAAAAAATATTTTCTCGTTGCTCTTCACTTGCCTCATTGAATCCATTCAATGATCTTCTCAAAAACAAATTGGCGTTCATGGCTGGCTATTTTGAGGTGCTGGCTGTTTTTTTTTTTGTTTTTTTGATTTTTGTGGAAATGGATACACTCACCCAAGGTTCAGAACTTGCTCTGATACCAAAAATGATGTGTAGTGGCGGAAGCAAAGAAAAAGATGGAAAAACCGCAAAACACACAACCGGGCAGAACAGGACCTGCAGGTGCGGTTCTGGGGAAAAAGGTGAAAGGAGGGGTAAATGATGGAGTTTTTGGACGAAATTTGGTGGAAGGTTAGTTAACTGGTTGGGGAAGGTTGTGGTAAAATTTGGGCAGCATCCAAGGTCGGGATCACCTTGAGCCAAACGCAAACAGAAAGCCTCGCTGGGTGGCTGTCCAGAATGAGGTTCTTTGTTTGTTTTTGGTGCTGGGGATGGAGTTCTTCTTGGATTGAGCTGAGATTTGGAGGGAATGGACTCAACTCATGTAAGATGAAGTGTGTGAAATTTGGGAAAGAGATGATTCGTGGATTGGGAGATATGGTTGATGGAAGTCGCTGGATAGAACCTGGATTCTGGCTTGGATACAGAAACACCACCAAGCTGAATCAAGGGGCGCTCTCAAACGGTCCGGATACAAAAACACCACCGAGGTTTGGGAGACTCAAAGGACACCACCTAGATGCCAACCTAGGATACAGCTTTGAGGATTTAGAGGCTCGAGAAATCCATCCCGAAAAGAGTATAACACTCAAGGTTTGTATATTCATCAAAAAGTGTCTTTACAAGGAGTGTGCATGCTGAATATATAATGCCTAGCCTTGGCATTGTACATAACCGAAACTAAGCTGAAAATAATGCAAAATTGGAAATGAAACTAACTAGATTCTTTCCCCTCCTCCAAGCTAAGCTAGAGTAAATCCTAGCCAAGTATTTCAAAATTGGGAACATGTGGCCTAGGCTTGTTTTCCCCTTCTTCAAGCTTCTTGATTCTTTGATGCTTCTAGAATGCCTTGTCACCATCTTCCTTTGTTGCTCCATAACCGGCCATGGCCCATCTCATGTAAATATGGACCGTCCTCATTTAAGCATCATCTTATTTATGTACTTAAGCACAAAATGGCAATGTTCCTCGGTTTGACTTGACCATGCACACTTGCTTTGACTTGGAGGTTTTTGGTGGCTAACTTCCATTATCCTTCTTAACTAAATTAGTAATCAATTATTTATGAACAAAATCATAAACATTTAGAGTTTTGGACTTGCTACCCTCCGGGATCCGTTAGCACCATTCGGTTGAGTTGTAAGCATTTCCCTTTGATCATGACATAATCAAGCATCTCCGGCTGAACCCCACGCATACATGGCTTCTTATCATGAACGTCCTTGAGGTCAAACTGCAAGGCTGTCCACTTTCCATCATTATTGGTTAAGTGAACTGTCCCGCTCGTAATCGAAGCGTAACAACTTGCAGCTTCAACTTTTTTGTTCTTAGTTAAGATTAATCTTGTATTTAGTGTTAATTAATTGTGATTAGTCTTAACCTTTCCTTAATGATTAAGAAAGCTACTTTTGGCGGGAAATTGCCAACTATAAAACGCCTTCCTACTCATGTACACGACGAATTTTTGAATCAAATTCACCCCTTTCATTCACTTTGTGTTTCAACCTAGAAAGTTTTGAGTGAATCAACTTTCTACCCCAAATCTCCTGCTTGATGTATCTGGTTTGGCAACCAAGTGGTGTTCTAGGTCTTAGCAAACGAACCCTACTGGGACATTCCATGGCTAGTTTCTAAGCTGCCTTTTATTGGCTTCGAAGTGGAGTAAATCCCTTCCTAAGTCAGTTTGGTTAT